>CM036315.1:27084812-28353562 GCA_020567845.1 Rhododendron henanense subsp. lingbaoense | reverse complement strand
GAGGACCAAACATATCGACATAAAGTATCACTTTATTCGCTCTCTGTTGGAGGAAGGGCAGTTCACTTTGGAGAAGATTCACACAAGTGAAAATCCGGCAGACATGTTCACGAAGGTGGTTACTGTGGGGAAGCTGAAGGCTTGTTCAGCTTCCGTGGGTCTCCAAGCTTGAGTGGGAGACTGGGTGTTGGTGGTGTTTATGATTGGTGGTGTCTGAAGATGATCGTTGATGTATATTTGGAGGTGCCGCTGTAAACAGTTTTCAAGTGGGAGAATTGTTGGGATGAAATCTATTTAAGCTGAGCGCGAACCGAGATGTGTGCGGGTCAGCCTTTTTAGGGTTTCGGTCCATTGTATGCTTATGATATAAAAGCAAAGTTAGGGCTGCCTCCTTTTGTAACTCTGACATATTTTACATCATAGTGAAACACCCCAGCACCCCGTGGACGTACGATTAAGCAATCAGCTTAAGTTGGAACCACGTAATCTCTGTGTCTTGTTCTTTTCTTGCTTTATATTGTTTTCTGTTCTTGGTTTGTTCTTTGAATTGTGTGTGTGTTGATCGTGGGTTTGCGCGCTTGAATCCCCAACACATATGCCAATTTCCATTATTGATTTTATCATCTCTTTTTTTTACTCCTTTGGCAAAGAAATTGCTTCTTCCCCATACTTACCACTACTTACAAGCGCCATCATTAAGCACCATTTCCACTTACTGAACACCACCGTACCAACCCATTTCAGTTTCCCTTTTCTTTTCTTTTTTTTCTGGCTCCATTGTAGCTCTGAAAACAGCCCACTTCGACCCAGAAAAATAACTACAATGCCGTCAGGAAAATAGTCCCAAATCGGCCACCCCGAGGTCCCCCGTCGCCGTCGTCTTGTCGTTTAGCCGAAAATTTAAAAATCGCATCTTTGCTTCTCGGCCGCATTCGAGGTAGATTAATCACTCCCCTACTTTCTCCTAAGTATATTATTGTTCTAAATGGTAGTTTTGATGTTCGAAATCGAAAAGGAACGGAATCGGTTCGTTCAGAACCGAAACTCAATTTTGCCGCAAGCCACTGTTCTTGACGTTATGATTTTGAATCATATATACAGAAATTACACTTACCCCCCAGGGTTGTTTAGTTATTAATTTCAGCCCAACTAATATGTTTTGTCTTTTTCTTGTTTTAATGTCCTATAAGGAATAAAAAAAAAAATAGAAACAGTAAATAGTTAAGTATAGATAGAAAAACTATAGATTTCAACCTTGTTAATAATCAGTAGGTAATTTTGTAGTGGACGAACGATAAGTATAATAAACACCATAATAGTAGCAATTAAAATAATACCAATGGATTGTATGTTACAGTAAAACAATATACAAAAGACTAACAAAATATAAGTTTCCATTTTGACAAAATATTGGTCAATTATGTTAGTACTTATGGAATATTAGTAAGAATGCATGTCTAACTCTAGACCCAGTAAAACGACTAAATGAATATTTGGATTTCTACTAGTTTAGTTATAATGTTAAAAAAAAAAAGTATTTTAATTATAAGTTGGACAAAAGAATAAACAACTACTTGTATGATGACACTAAGATTCTTGAATTCATCAGATTATAAATATCCTACGGATTTCGAAAATACTAATGGAAATCCTTAAAGTTAATAAAATTATATACTTGTTCAATAAAACTTAAATATTCGAAAAGGCATCGGCCCAATCCAAATTCTTTATGTGTTTTAATTATTTACACCACCTATCAATTATTATATTGTTGTCTTATTGAAATGTATCGTGTTTGAGCTGTTGTTGATTGAATCATGTTGTACGTGCTAGAATGGACTTAGGTTCGCTGGGTGGTTACGAGTAGTGACTCACGTAGACGATATTTAAGTAAATGATAAAATGGTAAAGTTGATTGAGGATATTGGGTGCCGGTAAAGGACCCTGGTACAGTAAAGTATCTTTAGTTGAGTTGGGGAACGATAAAGAACCCCGGGTACGGTAAAGTACTCAGAGTGTGTGGAGGACGGTAAAGGACTCCGGGTACAGGATTTAGGATACGATAAAGGATCCTAAATGCGGTACAGTACCCAATGTGTACCCAGTGTGTAGATTAGGGGTATGGTAAAGTACTCAGTGTGTAGAGTTGGGAGATGGTAAAGGATCCTGGCGATGAGATAGTATGACCCTTAATGTTGAGTTGTCATGGTGAGCTGTTCCTTTATTATGGTTGTAGGCGAATCCAGACTGAGTACATAATTTAGTAGTATTCGCTTAGAACCCTGGTGCAGGACAAGTAAAGGGAGAGTTATTCCATAGGACGGTCAAAATTGGTGGATGTGGGAGGAAAGGATCTCGTGGAGAGGTTCCTTAGATTTCATGTAAGTTGATGGATAGTAAAGAAAAAATGATGTGCTATTATTCTGTACCTTCTGTGTATTATCAATTGTTATATTGTTGAACTGCTAACTGTAGAGTAAGAGGTTAGTAGGGTTGGGATTATCTACTGAGTTTCAAAACTCATTATAGTGTCGTTGGGCTGGCGTTTCATGCTAGGTAATCCGGAGACCAAAGAACAGAATTCTCTTCAAGATGATCAGTATCAGGGTGAAGATCTCCCAACTGAGGAAGGAGAGTTTGTCGAGCCTTGGTTGCTTTACCCTTAAAAGCTCTATTAATTTAAAGTATTGTTATTTAAATTTCTAAAAGTGTTATCATATTTGTCAAACTCTGTTTTATTTCGATGGATTGTAAGACAACACATTGTAAGTAGTTTTATCTTTCATATTTGAGATTTTCACTGCCAAACTCTGTTTGATAAAATTTCATTTCTTAAATCAGTTTTATGGATTATTAAATCAATTAGAAATGATTTAATTAACGTGTCTGAAAATCGGAGCGTTACAGGGATAGCCATTACATTGTTGTCCATGGGCTGACTCTCAGAGCTTTCGTCTTGGCCTATGTTGTCTATGGGCCTTACCTTTTAGGGTTTGGGCTGGGTCTCGATTTGGGTTTCATAGTTGTATTTGGGTTACAGGTTATTTGTGGGCCTTTATGTCATATCTTTATCTCTATGGACCCTTTAGATGAATTGGGCTAGGCCCATTGAGTGTTTTTTCCAAGGACTTGTTTGGAAATCCTTTTTCATATTAATAAAAAAAAAAAATTTCTTCGCCATTCAAAAAAAAAAAAAATTACATTGGCTGAACTGAATCCGGCTTGGAATCAGGTCTTAAGGTGTTCTTTTCAGTTATTTGATTTGTTAATACCCGTTTAATGGAGAAACTTTTTTGTATTTCCGATATATAGGGGGGTCCGTATTTCCTTCGGAAAGTTTATAATTTTCCGGCCATTTTCCGATCACATTTGGATGATCGGCTTCGTTCATTTTGTAGAGTTCAACGAGACCCTTAAGCATACCAAAAATTGTGTTCATCGGACTTTAGTAGATACATGATCGACACACGTGAAAATTGAAGAAAACCAAAATTGGGTCCAAAAACACACTGAATTGAAACCCAGTTTTGATTTTTTTGCAATCGGAATGAGTTGATTTTTATAGGAACTCTTAAAAACCTATTTTAAATGAATTGAACGGCTCCGATCATTTGCGCGAACCTCCGATCAGTTTTGTGTCAAAATTTGTTTTAACTTTTGTGTGAGGGGAACCGGCCCCTACACACACACACACACACACACTCCGGATCAGGTCAAGGATCCCTAACCTGATTCCGATCCGCACCTCCCATTTTCCGATCGAATTTTGATGATCCGAGCCGCTCAATGTGATCAAAACGTGATTTTAAGAGTACCCGCGAGAAATCGGCAAAAAACATGATCGGAAAGGGCTTCATCCAAACAATTTTTTACTGAACCGTTCAATAGAAACTGTTCGGATCAAGCCCTTCCCGATCATTTTTTTTGCCGATTTCTCGCAAGTACTCTTAAAATCACGTTCAGATCACATTGAGTGGCTCGGATCATCAAAATTCAATCGAAAAAAAGGAGGTGCGGACGGTAAGTGGTGTGGATATGAACCAGACTGATATACATACACACACATATATATATATATATATATATACAGTCATTTTCAAATGGGGAGGTCCTTATTTATAAAATAAGAATCTCCCCATTTCTCCCATTTTTCGATCGAATTTCAATGATCCGAGCCACTCAATGTGTATAGAACATGATTTTAAGGGTACCCGCGAGAAATCGGCAAAAAAATGACTAGGAAAGGCTTCATACGAGCAGTTTTTGTTTGAACCGTTCAATAAAAAACAAACAAAAGCTACTCGGATGAAGCCCTTCATGGTCATTTTTTTGCTGATTTCAAGCGGGTACCCTTAAAATCACGTTCTGAACACATTGAGCGACTCGGATCATCGAATTTCGATCGGGAAAGGGAGGTCCGCATTTTATTAAGTTAAGATGATTCTTACGGGAAGTGGATTATATATATATATATATAGAGAGAGAGAGAGAGAGAGAGAGAGAGAGAGATATATATATATATATATATATATATATTTTTGACCCTAAACTATTCTTCCTGCTTTGTATTGCTCCTTTATTAACATTTTATTTTGGGTACTTTTTATTAACATTGTTTGGTGTGGAACTGTAATGCAAACCTGCTTTTTCCTCTCCTTCTATACCTTCGTTGCTAAGCAATCTTCGGGCAACTTTATTCGTTATTTATTTCCCTCTTTTCAGACATTAAAAAGTGAACGAATGATTAATTGCTCCATACAACATGGCTTTCTGTATCTATATATCTCCCCTAACTAGAAGCCGCCTTGTGAATAAAAGAAAAGAAGAGATTTGGCAGCAGTAGAAAGGGCAATTGGAAAGGGACCACAAAAACATAAAACCAAAGAAGGCAACTATGGGCTTTAAAATCACTCTTAATTGGCTCATTTGCCTGCCTGAATTTCAGCATCAGGCTGGACTATAAATTTTTAATGGGACCGCATATTTCCCGTTGGGTTATTATTTTTACGGTCAGAAGCATATGAAGTATGTAACCGTCTCACAAGAAACTTTACAAAAGACTCCGAACATCTCCAACGGGAGATGTCAAAGTTGAGCTGGACAATCAAACAGCTAGTTTTGGCATTAAGTCATCATCCAACCATGATGCCTTCTATCATGCCAAAAGTGACATGGCTTTGAAAGGAAGGTGACGTGGTTTTGAAGGGAAGTCCCAACATGTCAACTTTGATATCAACCTTTTAGACTGCCAATTTTCAAAAATTGACCATAAGTTTTCAAAATAATTTGACGTAAGGGGTTGGAAAGGAGGAGCTTGATGTCAAATTGAAGAGGTTAAATTACCACATAAGCCTTCAAAATAATTTGACATCTCCACTTTTGACCTCTCATGTTGGAGATGCTCTTAGGCTCCGTTTGTTTCAATGTAAAATGTTTTTTTTTTCAGAAAACAAACTTCAAATTTTTATTTTTCGGTGTTTGGTTGGCACTTGAAAAATATTTTCAGAAATCGACAAAATAATGTAGAGGAGAGAGGGTGGCTTAAACAGTGGAAAGATATGAGAATATTAGAATTGAATGTGAGTTAAGACTGACGATCGAGGAAACTGAGTAGTGAGAATTGTAGTAGAAGGCATCAGGTTCATTTTGGAAAATAATTTACGGAAGATTTAAAGATAAGTCATTTTCATCCAATTAATCTCATTTTTTACACAATCAAACACCGAAAAATAAGTAAAATATTTTACGTCCACACAAACGGACCCTTAGTTAAAAAAAATAACCTTGAAAGGCTGTGGTTTTATTGATCTCAAGAACCGGACACCCTGAAGCGCAGGGGTGCTCTAGTACGTCTGATGTGATTATATATATTAATTGATCCACTATTAATCCAGTCGAACAAATTAACATCCTTGTAAAATAGAAGCATGCAAGAGAGGCACAATGCATCTTTGTTTTGGTGCAAAGAATTGCTGATCGAATGGGGTCCAAAGCAACCTTCTCCTCAACTACTAGCATCACCAACTAAACAATCTTGATAACTAGAGGTGGCAAATGGACGGGTCTGGACGGGTTTGGGCGGGTTGAAATGGGTCGCGGGTCAAATGTGGGTTAAATAGTAAATGGGTTGAAATGGATCGGGTCGAATATGGATCAAGCCAAACCCAAACCCGCCCGACCCGACCTGTTTTCCGTTTTTTTTTTTCTTTTCCCACCCCCCTTCTCCCCGACACGGTTCCTTATCCGTGATATCTTTTTTTTACTTCTTTTGTTTTTTTTTAAAAAATTATGAATTTCACTCAAAAAATTTTACTTTTCCGATTTCTCTCGACGAGACAAATCAATAAGTTACAAAAATTTGAAGCAAAATTAACAAATATGAAAATCTTATTTGTGGACCATTCCGTAAAAAAGGTTTTACGGAGACCAATCGCACATGTCCAAAGTGTTTTTGGATGGTCCGAATTGAAAATCAATTATGACCAGTAACAATTAATTATGACCAGTTATAATTAAAAACGAATCTCAGCCATTGATTGTGCGAATAGATGACTGAGATTACGCCATACCACCCAACGACCCATTTTGCTTGGGACAAACCAAAATTAGCTTCCCTAAGTAATCTAATTTTCCTACGTGTCGTCTCCCACCGTCTTTCCCCATCCTCCTGCCCTCCACCTGAAATTCCTCTTCTCTCTCTCTCCTCCCTTTCTTATTAGCTTCCCCTGTTTCTCTCTCAAACACCAATAATTTCAAATTGCCATACAATACCAAGTTACTAATGGCTGTACGTGACTATCTGCTTTTTGAAGTTGTACTCCCGATCATAAATGTTGCCTGGGAAATAAGCTGCCTATTTGATATTCCAATTTGGGTCTTTTAAGTCCAATCCATATTGAATCCATTTTTAACCCACCTAAACTCATATAAATATGGATTGATATGGGTTCAACCCATATAAACCCATTATATAATATGGGCGGGTTGGATTGGGGTATAAGTGGGCAGATTTGGACGGATTACAAAATATGGGTTGGGATTGCCACCTCAACTTGAAATTCCCACCCCTCTTGTGTTTGCTTTCGTGTCTTGTTTGTACCAAAACCAACGACCAACGACTATAAAACAAAAAGACTTCAGATCTCTTTCGCCTTTGTCCTCTTCGTCCCTTGCGTACGTTGCGGGTCATACACTCTGGCTGCCTGGCTCCATTTACAATATCCTCTCTCTCTCTCTCTCTCTCTCTCTCTCTCTCAAGAGATATTAGTTGGTCTCTTCCGAACTTTTGCAGAGGTGCTACCGTGCTAGGAACAAATAAATAAGTATTCAGAAATTACTCGGAATACACTTATAGAGGTATTTATATGACCGGTAATAAACGTTTATTATCGATTATAAATACGTTGTTTCGGGTAATTTCCGGGTATTTTTTTTTTTTGTACCTAGCATTGCCCTTTGCAGAGTATTGGTTGGACTTTTTTTTGTAAAAAAACTTCAGGGATCATCAGGGCTAGTGTATCTCATTCAGTCATTTGTGCTTATCACCTCTCTCTCTCTCTCTCTCTCTCTCTCTTACTAAGCTTGTGTCATTTGATATTGATATCTAATGGCTGTCATCATCTTCTTCCTTCTCTTTTCCTCAATCTTCCTAAATACAGAAGCCATAGATAAGAACTGTCCACCGGCTAAGTGTTTCCCAAATGGCCCTGAAATTCTGTTTCCTTTCTCAATCAAAGGGCTTCAGCCCCAGAATTGCAGCCACCCTGGTTTCAAACTACTATGCAAGGAAAACAAAACCACAATCCACTTCCCATCACATGGGGATTTGGTTGTCAAATCCATCTCTTACGATTCCAAAAGACTGAGTCTCCTTGATCCCGAAAATTGTGTCCATCAAGTCTTTCTAAACCTCGATCTCTCTCGAACCCCGTTCCGTTACTACTACACTCTGAAGAACTACACGTACCTCAATTGCTCTGCTCCACTTCCGCGTCCCTTCGTGCAAGTTCCGTGCATGAGTGGATCCGAGTATCATGTCTATGTCGTCGCGTCGTTTGGGGTTCTTCCGGATTCTTGTAAGCCCGTGAAGACCGTAGCAATTCCATTTTCGTACAGTCCTTATCTTGCTGATGATAGTTTTGGACTGGGAATCACTTGGGACGTGACTCGGCGAGAAGAGTTCGTCACATGTTTCAGTGCAGCACGCGGAAAGGGTAAATTTTCCATCCTCCTCTTTTCCCATTGTGAATTTCTTTGGATGATTATCGACTGTTTTTAACTCCGAAAAAATTGACCAAAATATAGTACAGTACTTGATAAAAACAAGGGACAGTAAATCAAGAAATTAGGTTTCTTAATTAATGCTGATCATTATTTAGTACAAGTGGTGCAGGCGGGGTATTGGAATGAAAGAGCACATGGTCTGAATATTTAACAATTGAATTCGTGTGAGTGAAGCAAGGAATATATGAAGTTATAGATCCCATCTATTGGCATAATTTCTGGGTAAACCAATCCTTAATTTAATCGGGGCGGTTCCGGAAACTCTTAAAAAAACCTCTAAAAAAAAACCCCAAGTTCCCGATCGAATTTTGATGATCCGAGCCGCTCAATGTAATCAGAAAGTGATTTTAAGGATACCTGTGATCATCAAAATTTGATCGGGAACTATGAGATTAAGATTTGGGGGGGTTTTTTAGAGGTTTTTTTAAGGATCCCCGGAACCGCCCTGATTAATTTAATTTTCTACACAACTCTAAACCATCCAATTTTTATTTTTCTCACAATACCGAGTTACTACTTACTTATAACTTTTACTGTTACATTTGTGCAGTCCTGAGTATCCTCGTCTTCATTTTCATGGTTGCAACCCTTGTCAGTGTCAAGACTTACTGCTCCAGAAGTGCTTGGTTCGAGAAGTTATGTGGGTACTATTATGCTACCCTCAAACGTGTAAAATTCTCCCCGAGGGAGGCGAGAAATCAGGTTAAAACATCAGTAGGATACGGAAATCATGGAAGTGAATTCAGAAGCATGCTTCCAAAATGAAAATTTTACCTGGAAAAACAGCGTCGATGGAGAAGCTTCTGTTAGTAATCCAGAAGTCAGAAGACTGAACGGAAGTTCCACAGCTGTTCTGAGTTTCCGACCATAATAACTGCTTACTCAGCCATTTTCGCCGGCAGTTTGAGTCCTGTTCAATCTCACATATATATCCAGTAGAAGGGGTGTCCTGTAGATTATACGAAAAATTCAAGAAACAGAAAGTATGAACAGAGAATGTATCAGTTTGTGTAATACAGTACACTATGGTTTCTTTGTTGTTCGAAAATTGTCACAAGAAGTTCAATTCTATGACGAACCTCCTCACGTTATCCCAGGGTAATCATTTTTTTTTCTGGTAAAGCTAATTCTTATTGAACCAAAGAAAACCAGAGAAGCCATTGGAGTTTAATTTCTGTGCTATAGTGAGTTGAATTATGATATATTTATGAACGTGTATTTCCAGAACAAACACGAATATTAAAAAAAAATTAGACGATGAACTTAATTTGTGAAGAAAGAATAGTGAATATTCTAATTAAGTACTGTTGCTTTGGAGAAAAACAAATTAAAGAAAATTTATTGCGTGTGGCGTATGATTTTGTATATATTTTACTCCCTCCATCCTGCAAAAATAGCCCACTATGCGAAGACCTATAATTTTCGGATAAAAAATGTACTTCTGTGTATAATTTTTAGAATTTCATGACACAAAAAAAAAAAAAAAACTAATTGAGATTTTTAACATGGTGTCAAGAAATTTAAAAAAATATACATGGAAGTACTTTATCTTTTTATCTAAAAATAGCGCATGCTCGATCACAATCAGCACACACAAATAAATACTACACTCACGTGCAATATACGGCTTTAACAATCAGCACACGCAAATAAATACTGAAGTCGCGTGCAATACATCAGCCCATAGTCAAACAGATTCAACTTTGCAAAAAACAATAACTCATCATATCCATTGACACGGTTAACTTGAATCAGCAAATAAAGAACAAATAATTTTTCAATCCTAACTTTTGCATACACAAACTCAAATGCATAAAACTTGATAAAATCAAAAAATAACATCCAAAATACCAACAGAAATAAAAATTGATACACACTAACGAAAATGCGTATCTCGAGGCGATGTCTAGAAGACAACGCTAAGAGTATTGTGGGGGGGTGAATTCCACTCTTGAATCTTTTTTTTCCTTTGGCTTGAACAAAAAGGATGAACGGAGTGAATCTGGGTACCTGCAAACCGGAGGGTGGTGTTCCTCCGGGAAGAAGCTCCGACGGTCTAGTTAGTAGGTGGAGGAGAAGAAGAAGAAGGAGAAAGCTTTGTGTGGAGAAAATATGGAGAGAGAGAGAGAGAATATCCGAGAGCATACCTGGATGGGGGTAGCTCCCTATTTATAGGCAACTATTATGGAGTATCAAACAAGCCAACCTCCACGTGTCGTTCCGTTCGACTGACGTCACGTGTCAGAGATACTTAGTGAACCGCCGCCCCACGAGGGTGACAGAGCCGCGTTGGTCAATGTCAGAACCGTCAAATCAGACAGAAACGTCACCTCGGTACAGAACGGTCACTTCGCTCTGACACCGTTGACCGTTGAATGACCATAGACGAGTATCCTGACTGTTGGGTCAAACGGTTTCCGAAGGGGAAGATTCCCGAACGATAGGCTATCCGAGCGAAGGAGGCTTAACGGCTTTCCGAAGAATACGATCCCAGTACCGAATGCAAAGCTAGCCGAGTGAGAAGAGTTAATTGGCCTTCCGAGGAATACGCAATGACAATATCGGTGAGGAGACACTACTCGGTGCCGACTGTAAGAGGATCCCAACGCACGGCAGATGTCACGGGCAAGTATAATGGGACTCGTAGGTCATAGTACTACGTCGCTTGACCCCTTTGAACCTTGGTAATTTCGGCCCACTACAATAGCCCCTCAACTTCTCCTTCACACGCTCGAGTGGGATGGAGGAGTTGAATATAGTGGCCGAACAAAATATAGTATCCGACGAGAATTTCCGAACAGATACTCACACCCGCGTTTGAGATTTCCGAAGAAAGAGATTTCTCGAGGAACAATCAAGCATTTAATGCTTCTGTAACCGCCGATTTCAAAATATGCCACGTGTCTAAACGCCATTGGGTGGCAGCACGGCGCGTCCAATCAGCTTCCACGTGTCAGACATCGGACGGTTCTGAGGACTCCCGCTCAAATCCTACGGCGGTCCGTTTCGTGTCGCTTCGAAATCCGCTCCTAGGTATAAAACGGGGAGGGGGAGAGAGAGAATCACTTTTCCTCTCTCTCCTCATCTGTTCCATATTGGCAGAGCTCCGTCCTCCATCGAAACCGTCTGGAACTCGAAGATTTCTGAAGTTTGATTGCAGAGTTCACTTGATTTCCAGGTATTTTTTTATTCTCCATATGTTTACTTGCATTTTGATCATTTTTGAGCGATTTTTGGACCTGAAATGGTAGTTTTGCACTCTGTTTTGCCTGGTATGAATAGTGTTTACTGTAGCGTATAGCAGATTCCGGTTGAAGGTGTTCATGTATTCTTCCGAACGTATGAACATCTTCAACCGATGTTCTTCCAAGTGTAAGAGTATCTTCAAACGATGTTCTTCCGAGCGTACCACTAAAAGTATCCTTGATATTTCATCCGAGCTGATACTAGTACCGATCGCACACACTTCACCAAAGCACAATTGTTTTTGACATTCGGATGATATTAAACCTGTTCAAATCGTTCGAAGAAATCGTAGGAGCAAAGAAAATACACCGAACGTAGGCACTTCTAGGAATTTTGACCATGCATGTAGCTAATGGTCTTACCCCCTTGCACTTTTCGTCAGGTCTGGCGTCCACTGGATCTTCGTCAAGAGAGGTGGTTCCTCGCTCGGAATCCTCAACAGAGTCAGACAGCTTGGACTCACAGACCGCGGGTCTCCTTCGTTACTTCGGACGCGACTACCGAACGGGCGAAATGTCAAACCCTAACGTTTTCGACCCCGACGACGAGAGCTGGCTCGAGATGCCCCTCGACATTTCCCCTCTACAAGCAATCGCTCCCGACGCAGAGATCGTCAAAATTGAAGACGACTCTCCCTCAAAAGCTTCGGAGCAACGTAGGGAGAGCGAAGAGGTTGAAGAAACGCTTGCCGAAGAGGTAGAGGAGGAAGAAGAAGAAGAAGAATTGGCGGAGGACGAAGCCGAAGAACAGGCCGAAGAGGGAGACGAAAACGTTGCCGAAGGAGAAACCGCAGGTGCATCTTCGAGTCACGCTCAGGCCAAACAAGGTATCGAGGCATCTTCACAACCGCCTAGGAAACAACGAAGGATAATACCCGTCGATCCCGACGTGATTCCGGATAGAGCTGGGAAGGAGCCGTGCCCTTACTGGGAATGTTTTAAAAATGACAAGGCCCTCAAGCTCTTCCGAGATGTGTATAGGATTCCCGACGACGTGGTGGTCACCCTAGTTGAGGGTCCACGCATAAAGTTTAGTGACGAGCACATAACGGTGCCATTGATGTCAATTACTGAGGGTGGGCTCCGGTTCCCGATGCACAGAGTCATTAGGGAATTGCTATTCACCTTCAACCTCACTCCTTGCCAACTAAGCGTGAACTCCTATCATTTAGTTCACTCGGTAATCGAACTTGCCCGAGTTAAGATGTTCGGTCTCGATGCGCACCACCTTTTTGAAAACTATTTGATGTCTCGGAACCTAAAGTACTCACGCTACTACTTATGTAGTAGAAAAAAGAAACCTAAGCTCATCGTCAGCGGTATGTACGATTCGGAGAAATGGGCCTCGGATTACGTCGAAATCCGAGGCAACTTCATGTACCCTCACAAAGAGTACGGAAAATTCGAGGTCCCGAAGCATAGGGGCTCCCCAAGTAAGAACTTGCTTAGTTATCTTTGTTTCTCGAAGCTTCAGTTTATTTGTGCTGGTTTATTTCCTTCCGTCGTTGACATTACTCTTATGTTGTTTGACAGATACATCAAAGATAAACCGTGTTCTGCTAAAAAGGTGTAAGTACCAGCCGAGTCTTGAGGAGGAGATTCTGTTCTTTCCCGAAAAGGAAAGGGACGCCCCGTCTATCCTTAAATACACACCGACATACCAAGGGTTTATCAAACAGAAGGACACGAAAATTGCCGAAACAGACAAGCCTGCGCAGCAAGAAGAAAGATTTGAAGAAGTTTTTGAAGATTCCTTCGGCGAGATTCCAGACATTCTGCTTCCGAGCATCAAACGTCCACTCCAAGGAAAGATAAGGGTTGCTAGGGAGGAGCCAATAGACGATGAAGAAGAAGAAGAGGTAGAAATGGCCCCGAGAAACATCCTTGCCGATCTGGAGAAAAGGAAGAAGGAAAGGCAGGAGGAGGAGAAAGCCAAAGCAGCGGCCAAATCTGGTCCTTCGGCTGGAGGTCCATCTTCCAAGACCTCCCGGCCAAAAGGCACTACGGTTCCACCCCCTGCTTCTCCTACTGGCAAGAGGCCACACTCCACCACGGGTCAAGATAAGGACACTCTGAAGGATACCCGCGCCGGGAAGAAGCAAAAGACCACAGAGGTTGACTTAGCAGGGGAAACCGAAGCGACCGAAGTGGCGAAGGGGAAGGGAACGATCGGCTCGGTCCCTGCATGGCATCCAGCGTTCGTCACACCGGAGGGGCGCCAAATAACCCGCGAGGATAGTCTGGCAGCTGACCCCTCTATTGCCAGGGTACTTTACCACGGCCTGGCACTCCCGAAGGATGTCACGCTACCAGAGTCACTAAAGTCGGCCATTGATGACCACTACTTCCACGCGGGACGGGTATGATTTCTTCAATCTGAGACTTCATTTTTATTCAAGTTCTTTTATTCGGCACCGAACATTGACTGTCTATTTAAAACTAATGCAGGCCATGCAGTCCCTAATGCAAGCGCAACTATATATTGGGGACGTTGACAGACGAACCAAGGTGCAGCAGCAGATCGCCGAGCGGTATAAGAAGCAACTGGATTCCTCAGAACTGGAACGCGGGAAGCTGGCCGAACAGGTGACCAATTTGAATGAAATGGTCAAACAACTGTCGGGAGCTACCGAGCAAGCTCGTGCGGAGGGGAAAAAAGAGATGGAGAAAGAGATGAGAGAAGAAATGGAGAAAGAGAAGAAGAAGGCCTACGAAGAAGGGTACGACCAGGGGTATTCCAAAGCTGGAGACGATATGGTGGATCAAGTGGAAGCTGCTGAAGTGGTGTTTAAGCAGCAATAGCATGCCGAGAGTTATGCTCTGGGCTACCGCAAGGCACTAGACAACACAGGGGTGGCCGCCGATGACACGAGGAGGTCCGAAATAGCAGTTCCTCCTCTTGAAGAGTTGGAGCCCGCTGTGGAAGATGACGAAGAGACTCCTGAGATGGAGACTAATGTCACTGCCATCGAGACCACTGCTGCCGAAGGTCAAGATGCTGCTGGTGTGATTTCAACCACGTCTCCAGAGGCATAGGGATTTTAGTAGCTTTTTATTTTTGTTTCAAAAATTTTGAAATGAGGGTGGCTCCGAACGATTTACCATAGCTACGCCTCGGTTTGTACTTAATACAAGTTTGAGGATGGCACCGAACGATGCACTACTGCCATGCCTCGGTTTCGAATGATATGAATTTGTGTTTTCTGATATTTCGCCAAGTATTTTTGTTCGTTGATTTGAATTTTCTGATATCTCGCATCTGATATTTTGCCAAGTGTTTTTGCTCGTCTATAAGGTTCAGATCTTTTGAAAAACCTTTGCATGGTTACTTTAGCAGTAAATCTGTTTGGTAATGAACGTGGGTTTACCCTTATTTGAATGTTTACCCATCCATTATAGCCCCCTGCCTCGGTGGAGTTTGGACATAAAGGTCAAAGTACGCCGAGGCAGAAAAGATGGGTAAATACAGCAAATAGTAGGCAAGGTTACGAGAAGTGTGACCAAGCAACGAGAGTGCCAAGGGCTACGAGAATTTCGCCCGAACGAGCAGAATGCCGTAGGCTACGAGATTAATGCCTGAACAAGGAGAATGCCGAGGGCTACGAGAATTTCGCCCATACGAGGAGAATACCAAGGGCTACGAGAATTTCGCCCATACGAGTAGAAATGGTGAGATAAAGACAGTAAAACGAAATACGGTCGTATTAACAAAAAGTGAGGGACCGCCTCAGCCCGAAGGCTTACAACTGGTAACCAAAAGAGACAAAGGGTACAAAAAATAGTAACCGAAGAGAAAATAACCGAAGACTAGCCGTGGAACTTCCTCAACTTCTGGGCGTTCCAGGGATTAGCAATCGGGGTCCCATCCATTTCTTCTAACTTGTAAATGCCATGCCCGATCTTCTGGGCCACCCGGTATGGGCCTTCGTAAGGATCTCGTAACTTGGTAAGCTTGTCGGCTTCAGTGACCATTCGAAGAACAAGATCCCCAACGTTAAAAGGCCGCGGGCGAACGTTCTTGTTATAGCCCCGAGCAACTTCTTGTTGATATGCAGCATGCTTCAAATTAGCGTTGTCTCGTAGCTCTTCGGCAAAAGTGAGTTCCATTCCGACCTGAGCACTGTTGTCTTCGAAATCAAAATCTTCAGACTGAGGGGTAGGGAGCAATATCTCAAGAGGAAGAACAGCTTCCATGCCATACGCCATGGAAAAGGGAGTATGCCCGGTCGACCGACGAGGTGTTGTACGATACGCCCAAAGAACATGAAGAAGCTCCTCGGCCCACTTACCAAGCTTCTCATCAAGCCGACGCTTAAGCCCCCGCGTGATAGTCTTGTTCGATGCTTCAGCTTGGCCATTCCCCTGTGGGTAGGCTACCGAGGAGTTCTGTATGCGAATGCCATACTGCTGATAAAAGACCTTGATTGCGGCAGCAACAAACTGTGAGCCGTTGTCCGATAAGATGGCGTATGGAACGTCGAACCGAGAGATAATATGGTTCCAGATAAAGCTCTGCACATCACTGGCTTTGGTGTGAACCAAGGGCACAGCCTCAACCCACTTGGTGTAAAGATCCGTGGCGGTTAGCATGTATTCGAATCCCCCCGGTGCCTTGGGCATCTTGCCAACAATGTCGAAGGCCCAAACGGCGAAAGGCCAAGGACTGGAGATCATCTTGAGTGGATAAGCAGGCTTATGAATGAGGGAAGCTTGCTTCTGACAACGAACACATTTTTTGGCATAATCTTCAGACTGTTTCACCATCTTCGGCCACCAGTATCCTTGGGTTATAGCTCAATGGGCGAGAGACCATTCCCTCGAATGTGCTCCACAACTGCCAGAGTGGAGCTCGTCTAATACGCTTGCAACTTGATCCTTGTGCACAACCCGAAGATCAGGTCCAGTGAACGTTTGGCGATATAATACGTCATGCGTGCCAAGGTAATAATTGGCAACCTGGCAACGAACCCTGTGTGCCTCCTTTTTAACGAGAGGAAGAACTTGAGTTTTTAGGTAAGCAATGATGGGGTCCAGTTTGCTCGGACCGAACGATATGGCCAACACCATATGACCTTCGGCCGGCTCAACGCTCGGGGAATCAACGCTGTCAAAAATAATGGTCCGGCTGCCAGAAGATCGAAAGACCGAAGCGAGGCCAGCCAGGGCATCTGCATGCGCGTTATGCTCCCGAGGAACCCATTCCACTTTAACACGACCAAGACGAGCAAAGAGGGCGAGTACGTAGCTCACGTAGGCATACATACGGCTGTCCTTAACTTGATAGTCGTCGTTGAGATGGCTGACGACTAACTGGGAGTCGCAGAGTACGCGCACAGAATCAGCCCCTAGCCGGAGAGCGAGAGTTAACCCAGCAATGAGAGCTTCATACTCAGCTTCGTTATTGGTGGCAGTGAAACCGATAGAAACGACGCTCTCGTGGATCGTACCGCTCGGTGAGACGAGAACAACTCCAGCCCCAGCTCCGTGCATATTTGCAGCCCCATCAACGTTCAGAAGCCAAGCATCCCCGAAAAATAGCTTCCACTCTCGTCGAGGACGCTTATTACCCATAGTGAACCGAGCATACGATGCGTCGAGCTGCGGCTCGGCGCTGTCCTTGGTAACTTCGGCTTCTGCAAGCTTCCGTTTTTCTTCGGCAATCAGCAGGTGATTCGCCTCGTCACGAAGACCAAGCGTTAATTCGGCAAAGAAATCAGCCAAAGCTTGTCCCTTTACCGAAGTACGAGGTTCAAATTGAATGTCGTAATTAGCCAGATCCTGGGAGAATTTCAAAATCCAGCTAGACGAGTCCGTCTTTCGAAGAACAGCCTTTAAAGGATACTCGGTTAAGACAATAATCCGATGCGTCTGGAAATAAGGAAGAAGGCTCGTTTTGGACGAGACGAGGGCTAGATCAAGTTTTTCCATAGGCAAGTACCTCGTTTGAGAAACTGTCATTGTTTTGCTTGAATAAAAAATAGGCTGATGAATGGCTCCTTCCTTACGAATGAGTACCGAACTTGTTGCATGATCCGATACAGACAGATAAAGATAAAGGTCCTCATCCCCGACGGGAGTGACGAGGAGTGGAGCTCGAGACAGATAATCCTTCAAAGTCCGAAGAGAGGTCTCACAGTCCGTTGTCCACACGAAGCCCCGCCGACTGGTCTTCATGGCCTGAAAGAACGGGCGACAAAGATCCCCTGAACAACGGATAAAGCGGTTTAAAGCAACAACCATTCTGGTGAGGCGCTGGACCTCTTTGATAGTCGTTGGGGCCCGTAGATTCTGCACGGCCGTCAGCTGCTTCGGATCCGCCTCGATTCCTCGGCGACTGACAATGTATCCGAGGAACTTGCCAGAGCTAACTCCGAACGCGCACTTCTCAGCATTTAAACGGAGTTTATACTCTAACAAAACGTCAAAGGCCTACCCCAAGTTAACTAAATGTTTCGAGCTAAGCTTGCTCTTGACAACCATATCGTCGACGTACGCCTCCATCGTCTTACCAATCTGGTTACCGAACAGCTTGCTAATTGTCCGTTGATAAGTAGCCCCTACATTTTTTAGACCGAAGGGGACGATCTTGTAACAATAGATTCCCCGAGAGGTAATGAAGGCGGTCTTCTCCTAATCGTCATGATGCATGGCAATTTGGTGATAACCACGGTATGCGTCCAAGAAACTCAGCCGCTCATAACCGGTGGTTGTATCAACCATTTGTTCAATCCGAGGTAGAGGAAACCTATCCATCGGACAAGCATCGTTTAAGTTCGTATAATCCACGCAAACCCTCAACTTGTCGTTCTTCTTCGGAACGACAACGGTGTTGGCTAGCCAAGTGGGATATAGAACCTCTCGGATAGCACCAGCCGCCAGTAATTGCTCCACTTCTTGCATAACCGCCTCCACGTGTAATGGCGATGAACGTCGCACTTTCTAAACGACCGGCTTCCGAGTTGGGTCGACATTCAGAGAATGCGAAGCAAAAGCAGGATCGATCCCTGGCATTTCACTCGGACTCCATGCGAATACCTCGATATAATTCATCAAAAAGTTGAACATCTCGATACGTTCCGAGGAATCTAAAGAGCTTCCCACCAGAAAATACCGACTTCCATCATCATTGATAGGCAACTTAACCAATTCTTCGGCCGATTGTTCTTCGGCAGGTATTCCCACATCCTCTAGTACTGGGGAATCAAGCGCATCTATACAATGCACCCCCAAACATTCTGAACTCTGAACCACAGTGCTTACATAACACTTCTTCGACTGAAGTTGATCTCCCCGAAGACTCTCCTGCCGACCATTCCAGCCGATGAACTTGACAACTTGGTGTAGAGTGGAAGCAACTGCCTTCATACTGTGGAGCCATGCTCGGCCAAGGATGACGTTGTATGGGCTCGGAGAACTAACCACGACAAACTCCACGTCGATCACTCTAGAACCAGCTCGAACAGACAATGTTATCAACCCGAGAGGCCATACCGGCGCACCAGTGAAACTGACGAGCGGTGAGGTGGCTGGTCGCAAGTGATACGGCTCTAACCCCAAGCTTTTGTAGGTAGAGTAAAACATGACCTCGGCTGAACTACCCTGATCAATCAATACGCGCTGAACTGTGGATTTGTCGATCGAAATAGTTACAACCAAGGCATCTGTGTGGGGTGTTCGTACGTCGAGAAGGTCTTCTTTGGTAAACGTGGAGACCCAATCATCTTCGGGGTTCTCGTACTTTCATTTGGTCGGTGCGGCTATCGAGCATACTGTTCGCTCGGCCATAGCTTTGTCAACCTCAGTTCGCAATTCAATGGCCCTTGCTTCCGAAACAACCTCGTGTATAATGCTAACCAGCCTTTCTCTATCCGGAGGTGGGGGTGGAAGCGGGGTGTGATGAGTGTCAATCCATTGATTTAAATGCCCCGCAGCAGAAAGCTCCTCCAGGTAACGTTTGAATGGCCCGCACCTCGTCGTGTAGTGTCCATGCTCGTTATGGAACGAGCAGTGACCAGTGCGTGCGTTCGCCGTTCCCAGCGGTTCCGTCGGCCAATGAAAGAATGGGAGGCGGCCAATCGTACTTAACAGCTGATAGATTGGAACAATAAAGACAGTGGTCTCAGCAGTATACTCATCCGGCCTCGGCTCCCGACGAGTGTGTGACCGAAACTGTTGTTGCTGAGTATGCTGTGGCGGCGGTTGTTGCGGAATCGGTGCTGGTTTATGGGCTGCATGCCCTTGCGCCCCAATATTCACGTTCGCTACCTGTTTCTTTACTACCGAGGGGCCAGCCGATGGTTTTATTGACTCCACGCCCTTCGGATTTGCATGCTCGGCCATAGCTTCCTCATACATGCAATCTTTTTCGATAATGGTCATGAGCTCGCTCATATTCTTCGGCGGGTTCCTGGAAAGATCTCGGAACATCGAAGACGAAGGGTCCAGCCCATTCATAAAGGATTCCGCCGCCACCGCCTGGTTACAGTCGGGAATCAAATTATACACTTCCCAGTATCACTCGGTGTACGTGCGCAACGTCTCCCCTGGCTTCCTACGCATGTTGACCAGCATAGAAAGTGTTTTCGGTTGAATGTTGCTCGTCACGAAGCGTTTTGTAAATTCGAACTCCAACTCGTCGAAACATGTTATTGACCATGGTTTCAGCTGATTGTACCACATCATGATCGGCTGAGTAAGAGTGAGCGAGAAGATTTTGCACATGATAGCATCCGAAAAGTTATGTAGTGACATAATCTGTCGGAAACGAGTAACGAACGACACCGCATCTTCCTTTGCTTCGTACGGTTTAATCTTCAGCATGGTAAATCGGGTAGGTGGATGTTCGTTCAGAATAGCATCGGTGAAGGGTGATGCTTTGGCCTTTCTGAGCTTCGTATCGTTCGCCGCTATTTGCCCGACAGCCGCACCCAACGGTAAGCCCACACCTCGTCGCTCGGATTCAACAAAGCGCGTCCGACGATGGTATGTTGGCTCAGGGTGTCCCCGGTGATGTGCGCTGCCGCCTCTTGATATTTCAGGATCTTCGTTGTGAACCCGCCGCCGTGCTGCACCACTATCCACAGGATGATAAGTTATAGGTTCGCCTGTGATCTGATCAAACAGGACGACGCTATCGTCTCGTTCCCGATGCATGTCCCTACTTGTTTCTCGGTGATGACCCTGCGACTCTTCCCCATAAGGCTGGAGATGGGAGCGAGCACGTTTTTCTTTAAGAGGTGGATAATTCATGTCGAAATCCAACCGAGTCCTGGCCTTTGGACGTTCTGTCTGATGAGGACCCAAGGTTAACGATGGCCCAGAGGCCTCGGATCGGCGGCTCCGTGCGGTTGATCCGGAGGAACGGGTCGAACTTTCACCATGACCGGCGCCTTCCAATTGCCGCCTCTGGGGAGTTACTGGATGATCTCTGACACGGCTGAGACCTGGACGGTGTCTCATCCTGGTGTTATCCTCGGTTAGAGCATGGGCATGCTTCCCATGTCGTCGAGTATCCGCATGTTTGCTTGTTCCCGCATCATTGGTTCCTGGAGATGGCGTTATCGGAACATGGCGGTCCCGGTCTTCGAGCCATTGCTGTAGAAGTGCTATCACAGTGGCTTGTCATTTTTGTTCGGCCAGAGCAACATCAAGCTCGGTGGGCTGAAAGTCAAGCCAACGGGTGGCTGGTACGGTGGTCCGGGCGGTTTGAGTCCGGGGGGTGTTGCAATAACCGAACCCGGATAGCCCAAGGGTAAAATCCTCCGGCCTTGGTGGTGGTGTGCGCCTCGACATCAATGAAAGGTAAAGGAAACGGTGGAGATCGGTGGTATGAATCGAGTGTGCGTCCCCAGCAGAGTCGTCAATTGTGGGGGGGTGAATTCCACTCTTGAATCTTTTCTTTCCTTTGGCTTGAACAAAGAGGATGAACGGAGTGAATCTGGGTACCTGCAAACCAGAGGGTGGTGTTCCTCCGAGAAGAAGCTCCGACGGTCTAGTTAGTAGGTGGAGGAGAAGAAGAAGAAGGAGAAAGCTTTGTGTGGAGAAAATATGGAGAGAGAAAGAGAATATCCGAGAGCATACCTGGATGGGGGTAGCTCCCTATTTATAGGCAACTATTATGGAGTATCAAACAAGCCAACCTCCACGTGTCGTTCCGTTCGGCTGACGTCACGTGTCAGAGATATTTAGTGAACCGCCGCCCCACGAGGGTGACAGAGCCGCGTTGGTCAATGTCAGAACCGTCAAATCAGACAGAAACGTCACCTCGGTACAGAACGGTCACTTCGCTCTGACACCGTTGACCGTTGAATGACCATAGACGAGTATCCTGACTGTTGGGTCAAACGGTTTCCGAAGGGGAAGATTCCCGAACGATAGGCTATCCGAGCGAAGGAGGCTTAACGGCTTTCCGAAGAATACGATCCCAGTACCGAACGCAAAGCTAGCCGAGTGAGAAGAGTTAATTGGCCTTCCGAGGAATACGCAATGACAATACCGGTGAGGAGACACTACTCGGTGCCGACTGTAAGAGGATCCCAACGCACGGTGGATGTCACGGGCAAGTATAACGGGACTCGTAGGTCACAGTACTACGTCGCTTGACCCCTTTGAACCTTGGTAATTTCGGCCCACTACAAGTATCCCTTGAAAAATTTGTCCACAAACACAACTAACGTCGAACGTGTTCGAGCATCCTCACCATAATTGTCCTAAATGTCTTTGTATCAACTTCTACATACCAATTCTGAGCATGCACAACAATCTGGCTACGTTTGAGAACACTAAATCAAAATTTAAGTATGAGAATAAGCGTTTATGAAAAATGTTCAAGACTATAGCTACCTTATTAGTCCGCTACTGTCTTAATCTAGTTGTATTGATCCCTTTGAGCTTCAGGGCTTCTCGATCCCAATCATAAGAAAGAATGATATGTTAATAGAAGCTCAGTTAGTACGCCAAGTTATTTGTTTAAGGGATGATATATGGTAACAGAAGAAAACAAAATTGTAATACTCTGTAACTTGTTATACCTGGTCTGATAAAGCACACTGGAGCAAAACTTCAGGGTAAATATTGGCAGCAGGCTATTAACAATCAAGTTAAAGCATGAAAAGAATTAAATTGAAGTGAGGAGAGCACCCAATACAAAAAAAAAAACTATAATTGTTTCAATCGCTTTGTTGAATTTGTGTCTACAAATCCCTTTGCCATTAGGGAACTTTTAGACAATACAGATAAATCTAAAGGCCCATAATTGTTTTGTCCAAGATCCAAAAATAAATAAAAAAATAATTGTTTTGCCCTGAATTAATGGATAGGATTGATTGAGAAACTTTAATAAAAGGTCCAGATTACACAAACCAAAGGCCAGGATCATTTTTACAACCTAAACTTTCGACGCCCATATCCTCCTAACAGATATGCCCACATTCTGCACGTCCACAAATTACTCATCTGCAATGTCAATTGCTCATTCAACGAAATTAGTTCCTCCTTGTTGTCATCCGATTCCTAAAACAGGATAAGCAAGCATAATGGAAGAGAATTTGATTTAGTAAAGCCCAATGTGCAAAATGAATGCGTAAGTTGAATCAAAGAATTGTGAGGGAAAAGAAATTCATACCAATCTTCTCACACCAAAACATGGAGTCATATTTCCCTAACTCATTTAATCTAACTTCGAACATGTAAGATACACCGAATCATTAAGTACTTTTTACATTAACCCCTTGAAGTCCTTAGACTTTGGACTGATGTGTTTGTTCCGTGTGGTGACAAAATTTCATTTTCATTGTGACATTGCGAATGTTTCATTTTAGACAGCCTTAGTCTCAGAAAAATGGTACATTTGTGAAGAGGAAAAACAAAGAAAAGAGCATGTTTCAGGTTACTTAATTCTAGCAGTGCTTTATGTTCCTCAACTAACATATTAGAAAATGGATTCCACAAAGGAATCGACTTCCGTCTGCTAGAACTATCAATCCCCAAACCTAGACCATTGAACGGTGGCAGGGGTATGTCCATCGTGCTAAGTGTGATGAATAAGGCTTCATACCATCATGTGTCACATCTCGCTATCTAAACGTGCACAAAATCCATTCTTCCAGACCCCTTATATTTGTGACCATATCTTAGGGTCTCTCCAACCCCTACTGCAATGTTAGCTTGAACATAAATTCAAGTAAAAGCACATCAATACTCCCTCCACTCCTTTTCAATCCAGCTAGCAACATTTATCAAAACTTATCACTCCTCAGACTCCTCTCCTCTACCCCAACTCATAGCTTCCACTCAAATCTGAAACTTATCAATCCTGAGTTCCTCAATTACAGAGTTCCAAATCAAATAAAGCATTTTCACTCAAACTTCTGCGCAACTAACATGGAACAATAATTATAGCATCGAAGAAGGCCTTAACATTGTGAATGGCAAAGTCCCTTAACCAATTCTCCTTTCAAAACCACAGCATTGCTGCAGTTAAAGCTAAAATGTGTAATTTAAGCCCAAACTTTTCCATTTCTACCATTCACACACAAATTTATACAAACTAAAAGACAGGCACACGTGGTGTGTGTGCAAATCGTGTTATGCAACATGTGAGCGTAACAAAAGGCATGACCCTAACGTAATTTATCCTTAACACCAAACCATTCATACGAACAAAACTTAAAGGCAGAACTCTAACATACCCTGAATCAAACTGAATGAAAAACCCTTCTCTGCTACTGTCCACCCCCACCAAACCCATTTTCTACCAATATTCATTCTTTAGAATAACTTTAAACAGGATCGTTCTAGTGAAGGCTCGTGCCTAAAGGAATGTTCGAATGTAACCTAGTACCAACATAAGTCGGCTATCTCACTCCACCCGACAGACAATATAATGCAAAAATGTTGTTCCCATGTCCAAGGGAAGTGTTCCTCCTCTCCCCAAACTGAATGTCTATGCCATTTAAAATAACTTCCCAAGACCAATCAATTTGTTCTCATATACTTTTTAACAAACCAACAAAAAGGTTAGACAGTAAACAAACTACATAAACACTCTATTGTATTGTCCATGGATGGAGGTATATCTCCTCCCCATTTTGAAATAACAAAAAAATCCCAGGGGAACAATCCTGGTAAATTAACTACTTTATGTGAGTACAATGATACTTAAAACACTTGCCCATATAGGAGGATCTCAAACCATAAAAGGTGACACCACCAAATGTCCAAATCTATCAATTACATTAGCATATTCCCGCACAACCAAGAGGCTAGGTAATGGCACCTTCCCCTGGTGCATAGTTCCACTCCCACATTCTCCAAATCTCATTATTACCTCACGACTTTAATTTGAATGTGTTTGCACCATTTGTAACTTATATCCATGCCTAGCAGTGACAGAACTACGGATTGAAAAAGCATGTGACTACTGTGTTTGATACATTTCATCGATCATTTGAGGAGTTAAGGTGCATAGATTTCATTTTTTGTATCCAGGGAAAAAAAAATCAGAATGAGCCATCATTATCGGAATTACACGTTTGCAAAATTCTTGAAAAAATAATCCATCGAGCAGAACACATACACAAAGTAATCGAATGAATACCCTCAAAAAATATAGATATACACAGGGTTGAGAGAGAGAGAGAGAGAGATTTACACATCGAAACCTTTGCTCTCCGATGAAGGGCCACCCACTCACATAAGAGAACTGATTTCCCACCAAATCACATTAGCCATTGAATCACAAAACAAATTTGAGATCATAAAACGGGGCGAGACATAAATTCGTTAAAAGAAAGCCACTTTGCAACGTCCAAATCAATCCACAGTTTCGTAAACATTTAATCAAACGCCTGGAATGCGTTTAGAAAAAAACGGACGGGGGAAAGAGAGAGAATAGTTTACCTGGATTGAGTTCGGAACTACATTTGCAGCAGGTTCGAACTATATTTGCGTTATTTTTTTATTTCTGTCCCGGCCATAAACTTCAGCACCTAAATTTCAGCAACTTCAGCACCTATTGGTTGGAAGATGGGAGAAGGAGAGAGGAAGGAGTGAAGAGAGAGGGAAGTCATAGCAGTTGAGAAAGAGTGGGTGATAGAGAGGGGAGCGGTTGCAGATTCGTGGTCTGCGGAAGCAGCGGAACTGCCTTGTGTGATGATGGGCGGCAAAAATTGAGACTCCATTCTTCTATTTTGGATTATTTCAAAATGATAATCTTTTTTCAAAAATGAATGGAAAAATTTGGTGATTTTTCAAAAATGTCCGTCAAAGGTGAATATAAGTGTTAAGCATCTCCAGCCTTCACCCATTTTTTTCCTCAAATTTGAGTTAAATTTTGGGTAAAAACCCATTTTGGGTAGGCATATCTCCAATCATCAAACCCAAATATATATACATTTTATTCTTAATGGCATAATCATAAATAAGGGAAAACAATCAAATCCAAAATGAGGAGACCTGGTACTCTTCTCTCTCCATCGCCATCTCTCTCTTCCTCAGAATCAAACACAAAATTTTTTTCACACAAAATCTAGAACCGGACACAACCACAAAAGACAACTTTGAAACTCGTTCATCATCATCGGAGGAGGCTAGAAAAGAAGATGACAACTCTGGGGGACCCAAGAAGACTTAGAGGTTACAACACCACCGCCACTTTCTGCATCGCCTCTCAAACTGCCGGCCCTCGGCCTGCCACCACTGCCGACGAGGTTCTCTCTCCCTCCTCCCTCCCTCTTTCTCTCTTTCTAACTAGCCGTTGGAGAAATGGGTCAAGGCAAAAGTTGTCCCAAATTTGGGTAAAGAAATGGGTAAAACCCAAAATGAGGAAGGGTTTGGGTCAAAGATTGGAGAGAGATTTTTGTAATTTTTGCCCCATTTTTAAATTTGAGTCTTAAAATGGGTCAAGGCTGGAGATGCTCTAAAGTAGGTAAAATATAGGGATAATTATGGAGATAATAGACATTGTAGGTGTAATCATTGCATGTCTCCTTAAATAGTTGAAATCCCCAAAATGGACTCTCAATTTAGAACGGATGGAGTATTTTTTTTTTTTTTTCACGTAAAAAAGTTAAGGTGAATTAATATTTGCACTCCCCTTTTACCTTCCACACTTTTTTTTAATAATGTGAATTTACTACACTACCCTTTAACGTGTAAAAAATTAACTTATGAAAGGGTAAAATGATTAATTCACAAAAACAGAAACAAAAGAAAGGAGTGCTGGTAAAAAAAATGGGGAGTGTGAAAATCACTACCTAAAAGTTACTATATATATAGCACATACTCAAGGGATAACTTAATCCTAAAAATTGTTATACTATGCCAGGAATAACTTAATCCTCCAATGTCTGGATAGCACATACTCAAGGGATAACTTAATCCTCTAATGTCTGGATTTTCAGAGAAACGTCATATGATACAATTGTTATACTATGCCAGGAATAACTTAATCCTAAAAATTAGCTATTGGGGTGAAAGTGTCCTCCTCACTCTTATCCTCCACATTATTCTTGTATCCACGCAAGATGATCCCCAACGGTGGGGTTTGGGTGTCCAACTAGATTGTCCAGTGTTGGGGGAGTGATGTTTGAATGGGATTTCGACTTGGAATGATCAAAGTTAATAATCAAGCTTCCAAATTCACGGTTCTGTATTTTATCATCATTAGAGATCTAAGGTGCTTCGGAGAGTCCTAAATTGGGTGTCTACATTGTAGTTATGTTTTTCTGGCAAAAGAAAATTATATGTCTTTGAAAAAGAAATAAACGGACTAAGAGCACATCGACAAAAACCACCTAAGATCCAAAAGATCACAAAGACAAGACGCCAACCAAAACAACAAAGTCCAATCAAAGAGTCGCCCAAACCCAAACACCGAAAATTAATAGTTTTTTAATTGCTTCTACAGTTGTGTACACAAAATCAAGCCAAATACTTAAATTACAGGTCCACCCTTGGCTTTACCAAGACATTCCCTGGGAGTGGTATTATACTGTCAATCTAATTTTGTAGCCATTTGTCTTTAAGCTTCAGGCCAGTTAAATAGAGCTGATAGGCGGATCCAGCTGCACGTGAGGGAGAGTGTTAGACTTGTTCCACATCGCTCATCTAAACCACTCCCACCTAGCCTAGGCCATTTTATATTTCAGGTCCCACAAAATTTACTTGTTCCACATCGCTCATCTAAACCACTCCCACCTAGCCTAGGCCATTTTATATTGCAGGTCCCACAAAATTTGAATAACTATATGCTAACTAATTAAATGCATCGCTCATTTAATTTTAGATTATAAATTCGTTGATGCAGTTTCCACATAGCCTACTCTATTTAATACTGCAGGTCCCATGAAACTTGAAAACTCTATGCTAACTAAATGCGGGTCTCAGTGTTTTTACACTTATTTTAGGATTGTGATTTAGGCACTCCAAAAATTGATGGAGTGGCTCCAAAACTGCAGTGTTAATACACAAAACGACGTCGTTTTGGAGCCCCTCCATCAATTTTTGGAGTGCTAAAATCAATTTTCTTATTTTATTGTAATTATAAATTTATCAATGAGTGTCCCACATAGCTCACTCCTAGGGAAAAGGGTGTAATTGTCTCTTCCTCTACACAGGAGGGAGGCGGGGGAGCTGCTTAAAAGGGGCAGCAGCCTGCTGTCTCGGCCGAGCGGGGCTCGCTCCGGTTTCGCTCTAATGATCGAAAAGGTTCACTTCGTGGAGCTTGTCGAGTAGAACAAGTGTACCAAAATTAGCTCGATCGGATATCATTAAGTGCTTGATCGGAACACATGTAACTTGCCAATAATGGATTCCAGTGGATTTGATCCAGTGTTTCGGATCCATTCTTTTCAAGATAAAACTGTTTCGATAAGGCACTTAATGATATCCGTTCAAGCTGATTTTTGGTATACTTGTTCTACTCAACGAGCTCTACAAGTGAACGTCTTCGATCATCAAAGTGAGACCGATGCGGACCCCATTCGGCCAGGACAGCAGGCTGCTGTCCCTTAAACAGCAGCTGCCCCGCCTCCACACAGGAGATACCACCCAACTGATCCATATATACTCCATTGCGTACATGACGGCTGCTTACCTACTCTATCTCTGGCAAATCTCGTTCCTTGTGGTTAGTTCCCATTTCAAAAATTCGAAACAACAATGCTACGGCTACCGCATTGTTTTACCACTACTTTATCTCTGGGGTGCGGTGGGTTTGTGCGGTGGAACAATGCGGTGGGCTTAGACTTAAACCACACCCAAGTGATCAGTGAGTTTGGACTGGAGAATGGGTACAAGTGAGTGAGTTTTGGGGTCCATGATGAAAGGATGGAACTATGGGGTCTAGTGGCGGCGGCCGCCACGGCAAGAATTTTAGAAAATGTAATTATTATATGTGAAAAAATAATTTTATCTCCAACTTATATAGTCTCGCCATTGCTAAGTTTTTTTTCTTATTTTTTATTATATACTAATCATAAATCTTCTTCTCTTTTTTTCGAGAAAGGAGACACAAAAAACTATGTCAAAATTAAATTAAATGGGACAAAGTGTAATAAGAAAAATGATGATGTGTAATTAAGAAAAAAAACTCCACACTCTAACCCTAAAACAACTCAACCTAAAAAATTGAGGAAATTTAATTATAATGTCACTCCCCAAATTTATAATGTCACTCCCAAAAAAAGAGTGCGGTTATCAATTTGAAAAATCCATATAGGGATCTGGGAGTAACATTATAAATTTGGGAAGTGGCATTATCGATGCCCAAAATTAAAGTTAGTTTTTTTTCATACTTCATGTGCAAAAACATCATTTACTATAGTTTTTATTATGTTATTTTATTTTTTTTGGAGCCGATAACTATTAATATTGTAATGCATCTTTTTATTTTTTTAGTATACATTTCGCCACTGCTAAGGTAAAATCATGGTTTCTTCCCTGACGATGATGTATATTTTGTAATGATTCATGTGGGCTCGACGCCTGGAAAAATGGTTTTTTTCTTTTTATCGCCCCCTTTTTGTATTTTTTTAGTTTACAAAAAGGAAAAATGCTTGTTTGAGAGTCGCCACCCAGGTTTTGAAAAGGATTATCATCCGAGAAACCGTTTATTGAAAAATGTGACTCTTTCGCCCTTTTAAAAAGGTTTTGGTCTATCGAAAACAGAGAATTTTCGGCTCGGGAGCCAGGTTACGAGAGAGGAAGGTTTTGTTGGAAAAAAAAAGCACCCCCCTCGCCTAATAAAATCGGTCTCTACTAATACTTGTGGGATTTAAAATCATTTCATTACTTAACTTTTTATACCACATAAACAGTACACCAAATAAATCATTTTAGCTGCAGAACACATAAGAACAAATAGGCATGATAGGAATGTAAACATTTAATTGCAGAAAATAACATTATGTCCCACGTAAATTCCACCGTACGGCAGAAGTGTGTATCATACGGTACATGTAACGCCACTAATTTTGGAAATGTTAAATAAACATTTTTATTGAAAACTTAGATAGAGTCTGGCTCATTATTACAGCATAACTCCCATAAGAGCACATTTATTACACAAAAGGGGAAACTAAGGTTCCTAACTACTGCTCCGCCTGCTCCTCGGCTCTGAAAGCTTCCAAGGTGTATAGCTCACCATGATCATTTACAAAGTCTGACATATTATACCAGCGTCGCCCCTACTATAATATGTCAGGGTCACCAAAGGTAACAACATAAGCTACAGGAACTCAGATGAGTAATCCCATACCCGCTAACCCAAAATTTATAACAACAGGGCATAGTAGTTTAGCGATTTCTAATTAGCACATGCATGTTCAACAAGGCAATTAATAATGACACATCCATATTCACTATTCAACTAACGTTGGTGTCTGTGATATCTGAGTTTCTCCTATGTGACATTTCGTAGATTGTGTCAAATTTTCACTTTTCTTTTACCAAATCAACATTTCGAAAAGCATTTTTACACACCCAACCTCGGTTCCGCCATTCCGGTCTCCCGAGTATCCTCACAATGGTTTCGCCGTCCCGAGTTCCCATTGGCACACAAAATTTTGTATTGGCTCCTCTCCGCGGATAACCAAGCCACAAATCAAACCTCAGTTCCGCCGTTCCGGTCTCCCGAGTATCCTCACAATGGTTCCGCCGTCCCGGGTTCCCATTGGCACGCACACACACCACACAATGGGCTACTATGTCCGACCACATTGTGGTTTCAAAACATTTCCTTTTTCAAAACACGCCTTTTTATTTTCAACAACCTAGGTGTCATGTTTCTAACTTTCTCGATTTTTGTGTCTTGTTTTCATGCAATGACTCCGCGGCTGGACTCTCTATACGGTGTCACGTAAACATGCATCATTGATCGTAATCTTGAAACTAAACTAGAATAATCATACAACAAGATCATCCAACTCTATATTACTTTATCATGCCTAAGTTCGCGAAATCATATTCAAACATGTATCACGCAACATAAAGCATAGTGTCACATGGACGGACACCTTTGGAGTGGAAACCACTTATGCTTTATCACACATCAAGACAAGTAATCCTAATAACCATGTATACATGCTCATAACCATCCCATAAATCAAATTAGTTATATTACCGATCAAACTATCATTTCTTGTATTTCAAATCCGTTCTTTCTTCCTTTTGGGAAGTTCAAAACAATATATCTTTTTCCGGAATAAAAGTCGAGTTATTCAACATGAACACATTTCTTTTCGAGATTTTAGTAAAACAAGTTTACTAGCTATTTTTCTTTTATGCATTTCAAATATACAAGCAATATACAATTTTTCTTTTATACTTAGAGATAGTGAGTACGGAAAATCTACCGTTCTTCTTGGCGGTTGGTACGGCTACGGAAAAAGTAAGTACGTCGGCTTACGGAAGGTGGACGTGGCTATCAAATGGAGTGACTCCTTACGGTAAGCTTACGGTAGCTTCGAAAGAGAAAATATAAGACTTTCTTTTTCTCTCGAAACTAATTTTTGACTAAACTACTAAACTTTTTGGATCGAGTGGCGGTTAGTGGCGGCTTTGATTGAGTTTCTTGAAGAACTCAAGGAAAAGGAAGAACTTCAAGAACTACTTCAAGAACACTACACAAACACTAAGATTTTCTAGAGAGAAGTTGGAGGGTTTGAAGGTGTGAGTTCAAGGCAAGAGTGGGGTGCTATTTATAGAAGAAATTGGGCTCCATCTCTCTCTCTCTCTCTCTCTCTCTCTCTCTCTCTCTCTCTCTCTCTCTCTCTCTCTTTCTCTCTCTCTCTCTCTCTCATTTTTTGTTCCATTGTTATGTCAAATCCATCCTTTAAGTATGCCAAAGCCTTCCCCTCTCTTGTCAATCCATCCTAGGTGCAAGACTATGTGATCATGAAGACTTTCTAAGGTTTTAAAGGAAATCCTAGGTGATCATAACCTAGGTTGCAAGTCTTACAAGTATAAAGATAATGATGGCTAGGCTAAAAGAAGTAGTCTTCCATGTTTAGTCAATCCTAGGTCTAGGTTGTAAGTAAAATCTAGGATGATTAAGGGCTAGGTTTTAGGATTTAAATGGCCTAAAGAAAGGTTGTAAAGTGGTATAGGCTTGAGTGTGAGGTTGGTTTAAGAGGTGTAAGTATGGTAGCTTGTTAGGGTGTACGAAACACATGCACACACTCCACTCTCTCTCTCTCTCTCTCTCTCTCTCTCTCTCTCTCTCTCTCTCTCTCTCTCTCTCTCTCTCTCTCTCTCTCTCTCTCTCTCTCTCTCTCTCTCTCTCTCTCGTACCATGTGTGTGTGTATATATATGTATACTTTAAATACTAGAGACCCTACTGTAAAAGAAATAATAAATCATGCCAAAACAAGCGGCATTAAATAAAAGATATTTCCTAATTAATTAAAATAAAATCCTAATTCTTATAGACCAAGAATCCTAATAAAGGTAAAAATCAAAATCAAACCGAATACGGAAAGTTAATAATTCTAACCTAAACGAAAATATTCCTAGTCAAAATCTTATTCTAAAACAATAAAAATAAAATTCAAAAACTCTCAATTTTTGTCCTACATCACCTTCATTGGAAAATTGTGACAATTGAAAAAACCCTTGGCGCAAGCTTGAGCAAATTCGTAGGCTTGGCCTACTCTGATGGCAAGATGTGAAGCCTATTTTTAAACCGTGGGTTGCTTTAGAACTATAGTTTTGGACTTGGTTTTTGGAAAAATGATGTTTTTGGTGTTTGAAAGAAGAAGGGAAATGAATACCGATTTTTCAAGACATATTGAAACTATTTTTGGTTGATAAAACTGATTTCCCCTCTGTTTTTCTGTGTGTTTGTATCTATCTCTTTCTAATAACATCCTAGGGTATTTATAGAGGAGATTTTCAAAGGGTTTGAGTGGTCTTCAAGCATATACCGGACTGTTGCAGGCCTACGGCGGCCATGGCGAACTAGGGTCTAGGCCATGATGGCCTAAATAGCTTTGGCCGTTAATTTTGAGCATAGTTTGATTTCCTTATCTTTCAGCTTTGCCACGAGAATTCAAATTAATATTTTCACTGAAAATAGGTCATGATACAAAGGAGTCAAATAATCGATTTTAATCTGTGGAGACCCAAGCTAGAGACAGAGTTGATTACGAAATCGGCTCAAGCTTTTTATTGTGCCACTGCATCTTCGAATACACTTCATCCAACAAAAGGCGAATTGGTGACTCGACCATTAGGGCAATCGTTCACTGGAGTAAGCAAAATAACGCGCTTGGAGCATATGATTGCCTTGAAAATAGAGTCTTCTGGATATATCCATGCTTTCACAAATGGGTTTTCCTTCTCAATAATCTGCTTTGCTCTTACTGCACTCACCCCCTTAAGTTCCGGCCATTGAGATTTATATCCTGCGACAAACAAAAGATTATACGCAACTGAAAAAATTGCAAAACCTATAGCTATTTCTAGGCCAGCACATACAGAAACTCTACGTGAACCTAAATCGTTTTTGTTAAGTGTTTACCACATTTTCTGGGTTTCAACCCATCGATGTCTGGCTCTCATTTTACCATCGGGCAGAAACGAACCCGTCTTCTCAGTAGACCGAGGCTCAAGAATTTTAGGTTTTAGCCTATTTACATAGATTTATCCTTATTGGTAGCCAAACTATACAAGTTATCCTGTTTACTATATATATAACAGAAAGATCGAGCAACATCAGTTGATCACAGACCAAAGACTGGGCAATTTGCATCTGCAAAGAAGAAAAAAACCATGTAATACATTCCATGTCTTTAAGGCCTTGACTGAGGTGAAAAGGACATGTTATGGGGGATGAAGGCATGTGGTTAATCAGTTTTCAATATAGTGCATGATTCTGTCAATTAAACCGATACCTGGGTACAAATTTGGGCATGATCTTCCTGTGCATTCGCCGTAGCCGCACTCCCCTGCAGGCACCTGACAGAGACGACTTTGAGTTGCGTTCGCAGCAGAAATTGCAGCTACGAAAGAACACAAGAGGGCTAGAGTCAAGTACCCCGCGGCCATTGAGTTTTGCATGAGCGCACTTTTCAGTTTTGGGGTTGAGTTTTTGCCTTTTGGCCAATATAACATGATTTATATAGACACAGTCTAATGCATTTATGTTGCTATTATATGAAATCCTTTGCTCACGATTTTGTGAGTAATGAAATGCTCTCTTGGAAATAAAGTAAATGATGAACTTAATTGCATGGATTTGGAGGGCTTTAAAATTTATAATTTTCCTACTCTTAGATTCTTAGATAAGGGTAATGGGATATTTCAAATCTTCTCTGAGGATTTGTCATTAAACTCTCACTTCTCATTTTGAATTCATATAAACCTTTCCAGCATTTCACCATCTATAACCCATATTTGTTAAAAGCCTACATACGGGATTCATATATGTAACGACCCGCTCCATCTTTGTATAATATTGTCCGCTTTAGACGCCCAAAGCCCATAGACTTCCCAGTAGGTCACCCATCCCTAGACTACCCCAGGATGAGCACGCTTAACTATGAAGTTCCTATGCGCTTTGGCCCGCCCTCACGGCTCAGTTAAGTGTGCTCATCCTGAGATAGTCCAGAGATGGGTGACCTACTGGGAAGTCTATGAGTTTTGGGTGTCTAAAGCGGACAATATTGTACAAATATGGAGCGGGTCGTTACAATATACTTCAATTCGTAGCGTCTCATTCCAAACACTATGCATATCTCACCCCGTATCCTTGTTGTATACAAATCCTATAATATGATGATGTATCCGACGATATACCCGCATATCTTGATTCGGTACCTAACATACGATTACTCATAGAAAAAAAGTTATACTATATTTCAAGAAGCGAAATCCTAGATGCGGTCTAAATCGTTCGATAAAATTATGGCGAGATTGAAACCATTTAAAGACAATATAACAAAAAGTCAGTCCATTAGAGCTTGAATAGAATGAATAACATATTTCAATTGTGTTTTGAATAAATCAGATAAAGTCTCTTCTTCTCTTCCCTTGACCAAGGCACAAGAAAGCCTCAGTATGGTAACCACAGTTGAGAGACTTAGAATTTTCATCCTGAAAAGCTTTTTTTCATATATAAAGCATTTATTCTTCATACATATAGCAGATTTTTAGAATGTAATTAGGTATAATAACTTTTTACTTGCATATTAGCTGCTCTTTTTTAAACTATCTTACGATACGCGATACATATTTCGTTATGATTAAAAATTGAAAAACACGATACACGATACGTATCCCCATTTGAAAACACCGCTTACATCCCTAAGAAAATGTTCTTTTCTGCAGATTCTGTCAAATAACACAATTGTAGAATAATTTTCTGATATTTCATTCATTGTACTTATACAATATATATAGTACAAACATTTACAAGGAAAGAATAAGAATACAAGGAAACGTCCTATAATTAAGGAAGAAAATAAAAGTAATTACTGAATTAAGGATATTGACCATATCAAATCCTTAATTCTAGCAACATCAAATCCTTAAATCTAGCACTCCCCCTCAAGTTGGAGCATGGATATCACACATGCCTAACTTGTCTAAAGAGTCACACAAAATATTGCTGGCTATAGCTTTGGTGAGAACATCGGCTAGGTTATCTTCAGACTTCACAAACGGAAAAATAATTATCCCAGCATCAAGTTTTTCCTTAATGAAGTGTCTATCAACTTCTACATGCTTCGTTCGATCGTGTTGAACTGGATTGTGAGCAATCTCTATAGCTGAAGTGTTATATATCACAATTCAACTTCATTGCGTCCTGAGAGTCAACACCCAAATCCATTAGCAAGTTCCTCAACCATAGTAACTCACATACTCCAAAAGCCATGCCTCTATACTCAGCTTCTGCGCTTGACCTTGCTACTACCGGTTGCTTTTTACTCCTCCAAGTCACAAGGTTTCCCCCCACAAAAGTAAAGTATCCTGACATAGATTTTCTGTCATCAACTGAACCAGCCCAATCTGCATCAGTGTAACCTTCTACCTTCAGGTGATTATTCTTGGTGAACAATAACCCTTTACGTGGAGCAGACTTCAAATACCTCAATATACGTTCCACAGCATCCATGTGAGGTTTACAAGGATCATGCATAAACTGACTCACTACACACACTGAATAAGCAATATCTGGCCTAGTGTGGGACAAATAAATCAATTTTCCCACAAGTCTTTGATACCTTGCTTTATCAGTAAAAGTTGCATTCAAACAGTGGAACAATTTATGATTTTGTTCAATAGGAGTATTTGCAGGCTTACATCCAAGCATACCTGTTTCAGTTAACAAATCAAGAATGTATTTCCGTTGAGATAAGAAAATTCCATTCTTTGAGCGAGCTACCTCAATCCCAAGAAAGTACTTCAAGCCTCCAAGTTGTTTCATTTCAAACTTCGAGGCCAAGTGTCGCTGTAAACTCTCAATTTCATCTTGATCATCACCTATCACCACCATACATCAACATAGATAATTAAAGCAGTAATTCTACCCTTTTGATGCTTTAAAAACAAAGTGTGATCTGAGTTGCTTTTTTTATATCCGAAGTTCTTCATAGACTTGGTGAATCAGCCAAACCAAGCTCTTGGAGATTGCTTTAACCCATATAATGCCTTCTTGAGTTTGCACACCGTTGTAACATTTGAGTACTTGTCTATACCCGGAGGAGGATCCATATACACTTCTTCTGCAAGCTCTCCATGTAAGAAAGCATTTTTTACATCAAATTGAAGAAGTGGCCAATCCCGGTTTGCCGCCAAAGACAAGAGCACTCTAACTGTATTAAGTTTGGCAACCGGTGCAAAAGTATCTTGATAGTCAATCCCATAAGATTGTGTATATCCTTTTGCAACCAATCGAGCTTTATACCTTTCTACAGTCCCATCCGCCTTATGCTTGATTGTAAACACCCATCTACATCCCACGGTCTTTTTTCCCTTCGGTAGAGGCACAAGCTCCCAAGTAGAATTTTTTTCAAGTGCTGACATTTCTTCTGCCATGGCTTGAATCCATCTATCATCTGTTAAAGCTTCTTGCATTTTACTAGGAATAGGAACAGAAGATAACTGTAGTACATAAGATGCATATGACTTGGACAGTTTTTGGAAAGACAGGTGATTACTAATGGGATATTTCGCTTTGGATTTAGGATCAGGCTCATATTTAATGGGTGGTACACCATGATTAGAACGAGCTGGAAGACGATATTGTGACACTTGAGATTCAAAAATAGTACCATCGTCAAAAATAGAATTAGGATTAGTGGGTACCTCTAAAGGAATCTCAGAAGAAGATTGGCCCAGTGTTTGTGTTGGATTGTTGGGAGACATTGTACTATCATGGAGAGGATTATCTTCCGCATTAGAAGTCGTTGGATCATCATTTTGTAACTTTTCCCGTTCATCCGTAGATTCACCCTTGTCAGTAGCATCTCCGGATGAAGAATTATTTTCTAAAATTCTAGGAAAAAATGTCTCCAATTCTTCATAATTTATCACTTCTTCTTGGTTCTCCCCCTGAAGTGGTAAATCAATAGTCGGTGACTTGAAAAAGAGTTCTTGCTCATGAAAGGTAACGTCCATGGAAACATAAAGTCTCCGAGAAGATGGATCATAACACTTGCATGTAACCCTTTTGATTGCTCCCATATCCCACAAAAACACACTTCAAAGCCCAAGACTCAAGCTTAGTCCGTTGGTGCGAATGCAAAATGGACATAGACTACACACCCAAAAATTCGAGGAGGTAAAAGTACTACTGGCGGAAGAGTGTAGTGATCAGAGAGAGCATCCAACGGTCTTCTAAAATTAAGAACACTAGATGGCGTACAGTTTATTAGGTAGACCGCTGAATTCAAAGCTTCACCCCACAAGTAAACAGAAACATGACCCCCAATCAAGAGAGATCGAGTTACCTCTAATAAATGTCTGTTTTTCCGCTCTGCAACACCATTTTGTTAAGGGGAGCCTGGACAATTTGTTTGGTGAATAATCCCTACTGAGTGCATGAAGTCCAATAAATCTTGCTTGACGTACTCTCCACCGTTATCAGAACGAAGGACTTTTATTGGAATGCCAAACTGAGCAGTCACCATTTGATGGAACATGCGAAAAATCGAGCAAACATCACTCTTGTGCTTCAGTTGATAAACCCAAGTCATTCGAGCGCAATCATCCATAAAAGATACAAACCACCTCATCCCATTAAGAGTAGAAATTGGTGCCGGTCCCCAAACATCCGAATGAACCAATGAAAAAGAAAAATTTGCTTTATTATTACTCAAATGGAAAGTAGAACGGTGACTTTTTGCCCTCACACAAGTTTCGCAAATAAAATCTGAAACATTACATCCACTAAACAAAGAGGGGAATAATCTCCTAAGATAGCTAAAAGAGGGATATCCTAGTCTCGTATGCCACAACCAAATTTCCTCCTATTTCTTATTCACCAAATCTTCATTCACCACGTGAGCTTGCCCCTTTTTGTCAGAATGTTCGAACCCATAATCCAGATAGTACAATCCTCCAATTCGTCTACCACTGCCAATCTTCTCCCGAATATGGATGTTCTGAAAGATACAGTGAGTAGGAAAAAATAGAGCAACACAATTATGAGATTTGGTTAATTGAGTTACAGAGAGAAGATTACAATTTAATGATGGCACAAATAAGACATATTTGATAGCTAATGTGGGAGATAAAGGAACTGTACCAACTCCGATAACTAGAGATGATACACCATTGGCATTGGTAATGGTGGTTTTGGAACATTTAGGAGATAAGTGACTAAACCTATAACGATCACAAGTCATATGGTCCGTTGCACCAGAGTCAATTATCCAATCACTATTACTAGTAAAAGACATACTAGACTTTGCAGTGAATCCAGAAGTTGTGGCTAGGTTCCCCTTCGAATCAAGCTCCTTAGCATTGGAAGACACATAAGACGCCTTCTTGCCTTTTGGATGCCAATCTGGATACCCATGGAGTTGAAAGCATGTGTCTACGGTATGACCAGTACCATTACAGTGAGTACACTTTCGATCCTTCTTTGAGGTAGGCATCTTCCGAGAAGCCATCACAGCCCCTTCTCCAATCGTTCCTCCAAGCATAGCCTCTTGGCGATTAGCTTCCACACAAAGCATAGCATAAATAGCTTGTATATTGGGAAGTGGTTTGGTAGCAAATACGCGGCCTCGAACCCCATCTAATTGAGGGTCAAGACCAGCCAAAAACAGATACACACTCACAGTGTAGTTGATAAACCTTTGATGCATCCTGGTCAACAGAATATGTCTGTTTAACCGCCTCCCATATCTCTTTCGCCGTAGCCAATCGAAGAAAGAGAGAATGGATATCATTTGTCATCGCATCAAATAGCCATGATTTGACCAAACAGTTTTCATCTTCCCATACTTCATATTCCTCCGATTGAACATTTGTTGGAGCAGCCTTAGTACCTGAAATAAAACCCCAACGTTTTCTCCCACGGATTTTATTTTGAGCGTTCAAAGACCACTCAACATAATTGGTACCATCAAGCGGTTCCGGAGTGATTCGAGAAGAAGTTTCCTAGCTACATATGAAACTCAGTCGATATAGTAATAGATTCGTTCTTTTTTTGAGAGACATCACTGTAGGGAGTAAATCCCGAACAGGTGCAAGACTGGCCCGAACACGTGGTATGTAGGATCACGATATAGTTATGATAAGACAGTCGCCGTGCAGAAATGGTGATCGGCGATAGGGACCAGTGATATGAAGGATCATTGGTCCAGAGAGTCTGTACTGGGTCAAGGTCCAGTAACACGATAGAGTATTGGACCAAGGAATTGAGAAAGGACCAGTGACATGTGAAGTCATTGGTCCAAGTAGTTTGTTCGGCAACAAAAGAGCCGAACAGGAGGGGATTTGTACTAAAAGCAGTCCCAGATGCGGGAAACGTTCCAGAAGGTTCTAGAAACAGGGATATTCCGTGTTTACTATGAGATCCCAATAAAATAGGATCTTGGAGAGATACCCAATGGGAATGGGAAGTTCGGCCAGCTGTAGAAAGGAGTCCTAAACGGACTAAGGTAATGAACTGATAAGGGAACGAGAATCCGAGATATTCTGGGTTTCCTATACGAGATAGGAAACCTAGGGCAACATGGATACTTGGGCAGCAAGCATCCATAAACCTATAAATACGAGGCAAACCGAGAGGAAAAAGGTACACAATACATTGCAGTTATACGTATTCTCTTATGCTTAATTAGGGTTTTCCATTAGTATGTGATACTAACTTAGGCATCGGAGGGCCTTTGCCACGAGAGGCAAAGGTGCGCTCACCCCTTGTCTATTTTGCAGATTAGGACTCCGGCGACGCATTAGGGTTCCGGCAAAGATCACGAAGTAGCCGTTACAATCTTGTGCTGCTTAAATCCTTCTTAGTTTTTCTGCACTTACAATCACCACTTACTTCAGTCATAGTGGTAAATACACTAAAAAAAATATTTCGCGGCGGAATAATAAGAACAAAAACAACAATTGTGAATACAAGACCAAACTTCAATTCCTATGGTGAAGAAGTGGAGATTGAAGGAGGCTCTGATACCATGTCAAAGAACACAATTGTAGAATAATTTTCTGATATTTCATTCATTGTAGTTCTACAATATATAGGCTCCGTTTAGTTGCCAGGAATGTTGTACCGGAAAGTTATTCTCAGGAAAAGTTAAGTAAAGTGAAGTAAAGGAAAAAGAAATCTATTTTCTTGTGAGTGTTCATTTGACAATTTTTTTTGGCAGGAAAACTAAAGTTTAGTGGTTCATTTGCCGAGAAAAGACACTTATGAGAAACTTTTTTTTTTTTATTCTCATGGCTAATTTTAAATAAAAGTAACTTTGAGAGCTAAATTATAGGCTATCATATTTTAAAAATTAACACATATAGAAAACATATTTTATCTAATGCAAAGCCTTGACAAGAAATGAAAAAATCGACTTGCAATTCCCTATTCAATTTCAAAAATGCTAAGGGTACATACAAAATGTACATACAATGTACATATAGATTTTGTGGGGCTCAAATCGGGTCCCACAAAGATGATTCGAACCGCCCATTATTTTTAAAACATATTTTTATGGAGCCCTGTAAAAAATCAGCTCAACCCGATATCGGTAAGGATTTTTTCTGAATTTGTGGGGGCGAAAACTACTCGTCGCCCCCACAAATTCAGAAAAAATCCTTACCGATATCGGGTTGAGCTGATTTTTTACAGGGCTCCATAAAAATATGTTTTAAAAATAATGGACGGTTTGGATCATCTTTGTGGGACCCGATTTGAGCCTCACAAAATCTATATGTACATTTTGTATGTACCCATAGCAGCTCTGATTCAATTTGCTATATTCTGAATGGTCATGCAAATCCCTAATTTAAATTGACATTCTCTGATAATCAACCGTATAAATAAAGTTTAAAAATAAGTAAATGATAACTAAATAAATAAATATTAAACAACCGTGCTTGATTAGTTGCCGATGCAAAAACTCACTGAAAATTAGTTAGTACAAAACAAAATTGTAGACTATTGACAAGAAAAATAAATACTTCCAAAAAAAATAAACTACCAATCTTTTTCCACAACAATTATCTCAAAAAGCACCATAGTAGTCGAAATTATTGTTGCTACGTAAATCTCAAAGTGTCTTTCTAAGAACCTAAATTGTATTTTTTTGGTATTGGCGTCATTCATTTTTTTTCTTACCCACAAATTATTTTGGCCCCACAACGGATAAAACTTTTCCCGTGATGCAAAATCCTATGCTTTTAGCCGGATCACTTTTGCAAGAAAGTAAATCTTGCAGGAAAACTTAAAAACATGTTTCCTATTACTTTCCTGCCAACTGAACACTACAAAAGTTATGAAAAAATTGATTTTCCCATCTTTTCATGTACTTTCCTGGCAACTGAACGGGGCCATATAGTACAAACATTTACAAGGAAAGAATAAGAATACAAAGAAACGTCCTATAATTAAGGAAGAAAATAAAAGTACTTACTGAATTAAGGATATTGACCATATCAAATCCTTAATTCTAGCAGATTCTGCTTAATGGATGGAAATGGGATTAGAGTTGAAGATGATCTGCAGTCATGGGCTGAAAAACACGATCCGAATCCGACTCCAGTGCTACTGCTAATTCTGGCCATATAATCGCCGATACGGTCCAAGACCCATCACCTCTTGCACTTGGCCTTTGGTTTACATAACCAACTCCAATCCTCTGTATTGCAGAACAAACAGTCCCGAGGGCCGGACTTCCGAACCCAAAATCTAACTCAGCCACCAGAAACCTTCGTCCGGGCGACACCACAAGGGCGGGACCCGCACGACCCAACACGACCTTCGACAGCATCAATCCAGGCCTGTGGCACTCGATCAAGTCCAGGAAATGAGCCCGGCTGGTCACCTTTGAAATCGCGTCGTGACAAATCTTGGCGATATCTGTCAATCCTCCGGTCTCCAACTCGACCTTGCTTGCTTCTCCAAAAGCCAAAGACAAGACATTCCCGATGTAATTTGACATGGTGTTTGGATCTTCACACATTCTAGTCCGTCCATCGACTAACCAACCCATTTTGCATTTCGGGTGACCCTCATCGATAGCTCGAACCATAACCTTCCAAATGTAAGCAGAGAAAGCCTCGATTTTAGTCCTGCTTCCATCCATGCAAGCAAATCTTTGCAACTTGTTAATGCTCGATGCATCTTTATGGTCAAGGCGTTTGAGCGATATTTTAGGCATGGGAATTTTGGCAATTTCTTCCAGGGTGCAGGATACCAACTTTTGCTCACTAACTTTACAAAATGGACACTTATTAAGGGACAGCACAAAATAGAATACTGAATTCTAAAAAAAGGACAAAGGGAGTACTTGTCAGAAGGTAATACAAGACCAATATGCTTCGTAATTCTAGAAATGAGTTATCATGGCATAGATCATTCTTTGAATCCAAACAAACTTCTAAATATATGACAGAAATCAGTGCTTTACTCATGCAATTCCTACGAAGCATAAAAGAGAGGCTTCAACAGAATCTGTCCCCTGAAGGACCTCTGCCGTACAGTAGTCATATGTGCCGCACGATAGAGGTGTGTGGGGTACCAGCTTTTATTTCTTTGGAATGTTTAAACCATTCAAGCCCAGAATTGGTATTAGGAACCAATCTGAACTTGATGGTTTCCCTCAAAGTTTAGGAACAGAAATTTTATACCTTCTTCGGAAAATTGTGACAATTGCAAAAACCCTTGGCGCGAGCTTGAGCAAATTCGTAGGCTTGGCCTACGCTGATGGCAAGATGTGAAGCCTATTTTTAAACCGTGGGTTGCTTTAGAACAATAGTTTTTTTTTTTTTTTATCGGCAAAAATAAATTTTATTAAATAACAGGGGAAAGGGGAAGGGATCCAACCGAGAGTTGGACAATACACCTCAAGGGCAAAATCCCGGAACACCCAAAGGTCTAAAAGGGTCCAAACATATAAGCAATAAAGCTCAACCCTAAACCCAGAAAAAACAAATAAAGCCCCAAAACCGGCCCAAGCCTTGGACCAGCCCACCCAAGCCAACCCTCAAACCCTAGCCACCTTCAACCTCCACAGCCGCACAAAACACCGGAGCCCAGCCTCGCCGTTAAGCCGAGCCGGCCTCTCCCAGATGTAGAGACCGGCGGCGGGAGAAACGGCCTACGGAAATGAAGGCCAAAGACAGACAAGGCAAAGAGGGACACTCCACCACCACCATCTGATCCCAGCAAACCCCCACAGCAACCGATCACGATCTGCATCAACAAAAGCCCGGAGCGACGAAAATGTTGACCCTTCGCCCGATTGTAAAACTCGAATTGGCCGCCGACTGGACTTCGGCACACAAAGCGACCAGAGCAACCCAGCCATGAGAATCACATCCACCCCACCACCACCAGAAGGAAGCAACACCGATCGAAACCGCCATTTTACCGATCATTTTTGGAATAAATTGAAACCTGCAAAACATAAGTTAAACAGAAAAAATAGCCTACAATACACCAGCCAACACCACTGCACCACCACCCACTGCCACAAACCGCACCACCCACCAGATCTCCGCCAAACAACCATACCCCTGCTACTCCGAAACTCCCCGCTCCACCCAACACCGCTAGGCTCCCGGAAGGACCAAGGAACCTCCGACCGAAGGAGGAGACCAGCACCGCCACACCCTCCCACGTAGGGAGGGCGGTGAAAACGGAACAGTAGCAGCAAACAGAAGGATGAGAGATAGCTTCGGTCAGAAAAGTAGAGGGAAAGTGAGAGAGTGAAAAGGGGAGATGAAGGAGGAAGAGAGGAGCCCGGGGGGAGGAGGGAGGGAGGAGCACCTCCCTCCCCCCCCCCCCCCCCCCCCAAAGGCAGCGGCGGCAGAAAAAACCTAGAAGAGGAAACGCCCAAATCGCCAAAAGGAAGAGAGAGAATAAGAGGAGTAGTTAGTTTTGGACTTGGTTTTTGGAAAAATGATGTTTTTGGTGTTTGAAAGAAGAAGGGAAATGAATACTGATTTTTCAAGACATATTATTGAAACTATTTTTGGGTGATAAAACTGATTTCCCCTCTGTTTTTCTGTGTGTTTGTATCTATCTCTTTCTAAAAACATCCTATGGTATTTATAGAGGAGATTTTCAGAGGGTTTGAGTGGTCTTCAAGCATATACCGAACTATTGCAGGCCTACGGCAGCCATGGTGAACTAGGGTCTAGGCCATGATGGCCTAAAAAGCTTTGGCTATTAATTTTGAAAAGGTGGTGCAAGTACCGATGTACCGTACGGTAGAGGTGTCTACCGTACAGTGGACATGTATCCATTGTGCGGTGGAGTTTGTAACCGCACTAACTGCAAGGCAATTGGGGTGACGTATGTGTAACGTACAGTGGACATCTTGGTCGCACGGTAGAGTTGACTTTGGATTTTCGAAGAGATTAGAAAAAAATCCATTCAAAAAGGTATTAATTTCATACAAATTTCCTTTTATCATCATCGGGGACTTAAAAGATATCCTAGCATCCAAAATTGGGGTGTCTACCATTCCCTTTTTTTAGCATAATTTGATTTCCTTAGCTGAATTCAGCTTTGCCACGAGAATTCAAAATAATATTTTCACTGAAAATAGGTCTACGGTTACTTATCTACGACCTCTTCCAAACCTGCCCTTAGCAGTAGCCTTCTTCTGCACTTGGTACCGCCTTATTTATCACTGACAGAGTTTCCAATTCATTGTAAAAGTTCTTATTGGGATGCTCTACCTGAGCATGATACAAGTTTACAAAGAGTCGAATAATCGATTTTAATCTGTGGAGACCCCGAATCAAAAAAAAAAAAAAAAATCTGTGGAGACCCAAGCTAGAGACAGAGTTGATTGCGAAATCGGCTCAAGCTTTTTATCGTGCCACTGTATCTTCGAATACACTTCATCCAACAAAAGGCGAATTGATGACTCGACCATTAGGGCAATTGTTATCTGGAGTAAACAAAATAACGCGCTTGGAGCATATGATAGCCTCGAAAAAAAAGCCTTCTGGATATATCCATGCTTTCACAAATGGGTTTTCCTTCTCAATAATCTGCTTTGCTCTTACTGCACTCACCCCCTTAAGTTCCGGCCATTGAGATTTATATCCTGCGACAAACAAAAGATTATACGCAACTGAAAAAATTGCAAAACCTATAGCTATTTCTAGGCCAGCACATACAGAAACTCTACGTGAACCTAAATCGTTTTTGTTAAGTGTTTACCACATTTTCTGGGTTTCAACCCATCGATGTCTGGCTCTCATTTTACCATCGGGCAGAAACGAACCCGTCTTCTCAGTAGACCGAGGCTCAATAATTTTAGGTTTTAGCCTATTTACATAGATTTATCCTTATTGGTAGCCAAACTATACAAGTTATCCTGTTTACTATATATATAACAGAAAGATCGAGCAACATCAGTTGATCACAGACCATAGACTGGGCAATTTGCATCTGCAAAGAAGAAAAAGACCATGTAATACATTCCATGTCTTTAAGGCCTTGACTGAGGTGAAAAGGACATGTTATGGGGGATGAAGGCATGTGGTTAATCAGTTTTCAATATAGTGCATGATTCTGTCAATTAAACCGATACCTGGGTACAAATTTGGGCATGATCTTCCTGTGCATTCGCCGTAGCCGCACTCCCCTGCAGGCACCTGACAGAGACGACTTTGAGTTGCGTTCGCAGCAGAAATTGCAGCTACGAAAGAACACAAGAGGGCTAGAGTCAAGTACCCCGCGGCCATTGAGTTTTGCATGAGCGCACTTTTCAGTTTTGGGGTTGAGTTTTTGCCTTTTGGCCAATATAACATGATTTATATAGACACAGTCTAATGCATTTATGTTGCTATTATATGAAATCCTTTGCTCACGATTTTGTGAGTAATGAAATGCTCTCTTGGAAATAAAGTAAATGATGAACTTAATTGCATGGATTTGGAGGGCTTTAAAATTTATAATTTTCCTACTCTTAGATTCTTAGATAAGGGTAATGGGATATTTCAAATCTTCTCTGAGGATTTGTCATTAAACTCTCACTTCTCATTTTGAATTCATATAAACCTTTTCAGCATTTCACCATCTATAACCCATATTTGTTAAAAGCCTACATACGGGATTCGTATACTTCAATTCGTAGCGTCTCATTCCAAACACTATGCATATCTCACCCCTTATCCTTGTTGTATACAAATCCTATAATACGATGATGTATCCGACGATATACCCGCATATCTTGATTCGGTACCTATCATACGATTACTCATTGAAAAAAAGTTATACCATATTTCTAGAAGCGAAATCCTGGACACGGTCTAAATCGTTCGATAAAATTATGGCGAGATTGAAACCATTTAAAGACAATATAACAAAAAGTCAGTCCATTAGAGCTTGAATAGAAGGAATAGTATATTTCAATTGTGTTTTGAATAAATCAGATAAAGGCTCTTCTTCTCAACCCTTGACCAAGGCACAAGAAAGCCTCAGTATGATAACCACAGCTGAGAGACTTAGAATTTTCATCCTGAAAAGCTTTTTTACATATATAAAGCACTTACTCTTCATACATATTTCATACATATAGCAAATTTTTAGAATGTAATTAGGTATAATAACTTTTTAATTGTATATTAGCTCTATTTTAAACTATCTTACGACACGCGATACATATCTCGATACAATTCAAAAAAGAAAAACACGATACATGATACGTATCCCAATTCGAAAACACCGCCTACATCCACAAAAAAATGTTCTTTTCTGCAGATTCTGCTTAATGGATGGAAATGGGATTAGAGTTGAAGATGATCTGCAGTCATGGGCTGAAAAACACGATCCGAATCCGACTCCAGTGCTGCTGCTAATTCTGGCCATATAATCGCTGATACGGTCCAAGACCCATCACCTCTTGCACTTGGCCTTTGGTTTACATAACCAACTCCAATCCTCTGTATTGTAGAACAAACAGTCCCGAGGGCCGGACTTCCGAACCCAAAATCTAACTCGGCCACCGGAAACCTTCGTCCTGACGACACCACAAGGGCAGGACCCGCACGACCCAGCACGACCTTCGACAACATCAATCCGGGCCTGTGGCACTCGATCCAGTCGATCAAGTCCAGGAAATGAGCCCGGTTGGTCACATTCGAAATCGCATCGTGACAAATCTTGGCGATATCTGTCAAACCTCCGGTCTCCAACTCGGCCTTGCTTGCTTCCCCAAAAGCCAAAGACAGGACATTCCCAATGTAATTTGACATGGTGTCTGGATCTTTACACATTCTAGTCCGTCCATCGACTAACCAACCCATTTTGCATTTCGAGTGACTCTCATCGATAGCTCGGACCATAACCTTCCAAATGTAAGCAGAGAAAGCCTCGATTTTAGTCCTTCTGCTTCCATCCATGCAAGCAAGTCTTTGCAACTTGTTAATGCTCGATGCATCTATGTGGTAAAGGCGTTTGAGCGATATTTTAGGCGTGGGAATTTTGGCAATTTCTTCCAGGGTGCAGGATACGAAAGCTTGGTCCACCCACGGGTCATAACTCGGAGGAACTCGGGCACGAAGGTATCTCCTGTGATCCGGAATGCAAGAAATCGTCTTCGCCATGGCAATTTCAGACCATGTAATGAGAAACTTACTGAAGGCACTTGCATCACCTAATGCATGGTCAAACGTGAAGGTAATCGACAACCCTCCACAAGTGTAACATGTTACTTGGATTTGTAGAGGGTAGTCGTTGTCGATGGATACGAGTTTTCCCTCTAGGGATTGGTTGAGATTGTAGAAGTCAAGTTCTTTTAGAGCGATGTTGGAATGGGCTTCTACGAAAAGAGCACCGGTATTGTCACAGACTATTTCGGGCTCATTGGTGCTTTGGTTTTGAACGATTCGACCAGAGAACGGGTAGAAGTGAGTGAGAGTCTTGGAAAGAGAGGATTTAAGGGCGTCAACGACAGAAGTGAAGCTCGCGACAAGGGGATTGTTGCGATAGAAATAGAAGTATGTTACCGGAAAACGGCCCGAGAGGAGGTCTAGGTTTGAAAGGGTGAGAATATGAGGCTCTGGTAGAGGCTCTGTAGCTTTTACAATTGTCTTGTTTGTAATGTTCACTTCATATGAACCATGTACTGCACCTTCAACTGCCATTGGAATGGCTGAACTTCTAGCCTCAATCTTGGGGTGGTGAATAGGTATGGCTTTAGTTGCAGAGCATAAATATGTATATATATTGGTGATCAGATTAGAATCAAAGTAAATGAGAGGCTAAACAATAATATACTTCTTAAATGGCAAAAAGGCTTCCTTTTGAAGTGGTTCTTGAAACAATGAGTTGATTTGGCACTGGAGAATTATCAAGTTCCCTTAAGCCATATTCAGACTTGTATCTATAGGCATGCATACAGATACTGTGGTCTTGGCCTGAGGTTGTCTAGTTTGGGATGGAATGAAGATGATTGGACTCTTGGAAGATATTCAAAGATGCCCATTAAATCTTGGTAGTGGTCAAAAGTGGGCATTATGGCAGTTTCTGAATTTTGGAAAACCAAACAAGGCCTAGTGGAGGTGCATCAATACTGATGGGAAAGCACATTTGGATTGATGATGATTCATTTGATAATTAAGTGTACCGAAATGCAAAGGGGAGAGGATAGTTTCGCGTATCAGGTATTTCACCGTCTTCGAATCAAGTCAAAAATCACGTTGATCAGATTTCGATCAATATGATTTCAGTTCATCTACCTCAAGATAAATGCCTTCTAGCCATATGTTTATTGGTACCTGATCAATATAATTTTTGACAAAATTGCTATTCTCAACGAGTTTTAAAAGATTAACTGTTCTGATCATTAAAAGAACCGGAGAGGAAGTGGTTCCTTTGGGAAGAACAAACAAAAGCTTCTTTTGTCACTCTATATGCTTATTAGCTGGGTTTGTTTAAGTGTCTGCCTTGTGAAGGGACCTATATATCATCACCATCAGGTCACTGAGAGACAGCCAATGGCCAAGTGGGCTATGAACTTCTCAGCTCATTATTGGGTCTTGCAAGAAAAAACTTCTATTTTCCCACAAGGGCCACCCTATGCAAACAAATGCGTGACGATAACACAGTTGTACGTTTTTTGCTATCAATGATAGTACATTCACTAAAAAAAAAATGCACTCAAATGCGTGTAAATATAGATACCATTTTTGAGGGGTAAAAATATAGATACTCCCTCCATCCCTTTTTAAGTGTCTTGCTTCGTAACTCCAATTTATTAAAAATACTGGTTGTGTTTGGTTGGGAGTTTAGTTTAGTTTAATTTTGGTAGTAGATGGAGAGAGAAATAGAGTAATAATTGAAAATAGGAGTAATGATTGGAGAGAGATAGAGAGAGATGAGAAAGTAATAATTGGAGAAATAGGATAATGATTGGAGAAAAAAGTAGGGTAATGATTAAAAACTTCTCTATTATAAAACAGAAGGGTGTGGGGACAAGTTGTTGGAACGGTTTAGATTCATTTGATCCAAAGGCTGTAGTGCATCCTTCCACTTCCCAGTTAAGTGCCCATGGTTTTCACCTAAATCACACAACTGCCATCCCCTTTCAACTGGGATGCGTAGTGCCGTAGGCACGGGCTAGCACTAGTAGAGTAATAATTGAAAATAGGGGTAATGATTGGAGAGAGATAGAGAGAGATGAGAAAGTAATAATTGGAGAAATAGGATAATGATTGGAGAAAAAAGTAGGGTAATGATTAAAAACTAAACTAAAACTAAAAGGTTAAGTGAACAAAGCCGATTCATTATACCTTTCACATCAACTTTTTTCCCTACTTTCCTTACTTACCCATCATCATTACACTTTTACTCACTAACTTTTCAAAATGGAATCTACTTTTAGGGACAAAATAGACAATTCACCAACTTTTACCCACTAACTTTACAAAATAGACACTTATTAAGGGACAGCCCAAAATAAAATACTAGAGTGTAAATAAGGGACGGAGGGAGTACCATTTTTCGTTGTTGGCAAACAAGAAAAACTCATTATAAGGGGAATAAAAAGCATTACAGAAGTATAAATGCTACTATGAAGAAGAAGAACAGAAAAAAACCACAACCATAACATACTACTAGAATACCGAGATGGTTTTGTTTCTTGATAACTTAAACTATCCGGACCAGTTTATGCGCAACTTAATTAATCTCCAGAAGTAAATCTCGCCATCCAATACCGAAGACCTAGTTAAATATAATACTGAGATGTTAACCGAGCACAGCTCAAAGTTCAGATAGTGATTGCCAATGTAAGGATAGAGGTGGCCTCACCACTCTTCCTGTGTCAAGGGAAAATTATGACCACTCATTCTCAGCATCCAACTTGCATAAGAAAGGTACTCTAGCACTTCTGCTGTTTGCCCCAAAAAAGAAGTACGGAGTAGCACAACCCGTAGGGCATACTCCGTATAGAAAGGGTGGAGAAGCGCTTTTGTAAGCACAAGTGTCTAGTTCGACCCTCACCAACATCATTATCCTTTTGACCAGGCTACGAGAGTTTCTCTTAGGAATTTCCTAGTCCTAGCATGGATGGCCTACGTTTGACCAGACCAGGAAAAGAGTAGTCGAGTTGCACGTAAGTTGGCTCAAACACCCCTCCCTGCCAAACCCCTAAACCCCTCCCTGCCAAACCCCTAAAAAACAAAAAGAGGAAATCTAGACCATGTGACTTGGTACAAATAATATCTCCAGAGAATCAAAATTTGAAATCCACTAGGAAACACAGAAAATAATACAACATGAACACAAAATTTAGAAGATATTTTCACTCAAATTTGAGTTGGGAGTAGAGTAAAAGCTCAAAACGCCCTTGGTGGTGTACTAAAAGGATGGTTGAGAAGTGATCAAACCCAAACGTACCGGATTATAAATAAATAAAAAACCAAACGGTACGGATGGGAAGCGCACCACTCTTCAACAGGTTGCACCTTTTGTGAAAGATTCCGCATTGATTTCTACAATTCACAAATTCATGGTCCACCTACAGCCTAAAAAGTTCTAGCAACTTTGCTGCAGAAGCAAAACCCACAAGATAATTTGATTCGAGCTGTCCTTCATAACAATATCTCAAGTTTCCCTCTTCATATGCAGGAAATACGTATTCACATTCACCGAATTATACCACAAGTGAATCAGTGTTATAGACCTTCCGATTTGATGGAAAGTTAGGCCATAGCACACATTCAAGATTCCTTGTGCTGGTGCTAATGTCTGCCTCACTCTCTTACCTATCCTCATAAGCCACGGAAGTGTTACATCAATCCATTGTTTGGATACATTTACCTGAATTCATGGACTAAAAGAAAAACAGATCAATGGCTGTGCACAAGGCTCTGCTTGTGTCGAAGTCCAAGAGATAGATTAGATAGGCAGACACTCGAAATAAACTGAAACAACATAACAGGAGAAAATTTATCTTCAATTTCCAGCATGAAGTTTATTTTCCAACTGAAAATTAAGAGAGATTTGCGCAAAGCTTTATTCAAAATACATAGCTACATGTTAACATGAATTTCAGGACCACATTCCTCAGTCAAGGGAGGTATAGATCATTGTCAGAAAATTACATGAAAATACATCTTCAAGTAAGATAATCTACATCGTTCATTTTTATTTTTATTTTTTACATTATAAGCAACTCTGCTCGGCCCGTTTGGTTCCGCTTGTAGATTGTATGTATAACAACTAAACTTGAATAACATCTAAAACCCAGCTTTTAAAATAGATCGAGCTTTTCTCCCCCAGCTTATCTAAAGTCTGATGCTGAAACCTCAAAACTGAAACGAAATAGACTCACCTATTTAGAGTCCAACTACATTTTCTTCTAGAGTAAATATAAAACAATGACCCATTATTTCTTTTTATTGAAATTACAGTGATCCATAACTTAAAACTAGATATAAAACAGTGATCCAGGATCCAAAACAAGATATAAGTAGCCCCGATAAGTTGCACCAAAAAGCACTAACGCTGTAATTGATTGTTATGTGTTATCCCCGACTATCCCTTTGTAACATTCATTGGGTCCTCTAACTTTACGCTGAGATACCTATATGCTAAAAACTTAGCCATGTAGGGATCTAGATAACTAAAAATACGTTAAGCCAACTGGTTGTCGTTGGGCACTACTTTGAAGATACAACAAAACGTCACATAAAACTACATGTGTGCATACAGAAAGGGAGGTTGGATGTTTAGCTTAGAACATGGGATCAGGTCCCCCACGGGCACCATGCTTATTATTTCTGGGGATAGGGCCCCAATTTGAGAGAGACACATATGGCTTCCATTAGCATCTTTGTTTCCTATTTGTTCCGGTGTACCCAACTCCAATACCATTTTTGGTATCAGTACATGACGTTTCAAAACCAAAACCATCAGCTGTGGTAAACTCTCATTGATCCATCAGAGCCGTCCACCAAGGTGTTGGAACATTTCCAAAATATTTAATGGACATTAAATGTAACTATTGGTGAACGGTTTTAATCCAAGAGGCGTGACTATTCAGGATAAATGAGTAGACATGAACATTGGATTTAAGCACAAAAGGTGTGTCTATTCAGGTTAAATGAATAGACATGACCAGTCCAAAAGGTGTGACTATTGGATTTAATCAAAGAGGTGTAATCTTTGGCCAATGGTCACGATCTATGCCTATAAAAGGCAAAGGGTTCTACCAATAGGAAGTAGAGATAATCAGAACCATTCTGATTGTTGTTTCTCTCTAGAATTATCTCCTACATTTGTGCTTAGCGGGCTCGCAAAATCCGATAGTATTCGGGTCTTTCTTCGTTTGTGCGCAGTTAGACAACAGTTGGAGACTGGCTTCATTTTATCTTGGAGGCGGCTTCGCTGTAACCCGGTGCACACCAGATTCTCTCGAACTGGTGTGGGCGAATATTGTCACAAGGACAGTGACATTGTAACGTGACTTGAAGTATCTCTGTTTATCCTCTTTCATCGGCTATGACAACTTTTGCACCAACACAAAGTTGTCCATCAAGCACGGCAATTATGGACCGCACATCCTATAGGCGTATGTTTCTCCTGTCACAATCGTCCATGACATGCTACACCACATTTCAAGGAAATAAGCTCTTTCTTGTTCTGAGTTTTCTCGATGGAGCTTTTTCATGGGTTATCTCTAGAACGGTAATGTAGAAAAACGAGAAGTTAAGCAAATAACTAAGAAAAATCTCTTGATAATAGGAGAACCTTCTGTGACTTATCAAAGGAGCAACTTAAGAATATATGATGTTAATGCATGATAAACCTTAATTTTTCTGTACCAGATTAACAACAAACATGGTTTAAATAATAAACTGAATAACCCATCTAAGAAACAAACGAGCAACAGTGAATCAAAATTTCAACATCACCAGCACACACACACACACACACAGATGAAACATTACCTATAGTCAGATTTTCCAATTTCAGAGAACTTCAAATTCAGCACCAATCGGCAGATGGTCACTTGGGTGATGGTAATTTGGTAATCCACCAATTACATCAGGGGATTCTGGTTCTGGGAGTTCAAGGTAACTGACCGGTCTAATATCATCAGACGGAGAGAACAATATGTAATCGAGAGTATCAGTAAAATCAGGGGTGCAGTTAGTGAATGGTGGTTCTCCCCTTGTATGTGCATAGAAACTACACATTGGAATAGGTAGATCTTCGAAAAGTTCAACAGATGACCCCATTGGAGGGCTGCCTGAAGTAAGGTATTGATAAACCTGAAACAATAGGAATTGCCTTACGAATATTGCATGTAAGTCTAAAGGTTAAAAAATTCAACAGGATTCTCAAGATATCAGTCTGGATGAACCTGCAATGCATTTCAGTCTCGATAAGCAAAGCTAGAAGGAGTGAGAACAGGACAATGGTGAAAAAAAAAAACTGAACAGATACCAATACCAAGATCTGTGGTATATGGTAAACATGTAGATCACCAGTGGCCATGCAATTTCCAATGTGAAGAATCATGCGTGATCACTTACGATTGGAATGAGAAGTAATTTCAATGTCCAAATTTGTGATAAACAGCCAAATAGGATCAAAGCTCGTCAATAACTATAGTGTTTCCTAGAGCTCGTCAATAACATTCGCCCGATACTCTGAAAACAGTTACCACGACCACTGTGTTGCCAATACCATGGTTGAAACCATAGTTGGCAGGTGTTGGCCATTGTCTAAAGGATGCAATGATCAAATTTTTAAGGGCATTTCCATACATATTATGACGGAAAAAATGATCTTGCCCCACCATTTATCAAGGAATGAAACCAACTTTGCAGGGTTACAAAACCATGTCTCACGACACATACTTTCAAAGAGGGGATAAAGGCAAACGTCTATACAGGATCTATTCACACTCGTCAACTGTCAGCATATAGAACCCAATTCCACTACCTACTGCTACAGTCCTGATATCGCAGACCAACCTAGTGGTATACAGATGGCTAAGCTAAAATAACATACGGAAGCTCATGCCGTTTCACAAGACTTAGAAACTAACAGCAAAACTTCATGCACCATGTAGGTGCATGTGCCCACAGCCGTTGCGTAGAATGGCATGCTGATCTCCTCAAGAGTCCTTATAGATCACTGTCTAGGATCTTACCCCCAGCCAGACCTAATAGAGATCTGCTAGTTGCTAAGGGAGACCCCTTGACTACATGGCAACCTACGCCAATGCAGGGACAGGCTAGGGTTGAGGATCGTCAATGTGGCTTGGTGCGCAATCCACCTTGACCAACCTTAGAGAGAGTTCCCCCAAAGAAAAGATAGTTGCAAAAGCACGCCCAACACCTGAAGCATGAAGACGATAGCACAGCTGCACAGGTGCACTTGAAGCATGAGATCTCCAATGTCACTTCATATCATGGTCAGTCCATATCCGCAGTTGTACAGGGAGATTTCCCAACATCACATGATAAACATCAAGCCGTGAACCAACTCAACAACCTCTCCCCCAACCAAATCAGCTACCATTTATGAATCACCAACACACACTATCAGCTACCACTAGTTCTCTAACTTCGAAGAAAAGCTCCTCTCTGGATTAAAGCAAAGAAAAACTCTAAGAAAGTAATTTTTAAACTAAATTCTTCTTAAACCAGTATGCATTCTGGAAAAAACTAAATCTCTCTGGTACTCAATTGCCCGAAACAACTAACAGTTATGTGCAAAATACAACAACAGAACCTCATTGGGGGTATGGGCGGGGAAGGATTGGAGCCAAACCTAACCTTTGGCAATATGCACAAAGTGGCTGCTCTTAGAATACAACTGAAACAGTGGCCCCCCTATACTTGTTTTGCTGCGGAACCATGCCCCCAAATCAAAGCCAAATGGCATCAGAGACGGTAGGCCTAGAGACCCAATTCAATTTATGTGCACATTACCCCATGCTTCCTTCATTGATAATCCAGAGCATCGGTATGCACAATAAAATCCCTTGGGCAAATGGTCGCACCAGATTATTTATTGAACCACATGCTTATGTCACTAACACAACCCACATCTACCATTTAGTCCTGGCATGCAGGAAATATCTAAACCATTGCTCAGGTGATCAGGCAATAGACAAGTAAACACAATCACAAAGTAAATAAATAGATACATCAAAGAATGGAAAAAAGTGAGAAGAACCTTATCTCCAGGGGTAGAATTGAAGTCGCCACCAACAATTACAGAAGGACTGCATTCAAATTTGTCTGATACCAGGATTTTGAATTGGGCCAACCGTGCCAAGAGGTATTTAGCCTGTGCAAGCTTTACATCAGCCCAATTTGGATCCCTGAAATAGCAACATTTCAGGACTTCAGTTTATGGTCTGGAAATGTGGCTAGTGTGTGCAAAAATCCAAAAAGAGTTGAGCCAAATCATCAAGTCTTCAACAACTCACAGAAGAATAATATCTAAGGTAAACAAACATGGAATGTGGCTAGTGTGTGCACTGCAAATTACTATGGAATAAGTAAAATACTTGTTAAAAAAAAAATTACAAACCAGAACTATATCTTCGGGTTAGGCTCAGGCCCTCAGCTGCTGATGCAAGTAAATCATGCACCAAGGGCCCAAGGCACACGTTAGAATCAAGAAAGTACTAATCCCTTCAAAGACAAAATATCATCTCTTCATTTCTCACGATAAGGAAAAAGAAATAAGAAATCCCTCCTTCCTAATCTGTTCATCGCCCCCAACCTTCTAGATTAAGGTTTGGTCTAATCCTTTCCAACACTGATTCTCAATTCATGTTGCCTGCCTTCTTTTTTCCTGTTTTGTAATAACACGTGAGAGATCGAAACCCGTCCTCTCCAAACCCTAGCCAGAGGGCTCAAGAACTATGGAGGAAAATGAAAGTGGTGAGTTCGGCGATGGAGGACATTTTAGCGGGCAGTTCGATCGGAATGAAGAAATCATCGCCGTTGTCGATGAAGAGGATGATGACTACAAAGATTTTCGTAATGATGTGAATGTCGATGAGGATTTTCTCAAATAGTTATGAATGTCAGCGAGGATATTCAGAAATCAAGGATGTTCAGAAGAGGGTTGGTCTGGAAATCTTCGGTTTAGTTGGTCTGGAAATCTATGCCATCACTAAATCCTCAGATCAATCTCGAAATCTATGGTTTAGTTGTTCTGGACTCTGGAGATGGAAAACGTCAGAAGTGTAGAGAGGGGTAGGAGGTGAGAGATGGTGGGGGCTGCCCAAATGAAGGCGGCAATAACCATTTCAATTGACAGGGTAATCTGGTCATTAGCCACACTCTGTTAACGGAGTTAAGGGTGTTTTCTTTGTTGATAGATGGAGGGGTGCCGATGAGAGGTTTTTAAGATGAGGGGTGTTTATAGTGATAAAAGTTAACAGATGAGGGGGTGTCCGAGATATTTACCCCAAAAAAATTGTATAGATAAAGTCTAACTAACTTACCAATAAAGGTGGGTGTTTGCTACAATGACCACGTGCTGAGAAGGATCCTTAAGTTTAAAGGCTGCCATGATACCAACACAATCACGTTTCAGTCTTACTCGAGGATCATTGGGATCTCCACGATGCCCATCATTGTCTTTCTGTGTCAGACCTGCATATGGAATATTGACGAAAAAAGCCACCAGCATGAAGAAATAGAAGTAATTATAACACATTTGGAAAATGGAAAGCATAGGGAGTTCAAAAGTAGACATGAATCCATGATACCGTAGAAGAACAAATAAAACTTGGAAAGGAAATAGAAACTCTAATTAAAAAATGGGTAAGAACTTTGACTGGAAAACATTTCTCGTTGAATTAGGCAGCAATTATTAACTAGAAAATTAGTTATGTAGCGTTAGTCCACATTCAACCAGAATCCTCTTTTCTTAATGTCCCTAAAATGCTTGGAAGTCACATGAGCATATACATCCTTCAAACATTCCAAAAAATGAATAGCTTGACGCCACATGAACATTGTAAAACAAAAGGTCAACTAAAAGCTACAAGTTCTCCATGCTCAAAGAGTCCAAAAAAAAATTTAAAAAAAAAAAAAAAAACAGATCTCCCCGCATTTTCTTGCCAAGCATCAGGACATACAAAAAGAGCAATAAAACAACATTTATGGGTAAAAGTACCATCTCGTTGTTCAGTATCTTCATTTCCAACAGCTAGTGCATCATTATCAGTGTCCAAAGGTGCAGTTGTTTCATCTTGGACGGAGATTACAAGATCATTGTATTCAATTTTCTCCTCTAAGATCAACTCTACACTGATTAAAAAAATGGGGGGAAAAAGAAAAAAAAGTGAGGTTGAAAGGATTGCAGTTACATAAACGATATCAACAGCGAAAAGGAATACTTAAACCAAGAAGTCAAAGAGAAAGATGTTCATGAAAAACCATTCAACTCAGTACCAAATCCAGCACAAACAGTTTAACTTAGAATATATCGTAGCCGTTCAAGCCAGGTTTCTTGAACTTAGTGATTGTTAAAGATTTAGATTCCCTCTATCCAAGAGAAAAGATGCAAAAAAAAGATGTTGAAAATGCCAAGTCATCAAGAACTTTAAAGTTATATGTCGTAGAAAGATGTTAAAAAGAGAAGCTCATATTACTTCTCGTGCTTATAAAAGATTCCACAACCATCAGGCTTTTTCCTGCTTCTCTGAATATAGACACTTGCATAGCCATGGCTCTCCAAATTTCCTTTGTAAAAGCTATCATACTCGTCCACTTCCTAGTGAAGTTTCCACATAGTAATTAGACTAAGGATCACAAACAATCATAAGCAAGCATTAGAATACATCTAAAACCATAAACATAGACTGGCAGCAGTGAAAACCTGCAAGCAAAGGAAATCTGCCTCCAGGCCCTTGAGAAGGGTCAAAATTGCCTGGGAACGAGTTTTCCACCTGTAATGAACATAGCCAACAAACATAAAAATTGTTTAGAAAATACAAGATAATCACTGATTTTTCACAAGATGTGTGAGAACCATACTTCGATTTCTTCTTTCGACTAATCTAACCTTAGCAATGGCAAAGTGGATTCCCTTCTTGTAGGAAATAAAACCAGGAACATATTATTCAGGTGTCGATAAATTAAGGAAAAATAACATGTAGTGGAAAGTTTGAATTAAACAACTATTGGTGGAAATATAAGGCATGGTGACTCATAGAAGTAAAAGTCAAAAGACTCAAAACGACAATTTTATATTCTGCGACCAACTTGTTTCACAGACAACTTTTATCAATGACTCCAACATCCAAAAAGAATGAGATTATACTTGACGAGTAATAAATCCCGTCTAAAAAAAGAAACCAAGAATCCAGTGATCCAAAAGCTTATACAGGTTGGACAGAAATCAATGCAGAAGTGTACTTTAGAAGGTAAGTATGCACTATCAAGATCATCTAAATCCACTGACATGAAGTGCATGCCCTCATTGGTCAGCAAAATATTGAACAATTCAAGGAAAAGGCCATCTTCTATTCCATAATATTGAGATAAATTCTATTCAATAATATTGTTAATTTATCTCAATCAAAATTGGCAAAACGAGGTAGATTAATTGGGGAATTTAGGTGTAGTTGGGATTTTTCCGTGGTAAAGTAGATATGGAGGTTACTATGTTATAGTCATGATTACATTCATACGGCCATTTAGTGATCTGGAGATTTAGTTCATCTCAGGCTATAGCTCAAAATACTCAAGTTATATTTTGAAAACACTTACTTTTCAAATGGGTAATTAATTGAAATTGGTTTCAATAAGACTATCTATACACTTGTTCTCATTTTCTTGGAAAGCATTTGACCTTGTTGCTATAGGAAACATATAAACGACAACGATTCACTTCCGTAAACTTTCTTTACGAAAACTTCCATAAAGAAGTTTTTCTCTTTTTTACGATTGTACCCAAATTATAATTCTGTACAATATCTACGAGCAATTCACATTTAGCAATCTCAAGCGGCCAGAAAGAAAACCTAATTTCAACATTAGTTCATCCCCACTTGACTCCTAGGAAAAATATAAATTCTAACAATTGATGCTGTGTTTGGTTTGTGTTTTGAAATTTTTTTTGAAAAATAGTAGGGGTAATAAGTGGAGAGAGATAGAGAGATAAATGTTGGAAGTAGGGAGAATCTAGGAATAATCTAAGGGGAATTTTTCAAAAAATACTTTTTAAAAAGCAAAGAGAACAAGGCATGAGTTACTCAAGTCGTGGGTTTTTTTTTTTTCATAACAAATAAAGAACTTTTGTACACAATTTTTTTTGCACTAATTTAAAATATTCAATTAACTTTTTAACTTAGTGTAAACAAATTTAACAATTTATACACAACACACAAGTGCTTTTTTGTTTATGACGATTTTTTAATAAAGGACTGAAATTACAAAAGGGGTAATGGGATGGGTTATCATGGTTATGATTGTATAATACTTTCCATAAAAAGATACTATTGGCAACTAACGATCGAGAGCCGTTCTATTAATATGAAACACCCCCGGTGTTGTTAACCCTCATTTATATGTAAGGTTTGCTATTGGGACCCATTACGGAAAAGAAGGGCAACATAATAGACCACAGTATAGAATCTCCATTTGGACAAATAGAATTAGCTTAAACTAGAGAAATCCCATATGTTGTTTTGTTGAATATTTTCTTCTTACATTTTTATTTTATTTTCCTACTGTTATGAGCTTCGAGCTATGATGTCCCCTCTAAGAAAATTTTAGGCAAAAGTACATAAACACCCCCTCAACTATCACTTTTTCTCATGAAGACCCCCTCACATTTAAAAGCGCCCATACAGACCCCCTCAACTAATCTCCGTTACCCAAGTGACACCCTTCCGTCTCTAAACCGTTTGTGATGAACCCCCTCATCCATAAATCAGACAAAAATACCCTTATTGCATTGCATACATACACCCCCTCTAATCCTTCTCTTTCTTCGCTCTACAAACAGCCTTCAATCAAAACCCAAAATCAGCAAACAGATCTGAAACTTTGGTTCATATATATATATAGGGGCCGATTCCACCCACACAATTTTTTTTTTTTAAAAACACTCCATCTCAACCATTAAAATCAATGGTTGGATTAAAACTTAAAAGGACTGTATTCTCCTCCCCCCTCTCAATCACAGGTAATCTCTCCCTCTCCATCTAAGCTATTCTCTCTCTATACCCTAACCGAATAACCACTAGTTCCGGTGACCTTTTTTTCTCTCTCCTTCAATACATACACTCTCTCTCTCTAAAGAAAAGTTAAAAAAATAGAGATGGGGAAAGCAACGCAGCAGCTGTCGTCGACTACCACCACCATTCTCCTCGACTTCTCTTCTCCCACACCTCTCTCCTTTCCCCCATCTTCTTCCCTTCTCATTTCTTATCAGCAAAAGAACCACTGCGGCACTTGCCGCCGTTGCTCCACGGTTTTCGAGCTATTTTTTATGGTTATATACAAAAAGTTCTCTTTAAAATGATTGATGTAAGGAAAAAAGAAATTGTATAAAACGAAAAAAACGATTAGAACAACGACTGATAGAATAAGGGTATAATATAAATGTTAGGGGGTCTCCATGGAACAAAGTGATAGTTGAGGGGGTGTTTATGTATTTTCGCCTTATAAAAAAAGGGTATCATAGTCATTTCCTCCATTCCGTTAACGGAGTTAGCAATTTTTTTCGTTTTCAGTAGTTGAGGGGCTCTGTATGGGCGCTTTTAAATGTGAGGGGGTCTCCGTGGGAAAAAGTGATAGTTGAGGGGGTGTTTATGTACTTTTGCCAAAATTTTATACCAAGAGGATTTTAGTCCAACGGCATCAAAGGCCCTCTATTTTTTATGGAAAAATGACGGCCAATGACGTATTTTGATAATTAATATCCGCCAAGGACATTTTCAGCATTAACTAATGTTCTCAACCATGTCCTTGGCGGGTATTAATTATTAAAACACGTCCTGGGCCGTCATTTTCCCATTTTTTATCGGCATCAAAGGCCCTCTTGGCATCAGAAGCGCACTCAGGTGCCACACGAGAGAGTATGTCAAGAGTTCAATTCCTATTTCAATGTGCTAATCTAACTTTTCTAATAATACTGACTTTCGTTAATAAAAAAAGAGAGAAATTTTCTGAAAGTCTAGAAATGGTCCAAATCGACCCTGTTCATTTTGGATTTTGAGATAGGTTTTTGAAAGTATTGAGTGGAGAGAGATAGAGAGAGAAAATTTATTAGAGACCATGCGCAAGGGTTTTGGATACCCAAAACGAGCAATGTTTAGGTTAGGCTGTCCAAAAAAAAATCTGACAGGCTAGAAATGGTCCAAATCTAAATAGTCCATGCGTAGCCTTCATTCTAGGAATTTGATAATCTGAAACAGAACCACGAAGCACTTACAGTTGGACTTGTGTGGCCCAATCCAACTATTCTTATTCCTATACCTTGTGATTCAGTCACCCAAAAAGAGAGGGAATATCACCTATTTCGTGTAAATAGTAGTACCTATTTCAGCCATCAGAGTCGTTCATTTTCTAGGGCTTGATTTAGAGTTATTTTTGCCAAAAATGAACTCAATTAGATGTTGGTAAGTACTTGATTTAAGTATTCAATTCTCGGTTTAAGCAATTTGATTGTGAATAAAGCACCATAGGAACTCTTGTTCCAAAGTATGGAGTCGGACGGAGACATCTGGGTTGCTCTCTGCCTGTATCCATTTCCTATGTCGTCATGCTCATGCGTAATGATGAAAAATCATCCTTTATGTTACATGGGCATCCACGCCATCAGAAGTTGTCATGTTCTTTTACAGAGAAAATGACAATAGCATAATCCACGCGAAAATTAGTTCATTATACTTCCTTTAAGTTCGAGACTTCAGCCACTTTGTAGAGGAGAAAACTACCAATGGCCTAGATGTAAACTTTTCAGAAAAAGGTGTGCAAGGTGTTCGACAAAAAAAAAAATTCGCATGTTAGATTTTTACCGTCTCTGAAGGTATATTATCTGATGCGCTTTTTTATGGATATGTATTTTTCTTCCTCTACTCTTAAGAATTCTTTTATTTTTCCTAAATTACGTTTCATATCCTACACTCCTACTCAAATGCTTTTGTTGACTTTTAGAATCAGTGACTAAGATCATTTCAATTTGGAGGGGTGGCTAAAACGCTTTCCCACAAACTCCTTGCCAGCAGTCTATCTATGCATAATTTGTCTAGGTACTTTGATCTATTAGGTGTTAGTTACATATGGTTGAGTAGAAACAAAAAAGTGTTTGACAATCTCAATAGTGACTTGAGAACTCAGCACAAAACTAAGGCATAACCAACGAAAACCGAACAAAACCCTCATCTATTTTCATGTTGGTTGGAAATTTTGTAGGTAAGGGCAAGATGAGTCAAACACTGGCAGTTCGCAAGGTAATATGGGCCTGGAGGAGTCTTTAGGGACAAGAAAGGCTGCTAGACATCCAATTTTTTAACCGGTTGGCTACTGTCATGCGCTTGAAAGCCAACCTTTGGGACATATTTCTGCTCTGCAGATTGAACTAATTCACAAGAAGCAGTGAACTTGCTCAAGGGTGGAGCTCCTGGAAATTCTCCTCATAATGTGCTGGAGGAAGAATGTAAAGAAACCATGGAAATAAGAAATTGCACTCTCAGCTACATTCTGCGTGTGATAAATAAAGAGGTGGATGGCAGGGCAAAGATTGGTGTCTAGCAAGATAAACTTTTGGAAACAGTGGTCATTCCTCTAAAGGAAGTTAGAGAACTCCTTTGAGCTGATTTTGGCTGGGAGTTGTTATCATTGAATTTAGTTACCTTATTTCTTCCCTGTACGCCCAAAAAGAAAAACAAATGACGTGTTGTTTTCTTTATCATCTTATTTGGTTTAGAGGCAAGACACTGTACCCAAGTTCAAGGAGCAGGTTTGCAGTCTGAAGTTGGAGAAGCGTCCATGCAAAACAAAAACTTACCTTGTCCACTTTGACCTTTTATACTCAGTCTTTTAGAATCGTCAACTATGAAACACGGATACTCTATTTTGGCCTCCGTATCACGTATCGTATTCATATCGGATACTGATACTCTCGGATACTCTCTGGATACATATCCGATACGCTTTCTAAAGTATCTTGCTTTTAGAATTAATTTTTGGTATCCCGATACGTTTCGGATACGCGCGGATACTCTCGGATATGCTCCGGATATGTATTTGATACGTTTTTTTTTTAAGTATCCTGCTTTTAGAATTATTTTTTGATATCCCAATACATTTTGGATACGCACGGACGTGTTGGATACGTTTTGGATACGAGCAAGGATAAATATGTTATTACTTAAAATATATGGGTTAAAATTGCAAGTAGAACAATATTTTTCTTTTTCCCCCACCAAATGACACCAGAAACACACCGATGATATCCTCTCTCTCAACAACCTTGTAAGTCTCTCTCTCTCTCTGTGTATGTATGTAAATATCTCTCTTGACACGTGAAATGGTGAACTAGTGTAATGAAAGACTTTAATCATTAATGAAATTTTAGGAATTAAAAATTATATATAATATATTTTTTATTTACTTTTATTTCAACGTATCCCCCAATGTATCGTATCCTTCTTTTTGAAAAAATCATGTATCCGCGTATCCGTATCCGTGCTTCTTAGATCGTCGACGTGCGAAGCACGTGCAACTTTACTTGTGATGGAAAAAGGCTCAGGATATTCATAAAGACGATCTACTCAAACAAAAATTTCGATAAGTTAGCTATGAAAATTGGTTCCAACAAAATTATTTCATACTTGTTTTTTTCTTTTTAGAAGTGGTGCCAAAGTGTCAGCAGTACTTACCCATATCTGTTAAGGAGAGGTTATTTTCTATTTTGAAAGTGATGATATCAATGAGAAAGTAAAGGAGAGGTGAGGATCTTGTTTCAAATGGAGTTTAGAACATCTCTCCTCTCTAGATGAGGGGGAGTCCCTTAGCAGTAGCTTCCAACACTAAAGATTGACCTCCTCAAGTGCCAGATATGAATGTTTTATGAATTTCATACGGGACTACTGACTTACCTAAAGTTCACTTTTGACTTACCAATATTGTCATATGGAGATCACTTTTTCATTTTAGTAGGAGGGTTTGGTCTGACAAAGGAACGTTGACGTTTTCACCCTGATCAACATATGGAGATCCACCATTACAATTCCTATTTGCATCGATGTCTACGGGTCGAGTTGGGACAAAATAAGGGTCTAGTTGTAAGTGAATATATATAAGCATAACACGGGCTTGGCCAAGCTTCGACCAGTTCATTCATTCATTTCCCTTTTTTAATTGTATTCCACCAGTTATTAAACAAGCTGAAATATGAAGCACACTTGACAACTTAATCGTGAATTCCAGTTACTCTAGTTTTGAGCCATAAATGCAAAAATCACATTTCAAACACATAATCTATGGTCTTTCTATCTTTTAAGCACGCAAGGGGCACACATTCGCCTGCACAACTCAACTAATTACATATTCCAGCCAAGAAAACTGCAATTTGGAAAATCTCTACTACATTTGGTCTTCCCTGATTCCTATTGACTATCATTTGTTCACCAACTATAATTATACTTACTAGTGTCGGGATAAAGCTATTTTAACACGACAAAAGATACGAGTGTGTGTGTGAGAAAAAGAGGGTTACAAAACATCTTATTCACAAAAAGAGTAAGCTAGAAGATAGACTTTACTTGCGACAAGGAGAGGGAGAGTGTGGAAACTGCTCACTCTTTGCATATGCCTAGATAGTAAAATGATAAGAGAGTTGTTAGAATTTGTGCGGGAAAAGAGTTTGCTACACAGGTTAATACTCTACATGTACAATCAATGTAGAAAGTGGAAGACAAAAAAAGGTAGCAGAAAATATTATTTAATCAAACTTAGACAATTTGATTCACAAAAAGGCTTGAGTACCTGTGCCAAAATGTTGTAAGAAACAAGTCGGAATTTGAAGCCTGCAGTATCACATATGAAAAGGCACACTTAGACTCTGTATGAGAAGGTTAAAAGTTGTACTTCTTTTAGAGTTCTAACTTCTAATACAATCACATTACCACAAAAGTCCCAAAGTAAGGCTTCTAATGTACTCCCTTGGATACTTCACAGAGGAACAATGTCATAACTATGATTTGCAGTGATTCTTGAGTTAGAATTGATTGAAAACAAGAATAAGGACCAATTTCAGGACAGCTTATGGTCACGAAATGGTTATTTTCCGTTTGGGGTGAAAACGAAACAAAAATACGAAATACGAGAACAAGGATGTACCTCAAAACCATAACGAAAACTGGACAACAGCTATTGTAGTTGTACTAGCTCAAAAACCACGGAACCCAAAAGTAAAGGAATAAAACAGGACAAGTACTACACCTTTGTTATCAGATCCATACAATTCACGATATGTACCAACAATTTGGTTCGATAGACCATGCTCCCAATTCATAGCTTTGGGGTAAAATGCTAGAACATGAAAATCACATGTGATTCAATTTGACACACAAAAAACCGATACACTATACCAATATGTTTCACATGCAAAAGGAATAATTTGGAGTCATCAAGTGAGAAGTTTGAAAACGTATGGCGATGTGAGTATCGAAAGCCTTTTGAGGTGAGTGTTGCATTTTCATAGACTGCGAAATTTGAATTCATCGAATCCACATCTCTAACAATACAAGTGAGGGTCTTCCTATAAGACCGCTTGACCCTCAATTCAAGTGTGTTGAGACAAGTTTCCTATTGAATTAGACGTAAAAGCCTAAAATAACCACTTTTTATATCCAACTATCTAACCTCAAGGCATCAATATATAATATCTATATTTCGACGTAGTCTAGAAATTGTGACGAATCGAAGGCAATTCACGATTCGATTTCGATCCACGATTCAATAAGAGGACCACGAATTGATAACAACAGAAGGTATCAGACTATCAGAGCAACCATATGACTTTATGAACCACGAATTGATATATAATCTTGCCCTCCACTTCCTAAATTATTCAAAGCATATATCAAACTGATATTATGCAACAAAAACTACAGAGCTCGAAGACAATACAGAAATACAGAAGGAAAGCTAAACACCCATATCAAGTAACCATTCTTATTGACTGTCATTGGAGTAATTAACATACAAAGCTCGTTTATCCAAAAAGGAAATACAAATAACAAAAATGTCGCACTTACCATCAGGTTTACTTATTGAAGCAATTCCACTGTGTTCCACGGGTATAAATTTCGGGCAAGAAGGTGTTGCCATTGTGCTCAAACAAAAACTGCTGCGAAACAAAATATCTCACGCTTCAATGCCAATTGACAAAGTATGCACTAACCTTTCTCTAACAAAGTCAAATCTCATAACCAACGGGATTGGAAATTCAGCTCAATTCATCAAAAAAAAAAAGAAAAAAAGAAATTTTTTGTCCCAACTTGAGGTTAGCCTTATGCATACATTACCAATTGGCTCTATTTGAGAGAGAAATGACCATACACACTCATACAAACATGTATATATTGATATCCATTTGGCTAACCTCAAGTCATTGGGACAAAATAGTTATACGTGTGCATATATATATATATATATATAGAGAGAGAGAGAGAGAGAGAGAGAGGGCGGTACTACCGTCGGAGAGGGAGGCGGGGAAGAGAGGAAGCAACCCTCAGCATGCCAAAAAAAGAATTGAGCACTGTTAACTGGAAAAGTGTTCGGGGCGGTTCTTTTTTCCGAGAGTGGCGAGTTATTTGGGCCTAGGCTGCAAACCAACCAAACCGAGCTTTATAACGTTCGAGGTTGACATGTTTATTAAATAGAAAATTAGAGGCCGCCCCTGTTTTTTAGATTTGGTTTGAACCCAACCCTGAAATATTTTACCGAAGCTGAAAGGCTCGGATATATTGCGTACTGACTTTTGTGCCCCTCACCCTCCCTCTATTCTGGTCCTTTCAACCCACCTTGTAGAGAGAGAGAATGGCGCAGTGGACTTCAAACTGGAGGACGACGATCTGATGGACAAGGACGGTGCCGTCGACGCCGACGCGGCTACCATTCCCAAGCTCAAATCCGCCATCACCGGAGGAGGAGGAGGCGCCGTCACAGCGCCGAGGCGACGATGTGGATACGAACAGCAGCAAAGCCGCCGGCGCCGGCGAGTAATTCGCGGTGGGATGCATCCTCTCAATCAAAACAACTCTCTGCGACGAATTCGATGTGCAAGTCATCGCCTTCGATCGCCCATTCAACATCTTCGTCCTTCATATACTTTCTGATTATTTTAATTTTGTCGTTCTTTTCCCCGATGTATTAGTTGCTTTTCGACTAATAGCTCTAGATTTATTAACTTATTAAAGCTTCTCATAGTTCTAGTAGTCAAAAAGTAAAGCACAAATTTTTTTCCAGATTGTTTGGCCTATAATCTATAGATCTGCACATATCTCCCTCATATATATATATATATATATATATATATATATATTTGAAAGCTACAAGAATTGTGTATTTTTCTATGAGAACCGTGTAATTTCTGTAAGAACTATTCATTTTTCTATGAGAACTGTATATTTTCTATGAGAATTGTGTATTTTCTATGAGAACTCTGTATTTTAGTGTAGTAAGACTATTTGATCAGTGTATTTTTTAGTTCACATAGCCATTTCACATGAGAACGGTCTATGAGAATTGTATTTTTCAGTTCACATAGCCATTTCACATGAGAACTGTGTTTTTTCTATGAAAATTGTATTTTTTTTCTATGAGAACTGTTATTGTCCATGATGATTATCTATGAGAACTGTATATTTTTCTTGAGAACTATGTATTTTCTATGAGAACTGTGTATTTTAGTGTGTGGTGAGACTATTTTGAACGGTGTATTTTTCTATGAGAACTGTGTATTTTCTATGAGAACTGTGTATTTTTTTATGAGAACTGTCTATGAGAACTGCGTATTTTTCTATGAGAACTACGTATTTTTCTATGAGAACTGCATATTTTTATATGAGAACTATATATTTTCTATGAGAACTGTGTTTTTTTTCATGATGATTGTCTATGAGAACTGTGTATTTTTTATGAGAATTATGTATTTTCTATGAGAACTTTGTATTTTAGTGTGGTAAGACTATTTGAACAGTTTTTTTTTTAGTTCACATAGCCATTTCACATGAGAACTGTGTTTTTTCTATGAAAATTGTATTTTTTTTCTATGAGAACTGTTATTGTCCATGATGATTATCTATGAGAACTGTGTATTTTAGTGTGTGGTGAGACTATGAGAATTGGCAGTTCTCATAGCTTACATAGCCAGTTTTCTATGAGAACTGAGTAGTTCTCATAGAACTGACTATGAGAATTGACAATTCTCATAGCCCACATAGCCAAGGGTATTTTCGTCCGAAATAATATGGGTCACATAGCCAGTTTTCTATGAGAACTGAGCAGTTCTCATAGAACTGAGCAGTTCTCATAGAACTGACTATGAGAATTGGCAGTTCTCATAGCCCACATAGCCAAGGGTATTTTCGTCCGAAATAATATGGATCACATAGCCAGTTTTCTATGAGAACTGAGCAGTTCTCATAGAACTGACTATGAGAATTGGCAGTTCTCATAGCCCACATAGCCAATGGTATTTTTGTCCTAAATAATATGGGTCAGAAATTAATTTTAAAAATATAAATTTTATTAAAAATAGACATGTACACAAAAAGTTAAGAAGAATGGGTAAAATAGTAAAATTGCATGAAAAGTCAAGAAAAAGGACTGAAGGAAAGAAAAAATATTTTGGTCAGGACTATTTGAAGTCCGAACCAAGAAAAAAGGGCCGGCCTCTAAATTCCCCTTTATTAAAAGAATCTAAAATTCAAGTTCGAGTCTTGTTAATTTAGTTGATGAGTCTATATAAATGAGTTGAATTGAACTTTTGAGTGTTGAACTCTAAAATTTGAACTCGAGCAATTGAGGCCCGATTTCTGTTTAATGAGGGCTTTTTAGTGCTAAACAAGCCCAACCAGCAATTTTTCACAATTGGCTTGAAATTTTAACGAATTTTAAAAATTATTCATGCTTAGCTTGTTTGTAAAACAAATCAACCTAGAATATGTCTTAATTGAGCCGAAAGCTTGAAATTTTCATACATTAGTAGCCAAACGAACCGAGTTGCCGTTCTGTTCAAGTTAAGTTTGAAATCTTAACAAACTTGAATATAACGTTCAAGCTAGGTATTATATATTTACTAGTGCATATCCGTGTCTGAAGGCACGACTCGAACGATCAGCACATATAAATAAATACTGAACTCGCATGTAATATATCAACCATGTCCAACGAATCTAACAAGTACTAGAGATCTGCAGCCTCTCTAAACTTTTCTCTCTGTTAGGTTATCCCAAAAGCCACAACAACCCCCTCCTTCCCCTCCTCACCAATGGGTTTTACACTCATTTTTGCGGTAGGAGGGGAGGGATTTCTCCCCCCGTGGGGTTTTTCTCTCTCAATCTTTTGATTTGGAGCTTTTTCTTGGGTGTTTTTGTGCACAGATTCTTCCTACCTCCTTTGTTCTGGTTATTCAAAGCTCGTTCTTTTCACTTTTTTCCCAGATCCGAAGTTCCTACTACGCTTGTGGTGGTGGATGGGTTCGATGGTGGCTATGATGGTGATGCTGCGGCGGTCTTTGGTAGGGGCAGAGGCGGACGTTTTTGGGTTCTCTGGTTCCGTTTGGAGCTCAATCTGGCGTTAACAGGGTGCAAGGCATGTTGATCCGGAGTCGGTTCGGCTCCTCTGGCGTTTCTCATATTTCGGCACTAGGGGCAGAGCGTCTGCAGACATCGCCGATGTTGCTCGGCGTTTCTGTGGAGTGGCGTCTTATTTTCTGTTAGGGTTGGGTTTGGGTTGATTTTTCTTTTTAGTCTTTTGGTTCTTTTCTTTGGTGTCTCCATATTTCTCCCCATTTGTGGGGCTTTTCTCATCCCTGCGTGGGTGGTTCTGTTACTTTCTGCTGTGCTCCACCTGTTTGGAGTTGAGGGTTTAGTTGGAGTTGGGTGTAGTGTTTGGACGGAGTCCCCTCCTTTTGATTTCTTGATCCTTGTTTAGGGATTGAGTTTTCTCCTAATGTTCTGTTCTGTTCTCTTGATCTATAATATTATCTGTTATCGTTGTGGCAAAAAAAAAAAAACGAATCTAACTATGCAGAAAATAATAACTCAAGCATAGTCATTGACTTGTTTAATTTGAATCAGCAAAAAAAGAACAAATAATTTTTCGATCCCTAGCGATTGTGTTCGTGCCTGAAGACACGACGTAACACAATCTCAACAAATGAGCCCATGCTTGAAGGCACTTATTAAAAAGCATTAACATAATGTAAAGGTTTCTTGCACTATCAAAAATAAAATTGTCTACTCTCAACCAAAGATATTATTTAAGGAATCAAAATCGTTTTCAAAGCTGCAATTCAAATCACATAGCATTCACAAAGTCAATCAAAAGAATTTTCATTATCACTAAAGATTATACTAGCATTCAGTACATAGTGGGGGTGTAACGCCCCCAATTTCCGGGTACGTTAAATAGACAATTTTATTGAAAATCTAAATAGAGTCTGGCTCATTATTACATCATAATTCTCACAAGAGTACTTTTATTCAACAAAAGGATGGGAACTAGGGTTCCTATTTACTGCTCCGCATGCTCCTTCATTCTAGTCAGCTCTTCGGCTCCGAAAGCCTCCAAGGTGTAGAGTTCTCCCTGTTCATCTACAAGGTCTGACACATTATACCAGCGTCGCCACCAATATAATATGTCAGGGTCACCAAAGGTAACACCATGAGCTACAGAAGCTCAATAGAATAATCTCATACCTACTAACCCATAACTTATAAACAATGAATCATACAGATAACGTTATCTGCACTGTGCATGCTTATCTAATAAAACAGTTAACAATGACACATCCACATTCATTATTAACTATCGTTGGTGTCCGTGACATCAGAGTTTCTCCTACGCAGCATTTCGTAGACCGTGTCATCATCTTCTCTTTTCATTAGCCAAATCATCATTTCCAAAATCGTTTTTACACACCCAATCTCGGTTCTGCCGTTCCGGTCTCCCGAGTATCCTCACAATGGTTCCACCGCACCAGGTTCCCATTGGCACACAATTTGCATTGGCTCCTCTCCGCGGATAACCAAGCCATACCTCACCATAGTTTCGCCGCTCCGGGTTCCCATGGGAACGCACACAACCTCACAATGGTTCCGCTATTCCGGATTCCCATTGGAACACACACAAACCTCACAATGGTTCCACTGCTCCGGATTTTCATTGGAACACACACACACACCGTACTCCCATAATGGCTACCATGTCCGGCCATTATGTAGTTTCAAAAATATTTTACCATTTCAAACACATTCTTTCATTAGCCACGCCCTAGGTGTCATGTTTCTAACTTTCTTGGTTTCTGTGTCTCGTTGTCATGCATAGACTTCGCGGTAGAACTTTTCACGTAATCATAGAAATCTTGAAACTAAATTAGCAAGATCATCCAACTCTATATTACTTTAGCATATTCAAACCCACTTAGAAGCATAACGCCACATGTACGGACGCCCTTGGAGTAATAATCACTTATGCTTTCTTAAACAACCACAAGTAATGCAAGCAAACATGTATACAAGCTTATAATCATCTTAAAGATCAAAATACGAATACTTCCGTTCAGGCGATAATAGGTTTATTAATTAACATGCATTTCAACGTACAAATAAAATACCATTTTTCTTTGAGTTTAACGGATAAGGAAAATACTACGTATACTTAGAGTAAGTAAGTAGAGATATTCTACCGTTCTTCTTGGCGGTAGGTACGGTTATGAAAAAAGTAAGTACGTCGGACGGAGTAACTTCCTAGTTCCTACAATGAGCTTCTGGTAGCTTCGAAAGAGAAAGGTTTCTCTCGAAACTAAATCTTGACTAAACTTTCTAAACTTTTTGGATCGAAATGGTGGTCGAGTGGCGGTTTAGTGGCGGCCTTGGATGAGTTTCTTGAAAAACTCAAGAAGAACTCAAGAACAAAGGAAGAACTTCAAGAACAAAGTAAGAACACAAGAATTCTAGAGAGAGAAGTTGAAGGCTTGAAGGTGTGAGTTGAATGCTTGGACAAGGGCTCTATTTATAGCAAAACCTTGGCTCTCTCTCCCTCCCTCTCTTTGGCCGAAATTCTCTCTCTCTCTCCTTCCCATGGATTTGCTCCATAGTCTTGTCATTTCATGCTTGAAAGCATGTCATGCCTTGTCATCCAATTTTAGGTTCAAAGTCTAGGTTATCATGAGGGGTTTTTGGTTTAGTCATGTCCTAGATTGGCTTGCTTGTAAGGAGGAAGCAAAATGATTGGCTAGGTTATGTTTAAAGTTGGCTAGAAAATGGGTTGACAAATGGTAAATAGGCTTAAGGCTAAAATGTACCTTGTTGGAGTGTACAACACACAAGCACACTCTCCCTCCCTCTCAAAAATTCGGCTCCCTCTCTCTCTCTTTCCTTTTTTTTTTCTTTTTTTTTGTTCCATTGAATTGCCCAATCAAGCCTTTCAAGCATGCCAAGACTTGTTTTTTCCATTCTTAGGCATTCATGAAGGGTTTTGGCCTTGTCTAGTCTAGGACTATGGGTATATATATCCATATATGTATGCTTAAGTACTAAGTAGTCTTATTAGGCCTAAGAAAAAGTAATGACAAAAGCTAAGGCTTTCAAGTGTAAACAATGTCCAAAGGTTAAAATTTTCCTAGGAAATTTTTATCCAAGTATATAGGTACATATACTTATATATATGCTTAAAGAAAATCCAGGAAAGTAACTTTGTTAGGCAATTTAGGTTAAAGCTAGTGTTCTTAGACTTGCATGCATGGCAAGGCTAAGTTTGCTTCTTTTGGAAGCAAAATGATTTCCATCCTAAGTCTATATGGTTCAAGTAGAGCTTGGAGGGGTTCACAAGGCTCAAAGATGGTCAAAAAGGTCCATCTAAGGTTAGGGAAATGTAACTAGGTGAATCGGTAGTTTGGTTTCCTCAACTAATCGGTTGGAAACTAATTCTACATGCCATGTAGGATTTCTAGCCAAGAAATATAATTTTAAAGGTTTTATTTACTAGCTAGGAAAATATATACAAGCATCTTTACAGGCATATTTATCTTTAGAAAATGACTATACTGTCCGGGGTCAAAAGATATAATTTTATAAGTCTCAAATCTAATTATGGCGGATTATTAGAAATTAAAAAGGAATTTTAAAAGCAACTCTAAGTAATTAAAATAAAATTCAAATTTTTAACAAAATTTTTATCTACCAAAAACCAAGGTTGTTACAGGGGGCCTACCCACCAAAATTCGAAGCCACCATAGTTGATGTAGCACTTAACAACTGTAACGACCCAAATTTTTGGCCAAATTTTTTTCCAATAAAAAGAAATATTTTATTCTTCTTCTTTTACTTAATTGTCAAATCAAAGTGATTGCTTCTATTATAATCTAACTCTAGTTATCAAAATCGTAAAGTGTATATGTATATATATAACGGTCAGCTTCAGGTAAAGGCGTCCTTATCGTATTAAGTTGCGGACCTCCCCTTTTCCGATTGAATTTCGATGATCCGAGCCGCTCAATGTGTTCAGAACATGATTTTAAGGGTACTCGCGAGAAATCAGCAAAAAAAAAAGATCGGGAAAAGCTTCATCCAAGCAATTTTTATTTGAACCGTTAGATAAAAACAAACAAAAACTGCTCTGATGAAACCCTTTCCAGTCATTTTTTTTGCCGATTTCTCGCGAGTACTCTTAAAATCACATTCTGAAGACATTGAGCGGCTCAGATCATTGAAATTTGATCGGAAAAGGGGAGGTCCTTATCTTAACAAGTTAAGGGCGCCCTTATCTGAAATTTTGTGTATAAATATATATATATATATATATATATATATATACACACACACACACATACCTGGAGTTTTTTCCATCGGTGGTGTCGTCCTCTTCGTTTCGTCGTCTATCGTCTCCTCTTCTCTCTTCGGTTGAACGACTCCATGAAAGGAGAGATTATAACCCGCATTTGCTTGACTCCGAAACAACTTGACCCGCGAGCTTTCCCTTACCTGTCACGCCCTCGATTTTCAACATAAATAATAATCATTTGTAATAAATAAAATCCTCGCTAAAGTATAGATAATACCCAATTAACATTTCTTTTTCCTGTTCTCAAATTAAATACACCTGTTTAATCCTGGCTCGAGGCCCCAAATTATCTCATATAAGTATCTGAGGCTAAATAACGTTACAATTTACAATAATCATTCTTCCGAACACTTCTCTTGAAAACCCTTCAATAACATGATCATGCATGTGCATCACGTACGCCAAGTCAACTCTTGAATTATACCTGAAATTTATAATAGGTTTGAGCAAACACGCGCCCAGTAGAGAAATCTTTGCACAAGCTATATGAAAATGTGATGAGAGAAGCACCAGGGAGGAATGAGTTTCAATGAACAAGCATAAGCAACGAGGTTTTACCACGATAGATAAACGGACATCAACTTCAATGTTCTAAGCGTCATATCGGGATTCCTATCAAAGCACATGTCAACTAGAAGCTGTACAAAACTCTCATCAAATCGAACAAACTCATAACAGATTCTCAATCACTTCACTTACTTTATGAATGATTACCACAATCTATCTCAATTTCACATTACTAATTATCAAATCTCTTTCCCTTAAAACTTTCCTTTTTATTGCAAAGTGACTTATGAAAACAAAACAAAACCAAAACGGGTCAAGCTCCATTGAATCGAGCTTGAATACCGGAATCCGTTGATCTGTGCCCAAATACCGAAAACCGTTGATTCGCTCAAGAATACAGGAGGATTTCCATCAAAATCCGTTAACCCAAACCAAAAATTTTCTCATTAACTTCTTAAACCAATTACATGTCGTTAAAAGTTTGAGTCGGAGCTCCTGCCAGGCACTCACTCGGTAACGAGCCCTGAAAGCATACGATATGAGCATTCAGCTCCTGCCAGGCATTTACTCATTCAAGAGCCCTGAAAGCATGCAATATGAGCATTCAGCTCCTGCCAGGCATTTACTCATTCAAGAGCCCTGAAAATATACGATATGAGCAGTCAGCTCCTGCCAGGCATTTACTCATTCAAGAGCCCTGAAAGTTCTCTTTGTGACCATTTGTCACCCACATTCATTCTATGTTTCCATTTCACAAACATCAACTCATTCAATCAAATCTAAAAATCATTTGATCTATCACATGGCACAACGAGACCCACAATCTACTGTATCGCATGTAAGCAATTTCATACGTCCTCACCGTACCTCTAAGTATATCCCCTTACCTTCACGACATGCTACTCACAAACAGTTCTAAAGTATCCAACCCACTAATTCCTATTCTTGAATCCCGTAGCAAGAGTAACAAGGAAAAGTCGAGAGGTTCAACTAATCATGAAGATACATGTTACCACTTTACCCTTGAAGTCTTTGTACTACTCCCACTTACCATTTATACCCACCATGATGTTCATACAACCTACGGTACTCATATGCACTCTACGATACGTTTTTCGTCCACGACACTAAGATTAAACTTAACGAGTCCCTAGGGAATGAGAATGATCAGTGAGCCACCAAAGGACAAGCAACCAAGCTTAGAGATGGTTTAAAAGTGTTCTAGAGGTGTTAGAAGTGATCGGGGGTCAAGACAATGTGTTTCGGAACAAAACAGAGAAATCTGGGTTTAGGCTCACTGTATCGATATAGGGAAAAACTGTATCGATACGGGTAAGCTTCGCAATTGTCCAGCGAGTGTTGTATCGATACGGATTAAGGGCCGTATCGATACGAGGGGCTTTCGAACAGATTTTTAGCAGCTTCTCGAGAACTCGATTACAACAACAACAACCAAAGCACGATTTCCATGTACAAGACCAACTCATAAACATATAGAGTGTGTAAGAAATCCCTACCTCGAGTATCAAGCCGAACCCCAACGAGAGATCGAGCCCTAGCTTCCAAAATCGACTCCGAGAGCAATACACCTCCACCGAGCACTTGCCAACGATGTACGAGCTCCAATACGCGCGTAGATGATGGATTGGAGGTTGGTTGACATGGGTTTTGAGTTTTGGGTGGAGTTTTTGAGTTATTGAGGGAGAGAGGGAGAGGAGCCGAGAGAGGGGGGGAGAGGCCGGGAGTTAGAGAGAGAGTGGGATTGGGGATTTTGATCCCCTACACCCCCACACACATATATACTAGGACACACACTAATCACACTTGCACTCCCTCCACTTCCAATCCTTATCACCTAAGCCCCACATCAAATAAATCCAACAAATTTCACATTTTTCTCATTTATTTCATATTCTAACATCAATAAATCCTTTAAATGATTTTTTTCAAAAACACGGGTCTCTACATTACCCGACCCATGCCTTGTTTGTACACATAATTAGTGTCTAAACTAGAAGTTGCCTCCTAGCTCAATTGTTAAAGTAGGTAATCGACACTTCACTTTTTGAGGGCTCAAACCCCACCCTACTATCCTTTCCCCGAGATAATAGAAAGCTGCTACCCACACAGACATTTCATGCATAGATTATGAACAGATTTTTTGTGGGGCTCACCATGGGTCCCACAACAAACGATCTGAGCCGTTCATTAAATGTAAAACACTTTTTCAAAGGTTCACGTGAAAAACTAGCTCAATCCGATACCTATAAGTTCTCGATCTAATCAACTAACTTTTCATTGAGATTTCAGGATAATGAAAAGTTAAATGATTGGATCGAGCACCTATAAGTATCGAATTGAGCTGATTTTTCACAAAGACCTTTGAAAAATTATTTTACATTTAATGAACGGGTCGAATCGTTTGTGTGGAACCCGTGGTGGGCCCCACAAAAGATCTGTTCACAATCTATACATGAAATGTCTATGTGGACAAACTTTCTAGAGATAATATAGGGTAGAATTTTATTGTATAAAGAAAGTGCCTCAACTAGGGACACAAGAACAATTTGTCTTTCTTTTTCCTTGTTGGGCCTAGCATTGAGGGGCTAAATCGCAAGATGGCATTAAAGCCACGTAAACTCACTAAGGAGATTCTTCTAAACTAGGAGCAGGTTGTTCATTTTGTGTGAAGACCCGACTCGCGTCTAGAGACAACGATGCTACCCACACATATAAATAGGTATATAGTTTACACAAATTTTGTAATAACTCCGATTTTTAGTAAATAAAAATTTCGTTAAATATTTGAATTTCCTTAATTAATTCTTGGATTACTTTATAAATTCCGTTTTACTTTCTAATAGTCCGTCATAATTAATTTCATTCTTCGTAAAAATTGAATTACTACGCACCGAGCTATCTAGCCATTTTCTAAAGACAAGTGACCTTATATATATACACATGTATAATTATTTTGTAACTAGAATTAATTTCTAAAAACACATTTCTTGACTAGAAATCCTATCTTACTTAATATAGTTAGTTTCTAACTAATTGATTAACTAAACCAATTACTTTACAAAGCCTAGAATTAGACTTGAACCTATTATTTGTCTTACAAGTAGCCTTTCCTAGATTTTTCTAGGTATACATGCATACTAGCCTACTTTAATCATACCTATATATATACATAGACTTTCTAGGAAAGTCTTAACTATTTCTTACATTGTGTTGTCACTTTCAAGGGGAAGACTTACCATTTCATCATTTCTTTTTTTTACCTTGTAAGACTACTTGATACCTAAGTATACATATGTATAGCTATATATGTACCCATAGTACTAGAGAGAGAGAGAGATCCGAGAGGAGAGAGAGGGATAGAGAGACACGAGAGAGTGAGGGAGGGTGTGTGAGTGTGTGCATGTGTTTGGTTCACTTTAGCAAGTTACACTACTTACACCTCTTTAACCAACCTTATACTCAAGCCTAGTACTACTTTACAACCTTCTTCTTTTTTTGGCCACTTAAATCATAAAATCTAGCATTTAATCATCCTACTTACAATCTAGACCTAGGATTGACTCAACATGGGAAAGACTATTTCTTTTAACCTAGCTATCATTTTCTTTTTACTTGTAAGACTTACTAACTAGGATATAATTGCCTAGAATTTTCCTTTAAAGCCTTAAAAATCCTTCATGATCACATAGTCTTGCACCTAGGATAGAATGACAAGAGAGGGGAAGGCTTTGACATGCTTAAAGTTGAATTGGACATGACCATGGAGCAAAATGAACCATAGAAAGGAGAGAGAGGGAGGCCGGCCATATGGGGGGGAGAGAGATCCTCACTTTCCTATAAATAGGACCCTTTGTCAAGCCATTCAACTCACACTTTCAATCTCTCCAACTTCTCTCTCTAGAAACCTTGTGTTTGTTCTTGGTTCTTTTACTTTGTTCTTGGTGTTCTTGAGTTCTTCAAGAAACTCAACCCAAGGCCGCCACCAAACCACAACCCGACCACCCTCTTGATCCAAAAAATTTAGTAGTTTAGTCAAGATTTAGTTTCGAGAAAAAAAGAAAGTCTTTTCTTTTCTCTTTTGAAGCTACCATAAGCTTACCGTAAGAAGTCACTTCGTTTGATAGCCACATTCACCTTCTGTAAGTCGACGTATTTTCTTTTCCGTAGCACCAACCGCCAAGAAGAACAGTAGAATATTTCTACTCACTCTCTCTAGTAAAAATTTTAGTTATATTTTTTTTTGTGTTTAAAAATGCATGTCAAGTTAAAATACTAAAAAATGGCTAGCAAATATGTTTTACTAAAAATTTTGAAATGAAATATGATCATATTGAATATCTCGACTTTTATTATGGAAAATATATGCTGTATTGAACTTACCAAAAAGGAAGAAAGAACGGGTTTTTGAAATGTAAGAAATAATAGTTTGATTGGTAGCATGGTTACCTTAATTTTTGGAATGATTATGAATAAGTACGCTTAATTATCAGCTCTTAAAATTACTGGTCTAAAACATAAGTGGTTTCCACTCCAAAGGTGTCCGTCCATATGGCACTATGCTTTACGATCGTTTTTACGACTGTGGAGTAACCCGAGGCTAACACCCTCGAAAATTCGTCAACAAGTCTAGCTTTGTACCAACTAAGGAAGGAATGGTAATTCTAACTGGACTCGTCGGACCATCCGACCTGAGACTTTCCTGGTTATTTCTATGTCAAACATAATCCACCAAATTTTAGAATAATGATTCTCGGTGGAAATTAACGACTTATTAATCCAAGAAAAATATGTGGTTTTGAACTTCCCTCAAAGGAAGAAAGAACGGATTTTTGAAATGTAATAAATAATAGTTGAGTTAGTAGCATGGTTACTTAGATTTTATTTGAAAGAGGTTATGAGCATGTATACATGTTTTTAGTTCTTAAATTACTTGTTTTGATGTTAAGTTATGTGCATATCTTGTTAAACTTATAGACTAGTCGATGGATTGAGCATGAAAAACACCATAGAGTTGGATGATCTTGTTGTTTTAATTATTCTAGTTTAGTTTCAAGATTATGATCAATGATGCATGTTTACGAGACACCGTATATAGTGTTCTTATGTGGAAAGTCCGACTGCGGAGTCTTTGCATGAAAATGAGACACGGAAGTCGAGGAAGTCTAGAAACATGAAATGCAAGGTACTAGTAATGAAAATGCGTGTTTTTCAAGAAAAGAAATATTTTTGCGACCGCAATGTAGCCGGACTTGGTAGCCCATTGTGTGTGTGGGGTTTTTTGCGACAGCAATGTGGCCGGATTTGGTAGCCCATTGTGTGTGTGGGTTTAGGGATGGCAATATCGGCCGCCCCGACCCAACCCGATCCGTTCCCCGCCCCAAATGGGTAGGGGATTCGGGGATTATTTGGGGATCGGGTAGGGTATGGGGATAATTTTTGAAAAAAAGTGGGGAACGGGTAGGGGGTGGATATGAGTTAGTACCCGCCCCGCCGCTCCCCGATCCTCGCCCCGCCCTGCCCCGCCCCATCCCCGCCCCGCCCCATTAGCCTCCTATATATAATAATTTTATTTATATATACATAACTTATTAATTTAGGGTTCCCGCTCCCCACCCTTGACCCCACTAGCCTACTATATATATACATAAGTTAGGGTTTCCTTCCCACTTCCCAGTCGGCAGTCGCCATCCAATCTCCATGACTCCATCCAGTTCCCGACTTGGCTAGTACTCCTCTCTACTTCGGTAATCTCTCTCTCTCTCTCTCTCTCTCTCTCTCAGCCTCTCTCTCTCTACTGAATCTTGATTCTTGACTGAACATTGATACAGAAATCCAACCCCAACCTGGTATTAGGTGCCGAGAACTTTGGTTTGAAGTGAAAGGAGAAACAGAAGAGCACCCAAGAACTGGTATTTTGGACTTGTAATGATACCCATCTCTCTCTCGATCGATCGATCGATCTTGACTCTCATTCTTGCTCGTGTTCTTGTTCCAGGTTTGCTGTTATGGAGAAGAAATTGACACACTTAAGATCCCCTCCATCGTCAAGGTATCTCTCTCGATCTTAACTCTCATTCCTTTTCCTGATTTGAAATACAAAAATAGCTAGAGTTGGAAAAATGGTAAGGGGAACCACGAACAGACCTTGGTCTCTGTACTTTTCATACAACATGTTCAATTCTTTGTAGTTTGATTGTGTTAACCCACTGGGTAAATGGAGCCGAAGAAAAAAAAAGCTGATGTATTGTTGAATGAATTTTATATATGTATCAATTCAATATTAGTACCAAACAAACAAGGCAGTGGAAGTCATCAGCTAAGAAACTAAGTAGGTTTCAAGAAAAAAGCAGCATTCTAATGTGCAATAAACTAAGTAGGTTTTATTCACCATTTTTCTCTCTCTAATTTAGAGTTTCTGTGAGAAGTTATGTCATGGTGTTAGATATAATTTTTGAATGTAATGTATGTCGTCTTGTAGTCTACCACTTCGGCAAACTCGCTCGCTGTCAGCTCAAGTGGAATCGAATGATATGCGACCACCAACACTTGGTAGCTCACAAGCTGAAACAGAACCAGAAGAATTAGAACCAGAAACAGAGTCGTCAATTCCTGTTATTGGTCAAGTTGAGTATAACTCTGAAGGTGATGAAGTGGTGGATACAAGTAACTTAAGGAGTCTCCAATGGCAGAATTTTCAAAAGATCAAAGTTACAATGGGGGGTAAGACACAATATAAAGCAATGTGTTTGTATTGTAATAAAAAGTTATGTGCGGAATCTAAGAGTGGAACAACACATTTGAAAGATCACTCAAACTCTTGTTTGAAAAAAAAAATGGTTGATAGTAAGCAAACATTTTTAACACCTAGTGTTATGATGGGGGCGGGAAAAAGTAGCACACTCCAAGCTTATGCCTTCAATCCAGATCATGCTAGGAAGCAACTAGCTCACATGATAATAATGCATGAATACCCTCTCAGCATAGTGGAACATCTTGGGTTTAAGAGATTTTGTTATGCTCTACAACCTTTGTTTCATGTGGTTTGTCGAAATACTATCAAGAAGGATATTTTAATGATATATGAAGTTGAGAGGATGAAGACAATGAGGCTTTTGGAAAGAAACCAAAGTAGAGTTTCCTTCACAACGGACATGTGGACAGCTAGCAATCAAAAAAGAGGTTTTATGGTCATCACAGCACATTGGATCGATGATTCTTGGAAATTGCAAAGCCGTATTATTAGGTAATACATTTCTTAATGTTCATTACAGTTCGTGAATTAATTTTATGCTACTTTTTGAGTGTTGGAATTTTATAAATATATTCTACTTCTTTCAATGATTATAGTAATTGTTCTATTTAGGTTTGTGTATGTGCCTTGTCCACACACGGCGGAGGTATTGTCTGAGGTTATGATGGATACATTTTTGGAGTGGAATATTGATAGAAAGTTATCTACTTTGACAGTTGACAATTGTTCTACCAATGATGCTATGATTAATCTTTTGTTGGAAAAATTTGGAAGTGATCATCTGTGGTTTAAGAGTTTCTTTCATGTGCGATGTGCTGCCCATATTCTTAACTTGATTGTAAATGATGGTTTAGATGTCATTAAGTCTTCGATTGAGAAGGTTAGAGATAGTGGTGCTTATTGGACAGCAACTCCAAAAAGAGAGGAGAAATTTGAAGATGCAGCTCGCCAATTGGGAGTTTTTTGTGGTAAAAAGTTGTCGCTTGACTGTCCCACTAGGTGGAATTCAACCTATTTGATGCTTTTAACCGCCATTAAATATAGGAGTGCTTTTGGCCGTTTAAGGCTCAAGGATCCCCAATACAAATGTTGCCCAAATGATGATGATTGGAACATGGCCATAGATATATGTGAGAGGTTGAAAGTATTTTACGAGGTCACTTTGTTGTTTAGTGGGACTAGTTATCCAACTTCGAATCTATTTTTTAAAAGTGTGTGTGAGATCAAAATGAAGTTGTCGGAATGGGTCCTTTGTGAGAATTTTGTGGTGTCGGACATGGCCTTGAAAATGATTGAGAAATATGACAAGTATTGGGAGAATAGTCATGGATTTTTAGGAGTGGCAGCCGTGTTGGACCCAAGATTCAAGATGTCCTTGATTGAGTATTATTATTCAAGTATTTATGGGGAGCGTGGTGATGAGATGATTGAGAGCATTAGGAGATGTTGTTTTGATTTGCTTACGATCTACGAAGGAAAAAAACAAGAATGATGGCACATCTACAAGCAAGCCACCAGCCTCTACCACGGAGGTGAATAATTTTGATGGTTTTGAAATGTTTCTTAACACGAAAAAGAAAGCTAAAAGTGTACATGTGCAGTTGGAATTGGATCATTATTTGGAGGATGATTTGCTACCGAGACATGAGAGTTTTGATATATTAGCTTGGTGGAAATCTAGTGGCTTAAAGTACCCTACTTTGCAAGCCATAGCTCGGGATGTGTTGGCTGTGCCTGTATCCACTGTTGCATCAGAGTCCTCATTTAGCACTGGTAGTAGAGTGATTACTCCAAATTGAAATAGACTTCATCCTAAGACTTTGGAAGCATTAATGTGTACTCAAAGTTAGTTGGCTGCCCTTGAGAATTGAGGTAATTTTTAATTGTCTTATTAGTTATTTCTCGTCATACTTTTATTTGCAATCGCTATTTTCTAATATGGTATATATCACTCGTTTTCTTTTATATTTTAAGGTGAAGCAACAATACCGGGGAATCCTTTTCCAACTATCAATGATGATGATACGGACGTGGAGGACTGTGTGTCTGGTGTAAGTTGTGTAACATATGTTGGTGATGATTGATCAGGTAAGAGTTGTAGTTATTGATTCTTGTAATGGGGTTAAAACTTGTAAAGCAATCCAGACTTATTTTCTACTTATTGTCAGATAGGACACAAAACTTATTTTCTATGAGTTAAGATGCTTTTTCAGCATTCATTCTGCTATTCAAGTACTAATGCTCTTGTTTCTATTGTCTAGGCACTTCAAGTTTCAAGTTTGGTAACTGCATATGCTGGGAATCGACTGTTTGTGCTCCGTTTTTTAAAGTTTCCAATGCTCTACTGCTCTTGTTTGTTTGAAACTGTTTTTATTTCAATTTGGTTTGTAATGCACTATGGCAGCAGCTATGTGACTGTTTTAATTTAAATTTGGTTTGTAATGGCTGCCGGCAGCAGATATGTGACTCTTTTCATTTTGATTTGGTTTGTAATGGCACTATGGCAGCAACTGTGGCTGTTTTCCTTGGTTATCTGCTGACTGTTTTCATTTGGATTTGGTTTGTAATGGCACTATGGCAGCAACTGTGGCTGTTTTCCTTGGCATTTGGTTTGTAATGGCAGCCTAGATTGTTGTTTTTTTTTGGAATTTAGTTTCATGGTTTGTATTTTCTAATGGCTGGTGACTATTTTTTTTTAAAGTTTTGGAATCTTTAGATCCCCGATTCCCCGTGGGGATCCCCGTTCCCCATTTGGGGCGGGGATGAAGGGTAAAAATAAATCCCCGGTGGGGATCGGGGCGGGGATGGGGAGGAGTTTGGGTTCGGGGATCGGGGACGGGATAGTGGTATCCACCCCCGACCCTCCCCGTTGCCATCCCTATGTGGGTTGTCAATGGGGCTGGACTTGGTAGTCTCATTGGAAGTATGACTTGGTTATCCGCGGAGAGGAGCCAATGTGATTGTGTGCCAATGGGAGCCCGAAACAGCGGAACCATTATGAGGATACTCGGGAGCCTGGGACAGCGGAATCGAGGTTGGGTGTGTAAATGATTTTGGAAATATTGATTTGGAAAATGAAAAGTGAAATTGTTAGAAAAAAAAATGGTGACACGGTCTACGAAAACATTGCGTAGGAGAAACTCTTATTACACGGACACCGACGCCAGTTGAATAATGAATGCACATGTGTTATTGCTAATCTCTGAATTGGAAGTTGTTGAATGCACATGTGTTAATGACATGTTATCGCGGATTATTTACCTGCTATAGTATGTTACTACTATGTCCTGTTGTTAGAAATTATGGATTAGCGGGTATGAGATTATTTTTCTGAGCTGTTGTAGCTCATGGTGTTACTGTTGTAACTCTGTCATATTATACTGGGGGTGAAACTGGTATAATGTGTCAGACCTTGTAAATGAGCAGGGTGAGCTCTACACCTTGGAGGCTTCCGAAGCCGAGGAGCTGGATAGGATGGAGAAGCATGCGGAACAGTAAAGAAAAACCCTAGTTTTCCTCTCTTTATTGAATAAATGTACTCTTGTGAGAATTATGCTGTAATAATGAGCCAGATTCTATTTAGGTTTTCAATAAAAATGTTTATTTAATGTTTTCAAAATTAGGGGCATTACAGATTTTTTATGGGGTCCACATCGGGTCCCACACAAAGAATCCAAGCCGTTTATTAAATGCAAAATAGTTTTTCAAGGGCTCCCACAAAAAAATCAACTCAATCTGATACTTATAGATACTCGATCGAATCATCCAATTTTTTATTTTGATTTCCGGATAATGAATAGTTAGATGATTGGATCAAACATCTATAGATATTGGATTGAGGTGATTTTTAGCGGGAGTCCTTGAAAAAATGTTTTACATTTAATAAACACCTTGGATTGTTTGTGTGGGACTCGAGCTGAGCCCCACAAAAAATCTGTGTAGAATATGTACCCTATTTATATGTGTGCTTAGACTTTTCGTAAGACTAGGAGTAACTAACTGAGAGCAAGTTTACCAGTTGAGAGAAACAACCGAAAAAGCTATTCTAGCTAACCAAAGAGAGAAATTTCCACCCGCAGCAGCATAGGTAAACCACACGGTAGAATCCCTTCGGCTACAGTTGTTCGCTTCTTCTGCCGAACAACTGTTCATGGAGCAATCCATTAAACAATTAGCTTCTCTCATCCTTCTCCTCTCTCTCTCTCCAACGAAGAAAGACTTGGATCTGGAATCAATTGACTGCACCGGAGGTCCAGCGAAGTTGGAATCGATCTCGACGGAGGTCTTCAACAAAGAAAGGCTTGGGTTTCTCTCTCTATTGTTCGCCGGAATCAATCTTCAACGGAGGCCCGGTGATGTCGTCGATCAATCGCGAGGTCCGGAGACCTCAATCTCACCCTGCTCGGTATATAACATCTGGTAAACTTGCTCTGAAATCGAAGTTTAGGCTCCGTTTGTTTTGATGTAAAATGTTTTACAATGGAAAATGTGGGTGATGTGGGTACCTTTGGAGATGCTTACGTGTAGAAATGTGAGCTGGAGAGGTGCGATTGGCTGATAATCAGTATTGAGGGGAAAAGAAGAATGATCTTGTGGGGTGAGGGATGGAGCAAGAGGTACGGAAAGGACAAAGGCATCGTGTCTCCTTTGTTCTCCGCGGGGGGATGACGTCTGCCTTCTCTGGAATCAAACGAGTGAGGTCACTTTCTCTCTGGGGAAGAATGTTCTCATTCCTCAGAATTAGTGCTCACACTCTCATTTTCCAGAAAAGTCAGCCTTCTGGCAATCATTGGGAATAACATGGGTATTTATAGGGCACCTGGGCCTAGGTCAGGCCCAGAACGGCGCTCCTATAAGACCCCAACATGTGTCCCTCCCGTACCTCCAGGTCCCGGATAGACTCGTCTTCCCGCGGGAGGACTCGCGCTTCCGCGACGCTACCTCCATGTCAAGCCACCAAGCCACAAGAGCTTCCCCAATTCCCGCAAGAGCAAGGTCGCGACCCGCGGCGATCGTTTACCTCCCGCGGGGTCCCTTCCGGGCCCTGCCTTTTAGGCCCGAATAGGGCCCCGGGGTCTTCCTGTGATCCTCTGTACCCATCCCGGTACCCCTTTAGCCCTCCCCCGCGGGGGTCCCACGGGGTCTTTCCTTCCGCGAGCATCGATCTTATGGGCCACACGTGCTTCCCTTTTATTGGTCAGTCAAACATCTTCTTAGAATAGAATTTCGATTAAGACTGACTTTCTGCGGGGTCCCAGCCACCACGTGTCCGCGACCAATTGGCTAGTCAAAAAGTCTTTTCTGATGACATGTCAATAATCTTGACCGCGCCTACATATGCCCCCCGCGCACGTACGACAAGTGCACATCGTCCGCGTGCGTACTATCCCTTTTGTGAGTTTCCGCGGTTGCCCCGGACTCGTTCCGCGGAGCAACGGGTGTGATAACTGCTAACACCTCTTCGTGTGCCATTATGTCTCTTCGTGTACCGTCATGACCCTTCGTGTGCAGACGTCATAAATGTCCCCACCGGTTGACCACTATATAAACCCTTTGTCCATTATTTCCTTTTTCACCAAACTCCGAATTTCTGTCGAAGTGCTGTCATTTTTTCCTTTGACTCTCAGCGAGCGATCGTCTTCTTTCCTGTCTCTTTCCATCCCTCGCGGCTGCAACTTCCCTTTCTCTTTCACATTACTCATAAATGGCTGCGCGTGGCACGATCGTCGAGGTCCCAGTCCCCTCCACGGACAAGTGGCAGAGGGCCTCATACTTGCAGACAGTTGGGGACCCATTCTGGGCCTTCGCGGGAGCGTATCCTGTCGTGGGCGTTGCAGTGGCTGACCCCACCTTCTTCACGGCCCCTGCCGCCCCGGAGAATGCAGAACTCATCAACCCTTCTTCGGTGCTTCGCTTTCGCCTCGAGCGCGGGGATTTCCCTTTTGTGGAATGCCGCTTTGGGGCCCAAGCTTCCCCACCCACCGACTGGTCCGACTGGGTGGATGATGTCGCCAATGATCCCCGCTAGAGGCAGTTGTTCCTGGGCAACAGTACCCTCGACGCCGTCCAGCTGTCACGACGTCTGAGCATCCCTCGCCAGGGGGCGGCCAACAAGAATCTGGAGTTCGCGTGCTTTCGCTGGAGTATCGATACCCATTCTTTTGCATGGGCGTGGGGGGAGAGCGGACTCTCGCTGGAGGATGTCTTCATTCTCACCCGCTTGTCTCTCCGCGGGGGCAACATCGTGGACCCGGCCAAACTCTCGCGTGAGGACCGAGAGGATATCGAGGCTTTGAAGGCATTACACAAGCAAGCCCAGAACGGGCCCATTTTCACCCCCCAGGGCGTCCGCAAAGCTACCCCAGCGAATGCCAAGAAGACTTCTCTTGGGAGCAGGCTTCGCTATTTCTTCAAGGACCTTCAGCCCGCGAGGACTGTCGCTCCTAGGGCCACGCGGGACTTCGTCGCGGGCCCCCAATACCAGCAACGGCTCTACATGGTGGGCTTCTTCTCTTACTTCCTTTCCTACTACGTCTTGCCTGATTACCCTATTGATGGCCTCTCCCAGGCGGTCTTTCCTCTGGCCGTGCTCCTGGCCTGCGGTCAACCTGTCGCCCTAGCGCCGCTGTTCTTGGGGTCGCTCTACCACCAACTGGATCTGGTTCAGGCTGATTACGCCAGGTCTCTTGGTAGATGCGGGCATCTTTCGATGGCCCACTCCACCTTCCTGCTCGCATACTTCTTCGAGCATTTTCGTACCGTCGCTCCGGTTCCGCTGGTCTTCCCAGCGTCAGGGGTGCAATCCTGCGCGGAACAATGGCACGGTACCAGCAGTGAAGCCTTATGGCACGAGGTATGCGACGTCGAGGCCAACTTCACTCAACGTCCCTACAACATTCCCTCTCCGGGCATTATGGACGTGGGCCAATGCCTTCTCCCAGTTGCTTCTTCCCTCAGTGCCGCAAATGGTGGCGACCCCGTGGCGCGGACGGTGATCAACTCCGCGCTCATAGCCCTTCCTGGGTGGCTCCCGTCCCTATGCAGCGAGACAACTGGGGTGGCGGTGTACCGCCCGAACCGTTTTTCGAGGCAACTGGGCTTCAACCAAGGGATATCTGGACCTATCCCCGCGATGCTCTCCTTTGCGGACTCCCAGCTCCGATTCATGGCGTGCTAGCTTTCCCCAAACTTAACACAACTTGGTAATTTACCCATCCCTGCCAGGGACAGAGTTTCGAATTACACGCCGGAGTTCCGCGCGTTCTGGAGGAGGAACCTTAACTCATTCTTAACGTTCGTCCGCGGGCAGGCCATGGTCCCCGAGGCTTCTACAATCCGCACTCGGGATACCTCTCTGCGAGCCATTACTGCAGTTCGGGCGACCGATTGGCGCGGACCCCGTGGCCAATGGGCCGTGGTCCATGCCGCTCCCTTGAACAGAGTATTTCCTATGGAGGTCCCTGCACCTCCTCAAGCTGCCCCGGGGCGCACCCGTGCGCGGGGATCCCACGCGAGGACGCAGCCTCCGCCTCCTCTACCAGCAGAACCATCTCAACCGTCCTTCTCTCAGGCGCCCGCGGCGGGGGAAACCCGTCGCCAAAAACGTATTCAAAATGTAAGTGTCTTTCCCCGTGCTGAACCAGAGATTCTGGGTTCGATCCCCAGCAGAGTCGCCTAAATGTGGGTGATGTGGGTTCCTTTGGAGATGCTTACGTGTAGAAATGTGAGCTGGAGAGGTGCGATTGGCTGATGATCAGTATTGAGGGGAAAAGAGGAATGATCTCGTGGGGTGAGGGATGGAGCAAGAGGTACGAAAAGGACAAAGGCAACGTGTCTCCTTTGTTCTCTGCAGGGGAATGACGTCTGCCTTCTCTGGAATCAAACGAGTGAGGTCACTTTCTCTCCGGGGAAGAATGTTCTCATTCCTCAGAATTAGTGCTCACACTCTCCTTTTCCAAAAAAAATCAGCCTCTGGCAATCATTGGGAATGACAGGGGTATTTATAGGGCACCTGGGCCTAGGTCAGGCTCAGAACGATGCTCATATAAGACCCCAACACGTGTTCCTCCCGTACCTCCAGGTCCCGGATAGACTCGTCTTCCCGCGGAGATCTTTTCGCGGGAGGACTCGCGCTTCCGCGACGCTACCTCCATCCCAAGCCACCAAGCCACAAGAGCTTCCCCAATCCCCGCAAGAGCAAGGTCGCGACCCGCGGCGATCGTTTACCTCCCGCGGGGTCCCTTCCGGGCCCTGCCTTTTAGGCCCGAATAGGGCCCCAGGGTCTTCCTATGATCCTCTGTAACCATCCCGGTACCCCTTTAGCCCTCCCCCGCGGGGGTCCCCGCGGGGTCTTCCCTTCCGCGGGCATCGATCTTATGGGCCACACGTGCTTCCCTTCTATTGGTCAGTCAAACGTCTTCTTAGAATAGAATTTCGATTAAGACTGACTTTCCGCAGGGGTCCCAGCCACCACGTGTCCGCGACCAATTGGCTAGTCAAAAAGTCTTCTCTGATGACATGTCAATAATCTTGACCGCGCCCACAGAAAACATTTTTCATGTAAAATATTTTTTCAAAAAATAAATTTAAAACTTTTATTTTCAAGTGTTTGGTTGGCACTTGAAAATATTTTCAGAAATAAATAAAATAGTGTAGAGATATCTAGAGGGGGCTTAAACGGTGGAGAGATTTGAGAATATTGGAATTGAACGTGGGTCAAGACTGACGATCGAGGAAACTGAGCAGTGAGAATTGCAGTAGAAGGCAGTGAGTTCATTTTAGAAAATAACTTACGGAAGATTTAAGGGTAAATCATTTTCATCCAATTAATGAAAAATGTTTTACATGTAAAATATTTTTCTTATTTTTTCACAATCAAACACCAAAAATTAGGTAAAAGTTTTACCGGGAAATATTTTACGCCAAAACAAACGGAGCCTAATTTTGGAGTTAAATTATTTTTTCGCGCACGAGTGTTTCGGCTTGGGTGCACTGAGAAATTGGGGGGGGGGGGGGGGGGGGGGGGGGGGGTGATGAGCATTGTATGGGGGTGCTCCAAATCCTTTCCCTTGTTAATAGAGAGAGTACACCGGCATTGCATAGTTATTTTGAAGTGGAAAGAGGCAAAGCCTCCTTGTTAAATCTGTTTCCTGCTTTGGGAGATGGCCTCGTGGCCACTCCTCCTCTCCTCTCCTCTCCTCTCAACAACTCCCTCCCCTCTATCCAAACTCTTCTCCCCTCACTTTCCCATTTCTTCTTCTGCAACCCGAAGAGGGAGACCGACCACAACCAGAGCTTGTTCTTTACCATTCCGAACTCCTGCTCGTCGGGTTCCTCCATCGCGGTGGTGGTAAGTTTCCAAAATCTTTCTTTAATCTTGTGTTCTCTTCCTTCATAAATTTGTAGATGGTGATGCCTTACGGGTTATATTTGAGTAAACATTAGCCTTAGCGTGAAAAACCCTCATTGCTAGAGTCATCTTCCTTGCTGTTTGTAGATCAAGAACCAGTCAATTTGGCTGTTAATCGGGCGAGTTTCCAGCATTTTGCAGTTTCTTCCAGAAATTCCCTAGAGCTCTATACAACTCCGTTTTGGTTGATTTTTGCGGCAAAAGTTTTGTATTTGAGAGTACTATCGAGGAAAAATATGAACAGAAAATCAAACTCAGAATTTATACTCGAAAAACATCTGTTTCCCAATCTGTTCCAGTTTCGCACCACTTTCGGTGTTCGGCGTTTTGACCCTGCTTCTGAGCATCTATAGCCAACGAGTTCTTGAACAACTTATCTTCCTAGCATTCTTGTCGTCCCTGTAAAATCTCATGAGCTTTTGAGTTAGTTTGATTTTTGCTTCCATCGATATACCGAGACTGCTTTATTTTGGAGATGGTTATAAAGCGAGGCGAGTTGAGTCATAAGCAACGTAAATGAACCTTTGGGCTCTTAGTGTACTTGCGTAGTGATGTATCGTGAACCTTGATAGGTTTGGAAATTGCTCGTTGATCTTCCTCATGCTTTCGGGAAGCTAACGCGCTTTCTGTGAGTCTCGTCATATGCCTTATTTACTCGCTTTTTGATAAGAAGGCGTGCATAGTCTACTTTATGAATTGTTGATGAGAAATGACGGCTTATTGGTATTTTGATAAATGAGTAGGATTTTCCTTGCGAGCATACGAAATGGTTATTTAGAACTTCGTGAAAATTGAATGAAATGCATGCCATTCAAAGGTACCATGAATTTTACTTTCAAAGAGTGTTTTATTGAAAGTATATCATTGTTGATGACACGTAGTTCGAACGGTGCCCCCGCTGCTAGGGGAATGAGAATAGCAAGGATGATGAAATAAGGGGGGCGGGGATCATAGCCAGATGATCGCGGGTGATGTCACGCCAATATTTATTTAGGGTCGCTCCCTAACTACTGGTGGCCGTTGAACATAGTTGTTAACGGACTTATATGGAAGTGGAAATGGGCCTATAAGAGCCATTATTTGACAAATGAGATGGTTGCAACATAAGCCTAAATGTTGGATAGCATTTCTATGCTATGAATGGTACGTTTTGAGAATGGAATTGATAACTCGTTAATTCACGGAAACTAGTAAATTTGGCATATCTTGACTCACACTAGCCTAGTGCTTAAGACGTTATTGAACAAACATTTCAGGTGAAGAAGAGTACAAGGATTTTGCTTGAGGGCCGAAGTGAGCTGATGATGCATAGTTCTGCAGTATTTTTCTTATATGTAATAGGATCGTGTTAGATTTGTATCTCGATTATGTAAGTTTAGTTACTTTGGATAAATGTAATATTATTTGATTCTTGCACTCAGCTCTGGGATACTTTATCTATGCTCCTGCTATTTAAATAAATTTTTATCTTATCAATGAGATAATTGACCTGAAGGTCTCTTTGGGGATATGTTCCAACTCGGCACCGACTATCTATTTCTTGTCCAATTGTTTCAGAAAACTTTTTGTCGACTGCTCAAGGAACGGCTATTTCCTCCTTTGGCCGAAGGCCCGAAGTGGAGCCAAACTAGTGTTTACCCACAAAGCCATGGTTACGTTGCTTCTCTCCTCTCCGCTGCTCCACACTCCATTTCCTCCATGTAAGCCCCGCCCCCCCTCTCTCTTTCTCTTTCCTTTTGTCGCTTATAGCATTGAATTCACAATTAGGTTTCTAAATCATTAGTTCCCTGTACAGGGTGTGGCGTTGTTGTTTTTGGTTCTGGTGAATTTCTGTGAGTTTCCAAGTAGAAGGCTTAGAAAGATTATAGTAGTACCATCGTATTTGTAGCACAAACAAATTAACCTACCCCCTTCGTCCCATTGTGTTGGTCTTGGGATGTCCCAAAATATTCATCCTATTGAAAAAGTAACTAAAAAGTGTGAATTTCTAAACTTTACCCTTCGTATAAATAATTAAAACTAATTTTGTCAGTGATATCCAAGGGGTAATAGTGGAAATTGATGCTCATTTTGAAAAGAGTTATGCATTTAATGCATGTCTCTTGAAAAGTTGGAACTCCAAATTCCAAAAGGGACCAACATTGTGGGACAGAGCGAGGAATTCTTTTGCTCCTCTGTGGCGTGGTTAGTTAGTCAACTTTTAGGGAAATGATTTTGACACCCCACTTTTGTTTAAGTGCAGTCCAAAATTTGTTTGTCAATGTTTTTGTTGTGTACAATGATAAGCACTAAAAGACAACTTTTAGATGCATTTATAATCGTTAAATGATTAACTCTCATATTGTGTCAGTCGTGCTGATTTTACTAATCTTTTTAAGAACCAAATGAATTTATACCAAGGAATTGGATCCTCTCTAGTCTAGGATTTTGGACATGACAAGATGGTCCAAAATCTCAGTCGTCCATATAGACAATCAATGGTTTGGATTTATTGATTTCTCTTACTAGTAGGAGACCTGTCAGCAATTTCTGACCATTGATTGTCGTGATGGACGACTGAGATATGGACCGGACAATCTATGGATGGGAGGCAATCTAAACCCTTACGTCAAAATAACTGATGCTAATTGCGCTATACACATAGTAATGTCCTGCCCTTCTTCTTTAGTTACCAATAATGACACTTATATTGCCTAGGCTCATTCGACGTCCTCTCTGTTGGTATAACGGGAGATACTATGTGCTCTCTATCTGGACATCTTTAGATTTAGTCAATGTATAATGGGAGTCTTGGACCTTGTCATTTCTACACTTTCAATGCCTGTTTTATTTGTTAGCTTAGAAGGTACAATGAAAGAAGAAACAAATGGAATGTTGTAACTATAAGTGGTTCGGGTGGTGGTTGCATTAAGATTTATGCAGCAAGTATCATCGTATAACTCACACCTTTGGTAAATTTAGAGAACTTTTTGAATTTTAGATGCTTACACTTTATAGCAAAACTAATTCAAGAGATGCAGGTTTGTTGGGTGGTGATGTGTTTTCTTTAAAAAAATTATGTCCAACATTGGCAAGTGTAGAACAAGGTTTATATTTATGTTGAACTACTAAATTATGTTGAACTACTAAATTGGAATACGGTCGACGTTGAAGTAAGTACTGTAAGTTACTGTTTTCTAGATTCCAGAGGTCCACAAAATCACAGTTTGAACTTTTGTCAACCATGTCCTTTGTGTTCTAGCTCTTGAACTGGTTAGCCTTTAGTAGTAATATCCTTCATGTTTCCTATGTTCCCTATTTATGCTTCTTTTTACATTTCACGCAGACAGAAGTCACAGGATACTTTCAGCTTCTCCCACATTGGGATCCTTGTTTCTTCGGAAGAAGCTCATCACATGTTCTTCCTCAAGAAGCAACTTAAAATATGATGGGTAGGGGCGGGTGATTATCAATTTGGAGACTAATCAGTTTTTATCCCCTCGATTTTGCTTTTACATTTTTATGTTGTTGAAGTGCTTATAACGAACATTTTAATGGCTAGAGACCAGAACGGATATGCTGTGCATTATAAGGAGAACATGAGGCGGACATTTCTCCTCCTTTTGGTGTCATCAGGCTTTTTCCCAACTTTGCCTTCTTCTGGCAAGACTAAAAATAAAAACCCATATGATGAAAGACGCTTACTTGAACAGAACAAGAGAATACAGAGAGAAAATAATGCACCTGAAGACTTCCCAAGCTTTGTTAGAGAAGGTTTGTCCTGTCACCTTTATTGCAATTAACTAGAAGTTGATTCTTAAGGGTAGGAACAGACAATCTCATCTTTGCAACAAATGTCAGCTACTAGTACTATATATTCTGCATAATTCACTATGTTTGGTATATAAAATCAGGTTTTCAGGTCAATGTAGTGACATCAGAGAACTATGTCAAGCGTGACTCGGGACTTATATACCGGGACTATGAAGTTGGTAAAGGTGATTGCCCAAAGGATGGTCAACAGGTTTTCTTTTGTTTATTTTGTATTGTGACAGCTATGATTTCTCCTTCATGTACAATAGCTTTGATGGTAATGTATAATCTTAAAGATGAGTTTAAATTCTATCCGGACGAGACAGAAACATGATGGTGTTGGCCCAACCTATCCAATGACACCTCAGCATTGCATTTAAAAGGAAGAGGAAATTTGTCAGATGTGGAGTGCAATTAATTAGTAGGGGTATGTTTTGACTAGGATTGATTCCGTGAAAAAAAGAGAGACTAGGATTGATTAACCCAAGGGTCCAACTTTGAAACTTAATAATTACCTAAACCTCTTTTAACAAGTTAGACAACAGTACCTACTCATTGGTCGAGTCACTGAATGTGTATCCACTTTTGTCAGTACTGAAATACTTTTCACCATCCGTTTCTGCTATCCCAATTGCTTCTACAAGCCGGCAAGGCGTTTCTGTGGATCCAAAAAAAAAAAAATTGCTTCTACAACAAAGCTACAACCACACCCAAATACGCACCCACACACACTGTATCGTTTTTGTTGCTTCTATGTGTCTGTATTCTTGCTAACCATATGAATTGATTGGAAATTGCTATTGAAACAACACATATCCTACCGAAGCCTATTCGTCAAGGGTTCAGATCAAAGGCCATAAACCTTGACCTTCCTTAGAGTTGGGTTACCTCAGATGTTTTGGTTGCAGTCTCTCCTAACTGAAATAGTGCAATTTTGACCAAGCAATCTTTTCATTGATATCAGTGATATGCATGATAGGTGTATAAAATTCTCTCGTTATGCTGGTGTTCTGTATTTTTCTTTATTTCTTGGGGGAAAACATTTGAAATCTTCCATAAAATGGCTGTAGTATGTGGATGGCTGAAAGCTGCTCTATTTTCCTCTTCATTGTGTTCTCAATGCCTCCTATGGAACCTTTAACTCACCTTCTAAAGTAATACTATATTAAGTTTCTCCACTTCTAAAGGAGCTTTGGCGTCTTCCTCATAACTAAGGCTGTTTCTGCCACCCTACCCGCACAATGGAGCTGTGATCAATTTTGTTAGAACCTAGCCATAATCACCCTGCTAGTGTCTGAGTTTGATGAAGCAAATACCATAAGCGTATAAGGTTCTTAACAAGGGTGTTAACCTCGAGCACCTCAATTTCATACACTTATTTAGTGGTAACTGTGTACTGGTTTGTCTACCTTTTGCCTTTTGTTTTATTTTCCGAGTGCTAATTCTTGTATGGTTAGTTTTTATATGCCAATGTTGCATCAATGTACTTAATCTCGAGTATTGGATTCTTTTCCAATTGATATTCTTGATTGATTAGTTATAACAGATTTTGTTGCATGAATATAATTGCTACAAATGCTGGAAGTACTTCAAATGTATGGAGATTGCAAATCTTTGCTTATAATTTTCTGTCTTCTGGAAAAAATATTGAGCTTAATTGGTTAAATTAATGCTTTAACCTATTTAAATTGGGTTTAAAGAAGAACAAACGCTTAGTTCTTGAAACAAGAAAATTGATTTGCACAACAGAAAAAAAGGAATCATTACCTGCATTACTGAATCAAAGTTTCTTTGCAGGTGACTTTTCACTATGTTGGTTACAATGAATCAGGTCGTCGTATCGACAGCACCTACTTACAGGGTTCTCCTGCCAAAATTCGAATGGGCACAAAAGGACTTGTTCCAGGTGGGGACAATATGTTTTCGAGATTAACTTTTTTCCTGTCGTGCTTTTGCATTTTTTATAGAGAGAAAAGTAGCTAAAAATGAAGGGAACTTATGCAGGATTTGAAGAAGGGATTCTGGACATGAGGCCCGGAGGTAAAAGGAGAATAATTATTCCCCCAGAACTTGGACCGCCAGTGAGTGTTGCATACTAGTCTAGTTTTCCGTTCTCGTTTGATTGCCCTATTTTTTACTTGTTCTTATATGCCAGGGCTGCTGATATACTCCTGTGTGCTTCCACCCTTTTGGTTCACAGTTATGTTTATAGCTAAATGGGCTGTGTTAGGATGTCTTGAGACTTATTTAGTGGTGTTGAAAGTGCAATTTGACTACTATGGTTTTGAAGATGAAAAGTGTTGTTTCTATGACTAATATGCCCTTGAATAAAGTTCAAAACTGTCAACAAAGAATGGTGTTCCATCCACCGGTTTGATGCATCAAAGAGAATACACTATTTTCTTCAGATGAAGCTTGTTTAGGAGTCATATGGGACTGTTAAGCCTGAGCGTAGGTCGAGGTTTCGAGCCGAACATGGTGAAAGCATGAAATCTGTTTCTTTAAAATTGTCTTGGATCTTAGATTAACGAAAGGGTTCTTGATAGCAGTTGCCATTAACTTTTATTTTCCTTCTAGAAACCCATTCTCAAATGCAAGATTTTGACCAGCCTCTTTGAATGTTGATCTAGGTATTGCCCAACTAAACATAATATGTCAGCTTTCCTATGTCAAGTAAATTCTTTCCACTATTAGCCTGTAGTGCGTTAGAATGCTAGAATTGTGCCTTTACTAAGTTATGTTGATATCTTAATACTAGTAAAGGTGATAATAACAAACTTTCTTATGATCTGCAGGTTGGACCTTCGACATTTTTCAGCGCAAAGCAGTTTGAAGTTTTCGACGTGGAACTGCTCAGCATTCAGAACTGTGAAAGGAGGACCATTGTTGGTTTTTACTCTGATGTCGTTTGCAATTGAATGACGAGACTGTTTTCCACTTTGCTCACTGTAGTTTCTATTTCATCTTGTGCAGTAGAGACAATCACTACTATTTCCTAACGGCCGATCCCCAAAAAAAAATATTTACCGCTATTTCCAAGTTGTGAAGAGGAAGCTCACAAGTCACGGATTACGAATTAAAAAAAAAAAAAAAAAGTCATGGAAGCTCACAAGTCACAGGATTACTAAAAAAAGAGGCATGGAAGCTCATTCCATTAAGCCAACCTTTGCATACAGAAAACAAAAAGTTTTAAATATGCAGTGATACAACGAGCAATCAGAGCATTGGCATTCCATTAGAATGTTGGCCTTTATGGCCTTCTCAGTTGTTATGCTCTCTTTAAACATGCCTTGGAAGTTTACCACGCAATACACTTTTTGGTATGACATCACTTTGTAGTGAGACTCACATCATTTCAACCAATAGAAATGAGGGTAATGTTCACCCAATTAAGTGGAGGGTGAACAAAACTCAACTCGTAAAGAACACCATCCCCTGCACTCTCTCACACTCTTCACTGAAGAAACTCCCCCAAAACCAAAACCTTCTCTTGCTCCCTCGACCCTTAAAACCCTCTTTCCCCTGCAGCGGAGATTGCTCTCTCTCTCATGTTCTATGTACGCGTTCTTCTAGGATTTACCATTCGACAAGTCGAGGCCTTTTCGGTGTACCACTGATCTCGTTTATTTGTTCCAATATTTTCTTGCTAATCGTTCTTATTGTAAGAATGATTTATATACTAAAGTCTATTGGCGCATAATTACCCCCCTAGCACAGAACTGGAATTGAAGGGCTCTAGTGTGTGCAAACCTGAGGTATTTTGGTCCAAAAATGGCCAAAATGGAAGCCACTTTTCTTGAAACAAGTTCCTTCTGTGGAAGTCCAAACACTGGGCTTTTCTGTTCGCCCATGAGATAATCATCCTCTAGCCAGCCCACATCCTGGCATCTAGTGGGCCATTTTAAGAGTCCATCACAAATTGACCAATAAGGACCAAATCACCCCGGAAAACCCATCCTAAAACCCGTCTTCTTCCCCACCCCTTCTCTCTCTCTCTCTCTAGACCTGCGGAAATGTGGCGGTCACTCCTCCGAACCTTCGCTTCAGCCCCATCAACCACCATCAAGCCCCCATCAAGCCCCTCACCAACCTTATCTCATCTCTGTTCTTCCAGAGAATACTCCGTGAAGAGCAACAAAGCGGTAGTAACGAAGGCCAAGAAGGGCAAATCCAAGTCCGATGCCAAATCCGACACCTCCTCCTCCGCAGTCTCCGCCGCCGCCGACGAGTTCGACGACGAGGACGTCCGCGCTCGCCGCCTCGCCGAGGACGAGAGCGACAGGTCCCTCGACGTGGGGCCCAATGGCCGCCCCCTTTTTACTTCCACTCCTTCACTCTCTCAGCTCTCCCGTACGGACACCTGCACTTACATGAAATTCAGGTACTTATAGATGTAGATATTGATTTCTGTGGTTTTGGTTGTAAATTCAGTTGAAGGCTTAATTTGAGCCACTCCAATGATTTCTTCATCAAATATTTTGGAGAAGAGTTGGCTCCTCTCCAATCCCGATCGTCTTGTTGGGCCTTCTCTTCTCGTTTTGTGTGTTTTGCTCGTGTTTTCTGAATTTTTGTTACATCGTATTTTCTCGTTTCGTGTCTTTTGCTCGTGTTTTCTGAATTTTTGTTACATCGTATTTTTCGGATTCATTGTCTCTCTGACGAGAGGAGTCTAAAAAGCAAAATAAAATTCAAATACGAAAAAAAAATACGAAACAGTCTTTTTCGTCTAAAGTGTGGCTTGTATCAACTTTTTTCCAACATTGGTCCACATTATTATACTTTTCTGATTCCTCTCATCGGGACAAATGATTAACCCCAATTATGAAAGAAAAGCTCAACACAAAGTTGCGAAAAGTATAAACAAATGAAAAAAGTTTTAGACAAAAAAGTATGGGAGAATGGAGCTTTAGCTACGCCAAAAATTTACATTGATTGGATATTATTTGATATGCTTTTGGAACACATGAGGAGAAAAATTGCAACACGGTATCCGAACTTTGTTTTTTGAATGTTGATGGATTTCGAAAATATATCAAACGATATCGGATCAATATTGAACTTTGTGTGGCTGATGCTCTTGACAAGCTCTGAAAAGTGAATGGATTAGACCGTGAACCGGAAAAGGGCCAACTAATGCTATGAACTGGTCCAACTGGATGGTCCAGTCTCTTTCAAGGACTAGAGAGAATACATTGGGTTTGAGGATTTCCCAACTTACCCTAACGAGCCACTTAAACTATTTTCTATGGAATAATTGAATGCTTTAATCCTTGCATCAAATACTTTTAGGATATTTGAAGCTTCTCCCCATGTCACCGAATCTGGCGAGTTGAAATTTCTTGGTTTGGAAATATTATGTTTCCTTTTGATACTATGGTGAAAGATTGGAGATGTTGTTGGGGACTTTTTACCGAATTCAAATTTGAGAAAGGTTTAAATCTGAGTAGAGGTTTGAGTAAAAGCTTGATTTGATACCATGCAAGGGTAAACAAACATCTATGTAACAATTTAAGTAAAAGTTTGATTGAATGGCGTCCTTGTAGATTTGGGCGACACAAGATTACCTTAAAAATATGACTGATTTTGAGTCTCCGTTGATTTGAGTAAGGATTCTAGTAGAACTAAATTTCGTATAGGTTTCTGAGTAAATGGGTGAAGGGAGTCTGAAGGGGTGTTTTCTAAAATTTGAGTAGTGGATATTTTTTAGGAAGGACCAGAGATGCACTAATATTAAACATTTCTTGTGTATATGCATTTTTTTTTTGGGGATGATTTGGTTTTGAAATCGTCGTAGCATGGAGGAATTGAATGCGGTGTTGCCTGAGGGATTGCCTTTGGGGATGGTGAAGGAGTTTGAGGAGTCAAAGCAAACCGCATTGCTTGTTCGCCGGAGTTTCTTGGACCTTCGTGACAATTTCAGGCGGATTGTTGACCCTCCCTTGCAGTCCTTTGATGCCAAAGGTATGGTTTTGCCACTTCATTGTCTCTATTTATTATGTTTATTTTCCTTGAGTTCTATGTGAATGACTTGGAATAGACAAGTAGGTGTTTTAGATGTAATGGCAGAAGAGTTCTGTTATAATCCTTGTTCTAAAGGCACGGTTTCACTTATTTTTGAGTACATTATCTCTAGTTTCCTAACCTTCAGCGTCGGTGACTAGGCATAATCTGTTTCAGATGCAATGTGAGATGAACTATTTTGTAGTCCTTGTCCAAAAGGCCACTACTGGTAATAAGTGTCTTGCCTGTTTTTCATTATGCGAACCAGTTTTCTCGTGTTTGATAATGTCGGATTTTGAGGGTGATGTTTATCAATGCTGTCAATATGCAAAGGCAAGTCTTCAAGCACAAGCAATTCTTTACTGATAGCTGATAATGATAGCTAGGAGTTTTGATGTCATAGTTAACAAATGCGTATAGTTTAATGACCATAAAAATCTGGTACAGATAACTGATTATTATGGACTTATTGAGTACTTACAAGGAGCTTATGTATGGAAAATTAGTGGTCATGGAACGTACAGGGTTTGAGTAAGAGTGTTGCATATGACAGACAACGTAGGCTTCGGGAACCAACTTCCTATCAATTGGGATTTATTACCAGATACTGAACGGTTCTGTAGACAAGTTTGTTTTCGAAACTGTTAAATAGTAGGTTTCCAGATGAATGGCCAGTAAGAATGATTCATAGCATCAACTTAAAAATATTTAGGAGATACTTAAAGCTGTTTTGATTTTTTCCAGTAAGTTAGAATACCTGAAAGATATTCTAGTATTCAACTGTTTATTATTAGTCGGTCCTAAATTGTCATTCTATTAGGTCTTAATTGAAGAACTCATGTTTTGCCTTTATATTCTTTTCTCCTAATCATACTTGCGCTCCTTAATCCTTACCCGCCTCACCAATTGGATATCTCACTCACTGGAACGTAACTGCAAATAATTACATGGAGAATGAACTTGCATTTACAAAAAAAACTACTTTTGCTTATGTTTTATGTGTTCAGATTCAAAGGTTCGAAAGCAAATTGTTTTGGATGGTCCTGTTAGTTGTGGCAAAAGTATTGCACTTGCAATGCTTGTTCACTGGGCCCGTGATGAAGGTTGGCTTGTTGTCTATGTCCCAAATGGTCGAGAGTGGACGCATGGAGGAGTTTTCTACAAGAATCAACAAACTGGTTTTTGGGACACACCTGTTCAAGCAGCAACTGCTCTTCAGGCAAGAATATGATCCTTCTTGCTGCTAGGTTTGGGTTTTGTTTGGTATAATCTGATGCATTGATTTTTATCCATTCCGTTATCTCCAGTATTGAATTTACATTTCTTGTAACTTCTGATTGTTTGGAATTTTAAGAGAACCTAATGCTGATATCCGGCATTGATTTTGTTGAAGATGCACGATAAAATAAGAACTCCTTCAAATGCGCAAGTCCATTAGCTCCTATGTTACATGTATCCTCAATTTTTGGCAAAGTACCCATGTCGACACGACATAAACATGGGTACATGTGCGGGTCCGTGGGATGTGTGTCAGGTATGACTAATTTCATTCGGACACTGCTGGAGTGAGGACTGGTATCGTGGAGCTGATCAATGACAAAGCAAAAATAAGGAAAGAAGAAGATTAGGAGAAATACTGGGACATAATACTTGTTGATGAGAACCAGTGCAGCGAAGCAGCAGAGCAGCCATTATCGAAGGACAAAAAACCATAGGGAAGATGAAGAACCAGCAGATCGATTTTGTCAGTTAATGAAGCAAACCCCTTATCAAGAGAGGGAGGGAGATGTGTGCTGGTGTTTCTTAGCGCCATTCTCATGTTGAGGGACCGAGATAGATTAGAGACGTGAAAACCGAGATTCAAATATTACCGACCCAACAGTTGTTACTCTTTGTACAGAGTACAGCTGTAAATCATAGCATGGGCTTTCAATGCATGGGTGATGAGCTTGAATTCTCACACTATCAAGCATTAATCAATTTGGTGGGCTTGAACAATGGGCTGATCTCTCCACGTTTTAATTACTAATAAAAACTATCAAAAGAAGTTCACAAATCATATGACGTATCCCAGTACCCACATCCCAACTTGGATCCATATCCACGATTTGAAGTGCCGGACTGTTAGATATAATACACTCAGCTAACAACCCTATCCGCTACATGCATCAGTGTCCGTTCAACATAGAGTAATTCATACTTGTTTACCTTGTCTGTGATTTCCAAGGCAGTAGAGTTGAAACTTTTACCGAATACCAAGTATATATTTTGCTTAAAAGAACTTAACAACTGTGATCTACGTCACCTAATTTGTGTCAGTGTGGTTCATATTTCTTGAAAGCCTTTTAGGTTAGAAGGGATGAATATCTGGATGAAGGATCCTTTCTTTGGAGGATTACCCATTTAACAAGATTTTATGAAGATTATCCCTAACATTGTTGAATATTAGATTTTTTTTAAACATACATTTGCGTGATGCACTTGTTATATCTGGTAATCTAGAAGACTATTATTTCCTCTCTTTTTCCCCCCTATGTTTCTTCAACTTTTTTGGCCTTCCACAGTCCTCTACCTTCATCTTTATAACTTATTCGCAATGATTTCTGGTGAATCACTTAATTTGGCTTCTTACCTTCTTGGAAATTATTTTCAGGACTTTCTGAAGTACAATGAATCCCGTTTACAACAATTGCCGTGCAAAATATCTGATCCTATCCCGTTGGGAGAGGGTGCTGGTGTTGGGTGGATGAAAGGGGTTGATTCCATGGCAATGCCTGAAGGTTCAACACTATACGACCTCATTCAAACTGGAGTCACTCACACGCATGCTGCTGTAGGAGTGCTAGTTCGTTTGAGGAAAGAGTTATCGCTTGTAAAGGACATACCCGTCCTCCTTGCTATCGACCAAGTAATACAAACAACTTCCTTTAACATTCCATTTTGTGTAGTCCTTTGTATTCGTGTAGCTTATTGTTTGCCGCTGCTTGTGTCTGCAGTATAATAATTGGTTTACATTTAGTGGCTATGAGGAACCTGTAACTGTTCGTTCTTGCCGGCCTGTGCATGCTAAAGAACTTGCAATGGTTAGTTTTAAAGTTTGAATTTTGTTTACATATATGTTCATTGAAGATTTCTTTAGTTTTATCGTTTTTTTAGTTTGTTTAAAACCTACTTGCCCTGTCAACTGACCTTTTTGGAATCATGAGGAGACAGTTCTCAGCTTGTTTTCTTGCAAATATAAAGAACTCTCTCTCTCTCTCTCTCTCTCTCTCTCTCTCTCTCTCTCTCTCTTGTACGTGTGTGTGTGTGTGAGTATTATTATGGAGATATCGTTGCTGCTTGAGCTATATAGTGGAAAGTAAGTTTCAGTTATACAAATGTTAATTGGCTTTTAATTTTCTGGTAGTACGAGTTTTGCTCATTATGTTGGTAACTACTGCTATGATTTGCTCATAGTGGCCCCTAGTCTTCCTAACCAAGGGAGAGCTGGACAGGAGGGCTTAGATGGACCGTAGATGCTCTCTCAAGTCGAGCGTAGAGCTTGAGGACCCCAAACCTACCCAGGGCACAGTGGAGGTCATGCCAGCCTCGCCCTTGACTGCAGATGATGTTGCTCCAACCCATATTCTCCTGCCCACAATACCCCATCGGAGTAAGCTTTACCAGCCACGACCATTTGATAAGAAGGAAGATTTGTCTGGTATTACGAAATTTGTTCGTTTAGACAAAACAGGTGAAAACGTACGAGGTATAATTACCATTATGTGCAATTCGCAGCTAAAAAATGGTATTCTGTTCTGTTGGCACTTGGTTTAAAGTTGTGTTTGTTAAAGCATCCAACTCAAAACCAATTGACAATGAGTGGAGAGGCCGCCCAGGCTCATATACTAGTTTTTGATGAGATAATTAACCGATGTGGGACAATTTCCGACAGTGTCCATGTTCTGGGGAACCACGTGGCCATCTCAGGAAGCAGCTTGAAGCGCTAATTTGTCTAGTAGCATGAATTACGTTCATCTTATTGGTCACTATTGCGAGAGTCTACGTTACATGGACTCGGATGCGGGTGGTGTCCAAGCATCAGGCATCCCTAAAAATATATATTTTTCATGTAAATTCTCAAATATTTGGATTCTGCATTGTATAGCTTCATAGATATATGTTATGAATAATTTAGAAAATGTACTTCTGAAGGTGAAATCAAATGGGATTATGCGATGTAGAATTTCTATTTTCCATTAATGTGAAAAATTAAAATTGGTTGTATGTCTTCTCTAGGTGAATGCATTTAGGTCTATGATGCGCAATGACATGATGGTGGGTGCTTTCTCTCACTCAACAGCAGTAGGGAAGTTACGCAAGGACTTGCCAGATGTTCCCGCAGATGCTCGCGTAAATTTTACCCGCTACAATTTAGATGAAGCCGCTTCTGTTTGCCACTACTACCTCAGGTATTTTGTTTCGATGAATGATTGCCAAGCTTGCATTATTTTGCAGTTTCTTCAACATTGCTTTTGATTTCAGTTCCTGGATTAATGATCAAGTAGTGTCGGGTAGACAGAATTACTTTTATCAATACCCGAATGAATGTCCTCATATTCTTTTTCCGGTTTTTCTTGGCTAGTTGAACTAAATCATGACGAAGACATGTGAATATATGGCAATAGGTCAACCATTGACATTGTGAATATAAGGTTAACTTATTTGTAATGGATGTAATCCATGTTTAAATTTCTGATATGCATTATCTGTTGACTTGTTTTGGAACCCACTGTCCATTTTTTGTCCTGTTAATTCCGCTTAGTAGAAGTTTAATCTTCCTCGAGTGTCTGCGCATAATCTCAGCTCCGTGTTCCCCTGTGTTACCAATGGCAGGCAAAGACTCATACGCCGTGAAGCATTCTCTGAGGAAGGTTGGAAGAAGATATTCTACTTGTCCAACGGAAATGGATCAGAGATGAGATGGCTACTCCCGTTTATGAGGTGATCATCCAAGGTGCAATGTACTTAGATTCAAGACAGCAGAGTTAATTTTTTTGCTCTCACGGCTTTTGGCTTTTGAGACTCTGGTGGCATATAAATGTGATATCACTATTATTGGTTCTTGATGTCTCAAGGAGGTCGATGCAGTCAGCTATCCGGGAGTCAGATGACTTTACGTCTCTCTTTTTGGTTGAGGAATTTTTTTTTTTTTTTTTGTATCCCTTCGATTTGTAGACTGCAATTGTAACATATGTATACTGGCCTTCACATTCCTACTAAGATCACAGCTAGGAAAAATAAGGGGAAAAAATGGCTCTTCTCTGTTGATGTTTAACATTGCAGTTGCATTGTTGTGTTGAACCATCATATATTGACTCTGATTATCCCATGTGCTTGTTTTTTTTTTTTTGGCTTTTAGCTTTTACTTTGTCAGCCCATCATTTTGAGTTAGCTTTTACTTTGTCAGCCCATCATTTTGAGTTTTTGACGAGGAAAACTCTACGTAGGCTTAAAACTTGCACAGAAATTTGCACACACTCTCAAATAATGTGGGGATCCACACCCACTTGTGGAACTCGTGTTTGTATGTAGCAACCGTTTTTTGTATGTATGACCGAAAATATGTCCTTGGTTTGTTAGGTTCATGGGCATTGGGCAGATTCTGAAGTTTTTAAACGTATTTTCTAACTTGTGATCTTAACTTTGGAAGGCAAGCAATCACCAGAATTGGATGCTCGGTATCTGAGTATGGAGTCTAGAGAGAGAGCGGGCGACCAGGGCCTCTTGTTGGGAACGATCTCCACATTATTTGTGGATAATCTTCCCTTTGATATTCGTAAGATCTGGGTTCACTATCTTTTCTCCAAGTTTGGGAAGATCGTAGAATCTTACTTCCCATAAAAAAGAAGCAAAATTTCGGGGAACAAATTTGGGTTCGTGTAGTTCAACAATAGAGATGAGGCTGCTCAAGTGATTGCCCAAATCAATGGATCCTGGATTTGTTGGTACAAAATTGTCGTCAAATCTGCTCGTTTCCAAAAGAAGAGTGCTATGGATTACAGAAATCGGAGCTTAGCAGATGGGACTAAACAACGGAGTTATCATTACCCCCAAGCTAATCGAGATGTAATCGAAAACAAATTCAGGCGAGTGAATACGGGAGCCCATCCAAAGCATAAAACCCCAGTCGATCCTAACTCCTCTAAACCTGGTGAGCCTCCAATCAGACAGTCATGGAAGATGGCTCCACAGAAGCGCTACAGCCAAGTTATCATCTACCAGACCCATTGTGCTCATCCAAGATTACTTGAAAGAACTGGGTCATGCCCATGTTTTGGTTCGCTCAATGGGGGGAGATATGGTTGTTATCACTTTCAGAGATGTTGAGGAAAGAGATTCAATGTTCAATGGTGGGAAGATGTCATGGTTAAGGGGAGTGGTTTATTGAATCGTCCAAATGGGAGGAAACCAAGTACAATCCGGTCTCACGGTTGATTTGGCTCAATTGCAACTCGGAGTTCCTCTCCACGTTTGGAACTCAGAAACCTTTCTAAAAATTGGGCAGACTTGGGGAGATGTCGTCCTCATTGCTGATGACACAATCAAAGGGTTATCCTTTTCAGTTGGTAAAGTTCTCATATCAACAAACAAAGGAAATGAAGCTGATAAACGCTACTATGGATTTGGCTAACAACCAATTACCCCTGATGCAAAGGTGGTCGAATGCCCTGTTGAAAATTGTAAACCAAAAAGAAGCTGAAATCTATCGAAGAAATCCTGGGAATCCCAAAAAGCAGCAAGAAGGGTAGGAGGGGCATGAGAAAAAAGCAAAAGTGTGTTGTCTTTCGTTCTGCCATTGGTGCAACAGCTCTTTGTCTCCTCCGAAGATTATCTAGGAAATGATGAAAGAGGTTATCAGCAAGATTATGGTAACTGATGAGGAGTATGAACTAAGGAAAACTCTGCTTGCCCACCAATCTCTTTGAATTATCTAAGGTATCAAATCTAGGTGAGTTGGCGTAATGAAAATACTCTCCTGGAATGTTAGAGGCTTGGGAATGAAGGAGAAAAGAACCAAAGTGAAAAAGTTAGTTAAGGAACAGAAAATCGATATGGTGCTATTTCAAGAAACGAAACAAAAAGAAATAACCAAGAGGTTCATCCTTTCTATATGGGGTGAAAGGGACTGTGAATACATTGAAGTGGATGCAGAGGGAAGCGCCGATGGCTTATTAATCATCTGGAATCCATCCTTTTTCAAAATGGAAGCAACCTGCTCTAAAGGAAACTTCATTCTGGTGAAAGGGGCTGATTTTGATTTGTTCTACTTGGCTCTGCGCTTTCTATTCTCATCTTTCGGGACACCGCTGGGGTTTTACGGCTTGATACCATGTTTGCCTGAAGATTTATGATTCCAGATTACTCTACCGAGGCCGAATACAACACTGGATCAGCTCTTTTCTTGTCTGCTGTATTCTGGGCAGCAGCTGCTGCATTCTGGGCATCCTATATTCTCTTGTCCTTGGCTGGACTCCATATCTTATGGGCGGATGCTCCCCCCACCTGTGTTGGATTGTGATTTTGATATTGTATTCTCATGTCCTTGTACTGTTTCTTTTTTTTGAGTTGACTTCTTATCAGCTCTGATCTGAGTAGCAAATAATTGTCATGGGGTAGGGTGTCAACCTTGTTGGAATGTCGTCTTCGCTTTGTGGTGCTTCTTCTCAGTCCTTTTTTGTACTCGGTTTTTTCTAATCAATACAATTTTGCTTTCGCTGTTCAAAAAAAAAACCTTGGAAGGCTGATCCTTGTAGGGGTACCGCTTTCTGTGGCATTACCAAAGACCTAAAAATGGAAAAAGTAAATTGCACTAACCTCACAGGTTTTTCTTACTCGATTGTTTGCGAATATATTTTGACCTCCCACACTATTGAAACTATTGGCAATTTTCAGCCTTCACATCAACAATAAAGTGTTCAAATTCATAATTTTCCACAAAATTAGATTGTTCGTATTCGTAGAACTGAACCAAACCTTTCGTTAAACCCAAGGATCCGAGGCGAATAAGGTCAAACAATGTTTTTCTTTCCTCAAACCTCAAATACATTTTTTAGATTGGATATAAAGTTTCTTCACTATTGTGGCAGGTTTTGGAGAACGGATAAGTGCTATCTATCATCTATCTTTTGGAACGGGCATAGGTCGTAGTACCAATCCCCAACTGCCTTCGCAATTGTTTGCCAAAAGAATATACATTTCAAAGTAAGAACTTGAGAAATGACCAAGCTTAATTGGTATGTTCACATTTTCCGTTTTAATTTGTCAAGAAACACAACTTATTTGACAAAATTTTTTCATGTAAATTCTCAAAGAGCTCACTTATTTAAACTAGCCTAGCTGGCCACAATTATTAAGAAAACGCTAAGAAAAGGTTCTCAATACTTTCACAAAAGCTGTTTTCGCACAAAAATGAAAACTAACGAGAAAACGACAAGTGTTTCAAAAATTAAAACAAACAAGAAAATGTAGACACCTCCCAAACGTGGCATCGCCATACAGATTGATCACGTGTGTTTGCTTGATTGGTTGCTCGCTTCATAAACCAAAATCATGGACATTCCCATGGCTAGGAACGTCGCCACATGATAACGGTTATCATCAAATAGAGTCGCCACCCAGTTTATTAAAATTGGGAAAACAGATAGAGATTCTGGATACGGGAGCCAAAAGTACAATAAGGGGAAGGTGTTAGGCACCCCTCTTTGCCCAGTCGTGAGACTGGCCCATAATTATTCAATATAAGACGTGTAGATGCTTTGTTTAATTTCAACACATAGTCTGTTTATTTATTCCTTTAAACAGTAAGCAAAGTGAGCCAGTGCAATAAGTAAGCATGCATCAGAAAGCAGAAAAGCAAACAAAATGTCCCAGGGAGATGGATCCCGCGGCCGGTGAATGGATGTCACGGCCGAGGGATCCTCCTGGTTCGATGTACCGGCCGAGAGATCGAAGCCCCGGTCGGTGTTCTTCCTCACACCAGACTAAAAATTAACAGGTAATCAAAGCGTTACGATTAGTCAAAAAGACAGTAGATAAGACAAACCAGAGGCCGTTGGGCCTCACCACCTTGATCCCTCAGTTGCTTGATTGCTTTGGATTGGGCGTGATTGACTGATTGCTCGATCGAAAACCCTAGAGTTAGGGTTTGAACTTCGGGGTTTGATTGCCGGATTGACGGCTGCCTTCGGAAGGTTGGGGCTTTTGAAGTATGGGATTGAGGGATTATTTGTGCAGAGCTTCGAGGCTTGATTGAGTGTGAAGGTGTCTCAATTTCGGAGCCCAAAGGCTCCTTTATATAGGCATAGGGATGACTCACTCCGGCCAATCAAATCACGAGATGGCAATTGCAATTCCAATGCATCTCTAACTCTACGTCGTAATCTCTGAGCGTAGCCCGAACGCATCGGGAAGGTAATGTAGTTGGATCAAACCAAACGTCTGACAGAACGTTCCAGAGTCTGGAAAAAGGTCGATCTGGCGGCCGAGTAAAGGATCTTGCGGCCGTGGAATGGATGTCTCGGCCGAAGGATAGATCTTGCGGCCGAGGAATTGATCTCTCAGGGAGATTTTGCTGGCAACAGGTTGCTCGGGTGAGGAATTGATGTTATGGCCGTTAGATCGATGTTACGGCCGTCAGATGGATTCTCCTAGGCTTCTGTATTTTCTATCTGAAAGGCTGTATGGCTCTGATTGGGTCCTCTAAGTGGCTCAAAGTTCTTACCGAAAGTCCTAAGGTTCTCAAGTAGGCAATCAGCAATCACTGTATCCATTTCATCATCGGGATTGTCCCAATGTGGGACTTGAAATAATCGTTAGGCCAAATTGGGATGTCTACAGAAAACAAGTGTCTTCAAAATTCCTGTTTCGGGAAGTTCCAAAAAAAAAAATGCTACATGGAAGAACAAAAATAAAAGGTCATGAAAACAAATCTCTTATCTTTCCACCCAGGACAAAAGAGTCATTACTGAGCCAGGTTTCCTGCGTGACCGATTGGCAATGAACATAGCAAGAGTTTATAAACAATTCTCGAGATGATGAGCAGCCAAGACCTTCCAATGCATGCAAAAATTCCAACCTGAAACCTAAAAATAAATTCCAAACTCGCGTTATAAATAAAAATTCCAAAAGCCGGCAGTTTTTCCCAAGAAATGTAGAGGTTGTACTCATTTTGTATGCCGTCTTTTTGGTATCACAACAATACTTGAGGCTGTACAGAATGTAACATGAGACCAAGAGAAACTTAAATTGTAAAATTCTTATAGGTAACATGGAATTTATGCAACAATGGCCAGAGCTAAAGCGCGTCAAAGAGAGATTGTTAATAAGAACTTTCAATGATTTTGAGTTGATCTGGTGAACATTGAGTAATATTGAGCTTGCAATCACTCCACAAGCCGTAGGAATCAGCTTCTGCCAGTACCAAAACGTTTGGTATCTGGAAAAAAAAAAATCAATGTTGAAAACAGAAGCCAGCACTAGATTCTTTGGAAAGAAAAAGAAAATAGCATGTCTACGATTTGAAGGGGTGAAAAAATTCTACAACTATGTTACTTATGTACGTTTCAACCATATTGTAGTTACATGGATGTTGTAGAATCAGTTTGACACACCTATAACAAGCTAACAAAATGATCATACACACCCCTTTAAGGTGTATATCATATACACTTATTGTGTGGTCCATATTGTGCCACCTCATAAAAAATTACCTGCTGAACCAGTCATTCATAACATTTTAGGTCTATCGTAACTTTTATACCAAAAATTCATAACTTTTCATTCATAATATTTTTCTTACAAATCATAACCTTTTAGTGCATATTGTAACTTTTACACTAATCAATCGTAACTTTTTAGCAACAGATTCATAACATTTTTAGAATTATAACATTTTGGTGTGTTTCATAACTTTATAAAAAAATTCGTAACATTTTCAGTTCGTAAGATTTCACTACGGAATCGTAACATTTTAGTCAATTTCATAACTTTTTAATAACATATAATCAATTATGCAATTGATTACTTAATCAAATTTTTTTTTAATGGTAGTTAATCAAATATGTAATCTATTATTGGTTCAATTCCATAATCGATTAGACTTTATAATTGATTTTTCAATTGATTAGAAATCATAATCAAATATATAATTGTTTTTGCAATTTAATTTGTAAATAGAAATTATCATCAACTAGACATCATAATCGAATATGTAATCAATTCTGTTATGTTCAATTATGTAATTGATTAGACAATATAATCGATTTTGTAATTGAATTGATTAGTACAATTGGGAAACAATGTGAAGTCGATTACTCAATCAATTTGCTAATAGATGGGTCTCATTAAGTCCTCTAATCAATTGTGAAATAAGTTAAAAACAACATTGTAATAGATTTCAAAATCAATTATTCTGAATAACACAAATAATTGATTACATGATAGATTATATTTCTCTGCGGTTTCAATTGCGTAATTGATTGGTATCGATAACACTTGTAATCGATTACATTATCAAATATGAGTATTAGTTATTTGTAATTCGGATGCGAGCACTAATTTACAAAACACTAGTAGTACGTCTATTGACCAAAAAATAAATAGCACGTCCTAAATATTGTTGTCTTTTACACATAACTTTAAAATGTATTGGTAAATTTATCTTGTCACCATCACTCTCTTGATAACCCAATGAACTTCTATCTAACGAGTGTGTATGTAAAAACTAATCAAGCTTTAGTTACATTTGTTGGTATATATTCCATAGCAAACGTCGTCATGTTCACATGTTCAAAACTGTTGATTACAACTTTCCAACGATTTCTCTATCCACTACAACAACATAACATTCTAATACCATTTATAAATCTTAAACAACTATACAATCCATAACAGACCACATAGCAAAAACTCAAATTTAAAGAATTATACTGAGCACGGGTATTCGTGCAAACACACGAATAACGACACTAGTTAGACTATAAAGGGTTAGCCTAGTTTTTAAGATGTGAGAGTTTATTTATTTTTTATAACTCAAGTGTTTGAATCAGTTTACGCGCACCTCGATTAATCCTGGAGGCCCAATCCCACCGTCTACTTGCGGGGAGCCTAATTAAACCAGTGACATAGCCAGGAATTGACAATAGTGGGTGTCACGCCCTCGATTTTAAACATAAAAGAGGTAACTTTAATTAAGAAAAATACTCACAATACACCAAACCGTACGCAAAAGCTTTAGTCCTTGCCATTTTTACAAATTACAACATTGGCCCCAATAGTTCCAAAAGATTACATCACTGGCCCACCGACCCAACGTGTACCAAGTATGAGATAAAGTATAGAGTTATACAATTATCCTTTGTCAAATGACAATAAACATAAAGTTACATTTACATCTTCCCAAAAGAGTTCTACAAAGATGAAAAAATAACTCTTCATGTTATGCTTTCAAAACGACATCAATCCATACATGCACACACACTCCGATCTGATATCCTGGAGTAGTACCAGAAAAGAATGAAGGATTGAGCTACACTAATCCAATAAGAAATCTCAACTAACTCTATATGATTATGAAATGATGAGTGCCTCAGCAATATATATAAAGACGAGCAGAGATGCACACTCAATGACAATCTAACAATTAATAACCAATCAAATTGTAATTCTACGTGTCTAGACTTTACTTGTGGGCTTAACCTGTTAGCTCATTCAGGGCTTAACCCATTTGGTGCACCATTTGAGTAAATATAAGGGCTTTACCCTTTATCATGGCTTAACCATAGTTTTAGCATATCATCAATACAAAAATTCAAGTTCAACCATAGCTCACACTAGTTCATCTATTTGAACTACATATCATGACTATCATGCACACAAGGCACAGTTCATAACAATCAAAAAGGGAGAATAACAAGTTTTCTAGGTAGGTACCGATACCAAGGAAAAATGGGGTACCGGTACCCTCCTGGTTTTCTAGTATTTTCGTTTCAAGTTCAACAAGGCTATACCCAACCCATGTACGGCTATTCAAATATCAAACAAAGCTTTAACACCCCATAAACATAGAGAGAGAGAGAGAGGGAGAGAGAGGGATTCCTACCAAAATGGGTTTTGAGCAAAACCCTAAGTATAACAAGCATAGATGTGTCAAGAACAAGCCTTCCTGAAGCTATACCGCAAGGTCTATAACCTAGATGATCCAAAAACAAGATGATCAAGCAAAGATCAACTCAAGTTTGGGAGGAGAAAGAGGAAAATGCCAAAATCAATATATCTTACCTCCAAGGATGAGAAACTCGAAATGCAGTTGATATTTGAATGATTAACACATAGATCTTGAAGTTGGAGGTGGATTTGTGTGAGAATCAAGGGATTTGAGTGTAAAACTTGAGAGAGAGTGGGTTTTGGTTTTGATTTCGTGGTGTATGGATGAGAAAGTAGCTAAGGGTCCCTTTATATAGTGGGCCAAAATCGCGCACAGAAAATATCAGAATCTGATGTCTGAGTACCGGAACTAGGAAAAATAGGGGTTTCAGTACTGAACTCGAGAAGGGTACCAGAACTGGCAAAAAAGAGGGTTCCGGTACTGAATGCGAGAATTCATAAAACACTTAGCCACTGGACAAAGGGTACTGGAGCTAGCAAAAAGTGGGGATCCGGTACCAATCTGAAAATTTTCTTAACTTTTTCAACGTTCACCAAAACAAACCCCGATCACATCCAACACATCCACCACACCCCCAAACATCATTACAACATCAAACTCATAATTCAACTATTCTCCAAATGTCTGGTTTACAATGGTACGCATATCCGTATAACCACATTAATAAACACATAACTTAATCAAAATATGATCTTCCACATATTAAACGATTAAAGAAAATAGAAATAATTCAAGGATCTTTACAGTGGAGGTACTTTTTAAACACACTTCAACCAAAAAAAAATCGTACTATTAAGCAATGCCAAAATAATAAAAGAACGTTTGTTCTAGAAATAAATAAAAAAGCTAATACATTTACTAAGAACGATAGTAATTCCATAAACTATCAAAACAAATCAATTGTTTAAATTGTCCAAGCGGATCAAGTCTTAGAGCAATTAGATAATAACTAAAATGTCAATATTCAACAATCTTGATCCAATTAGAAAAAAACACACATTTCTTAATAATATTTTTCCTTAAACCTTTAACTTTCTCTTGATGTTGTAGATTTTATCAATAAATACAATACTACTTTCAGAATTGTAAGTAATTAATAAAGTATAATACTATATATAACTCATAATTTAGCCACTTATGAATTTGAACATAATTCATCGGAGAGTTTCAAATGGTAAGTGGTGGTTATTTTTTGAATTGTCGTAATATTTAAAATAAAAAAATAAGAATGAAATGATATACAAAATGTATTGAAGTGATTAAAAAAAGAACAATTTAAGAAATCAAAATAAGAAAAATACAAAATCTGGAAGAAAAAAAAACCACTCAATGGAGGTGCATGCCCCCACTCGTCACCAAGTGGCTCCGCCACTTATTAAAATCGGAGCAAAACTCTATATGGACCGACCCTAAAAAAGTTGATAGCACGTGAAAAGTTTCGAACATGAGACCTTAAGAGGAAGCAAACCCTTAAATCTTAGGTTTTGACCACTAGACCAACCTAAAGAGTTAAGAGTATGCTTCCTCGTAAGGTCTCAACTTCGACGGCTCTCATGTATTATCAACTCTTGCGCGGCTAGTTCTTACATAGCTTTGTTCTTACATGACCAAATCCAAACCCAAACCCCAAAGGGCCAACCCCAAACCCATATCCGGGGAGATGTCCAACCCGGTCAAACCTAATACTGTAGCGTCCTTTTTCCTTACCGACCAACTCCCCCATTTTGAATGCCCAAAATTCTGGCAGAGAAAGCGCCTTGTTATTGTAACCCTGTCCCTTTCCTATTCAAACCCACCCAGCGAGACAAAGAGAGAGACGGACCAACCACGGACGCACCCCATATTAATTCATTCACTTTGCTAAAAAGCAACACCCATTTCCGAATTGAAGCAAATGCCAGCGATAGCATTTGGATCCGGATTTTTGATTGAGGATCTCTGAAGGCATTCTCGGCGGGACATGGGATCGAGCAGCAGCAAACCCAATGCAGCTGGGTCCTCGTCGCCGTCGTCGTCGTCCACTTCATCGGTGCATTCCAGTGGTCGGAGGAATCGACCCTTCATAGGAAGCAGAGTGTTCCAATCGTCGTGTCTTGGACCACCGCCTGGATCTCACGACAGTGACGAATCTGACGATGACGAGCAGGTCACTTTTATCTTTTTCACTCTCTCACTCACTTCTATGCATTGATGGGGATGCAAGTTTATACTACTAATGTTTGTTCGGAGAACTTAGAAACGATACAATTTTTGGAAGCCAAATTCCATTTTTTTTCCCATCAATTTACTAGATAACAATGAGCTGTTTTGATTTGTTAAAAAAAATTGAACTTCGTTTTGTGGACAGGATAAACATTTTGGGACGGGGGAGTAGCTTTTTTCATCTTAGTTATTCACATTTTATAGTTGCACAACGGAGTTATTTAAATTTGATAGAAATTATAGAGACTGAGTTTGAGTTAAATTTCAGTTGCAAAATTGAAATTTTGGCCTTGTCTAGTGATTCGTATTTTGCGGTGTGGCTATGAAAGAAAAGAACAATCAAGGTAGGTTTTTGTTTCACATTATCCCAGATATGTTTCTAGCTCGGTAGGTAAAAAAGATTGTGGTTTTAACGTGTACCCAACAGTAGCAGTACCCATGTAATTCACAACCCATGGTGTTTTAACATGTAAAACTGCTAATAAGCCAGAGTGCAAAAATTGTTCCGTGTTTCACATAATCGAGGACTCATAAACTAACTTTAAAACCATAGCCAACAGTAATTGGTTATCCATCTTTACCACCTGGCGCTATGGAATATGTATATTCCTATTCCTATTCCTATTTCAATTGTTAATTTGTTATCATTTTTTTTTATAGGTGTTAGCTGCCAAACTTTTAAGGTAGAAGTTGAGGATTGGCATGTGCCTAAGTGTGTGTATGACTGCAGTTTCTTAATTTGCTTTCTGTCCCGTTCTGTACCAGTTTATTCAGTAAATGCAGTGCAGCCTATGTTCACAGACTTAATGTAGTATTCTGCATCTTCTGCCTGTGTCCTTGCGTGAATGATCAAGGAATATCTTGCCGCACTTCCTTTTCAATCAACCCCATTGCATTTGTCTTATGGGTGCAGTACAGAAAATATTTCAGGACCAACCGTGTTTCAGTCCAGTGCGTACTGGACAGACATATTGGCGCATAAAAGTCCTATTTGCTTGTGTAGATGTCAAAATACATACAGCCATGCATCTTTCCTTGTTCAATATGGAAACTGCACTATCTAGACTTCAGGACTTAATCTTTGAATGCTTAGATTCATTCTCAAATATACGGGTACCAATTGATTTATCTATACACGCACAGACACACTCAACTCTCCCTCTTGTGATTCCTTTTCCTTTCTACCCTTAACTATGAAATGATGTTTCTTGGCCTCACTGACCAGACTAAACTAAGACTCCAGTTAATTTATCCATTTCAAAGTGCTCATTTTTATTTTGCATACATTAGCAAGTGGTCTAAACATATATAAGCCTGGGCCCTGCATTGGATTGCAAACTAAATCTGGGTAAACATCTTGAATATCGAAGTAAAATGATTTCGACTAGGCATAATGCTTTTGGTGCGTGCTTTACTTTAGGAAAGTAAACTGATACTACTCACTCCGTTTATTGGTGTTCTTTGGTGTAGAAAAGTAAAACTGATATTAGTTGGCCCACACATTCTTTTTGTGTATCATCTTGCAACTGAAAAAAGACATGTTTGAGCCTGTTCTATTTTAGTACATTGTGTATGCACTTAGGTGGTAATAATTCTTCAGTACCTGTATTGATATGTAATCCATCTTTTAGGTTTCTGATCAGCAGAGTCAGGAAATTGGTTGTAGTGACCCAAGTACCAGCCAGATTAAATTAGATGCAGATCAAGTGAAAGCTAAATGTGACGGAACAGTAAAGGCTGAGCAACCTGATGCAACAGCTTGTATACCTTCTAGCACCGAGTATGATGAAGTGGATCAATCAATACTTTCAAATTCCGTGACTTTGTCTAGTCGGTCATTGAGCCGTTCAAGTCGCTTCCTTTCTCGCTTCGGGTTATTTCCCAGTAATAACACTAGCTTCAAGCTGAGCAGAGCAACAAGTTTAGGGTCATCAAGGGCTTATTCAGTATCAGCAACAAGTTTCACAGTTCCAAATGAACAAGATCAACTTGATCTACACACAGGTCCTTCCCTTGGCTTAGTTAACAGAAATGAACCTTCACGAGGTCGAAACTTCCTTCCTGCATGCCTTGTCACTAGGTCGCCCCCACCACAGTTTGACGACATTGCTTCTGGTACCTTAGTGTCAAACCCTACGACTTCTGCTTTTTTTGATAATTTGAGAGATGATCACATTGCTCCTCCTCTAAATGTGGCCAGAGATATAGAAAATCCTAGAGGTGAGTCCAATGTAAATTCACGTTCTTCAAGAAATGATGTCATAGAGAGCATGGAGACAAGAATTGGTGATAGGCGTATGGAACGGAATGTTCACTTTAGTAGGACCCTAAGTGTTGGAAGACTTCGTGATCGAGTTCTCCGGAGATCAACATTTCCCGACTTCACATTTTCTCCTTTGGAGCAAGAGAGGGAAGTGAGAGATGCTAGTCACCAAGATGGAACACAGGCTTTGGGTGGTGGAACTGGGGCATCGGCCTCGAATGGTAATGGCTTCATCTCATCAAGTTCTTCTGTCCGTGCTTCAACAGGTATGCCTAGCTCGTTCTACAGTGGTCAAGATTCTGAAGTGGAAACCTTTCATGCAAGAGGAACTAGATATCATGATCTTTTGGAACACAGATCAAATTTCCTTGAGCGTAGACGAAGAATACGATCTCAGGTTTGCAAGTTTTCTGCACTGGCTAATTATAATAGGGTTACATATAATTTTTTGATCAGAGAGTTCTACAAAGCTATAGCCTACAGTTATCTATCGGCTTATGGTCATAGAACTACTTTTACCCTGCATATCTAGATTCTTTGCAAGGCCTACTCAGCTGTTTAAGCTTACCATTTTCCTGTTTATAACGATACCCTGCCTAATATCATTCCCATTTTACTGTCTATAACAATACCCTGCCAAATATCAACCTAATTGTTCAGGTACAGTAAGTCTGTGGTTTACCTTTAGGTTCTCTTTGTTTTGACAAAAGATGTTTAAGCCAAATACATGTTAGTATGTTACTCAATTCCCTCTGTTTGGTTGGATAAAAGTCAAGCAAAACATGACTTGTGTTTGAAATGCCCATAAGTCATTTTCGGCACATTGCACAAACCTTGCCCGAGCCCACCCTTCTGCTTAAGACTCTGGATATGGAAATTAAATCAGAGTGCTTCACCACGCGGTGTGCATAATAGCAGCTAGCACTGACTCATTCACTGTCGATGTTCTTGTGAGGCATTTGGGAACAAACCTCAAGCTTATTCCCATAGCACCACCTCTTTAAAAATTTCTTACAACTACTGAACACTGGAAAATAAAGGGAAAAGTAAGTTGTCCCTGCCAAATGTTTATTTATACTAACAGAACCACGTGGGATTCTCCACCATCTGTTCTAAGGTGTCTTTCTGTGACTTGTATTTGTGTGCTCAGGTGTCTAGTTTTGTGTTTTCTCAGTCATAACATCTTAAGTAAATGACTCTTTAGGTCCATGCTCTTCAGCGGTTGGGCAGCCGTTTCGAGAACCTGTCTGGACATGAGAGGTCTTGCATCATATCTGGTCAACATCGGACAGGTCATTGCACTTGTCCTATTGGGACTCGGGTTTCTAATACAAGTGATGACACCAGTGCTAGGGCTAGCATATCGAGAATTGTCATGTTAGCTGAAGCTTTGTTTGAGGTAATTTGGTTGGAATGAGGGCAACGCTTCCAATATTCTCCCTTCCCATGTACTTTGGATAAACTGAACTTGTTATGCATAATCAGGTTCTGGATGAAATTCACCAGCAATCCGTAGTTATATTGCCTTCTGTTGCTTCAAATGGATCTGTTCCTGCTCCTAATGAAGTTGTGGAAGCCCTGCCGGTGAAATTGTACAGCAAATCACAAAAACATCTGTATGAGGAGGCTGCACAGTAAGTACTCACGTTCCACTCTGTCTGATGATTTTCGGCCTGTAACTATAATTAGTGGTTTTGACTGACTCTTGATTTCTAATAGCGACACTTAAAACAAATTGACACTGTTAGTTACTGTGAAATGTTATTTTTCCCGTTGTCCTAATTCACAGGTGGTCCTAGTGGAAGAGATAGGGAACTGTATGATACGTTTTGAAGTATCATTTCTCACCATATAATTACCTAGTGGCCGAGTCCTTCATTTTTTTTCTTTCTTTTCCATTTTTGTGAAAACAAAAATATGACACTTCTACAAGCAGGAATGCTCAAATCTGAGATCTCCAATCTTCATAGTGATGTAGCTACTGACGCACTGGATTATATCTGTTTTCTGCCCTCCACTCCCACTCCCCTTTCCTCTTTGGTTTGATAAACTTTCATCCATTAATTCTTGATTATCTTTTTTCCTCACTTTTCTTTGGGCCATTCATTTAACAGATGTTACATATGCCTTGTTGAGTACGAGGAAGGAGATAGTGTGAGGATACTTCCTTGTCACCATGAATTTCATAGATCATGTGTGGACAAATGGCTCAAGGAGATTCACAGGTATGGATTTAATTAACATTTATTATTCTATATTCAATGGTTGTTTGAGCAATCTATAAGCTGTTATAAAAACCAAGAAAAACTATTTTTTTGGGTCCAGCTCACTGTAGGCGCATTCATTTAGGAAGCTTTAGTGCAAAAAACTGTGTATACTTTAGCCAGAACTTTTAGCAAACTGTGAAAGTGTTTTAGGAAGTTATTAACACTTGGCTTACTCGTGAAATGAACACAGGGTATGTCCGCTTTGTCGTGGGGATATTTGCAGACCAGATTCAGTGTTGTCAGCAAATTAAGCGCCAAATGCGCCACTGGTTTCTAGTTGACCGGAAAGATGGTAGAAACTGGAGAGGTATCCTAATTGGTGACTGGTGAGGCCTTGAGGAGTTGTCCTTTTCTGCTTGAGTGGTTACAGCTGCTTTGATATACTCTTCAATTGCATATGTGAATACTTCAAACTCTGGTAGAAAGGGACTAACCTGCTCATCCCATGCCATAGCTCTTCTGCTGCCGGAGTCTTGGTAGCTGCAAATGCACATGCTCACATACAACACACGCACACAGGGGGAGGTTCTTTTTGGATAACCAGGTTCTTTTTTGATAACCGGTACTATGAATACCTTCAGAAGGAGGCTGTGTGTATTGCAATAGTCCTATCTGGTTTCTTAAATGCAACTTGCTGATTCAAATGAATGTGTTGTCCTCTCTCTCTCTCTCTCTCTCTCTCTCTCTCTCTCTCTCTCTCTCTCTCAAGATACCTATTTTGGTGTTTGAAATGGTTTCTTCAGTGTGTAAGAGAAAATTGTTCGATTTCGATAAAGATCGAAAACCATCCTTCTCATCTGTCTAAGCAAATAGACAATCTCTGTAAGTGCAAAGGATCATCCATCCCTAATAGATCTGCTAGTGGTACCATTGTCATAAGAAATCAAATGGGTGAGAGTCAAGGTTTTGTACTGACGTATCGCGACGGGCATATCCTTGTTGGAGGGATGGACCCTGATTGCTTCTGTACTATACAAAGTGGATGTTAGCTGAAAACAGAAGATAAAGACGAAAACTACAGAAAATGTGATCTTAAAGCCAAAGCAAACAAAGCTCTGCAAATTTTACATGAATTATATGACCTAAATTGGTGTAAAGTGGAACCACGATGGTTGTAGATTTTGCATGTATTGCAGTAATGAGGAAATTATCCTCAATGCATTCGGCTTCTCTCGGTTTAACTTGAACTCCAGGCTAATTTTTTTTTGTAGGAGACCAATAATTGTCCCATGGAATCAGCTCATCTGCCTCCCCCTTTGGATGGAGGAGTTTCATGAGAAAAGAAAAGAAAGGGTTATGGTTTCTTGTGAAATTTCTCATTTGGATTGAACATTTTGGTGAGAAATGGAGATCAAAGTACAAAAAGGAAATGCTTTAATTGGCCCATCCCCTTTCTCACCCAAATCTCACCAAAAAAATTAGTGAGATTTGGTGAGAAATGACTTCCCTTTCTTATCTGATCTCTCCCTTTCTTACCATCCAAACGAGCTGTAAAAGAGATTAAACCGTCCTGTTGGGCTGACCATTCTACTGAGCTCATTGTGGATTTACATTACTATATTTTAGAGCTATCGAGTATATCATCTACGTCAAAAATTTTGTTCATTGAATATCAAATGATATGTTTTCAAAACATATTTTTGTCGAAACAACAGAGGTTGGAACACTAAATCAGAAATTACTTTTAAAAAAATCAGTACATTCATCATTGATATTTAATAAACATACTGTATTATTTTACTTGGTGGTTGTTCTCGACGAGCTTTATCCATTCCAGTTCGGTGCCTATTGTAATTGGAGGAAGTAGTACTAATATGGGTTAAATATCTACTTCCCCCTTAAACTATTCCAATTTTAGTTACTTCCCCCCCGAACTACCAATTGAAGTTACTTGCCCCTCCAACTATGAAAACGTTATTCCCTTCATCCAATCCCTAATTGTCGTCCAATTCTTGGACGGAAAACTGAACAATTCTTACCCCAAAATGGTTTTGATGCCCTGAATGTGGTTTGGCGCCAATAGAAGGGTATTATGGACATTCCAACTCAAACCCTAACTCACTAAAAACCCACAACGGCACAACCCCTTATAATCTCAAAAACCCACAACCTGGATCATCAAATACAGAGAGAGATAGAGTGTGTGACCTATCTACTATGGCATGGATGTTGAGAGATCCAAATGGAAGAACACCAAGATGTAAGTCTTTTTTAATATCTATTCCGAGATTTGCATATTTAATATCATACTCTTTATATTAATATCTATTCTAAGATCCAAATGGAAGAACACCAAGATGTAAGTCTTTTTTGAATGTCCATATTACCCTTCTTTTGGCGCCAAAACAACATTTGGGACGCCAAAAGGTTTGGTCTGGAGGTTTTTCGTCCAAGAATACCGTCTTGGTCTGACTGAAGTGAGGGATTGGATGAAGGGAATAACGTTTTCATAGTTGGAGGGGCAAGTAACTTCAATTGGTAGTTCGGGGGGAAGTAACTAAAATTGGAATAGTTTAAGGGGGAAGTAGATATTTAACCCTACTAATATACTACTAGTACACATTGTGGATTAGAATGTGACCAGGTTTTTTGGTTTTATGTCGCTGATCTATGCATACCGTAAATTAGAAGGGTAAATGTAAAATGAAGATGAAAGCGGAGCAAAGAGACCAACTAATCGATTATGAATCAGCTTCTTACGTCGAAAGTATTTTTGAGTAAAATTAGAGGAGACAATAAAAGCCAAGTCCTTCAACATCCATCAACCATACCGCACGACGAAAAAATTAGATACAATCATACAATCCATGTACGAGCACATTACAAGATCAGCGTAATCGATTAGGTGAATCAGCTTCTTACGTCGAAAGTTTTGAGTAAAATTAGAGGGAACAATAAATGTCAAGTCCTTCATCCACTCAACCATACCACACGAGGAAAAATTTACATACAAATCACTAAACCCCACGTACGAAGCGTGTTACAAGATCAGCGTATGTATATCTCGACTAATTTAGGGCGCTCATTCGACCGTCCATTAGAGCATCTCTAACAATATTTGAGCCATGTTAGGCGAAATGACTAGTCCAACAGGTTCTTTAAAGGACTAGGTATTTAAGTTGCGTGAAAATACACGCTTAGCAAAACCTTGAGACCACTAGAGATTTATCTGATCGTTAATTTCTTGAAAATTTTAGAATCGTGAAAGTTAGTTGAGACGTGCACAACTTACCCAAACATCCTACGATAAAAAAAACACCCCTAGCAAAATAAAAAATGCTACATGCATAATTATTGTGTTGATTGTGCAACTAATTCTGACCGTTCAAATATATGTTTGAATGATCTATATTTTAAAAATAAAAAATGCTACAAACACAACCGTCGTTGTTGGTGTAATCGTCGAGAGTCTAGTTGGAGCACGGTTTCCCGCATAGCATAGCACCTGAGACCGAGAGAGAGGGGGAAGAGAGAGAGAGAGAGAGAGCTGAACGAAAGTGCAGAGAAACAAGACGATGTGAACTCACTGAACTGTGAAGTGAATCGAACCCGGTAAATGTGGCAAAAATGAACCACCACCACCACGACAACAGCAACCACCACCACCACCACCACTTACAAGATCTGGAACCCCAGCCCGATCTCATCTCCGACCACTTACTACCCCAACCCCACACCAACCATCCTCAACAGCAGCAGCGCCGCCCCCGAGGCTTCGCCGCCACGGCGGCGTCGATGTCTTCCTCTGTCTCCGCCGCCTCTCCCGGCGGAGGCGCCAAGGGAAAGAAGGAGAGGGAGAAGGAGAAGGAGCGCACCAAGCTGCGCGAGCGCCACCGCCGCGCCATCACCAGCCGCATGCTCGCCGGCCTCCGCCAGTACGGCAACTTCCCCCTCCCTGCACGCGCCGACATGAACGACGTCCTCGCCGCCCTCGCCCGAGAGGCCGGTTGGACCGTCGAGCTCGATGGCTCCACCTATCGCTCCTCTCCTCCTCCTTCCCAATTGGTCTCTCCCTCTCTCTCTAATAATCTCTTGTGTAGCGTTTGAATTTTGTTCAGTGATTTGGTTTGTGTTTCTGCTACTTTGCTAGTAAGTCGACCGTTTTTGTTTTCCAATAATGCTAGGGACACAACACCAACCACACCCGCCTATGCGGCACTGCATGATTGGTGGTTGCAAAGTGGTTGTTCCCTTATTACCAATGCCACATAGGCGGGTGTGGTTGGTGTTGCGGCCCCTTATTGTTTTCCTTCTATGTTTCTTTCTAGTCGCAACTTTACGTGGTGTTTGACTTTGGAAAGGAATAGAATGGTGAGGCCATTTTCACCTGGGCTTGTTTGGTTTGCCATCTTATTTGCTTGATTCAAGCATTAAGCAAATCAGAAACAATACGCAAGTAAGATGGTTTGGCAGGGATAGATTGCTTAACTGTTGATAAGTATAACCAACTCACACAAAAAGCAAACAAGAAATGGGTTTGCCAAATATTTTATACGAATTCTATGCTTTTACTTTAAGAAATAAGCAAGCGGACTAAGTGGAGTGGTGAATTATGGTTAATCTTGTAACGTACATTATGGGATTTAAGGATTTTAAACTAGCCCATTGCAGGGTTGAAAATTCCAGGGGAACGACGATTCTATTCCAACCTTCATTCCTGTAAAGCAAATGCCTGCCATTTATAGACTTGCCGTTGCTTCTGAAATCTGAACTCAAAGCATCCTTACTCCTTTTGGAGTTAATTTCAGTTACCTATGCTGAATTTGGTGAACAATTTGCCTATTCTCCCATCGTAAATATCTAGTGCATGTATAACATGAAAATGCGCGTTTATGAAGTTCAAGTTTCCAGGAAGAATGGTTATATTTCTGTTCTTGCAATGTAGAACAATGAAGTATATGATTATATAGAGCACTAGCATGAGTGGTAAGCTTTATGAGAGCGCTAGCATGAGTGGTAAGGTTTATGAGCAGTGCACTTTGGCTTTGGGTCGAATGGTAAGCATGGTAGAAAAATAACAGTTGGGTTATGTAATTTGTGCAGACTGATACATCTCCTTGAACTATATAGAACTGGAATATTTGATTTGTTTATTTTAAGAGTTTGGCTGGAGTGTTAGTTCCCTTGTTCCCTGTGCCTAGTGAATCTCACTTATTCTGGTAATGCCCAGTGAAGCTGGATCTGGAAAGGGCTATTTCATTCAATTTCGGACGAATTTGTCATTCCATTTTTTCTATGTTCAAGGATGTCTGAAAGACAGCTAGTGACGGCTGGGCTACCATTCAATTCCAATATTGGGCATGATATGCTTTACCTCAGGAAAGCCCTTCCACAAGCAGTGGGAACTTTCTTTGGTCCGGGCCTTTATTGGCATAAGACACATTTTATTGGTTAACGAACATGCTCTTGGTTGATACCACACATTGGGTTGGTGAGGCTGGTTCCTCTACGTGCAGTTGAGATAAGACTGGCAAAGTGCAACACATGTTTTTTACCAACCCATAGACAACATATCACTAGTCTGCCTATGTTTCTTTCCTCGTTTTTAAACCCTGAATATGTCTGCAATAGCAATGTATCCTTGATACTCCCTCCGTCCCCATTCTTTAGTCCCAATTACCACTTTTTGCTGTCCCAAATTTTTTGTCCCACTTTATAACTAAATGGCTAAAAGTCAAGGTATTTCCCATTTTACCCTTCCTATAAATCAGTACTACTAATAAAAAAAAGAGAATTTGACAAAAACTTTAATACTCCACCCCATAGAAGTGCACTGCTATTATAATTTGTGTTGACAACAACCAAAATGACGATGCTATGAGGTTGTGTAGATGAGAAAGATAAGTGCAAAGACCAAGTTGTATACAAGTCTGGGCAGCCTCCTCACTCCTTGTCAATTTGTTTTGCGTTAGATGCTATGACAATGTATAATGACTACATTAACCGTTTGGCATAGTTTTCAAAGTTATGCCTAGTTAATTAGGTCTTCCTTACCAAAGCTGAAAGTTTGAATTGATTGGGGCACAATACTATAGGTCTATATACTTTTTCCTTTATAAGATGAAAACTTGTCAGTATGACAAAAATGAACTCATCACCCAAGAAAAGGACCATTCGTACTTGGCTAAAGTGCTACAATGTCTCTGGTAGTAAACAAAGCCATTGGTTAATAGCTATTTTGCTTCAATTTTGCCTATAGAAATTACATTTTGAATATTTAGTGAAACTAGATCTCCACATGTCACATAGGAGTTAGGGAGAGAGACTAGCAAAGTCAGATTCTTGTACGTTTCTATTATTTACCAGAAAAAAGAAAGAATCTTGTAGTAGTTTCTTTCAGCTTCTATTGTTGAAAATTGTGTTTCTTTGTCATTTGCATGATGTGTGCATATTGTTATAAATCCAAGTGAAGGGAAGGCGATTTGAAGTTGTTTTGCCTTTTAGGTTCCTTGTACAGTTCTTGCCCACACGTAGACAGTTTAGCTTGCGTTTGGCTCACTGGAATGGAATGGAGTCAATGGACATAGGAATGATATTGAGATCAGAATGAAATCAGAATGGATAAGATTGGAATACCCATTCTCATTCCCATGTTTGGTTGTGTTAAAGAAATATAAACATACTCTTTACTATATCATCCTCAATATACTTTCTTTGATAAAAATGTATTGGCGTGGCAATAGTAATTTTCGGGTTGGCAATAGTTATTAGTTAGTAATTAGATAGGGACGGTTAAACGGAATGATACTTAGTTTTTCTTGGTGAGTAGTGATTCCATTAGGAAGGATCATTCCTTCATTCATTGATGAACCAAACATTGGAATGACCATCCCATTCCCTTGTTCATTCCACCGAAGGAAACATAGCCTTAGGGTAATTGTGAATCCGGGTAGCTAAGCTGGTGTTGTTGTCTCATTGCATTACAACCTTATACATCAATTCAATCAACATCAACATCAGAACCCATGTTGTCCCCAATCATTGGGGGTATGGGCGGGGGAGGATTGGAGATAGACCTAACCTTTTGGCAATATGCACAAAGTGGCTGCTCTCAGAATACCACTGAAACAGTGGCCCCCCTATACATCTATTGCTTATCAAATTTTCTTTGCTTATGTTTTTTATGAGAACATGACAATCTTGCCATCATCATTTGATGTCCTGATTTATGTACAGGGGGTGTTTCCTGTTAGGTCAGTTGGAAGCCCACTATCTGCTGGTTCTCTGAAGAATTGCTCTGTGAAAGCTTCATTAGATGGTCAGCCATCCGTTCTCAGAATTGATGAGAGTTTATCACCAGTATCATTTGACTCTGTTGTGGTTGCGGAGAGGGATACAAAGAGCGAAAAATATACTAGTGCAAGCCCCATGAACTCACCTGCATGTTTGGGGGCTGATCAGGTATTATCTCGACTTTGCTGCTCCTGTCTATGATAATGGTGTATATGAAACTCCTGATACAATGTTAGATTTTGGCAGTCCAGAATGCTGTTTAATTCCCATAGCTTCAACTTTTGGAGAGTTACTAAAAACACCTCCTTTGCTACATTTTGTTTGTGGTCTTTGCTTTATTTTTACTTTTCGGTACTTGCAATGGAGAGCAACATCCATAAGAATAGGGCACACATGAGACAAGTAATGTTGCGATGGAGAGCCAAAGGTCTGTACTGTTGGAAAGTGACTAGAATTCCTGTATTAAGTCGGTTTAGGTTTATTTGACTAGAATTCCTAGTCCATGTTGGTTTAGGTTTATTTTCAGTGCTTTCCTATAAATAGGGACCTTGTGGGGTTCCTATGGTTTGCCCCTTTTGGGTCCATTAAGGAGAGGCTCCTTTGGGTGTTATTGTGGAGTTCTTCATTCCTTTTGTTATTGGGGCTTAATATTAAGGTTTTGTGTTGTCTCTTTGGGTTACACCAAGGGTTTGTACTTCCTTTCGGGTTCCACCGGAGATTTGGCCCTGAATATCGTTTGGTGCTTCTTTGAGAGTTACGGGTATAGCCAGCTCTTTGTAATTGTTGGGATTTGTCCCACATCGGTTAATTATCTCCTCCAAAACTAGTATATGAGCCTGGGTGGCCTCTCCACTCTTTGCCAATTGGTTTGGAGTTGGATGCTTTAACAGTAATCTCTCCTCGTTCATAATGAATCCTCTCTCGCTCTTCGCCCATGGAGTACGTTCTTGCTTTGATTGCAAAACCACGTATATCTTTGTGTCCTTGTTTTGATCGCTTGTTGGTTTGTTTACTTTTCTACTTCGTGGTTGTCTTTAACAAACTGGTATCAGAGCTTAGGGTTCCATCCGAGGCTTTTGGTTTCCGCTGTGTTCTTGTTTTGGTGGTCGTTTTTCAATTGCAATATGACGACTCGATGCGAAGTTGAGAAGTTTGATGGGCAATGCAACATCGCCAGTCTATGGCTTGTGGAGATGCGTTTTTTGCGAGTTCAACAAGGATTATACAAGGCTTTGTTTGGGAAGAAGAAGAGTGTTCTTGGCGAGAGGTTGAGGAGGAGACTGCGTCTACTGAAGTTTATTGCCCTTTTGGAGTTTTGCTGTATGCAATTTGTAGTGGGCCGAACAATACGGCTCGGACCACCTGGGCTGATTAGGCTGCAGACGCGTCTCCTAGGTTTGGCTTGGGGCTAGGCCTGGTTGTTAAGCTCCGACGTGCAAAGGAAACCGCTCCAAGCCGCTACACTCTTAGGCTCGGCCGTAGCCGAGCACGGATTAGTTAGGAGCATCTCTCAGTCAACTCTCTCTGATTCTCGGGCCGCTAATCCAAGAGTCGAACTCTCAGGTTCGGCCATGGCCAAAGCCCAGATAGGAGTTGCCTCCAAGCCCTTAGGCATCGGCCAAGCTCTTAGGCTCGGCCATGCTCAGTGGGTTAGCGCTCCCACATGTAGGAAGCTGACTTGCTCCTTGGTGACATGGATGGCGTCACCTGCAGCGGTTATGCCAAAGGATAATGACGAGCGCACATGGGAGTGCCAGCTCAGACCCAAAACGGTTATTAAACCCTAGTGCTTTGCTCTCCTTCTGCACTTTCTTATCCTCTCGCCGGAGGGCCTTGCCGGAGCTCCTCCAGTTAGGTCTTTGAGCCGTGTGTTACTTGTGCAGGCTAGTGTAAAGAGCTAGGATCTTTAATGCGTTTCGATCGATTCCACATTGCTAGTCTGAATTTGGCCCCCTTTCACTGTGCTACACATTAGGAGAGGGATAAGAAGAGGGCGACCTTCTTCATTGGTGCCTTAGCCAGGTTCCGCCTATATCCAGCCATTGCAGAAGAATCAGCCGATCAAAATGGGGTATAGTTGTATATAGATATGTGGTCGTTTTCCCTGGGAAGTGAAAGCCTTGACATCCATCCGATTATCATGAGTATCCCGACCTCTCTGCTCTGGCAAAACTTTCTCTCTTTTGGGTCGGACCGGAACCGGCAAACACTTATTTGATTCGATCTTTAAGCATGGGATGAAATCTACTCGACTAAACTGCTTCTGCTTTTGCCGTTCAGGATGGTAATAATTATATAATACAGTGAAGTCTGGCGAATCGCGGATAGAGGCCCTGATGATCATCATCGCAAGTCTGTTCACCTTCTCCCACCTAACATGGTGGGCTTTCTCTGTAGCCGAAGACTCGTCTGTAGGAGGCTTGGGCTCTGTGAGCACAGAGTCATAGTCCATGCAACCCAGCATAATGTCCAGGTTCATTTTCCATGAACCGTAATTAGAACTGTTCAAAGGTTCAATGCCTGCTAGGTTCTTAGAGACCTTAAACATGTTCATAGCTGCAGCTTGATGTACCTTATTTATTTATCTTTCACTTTGAAAGCAAAGAAGAAGGAAGAAAGGAGCTTTGCACTCGCGAAAGAAGTCACTACTCGGGCAAGAGCACGGCGGGCTCCCTGGTCAGATGAAGGGTCTTTCCCCAGAAGGAGAGATTAGTACTGGAAGGTGAAGATGAAGGAAGGGTTGAAACTAAGTTAAAAGCATTCATTGAGGTAAAGGAAGAAAGACGAGCAACCCGTGGGAATAGCCGCAGAAGCCAGATTGATAGCTTTCAACCACTTGGAGGGATGCAAGCAAGTGATCTATTCCTAGAATCCGGGAGGAGCTCTTTCAAAGCGAGAGGGAGCGGCTTCCCTGTTCTAGAAGGACCCTCTCTCTGTCTTACCGGAAGTGAGATAGTGAATGTCCCAAAAGCATGTATTGACTTCCTGGGTCAGTCCAGGTTTCGAGTTGGACAGCCACGTGAATGAACTATCTACAACCAGCAAAGTCTGCCTGACGTACGAGGGATAACGCTACGGGACAGAGATATTCTGGTGAGTTCAGGTTGATCTCCATTAGGTAACGAGCGCCTGCCTTCCTAGACGATATTCCCAGATGAGGTATATCCAAGGTATGTGGGGGCAAGAAAAGGCCAGCCAATTTCGGAACGGATAAGTCACTAGGTATAGCTATACCCTATCCCGTAGGGGACAGGTGGGAACAAGATAAGATTCTAAGGTTTTCCCTTATAGTGCCTCTGGTTAGGTATGCTCTACCTTCTAGGTTTCACGTTAGCGAAGGCCAGTGGGAATTTGTCATGTTTGGATACAGCGCTCCCTAGTCAAATGGCTTTGCGTACACCTACCAGCTATGTGTTGATGAATCTTCTCCATGCTGCTTATGACCGAGTCCCCTACGGGGCGGAGGCTTCACACAGATCCACCGAAGATGAGTCCCAATCTGTGATCAGCAGCCCCACACAATTTTTTGCATACTTGTCCTGTTGTCAAGTTCAAGCATTGGTTGGGCTTGTTTGGTATTTACATGCTTTGATTGCTCCGCAGGGGGTGTTTGGAGAGGAGTTGCTCTGCGAGATGATTGCTCTGTGGTGTTGGATTCGATGGAATTCAAGTCAAGGAGGAGATTTGTTGGAAAGTGACTAGAATTCATGTACTAAGTCGGTTTAGGCTTATTTGACTAGAATTCCTAGTCCATGTTGATTTAGGTTTATTATCAGTGCTTTCCTACAAATAGGGACCTTGTGGGGTTCTGGTCTGTCGTTCTCGTACCAAAAATATAATTTATAAAACAAGGAATTAACTAAAGTCCAGGATCGTCCACGGGGAGTAAAAAGCTAAGTTACGGTACCAAACCGAGCCTTATGTCCCAATCACTTGGGGTCCGCTACATGAATCCTTTTCCTCCAAACCAAATTAATTAAGTTACGGTACTTTTAATCAATTTCTAATTTAATTTGAATAGCAAATAGAAGTTGGATTTGTGATTGATTTGATTAAACTAGTGATTATTCTACGAAAGCAGATTAAAGGTTTTGGAAACTGATGAGAGAAAAGGGACTAGGTTTTCGATTCAACCTCCCCTTGCAATATAATTGTGGTGAAGTTTAGGGTTTCATTCAACTTGTAACCAGACTACCAATAGGGTAGCAATTCCTATCAATAATCCCCAAAAATATTCTCAAGACTCGTACTCAGTATAGGCTATCTCAACACAGCACGGATCATCTCACTGAATTTAACCAATGGCACGACCTGTCTCACATTGTAGGGTCTATCTCAAAGCCAATCCCGATACAATGAAAATGATTGTATGATGGTGCTTGATATCATGAATACAAACACAAAGATAAATCGGAAAAATAGTAACTTTCATAAAAACTATGAATCATCCAAAGTCATACAATTAATAGTTGAATAAAAACCCTTGAATCTAAACAATCATACTACTTGGAGAAGCATCCTCGTCACCCTAGCCAGAGTGTCTAGCCGGTCATGGCTCCGAAGCCGAAGCCGCTGTTCTGTTTGTGCGTCCAAAAGAATCCTCCAAACAAAACCCTTTTTCTCATTTTATATTTGCCGTGAGGCACCCATGGGCCGCCATTCTTCTCTAATTTGGACTAATTAAGTTCTCCAATTGGCCCATTAATGATCCTAATTAATTTACCTTGGCCTCCACGTGCTTTTCTTAGTTAGCCTACAAAACTTCAATCAATTGGCCCATAATGAACTTGCTTTCTAGGTAGGCCCATCACATAGAATTATTCTCCCATGAAATAATTCTCAATTTAGCTCTATGTACTGTTTAATTGCTCCGAAAGAGCTGAAATGGAAAAACGAGTATCAAACTCCAAATAATATAATAAATGGACATAACAAGTCTAAGTTAGGAGGCGTAAATGTGCCCATTTACGCACCTATCAGGTTCCTATGGTTTGTCCCTTTTGGGTCCAGTAAGGAGAGGCTCCTTTGGGTGTTATTATGGAGTTCTCGTTCCTTTTGTTATTAGGGCTTAATATTAGGGTTTTGTGTTGTCTCTTTGGGTTCCACCAAGGGTTTGTTCTCCCTTTCAGGTTCCACTGGAGATTTGTTCCTGAATATTGTTTGGTGCTTCTTTGAGAGTTATGGGTATAGCCGACTCTATGTAATCTCTCATTGTTCATAGTGAATCCTCTCTCGCTCTTCGCCCGTGGTGTGCGACTGTATGTTCTTGCTTTGTGCTTGAGTGCAACCACGTATATCTTTGTGTCCTTGTTTTGATCGCTTGTTAGTTTGTTTGTTCTCTAGTTCGTGGTCATAACATATACTTCCTAAAGAAAGATTAATAAAGGTGTGTATTTTTAGATTGCCTCGCGAGGAAAGGAAAGAGCTTCCAGTTGCAATGTAGTGCTTTATGCTGATATCTCCCAAGTTGATCGTGTGTGATCAGCTGCTTCTTCTTGATCTCAATTTAGCCAAATGTAAAATATGAGATAAGCTTCAGTAATCATATTTGAACAATATTGTGGAGAGATCTCAGGTCAGTCATGAAATGTCCAACGATGAGGTTCATTTAAGGTTGTGTAAATGTCTGGAAAGGTGCTTTATTTAGTCTAGGAATAGTGACTTGCTGATGCTATTTTGACATGTACAAGGTGAACTCCTTTGGTAACATGGTTAAATTTTGCAGCTTATGCATGAAGTTGGATCGAGGGTGCACGGAGCTGATTTTACAGGAACTCCCTATGTCCCTGTTTACGCGATGCTTGCTGTAAGTGGCTGCTTTTCTTGCTTTGGTTGTCTATTTGGTTTAAATTGCTGTGATTGCCAATCATATCAAGTTTTGACACCTTAGTTTCTTTGCTTTTATTTTCTTTCCTTCTTCTCTTGCAATTGATGATAATTGGTAAGTTTTATATGCCAGACTGGTGTAATCACCAATTTCTGCCAGTTGCTTGATCCTGAAGGTGTCAGACAGGAGTTGAGGCTTCTGAAGTCATTACATGTAGATGGTGTTGTTGTAGATTGTTGGTGGGGTATTGTTGAAGCATGGACCCCACAGAAGTATGAATGGTCCGGATATAGGGAACTGTTTACCATCATCCGAGAGTTCCAACTAAAATTGCAGGTCATTCAAGATTTCGATTTTCTTTTTCTTTTTATTCATTACACTCAGAAACATAGGTCATTTCATTGGTTTATGGGGAATACATTATTCTATAATTATTCCTACAAATCTAGTAGCTTTCCTGTTAGTTTTCTTTCCATGGCCCACATCATGCTTCAAGATGCATTCATGGTTTCCGCTGCAATCTATGATTTTCCACTTGTCAGTCTGTTAGACAATCTCTCTTCGGGATTTGTACTCATTTTCTTTATTGCTTTCAGATGCTTTCTTGGGATCAATTAACTGAATGACTGTTTCTTTCTCTCCTATTTCTGAAGGTTGTAATGGCATTCCATGAGTTTGGAGGAAATGATTCTGGTGGTGTACTGATCTCCCTCCCCCAGTGGGTTTTGGAGATTGGGAAAGAGAATCCAGACATATTCTTCACTGACCGAGAAGGAAGGAGAAACACTGAATGCCTATCCTGGGGCATTGATAAAGAACGAGTGCTGAAAGGAAGAACCGGTATAGAGGTATAAGTGATCCTTTATGTATATCAACTTGTCTATCTCATCTTATTTGGAGCCATAACTTTTAAAGTTCTTATTATCCTTATCTCATGTTTGACTGAATCATGCCTTATTTGTTTCTGGGCATTGTTATGTTCGGTTGCAGATTATTTTATACTGTCGCATTAAGTGATTTTTTGAGGAATGTTTACCTTCTTTAACTACTTTCTCAGTTACTGGGGCACGCAGGTCCTTTCATCTCATCTTCAGTCCTTTTTAAGGAATGTTTATCAAATTCAACCTTTTAATTCTCTTTTGGTGTGTTTGTCTATGGTCTTATCCTTGATAGTTCTAGGGTTCTAAAAGCATCTAGGGTGTTCTTTGGTTCATCCAAGGTTCTATGTGCCAGATGCCTGTGTGGAGGAAAAGTGGTCCAACCCCTATGTTGTTGGTGAGAGGGAATAAGGGTTGTAGATGAAGAGTGAGATGTTATAGATTCTTGCATTTTTTTGGATTTATGCTTGAATAGAGAGTAGATGAAGCCTGGAAAATAAAAAAAAGATAAGGGTTATCTCAATAGAAACTAGGAAAGTGCCACACGGGATGTAAGTGATAGATTTAATACTTATCACTCGGATTGAGTGAAACGGTTTTCGTGAGCCTTAACTCATCATCGGTCCCCGTTTGCCCCACCTGCCGGCCCATGAATGCTTCAGAGCAGGCTGTCTGGTGGACAAGACAGAATTGGGTGGCATACTAACCAACCCAAGCCCAGTTCTTGCGAATAGGTTCCAACCTCCAAGCCTTGACTTATATGAGACTCGTGGCATACCTGCCTGTAACCTGACTTGCAGAAGACATTGCCACTCAAAGCCAACTGCTAACTGGCTCAAAATCGTCCGTTTTTCTTCAGGTCAGATTGGCTCGGACGGCTTGATAGGATGGAATGGGTATTTGCACACCCCTACTTGATAGTCCTTCACCCTTTCTTATTCATTGTGCTTAGCTTGTAATTTTGTGGGGCATTCAATACGTAATTTTCCTGATGTTGCTCCATTTTTATTCCTGACCTGTTTTCTGTCTATTCATGTGATGACTGGTTCATAACCTGGGCATAAGTGTTGTAAGCTGAATTTAAATAAGACTGTACCCATTTTGTAGGTCTTACAGTAGGTGTCCTTTTGACTTGTGTACATACTTTCAGTCCAAAAGGACTAACTTTGGTTCTTTGTCTGACATTTTTCATTATTGACTTTATTCTATTTTCAGGTTTATTTTGATTTCATGAGAAGCTTTCGGACAGAGTTTGATGACTTTTTCATGGATGGTCTCATCTCTGTGGTGGAAATTGGTTTGGGAGCTTCTGGGGAGCTGAAGTACCCTTCTTTCTCTGAAAGGATGGGATGGAGATACCCTGGGATTGGTGAGTTTCAGGTACCCATTAAGGAAAACCCTATTATGCGTTTTACGATTTTAGTACATTTCCTAATCGTTCTCATGTAGCTGCAATAGTTGGTGGATACATCAGAGTCTTACTACAATAGAATAGAGTCTCCAATTGCTTCTGTAATCTTGTTAGGCTCCTGCTATGAATTTCAGTTTGAGTCTTTAGCACAAACATATTGATGTTTTTAGTCCAAAAGCTTACTTTAATAGGGTCTCCTTTGCTCTTCTCTTATCACCCTCCTGCTAAAACACATGAATTTTGATTCCAGCATATTGGCCTTGTGATGGGGTCAATTTTGTATAACAGGATTGAAGTGGAAAGTCGTAGTTAGAAGGGGGGCGTTATGGTGTCCAATAAGTATTTGACAATGTTCCAAACAGAACCTTATTTGTGGGATGGTGGCCAATGCAATAATAGTTCCATTCAGGACAATGGTTTCTGCCTTCAAAAACGATGCAATACAACTTTGAACTTCAAAGGAACATCCAAAGTTGCTATCACAGAAGATTTCTTCCTCCTTTAACTTAGGCTTCGATGTGAGTTGTGAGTTTGTACAGATATTAGTCTACTAATTCTCAGTCATGTGACATGTCCCAACAGTTTGGCATTGAGTGAATGGCTTTTCTTGATATTCAGCTTTGGAATGATATAGTTATTGTATTTTGAGGTTTCATCAGATGAGAAGATTACGATACGTTCTTCATCCCCCTCATCTTCATTGGCTAAATTGAATTTCTTGTTAGATGATTGTACATTGCATGGAAGAACTCGAGTAGTGCAAAGAGATTATGTGATTATAAGAAAGGAAGGGCACACTGAGCATTAAACACTTGATCGCATGCTAAGGCAACTTATGTCAACTCATAGTACAATTTTGGGACACATCATTTATACTTTAAAATTTAAACACACTTTAGGAAGTCTCGATTTGCTCAAAGCGCTCAAATCCTGCCTACCGGCCCGCTATGAAGAATTCATGGGCAAAGTTCATTATTCAGTGGTGGGGTGTTAATGATGAAGCCTATTACTCACACAAGCTTGTTTCTTGATGGTCCAGGCGATTATCTATACAAGTGGGAAAATTCCTAAAGCTACCCAGCTACTCATGTAATGAAGGGATCTAAAGTTTCTCAACTTGATTTTCCTTTCAAAATTTCAATTTGCTTAAGTTATTTGGATCTCTCAGAGTTCCATCGTCCGTGCATAGCTGTCTAACTTTTGATTTCTTTTCTTATGACTTGCATCTAAATACAAACTTGCTGTTTGGCTAGGTTGTCCAGTCTCTCCTACTATGCTTTTACAGTCTCTTCCATGGAAACATAACTGTTCATTTGACTGTTGACAAACTTCTTAAAGGGTTAAGGAAGTGTTCATCACTGTTGTGTGGAAGTGTTCATCCCTGTTGTGTAGATGCATCATAACCATGAGGCATGTTACCTTAAAAAGGAGTTTGCTTTTTTTATTTCCACCACATTCTTAATTTTGTCTTAACTTGGACATTGAGCCAATTCATAGTAGGTGTGCTGGGTATCATAAATGAAAACCATCTTCAATCATTAGAGGCGTAGATACAAATAAGGGTATTCAGTTGAACACCCAAGCTCCCAAATTTTGCAACACCTGTGTATAAGAGTTACCACTTTATTAAAGTCCGCATGAGTTTTGAACACCCTGCAATATCCTTTGGTTCAAGAGTGAAACTATCTGAGATTCTGACAAAACTTTGAATACCCGGCCATAGACTTTTGGTGCAAAGGGAGAGTTCTTGCCTTGATGCATGATATTCCCTTCTTCCTTTTCTCTTTCAGCCCTATTCTCTCTCTTACTATTTGTGTACCTGTATCTTTGGATTCTTTACCATCACCTTCTCAGTATTTTTGTTTTATATTCACTTGTTTTTCCCTTTTATTTTTCCAATTATGTTCCTCCATGTCCCAGAGCCCCAAATTGGGTATATATTCTAAATATTTTTTTCCCGATTGAGCCAACTTTTGCGTCTTAATAGTCTTTTCTAAATATTTTTTGTTATGGTTTTTCATACATAAAATTGTTTTTTTTTAAATTTTTTAATCGTAAGATCTTGATTGGTTCTTTTGTTTAATATAAAGACTTTCAAAAAATTTATGAATGAAAGTATTTAAATTTTGCTATACGATTAAATATATTATTTCTATAAATGAACATACATTATGGTACTCCTACGAAAAAGGAGGAACTTTTTTGAACACCCTCCAAAATAATTTTGGAGCCACCTCTGTCAATCAGAGTTTCTATCTTTTAGCTTGCTAGATTAATCCTTCCTGATTCTAAGACACTCAGAAAGCCTCCATGGTGCACTGCCTTTTAGTTGCTAGTACAGCATTTTTTCTAGTGGACGATTTCATTGCTGAAGGTGATAACCTGTTTCTGTTCTGAAGGGGAAGACAAAAAAAATTTGGCCTCCAAGAGTGGCCCATTTGAACATCCAGAGTACCTTTCCTTAACAGGAAGTTCCTGCAGTACTGGTCTGTTTTCGTGACGTTTGACTGTATGTTATATTGGAATTTGTCGGCCTGTGTGAGATGTGGTGCACTACTTACTAGCTAGTCACTTGGACTGTGTGAACTGGTTGAGAAATTATCTGAATCTTTACCTGCTGGAGAAGTGGTTCTCAAAGCTCCACACCACTTCTAATGCACTTGGCTTGAATCGTTAATTGGTTTTCTAGGGCTTTATTATGTTGAACTCGCATTAATGCACAAATTCTTGTTAATTTGTGTTAAAATCGACATTCTGATGAATGACTTTCCATACATCGTGTAGTGTTTTGTCTTGTCTTGGCTATAGAGTATATCCTAAGGCTATTTTATGAGTTTTCAGTGTTACGACAAATACTTGCAACAAAATCTACGAAAAGCTGCAAAAGTGCGTGGTCACTCAATCTGGGCCAAGGGACCTGATAATGCTGGTCAATACATTTCTAGACCACATGAAACGGGCTTCTTCTGTGATCGAGGTGATTATGATAGCTACTATGGGCGCTTTTTCCTCCACTGGTATGCTCAGTCTTTAATAGATCATGCCGATAATGTCCTATCTCTTGCAAGTCTTGCATTTGAGGACACAAGGATGGTTGTAAAGGTACTTTCTTAATTGTCTCTAATTCATGTCTAGAATTATTTAGTATTTAGGAAATTAGGACGGCGCTTTGTATTTGTTGCTTATTACAAAAGTGCATGGCAAATTCTATATGCTCTAATGTATATCCTCATGAAGTTTTGATTCGCTAAAGATGCTACTCGGTGGCCCGTGACCATTTACCATTACACACCATCAAAATCTTAAAATCGTTTAGTGTCCATGTCATAGGTTTCATCTTCCTACATGATGAAACTTGTAGATATGCCCACGCAGTCCTAATACTTTTGTGGCTATGTTCAATCATTAGCGCCTCTTGGTTCAGTAACAACTTTAACACGACCATAATAGTTATCAGGTGAACTTTTTTCGAGCTTCAATCCAGGAAATATAGCCTGACCAATAGTATTATAAGAGTGAGATGGCTATGCCTTTGAAAACTGGTCCAACTCTGAAGTCTATCAATTTAAGGGTACAATGCAGACTACTGTGTATAAGCTTTATTTGAGTATCATAGATCTTGACGTTTATGTTAGGTGAGAGGAAATTACACATGACTAAGGATCAACATGGCCATGTATCTGGTGACTAGGGTGGTTACTTTCCACAGAACTAGGTTATTGGTGATGTTTTTAGTGGGTTTCTAGGCTTGTAATTGCTTTCTGTTCTATACTATGTTAAAAAGTAGCTACTTACCGGGGGGGGTTGTTAAAAGTAGCCTAGCATCTGATAGATTAAGCTGTTGATTGCAAAACATATCAGTTGCTGCCCTTGCTTTGAAACCTCTTTAATTTCAGATCCTTCTAATCCATTAGAAGTTTTGTTATTTTGATATACTAGATTATACTTGTTATACAGATTCCTGCCATCTGTTGGTGGTACAAAACTACAAGCCATGCAGCAGAGCTGACAGCTGGATACTATAACTCTACTAACCAGGATGGATATTCTCCAGTTTTTGAGGTTCTTAAGAAACACTCGGTGACGATGAAGTTTGTCTGGTCAGGGCTGCAGGTTCCTTGTCAGGAAGTCGATGAAGCATTGGCTGATCCAGAAGGTTTGAGTTGGCAGGTGCTGTCCCTTCTTTGTGTTCCTTTAACCCAAGTCGCAAGGCTATAATACTTCTTTGGTTGAGCAACGCTAGTAGGTTACCGGAGCTCGAGTAATGGACGGAGCTACGTTACGGCAAGGCCCAACTCCATTTTGAAAAGAAAAACAATTTTCAAACATAGTTTTTAATTTTTGTTTTTGGGATATCTTCCCCAATAAACCTTAAAAGTTATGATTTTACCCATCTATGGCTCTAAATTGTTTAGTCCATCATATTGTTATATTTGCCTCTCAATATAATCCTTGATAGAAATCAATATTGTGTATATCTCTTATCATTTAGAAACTTTGTACTAATGCCACATAAGAGGGAAGAGGAATAGGAGGGGGAAATCGGGTACAAAGTAGAGAAAAGAGACATGGAAGAGTTGAAAAAGAGTGATTTACTGAGTTTGACACCACTAAGTCACAAATCTAGCTATGCCCCTGGCTTGAGTTGCTCAAGTAAATGGGGCCGATCTCTAAAGTTGCTTTTTAGGTTTCATAGCTCGTAATGTTATTAAGGCTCACGATGAGTTTTGGTTAATTCTTTTGCAATCTTCAGGTTTTAAATTCGGCCTGGGATCGAGGATTGACCGTAGCTGGTCAGAATGTAGTTCCATGTTATGATAGAGAAGGGTTCATGAGAATAGTTGAGACTTCGAAGCCAAGAAATGATCCCGATCATCACTACTTCTTGTTCTTTGTGTATCGACAGCCTTCACCTTTTGTTCAAGGAACAATATGCTTCCCTGAATTGGATTACTTTATTAAAAGCATGCATGGTACGACCTTGGACTACAACTTTTGGTATAGTTTTATTCAATTTACAGTTGTTTGGCCGTTCCATAACAGTTTCCATTCCACTCCTTTTTTTCATTCAATTCCATTTTCTCATGAACCTTTAGCAACACAATGGAAATGAACTCATCACGTTCCTTATTGTTCAGATGATATCGTGCACAGATACAGGTGTGTGCAATGACGGACCGAGGTGCGGATTCAAATTTTTTTAGAATCCTAGTGTAGTTTTTGTCTTAAAAACGTAAAAATTATATTAGTTCGCCCGCCCAACGTTTTTAAAAGAAAATCTAACATCCGCCCATTCAAGATTTTTTTGAAAGCGTCCTCTTAAGATTGTATGTATCTATAAAAAAGTTAAATTAGGTTTTGCATTTTATCTTTTGAAATAGCTAGGGGTACAATATTGTATGCATCTATAATTATATATGTCTACATTTTTATGATCACTTAGGTTGATTGAAATATCTATGATTATTTTTTTAATACTTATTTGTAATATCTCTTGTTGAGAGTTAACATCTGACATGATGACTTTTGATGTAGTCTCTACACTCCTTAAATCCATGATTGTTTTATTCTGCATCCCAAAGTTATTCTGATCGATGTAGTGTTAACGTGGAACCTCACAAGGAATATGCACAGAACTGCAATTAACTTTTCTTTTTGAACTTGACTTTTGCAGGAGATATTGCAGGTGAACTAGAACCTTGATTTGCACTAGGGTTGGTTTTCAAGGGAACAGATCCAGTCCAGTTCCCTATCATACAGTCCGGTCCAGTTTTGGGCCCTTCCCGAGCCCAAAACAATATAGGAACCGTTCACTTTTTAGAGCTCGCCGAGAGCATTAACCTCATTGAAAATCATGTCGATCTGATACTGTTTGATATGATTTCAAAATGCATTAAGTTTGTAAAAAAACAAGTGTGCAACACTGGATTACAACCCATGTCACACAATTATATGAAGCTTAATGTATTTTGAAATAATATCAAATGATATTGGATCAACATGATTTTCGACGTGGTTAATGCTCTCCATGAGCTCTAAATAGTGAACGGATCCGTTCATTGATTTGGACCCGGGAAGGACCCACAAATGGCCCAAAACTGAACCGGACTGGATGATAGGGAACTGATTGCATCTGCTCCCGGTTTTCAAAGTTACTTTCAGTGAAGAGAACGAGTGACATGGTTGGGATTGAGGTGCTGAATTTGCTAAGCTATCCGTGAACTTTAGAAGCTAAGGATTGCTTGTTTTCCTTGTTGATTCATAATTGCAGTTTGAACAAAATCATATAGGTTTTCCAAATGTCAAGGATTTTTTTTTTCGAGGACATGCAAGAAGTGTTAGTTGTTAGATGTTGTTAGTGAGATTTGACCCTTGGTCTTGTGCATGGGGGTATATACTATATGGTGCCTTCCAACTTGGCTATTTCATTTGTGTTGGGAGAATAAAGAACCTAGTTATGTCATGGTGAAAACGGCAGAGGCGAAGCTTGAAGCCGGGTCATATTTTTGGAAAAGGCTTGCCCTTACCGCTCAGCTTGGCATTGGCTTCTGTTTCTTGAGGTCAGCTGTATGATTATCTATTGTGGGACTGGGATTGATGTGGGATGACTATTCCACATGGTTAAGGCCTGCTCAAATGTAGTTTCTAGAATTTCAATGAGCTAGTTCAAATTTAGCTGGGTAATTTTATTTTTTTTGAACTAGATTTAGCCGGGTATTTTCATTGCCCTTGAATTGCATTGCTCGCGACCAATGGTGGTGCACTCTCTTTCTGGTTGTGATGTTGTGGTTCAAGTTGCATTGCTGTGAGCTGGAACTTGCCTTTTCTAATGATTGTAGTACTAAAAGGCACTGTGCATTACATATGGCCATCTCAAGTAAGATGTAGATATCGAATTTTGGCATAGTGCAGGCGACCCTTGTTTTGATTTCGGTTTTTCTTTCTCCATCCTTCTCCAAACCAAACCGAGTCTAATGTCTCGTGGGATCTGCATTCCGCAATGTCAAGGATATTTTATTTTTCTAAATAATACTAAATTAACATTACTATGAGTTTCCTTGTTGATCTTACCAAACCGTGTATTTCTCACAAAGCGAAAAAGAGAAACCAAGGATAACTGAAAAATGAGCACCACTTTCATCACCTCAGCTGCATAGACTCCTTTCACTTCTCCAAAGGAACTGAACGCTGATGCAATAGTGTCAAAAGAAAGTCCCACAGTGGGTCCACAGTTGGCTACGTTAGGACTTGACTCTCCATCCTGTGCCTTAGGTCTCGCGAATTGCGGCCAGCTCATTTTTCCAATTTTGTGTCGACTGAGATTGGAAGAATAAACTCGCTTCCAAAAACTCTTGGGGGGAAAAACTCAGCTTCCAAAAACTCACAATCGAAAACAGAAGCACTGCTACAAAAGTAATCGTAATAGAAAAACATCAAGTTCAGCCAAAACAGAAATGCCCACAGTATCATTGAGTCCTAATCAAAGGACACAATGCCATCCACATTCGTGTACCTTGACACATTCAGCAGACAAATATACATCATCCAAGAGTATGCCATTGGAATGCAATGGTGGCCTCAGGTTAATTAGGCAATGACAGCCTTCCCCAACGTACCAAAACTAGATGTCTGTCACCCCACCAGTAAGCAAGGATTGATATATAAATTTTTTTGTCATGTAATTGATAATTATATAATGCACAAACCACCACCACGCATTTTAAAAAAATTCACAATCCACACCCCACGAAGACAGACCAGCAAAAAGGCTACACAATGAGACCCAAAAAAGGTTACATGCGACATACCTGAAACGCGGCTGCAAGTGAGGGGAATGTTAAGGAAATATAGTTCCACATTGCTTAGGAGTGAAATGCGTGATCAATAAATTTCCGCTTGACCAAAAAAAAAAAAGAAAGGGTGATCACTAAAAAATTATGTTAGGACATCTCCACTCATGGTCAGTTGGCTTTGAGTTGGAAGTTGACTCATTGAGGGGGTTTTATATATATACATACATACAGTCAGAATCTTATGAGGGATCCCTTACGGCCTTACCGTAAGGGACTCCCCTTTCCCAATCGAACTGCGATAATCTGAGCCGTTCAATGTGTTCAGAACGTGATTTTAAGGGTACTTGCGAGAAATCGCCCAAAAAAATGACCGGGAAGGACTTGATCCGAACAGTTTGGAATAAAATGCATTTATAGTTTTTTTATGAAAAACTGCTCGGATCAAGCCCTTCCCGGTAATTTTTTTGGGCGATTTCTCGCGGGTACCCTTAAAATCACGTTTTGAACACATTGAGCGGCTCGGATTGTCGCAATTCGATCGGGAAAGGGGAGTCCCTTACGGTAAGACCGTAAGGGATCCCTCATAGGATCCTGACTGTATATATACAAACGTGAACCCGTAGAGTGGGATGTAGTAATTTCTAGAAAGTGAGGGATTTCATTGTATTCGTCTAAAACCACAAGGGTGGTACTTGTTGAACCTTGCTACTGACACAGCAAATCTGTGAACAGATCGTGCATAGATTGCATTGTGGGGCCCACTATAGATCCTACACAAATAATTCGAGCTGTTCATTATGTTTAAAATATTTTTTTCAAAGATTCACGCGAAAAAGTAGCTCAATCTGATACCTATAAGTGTTTGATTTAATCATCTAACTTTTCATTCAGATTTTTGAAAAATGAAAAATTAGACGATTAGATCAAGTACTTATAGGTATCGGATTGAGCTAATTTTTTGCGAGAGTCCTTGAAAAAATATTTTAAACATAATGAACGGCTCGAATCATTTGTATGAGAAGCCCTGCTATTCCCAAGAAAGATTTGTAGAGAACCACGCAAGGAAAAACGCGTTTGGGTTCATTCCAGGTCCCACAAAAATTTAGAAAAATATTTATAAATTTTTTAATATTATTTTATGTGGCCCTATAAAAAATCAGCTCCAACAAACATAAGTTTAGTTTACTTTTGGATTCGTAGGGGCGAATTGAGCAGTTTCATCCGTACGAATCCAAAAGTAATACTTACCGATATCCGTTGGAGCAGTTTCGCCCCTACGAATTCAAAAGTGATACTTACTGATATTCGTTAGAGCTGATTTTTTACAGTGTCCCATAAAGTAATATATTAAAAAATTATGAATACTTTTTTAGATTTTTGTGGGATCCGAAATGAGTTCAAACGCGTTTTTCCTTACGTGGTTCCCTACAAATCTTTCTTGAGATTGCGATTAGAATTCCCGTGTTACTAAAGTAAACGAGTCTGAGAAGAATACACGCAACCAACTACCCCAACTACCAGTAAACAATCAACTTCACAGAAAATACTATATATATTCACTTCACCTATACGTACACAGCACCATCTATATGTCAGAGAGAAGTCGAAAGCAAAGAATTCCGGTACCACTACGGGTATCCAAACAGCCGTCGCCGTCCCGTCGCCGCCGGACTCCCGCGGTCAATCGACGGTCGTCGAAGCGTTCGACTTCGAGGCCTGTCGGAATCCTACGGCGAAGCAAATCGGAGCCGAATCTGTTGACCGTCGTCGGAATCGTCGACGAAGGTTATGTTCAGGGGAATCTGATGGCTCCGGACGGCGTCCTTTTCCGTCCCCGGACTTGTACAGACATCTTCTCCTCTTCCGAGTCGTTGCACCTTCAGTCGCCTACAAAATTCGAGGTACGATGGTTTCCGGCCCTTGATCGGCCCGAGTGATTTTTCCTTTTTGTTTTCCATTGGGCAGTTTTTTGTTGGATTTTCCCTTTCAAATGCGTCATTTGGTAGAGAGAGACTATAAAATCCTCAATTTTTTTTATTTTGGCAATCACAATTCGCTTTCGGAAAAAAATCAATTTGACCCCTGTGGTTTGACCCATATGCGGTTTCACCCCCTCATATTTGATTATCTACAATCTCAAAAAACAAAAAATGAGAGTAGGATCACAAAGCTGCGTTCTTGTAGACTCATAAATCTGAAGCTTATTTCGGTATTTTTTATTTTTCATAACTTTTTGTTTAGTTTTTCGTCATAAATTTGGAGTTAATTGTTCGTATCGATGCCGTCCTTCTTCGTCCCCGGACTTGTACGGACATCTTCTCCTCTTCCGAGTCGTTGACCCTTCTGTCTCCTAAAAAATTCGAGGTACGATTGTTTTTCCGGCGCTTGATCGGCCTGAGAGATTTTTCCTTTTTGTTTTTCATTGGGCAGAAAATCTTATTCTGTTGGATTTTCCCTTTCAAATGCGTCATTTGGTAGAGAGAGTCTAAAATCCTCAATTATTTATTCTGCCAATCACAACACGCTTTAGGAAAAAATTCAGTTTGACCCCTTGTGGTTTGACTGATGTGCGGTTTCACCCCTCACATTTGATTATCAACACATAACCACCCTGTGGTTGTTGGACCAAAGAGCATCCGTTAACAGAACTCGTAAATGACGTTGATACCCTCATCTTCTTCCTCTCACACAGAGATACAGCCATACACATACAGGCACATAGGTATACACAGGGCCGGCTCATAAGTTTTAGAGGCCGTAAGCGAACCTCTTGAATGAAGCCTCCCTATATCTTTCCTCCCCTTCGACTCCTCAAGCGTCTACGTTTCTTTCTTCTTTTTTTGATCGGCTACGCGGCTTTTCTTTTAGGAGTTCTTTTTATCTCTAATTCCCTCTAACTATAAAAAATTTGATAATCCAACATAGATGGTAGCGGCCGTTTCTTTTAGGAGTTCTTTTTAGAGGCTGTTTCTTTTTCTTTTTTTTTAACGCCTTAGTGTTACTAATGAATAATTCCATCATTCGGGCCTATTTTGTGGCTTCTAAATTTCAATTGGGCCTATTTTGTGTAAAGGAGGCTGGTGCAATTTTTTTTTGGACCATACATATATATATATATATATATATATATATATAGGGATCATAAAATTTTGAGGGCCCTCGTTTTTAACATTTTTTGGGGGCCGGAAGCGCGGGCTTCCCCGGCCTTGGCCATAAGCCGGCCCTGGGTATACATATATTATGCACAATCTCAAAAAACAAAAAATGAGAGTTGGATCACAAAGGCTACGTTATTGTAAACTTACAAGTCTGAAACTTATTTCGGTATTTTTATTTAGCTTTTTGTCGTAATTTTTGGGGTTAATCGTTCGTCTCGATGAGATGACTGTATAAAAATATGGACCGATGTTGAAAAAATTCAAAGAAGACGACACTTTAGACAAATAAGACAACTGTTCGATATATTATGTTGGAAGATGCTATTTTCTGGACATCGGTACCCTTTTTGTTTTTGTTTTTTTCTTGATCAAGAACTCTAGTATTCCTAGTACTCCCTTTGTATCAATATATTGTTATCCACTATTCTTTCTTAATTTTAGATGTTCCATAACCCATGTTCATTTTGACTAGCTTAGTAAATCAAAATGTCGTCCGTCCCCTTGTTCAGATTCGCTCACAAAAGTAGAGGGGAAAAAAACTGTATTGTAGTATAAATAATAAAAAAAATTGTAATCATTGTGTTGCAAAAATTTCTCAAGTTTAGAAGTTCATATGCTTTCAAGGGCGGACGCAGGATTCTTAACGTGGAGGGACCGAATCACATGTATTTATAAATTAACAACAAAATATCATTCTCATATAGCAATAACACAATTTTGAGGGGACTTTTCTTCATAATTTTTACATACAAAACCTAAAATATAATAGAAATATTGCGATAATTGGGGGGTTTGCGGGGACCCGGGCCCCCGCTTGCAACCCTCCTGTGTCCGCCTCTGCAAGAGTCATGGGGTCTTGTTAAAGTGTTAGAATTCCCAATGAGGAACATACATTCGGGACGGAGAGAGTATCGCGTTTTCGTGCATGCATTTTTTTTGTTCAATTGTAACTAGTTTAGAGAACAATATATATAACTTTTGATTTGTTCAAAACATGCGTGCTCCATTTCCTTCCTTTTAAATTTTAGTAATAACTAAATTGTAAAACGTAAAGGAAAATGATTTTAGCAGTCCATAATTAGCCATTGACACTTCACTTTTTGTCTTTATCCTATGCCAAATTACTTTTTATTTTGTCAGTTTCCATCCACTTTAAAGGGTATTGTTGTAATTCCAAATAGGAAAGAAACAAAAAGTGGAGTGCCAATGGCTAAAAGTGGAGTAACAAAATCAATTTCCAAGGTAAAGCGTCACTAAGGGCTCGATTGGATGCGGGATTAGATTTGGAGGTATTATGTAAGAAGGAGAGATTGGATAGTATGAGGTATTATGTAAGAAGGGTGGGTTCACATTGATGTGACGGGGGATTAAATAATACTTGGTTTGGATGAAGGATAAAATGTGGGGATAAGGTTGTTTTGTAGTTGAAATGGAAGAGAGGGTATTAGGAAGGGGGATTCCACAATGCCAGCTCAAACCCTAGCCATATGTAAGCCCCCCTCAGGGGTATTAGGGGGTAGGGGGGGGGGGGGGGGGTTATGGAGGAGGGGGTATTATCAAATACCCCCGGTTTTTGTCTTCCCAGACCACGCCATAGAACCGACCCCACGGATTAGAAGGGGGATTGGACAATACCCTTCATAGTGTGGCATCCAAACGAGTCCTAAAGTCACTAAAATAAAATAGCTTTGGGAACAATTTAGAAACAAGTTAATTTTTGGTTGGCTGCAGGGTGCAGGGTACAGGAAGGAGGCCAAGGTTGTGGTTAACGTGACAGTTGAAGGAAGCCCTGGTCCGGTTCGGGCCATGGTCAAGTTAGGATCAAGCGTGGAGGAGACGATCAGGATTGTTGTAAACAAGTACAGTGAAGAAGGCCGGAGTCCACTACTTGATAAACATACTGCTGCTTCCACCTTTGAATTACATCAATCTTACTTCAGCCTTCAATGTAAGTACCCCTCTCCATATCCTACATCAATCTTGCCAATCAAGAGTTTGGATCTCAGATCAGCACTTGTTGCCTTTCTCCTTGCCCTTTTAGTCTTTGTTCTCTTTTGAAGATTGATAAAACCGGACTTCGAAAATAAGCAGCAAAAAATGTTATGAAATCTTGCAGGCAAGTCCAGCCATTGGAGTAATAAGAATGTAAAATAACTTGTATTTTATAGTAAATCAAACCGAAATTATTAACTTTGTAAGTAGCAATTACACTAGTTATATAAATGATACTCAGAATCATGTATCTTACAAACAGAATTTTTAAAAATAGGCAAGCCGGGGCCCACCCTGCCCCAACATAGCTCCGCCCTTGCATTTTCATCAATTCTTCTCCAAATCTCATCTTTCAACTTCTCTCAACAACTGACCCCTTGAGAGTCGAAGTCTGTAAAAATGTTTAGCTTAAGTAAAGATCAAAGCACATTGCAAATGCCATATAGAGACCATTTTGGATGATATCAGGAATTGGGCAGTGTCGAAACGTTGGTCTTTTGTTTGGTGTCCGAGGATTCTCAATAGAGCAGCTCACTGGGTTGCATCCCAATGTGTAGATAGGAGAATTCTGGTTAATTCGGATTGTATTCCGCCCGCCTTAGTTTCTGTTTTGTGCAAGGATATGTCTTGAGTTTTTCTGAATACAATTGACCTTTTCAAAAAAAAAAAAAAGCAGCACATTTTAAATGCAAATTGGACCTAAATTTTTGTGTATTTATTCCGTCAAGAACTCTTTTTCTTTTCTTTTTTTGGGTTTTGGCCTTTAATTTGCTTCCTTTTTCTTATATTCCAGTTGTGGTTAACTTGCTAATCAAATAGGGTGGAGGACTTGGGTGGTTTCTGGGTAATTGATGAACTCACCTCATAGTGATTCTGAGACTAGATCATTTATTATGAACTCTTGGGTGATCTCTGAAACTGTTAATTTGATGCCCATGTAAGAGAATATCATCTGTTGTTGGTTACAAATTCGACCTCAAACCCATTTCACTTTTAGGCATTTTATTCACTTGAGACGATCCAAATCAACTGCTTTCTGGGGCAATGGCTTGGGATTCACGGTAGCAGAAGAGGGTACTCTGTTTGTTTGATTGAAGAAATCAGAGAGAGACTCTAAAGTGGCTGGGATTCTTGGGAATGTATGAACACAGAGAAAAGTTTTGACGCAAAGTTTTTTCTCCGTTTGTTTGATTTTTATTTTTTTTTTGAATGGCGAAAAAGATTTTATTAACCTTTAAAAGAGTTACAAAGATTGAAAGGATGAGAAGGATTATCTGTTTGCTTGATTGAAGATCCTTCAGACTCCGTTTTCTATATTTGTATATGTTGAGACTTTTAATGGACCTGGGACCAACCAAAACAACTAGACTTGCCAAACTAGGTTTCGTAACAATTTTCATTGCCTATTTTTGAAGCCTTAGATTTAACTGGATGGTCGGACACATGATTTTTATCAATATTACATGCGTACAAAGTGCAGATAAACGAATCAAATCCCTCAAGTTCCAACGGGTGTTCGTTTGTTAAAAGCTCGTTTGAGATCAGTTTATTACATGAAAAACCCAGGCTTCAACATCTTTTTAAGCTCATTAAGCTTTTCAAACCAAGCTCGAACAAACTACTGCTCGACTCGTTCGACTTACAATGTCTAAAACATTCAAGCTACTCGAGATCGGTTTTGTTCGTTTGAGATTGGTTCGTCTCATAAACAAACCAAGTTTTAACAAAGAACTGTTAGGTTCGTTTATCAGCCCTATGAGTACTCATGAGATTCTCTAAGAAGCGACACATTATGTGGTACTTATTATATTGCTGATCAATGTATAATAACTGAACACTTCATATGTCATTTTATCATGTGAGGAGCCTTGTTATAAGATGGCATCTAAAAGTGGTGTCTCAGTGTGGTCACCATACAGTATTAGTCTAGAACACAAGAAAAAGATTTTAAAAAGTTACTTTGGTTTTGTATGTTTTTTGGTAAATGATTCTTTTCATTGCAACAAAAAAAAGCCAAAGGCATACAGCAAAAAGGTCAGGACTTACCTCCCCAACACAACAAAAGCAACAAAGCTATCTAAATCAAAAGAAACAAGGAAAACAAACGCAACTATACGTTCTAAGTTCTGCCACCCTCAAGTATCCTCTCAGGGATAACAAATCAAACAGGATCATTCTGAACATTTCATCTGTAGCCTAGCATCCGGCTCACTTCGGTGCTTTCTCCATTGCCTACATATATAGATCTATATTTTATTTCCTGATTCCTAGGGAACTTCCCCCATGAGATAACACCATGGACCCTCCTCACATTGGCTCCAATAACAGAGAGTATCCCTCAAACAACAGTAATACCCCTCCCAAAGACTGCCATTCCTCTCAATCCAGACTTGATACGAGGCTGCTACAAGAGAAATATTACACAGGCAAGCTTTAAATCTTATACAGGTGAGCTTCAAATGATACACGGCTTCTACAAGAGAAATCTCAAAGACAAGCCAACTCCATATCCCAATCTCCTCCACATACTACTAAAAGAATCTGCAATCAAAGAATAGATGTTGCAGAGTTTCCTCACACTGAGAACATAAGACACAAACATACTGGCCAACAGATGAAGGCCCACCTTGGGACATTCCTTTGGAACCATATAAGATTAGTCCTTACCTCCCCTTCACCTCAAAGCCTCCCATGTAGCCTTGGCAGGGAACTGACCATTCTTAGAAGGTAACCATATCACAAAATCTTCCCTATTAAGAGTGAGGGAAAAAATCAACTTTAGTTCTAGCCATAATCTGCCTTGTAATCCTATTTCTAGGCCTTGGCCACTTCATCTACCATATGCAATTATAGAACTCACCTTTGCTAAGAGTGACCTGCCTAGATTGTACACAACCTCCTCTCCAAACACATTATACAGAGGCCCCAAGGGGTGCCAATTATCAAGCCAGGCATTATATACTTCATGAAGCCTAGGCCAATAACTTTGAGATTCAGGAGCTTTCTAATAGTCCAAAAGGAGTCACTAGGACCCTAATATGCCAAAAATTATTGGTTTTATTGACATAGCTTTGTATCCGTTTGACCCACAAGATATCAGCGTTGTTGCATATTGCCATAGATGTATAAGCATAGTGGCTTTGTTCTACCCTTTCAATGGCTCTAATCTTGGACCACCTTCAACCTTAGGAGTACAAACTTGACTCCACTTCATCTTAGCACTAGGACATTTGAGCTCCACCCCAGACCATAAGAAAGTCCTGACTCCTGAGCATAGCCTCAATCTCCTTCGAAATTCTTTGCGGTAGAATGAACAAGGTCAAGGAGCACTAATATTGCTCCAGTACCCCAGACCATACCGAGCATGACTTATTGAATTAGAAGTGCTCGACCTCCAAAAGACAGCAACCTGTTAGACCAACTTACGATTCTCTGCTTAGTTCTTTCCATTAACTGAATACAATCCTCATATCTTAGTCTTGCTGAAATCACACCGACTCCCAAATATCTAATAGGCAAAGAACCCTCTGGAATGGGAACCACACAAAATGTGTGGTGGAAAAAGAGTTTGGGGCACCATGTGACGGTGTCGCAAGGACATTGAATAATAGAGAATGTTGCGTTCATATATGAAGCTATACATTTTTGCTACGATAATTAATTAAATGCTGTGGAATTTATAGGAGTATATATTAATTGGTGGTGGTGATTAATTGTGTTCAATTTTTGCAATGGTACGTACTTTGTGCAGGTTTGAGTAAATCAGAGGTGATTGGAGACGTGGGTAGCAGAAGTTTCTACCTTCGAAAGGGAAGTAGTAGTACTGATCATATTAATTCAGAAGAAATTGCTTCAGCTAGTACTACTACTCCATCTCCACTACCACCTCTATTCTTCCTCACAGCCATTATGCGTCGGTGTTTTAGTAAACTTATAAGAAGAACGTGTAAACTTTGGAAGATTTTGGGTTGCATGCATTGTAATAATGGGTGAATGAAAACGACCCACCGTGCCTGTAACAATTTATTATCGGATTTATTATAATTTATTGGCCGGCGAGGGTGAGGCCCTTTCATGCCCCGCCGCTCTGGTAGTGGGTTGGTCGGCTGCGATCCCCTCCGGCTTGTGTTTCCCCAAGGAGGGATCCTGCCATCTGAGGGTTGGCTGGAAACTTGGGACCGGGCCCGAGGAATTTAAGCAGCTGGTAGCGCGTTGTTCTGCCGGATGACGTCCACTTTTTTTTTTTTATAGGCAATGACGCCCACTTTCCTGCTATTGCGTGGATTGGCGAGCAGGTTTTTACTCCCTGCTATCGCGTGTAATTATTCATTGCCCTAGTTTTAGCCGGGTATTTTCATTGCCCTTGAAATGCACTGTTGCACTCTCTTTCTGGTTTGTGATGCTATGGTTCGAATCGCATTGCTGTGAGCTGAAACTTGCCTTTTCTAATGATTGTTCTAAAAGGCACTGTGTATTACATATGGCCATCTCAAGTAAGATGTAGATATCGAATTTTGGCATAGTGCAGGCGACCCTTGTTTTGATTTCGGTTTTTCTTTCTCCATCGTTCTCCAAACCAAACTGAGTCTAATGTTCCGTGGGATCTGCATTCCGCAATGTCAGAGATACTTTCTTTTTCTAAATAACAAATTAACATCACTTTGAGTTTCCTTGTTGATCTTACCAAACCGTATATTTCTCACAAAATGAAAAAGAGAAAACAAGGATAACTAAAAAATGATCACTCTGCAAGAAATATAATGCAGGTGAATTTCCCCCATGGACATGTACTAAGGTTCTTACATTTACAAAAACATAAAGAGAAAAGAAATCCGTGTATCTATGTTAAAATATCAAATAATTTGTGAATGGTTCTAAACCAAGGTACGTCCTCTGCACCAATATGCAACAAGTTTTCCACGAAACAATATTTAGTCACCGCGCGAAAGGTTTTTCTTTTTGTTGGTGAGGAAGACCAAAGAGACTCTTCTCACGCAAAAATACAACAGAAACACCAATCCGTAACAGCCTATGTCTAACGTTCCCAATTTTTCCACCTCTATTGTTCCAGAGATCGTTCCTTAATCAACCTAACGCTAGTTTGTGAACAATCGGAATTTTTCAACTCATATGATCTTGTTGTTCCAAAGTGTCTTTCCCCTTCAGAATTCCATTTGCTTGTTTAACAGAGTTACACACTTCCCAGAATCCATCTCAAATCAGCATGCAAACCGCCCCGCTTTATCTCTGCAAATCACAGCATTGAGGAAATTCACATTTGCAAGGCCCTTTCCTAACCTGCATCAGTGAGAATCATCAACTTAACCTGTCTGTTATTATTCATACTCCTATTGATCTATCCCAATCTTAAAGCAACAAATTAAGGGGAAAAAAACCCTATTACATATACAATATGAACAAATTAAGAAATTAGTCCAGTAGATGGAGACAAGACATTTGCATACCTTACGGAATGTGAAGGACACTCTCCTTGAACCCCTTCTGACCACACTATCCTTAACTAGGTCAATCTGCAGAAGAAGCATAAACCATATTTAAGACGAAAGAATCAGGGTGTTTCCGGTAGTGAATAAGTTTGGAGAAAAAATTTGTTGCAATCAAGTTGTTAGGTGTTTCTGGTAGTGAATAAGTTGTAGATGGGAATGTGAGTAAAAAAGTTGTTAGTGTGAACAACAGGCTAAAATGTCAAAACTTGTTAATTAGTGTGAACGAGATGGTAAAAACGTCTACATTTTTCCCTCAAATTCTTAGTAGAAACACCGCAAAGGTGCAGAAAGTTAAGGACAAAAAGATTCTGGTTCCATCTCATTCGCATCCAAGTCCATGCCTTAAGAAAGAAAATTCTGATGAAGAGATGAGAGAAAAGAAGAGGGAAGTGGCAATCCAAAGACGTCGAAGCTCTTCAAATTATTAGATTTTATTCATTTCTGAGTTATGCCTGCGCACCCAAATAAAGCTCCCTTATATGCTTCATACAACACTAATAAAAGATTTGCGCACACAAATGCTAGTTGGACAAATTTGTCAAAAACAAAAGTCATATAACAGGAACGAAGTTTTTTTGGTAACTGGCAGGATTGAAGTTCAGTTATGCAACCCTCAAAACTCATGGATACAAGAGCTAGGTCACATAATCCTCTGGTAGGACTCTCGCCTCCAGCTCTCAATCCTCGCTCTATGCTTCCACTCACAATTCTTGCTCTCACGAATTTTAGTAGTTTGGGATTCGAAAGGAGCTTTCACACTTGGTCATGCACGCAAATTATGTGACATAGTACAGGAGTATAGGACAACCGTAAGAGAGTTGGAAGAGACAACCTACAATATTATTTTCTGGTGCGTTGAGGCACAAAGAAGTTGAGGTTAGTGTTCCTAAAGGAAAGAAACTAGCTCCGGTGTAAAACGGAAAGAGCTACTATTGGTTAGTTTCAAAAGTGGCAGCTTGTTGGAATATGACCAAACCAGCAAGCCATAACTCATAAGGATCTAACAACAATCTCAAAATGTCATTCTGAATATCCCCTTCTGAGACTTCATTTAGGTCAAATCATATAGTTTGGGGGGAAGTTCAAGGCTCCTCGCTAAAACTAGCTGAAGTCTCCCCTCTTGAGATTCTCAAGTTTTTCCCTTGCAAAATAAACTACATATAGCTAGAAAGCGAGCAGCTTGCTGTACGAAACATTTTTTTGAACGGCGAAAAAGAATTTTATTAATCTTTGAACAAGGTACGAAGACTAACAGGACAAGGAGAACGGCACATATGCCGAGTCCGAGACCCAATCTTCTGATTGGCAAGCTGCCAACCAAAGAAAACCTAATGGGACAAGCCCAAACTCCTAATAGGCCTAAAAGCCCAAATAAAATGGGACAAGCCCAAACAATTAAGATCCAAACACCTAAAAGGCCTATAAGCCCAGATAAATGGAGAAAACCAATACAATTATGCTTGCTGTACGAAACATAACTGTACGTTTTTCGTTAACTCAGTATCCAGACAAATGGACCAACTTATCCGGAGGGACTAATCCCACCCATCATCCAAAATATGAGTTTCTAAAGTATAAGAATATACCTAACATATTGAACATGCATGCATAACTGATAATTATGAATTGGGAGATATACCTTATGGTGCGGAATGTAATGATGCCAAGCATATCGTGCCTCCCCCGATAACAGTAGCAGTGATCGAGCAGGAAGATAAATAGCCCTCCTTACAAAATTTGAGCTACTGTCAGGATTTTCCACTTTGCTGTCTGTGTCTGATACAGGTTCTGGAACTGAAACACCTTCCAAATACCTCCTGAACTCCATGATACAAGGCCCTGCTAAAGAAAGGCTGAAAATTGATCCCTCAAATGCTGAATGGGTGTCTATATGTGGGGACAAGCCAACTCCAGACGGGTACTCATTAACCTGAAACAACTTGCACATAATGCCAGTCACAATTTAACGAACATGCAATGTGAACAATCATAATGAAAGCTAGAACAGTAGAACCATAGCGTCGAAAGCTTGATATATTTTTCATAGAACAGCCAATCCTCCCTACCCAGGATAGAATAGACCCAAACTACATTCAGATTTCAGATCAACTTGTACAACTGTCGAGACAGATCAAATTTTGAGGAGAGCAGAAAACAGATCGCTACCCACCGTGAGTTGGTCTAGATCCATGTTTGCAGCACCATTGACATCTGAAATCGACGAGATTCTTTCAAGTACGGGAGAAACAAAGGATGGAAGTTCACCCATGTGTTGCCTTGTATCAACGTTCCTTGTCTGTCAAAAAGTGGGGGGTAAAAAGAACTACAACTGTTAGCTAATCAAAATCCTCCTTTATCATAGTGCTACAGAAAAGAATGACCATTGGCCTAGTCAGTAGATCCTTTTCAGAAGTCAGACCAGCCGGTAGACTAACGCAAGTATTAGAACATACAAAACTGCAACATGCCTTTGAAAGTGTTAGGAGAGTCATTCACAACTTCTCCTCATATCATCACTTACTTCATATAAAAACTCATAGCCATAGTGCTGAACTCTTCTTTTCGCTAGACTTTTCCAAGGCCTATCATCAACTTCTGCCAGCAATTCCTGCAAAATGCAATTTCCAAATATAGGCCCAAGAAGCTTCTCGTGATGGTACCCCATCAGCCCATCAAAACCACAAACAGGACCCGATGAAAAATGCGAGAACTAGTACCGTTAAAACTTAAGAGACAAAAACCTACCAACCTCTTCTCCTGTTGCAGTGATAAAGTCATGCCACAAGTAAAGGCCTGGAATATTCACTTCTGAAGCTACCAAAGCTACTGGATTTGAATTATTCATATGAACCTGACAAAAAGGCAGTCATTAACAAAAACAAACCAATAAAGCACCGAAACATGATGCACATCAAGTTCCACCCAGAGGATATGAATCCTAATGAGCCCCAGTTTGATAAACGAGTCATGTAAAATAGCAAGTGACAATAAGGCCACCCCTATACAGCCCCAGTCCACAGGTATACATGTTGCTTCAAATGTAAGTACTTTATAAAAAATTGACCAAATATTTGGGCAAATTTACTAGAGGTTAATTTAGCTCCGATTTTTTAATCCAAAATCAAAGCTACCAAGAAGGGCCGAATAAAATTCAAGAACAAATAAACTAGTCGTCTAACAATGCACCCATTTCACACCTGTTTAGGAGCTTGATGTATTGAATACTGGATGTGCAAGAAACGGCCTCCAAGATCAGGACAAGGACGTCGATTTAAAGCCTTTAAAGCTTCTTGAGCAGAACTCTCCTCGATGTAAGAAACAATGACACGAGCACCACTTTCATCAGCTGCATAGACTCCTTTCACTTCTCCAAAGGAACTGAACACTGATGCAACAGTGTCAAAAGAATGTCCCACAGCGGGCCCACAGTTGGCCACGTAAAGATTAGGACTTGACTCTCCATCCTGTCCCTTAGGTCGTGCGAATTGCGGCAAGCCCATTTTTCCAATTTGCATCAACTGAGATTGGGAGAAAAAAACTCGGTTCCAAAAACTCACTTCCGCTCCTAACAAAAATTAACAACTTAAGCACTTAAAAAGGGAAAACAATCAAAAACAGAAGCACTGCTATAAAAGTAATCGTAACAGAAAAACATCAAGTTCAACGAAAACCGAAATGCCCACGGTATCATTGTGTCCTAATCAAAGGACACAATGCCATCCACATTCGTGTAACTTAACACATTCAGCATGCATACAAGTACATCATCCAAGATTATGCCATTCGTGGAAATGAATGATCACCACCGCTATTGGTACCTACAGAACAGTTCTGGGATAGGGCTGGATCGCACCGTTTTCACTTCTTTTTTCCTTACACTCATCAATTATTTACCTTAACAAAATGGTTTCATGCCAGGAAGGCAGGAAAGAAAATGAAGCTACTCAATTCACAGGGACATCCAAACAAAACTCAAAGCATTGAAATGGGATGGTGGCCTCGGGTTAGGCAATAACAGCCTTCCCCAATGTACCAAAACTAGCTGTCACCGCCAGTAAGCAAGGATTGATATATAAAATTGTTTGTCATGTAATTGATAATTATATAACGCACAATCCACCCCACATTTTAAAAAATTCACAATCCACACCCCCACCACTATGACAGACCATCATAAAGGCTGCACGATGAGACCCAAAAAAGGCTACACACGACAAACCTCAAATTTTATAACAAAAATTAAGGGATGTTAAGGAAATATGGTCCCACATTGCAAGGAAATATGAATAATTCAAATTAAGGGAGTGGGTGATCACTAAAAACTAATGTTGGGACATCTCCACTCATGGTCAATTGACTTTGAGTTAGATATAAAGTTTTCACATGGTATCAGAACGGCCCATTCCATCCCAAATTTTATAACAAAAATTAAGTCAAGCCCACACCCCATGATAACAGATCAAAATGGTGCACGATGATAGGACCAAAAATTGGCCCCCCGCTCCCACTTCTTTACACATGCTGACATGCGGCAGCGAGTTGCTACTGAAACTCACGTTGGTGCCCATTTGGGCAATCATACTTTCAAATAATTTTGCATCAACGTGTGTATCAACTATCAAGCATCGAAATACATACACAGACAATCAGAGATACGCAAAATAAAGACAAGTAATTCCAATTTGAAGAGAACATCGTAATCTATTAGAATTATACTATGACCGCAACTTTTGAACCATTCTCTTCTTTTCTCCTTCGGGCGTGCCCAAATTGTTAAAAGACAGAAAAATCACTCCGTTAATGCAATAGAGAGAGAGAGAGAGAGTACTCGCATGCGAAGAACCAACCGGGATCCTACGCCTCCCTCAGATGACTCCCGGAGGCCGGAGCTGCCATTAAGAGAGAGAGAGAGAGAGAGTCGTCAGAAAGAGAAGTGGGCCGGGTAAAATTCAGGCTTGGGAAACGATTCTTTGCTCTGTTCTATGAAGGTAGTGGGCCGGCCACTCAAAATTAGAAGCCCATATCCAAAGAAGAAGTTGAAAAAACCCCTTTGAAGTCCAAGAAAAGAAAAGGGAATATCAAACAGATGAGTTGATTTTGTTTTTTCTATGGCCAATTTACAACAGATGAGTTGATTTTGTTTGTTTTTTTTTATGGCCAATTCACAGAAAAAATACTTACAATTTCAGGTAAATCATCTTGGAAGGCACCGTTCAACTTGTGTTTTTCGGGCACGAGCAGGATTTATTCCAATAATCAGAACTTTTCATTTTGTAGAGATCACCGAAAGCACTTATCTTTTCAAAAACCCATAAAAATTGGGCAATCGGATGCAGATTAATACTTTTTGGAAATGAATTCACATATTGTACAAATGGGTTTGATGGATTTCATTTAGTGTGGCCGAACCCATTTTCATAAACATAAATACATTCCGAAAAGGTATTACTTAGCATCCAATTTTTATGATTTTCAACATGGTAAATGTCCTCGATGAGTTCTACAAAATCATTAGTTGCCCAAAAATGCAAAAAAAAAAAAAAAATACTTACGTGACAGAAAAAAAGTGAAGCGTTAATATCGTTTTCATATATTAGTACCAGATGTAAGTATACCCTTTTGGGTGCATTAGGAGGTCGTAGTCTTAAGAAATAGGATTTTGCCTGTAGCAAGACTCAAACTCTTGACATCTAGTTAGAGCAAGGATTATCGCCGACTAAACTAGGATCTATTCAACTAACAGTTGTAGTTTGGTGGTAGGGGGTAGCGAATGCTATGTGTTTCAGTCTTGTGGCATTGGCATGAGTTCTAGTTTCACCTTTTCAGGCTCACACAAATCAGAATCTCAAAAGAGAAACATAGGACCTATTCCAAACCCTGCCGTAAGCGCAACTCTTGTAGATTTTATTTATTTATTTATCATTGCAACTCCTGTAGATCGGTATTGATATTTCTTGTCTTTCGCTTGTATCCGATCCTTGCTAAACTAGCTTAATATAAGTACCAAGCTTTCATGGGAGACCTTGCAGCCTAGAGCAGGTTGAAAAAAGAAAAAGTTTCCTTATTTGGTACCACGGGTTGGTGCTGTGCAGTGAGATCGTGTTGCGCACCTCCGAGCCGCCAGATCATGCATCCAACAGCTCGGATCTCATCTCGGCAACTAACGATCGAAAGCCATTCATTGCCGAGATGAGATCCGAGCCATCGGATGCACGATCCGACGGCTCGGAGGTGCGCAGCACGTTGCTACGCACACCACTGTCCCCCAATTCCTGAATAGATGAGTAGGCCATTTCCATTTACACGGTTGGAGATTGCCTCCAGTCTTGGTATTCTGTGCCTAAAAGGTTCACTTTGAACCTTAGAAACATAACCTTTTAGGAAAACTATAAATACTGTTTGTCAAACGGAGATTCATTCAGTGTACATTGAGCTGTTGAGGAACTAGAACTTTATCGACCTTTGGGGTTAGCGAAAAAGGTCAGAGACTCACAGCATACAATTACATTGTTTGATCCAAGAACACCAAAATCACAATCCAATATTATTGCCATTGCATAATAACCTCTGGCAATTGCAATTCTCTCTTTTTGTACAACATGCCATGCATACAGCTCTCAAACCATCACCAAAACCACCTTGCAGCCACAAGAAAACCAAACAAAACTTGTGTCCCAGAAACACCCAGTAGTACAATTTCCCAAGTACATTTTTCGGAACCATACTCTTGGCTATCTATTAAGGGGAATCTGGAGGGGAGACCTCTCTGCCAATGCACCAAACTCTGTTTCGACTTGGCGTTGCAGTCACTGGACTTGATTTGATTTCAGCACTGCAAAACTCACCATCCACTTTGTTCATCTGGTCGATAAGAGAGTGCCTCACACGTTGACTATGCACCGGTGAGTCAGAAAGATTCATTCCAGGAAAGCCCCCTGTAGGCACAGGCGAGTTGGGATTGCTTAAAACATCTTCTCGCAAAATATCCCCCATCCGTGTGAGTATCTTGAATGCCAAGTTTTGAAGAGCTCGGGAATATGCTTCTACAATTGAATGTCCAACATCCTACATATAGCAGCAATAGGAAGGAAATAACCAAAATTATGAAATAGTTTTTGCCAACACAACAAGTTTACATGTGAATAAGCGAAAACATAATTAAGAAAGCATGGAGATAATGTCAATGTTATGGTACAAATCTCACATTCTTTAAGGGTTAAGAAATTTTTGTTTCAGATTGCACTGCCATAGTAGTTGATCATAGCAAGAAAGTGTTTGTAAACTGCTAATGAATATACATCTGTGTATTATTTTCCCATTTTATGTTACAGAGTATTAAACCGTTGGAAAGGCAATGCAAAGTGATGAGCTTAAAGCAACTTTATGGTCAACTTGCTTGGAGAAGGATTATTTCTCCCATGACATTGGCATTTTACCAATTTAGGACAAAATGTCGTCATACACCTTTTGAATCAGTCATGAAAACCTAGTACTGGGATTATTTTCCATGCGACAGTTATGGATGGAATCATCCCAAACCCCAACAAGTTAAAACGGTACAAATCTACATAATGAAGCTCAAAAGGTACCATCTAGAATGTGCCGCTGTTCAAACTCGAAGTACAAACAGAGGCTTAAAAACTTAGGAAATTGCATTTTATTAAACTTACCTTTCCATATTTGACTTTCACAACATCAAGAAATGTCTGAGCAAGGTTAGGATATCTGGTCTTCAGTTGCCGTATAAGAGCTTCCGCTTGGTCCAATAAGAACTCCATCTTATCCAGGTCAGATATTGGATCCTTTATGAAGGACCATGAAGTTCGAACTGGTGATTTACCACAGGTTTGTTCAATAATTCTCTCTTTCCAAGCTAATACTGCTGCTTCCAACCTATTGACGGCTTCAAGGGCATTGTGTTCAGATTTCAAACTTAGAGAATTGAGCATTTCCTCTGCTGATACTGATTCGGCACTCAAGATTCTGTAAAATTCTTCGCCAAGGCATGCCTTTCCAGACTGTAAATAAGTATAGATGGTCATCAAACTCATCACTAGTGAAAAAATGCAGAAACAATTTTCTAAGTCCTGAAATGTAGTCGGCATATTCATAAGATATACAGCATATCTGCATATGTATAGCAGTGAATAGACAAACTTCTGCCATGAGAGTGAGATGCGATAATAATAGCATATTAAGAGCTGAAAATCACACATAAGTGACATAATTGCAATACTTTACTCTTTTGGCACAAATGAGCTTTAATGATGGCTTGAGCCCAAAGTCTGATGGCCATTTCTTGCTCTTGTAGAAGGTTAGCTTTTTTGGAATGAAAACGACAATGTATTGAACTTTCAAGCAAAAAATCTGTCACCTAAAGAGCTTCCAACATGGATGAGAGCTATTTCATCAAGGCTTATATGTCATCCGATGCTAGGATACCTTCCATTACCATGACTCAAGTAGAACCCAAGGTTGGATTTAAACGTTTAAATTACAAAACAAAACATAATATAAAAAATCCTGGGGAAATTTGTCTAAGCTTACTGCGGATAAAGTGCTTTGAAACGAAGAAAGTTGCTTGCCTTAGGAAGTGCATCTTTGATAATGGTTGGGACAGGCATTTCAAGCAAGATAGATTCATTGATGGATTTGGCAGCCTTGAATACTTGGTGCACCACTTTACCCTGATTTAGCAATTTTTTCTTTTCAAGTTCCGAAAGGCCTCTGGTTGGTACTTGGGGCAAAGGAAGCCACCACTTTCTGCTCCTTCTTATACTCGTGCTCCTTCCTTCAGCTCGGCTACCTCCTTCGTCGTACCAAAACTCAGTGCTAACCATTGAATCTAGAATCTCCTGTCAGTTTTAGATACGCAGATAGGGTAAATTTAGAGAATGAATGCAGTATAGTTCATTTGATTTTGATAGGAATAAAGTAACCACCCACAATAAGCATGGAGTCCAACTTCTGAAGTGCTGGAAGATTTATATGGATGTCTGCACGAACTTTTGGAGTCATTATCTGCTCAAAAAAAAAAGAGTTGATGAAAAGGACCATAAATCACAATGCTAAGGACTAAATGCACAGCTTAAGGGAAAAATTATTCCACTTCATTGAACCAAAAAGGGAAATTACCTCCATTGTGCGGCCATTGGCACCGTGTTGCTTAGCTGGAACCAACTCAACCATATAGTTGGTAGGGGAGAGCAACCAGTCCATTTCTCTTCGCCATTTGCTCTTTCTATCTTCTGGAAGTGGCTCCAATTTCCACAGTTCCCCAAAAATTGATGCTGCAAATCCATTTATAGCATTTTCAAGTTAAAGGAAAGTTAATGTACCTAAAAAAGGAATAGAAACAGAAGAATGACGTTATAATATTAAGACAAGGATCAAAGCCACCCAAGTTCCTTTGAAACATCAAGATTTGATCTCCTCTTCTACCATTGGGAAATTGACATTCAACCTAATGTCGTGTTTTATATGTGGTCATGTCCATTAATATAGGTAGAAGCTAATTATTTCGTCTTAAACCTGAAATCAGAACATGTTCGATCTTGGATGTGAAGTCCAAAGAAACTTTCAAAAGATCAAGCTTAAATTTTGAGCATTTTCACACTTTCCTTGAAGCAAGATTACCATCTTCCTACATAGATACCCTCATGCTTAAGAAGTATTCCCTATAATTTATTATCGGCGCTAAGCTACATGTGTGAAGTAGAATACCCTGTATTGCAATGTATTGACTGAAATACATAACATCCAATCTTGTGAGGAAATGGACACTTAGTGTACCTGCTAGATTTGTTATGGCATTAGACAAAGCTAATGCAGTGGGGAGCCCCTTATGTCCCCCTGTAACATCTTCACCCAACAACAATTTTGCAAATCTCTCTTTCATTGCTTCAACATCTGAAAACTGAAGACTCTGAATAGGTTTTTCCTTGGAATAAAACTGTTTGGTGGCGCTTTCTGCAATCTCCCATTCATCTAGTCCCTGCTCATCCCTCTTCATCATTGTCCAGTGAGAAGAGTATGATCCAGTGGCATTATTGCTAGAAGAACAGCTTGAGGCATCTTCGTCCAAGGAGTCGGAGACACATCCATCCCCCCTGCTAGTGGGGCTTTCAGTTTCATAAGCATGGTTGTTAAGAATGCAACTCTCTAGGCCATTGTATGTCATTATTCCTGAAACCAGTTTCCTTTACATTAATACACTAACCAAAGAAAGGGCAAACAGTATTTTCATAAACCTTATTTTTTTTCCTAGAAGGCAAGCAGGGTTACATCTGCAATGCTCAGTTGGAGTTCCAATAGAAGGTGGATGAGTATTTACATCAGACAAAAGAAATACACAACAGAAATTTTCAACATCCAAACTGTTGACTTTTAGTGATTTGTTGTGCAAACAATAGCATGAGATAGTAATGACTAAGAGAAAAACTAGCATATGATAAAGGAACTGAATTATTTACGCAATATGAAACGGTAGTTTGTTCTGCTTTCAGTTGGTTGATGAGCACACTAATGGGGCATGTATTTCAGGATAGTATACGCTGTGCCACATTTCATCTTTCTCAATGTTCAACCTAATTTGGTATAAAGTATGATCACCCCTGCATCACTGGTATGACAATCTTAAGGGAGCATTTGCTTATTCATCTGATTATTATGCATGACTTAGGCCAACATTCTGCAATCTCCAAAATTTTCAAGTTCTCCATGCTTCTAGCATGGCTTTTTGACACCGAACGAAAGAAGGTGAAAAAACTTCAGATAGAAGAAAAGTATGAAGAGAAAGCCAGCTGCTATAGCCTGTTCATCGGAGGTACAAGATCCAATGGTACAGCAGTTTTGCACCAAAAGGTTGTCATAAACAAATGTGCAGAGATTGCAACACAATTGAGAATAACAAGACAACCACAAAGTAAACACTTTTCGAAAGTATCTCATATAGACCAACTAGTCCAATCTAGTAGATAGAAATCAGAATCACTGCTCAACAACTTTCCAACATCTATGCAGACTTTGTGGCAACAACTAGGTGCTTCTCACATGTCAGTGCAAAGCAAAGTCAAATCTGTCTCAACTGTGAAAGAGCTAGCTAGCACATGCAAATTCCAATCTGTGTTTTCAACTGCTTGTCTCAACCGTTCAAGAAAAAATGCTTGGCTCAAAAGAAAACTGGAAGCCTCTTACAATAGATTATAGAATCAACTGAATTCAAAGCAGCATCCGGACAGTCCGAAAGCAGTGTTTGATGGGCTCTATGGAGGATATAGCAGGTAAACTAAGTGTAATTCTTAAGTTCTTTTTCCTTTCATCATTTCTACTTTGTGTACTTTAATTTAATTTATTATTACTTTACTTAATCATTAAACTAAGTGGTCAAACATACATTTTGACTTTGAGTATTTATGGTCCAGATCTAACAAGGAACCTTCATAACTCTAGATCTGGAGCCTTTGGTCAACAATCCAATACAGAAAGAACATGACACATATATTTAATAAGGTATAACCAACCTAGGTCTAGATTTTTTCCCTTAAATTGTGGTGGTTGGGGTGTCTGGAACACAGAAAAACTTCAACAAGAACAAGAAGCTGATCCAAATAGAAACCAAAATTAGCTCTTCAGAAGAGCAACCATCAACCCCACCTAAGGTTACTTTCATTTGTTCCATGTAGTGGGGCCGGTAGTTTTTGCAAATGGGGCCCACCACTGCCATGAATCAGAATAATAAATAAGAGCCATGGACTTTCCATGGGCTCTGTCCTCTGGATAAATCACACCAACTTTATTTATGGTATCTCCGTTTTTTCAAAACAAACACCAATATATTCAGAGTTCTCATCCATAGAAAAGTAATTAATGAATTCTGAAGTTGTGGGTCCTTCATCCTTGCAGTGCCTCCAGGTTCAAAGAATGGGAACAATTAATGGATCTCACCTGTGAGACCCTGGGGGTTTAAAATTTCCTTAATTACAGCATACCAAAGTAAAATCTTAAAACTCATGGCACCAAAAATATCTCCAAACCCGCAGCCACAAGAGTTCTTTTCTCAAATTTTGTACCAAAAGTTTTAATAAGCAAAAACTTTGACCTCAACTGGGTCGCAACCAAACTCACGTTGAAATGTAGATAGAAATGCTTAGGCCCGTTTTCCCTATTTAGAAATACAAGCGCAGATAATATGCAAAAGATTAACCATTGTAAGCTCGTAATATTCGCTTCCTATTCCTTCAGAGTTTATACATGATAATATCAATGAATTTCAAGCCAGTAAAGGTAAAGGAAATCATTTTCCACCTTAATGAAAGGCAGAGAGTTTTATATTAAAGTAATAATTCAAAACATCCAGACCCCCATGATATCATACACGGTTGCATTAAAAAAAAATGTGAAGAATGATGCTAGTAACAAAAGGCAACATAAAACTATGGAACTCAATTTATTAATGTCAAATTTGATGTCTTTATGTCCAGGTTGTGGTCATGGACATTTACTGCTCCTCATATACAATACATGTTCAACCAATTTAAATGAGATACTCTGAATGCAGATTATACTAATGGTGGTGCTGCCGAATGGGTTCCAGAGTTTACATACCTGGGGGGCCCACCCATCTTTGATAAACCCTTGCCTTTCAAGGCAGGAACAGTGCTGAAGCAAATTTTTGCAGCATGGACTACCCACATCTTGATATAAACAAAAAAAAAACCACCCACATCACCTAAGGCTCGGTTTGGTTTGGTTTAGTTTTAGGTGCGCTTTCTGCAACACTTACGGGACTACAGTCTTCACAGTATAGTCATGAAACTAGTAAAGCAAACACTAAATGTAATTTTGTTTCATTTGCAATGTCATTGTGTTCAGTTGACATAAGTTCCATACGGACTGCTCCTGCGTATTATACTACTATCCATGGACAGCTGCAACCTTATGAGATGAATATAACTATTGTAAGATGAATATATTGTTATCTCTATGGTTGGTAATTGGGAAAACGTACATGTCATTCTTCCAAACCTCGATATTATTTTTTCCTCAAACGATAATTTCAAGTGTTGAATTATTAGACAAATGTGGTTTCTGGTCAAGCATATCTAGGTACAACGACAGAAATCATTTCAATTAGCATTTATATTTATTTTGCATCAAGAAATTAGGGGCGGCTACACCGTTGTTTAAGAGGGTTCAACCGAACCCCTTGTGTTTAACAAATACGTGTTTTTTTTTACACGCATTCTAACTTTTCTTTAGTATTGTTGGTGCTGGATTACTCATACGGAGCAAAAGTAAATGAAAGTCAAATAAAATTTGTGAACAACTCCGTAGCATAGCCCAGCAAAACCAAAATAACTCAGCCCAATAAGTTTTGTAACCACTCCTTAATAGCTTTTATTTAAAATTTTCTTTTGCGTATGACTTGAAAGGTTTATTTTAAGATCTTTTCTATAGTAGAAATATATGACTTATATTGTCAAGTTGGAGTCTATCATTGAGTTTTGTCTCAATTAAATCCCGTAATTTTCGCCCCTGAAATAAAATCATGGAGCTGCCCCTGTAAGCAATTGAACATACAACTGTTCTTGTATCCAACATGTACACACAAGATACATCTCACCTGTGTGTGCGCGCGCATGCGTGAGAGAGAGAGAGAGAGAGAGAGAGAGAGAGAGAGAGAGAGAGAGAGCTCTTACTCTCTTGTTCATCAAAGTCAAAGCTAAGCTCTCTGTCCCGAGAGCAGCAAGCAAATCTCCTCCTCATGATCAACATCTCTTCTTGTATCCAACTTGATCTTGGGAACAAATTTCAGAAGAACCCAAGATGATTGGGCAGATATTCCTCTCCTACACTAAATGTGATTGTTTTCAAAATTTCAAAAAGCAAACGTCACTAGGGAACAAACATTCAGTGACCCCTACAGGGGTACAGGTTCACATTCAATATTGCCAGATAAGTAGTGACTTTTGGCAAACAATGTATGACAATTCAAATCAACTTTTAATTTGGTACAGATAAATGATGGCTAGCAAAAATTCACTTCCCTATCAATTTGTATAGGGAACAATTATGCATGTTATAAAGGAAAAGAAAGCGAAGAAATGACTCGGAAAAAGCTTTGAAAAGTGGGATTTTCTTCCCAAAAAGGAGGGGGAAAGTGAAGCTAATTGTCTCAAAAGCTGATTTTTTCTTTATCCATGGGGAAAGGAGTATTAAAAAATTGACAGAAGAAGAAAAGGTCAGAGACAAAAGAAAGAAAATAAGTTTCACATCGGCAAGGGGAAAATGACGAGAAAATCGAAGAACGCTCAAAAGAAAAAGAAAAAACTTTGTAGCTATCCCAAGCACAAGTTTTTTTTTGATAAATCAATTCATTAACACCAAACCAATTCCAACAAGTTTTTTCTTTCTTGGTTTAAGAATTAAGTCCAACAAATTGCCGATCATAAGAATCCTATTACTGAGTTGACACGGACTTGCTGGGCTCCTGAATCGACACTGAGAGAGTGAGCTATCACCCAAGAAACAGAAACCATTTTGAACAAAAACCCAACAGAAAAAGAGAAAACTAAAAGGAAAAAAAAGAGAGGGTATTTTAAATATAAAAAAAATTAAAATACCTTTTAGACCCAATCAAACAAACAACTTTTGAAGCAAAAAGATCTCCGCTTGAGGAAAGTTTCTGGCTTCACAATCAAAAGCCATTTAAAAAATGTTTTGCTTTTGCTTTTGCTTTCTGCACTGATATTTCCCAGCTCTGCTTTTACCCACCCCTAAACCTAGGACAGGCAAATACAAAAATGGCGCACCAGATGATACTAATAAAAAACACACTTCAATTTGAAAAAAAGGTCAAAGCGATACACATTTCATACATACATATATATATACACACAGGAGAATGCAGCATCTGCGCACAGATAAACACGAAACTTTTTCCCCCAAAAATTAAGAGCCTTTGTTTCAGCTGAAATAAATCGGCCGGAACAGAAGAAGAAGAAGGTAGGGACAAAATAGGAAGATGAGATGCAAACCTTGGATGGCGTAAACGATGCTGAACACTCTGAAGTTTTGAGTTAGAGAGAGGAATTTTTCAGAGCTGGGGTTGTTCAGAGCTGCATTTGAGACGCCATGTGGAATCTAAAATTTGAAGCTACTGGTTTGGAGAGAGAAAATGCGGGTAAAATTAATTTTACTACTCTGAAGTGAAGTGAAAAGTAGCATCAGAAAGGTGAGAGAAAAACAATGGGGACTGGGAGGGTATTGAATTCGGGATTAATTTCCGTCACAGCGGCTGACAGAGAGAGAAGGAGATGCCGTGGGGAGGAGTGAGAGGGGCGAATATTGAGGCATTTAAGAGAGAGAGAGAGAGAGGTTAACGAGAAAGACGGAAATGAAGTGAAGGGAGGAAAGGGATGGGTGGTGGGTGGGTGGAGACTCTGGGTCGGGTCCGCGTCCTGAAGCGCCTCACTTTTCAAAGTCTTTGTTTTTGACGTTTGTGGAACTGAAATGGGTCCACTTACGGCCCAATAAGAAAAAGAGGCAATTGGGAAAGGAAGTTCTGAACCAGGGTTACAAACAAACCGAGCTGTTCGCGAGCAGTTTGAGGCGGGTTACAAACAAATCGAGCTGTTCGCGAGCAGTTTGAGGCGTAGCTAGACTTGAATCTTTTAATAATCGAGTCATGTTCGAGATCTAGTTTTGAGCTCGTTTAGTAAACCATCTGAGTTTAACACTCCAAAGCTCGCTTCAAAATAGTAGGCTCGATTTATTTATAGAGTCTTGTTTAGTTAATGAATCCAACTCAATTCATTAAGAGTTTGCTCATTTACATCCAAGCTAAGCTCAAACGCAATAAAAGCTTGGTTCTGTTTATTTTCTGCCCTATTCTTAGGCATCATATTTGTTCTACAATGTCCTATAGTGGGTTTGGGCATCAAATACCCCCAAAACAAATACAGTAACATACTATATATTTTTACAACTGACCATATCAATTATGAATGGATATATTAAGGGTTTGCAGCGACCGTTTGATTTGAATAAGAGTTTTAATCAATCGATTCATGACATTTCAATTTATTACGATTACATAATCTGCAAGGTTAATGATAATGCCACGATCATAATCTTTTCTGCCACGACATTTTGATGTCGCTTTTTGATCAATGCAAGCGACACATCTACATGACTACTTCTGCTTCTCTCTCTCTCTCTCTTAATTTTGTCCTGAGAGTAAGAAGCAAAACCCAGTTTGTACTAATCTCTCCCTTCGTCCCTTCCATGGCCTTCAATCGTCTTCACTCTCAAACCACTTGCAGATCAATCTGATCCCTCTCATTAGAAACCGCCTGCCCACTGCCTCTCAATTGATTTCCTTTAATTCCCTGCCTCATTCGTAACCCATACACCAAATCCCGCTCTCCAAATTAGCTCGCAATCTATGCATGCATACAAATAATAGACAGAGCAATGGTTGATTTTGGTAAAGCATAGCCATTTGATGTTGAGATTTTTCAGATCATCCCATTTTTCTTGTGTTAAAAATATAGAGTTGAATCCAGATAGAATTTAAGTGCTGGGTATGGTGGTACTGTAGATTGATTCAAATATGAAGGGAAATTGTCACTGTCATCATCGACAAAAGATGAAGGGCGAAATGATTTTGAAGCTTTCCTGATTTATCTTGTATTCATGGCCCTCTCTAGTGGCCTTCCTCAGCGATCGGTGGTCCAAAATGCAGTAAGATTTGAAATGGTAGAGTACACACACGCTGAAAAAAAAAAAAAAAAAAGAGTACACAGAGAGAGAGAGAGAGAAAGAAGGGCACAATTGTACGGCTACATGAAAGAAGGGCACAATTGTAGTTGAAATGGAAGAGAGAGGAGGTATTATCCGGGGGATAACACCCCAAAACCTTCCCATATATAATACCCTCATATATAATACTCCCTCCGGGGTATTAGGGGGTACAATATAATCCGGGGCTTAGCTAATACCCCCTCCATTTTGCTTCCCAAAAGAAGTCTTAAGGCTGGGCCCACGGACTAAAAGAGGGTATATCACAATACCCCATCCAAACAGGCCCATACTCGTGGCATTATCGCCACCCACTCAATCTAGCAATATACCATGCAAATGTGTTTGAGTCCCACAAACTTTCAAACTCTTATTTCTAATTTTCTAGATTTTTCACTTTTTTTAAGAAAGAGAGTGAGATAGAGATAGAGAACAGTGGGGAAGTGGAAGAGAGGGAGAGAAAGGGGTGGAAACGTGGGAGAGGGAGGGAGGGAGAGAGAAAAATTATTCTATGCCACTGGGCACCGTCACGTGGTACTCTAAATCTATTTTTCATTACACGTCTTTCTGTGTATAAAATGAGACAATGCTAGTGTGCATCAAACACGGGACCAAATAAAATATTAAACTATCTTTTTTTATCAACTAACGTTTTTGTCAGTTCGATACACGAGACTGAAAATAAACCAAAAGATTTTTTTTATCCCGTGCATCGGACGGACACAAACGCTAGTGTTACGAATAGTGATGGTGGTTGACTGTGATCGGTTAGAATCGATATAATTGACTAAAGTAAACTAATAGATTTGATTAAAAGTTAACCAGTCAATCGGTCGAACCATATGAATTAATTACCAAATGTGGTAGTTAATCGTGATGGCGGATATTGATTTGATTTAAGTGTTAACGTCTACCTACTCGTGAATGTTACTATACGATACCACGAAACGTTACTCCCTCCGTCCCTAAATAAATGTCCGACGCACAAATCTAGGCCTTTAAAAAGATGCATTTGTTTCATTAAAAAAATTAATTTTTTTCACAAATCAATAGGTAGCAATGAGTTCTATTAGAATGTGAAAAAAAATTAAAATTTTTAATGAAAAACATGCATATTTTGTAAGGTCTAATTTTACGCGCTGGACACTTATTTAGGGATGGAGGGAGTAATATATATATATATATATTACTGTAACATAAATGTTGCCACTTTTTGCTATATACGGAGTACTCAGTTACTCACTTCAACTAATGGGGACTATTTACCTTTTGTTGTACAACCAATGAACTATGCAATCAGAAAATTATGACTTATTAAGGGTGTGTTTGGTAACATTTTCAGTTCTTTGTTTTTTAAGAAACTAGAAGTAGAAATAGATTTATATTTTCATAAAAACAAAAACAAGAAACATGCTTGGTAATATTTGTGTTTCTCAAAAAGAAAAAAAAACTGGGAAAATCACCTTTTTGTAGTTTCTGTAGTTTACAAAAAACTCTAAAAAAGTTTTATGAAAAACAAAAAAGTAGAAACTTGTTACCAAACAAGTTTTCTTTATTAGTTTTCAAAAAAGTAAAAACAAAAACTGAAAACAAAAAAAAACGCCTCCTAAGTCATTTGGATATATATATATTTTTATCTTTATTCAATTTTTGTACACATTTGTTAGTTTTGCATCAACTTTATTTGAATTATTGACTCGTCTTGGCTAGAGATATCTAAAAAGTAAAAATAATGTTCAAAACTAAAGTAAAATATCGGCTTAATCAGAAATTAGTAATAGCGTTACGAAACAGCCAACATTGCTTCAGTATTTAGACCTCCTTTGTTTAGGATCCTTGTAAAATATTAGCTAAATCAGATATTAGTAAGAGCTAGCGTTTACAAAATATCCAACTTTTCTTCAGTATTTAGACCTCCATAATAAGAATATGAGTGTCGCTGGATATTATTGGTTTTGAACAACCAGGCCCCAAAAACTCTAATAGGGGAATTCAAAACAGAACAATTGGTAACCGATTCCTTATAATCCGAAAATTCAAATGTCCAAATCATTGGATTAAAGAATATATATATATAGTAAAATAGGGCTTCATGCATTTACAGGACTAAAAAGATAACCTCTGATGATGTCATATTCTAAAACATAAGTAGGTGCCGGTTTTAGGATGAATATATAATTATCTCTAAAATTTATATTTGATTTTTATCTATGTAAATTAAAATTTGTTTATTGTGCACATAGGTTAACTAGGGATCATTGTCTTAAGAACCACATTGCTGCCATCATCTGTAGAGAATCCCATTGCACATATGTACAGACCGAAGTTGAAGTCCCGCAGCTTGTTTACGGGCAGTGAAGAATACATAATTATCCTTCACTGAATCCATTTCGATGCTTCAACTTTAATGGAACAAAATAAGGGAGAACAAAAAAATCGTCACTGTGATCTGAATCGCTCAATTTGTCGAGTATGCTTAGTAGATCATTTAGGAAAAAAAGTTAAATTGATAAGATATCATTATAATTTTAAAACTGAACAGTGAAATAAATGTATGTTGATCATGTAGATGTCAATGTTCAGTTAATTTTATTTTTGGTACACATGAAGTGTTCAACAATCTCGACAAAGTGAATAGATCAGATCACGATGACGAAATTTCAATTAAGCATACCGAAGTGCCCTACACCCTCGTAGTGCATTAGCGCACTGCGGGTACCCCTTGTCCCAAAATAAGGAAATGGTAAAGAAAGTTGGTTGGGAGAAATTTCCAAAAATTTTATTCAAACATCCAAGGAAAAAGGTTGAGAGAGAGAGAGAGAGAGAGAGAGAGAGAGAGAGAGAGAGAGAGAGAGAGAGAGAGAGAGAGAGAGAGAGAGAGAGAGAGAGAGAGAGAGAGAGAGAGAGAGAGAGAGAGAGAGAGAGAGAGAGAGAGAGAGAGAGAGAGGAGTAGCATCGTTCCACCTTTTATGGGCATAATATGCGTCGGTGGCGAGGTGGCTGTCTCATCTTCCGCGTCTAAGAGCATCCGCACTAGGCTCAGCAAATTTTGGACCAAATTAGAGAGCAAAAAGTCACTTTATTACTTTAGCTATCCACTTTTAAAATGTTCACTACATCAGGTTTTCTACTCACACTCTCTTTTCAATTAAATATTCATATTTTTGTATTTCCTTTTTAATAAAAAAAAAAAAACCATTTGGAGCCTTGGAATAGAGTAGATAGAGGGTTTTGTTCTTTGCCAAAATAATATTCTATTCAAAAACGAGGGAATAGTGCCTCGTTTTTCTTACCGAGACACTGCAGCAATACTAAATTGACCCAGATGATGACGAGGCTGATGCCATGCAATTTCTCACTTTTGGCTCGTTAAAACAGCCTAAAGGGCCAAGTGGCGAGGGTGATATAGATGCTCTAAGGGCGCGCCCATTGCCCCATCATTGCAGCCCATTAGCTCATCGTCCGCGTCTAAGGGCGCGCCCATTGCCCCATCATTGCAGCCCATTAGCTCACACCAATAAAGTAGTAGTACTACTTTAGTAGAGTAATATTTCAAGTGATTTTCATTAACTTTTTATCAAAAGTACTAATTGATTACCCGATTTGAAATCGAGACAAATTAGACTATCAGCGAAGTGAAAAAAGAAAAGAAAAAGAAAGATGAAACCACTCTTGTACTCCCCATCCCAATTTAATTTGTTTGTCTTTTCTTTTATATTGGAAATCCTCTTGTAGCCGACCCCAAGTGATTGAGACATAATGCTCGGTTTGGTTTGAAAATCCAAATTATTTACGGAGCATATGATTACACCTAGAAGTAGTTTACTTTTCAATATTTACCATTCAATTTTTTTGAAAAGTTACTTTATTTCAAAAAAGTAAGGGCCAAAAGAAAATTTTATCCATTTAAAAGTCAAACGGACAAATAAATTGGGACAAAACGAAGTCAAAAAATAGACAAATAAATTGTGATGGAGGGAGTAAAAGCCCACGGGAAAAAAATAATATTGAGTTTGTTTCTTATCTTCGTCTTAAGTGAGTGTTTTTTTTGTTTTAAGCTTTTGAAAAAGATACTCCATAATTTTTATCCAAAATATTTTTTTTGAAAAAATGACAAAACTTGGAAGGAAAGAAAAAAGTTAAGATATACCAAATGGGTTTTAAAGTATCTATAGGTCTACTAACATAACTCCCGGACACTAACCGTCGTCCGATGTATGTGTGCTCATGTGCATTGAATAGCTATGGATCCAATTGTGTTCTTATTAGTGTTGCTTTTAAAGTATTTGTTAATTTGTTCTCGTTTTTTTTTTTGGGTGAACATTAATTTGTGTTGCGTTATATTTTTTTGTTTCGATAGTTAATGGTGTTCAGGCCAGCTTATGCCCACTCTCTACTAATCTCCTTGCAGGTCCGGTCAAAAGCAGACCATCCACGCCTAAATTAGAAAATTCACAAGAAATTACTTTCTCGCTGTCTGTCCCGAAGAATCAAAACGTAATCAACTTTGTATAGGGCTGTTACGTGCGTATTTTGTGTATCCATTTTGTCGCACTCCGCGCCACGCAGCTCCCAGAAAGGCCCACTCAGAAACAAAACAACAAAACAAAACAAACGGCCCATGTGCAAAAGGAGGCCACCACTACCTTTTGTCTCCATTTTTTCTTAGCCAAGTCTGTGGCTCTCAGAAATTACTACTAGAAGCTCTGTTACTTTATTCATAGTTTTTTTGTTTGCAGGAATATAGAATAGGAATAATCAAAGTGGCCATGGTCCGTTGTGCATTTCTTAAGGGAGTTTTAGTTTTTTGTTTTTTTGGCTCTGCATGTACCCTGCACTGAGTTTGAGGAAGGAGGCAATTGTGCTCTTCCATTTGTTTTATGCTTTCTTCATTCGTACTATTATTGGTCCCGTAAGAGAATTTGCACTTACATTCCTGTATTTATCACCGATTTGAAGATACACCCCTTATACTTTAAATTTAAACACTTACATCCCTTGTACGTAAACATACAGGGGTGTAAGTGCAAATTTCTCTTCTTTCACTTCAAAGTACAGAAGGTGTACGTGCTTAAATTTGAAGTACAAAGGGTGTATCTTCAAATCAGTGATAGTACAAGGGGTGTAAGTGCAAATTACCCTCTCTCTTTCTTTTTCTTTTTTTATAAAAAAAAGTATTTAAATTTTTAACATTACCTTTCATTCGTTAATTTCATTTAGTTATGAGAATTAAGTTGTGAAAAGTTAAATACTTTTCTTTTTTAAAAAGACTAATATTTGAGATCCAAAAATGGAATCGTGGAGCAACTATAGAGGACAAAAGGAGTAGAGATGGCAACGAGTAGGGGTAGTGTATGAGTGTTTTTTTAATCGGCAAATTTGTTTTTATTAATCTAAGAAACGAAGTTATAAAGATTAACAGGAAACGGGACAACAACATCACAACCGAAGACCTACATACCAACTATGTTGAGAGACTAACAATATATGAGTTGAGAGACTCTTTTCCATCCTGATCCCCACTGGAAAGATTCTTTATGTTCCACGTCCAAATCTCCAAATAGAGATATAAGACGATCCACCGTACGGCATATGAGACAGAGAGGTGGGGTAGGGATAACAAGGAGTAGGGTAGTAGGGTAAGGGTTTGAGGGTTCTTTTCCATCCCCGGTCTCCGATTGAGGAATCCTTTATTTTTACCCCGATTGATCCAATCTCTAATAGGGATATTGGAAAAATTCACCAAGTAGGGATTTGGTTTTCTCCGGATATAGCAATACCCAAGAAAAGAATGAAATAGAACTATACAGGTATCAAGAAAATTCCTCTCCCATTGATTGATTTAAATGTCATGACAAATTGCGAACGTCATATATTTTCTGATGAACGTAGTTACTAGAGTTTGGATCCTCTCTTGTCTACGTTTTAAACTAGAGAAAACAATCCTAATCTAGACCGCACATTGAAAAAATCAATGGCTTTGATCTGCTCACAAACTTTTCGCGAGAATAATTCAATTCTTCACATGAAGGTCATATATTTGTAGATGAACTTGAATAGAGTAAAAATTAATGATGATGCAGCAGTATCAAAGGCAACGAGCACTATTGGAACAAGAGCAATTGGTCGGGATGCGAATGACTCCATTTTGGGAATCTTTATTAAGTCATATGAAGGCCTCACCTCTCCACGGCTTGCGGAGGCTATGGCAATTAGAAATGGTATGAATTTTGATGTTGCTCTGAATGTAGGACGTGTTCTCATTGAATCGGATGCGGAGTCGATTGTTTGAAGCTGTTCCATGTCAAAAGATCCACCCTCTGATATCGCAGTTTTGGTACAAGATTGTTTAGCATTGAAGGATTCGTTTCAGTTGTGTGAATTTAGTTTTGTTAAACGTGATTGTAATATGGCTGCACATGCTTGTGCAAAGAAAGCTCTTTCTTGTAGTTTGTCTGGTCTGTGGACAACTACCTTGCCCCCATGGGGTTTCTCTCTCTCTGATGTTTAGGCGTTTTTCCGCTTCTCAGATTAATAAAATCTTCTCCCTTTTGTCAAAAAAAAAAAAAACTTGAATAGAGTTACTAGGGTTCAGATCCTCTCAAGTCGAAGTTTTGTATTAGAGGAAACAATCCTAATCTAGACCGCACATTGGAAAATCAGTGGCTCAGATCTGCTCACAAACTTTTTGCGAGAATAATTTAATTCTTCATGTGAAGAGTCTTTGAGCATATCCAAATCATTGATTACAGCATTGGACGGTCAACATTTTGACTGTCCGCTCCAATTCAAAACTTGAGAGGATCCACTTCAGAGTTGCTAAAATATTTCACCGAGTTTTTTCATGCAATGTCATGTGGCCATTATATTTGGTATGATAGATCCTAATATATTAGATAAATGTGACAACTCATGATATATTGGCTGGGCTTTTGCCTTGTTGACGGGCTCCATTGCACTCATAATGGACTTTTACGTAACACCTAATGAATTGCAATAGCCCATAGGCAATAATATTGTTGGACGAAGCTTAGTTCTTTTTTTAGGGCTTCTTCCTGGCCCTATATGAGTGGATTACACCCCAATAAGTCCTAGCCAAATTAGCTCACCAAAATATAATCTAAACTGTCAGACTCCCTATTCGAAATTATTCTCTCTCTCTAACCCTAAAGAAGCCGCCGTCCCCATCTCTCTCCTTCCCCTCCCCCTCCCCCCAGGGTTTTATGCCCCAATGGTGACGGGAGGGGAGGGATTTCTCCCCCTCGTGGGATTTTTCAATCTCTCGATTATAGATCTCAAAGGTTTTCTCTCTTTCCCTCTTCACCCCCATCTTCCTCCTCTCCAAACCACCATCCGACGGCCTTCCTCCGCCTTTTCCACCGTGCAGTCCGACGGCTTTTGGATGTAGTGGCTTGCAAATCGTGGTTGCCGGAGGCGTCCTCCTCCCACCGGAGTGGGAGATCTGGGTGGGTGGATGAAGTCTGCCCCGGTACGGCGGACTCCGTCCGGTTCCGGTTATCGGTTTTTCTCTTCTTTTTTTTTTCTGGTTCTTTTCTTTGGTATCCCCTGTGTGGGATTTCTCCCTGTTTGTGGGGCTTCTATCACCTCTATGTGGGTGTTTTTGGTTGTTTTCTGCAGTGTTCCGTCTGTTTGGAGCGATTGGTTTAGTTGGAGTTGGGTATAGTCTTTGAACTGGGTCCCCTCCTATTTGGTTTCTTGGTCTCTTGTTTAGAGATAGAGTTTCCTCTTGATGTACTGTTTCTTGGATCTATAATATCACCTGCATGTTATCGTTGTGGCAAAATAAAATAAAATAAATTAGCTCACCAAAGCTCATAGCTCACAAGGTCCTGTCCGTAATTTTTGTTTGAAAATACCCTCTGGTACATTTTTTAGTGCGAGCGGGTACCACGTGGTGTCCGCTCGTGCATCCGAGCCGTCTATTTCGTGTTTAAACGGCTCAGATTCAGAGATAGAAAAAGGAGAGAGAAAGTGTTGGGGTGAGAGAAGAAAGAGGGTTTCAATCTGAGCCGTCCAAAAGTGAATCGGACGGCTCAAATGCACCGAGCGGGTGCCACGTCGGCAATACCTGCTCAGCACTAAAAAACTTCTCCTCCATGTGTAACTCAGCGTGTGCCCCCCCCTCTCTTTATTCTCTCTCTAACTCAGCGTGTGGTCCCCCCTCTCTTTATTCTCTCTCTCCTTTTTTTTTAAGATTAAAATGTTTATACTTTTACATAGTATTATATATACATATATACTTTTCTTTTATTAGAATTATATATTTAAAATTTTCTCATAGAAATCTACTGAATGAGATCCATATTGAATGTAAAATTTAAAAAAAATCTAAGTTTAATTTTTAATGTAAATTTTATATTGTTGTGATTGAATTTTTGTCTGTTTCAACATTTAATTGCCTAGTTCAAGTACTATTAATTTTTTTCAATTTTTCATTCAGTATTTAGCTAATGAATACTGAATGAAAATTTTAAAAATTAGATCAAGAACTTACATGTATTCGATTAAGCTGATTTTTACGGAGCACTTACACACCCAAATTACAACCCCACACTTATCCGATTATGTGCACTTGAATGTGTAAAAAGGGATATAATTCTTCATCCAAATTTTCATTCAGGGACTATTTTGTGGGACCCAAAGTGGGCCACATGTGCCCACATACTTTCTGTTGTTTTTTTGGGTAAGGTCGGTGCCCCTAGGGATAGCAATTACCTCCACCCCGTACCCGTCCCGCCCTGATAATCAAATGGGGGAATGGTATTTCCTTTTTCTGTCTCGTTTTTACCTGATTCGACTCCGATTATAGTTATTTATATTTTGTATGTATATACTCCCTCCGTCCCATTTTCATTGTCCTTTTTTGATGTTCGTGTCAGTTTTCAATCGCTTATATCTTTCAATGTGAATCTCCAAAAGTATGCAATATGGATCTTAATTGATAGATTTCAATTTGTCCTATAATACAAAGATGTCAAAATCATGAAAAATATTATAGATTGAAAAATATACGCAATAGACACAAAAGTGACAAAAGGAATAATGGACAATGAAAATGGGACGGAGGGAGTATATAAATTGATTTCATTATTTTGATATAGTAAAAGTAATATACTCCATCTGTCCCAAAATGTTGGTCCTCTTTGGGAGTACGTGCCATTTTAAAATTGATTATATCTTACAATCTATAATCTTTTAGGTGATTTTAAAACCTTTGTATAATATAGCTCATTGAAATCAAGATCAATATTTGATATAAAAAATATTATTAATTAAAAGATATAGCCAATCTTTTGAGACTTCGAAAAAAGGAAAAAGGGCCAAGAATTTGGGACGGAGGGAGTACCCAATAATAAATCACTAGTTTATGTCTTTGTTTCTATTTTTTTAACTCTCATCCCTCATCATTATTTTGTTTTATTGTCAAAACACTCTAAAAAGAAAAATTAATCAAATTACTACAGAGAATGGGTGTGACATCCCACTTTTTCTGTAAATTTTTTTTTTATATTTTTGACGCAAATAATTAAATCATTCATTTTTCTTTTTCAAACTTCTTTTTCTATCTAAAAAAAAACCATGTCGTCTGTTATTTACTACATGTATTTTGAAAATTCATCTAAACTCGAATAACTTATATTGGAATTCTAAGTTGGGTTTTAATTAGGAATTTTCCTTGGCGAGTGATTATTGGATGTGGAAGAGAAATTTTGGGCTGAACGTGTTATTAGACTAGAAAGGTTGGGTTTTTACGTGGTCAGTTATACAGGGAAGGCATGTGGTAGGGTTTGTTTTTCATACATCATGTTTAGAGGGAGTGCTGTAACACACACACGAGAGAGATAGAGAGAGAGAGAGAAGGAGAGAGGAACCGAGTGTGGCGGCGGTTGTGACGAGAAGAGACTGTTAGGCCCGGAGTGCCCCCATGGATTTGGTTACACAATGCCACTCCCTGCGACCGCTCTAAAAACAGACTTGCGGGTGCGATGTCGAATGCCATAAAAGACTTAATTGAAACCCTTCCTACAACCAATTGGTTTTAGGAGAGATGGTGGAAAAGCGGTCCGACAAGTGGTATCTGAGCCAGGAAGTCATGGGTTCGAGTCGCGGGAGCGTCATCGTGAGGGAGGGATTGTTGGGCCCGGAGTGCCCCCATGGATTTGGTTACACAATGCCACTCCCTGCGACCGCTCTAAAAACAGACTTGCGGGTGCGATGTCGAATGCCATAAAAGACTTAATTGAAACCCTTCCTACAACCAATTGGTTTTAGGAGAAATGGTGAAAAGCGGTCCGACAAGTGGTATCAAAGCCAGAAAGTCATGGGTTCGAGTCGCGGGAGCGTCATCGTGAGGGAGGGATTGTTGGGCCCGGAGTGCCCCCATGGATTTGGTTACACAATGCCGCTCCCTGCGACCGCTCTAAAAACAGACTTGCGGGTGCGATGTCGAATGCCATAAAAGACTTAATTGAAACCCTTCCTACCACCAATTGGTTTTAGGAGAAATGGTGGAAAAGTGGTCCGACAAGTTATAGGATGTTGTGGGATTTAACTGTGCGCTTGTTGAGAACATTGCAGGTTGATCTTTGTGATTGTTGGGATTAGGTGTTAGATTTTTTATTTGATGTGTTTTGTCATGCATTGCCAAAGGGGGAGATTGTAAGGGCAAAATATTTATGATTGTTAATGGCATGCGTCAAAACACATTCGTCCGTGTAATTGCGGTTATTTGATTATCGAGTTGTATTTTATTTATTTTTATTTCTAGAGTGCCTATTTAGGAAGTGGAAGGAAATCTATTTATTTGTAATTGAGAGTGAGCGTTTTGGATAGAAAGGAGATCTTCAGCAAGTCGGATTCGGTAAAAACGGATTGATGGACGGGTCAATTTATTACCAATCGGCTGCTTCAGTTTTTTAACAGAAAAGGTAAGGTAAGAAAAAAAAAAATAGTATGGCCCAATCAAGAGACCTATTCTTTTCCTCCTAGGTTTTGTTTCATAGACTTATAAAAAGAAAAGTGGAAGCTGTGATACGTGAGATATACAGTGGTAATAAGAAAAGAGAAAAGGCAGTGCGGCGACAGGAAGAAAAACTCGAAGAGCCCAACATATTGAGAGTAGCCCCACGTTCTGAAAAGGGAGAAATATCAATGGGGTTCTTTACTTTGTATCTTGGAGTATACATGCGATCTATGGATTATTGAGTGTTCAATCCATCTCCAAGAGTTTTATCATCTACAACTACAAGTTTGAGAAAAGCCCTAAGGAGGATTCCTAGGCAAGTTCAAGTCCTTCGGTGGATTCTGGGAGGCAAACGGAAGGCTTGTGGATTCAAGGTAGCGGCGGTCAAGCACTGGGTGTGGTGAACGTGGATTCGGCAAGTAGGTCTTAGACTCGATTGTGAGGATTCAAATCGTAGGGTAAGATTACTTGTAACTACACATTGTTTATAGTGTTTGATTCCTTCCCGTGGTTTTTTCCCGTTTAGGATTTTCCACGTATATCCGGTGTTCATCGTTTATTCTTCATTCATATTATTGTTTGATTATTGGGTTGATAGCAGAATAAGAATTTCATTTGGTATCAGAGCAGGTCGCTCGTAATATTAGGGTTTATTCCTAGAGCGGATCCTATTTTTTTCTAATTTGCTACCCTAATTTTCATAACTCTGCTGTTGCGAAACCTCCTATTTTAGATGGGTCTAATTATGCATATTGGAAAGCCAGGATGAAGGCTTATTTGAAGTCTCAAAATAATCGAGTCTGGCTCTCAGTTGTTAATCGTTATACTGAGCCTACCTCCATCGTGGATGGTAAAAATGTTCGAAAGCCTTATGAGTCATGGACCAACGGTGATCATCAGAATGAAACATATAATTCATGTGCTCTTAATGCTATTTTTGGTTGTGTGTCTATGCCTGAATTTCAACGTATTTTCATTTGTGAAATTGCTAAGGATGCATGGGATATTTTAGCCATTACTCATGAGGGGAATAGTTAGGTGAGGCAACAAAAACTTCAAAGCATCATAACTAAATTTGAGATGATCAGGATGAAAGATAATGAGACATTTGGTGAGTTTTATGCTAGGTTGAGCGAAGTGGTGAACTCAAGCTTTAACCTAGGTGAGCCTATTTCTCAAGAAAAAATTATTAAGAAAATCATGCGTTCATTACCTGAGAGGTTTATTACAAAAGTTGAAGTTCTTGAATGCATGCCTAATTTTGATTCCATGAAGGTTGAGGAAATTGTTGGTCACTTCTTAACATTTGAAACCAAATTATTGCAATATGGTTCTCAAAAAGAGAAGAACAAAAACGAGGAAAAATCATTAGCTTTTTCTAGTTTTAAAGATAGTTTCAAAGTCTCAGATAGTGATGACGATGAATTGGACCAAGAGGAAATGGCTTTATTTGTTAAAAAATTTGGAAAGTTTTTAAAAAGAATAAAACCTTTGGTCCTAGTTCGAAAGATAAGAATGGTGGTGACAAAGGGTCTTCTAAGAGTAAAGAGAGGAAAGAGAGCAAATTATCGAGTCCCCAATGTTACGAGTGCATGGGGTTTGGTCATATTGCCCAAGAGTGCGCTAACAAACAGAAAAATAAATCCTATAATGTTAGGGCTTGGGATGATAGTGACTCTGATGAAGAAGAAAATTGTGGGGGGAATAGTAAATTCATGGCTTTAGGAGCTTCTGTGCATCCCCATGTGAGTGAGTCTAAGTTAGGAGATGAGAGAGTGAATGGTGAGTATTTGAGCAATAGCGAGAGTGAGGAGGAAGAAAGTTTGCAGAAAGCCTACAATGAACTTTACAAAGAAAGCCTGAGGTTGACTAAGGCTAACATTGAGCTATCTAGTGAAGTGAAGAAGAGCGATGAGTCCAATGTAAAACTTAAGCAAGAGCTTTTGAAAGCTCAAGCTCGGGTGAGTCAAGTTGAGAATGATAGAGATTCATTGATTAATGAACTTGTTGATGTTAAGAGTATGAATGATAAACTTGGAATTGATTTGCATGCATCTTATGAAACTAACAAGCTTCTTGACTTGAAGGTAGCTAATTTGCAAGTTGAGCTTGACAAGGCCAATGCTATATTTAAGAGAATGAATGCAGGGTCAAAGGTTTTAGAAGAGATCATTGGAGTGCAAAGGGGAATCTCGAATAAAACCGGCCTTGGATTTCAAAAGGAAGCATCAACTTCTAAAGGCGGAGGTAATCATGGGTTTGGTAACGATAAAGGTAACCATTCTAATCCTTCATCCTTCATTTGTGACAAGAAAAATAATAATGCACCTCGAAAGCTTACTCCTCCTAGCCCCCCTATGCAAAGGGGTTTCATACCCATTTGTCACCATTGTGGTGTCAAGGGTCACATAAGGCCACATTGTTATCAATTGATTGGATACGCCCATGCTCATTCTAATTTTTATGATAAAAGTTTTTGGGGTAGGACTCACAATCACATGCCTACACGTAAGACCAATGTGATTCACCAATCTAAGCCTTTCCCCAAGGCCAAGGCAAAAGTTGAGAAAGTGAGAATCCGAACACTTTGGGTGAGAAGTTCGGATGTGAGGCCTCAAGTGAATCATACATGTATCTCTCTAAATGATAATGTGTCATCCGGAGAGGTTGACCTTGCTTTTTGAGGCATGGTCCTTACTCATAGACTAGGATACTTTATGCTAATAATCTATTGCCTAGCTCTATGAGTTTCGTTGCTATTTTTTTGCATTTCTTGTTCATTTTTTTTGTGTTTTTCAATATATATCAATATTAAAAAACAAAAACAAAAAAATAGTTGTTTCGTGACCCACATGGTTTGGGATGTCTTTGACAATGCTATGTTTCATCTTGATGCCTTGCTATATTTCATGATAGTGCATCTCATGGTTTGTACTCGTCATGCATGCCTTTTCAAGAGCTACTTTCATGAGAGTTTCATCGAAAAATCATGTGTATGGCAGTCATTGCATGTGTTTGTACACGCCCATTGATAGCCTTGAGAAGTTGATCCTTATCTCTTTAGGTGAGTATTTGTCCTTGTGGTGGACACCCTATGTCATTTTCCTTGGGTATTGACCTTTAGCTTGCATACCCCATGTGAGATCGATTGGATTGGTTTGATGGGTTTAAAAAAAAAAAAAGGGAAAATATAAAAAATTGAGAGACCTGAGGAAATGGCTACCTCTATGTGCACGTGTAAGCTACCATTGACTTGCACCTCATGTATTCTCTTTTTGCGTCATGGATTTAAGCTACGGCCTTAGATGTGTGAAAGCCGCCCATGATGATGCAAAAATATTATGTGAGTATTTGATATAAGGTTGGCATCTCTTGAGGGGGAGAATATCATGTTATATACTCATTTAACCCCGTTTTTTGTATGATCATACTTCTTGCGGGTTGGAGTTGGTCTGCCGCCCTGGTGGAGAATGCTGTAAGTTGGTCCCTTCTTGGTTGATATGACCTCATAGGGATGAGTTGTTCTATTGTTAAGGCTATCATTGCACACACTCACCAGGACACTTGCGTGTTTTCATACCCATGGTCGTTCTTTGAAATTTTCTTAGGGTAGCTCATTTGAAAGCAATCACTACTTGGGGTACCATGCGATGTTTCTAGCTTGTGTGTGATATATCTTGGTGATTGAGTGCTTCATGGTATATTTTTTTGTCTCTTTGAGATCCCTCTCTATGGAAGCATATCTTTGTTTGGTGAGTGGGAGTATATTGGTTTCATTGATATATCTGTGTTTATGCCTAGTCTATATGCGCTTAATTGATTCCTCTGCGTGTCCTAGCATATGTTGTTCATTTGTCCCTGCTCTTTCTTTGTCAATCCATGACAAAAAGGGGGAGTAGGATGTTGTGGGATTTAACTGTGCGCTTGTTGAGAACATTGCAGGTTGATCTTTGTGATTGTTGGGATTAGGTGTTAGATTTTTTATTTGATGTGTTTTGTCATGCATTGCCAAATGGGGAGATTGTAAGGGCAAAATATTTATGATTGTCAATGGCATGCGTCAAAACACATTCGTCCGTGTAATTGCGGTTATTTGATTATCGAGTTGTATTTTATTTATTTTTATTTCTAGAGTGCCTATTTAGGAAGTGGAAGGAAATCTATTTATTTGTAATTGAGAGTGAGCGTTTTGGATAGAAAGGAGGCCATCTTCAGCAAGTCGGATTCGGTAAAAACGGATTGATGGACGGGTCAATTTATTACCAATCGGCTGCTTCAGTTTTTTAACAGAAAAGGTAAGGTAAGAAAAAAAAAAATTAGTGTGGCCCAATCAAGAGACCTATTCTTTTCCTCCTAGGTTTTGTTTCATAGACTTATAAAAAGAAAAGTGGAAGCTGTGATACGTGAGATATACAGTGGTAATAAGAAAAGAGAAAAGGCAGTGCGGCGACAGGAAGAAAAACTCGAAGAGCCCAACATATTGAGAGTAGCCCCACGTTCTGAAAAGGGAGAAATATCAATGGGGTTCTTTACTTTGTATCTTGGAGTATACATGCGATCTATGGATTATTGAGTGTTCAATCCATCTCCAAGAGTTTTATCATCTACAACTACAAGTTTGAGAAAAGCCCTAAGGAGGATTCCTAGGCAAGTTCAAGTCCTTCGGTGGATTCTGGGAGGCAAACGGAAGACTTGTGGATTCAAGGTAGCGGCGGTCAAGCACTGGGTGTGGTGAACGTGGATTCGGCAAGTAGGTCTTAGACTCGATTGTGAGGATTCGAATCGTAGGATAAGATTACTTGTAACTACACATTGTTTATAGTGTTTGATTCCTTCCCGTGGTTTTTTCCCGTTTAGGATTTTCCACGTATATCCGGTGTTCATCGTTTATTCTTCATTCATATTATTGTTTGATTATTGGGTTGATAGCAGAATAGGAATTTCAGAGACGAAGGGTTAGCAATCTAGCTTGTTCCTGTATTCCTTTTTTCCCTTCCCTTTTGATTCCCCCTGCCGTTATATATTGCACATTTTTGTTATCATCAGTGATGAGTTTGGAAGCGCGTGAGAATGGGTATAAATTAATGGTGATCATATGCATTGTGTGGCAGTGGGTTAATTAGTTTGGATGGTGGATATATAGGTTTCTGGTGCATTTAGTTCTACGGTTAGATATTAATATTACTGTATACTAGTAAGTTTAGGGTACATATGGTTGGTCTTTCTAGTGTTAATACTTACGGCTGTTATGTGTATGCTTTCGTGATTCAGATCGATTAGGGGCTAGATCTTTGCCGACATTTTTTAAACGCCAGAAACCTAAGCCGATATTGGTGTCCCCGGCATTTGCAAAAACGCCGCTAAAACTTTTCTCGGCGTTTTTTGGGTCTTTCTTGGTGTTTTTCAAACGCCGGCATAGGCAATTTTTTTTGTAGTGCCTTTGGCATACAAGGTTCATTTATAAAATTTATATGATTGATTGATTGCCCTTATTTCTATTATCGTCGATCCGTTGACTTCATAATATTATTGTGACTATGCAACGGCATGTGGAATATTCTTGGTGCAGGTGACTATGTGTTTGGGACCATATATGTTTATATTTGTGAAAGTCCGTGAAATATCGTGGTGATTTTAGCCGCTAGAGAAAACTTGTGAAATATCCCGTGACTCTAGTGCTCAACGGATAAGGAAAAAGACTTGTAAAATACCCTATGACCCTATTCCGGGTCGGCTTAGGGAAAAGGTCTTAGGCGCCATCTTGTGGTGACTATAAATACGGTGTTGGATCGATCCAACGGGTAAAGTCTTGAGAAAATATTTGGCATTTTGTAATTGATAATTGGTAATTATGGTTCCCAATTTGATTTAGATTCTCATATTATTGTTGATCGTCTTTATGATATTATCAGGCACATTGTTTGGTGAAAATGATTAATAATGTGATTCGATTATTATTGTTGCTATTCATTAATCAGTTATTCATTCGTGGATAGTATTTGTTGAGTCGTTGGACTTCCTCGTTCAATATTTGGTTTGTTGATATCATTCGTTGACCATTAACCTTTGATTGTTTGAAACTATTTCTTTGGAGCCTTCGGTTACCATTCGTTTATATGTATGCCACTTTGTACTCTCTTCACTCTTAGTATGCTTAACTACTCACTGAGCTTTCAGTTAATGGATTTATTCCATTTTTTTTTTCCTAGTTAGTTTATGCATGGAGCATTGTAGTGGACTATGTGGTATTGTCGGGGCCTTCTGTTTGGACCTTTGGGGCATTTTCATTTTCATTTTCTTTTGTTGTGTTAAACCGTTTCTGCACTTTTATTTATTACCAGTTCATTGTGAAATTTGGAGTTGGAGAATATCGAATATCGAGCCATCTTGCTTAACGAAAATATTAGTTTTGGGTTTGCACATTTTGATTTAATAAAATATTCAGTTTTATTTTATTTGTTTCAAGTTATTAAAATAATTTTAATTAGGCTTCGTGTTCCATGATTGTTACATAGTTCACGGCCGATCATGTTCCCGAATTTGGGGTGTGACAATGGGGAACCGAATATTTCCCGACCACGACCGCGACCCCAACACCTACCCGATTCCCCCCACTCCAACTCTAATCCCATAAAGAACGGGGCAGGAAGAGAGAGAAAAATCCATCTCAGAACTTCCCCGCCTTGCCTCACCCCACCCCACCCCATTGCCATCCGTACCCCAAACCACTTGAGGCATACAGGCATAACCCCTTATCACAATTAGAACCCCTAAACATTCAAGAACGTCCAGCAGCTACAGGTACCCCTCCCTCCCTCTGTTGTATGTCTTTAGGGCAAGTGCACCAGCCTATGTATTCCTCCCTTTTCGCCTGAATAGGTAGCCAAGAAATACATGCTACAACAGCCTCGCTTCAGGCTCAGTAAACTATTTTGAGCTACTGTTGCTCAGCTTGTTTCAGCGAGTTACTGTGCACTCTACTGTATTTATTGTTTTACTTTTGTCCAATCATCCTTGTCCTCTCTATCTCTCCCCTGTTCTTTCTTTGTAGCTCTCTCTCTCTCTCTCTCACACACACACACACACTATATATATATATATGTGTATGTATGTGCATACATGAGTTTGTCTGTGTATATATGTAGAGGTTACGGCTTGAATTTGATGGGAAGGAGGGTTGGGCAAAAAAATTTTGATTTCCGGGCATGAGTTCTACAATACACACCCCTTAAAAGGGTGTATTATATGCACTTATTTTATGGTTCATTCATAACATTTTAGCGTGTTTCATAATTTTTGTTATAGAATTCATAACTGTGGGCTACCCACCCGGATTTGAAAAATAAAAAAAATTGAAGAGTCGCCACCCTGGATTTGAGGTTCGCCATCCGAGAAACCATTTTGTTTTGAAAATGATGATTTGAATTGAAAACTAGAGATTCGTTTGAGGTTCGGAAGCCATGTTACGAGAGGGGAAGGGTTCACTACAACAAAAATGGTCTATTGCGACGAAAACTGGTGACGAAATCTAAATTCGTCGCCAAATGACACCTTTTGGCGAGGAAATTGGATTTTCGTCGTAAAAAGTGATTTTTTTTGCGAGGAAAAAAATTCGTACTTTTTTGCGATGAAATTGGTACCCATAGGCGAGGAATTTTAAATTTCGTCGCCAATAAGTACCCATAGGCGACGAATTTTAAAATTCCTCGCCAATTAGTACCCCCATAGGTGACGAATTTTAAATTTCGTTGGCAATAAGTACCCTCGGGCGACAAATTTCAAATTTCGTCGTCAATAGTGGACATTAAATTTTATTTTTTTACAACTAATTGAAATGTGCGTAATTAACTCTAACTCAAATACCTGATCATAAAAAGATAAATGAAAAAAATGATGGGGACTAGTCACTAGGGAGCCCAAGAATTGGCTACATTTGGATGAAAAAGAAAGTGACTTATTTTTTCGTCTTTATTCAAAAAAAAATCGCATTTGTTGGTTTTGCGTCAAATTTTTGACTTATGAATTTTTTTTATGAGAGAAATCGGAAAAATAAAACATTATGATAAAAACTCGCAGTTTTTTGACTTATTGTTGTCTTTTAAAAAAAAAATTAAAGTTTTGATTAAAATTTTATACCTTTTCAATTCCTCTCATCGAGACGAATCAATAAGTCACAAAAATTTGACGCAAAATTAACAAATGCAATTTTTTTTTGAATAATGACAAAATAAGTCATTAAGTGTCTTTTTCATCCAAATGGAGCCTTACTCTCACGCTCAGGAGGGGTGGAGTGGTGTGGGTGGTCGTGGTGGTTGTGTTGTAGTGGTGGAGGAGGAGGAGGAGTGATGGTGGTGGTGCAGTGGTTGAGGTCTCACCTTTGGTGGTGGTGAAGTGGTGGTGGTTGTATTGGGGGTGTGGTGGTGGTGGTTAGGAAAAAAAATATTATGCCTTTGCTAACAAGTTGGGTGCTAGTGTAGTGGTTGGGTTCATGTCGCGCATGCAAGAGGTACAGGGTTCGAAACTCGGTAGGTGCTAAAAATGGCGCTACCATAGAAGGGTGTTCTTGGTTTTTGGAAAAAGCACTTATTACGACGAATTTTTTTTTCGTCGTCAAAAAAAAAATTGCCGATGAAAAAATTCCTTGCCAAAAGCCAAAAAGCCGATGAAATACAAAATTCGTCGTCAGGGGACTTTTTGCGTGAAACTAAAGTCGACGAATGGTGGCGACGAATTTTTTCGTAGCCGATTCCTTTGGCGACGAATTTCGCCTCTTTGCTGGCGAAAAAAATTCGTCCCCTTATACAATTTTTGTTGTAATGGTTTTACGGCACCCCTCTCGCCCGACGCAATGTCGGTCTCTACTCAATGCTTGTGGGATTTATCGAAAACATTTTGTTTCATTAAACAATTAGCAGATATCCGCAGGTATGTCAAGTAAGGAAGTGCCGTCATGTGCTGGTGTACAATGTATAATGATGGAATGATAAATGATGGAGAATTGCATAAATGTCAAACCATCACTAGGAACACTCCCGAGCGCTCGGGACTGCACTCCTGAGCGCTCAGGAGTTCTGTTGCCTCATCCTGCAAATTTTGGTTAAACAAGATGCAATATGATACTTAAAACAGTAACACATATCTACTAACATGCACCAGTGCTCAGCAAAGGGCTTAAATAGTTAAGAATTGGTCCTAACCATCCGAGTTTTGCTTCCTTGCAACTGAAAATAAAACTAAATGGGCTCCAGATGGACTATTGCACACCCAATGTTACTAAAATACAGAAAAAGAAATATTTAGTGACAAAATAGGGTTTTGGTGGCTGCAGCACTCCTGAGCGCTCAGGAATGGTCCCGAGCGCTCAGGAGTGGACTCAGTGCCCAGAAAGTATTTTGTTTCTTTGTGCTCCTCTTGCTCTTGTGGTTAAACTAAAATCAAATGGACTCACAACCAGTATGAGGATCTGGTATGGGCCCTTGATTCCCCTCAGAAGTAGAAAAACAGTAGATTTGAAGTATAAAGTGAGCCTTTATACCTTTGAGCTTGACTTGAACTTAGCTTCTTGGACTGATTTGGATACTTGAAAATAGAAAGAAAGCAGTAGAAAAATGGAGTTTTGGATGGACTAGAGGTTTGAGGTTTTTGAAATACTTTGAAAATTATTTGAAGCTTTTAGAAAACTCAAATTTGGAAAATGTTTGAGAGAGATTTAGAGGCTGAAACTTTCAGAGAATAGTAGAGGGAGAGAGTGATTTTTCGTGTCCCTTCACAGCTGGTAATGAAGGGGTATTTATAGGTGAGTGAAAATTAGGATTTTCATTTGAAAATCAAATAAAAAATGAAAATAAAATATTTTGTGGGGACAAAAGGGCTGAACAGATTCCTGCTGGCTCAGGCAGGCCTCTGGCAGATGAGGGTTGAATACAGGTTTGAAAAACGTGGTCAAAGATTAAGCTCAACATCCAATGCCCTGTCAGTACTCTCGAGTGCTTAAGAGTGCCAACTTCAGAAGGGCGCCACGGGCACTCCCGAACTCGGATTTGGGTGTTTTTCGAAGCGTTGGAAAGCTCGTTAAGTTCTCTTTCTAACCCAATTAGTTTCATTTAAATATATTTTATACACTGAAATGTGTGTCAATTTTACTCTTAGGGTGTCAGAAAAAAGGATAGTTTTGGTTTGAGAAAGACCAAAAAACATCGTCCAAGCTTTAGCCGAGTCCCAATTTGATTTCTTTTCATCATCGAGGAGCCTCGAGGGCACAAATTAAGGATAGTTAATATGTCTAAATTGGGGTGTCTACAATAACTTTTCAACAGTATGATTTGTAACATTTTCATTACGATTCATAACATTTTGGTGTATTTCGTAACTTTTATACGATTCGTAACTTTTTATCAATATGATTCGTAACATTTTCTCTATAATTCATAACATTTTGGGGGGTGCATATGATACACACCTAAATAAGGGGTGTGTATTGTACTCTTTCCCTCCGGGCATAATCGCTTGTTCTGCTTTCGCCGATGAGAACTTCTCGATAAATTTTTGGGTGCCGGGTGGGTACCACGTCACCCGGCTGACGTGGTGCCAAGCACTCACATCTGAGCCATCCAAAAGTGTGTTGATCGGCCCAGATTAAAATACTCTCTCTCCTCTCACCCCACCACTCTCTCTCCTCTTTCTCTCTCCAAATTCGGGCCATCCAAAACCAAAATGGATGGCCCAAATGCACCGAATGGACACCACGTGGTACCCGCTCGACACTGAAAAATTTCTCCTCTCGAAGTTCAGATAGGGAGGTGAAAGCAGAAACCAACATTTGTATCCAATCCACATGTTTGGCAAAATGCCAAAGAGGTTTTTTTGGCCCCTTAGCTGCAACGTGGGCATTGGGAAGGTTTCTACAATTCATATTTTTAAATGAAATGAAAAAGTTATAGCATGACCAGTTTTACTATTGCTTATTGACCAACTCTCCACGCTTTCCTCTCTCTGTCTCCCTCTCTACAGGCACACAAAACATCTCCAAGGTAAGGCCCGATATTGCTTATTCAGTCAGCAGACTGAGCAGATACCCGAGTAATCCAGGTCGTGATCACTGGAAGGCAATAGTCAGGGTTTTGCACTATTTGAAGTATACTCGTGATCTGGGGTTGCACTACATTAGATATCCATCAGTACTAGAAGGGTATTGTGATGCGAACTGGATATCAGGTATGAAGGACTCAAAATCCACAAGTGGATATGTCTTTATACTTGGTGGTGCAGCTGTGTCTTGGAAATCCTCCAAACAGACGTGTATAGCACGTTCAACGATGGAATCAGAGTTTATCGCTCTAGATAAAGCGTCTGAGGAGGCCGAGTGGCTCCGTCAGTTTTTGGAGGTTATTCCAAGATGGCTGAAACCTGTGCCACCGATTAGTATCCATTGCGACAGTCAATTTGCGATTGGTAAGGCACAGAGTAATATGTATAATGGTAAGTCTAGACATATTCGACATAGACATAATACCATTAGGCAACTACTCTCAAGTGGGGTTGTCGCTATTGACTATGTGAGGTCAAAAGACAATTTTGCGGATCCGCTAACCAAAGGGTTAAACCAAGAGCTAGTTGAGCAAGCATCGAAAGGGATGGGGCTAAAGCCACTACGCTCATAGTTACCGCGGGGGTAGCCAACCTAGTTGACTGGAGATCCCAAGATCTAGGTTTAATGAGACTATCTTTCGTGAGTAGCCGAGAACGATCACTGAGGAGACTCAGTCTCCTGCTCATTCCTATGTGTAGAACAGTGATACCTGCAAATGAGAAGAGGTTAAGCATTGCTTTTAATGACTCCTATGCGCTGGGTCGCCAGGCGGGGTATAGCAGGATACCCTTTATAGGAAGGTCACCTATGTTAGTATGAAGTGGGGCCGCTTCTTTGAGAATTGTGGCAAAATTCTCGAGAAAATACTCGCAGAACCAGGAAGGGGGTGTCATGGCCAAAATGAACCCAACAGTGAGAACTGAACTACGTCAGGAGAAGTCCTGTGTGACGTTTATTGTCTTGGTTTACATCGGCTGCGGAACAGTTCAAAGCGGGACCGCACACTGGTTTGCCAGTAAACCCGATAGGCTATCACAAGGGAAGGTTCCAGGCCAAAAGCCACCTATCCTATGCAGGAATTATCCGTTGTCGCTCTCTCGGATCAGCTTTGTACTCTGCACCAGTATGCCTGTCAATTCCATTCATGGTGGGGATTGTTGGAAATTTACAGAATTTCGGATGAATGAAACCGAGATTTCTGGAGGGTCTTCCGAGGCAACCGGTCCCGGGTTCGTTGTATCCGGACGCATCACAATCAATAGATGTATTGATGTGTGCGGCTGTAACTCCCGTAACCCCTCCACCTTGATGGCAGCATTATTCCTCCCTCCTTGATGGCAGAAATCAATACCAGAATTCATTGTGGGAGTTATCAGCAAGGGCCTTTTGCTATATATAGGTGCATTCCGTTTTTGTTCAAGCACAAGCAAATTCACAACCTTCCAGCTTATTCTAAAATTTGTTCTTGTGAGAGAGAGGCAGGCAGTAGTCAGTTCGCCAAGGCGGCCGACGGAGGTGTTCTGACGGCTTGCGGTTCAACCGAGCCAACCCTGGGAGAAAGTCGCCGACGCAACCTACAACACCCACGGTAGGCGGCGAATATTTCTTAAGGTGACTGTGGTATTACACAGGCCTCGGTTCGATATTCTCGAATTCAGTTTGTATCAACTGTTTCAATCTGTTATTTATCTGTATTTTGTTTCGATTTTGTAATTGTTACATTATCAATGAAATTGTTCTCTGGATTTTCTGTATATGCCGGAATTTTTTCCAACAAGCTTAAGAAATATTTTTTGATCACTGATCGGCAACGGATTCCAGAAAACAATTTCTGTTTTGGACTAACGTTTGAGTTGCAAGAACAGATTCATAACAGATTAGTTTCCATGGTGGAGTACCACTGGTGTACGGCGATTAATCAATCTGCTTGGCAGATTGGTTGTTGATTGATACGAGATAACATAACAGTCCTCTTTGGGTAAACTACTGGCTTGTTTTATCATTACATAGAATAGAGTATTCTGGTTTGATAATTCACCGAGGATTTACTAGCTAAGCTACTGTCTCTTTTTGAGATTTGATTGCATACATGGACTATGTTTCTTCCATATTATTTGGACAGTGCTTTGGTTTGAGTAAAATTTGGAATTTTTTTTTTTGATTCTGTGTTAGATTCAAATTAGTAGACAAAACCGGTTGAGGAAATATGTTTTCCTAGTTTTAACTTTGTGATATCTCATCAAGTTCAATATCTCTGGTTTTGGATTCCGAAAATTCCCATTGATAATATTTTGGTGTAGCACATGTCACATGGGGAGGTATTACTCGGGTTGAGAACCTATCAACTTCTAGAAATGAGTTGAGACTTCAATGAGGCATTCGTTTGGTGGCCCTCTTGTTAAATTCCCTCAATATGGTTTATATACTGTTGTACACAGTGATATGATGGGTGGATGAACAGCTTACGCACTTTCGCGGGAAGTTATCATATTCCGTTGTAGTTTTGCTGATTACAGTACTTGCTTAGAGAACAAATTATTCAGAGCCATTTTCGGACTAACTTTTGTTTGTGGAAGTTTTTGTTTTTGGTGATTGCTACCGCAGGTTGATGATGTTTTGGCTATGCGGAGCAATTTCTTGGCGTTAGCTCTGAAATATATTGTTAGGCTATGGCCTTGGATAGTCGTGCGCGACTGGACACTTTGTGATAAACAGTTTGGCTTCGGTCTCGATCAATCGTGCGCGATTGGACCTCTGGTTTGGGGTAAATGTTTGGCTTCGGCCACGGTCAGTCGTGCGCGATTTGGCCTCGGATCAATAGTTAATACGGCTTTTGGAGTGGTGCACTCAGCCTCGATCCTGCTCGGCTTGGACCATGTGCAACCAATTGTGTTGGAAAGCATGTGTGTGTAACTGATCTCGTAAATGCCTTGCTTAATATTTTAGCATAACCATTTTTGCATTAAAAGGTTATGAGTACTGGACATTGATTTGGCACTAAAAGGCATTAGAGAGTCTTGGGCTACTACCTTGAACATTCATACTCCAGTAACGGTGTTGGCATTTTAAAGGCATTCATTTTATTTGGTGTTTTGAATGCATGGATATAAAACTTTGGACTTTTCAAAGTTATTGTTTATGACTCTTGAAATCAGAGGAAAAGTTTTGTCCACTTCATACTGTGATTCTTGGATCAGTAAAGGGTATCACGGTTTCAACAGTTTTGTACTTGAATAAAATACCCATTATTTGCTCTTGCAATTTGTTTGCATAACAGTTTGTGGTATTAATTTATTGCAACCCCGGTGGAGGTTTTCATGTCCTAAGCTACGGTTTTGGAAACAAAAGGCAGTGAGTCATTCATTGCATAATTGCCTTGTTTGGTGATTAATTTGGAATTGAAAGGGAATCCGTTTTTCTCCTATAAGTTTCTACTGGGTTTACTTGGATTTTCTTGTGTTCCCGTATCACCTTGCTCTTATAAAACATATTGTTGTTTTTGTTAAGAGTTTCAGTTATGTCAACTGAATTCTCGGAATAAAACAGGTTCTGCTTGGAAAAACAAATTTTAGTTCTGTCGTTTGGGTTCTAAGGCAGTGTTGATTTTCATGAATAAATTCATTTCGAGCATATTTGGACTTACTTTTTGGGTGGAAGGTTTTCGTGTTTGTTTTCACAGGATGGCGTCCAGATTGTTTATGCGAAATAATGGGCTATAGCTTTTTGGAGCATGGTTATTTTGCAGCTCATGGGTGGGTTTGCTTGGAACAAAAAGGAGAAACTTTGAGGCTCCGGCCTTGGTCAGTCGTGCGCGACTCGATCACGAATTTTTGATAAATTGTTTGGCCTTGGCCATGGTTAGTTGTGCGCAACTCGGCCTAAGATCACGGATTGTCCGGCCTCTGGAGTGGTCTACTCAGCTTCGGCCTTGATCTTATGCTTGATCTGTTCGCTGCAGACAATTTCTATACTCGGCTCTGTTGGGCCTAGTGTTTTCGACATATGTCTAAATAAGGGAATACTTGTGTTAGTATTTTCCCAAGTGGTTTGACCATAACTGTTTGGTGCGCCAATAGTGGTTCCTGCGGGAATAAGTTCCTCTCATTTGGGGAATGGGCAGGATAGGCAAATGATTGCCTTATGAGGGTCCAAGTAACAAAGACTTCTTGTCAATGAGTTGAAAGAAGTACTGAGCCATTGGTTTTAATCCATACTAAGGTGTGTGATTTACGGTTACCTTCGAATGTGGGGGTGTCTTGCAAAAGTGGTTATTCATATACCTAAGAAGGTGAGAATGGGCCTCACGTTTGTTGATTGTGTGCGCACAATAGCAACTTGTGTTATATTTTATGCATGGATATGAGATATTAGATATTCACAAGAATAAGAACATGGAATCTAGGAATGTGTTGTTCCTTGAACACATATTTTCACATATATCTGTAGACACCTCCCAAATGGGGCATCGCCATACAGATTGATCACGTTGTGTTTGCTCGATTGGTTGCTCACTTCATAAACCAAAATCATGGACATTCCCATGGCTAGGAACATCGTCACATGATAACGGTTATCATCAAATAGAGTCGCCACCCAGTTTATTAAAACTGGGAAAATAGATAGAGATTCTGGATTCGGGAGCCAGGAGTACAGTAAGGGGAAGGTGTTAGGCACCCCTCTCTGCCCAGTCGTGAGACTGGCCCATAATCGTTCAACATAAGACGTATAGATGCTTTGTCTAATCCTAACACATAGTCTGTTTATTTATTCCTTTAAACAGATAAAAGTGAGCCAGGACTGTAATTGAAAGAATGCTCAGAAAGCAGATAAAACAAACAAAATGTCCCAGAGAGATGGATCTCGCGGCCGGTGAATAGATGTCACGGCCGAGGGATCCTCCTGGTTTGATGTACCGGCCGAGGGATCGAAGCCCCGGTCGGTGTTCTTCCTCACACCAGACAGAAAGATTAACTGATAATCGAAATGCTACGGTTAGTTAGAAATACAGTAAATATAGACAAACCAGAGGCCGTTGGGCCTCACCACCTTGATCCCTCAGTTGCTTGATTGCTTTGGATTGGGCGTGATTGATCGATTGCTTGATCGAGAACCCTAGAGTTAGGGTTTGAACTTCGGGGTTTGATCGCCGGATTGACGGCTACCTTCGGAAGGTTAGGGCTTTTGGAGTATGGGATTGAGGGAGTATTTCTGCAGAGTTTCGAGGTTTGATTGAGTGTGTGGGTATCTCAATTTCTGTGTGTCAATTTCGGAACCCAAAGGCTCCTTTATATAGGCATAGGGATGACTCACTCCGGCCAATCAAATCACGAGATGACAATTGCAATTGCAATGCATCTCTAACTCTACGTCGTGATCTCCGAACGTAGCCCGAACGCATCGGGAAGGTAGTGTAGTTGGATCAAACCAAACGTCTGACAGAACGTTCGAGAGTCTGGAAAAAGGTCGATCTGGCGGCCGAGCAATAGATGTCGCGGCCGTAGAATGGATATCTCGGCCGAAGGATAGATCTTGCGGCTGAGGAATTGATCTCTCAGGGAGATTTTGCTGGCAACAGGTTGCTCGGGTGAGGGATTGATGTTATGGCCGTTAGATCGATATTACGGCCGTCAGATGGATTCTCCTAGGCTTCTGTATTTCTTTCTGAAAGGCTGTATGGCTTTGAATTGGGTCCTCTAAGTGGTCAAAGTTCTCACCGAAAGTCCTAAGGTCCTCAAAGAAGCAATCATCAATCATTGTATCCATTTCATCATCGGGATTGTCCCAAGGTGGGACTTGAAATAATCGTTAGGCCAAATTGGGGTGTCTACAGATGCCCCTCTTTGACTGAACTCAGACGGATCGCGAGACATGTTTGAGTAAGAATCAAAGCTGTAAAAAGCAACTCAATTTGGTCCAACCACTATTCCAAGGGGTTTTTGAAAAAGGTTTTGTTATGGTCGGGCCGGGAGGCTGCCTACGTATTCCACAAGGAAAATTCAGACCAACCGTAGTTCGGGCAAAAAATATTTTGTTATAGTCGGGCCCGGAGGCTGCCTACGTATTCCACAAGGGAAATTCAGACCAATCGTAGTTCAGGCAAAAGAAAAGTAAAAAGTTTGGAGGGCCAGAGACAGAAGACGTACCTTAGGGCTTAAAAAGCCGTAGTGTGACGTACCTAGAATGAGCCAGGGTTTTGGCGAAGAGTAGTTGAAGGAGCGCGGGGCTGCCGGGGGAGTTTTTGCGGAGAACTTCCTTAGTTATTTTAGGGTAGATCAGTACACTGCAGGTGCGTTTGCTTTTCTTGATCATCCTTACTTTGACTGAAAGGAGCTCGGTAGAGTAGCTTATCCTTGCGAATGAGCTGGAAGAAATTGATGTAGTTGGGGTGGAATCCAAACCATCTGCTGGGGATGAGTTGGACGCCGGTTTGCTTTTGAGATGTAGGGGAGGCGCAGGGCCAGTAGCTGTAGCACGGAGCTTTGGTGATGAGGGAACCGAGGCACGGAGCCGGTTGTAGTCATGAGGCGAGAGCCTGGAGAGTGATGGAATCGAGGCGTGGAACCTGTTGCAATCTTGAGGCGAAGACCTGAGGGGATTTGGTTTGATAAGACCGAAGCGCGGAGCTGGTGTTGATCATAAGGCGAGAGCCTGAGGTGATTGCTAGAACCGAAGCGCGGAGCTGGTGTTGACCATAAGGCGAGAGCATGAGGTGATTGCTAGGACCGAAGCGCGGAGCTGGTGTTGATCATAAGGCGAGAGCCTGAGGCGACTAGATTGAGGCGTGGAGCCTGCTGTGGTTGTGAGGCGAAGGCCTGAGGTGAGTTTAGAGCTTGATGGGACCGAAGCGCGGAGCTGGTATTGATCAGGATGAGAGCCTGTGGTGTCAGAGCTTTTGAGCTTGACGTGATGAACCGAAGTGCGGAGCTGGTATAAGGCAAGAGCCTGAAGTGAAGGAAATGAGGCATGGAGCCTGAGGTGATTAGATTGAGGCGTGGAGCCTGTTGCAGTTTTGAGGCAAGGGCCTGAGTTGTCGGAGCTTAGAGCTTGACGTGATTTGAACCGAAGCGTAGAGCTGGTTGTATTCTGATGGTCTGTGCACGGAGCTTTTCCATCATAAGTGTTGGCGTGGAGCCAAAGGATCGAGGCGCTGAACCGATCAATAAAACCGAGGCATAGTGCCGGTTGATTGCAGGGTTGACCTGTTTCATGAGAGATATGCAGAGTGTATATGTGTGATGTTTGTTAGATGTGAACAGATATGATGCAGACTCGATGTGAAAATGTTGATGCAAATGTGCACGGGCCCGTGCGTGTGTGTTTGTTTTAAGCTTAGAGCTTCTATCAAGTTCCGGACTTGAGCATTCAGAGCGTAGAGCTTGAGCATTCGGACGGCAGAATCCGAGCATTCAAAGTACAGGCTTTGAGCGTCCAGTACGCAGTGGTTGGGCATCCAAGTGTAGAGCTTGAGCATTCAAGTGTATGACTTGAGCATCCAGTACACAGTGGTTGGGCATCCAAGCGTAGAGCTTGAGCATTCAAAAATGTTAGATTTTTGAGCATTCAGGCGTAGAGCCTGAGAATAGATGTCTTGATTGTTGGGGCGGCTTAGAGCCTGTTGCTTGTTTACGGCTTCGAGCCAGTTGAGATGATGGGCTTTGAGCCGCTGAGTTTGAGATAACAGGCGTAGAGCCTTTTGATAACGGGCCTTGAGCCGTTGAGACCGGTTGTTTACGGCTTCGAGCCAGTTGAGATGATGAACACAGGCTTCGAGCCTGTTAAGAACTTGATTGTGTACGGCTTCGAGCCAGTTTGAGACAATGGGCTTAGAGCCGCTGGATTGGTTGTTATGGCTTTGAGCCAGTTGAGATAGCAGGCTTGGAGCCGCTGAGTTGTGTGGATATAGGCATAGAGCCTGTTGCTGTGATAGCGAGCGTAGAGCTGCTGAGTCGAGGGCTTGAGCAGCTGAGATGGTAGACATAGGCTTTGAGCCTGTTGAGATAATGGGCTTCAAGCCGCTGAGATTGTGATAGCGATCGTAGAGCTGCTGAATAAGTACAGGCGTAGAGTCTGTCGATAATGGGCCTCGAGCCGCTGAGTTGATTGCTATGGCTTCGAGCCAATTTGAGGCAGTGGGTGTAGAGCCGTTGAATCGGTTGATTATAGGCGTAGAGCCTATTTGTTGTGATAGCGAGCACAGAGCTGCTGATTCGAGGGCTTCAAGCCGTAGAGTCTGTTGAGGTAAATGGGCTTCGAGCCGCTGAATTGATTGTTATGGCTTCGAGCCAATTGAGATAGCAGGCTTAGAGCCGCTGAATTGTATGGAGATGATGGGCACAGGGCTGCTGAATTGGTAGATGGGGCGTAGAGCCGCTGAGTGGGTTGATACGGGCGTAGAGCCTGCCAATAATGGACTTGGAGCCGTTGAAGTTTTGAACTCAAGGCTGCTGAGTGTCTTGTTTTGCTGGCCAGCAGTTTGTGGAGAGAGATTTTCGATGCTTGGGCATGCCCCCAAGGCTAGTCTTGATCACATGGTGTTGGCTCGGGGATGCCCCCAAGGCTACTTTGGTTGACTGAAGACTCAGAAATCTGTAGTGGCTTGAGCCAGTGCACCGAGCAAAATCTGCTGTTGCTGATTGAAGGGCCAGGAGATCGATTTCTCGGCCGAAGTATCGATTAGTCGGCCGAGCTATCAATGTATCGGCCGCGTAATCCCTTTATTTCCAGGGGCCTATAAAAGGTCACAGCGTCGACCGTTTCATTTCACTTTTCTCTCTTTCTTTTCCTCTTCTCTTCTTCGTTTCAAAAGCTCCGTAGCCGAAGCCGTTGCTTCCTCGTTCTCGTCGACCTCGGACCATGGATGAGCGATCAGCAATCGCGGAGGGAGACCGCGCCGTCCTTGGTCTCGTCTTGATGCTTGATTAGAGACCCTCACATGGGTAGCTTGCCTCCGTGACGCGGAACTCCTGGCGTGGCGGTGGTGCACGGTGTGGTGATTTTTCTGGGCCGTGTGGTGATCCTTTTGAGCCATGTGGTGTCTCTTCTGTACCATTGCCCCAGGAGTTTCCTGTCCTTTTTTGCAGCTGGTCTCTGGTGTTCGGACCACCAGAGGGTTCGGCATCCTCTTCTGCTCCCGTTCTTTTTTGCTTTTTGTCTCTCTTCCTGCATAGGTTAGTTCGACAGAAAATCGATGTATAGTTTGTTTTAGGGAATGTGGGATGATCCACCTTGTGATGTAAAAAGCTTTCGTTATATGAAACAAAAACCTCCCTGCTCTGTTTGTGATTGTGTATGCTATATTTGCGTGGTTTGTGTATAATACTCTTGTTAATCCAACGAAATGAACTGAACCGTGGGAACAGTCTGTAAAATAGCCGTTCTGGCGGCCGACCAAATGATTACACGGCCGAAACTTCGATCTGGCGGCCGAAGGATCGTTTGGTTCGCCTGGGTTTGACTTGCAGGTCAACCCTATTATCTACGGGCCGATGGATTGATCCCACGGCCGCCTTATTGAAGTGCCGGCCGAGAGACCGACTAAATGTCCGAGGATTAAGAATCCGATTCCGATTCGAACTAAGACTCGACCTAGTCCTATAAGTACGCGTTCTACGAACCCGATAGCATTGTCAGCGGCAATTTCCTTGCACATGGCACAACCGATCCTTGATCAGTGGTTGGATTCCTTTAATGGCCTTGACCGTCTGCACTTTAAGTCCTTTGGCATGGACTTCCTCTTTTCCCTTCGCCACATTCCCGTGAATTTTGCTTTCCTTAGGGCAGCCGCTAGTTTGTGGGACCCTGATTTTCACGTCTTTCGATTTAAGAGGGAGGAGTTATGTCCTACCATCGAGGAATTTACAGCCATCATGGGTCATTCGGATAGAGAGGGTTTCATTGTCCCTAATCCTTTGTTCAACCGTGGTGATCTCCTGAAGGATTTACTCCAAGTTCAGAAACATGAAGTTAAGTTCTTCCTAGTGAAAGAGAGGCTGGAGATTCTGCAACTCATCCAGCGTTTTGGTGCGACTGAGGCGCATCGCCAAGTTTCCCTACAGAAGTCGTGCTTTCATGCATTGTGCGTTTGTCTCTTTCATTACCACTTGCTTGGCCCCTCCTCTAGGTCATGCTGATCCTATATTGCTTAACCTTGCTCAGCAAATTGGAAACCGTGTGGGTTTCGCTGGTTTAGTATTGGCAGAGACCTTGATGGGTCTAGATGTGATGAAGGGTAATCCTACAGCTCAATTCTCAGGCGGTCCCTTGCTATTGCAGGTTCACTCTTTTATTTGTTTCATTTGTCAGATTTATCTTTTCACTCATCACTCTTTTGTTTTGACTCACATGTTCTCTCAGCTCACAATTTTCCCTTTTTCTCTAGGTATGGTTGTTTGAGAAGCTAAAAGTGTGGGATGCGCCGGAGCGACTTCCTTACAATCCAGACCAGTGTACGGAGCGTCACATGATTAAACAGTTCCCAACTGAGGCTGCTTGGGAAGCGTGGATGAAGACCTGCAGAGGTGATCGGATCCGATGGATTTGCCCCTGGTATGGTATCGAGAGCATGACTGCGAGTACCATGAACCACTTTGGTGTAGCAGTGATTGGCATTACTCGAGTCGTTTTCTACTTCCCTGCTCGCTTTCAAAGGCAGTTTGGGGCTGAACAAGCTGCAATCTTGGGTGACCCTGAGTACACTGCCTCTAAGATCCATGATGCCATCTTCCGTCGCAATATGCTGTGTCTTTGGCCAAATAGAGTGATGCAGGAGGTTGCTGAGAGCTTTGTTGCCAAGCTATCGGGTTCTTACAAACGCTGGTTGAAGAAGAACCTTTTGGAGGATAGAAATGCAAAGAGAAGGAAGACCTAGAGATCGACGCTTTGCTTATGTTTTTCAAAAGACGTTTGTTTGATTCTAGCTTTCATGGATTAAGAATTGTTTAGGCTTGCTTTGTCCTTTCTCTTTGGAAATAATAAAACATTTGATCGTTTTATTCGAAAATGTTATTGCCATGATTTGATGATGAACATGCTTTAGGATAGACCTAGAAATTTCGGAAGTGATGATGATGATAGCAGTGGCCGAATCTCAAACTTAGAGATTGCCTACGTATCCCATGGAGGGAATCAGGCCATAAACGTAGTTCCAACAAAGGGGATTTGTTTTGTTTTTAGTTAGGGTTCACTCGGGTATTTTCCTCTCCTTTTATGCTCTAAATTTTGCCTAAAAACCGTCCTTGCGGGTTTTCGGTCTAGTGAGCGTTTTATTTATGCCTTAGTTTTTGCCTAAGCCGCCCTTGCGGGTTTTCGACCTAGCAGACTGCTCTAATTTTTGCTTGGATCCGCCCACCCTTGTGGTTTTCGGTCCAACGAGCATCTCTCATGGGTAATACTTCCTCAACTTGTCAATGTTGACTGGCGTTGCGAATTCCATTCCATCCAAGTCTGCAATATATGCTGCTCCTCCAGAAAGTATGCGTTTGATAAGGTAGGGGCCTCCCCAGTTTGGTCTAAATTTGCCCCTTGGGTCCGAGACGTGGCGACGAATTGCTTTGAGCACCATGTCTCCTACCTTGACGTCCCTAGGTTTCACCTTTTTGTTGAATGCTCGTGCAATGCGGCGTTGATACCCTTGTACATGGTATAAGGCCCTCAATCTCCTTTCGTCTAGTAGTGCCAACTCGTCGTAGCGGTTTTGAACCCAGTCTTCTTCGATCATTCCAGTCTCAGCTAGAACTCTTAATGAAGGTAACTCCAGTTCGATAGGCAAGACAGCTTCCATTCCATAGACCAGAGAGTAGGGAGTGGCCCCAGTTGAAGTCCTTTCAGTTGTTCGATATCCCCATAGCGCCAGAGGTAGCATTTCTGGCCAGTCCGTGTAAGTGTCGATAGTCTTCCGCAGAATCCTCTTGACATTCTTGTTTGCGGCTTCAACTGCTCCGTTAGTTTGAGGTCGGTAAGTAGATGACTGATGATTTTGTATCCCAAATTCGACGAAAAGCTTCTTTGTCGCGCCCTTGAAGTGCGATCCATTATCACAGACAAACTCGTGAGGTACACCATATCGATAGATGATATTGGTGCGAATGAATTTGGCCACATGAGTGGCTTTGAGAGTAGCATAAGAGGCTGCCTCTACCCATTTGGTGAAGTAGTCGATGGCCACCAGAATGAACTGATGTTTGTATTTCCCCTTTGGATTTATGCTTCCAATGACGTCTATTCCCCAAGTGGAGAATGGCCAAGGGGACGTCATGCTATATAGTTCTGTAGGGGGAATACGCATACGATCAGCATGAGTTTGGCATTTGTAACATCGGCGGACATAATCAGCGCAGTCGGCTTCCATTGTAGTCCAGTAATATCCTTGACGCAGGATCTTCTTTGCCATCCTTGCCCCATTCATGTGCGGCCCACAAATTCCTTCATGTATTTCCTCCATTACCTTGTGGCTGTCCTCCGTTGTGACGCAAAGTTGACTTGGACCCAAGTGTGCCCTTCGGTACAATGCTCCTCCACAGACTATAAATCGGGCGGCAAACTTCCGCAGAGCCGTTTTGTCGTTCGAGGTGGCCTCGGATGGATATTCTCCTTTTTCCAGGAATTCCTTCACGTCTTCGTACCATGGCTTGCCATCGTCTTCACCTTCCTCGGTAAAGGTACACTCACATGCTGGTTTAACCTTTTGTTCGATCATGAGAGGCCGCATTGTGAATCCCAGGGGTATTTCGACCATAGACGCCAATGTCGCCAGTGCATCTGCAAATCTATTGCTCACTCGAGGAGTGTGCGTGAAGATAACAGAATCGAATTGTGGAATTAGATTTTCCAGCACAGAGTGATATAGCTTCAGTGTATCCTCCTTGACCTTCCAGTCTCCTCTTGCTTGAGATACCACCAGGTTCGAATCCCCAGTGACTTCTACCCTTTTTGCTCCTAGCTCCAGGGCTGCCTCCATTCCAGCAATACAAGCCTCATATTCAGCTTGGTTGTTAGTGACTTCAAACCTTAGCTTATATGACAAAGGGATATGAGAGTCGTTTGGGGAAACTAGAAATACCCCTATGCCATATCCACATTGGTTTGATGCTCCATCAAAGTAAAGTTGCCAGGTGTCGTCTAAGAGACATAAGATATCCTCGTCGGGGAACATGAAGTCCTCTGCCTCGGCCTCTGTCATAGGGTGATCCGCCAAGAATTCTGCCACAGCTCTTTCTTTTACTGATTTCCTTGTCATGTATTTGAGGTCGAACTCCGCTAGCAGCAATAACCACCTAGCTAGCTTTCCGATAAGTGCTGGCTTTTCGAAAAGATACTTGATTGGGTCTAAACGAGAGACCGGCACCACTGGATGTGCTAACAGGTAGTGCCTCAGTTTCTTTGTGGCCCATACTAGCCCCCAACAGGTTTTCTCGAGGGGAGTGTACCTTGTCTCATAATCCATCATTTTCTTGCTGAGGTAGTATATGGCGCACTCTACTTTGGCGTCGTTTTCTTGCGCTAGCATACATCCCATGGACGTGTCTGTTACTGAGAGATACAGAATCAATGGCTTCCCAGGGATGGGTGGCGATAGTACAGGTGGATTCTGAAGGTATTCCTTGATTGCCTCGAATGCTTGCTGACAGTCTTGGCTCCATTCAAAATCCGTACCTTTCTTCAGTAGCTTGAAAAGAGGTTCACAGGTGGTTGTGAGCTTGGAAATGAACTTGCTGATAAACTGTACCTTCCCTAAGAAGCTCCTTACTTCCTTCTCTGTCCTAGGTGGTGATATCTCCATGATGGCCTGTATCTTGGAAGGATCTACCTCGATTCCTCTTTGAGTGATGAGGAAACCCAACATCTTTCCAGCTGTTACCCCAAAAGTGCATTTTTGAGGGTTAAGACGCAACTTATAATTCCTAATCCTCTCAAAGAACTTTTGTAGTGCTCCATAGTGTCCTTCCCTTTCCTTTGATTTGACTATCATATCGTCGACATACACCTCGACCTCTTTGTGCATCATGTCGTGCAGCAGTGTTGTGGCCATCCTCTGATAAGTGGCTCCAGCATTCTTCAACCCAAATGGCATTACTCGGTAGCAGTAGGTTCCCCAAGGTGTAGTGAAGGTGGTTTTCTCTCTATCCTCAGGAGACATAAGAATTTGGTTATACCCAGAGAATCCATCCATGAAAGATAGCAATGCATGGCCTGCGGTGTTATCCACTAGCTCGTCTATGTGAGGTAATGGGAAGTCATCTTTCGGACTGACTTTGTTGAGATCTCGGAAATCTACGCAGACCCTGATCCCTCCAGTTTTCTTTGGTACGGGAACGATGTTTGCTACCCATTGTGGATATTCGGTGACTATGAGAAAACCGGCGTTGATTTGCTTAATGACTTCTTCTTTTATCTTTAGGACCCAATCAGGGCGCATACGTCTCAGTTTTTGTTTAACTGGTTTTGCATCAGAATGAAGAGGAATTTTGTATTGAACAATTTCAGGGTCTATTCCAGGCATGTCCTCATAAGACCAGGCAAAAACATCTTTGTATTCTTTTAGCAAAAGGACTAGTTTTTCACTTTCTTGAGGCGATAGTGCGGCACCAATTTTAACCATTTTGGGCTCGTTTTCAGAGCCTATGTTTGCTGTGATTATCTCCTCAGAAAAAGGTTTAGCGTGCCTTTCCTCTTCTCTCTCGATGAATTCTAGAATTTCTTTTGGAATTTCTTCCTCAAAATTTGGTTTGTCGGAATCCACACAATTGATCATAGGCAAAGTGGAATACTCTAAATCTTCCTTCTCATTGCTAAGTTTATCAAAAGACATTTCAGAGTCGAACTCAAAGTAAATGCTATGTCTTGGTACTTTGACCAGGTTTTCCTCACTAGACTTAGTAGTTTCAAAGGATGAAAAGCTTGACTCGGACTGAGTCGACTTGGAGTCGGAATCGGAATCAGAACTAAGATCAGAATTAGCGCTTTTCATTTTATATTTTAGAGCGTGTTCCACGGTCCAGTTAGGGTAAGCCCCTTTTTCAGTATCCACAATCAGTTCAGAGCAGTCTTTTTCATCACCAAGGTCAATCACCAGTACTTCACTGTCACCTTAATTCGCACTTTCATCGTTGTCACCCTGCAAGTCTTGGAGGGCCATTTGATTTGCTATTGCTGTTATTTCCTCCAATTGAGCTTCAATCTCGGCTTCGTCGCTGTTGTCGACCCGTCGTGTGCCAACAAAGCCCCACCAATTACCAAAGCTGTCTATGATGGGATGGATCACCCTTATTTCATTGTTGGTGACCCCCTCATCAAAGAGCAGGTTTAGTGATATTTCGTCTAGTGGGTCATTGTCGACAGCCTCTTCTTCCTTTGCCTCTTCAGTCTCGAGGTTGTTGACCTCGTCTATTGGCCAATAATCATCGGTAGGTGCATAAGGGTCATAAAAGTAGATTGGAACCCTGCGAAGCCCTTCTTCTTCAATCAGGTCTTCTACCTCTTCCTCATAAACTGTTCCAGCGAACATGACATGGTCATCTTCAATGATAGCCACCATAGGCTTAGGTTGATTTACTGGAGTGATGTATTCAGAGGGGTTGAAATCTTCAACAGCAAAGTGGAGCGGGCCAGACAGCTTGGTGACAACTTGGAAGTGCGAATCAGACGTGAACAATGATGCAGTCATTTTTCCTGAAAAAGATTTTTGCTTTAGTCAGATTGATTAATCTTACCTACTGATTATTTGACTTAGAGAGATTCCTAAGGTTTAACCTGCAAAAGAGAAACTTTACAACATACACATATACAATGGGTGTGAGGAAGAACTTGGAAATAAAATGCAAGCAGGTTCCTAGCCTGTAGGTTCCTGTCTTAGTTTGATAAGTTCTATGCCTTTCTAAAACATGCAAGGTTTTGGTAGTCTCAGGGTGCTCCGTTGTCAAAGGGCACCAATCCTCTCACCAACCCATCATAGGCGGTGATTGGGTGATTTCCTTTTTGATATACCACTAGATACGAGTGACTGTGGAGTTTGCTGGAACCCCCAACATAGCCCGTGTCATGCCGGGATATCAGGTGAACTCAACGGGTTGCCCGCTCGATGCATATGATAAATGAATTAGACAAGGCATGTATTAGTCTTATGTTGAATTTTTTGGTTATGGCTCTCAAATCCCCAGCAGAGTCGCCAAAAACTGTAGACACCTCCCAAAGGGGGCATCGCCATACAGATTGATCACGTTGTGTTTGCTCGATTGGTTGCTCACTTCATAAACCAAAATCATGGACATTCCCATGGCTAGGAATATCGCCACATGATAACGGTTATCATCAAATAGAGTCGCCACCCAGTTTATTAAAACTGGGAAAATAGATAGAGATTCTGGATTCGGGAGCCAGGAGTACAGTAAGGGGAAGGTGTTAGGCACCCCTCTCTGCCCAGTCGTGAGACTGGCCCATAATCGTTCAACATAAGACGTATAGATGCTTTGTCTAATCCTAACACATAGTCTGTTTATTTATTCCTTTAAACAGATAAAAGTGAGCCAGGACTGTAATTGAAAGAATGCTCAGAAAGCAGATAAAACAAACAAAATATCCCAGAGAGATGGATCTCGCGGCCGGTGAATAGATGTCACGGCCGATGGATCCTCCTGGTTTGATGTACCGGCCGAGGGATCGAAGTCCCGGTCGGTGTTCTTCCTCACACCAGACAGAAAGATTAACTGATAATCGAAATGCTACGGTTAGTTAGAAATACAGTAAATATAGACAAACCAGAGGCCGTTGGGCCTCACCACCTTGATCCCTCAGTTGCTTGATTGCTTTGGATTGGGCGTGATTGATCGATTGCTTGATCGAGAACCCTATAGTTAGGGTTTGAACTTCGGGGTTTGATCGCCGGATTGACGGCTACCTTCGGAAGGTTAGGGCTTTTGGAGTATGGGATTGAGGGAGTATTTCTGCAGAGTTTTGAGGTTTGATTGAGTGTGTGGGTATCTCAATTTCTGTGTGTCAATTTCGGAACCCAAAGGCTCCTTTATATAGGCATAGGGATGACTCACTCCGGCCAATCAAATCACGAGATGACAATTGCAATTGCAATGCATCTCTAACTCTACGTCGTGATCTCCGAACGTAGCCCGAACGCATCGGGAAGGTAGTGTAGTTGGATCAAACCAAACGTCTGACAGAACGTTCGAGAGTCTGGAAAAAGGTCGATCTGGCGGCCGAGCAATAGATGTCGCGGCCGTAGAATGGATATCTCGGCCGAAGGATAGATCTTGCGGCCGAGGAATTGATCTCTCAGGGAGATTTTGCTGGCAACAGGTTGCTCGGGTGAGGGATTGATGTTATGGCCGTTAGATCGATATTACGGCCGTCAGATGGATTCTCCTAGGCTTCTGTATTTCTTTCTGAAAGGCTGTATGGCTTTGAATTGGGTCCTCTAAGTGGTCAAAGTTCTCACCGAAAGTCCTAAGGTCCTCAAAGAAGCAATCATCAATCATTGTATCCATTTCATCATCGGGATTGTCCCAAGGTGGGACTTGAAATAATCGTTAGGCCAAATTGGGGTGTCTACAATATCCATAGAGGCGTTGAGTTTCGTTAAGCAAACTTTGAAGACTGCAGGTGAAAGCAGTCAAGACCAAGAGGAAGAAGTTGATGTTGAGCCTAGGCGTAGCAAACTGGCTAGAACGTCAACATCCTTTGGTCCAGATTTTCAAGTGAGCCTCGGACATTCAAGAAAGTAGCGAGCTCTCCTGAGGGTCCTTTGTGAAAGGAGGCTATTAAGAGTGAAATTGACTCCATTTTGCAGCAAGCCAATGAGCTGCGTATAAGTCAGATGGATGTCAGGTAACTTTCCTAAATGGCGATTTAGATGAAGGAATCTACATGTAACAACCTGAGGGTTTTCCCGTGCCATGTTAAGTAAGGAAAGTATGTAGGCTTGTTAGATCTCAGCATGGTCTAAAGCTAGCACCGAAACAATGGCATGAGAAATTTGACAGTGCTATGTTGTCGAGTGGTTTCAAAATCAACGAATGTGACTAGTGAGTTTATGTCAAAGACATAGACGAAGGGTACGTCATTTTGTGACATGCTCATTGTTGGTAGCAATGAAAGGGTCATTCAGTCTGCCAAGAATATGTTAAACTCGAAATTTGACATGAAGGATATGGGCCTTGCAGATGTCATTCTGGGTGTCAAGATCACCAGAACGTCTGTCGGACTTGCATTGTCTCAGACATACTATGTTGACAAGATTCTTGAGAAGTTCAACCCGTCTGATTCAAGCATTGCAAGAACCCTTGTGGATTTAAGTCTGCATTTATCCAAGAATGGGGGGGAAGGCGTATCTCAATTAGAGTATTCTCGGATAATTGGAAGCCTGATGTACTTGATGAGTTGTACAAGGCCCGATATTGCTTATTCAGTCAGCAGACTGAGCCGATACCCGAGTAATAAGTGGCAATGGAAATGGCCGTATTCCAACTCATGCTCCTATTCCTGGGATTCCCTCTGTTCCGATATCTCACGTGGAGAGGCCGAGCAAATTTGTTGGGGTGGACTTCAGAAGGTGGCAACAGAAAATGTTGTTCTATCTCACCACCTTGAACTTGGCAAAGTGGCTTGTCGAGGAAGCACCCGTTATTGCTGAGGATGATTCTGACACTCAGAAGCGGATTGATGTGGCCAGATGGAAAGAGCATGACTACATGTGCAAGAATTACATTCTGAATGCTCTAGATGATTCGCTGTATTTTGTGTATGGCGAGGCTCCATCGGCTAAGGAATTATGGGAATCCTTAGACAGGAAGTACAAGATCGAGGGTGCCGGGTCCAAGAAATTCGTTGTGGGCCGGTTCCTTGATTACATGATGGTGGACTCCAAGTCTGTGGCAGTCCAAGTCCAAGAGCTGCAGCTCCTGCTCAATGAGATCAGGACTGAGGGGATGATTCTGAGTGAAGCATTCCAGGTGGCTGCAGTCATCCACAAGCTACCCCCAGCATGGAAAGAGTTCAAGAGCTATCTCATGTTCAAGAATAAGGAGATGACCTTGGAAGCTCTTTTCATCAAACTCTGTATTGAAGAGGAGAATCGGGGTATGGATAGGAGTGCGAAGACCTCCTACATGGCCAAGGCAAACATGATGGAGCATGGTCAATCTTCCGGTGTGAGGAGAAACCAGTATGACAGGCGTTCTGACAAGCGGTCTGACAAACAAGCTGGCAAACAGAAGGACAAAAGGGTCAATCTGGGACCGAGAGGTGGGGTTGCCAAGAAACAGATAGAAAAGTTTCAGGGTGCATGCTTCAACTGCAACAAGTTCGGGCATAAAGCTTCGGAGTGTAAGAAGCCGCTTAACCCTCGCGCTCAGGCACATTTGGCTCAGGTGGAGGCAGCAGTGTCTGATATCAACCTCTCGGCTATGGTATCTGAAGTGAACATGGTGGGTTCAAACCCGCAGGAATGGTGGGTAGACACTGGGGCTACACGTCATATCTGTTGTGACAGGCAGTTGTTCACTACTTTCGAGCCGGTTGCTAATGGTGAGAAACTGTTTATGGGGAATTCAGCTACCTCGGATGTTGCGGGGCAGGGGAAAGTGGTCCTGAAGATGACTTCGGAAAAAGAGTTGACTCTGAATAATGTGCTGTTCATGCCAGATGTTCGCAAGAATTTGGTTTCTGGTTCACTGTTGAGCAAGCACGGCTTCCGCCTGGTTTTTGAGGCTGATAGGGTCACTCTGACTAAAGCTGGAATGTATGTAGGGAAAGGTTACATGACCGATGGTCTTTTTAAGATGAATGTAATGACTGTTATCCCTACTATCAATAAAAAGAAATCCCCTGTTGCTTATGTGCTTGAGTCTTCCTTTTTGTGGCATGGTAGACTAGGTCATGTTAATTATGATTCTATGCGTAGATTAATTAACTTGGACCATATTCCAGCTTTCCAAATTGATAAAAAACACAAGTGTGAGACCTGTGTAGAGGCTAAAATGCCCAGAGCATCTTTCAAAGCAGTAGAAAGAAGCACAGAACCTTTGGATTTAATCCACACTGATGTGTGTGATCTGAAATATGTCCAAACTCGGGTCGGTAACAAGTATTTCATTACTTTTATCGATGATAGCACTCGATTTTGCTATGTGTATTTGCTGAAAAGCAAGGATGAAGCCCTAGATAAGTTTGTTCACTATAAGACTCAGGTTGAGAATCAACTGAGCAGAAAGATTAAGGTGGTCAGAAGTGATCGTGGTGGTGAATTTCAGTCACCGTTTGGAGAATTCTGTGCCCAACACGGAATAATCTATGAAACCACAACACCTTATTCGCCTCAGACTAACGGAATTGCTGAGCGCAAGAATCGTACATTGAAGGATATGATGAACGCTATGTTGATCAGTTCTGGGTTGCCTCAGAACATGTGGGGAGATGCTGTTCTCACCGCTAATTACATCCTCAATAAAATACCTCGCAAAGACGTTGGTAAAACCCCGTATGAATTGTTTAAAGGTAGAAAGCCTAACTATGCATTCTTACGAACATGGGGTTGTCTAGCGAAGGTGGCTGTACCTCCTCCTAAGAAGGAGAAGATAGGCCCTAAAACCGTTGATTGTGTATTCATCGGTTATGCAGACGATAGTAGTGCCTATCGGTTTCTTGTGTATGAGTCAGATATACAAGATATTCACAAGAATACTCTCATGGAGTCTAGGAATGCAGTGTTCTTTGAACACATATTTCCTTATAGATCCATTGGAGAGTCAAGTTCTGCTAAACGGACTTTGCATCCGGCTAATGAAAGCAGACTAGGCCAAGAAGAGGAAGTTGATGTTGAACCACGACGTAGCAAGCGAGCTAGAACATCAACATCTTTTGGTCCAGATTTTCTGACTTATCTTGTAGAAAATGAGCCTCGGACATACCAGGAAGCTGTAAGCTGCCCTGAGGGTCCTTTGTGGAAAGAGGCCATTAAGAGTGAGATTGACTCCATACTGCAAAACCATACGTGGGAACTGGTGGATTTGCCACCAGGCAGTAAGCCTCTCGGCTACAAATGGATCTTCAAAAGGAAGATGAAAGCAGATGGGTCGATTGATAAGTACAAAGCTAGGCTTGTTATCAAAGGATACAGACAAAAAGAAGGCCTAGATTACTTTGATACTTACTCACCAGTCTCAAGGATTACTTCCATTCGGATGATCATCGCGATCGCAGCTTTGCGTAACCTTGAGATACATCAAATGGATGTCAAAACAGCTTTCCTGAACGGCGATTTAGATGAAGAGATCTATATGGAACAACCCGAGGGTTTTTCCGCGCCGGGCCAAGAAAGGAAAGTATGTAGGCTTGTTAGGTCTTTGTATGGGCTCAAGCAAGCACCAAAACAATGGCATGAGAAATTTGACAATGCTGTGTTGTCAAGTGGTTTCAAGATCAACGAATGTGACAAGTGTGTTTATGTCAAAGACACAGACGAAGGGTATGTCATTTTGTGTCTTTACGTTGATGACATGCTCATTGTTGGTAGCAATGAAAGGGTCATTCAGTCTACCAAGAATATGTTAAACTCGAAGTTTGACATGAAGGATATGGGCCTTGCAGATGTCATTCTGGGTGTCAAGATCACCAGAACATCTGTCGATTTTGCGTTGTCTCAGACACACTATGTTGACAAGATTCTTGAGAAGTTCAACTCGTCTGATTCAAGTATCGCAAGAACCCCTGTGGATTTAAGCCTGCATTTATCCAAGAATGGGGGGGAAGGCATATCTCAATTAGAGTATTATCAGATAATTGATGTATTGATATAGCTTACTCAGTCAGCAGACTGAGCAGATACACGAGTAATCCAGGTCGTGATCACTGGAAAGCAATAGTCAGAGTTCTGCACTATTTAAGGTATACTCGTGGTTTGGGGTTGCACTACACCAGATATCCAGTAGTACTAGAAGGGTATTGTGATGCGAACTGGATATCAGATATGAAGGACTCTAAATCCACAAGTGGATATGTCTTTATACTTGGTGGTGCAGCTATTTCTTGGAAATCCTCCAAACAGACGTGTATAGCACGTTCAACAATGGAATCAGAGTTCATCGCTCTGGATAAAGCGGCGGAGGAGGCCGAGTGGCTCCGTCAGTTTTTGGAGGATATTCCAAGATGGCCGAAACCTGTACCACCGATTAGTATCCATTGCGATAGTCAATCTGCAATTGGTAGGGCACAGAGTAATTTGTATAATGGTAAGTCTAGACATATTCGACGTAGACATAATACCATTAGGTAACTACTCTCTAGTGGGGTTGTCGCTATTGACTATGTGAGGTCAAAGAACAATATTGCGGATCCGTTAACCAAAGGGTTAAACCGAGAGTTAGTTGAGCAAGCATCGAGAGGAATGGGGCTAAAGCCACTACGCTCATAGTTACCATGGAGGTAGCCAACCTAGTTGACTGGAGATCCCAAGATCTAGGTTCAATGAGACTATCTTTCGCGAGTAGCTGAGAACGATCACTGAGGAGATTCGTTCTCCTGCCCATTCCTATGGTGTAGAACAGTGATACCTGCGAATGAAAGAGGTTAAGCATTGCTTTTAATGACTCCTATGCGCTGGGTTGCCAGGCAGGGTATAACAGGATACCCTTACAGGAAGGTCACCTATGTTAGTATGAAGTGGGGCCGCTTCTTTGAGAATTGTGGCAAAAATTCTCGAGAAAATACTCGCAGAACCAGGAAGTGGGTGTCATGGCCAAAATGAACCCAACAGTGAGAACTGAACTACGTCAGGAGAAGTCCTGTGTGACGTCTGTTGTCTCGGTTTACATCGGCGGCGGAATAGTTCAAAGCGGGACTGCACACTAGTCTGCCAGTAAACCCGATAGGCTATCACAAGGGAAGGTTCCAGGCCAAAAGCCACCTATCCTATGCAGGAATTATCCATTGCCGCTCTCTCGGATCAGCTTTGTACTCTGCATCAGTATGCCTGCCAATTCCATTCATGGGGGGGATTGTTGGAAATTTTTACGGAATTTCAGATGAATGAAATCGGGACAAACCGGAGGGTCTCTCGAGGCAACCGTGCGTGTTCCGAGCTCGTGGAATCCTGATGCACCACAATCAATAGACGTATTGATGTGTGGATTTTGCAACTCCTGTAACCCTCTCCATGATGGAGTATTGATGCTGGTAACCTCCCTCTTGAATTGGCTGAATTCATTGGCTGAATTCATTTCAGAATTGAAAGCTGCATTACTCCTCTTCAGCCTCCTTCACCCTATAAATAGGTGCCTCACGTTCTTGGAGAAAACACAGAAAAAAACACACAGCAATCCAGCATACTCCTATATTCGTTCTTGAGAGAGAGAGGCAGACGATAGTCAGTTCGCCAAGGCAGTCGACGGCGGTGTTCCGACGGCTTGCGGTTTAGCCGAGCCAACCCTGGGAGAAAGTCGCCGACGCAACCTACAACACCCACGGTAGGCGGCGAATATTTCTTAAGGTGACTGTGGTAACACACAGGCCTCGGTTCGTTGTTCTGTAAAAGAAAAAAACAGTTTGAAACTCGTTCTTCATATTCTGTATATTGTTTTGTTTCTTGTAATTCGATTAATTCTTGTAATTTTATTATTGGAAATGAGATTGTTCTCTGGAATGTTACGTGGCTGCCGATATTTTTCCAACAGGTTTATCTAACGGCAGAGCTGGGGCGTTTAACACGCAAAAGGAAGAAGGAAGAGGTAACAGTAAAATGCGTAAAAAGCTCAGTATATCCAGTTTACGAGAAAACTCTCTGCTTATGTGTTGCTCAGGATGAGGAGCCCCATAACCCCAGGGAATGGTATATGCTCAAAATCTCCAGTGAAAAGGACGAGGAGAAGGAGGCCGAGGAGAAGTTAGCAAAGAAGGTTTGTCAAATTACCGACGCGGAGCTCCGGGGAGCCTATCTAGCATTCCACCATGACGACTGCCACCAAGGTGAGTTGGATCAAGTTCTAATGCTTTCACCAGTTGTAAAGTTGAAGCTGGGTAAATCGTTCCGATTTTATGGAACAAGTAGTGCCTCGGTTGGGTCCTTTGTCTATCGCATCGGGGAATATTGTGGTAAGCAGAGGTACTCCCGGAACGTGAGGTATTTTGATTCCTCCCATCCCGAGGAGGGCCTGAAGACAGGTCCTCGCACTATATGTGCCAGATGTGATGCCGCGGTTGTAGGCCTCAATGGAAACCTATATGTCATGGGTTTTGATGGCGGTGGCGCCAGCCTTGACGTTCCTAGCGTGTGGGGAGAGTTTCTAGATACAAGGTTGGTGGGAGAGGGACATGCTGAATGGAGTGCGCGCCCTTCCTGATCCTCCGTCTACTCTTGGATCTAAGTGTTTATTTGCTGCAGCCTTCGGCGGCGATTTCTCAAGCAAGATTCTGGTACTCAATCTATATACATATGCTATGTGCCTATACGATGTGCCTGAAAAGTCTTGGGAAAGCTTGGATCCCATTGTTGAGTATTATAGCGGCTTTACCGGGTCCCCAGTTGTGGTTGGTACAAACCTCTACTGGATCCACGGTTCAAATGTGTGGGTGTATGATCTTCTCAAGAAAGCTCGATCTGGTCTCATTGCCATTGGAGATTCTAAGATCTGTTGGCTTATAAAAGACAGTTATCGTGAGATGAGGCCAACTTTGGTGCATTTGGCTGGAGATCTTTTCTGTTTGATTTGGATCGGTGAGGATTGCGAGTCTGTTCACTGCACGAAAGTACAAGTATCTACTGATCCGGAGGCTGTTTTCATATTAGCATGTCACAATTTTCGCTTTGACCACATGGTTGGCCTCCTAGATTGCCTTCCTCTCTAGTTGATCCGCTTGTAATTCCACAGTCTACTCTTCTCTTCTTGTGCCTGTGCTGGCTCATATGTTTGTTAGTTTTTGGTATTTTAGTTGAGTTGCATGTGTTATGGATTTTACGCAATCCTACAACGCCCCTACGGATCTTGGAACAATGGATCACAGAATAAAGCAAACAAATACGTGCGTAATGAAAACTGGAAAGAAAACGAGACACAAGATATACGTGGAAAAACCTCAACGTGAGGAAAAAACCACGGGAGCCACACCAGTCCACTATGAAATCAATCCAAGAGTACAAGTCTTCTCACAATCTCTCTGAGATGTGTTTTCTCTCGCCTCTCTCTTTTTCACGCTCAGAAAAAGTGATTACAATAAACCCTAACACGCACAGCCGCGCACAAAACCCTAAATACAATTTAAGGCCCGAAGGCTCTCGGTAGCGCTATAGCAAAATTGCTATAGCGCTAGACCACGCGGTAGCGCTACACCTAAAATGGTGTAGCGCTAGAAAACTAACTGATCAAATTCCATTTGCTAATGTTGTCTTCACCCCAACAATCTCCCACTTGAAGATAACCTGAAGCATCCGCAAACAAACAAACGCAAACCCAAATAATCTCAATCAATCATGGACGTAGTCATCTGACCCCTCTTGGTGTGGCTCCAGGCCCATCATCTCTTCAAGCATGAAGGCCAACTGAAGTCGAACACAACTTCAATTTCTGAACAGTAACAGACTTGGTCAACATATCTGCCGGATTTCGTTCCCCCAAAATCTTCTCTAGCAACAAATCCCCATCTTCCAAAAGCGAGCGAATAAAATGATACCTCAAATCAATGTGCTTCGTCCTGGCATGGAACACTGGATTTTTGGCAAGGTGTATAGCACTCTGGCTGTCACTGAAAAGAACGCAGTTCTCTTGCTTCAAACCTAACTCCTCCAAGAAGCCCTTTATCCAAACCATCTCCTTTGCAGCCTCAGTCACGGCCACATACTCAGCTTCTGTAGTAGATAATGTCACTAATTTCTGCAGACGTGAGACCCAGCTCACCGCTGTTGAACCCATAGTATAGATATATCCTGTGGTACTTCGCCGCGTATCATGATCACCGGCAAAGTCAGCATCCACATATCCCTGCACTGTCAATTTCCCTCTCCCAAAATAAAGTGGCAAATCAGTGGTACCTTTCAAATATCGCATAATCCACTTTACTGCTTCCCAATGCTGTTTCCCCGGATTGCTAGCAAACCTGCTCACAACTCCCACTGCATGGGCAATGTCTGGTCTCGTGTTCACCATCGCATACATCAGGCTACCCACGGCCGAGGTATACGGAACCTTGGCCATGTACTCTCTCTCTGCATCTGTCTTGGGTGATTGCCCCTGAGAAAGTTTGAAATGACTTCCCAAGGGTGTGCCAACTGCCTTGGCACCCTGCATATTGAACCTCTCCAGAACACGCTCAATATACTCAGCTTGACTCAACCGTAAGGTTCCCTGAGCCTTATCTCTGCTGATTCTCATCCCAAGTATCTGCTTAGCTGCACCCAGATCTTTCATAGCAAACTCTGTTGCCAACTGCTGTTTCAATTTGTTGATCTCCCTAACACAGGAACCTGCTACAAGCATATCATCTACGTAGAGCAATAAAATGATGTAGCTAGACTCAAACCTCTTGAAGTAACAACAGTGATCCCCATTGCACCTTGTGTAGCCACTGCGCTGCATGAAACCGTCAAACTTTCTGTACCACTGTCTGGGAGCCTGTTTCAAACCATACAGACTCTTCTTGAGCCTGCACACCATCTCTTCCTGTCTTTCACAATGAAGCCAACAGGCTGCTTCATGTAGATTTCTTCATCCAAGTCCCCGTGAAGAAAAACAGTTTTAACATCTAACTGCTCAAGGTGGAGATTTTCAGCAGCAACCATACTCAGCACCACTCTGATAGTGGCCATCTTCACAACGGGTGAAAATATCTCTGTATAATCAATCCCCTCCTTCTGTTGGAAGCCCTTTACAACCAATCTTGCCTTGTACCTTTTCTTGCCATCACTCTCCTGCTTAAGCCGAAAAACCCATTTGTTCTGCAAGGCTTTCTTTCCTGCGGGAAGCTGAGCTAACTGCCAAGTACCGTTGGAATAAAGAGAATCCATCTCTTCCTGCATCGCAGTCTTCCACTTTGCTGACTCAGAAACCTGCATAGCCTCATCATAGCACTCTGGTTCTCCACTGTCCGTCAAAAGCAAGTAATCAAGCGAAGAAATATATTTCGGATTTGGCTTGTGTACTCTAGTTGTCCTCCTCAACTCTCTGACCGCTGAACTAGTCCCTGTCTCTGGAGCTGCCTCATCTGAAACTGTCCCCTCTGAAACTGTCTCATCTAAAACTCTCTCCTCTGCCTGACCAGACCCCTGTTCAACCCCCATGTCACCTGGAATATCCTCCAACCCAAAGTACTCGGATGTATCTCCATCCGAAGTGGTACTCCCACTGCTCAGTTTGCTGTCCCTGTCTTTGTACATCACCTTCTCATCAAACACAACATCTCTGCTTCTGATTATCTTCCGGTTCTTGTTATCCCAAAAACGATAACCAAACTCATCTCCGCCGTATCCAATAAAGGTGCACTTCTGTGACTTAGCATCAAGTTTATCCCTGTCCTTGTCGCTAATATGCACATAGGAAACACAACCGAAAACACGTAAGTGTGAGAGACTTACCTCTTTACCACTCCAAACCTCCTCTGGTATGCCAAAATTCAACGGAACTGATGGCCCAAGATTGATCAAATGTGCTGCTGTGCTGACTGCATCTGCCCAAAACATCTTGGACAACCCTGCGTGTAACCGCATGCTCCTAGCACGCTCAGTCAAAGTCCTGTTCATCCTTTCTGCAATGCCATTGTGCTGCGGAGTCCCTGGAGGTGTCCTCTCTAAACGAATCCCGGATAGAGCGCAGGCTTTCTTGAACTCCCCCAACTCATATTCTCCGCCGTTGTCGGACCTCAACCTTTTTACCTTCAAATCTGTTTCATTCTCAACCATGGCCTTCCACTTCTTGAAGACTTCAAAGACCTCTGACTTGTGCTTCATGAAGTATACCCAAACCTTCCTCGAGTGATCGTCGACAAAGGTAACATAGTAATAAGAACCGCCAAGAGAAGACACTGTAGCTGGACCCCACACATCTGTATGGACAAGCTCTAGCTTCTGAGCCCTGGGAGGCCTGCCGCCTTTCTGAAAGCTAACCCGTTTCTGTTTCCCGAAGATACAATCTTCACACATGTCAATATCCACTGACCCTAAACCCGGTAGCTTCCCTTTCGACTGCATAACCTTCATTCCCTTCTCACTCATATGCCCCAATCTATAGTGCCACAGATTTGAACTCTCCTTGCTGTCTATAACTGCAAGTATGTCGCTACCATGTGAAGTCAAGTAAAGTGTACCAACTTTCTTGCCTTTAGCCGTCACCATGGTACCATTGGAGACTTTCCACATGTCCCCTGTGAATGTCGATGTATAACCTGCTGCTGCAAGCTGTCCAACCGAAATAAGATTCCTCTTCAACTTCGGAACGTGCCTGACATCTTTCAGACACCATTTGAACCCATGCGTTGCAATCTGAACATCCCCTTTTCCCACAATACTGCAAGGTTCGTCGTCCCCCAAGTATACTTTCCCAAAGTCCCCTGCTACATAGTTCTGCAGAACCTCCCTGTTAGCAGTGGCGTGGAATGAGGCACCCGAATCAATCACCCAAGATTCAGTGTCGCTGTTCATGGAAAGAATAAGTGCATCGTGCACAACGTGAGCCTCCTGCCCACCGCTATTCTTTTTTGGTACTTTGCAAGTTTGTGACATATGGCCTGTCTGACCACAATTCCAACATTCACCTTTAATGGGCCGAACCTGAGATCTATCTTTATTTCCCTTGCCCTTGCCCTTCGATTTCGATCTGTTCCTGTTCTGATTCTGACCACCTTTGGTTTGGCTTCTGCCCCTCTGCTCAAAACTTAGAGCTGAACCTGAACTACCTGAACCATCGATCGAACCCCTTCTGACCTCCTCAGTCAGAATCAAACTAACAACCTCACTCAGTTTCAACTTTTCTTTCCCTGCCGAATTACTGACTGCAGTAACAGTACCCTGCCAGCTCTCTGGCAACTGAGACAGTATTAACAAGGCTTGAACCTCATCATCAAACTTGATTTCGACAGACATAAGTTGATCAACTATCGTATTGAACTCACTGAGATGTGACATAAAGGAAACCCCTTCAGCCATAGACAGATTGAAAAGTTTTTTCATGAGATGTACCTTATTCGCAGCAGACGGTTGCTCGTACATCTTTTTCAGTGCTTCCACAAGACCCTCCGTCGTTTTCTCCTTCAAGATGTTGTGGGTGACTGACTTTGAAAGGGACAGGCGAACAACCCCTAACGCCTTCCTGTCCAGGACGTCCCAATCCTCGTTGCTCTCATCTTTCTTCTTCCCCTTTTCTTTACCCAGCAGCGGCCGGTAAAGATCCTTCTGATACAGATAGTCCTCTATCTGCGTTTTCCAGAACGCGAAGTCTGACCCGTCAAACTTCTCCATCCTCTGCTTGCCTTCTTCAGAACCCATAGCTCCCACTGAACTCTGGCCTGCTCGAACGAGATTAAACCCTAACCTGTCGAACAAAACCTACCGCAACCGCGGCTCTGATACCAGTTGTTATTGATTTTACGCAATCCTACAACGCCCCTACGGATCTTGGAACAATGGATCACAGAATAAAGCAAACAAATACGTGCGTAATGAAAACTGGAAAGAAAACGAGACACAAGATATACGTGGAAAAACCTCAACGTGAGGAAAAAACCACGGGAGCCACACCAGTCCACTATGAAATCAATCCAAGAGTACAAGTCTTCTCACAATCTCTCTGAGATGTGTTTTCTCTCGCCTCTCTCTTTTTCACGCTCAGAAAAAGTGATTACAATAAACCCTAACACGCACAGCCGCGCACAAAACCCTAAATACAATTTAAGGCCCGAAGGCTCTCGGTAGCGCTATAGCAAAATTGCTATAGCGCTAGACCACGCGGTAGCGCTACACCTAAAATGGTGTAGCGCTAGAAAACTAACTGATCAAATTCCATTTGCTAATGTTGTCTTCACCCCAACAGCATGTTCAGGCATTGTTTGTTTTATTTAATGTTTGCGAATTACAACTTCAAATTTGTTAGGTACTGGACTTGTCTTGTCTTCTCTTTTCCTGAAAATCTTTAATTTCGTGTCAAGAAATTGAAAAAATCATGCACGAAAGTACTTTCTAATTTTTGATCTAAAAATTAAATGTCTTTTTGTAGTAAGCTATGTTTTAGGTTATGATCCAATTTTAGATCGGTATTCGGCCTAAATAACAGTTTTCTACCAATCAATCCATAACGTTTACATGTTACGAAAAATTTGTAATTCCTAAACATTGTGGTACCTCAACCTGCTAGACCGCAAGCTGTAAACCGTGTGGGTTTTGGATACAAGTTCAATGAACTTTGTTTTTCCCGGTGAAAGTCATTCTTGTTAGTATAACTAGATGAACTCCCGTGTTTTCCCATGCAGGCGAAAAACTAAAGGCGTATGTGTGCGGTTGCACGGATGTGTCAGGACTTGTCGCGTCCAACGATCGTAAGATTGAGTGTTGTAATCTTACTTCAAACAAGAGCGACCGTGTGTGATCCAAAGGACGAGATCACAAAGTGGTTCGTGGTTTGTCACAACGAAGTAAACATCATCATTACACTTTTACTCACTAATTTTTCAAAATGGAATCTACTTTAAGAGGCAAAATGAAAAATGCACCAATTTTTACCCACTAACTTTACAAAATAGATACTTATTAAGGGATATCCCAAAATAAAATATTGAATTCTAAAAAAAGGGACAGAGGGAGCATTTAATAGGCCCATGAACGAGAGAGAATGCCCCCGTAATTTTCAGCCCACATCCCACTAGTGGTTGCTGGTTGCTTCTTGGCTCCTCCAATCGTGAGCGGCCATGTGTCCCATGATTGCCATTCTTGGAGTCTTGACTTGGTCAAAGCATATACTCCTTCCGTCCCGATTTTTTTGGTCCCATTTTTAACTTTTTGAGAGTGTTTGACTTCTAAAAAAATTATCTATAATTTTCAATTCGTAATGTTTTTAATATGCAATATGGATCTTGTTTGGTAGATCTCAATTAGTTTTATTATACAAAATCTTCAAAATCATAAAAAAATATTATAAAATGTAAGATATAAGTATATTTTTAAAAGATATGAATTTCGGCAATTGGACAAACATATTGGGACGGAGAGAGTATAATGCTCATGGCTCTTAACTTCCCACGCTCATGATTCCAAGGCTGCGCCAAGTGTCCTTGGATGATTGCCTTTTGTTTATCCAACTACCCCTCGCCTACTATATAAGAAAAGTCAAAACTATCCCTATAACAACCGGGTTAAGGGCCAGTCCAGTTTTAATAGTGTCTAGTTCGGTCCAGTTTTGGACCGTTGTGGGAACGATCGGAATTGTTCATTTTGTAAAGCTCGTCGAGTATGTCATCCACGGAAAAAATTAACATGATCAAACATTGATAGATACATGAACGAAATATATTTGTACAAGAAAAAAAAAAGGACAATTATGAGTTTCAATTTATTTTGTCATTGCATTTTTTTGATGAAATTCATTCATGTCCTTCATATGACACTCAATCAATGACTACTAAATTCATTGTTGCAGATTTGAATCATCAATTTAGAGCATGGATGTGATCTTAGGGGACCTGTGACCAACTGAACCATCAAAAGGCTCCTTAGTCATTTTCTTCAACTCCTCCTCAAACCTTTCCATGACTGGTTCTGGCAAGCATATTGGAACCACAATCCCATCTTTGAAATTCATATAGAAGCTTATCACAGGAAACGCCCCGGCGATGCCGCCATACACCGGTTTCCCCCACCCAAAATCCATTGTCTCAAAGCCAAGACGCCTTACATCAACAACAATAAAGTTTCCCGCCACGGTATACAAAGGCCGCCCTTTGATCACCATAAGATCCGCCACTGATCTGAAATACTCGGCCGTCATTTGGGGCTTTGCAGTTTTTACCAACTCCACCGCGTATTCCAGTGGAAAGGAACATACCTTTCCAGCCTTCGAAACTGCTGCAGGATAGGCAATGGCGTTGCCGTAGTACCCATGAGGTACGATCAGGCCAGGCAAGCCGCGACCATTGACAAGGCACGAAACTCTGACGGTGTTGTTGGGGTCTAGTGCGAGCGCGCGAGTGCGACACCTCCACAAGCACGCGGTCAAGACCTCGAATGTGGAGGCGCTTGCATGCGGGGGGAGATGGTTTCGAATAGCTCTGATCTCCTTGGGTCCAAAGAAGAAAGATTTCTGTATCGGGGTTGTGTTGGCATCATCGTTGTTGGTGTCGATCACTTGTTTGTATTCGTGGTGAAGGCATGTAATTCGGGGAGGATGCCTTGCGGATATGAGCTCCCTTTGCCACACAGGGGGCACAGAAGGTGCAATAGCTTCTTTCCCTTTGGCGAACTCGGCAATTGCGTTTACGAATTGGACGAAACCAGCTCCATCACTCATTGTGTGGTTTAGGCGCAGGGCAAAGGCGAATCCACCGCACCTAAATCGAGTCACCTACATTCACCAAAAAAAAAAAAAAAACCTTGATGTGAACATTACACGTAAATACAAATATGCACATTTGTTACAAGAGTAACTCTATCCAAAATTACATTTCTTGCCAGCATCTATCTGTAGTCAAGAAGCTGAGCTATGGGGTTCGGTGAAAGGTCTTACTTATGTAATGCACCAAAAGCTATGCCAAGTTGAAATAGATCAGATGTGGCGGTAAACCTAAGCGAAGTTGAAACAGAGAGCTTGAGCTCTCGGTTTTTTTTGGTCTTTCATCTTTCTGTTTTTGTCTTTCCATAGTACATAGGAAAGTGAGCACCAGCCACCAGCCCTCAATGAAAAAGGTTCTATATTGAGGATGTTTTCAGCAGGGAAAATGATTTACAAAAATAAATATTACAGAAAATATATGAAAAAATTTATGGCAGCGCCAAATGGTTTTAAATCGCGGTATCAGTCTGCGTAACGGTAGCGGTCGCAAGTAACGGATATCGGGAGTATCGGTCATTGTGTAACGGGAATCGGATACCCCGCACTCGTGACTTTTGCTGAAAACTTCATTGGTACACGTGTTGTAACCTTATTTATGACTAAATTGAATGGTTTGAAGCAATATTTGACTTTTACAAGTAATTTCAAGTAAGATTTGGTCAAATGTTGCGTTTTAAGAACGAAATTGAAGTTTTTTTTCTCATTCTAACAAGAGTTCACTTCTCAAAATATTGTTTTAGCACGTGAGGGCATCTCAAAAAGTTACAAAGAAAACATTATAGGATCACATCACATGAAGGTCTGAGAAAGGGAAAAAGAAGAAGAAGTTGTTCTCGGTATTTTGTAGGCATAACGGTCCCGTAACGGGGTGTAACAGCCGTTATGCGATACGTAATGTTCGTAACGGCCGATACGCACATGAATTTTCGTAACACTGTTATTTCCTCCCGTAACAATACTATCGGGCCTTGAAAAATCCGTTACGTAATGGCCGTTTTTTAAAATCCTGCAGTGGCATATTTGAAATCACAAGGTGCCTCATCATTATGAGTCATGGGGATTCCCTGATTTTCTAGATTGTCAAATGTTCACAGCTAAGTAGCTAACTCTACCTGAAGCAACAAGAGAGGGCAGCCAAGGATTCCATCAGAGCCAGGAACACCATGAAGAAGCTCCTCCAACACCGGACTCCCTGGAAGAATCGCGTCACCAAGTCGGTTGAGCTCAACTTCTGCATCGGCCTCTACAAACAAAACCCCCTCGCTCGTGCAATCCACCAGAAGTTTCCGGTCAGGCCCTTCAACAAGCCTCCCGGCAAATGGGTAGTAGAACGAAAGTGCTTTGGCTAGTCCTTCCCTGATGACACGCACAGGGTCTTCTCCTTCCATGAAAGGATTGCTCTTGTAAAACATTATCACCGGAATCTGAAACCGGAGACCCTCTTGGTCGTCTATGTCTGAGAGTTGTTTTAGTTCATGCGGTGTTGGTTCCGCGGGCACCACCAGTCTCGGCTCTTGCCTTGTCACTGTGAACAACATGGAGGAGGAAGATGTTGACATTGTTTAGGGAAGTGTTTTAAGATGAAGTCAAGAGGAAAACAAGGCAAATACACTCTAGACTTTGTGCAGTGAATTTGAAAGGTATTTATAGAGGATATGGTCCCAGCGTACCTCAATTTTTGAAGGCGACTGGAGACATACCATGAATTTCATGAATCATGTGCTCCTCAATTTTTGAAGGCGACTGGAGACATACCATGAATTTCATGAATCATGTGCTCCTTTTCTACTATCACATGGAAAAAGAAATCGTCCTAATGCAAAGACAACCCATCTATAACTAGGGTGGGTGTCGTATCGTATCGCGTTCGTGTCAGAATTCTCTCACTAGAGGTGGCAATCCCAACCTTTTGAACCCGTCCAAATTCGCCCACTTATAATCCAGCCCAACTCGCTCATATTATATAATGGATTGATATGGGTTAAACTCATATAAATCCATATTTATATGGATTAAAAATGAGTTCAATATGGGTTGAAATTAAAAGACCCAGAGAAGGGAGAACCTAAAACCCGTCCATTCTACGTGGCTTTTCAAAACAACAGATCAAACTCACCGACGAACAATTTCACACCTTTCATGATGCCAGCAAATGACATGTGGCAAACTGAATAAACTCAAGCCATATGACTTTTCCGTTTCGTACGAGGAATTTTTTGGTGCTGGTTCGGTATATCTCACGCGGTACCCGCTTGGCACATTCGGGCCGTCAAATTCATCCACACAAATATTCTCTCTCACTCTCACTCTCTCATCCACACAAATATTCTCTCTCTCTCTCCCTTGAGCTCCTCTTGACTGTGATAAGATAATTACAAGACCAATCCCTTGAGCTCCTCTCTATCTTTTGGGCTTTTTTTCGTTTTGTCCTTGTTCAACTTTTTTCGTGTTTGTTGTTTTGCGACAAGTATATTATGATTTTTGATTCGCTCCAATCGGAAAAGTAAAAAATTATGACTTTTACCCAAATATTTTTAAAAACATCCAAGATAAAGCTCAAAAACCGTGTTTTTTGGGATTTATCTTGAATATTACAAAAAATATTAGGGTAAAAGTAAAAAAAAAAATACTTTTTTGATTCTCTCATCGAGACGAACTAATAGGGGTAAAAAGTTTGTCGCAAAACAAACAAATACAAAAAAAATTTGAATGGAGACAAAAAAAAAAGTCACTTGACTTTTTAATCCAAATTTAAGAAGTGGCTTCGGCTCTTCGTAAGTCTCTCTCTCTGCATACATAAACTAACCATATTTTGTACCCATATTCTTGCACAAACATCATTGATTTTAATAGTAAAATCAGAGACGATTTCGTGTTTTTTTTAAGGCATGACTTGGGGTTTTTTTTTATTGATTCTGAAAGGTTCGTAGATGTGGTATTTTTGTTTAGTAAGTCTGAGTTTCGATATAGGGGAATTAGTAATAATAATAATAATAAAAAAAGAAGAAGAAGGAAAACGGGTCGGGTCGGACGGGTTTGGGTTTGGCCCATATCCGACCCGACCCGTTTCAATCCGTTTACTTTTTGACCCATATTTGACCCGCGAACCGTTTCAACCCGCCCAGACCCGCCCGTTTGCTACCTCTAGGTCCCACCTGTATGTGAGAGGGGTGTGGCTGATGTGTGGCACAACTGATGTGCCTCTAGCATTTTTGTTTCATGAATCATGTGCTCCTTTCCTACTACCACATGGAAAAAGAAATCGTCCTAATGCAAAGGACCAACCATCTATAACTAGGAGTGGGTGTCGTGTCGTGTTCGTGTTAAAATTCTTTCAACCATAATTTGACTTGTTTAGTTTTTCGTGTCGTGTCATCTTCGTGTCCCGTGTCAGAAATAGCCTACCCTAACCCACTAACTTCGTGTCAGGTTTGTGTCGTGTTATCATGTCCTTTAATAAATTCAATCCCCACATCATGTCGTGTCATCTCTTGTTCGTGTCAAAATTCTCTCAATCCTAACCCGACATGTTTAACTTTTTGTGTTATGGTATCGTGTCGTATTCGTATTCCATGTTGGAAATTCCCACCCCTACCTATAACGTGTGCAAGTTTGCAACTCGGTACATCTAAGAAGCATCTTAATCCTTCCTTTTTTGGCACTAAAAGATCAGAAAAAATGTGAAATGAATGGAAGATTAGTATTCACACTCGTGAACTGGAATTTTCAGAAGCTTGTGAGTCTATTTGTCCAGACTCCAGAGCTTCAGGACAATGCTCCACGTCCACAATTTTCAGAAGCTTGTGAGTCTATTTGTCCAGAGCTTCAGGACAATGCTCTAGTCATCATCACTTCCACATTTATCACACGATATAGAAAACACACAGAAAACTGACAAAAGGGTGGACCAGAGTTTTCAAATCATCTTTATTTTTATGCCGTGTTCTCTTCCCTTCTCAAAAAGAATTTTTCAAAAAATTTCCCCTAGATTCTCCATACTTTCAACATTTCTCTTTCTATCTCTCTTTACTTATTACCTCTACTATTTTTCAAAAAAAATTTCAAAACACAATCTTAATTTTTTTTCCATTTATTTTGTTTTAATGGCAAAGAAAATTTCATTTATCACAAGGATTAAAAAGAGAAATTAGACCAATAAAAAAGAGAAGTATTGAGAGAGACTCGGACGGTATACTCAAATGTTCTGCACCGCTGATTGCAGCTCAAATATGATCCAATGAAGAAAATTTAGACTCCTCAATGGCATAATTCAATAATGAATATGTCAAGGGAAAGAGAGACCGAATATCTAATTCTTCTTCTTTTTTTTTTGGTCAATCGGCAAAAACTTTATTCATCACTGAAACTGGGAAAAGTCTAAAGATTCTTCCCTATGAATCCAGTTCGGAAAATCTCCTTTTCAGATCCTAAGTAGCTTCATGGATAGGGCATAATTGGATATAGCATGAGTCACCCTATTACAATCTCGGCGAATAAACGAAAACGAAAAAGAATGAACCGAACTAATGAGATTTAGCGTATATGTGATCGATAATAACGGCTAAATGAGACTTGGCACATTGAACTCCTTGCAGCATCCGAATTATCCCTTGCGCATCTCCTTTCAGAATGAGATCATCTCCCCATCCATCCCTTGCGTAGCTTGCTGGCCAGCGAAAACCCAAAGCTTCTACTAATTCAGCTGATACAGTATTGGTTATAGGAATAGTAACAATCTTCTGAAGCTGACCCATTTCATCCCGCAACACTAACCCCACTCCACCTCTACCTCTGCATGCTAGCATCAAAAGCTCCATGCACATTGATTTTGAGTGAACCCGAAGCCGGAGGTTGCCATTTTGGAATTTTAGCTCTTTGTGATTCCTCTCTATTCCGTTCTCCCTTTTCTGTTGCCAACCCATACTCCGTGAACTCGCTCATCGCAATGGCAATAATCTGAGTTTCTCCCATCCAGCCTTTATTGAAAACCCAATCATTCCGTGCTTTCCATATATGCCACCCAATGATGGCGAAAAGACCCAACAACTCCAGGCCATTTGTACCAGAAACAATCTCTACTAAATTCTTCCCCACCTCCCCCAGCTGCGCCGTACTCATCCTCTCCGGTCTGAACCGAAAAGGAGATAGCAGCCACACTCTGCATGCCCTGTCGCAACCAAACAACATACGAGAAACTGTTTCAATTTCAAAATTAACCACAAATTGGGCATAACTGCTCCACTGGCACCTTCTTTTGTACTAAGGCTTGGTTAACTGGGAGTATATCATGCAAACATCGCCAAAGTGTTCGTGTTCAAAGCTGGAGCTCAAGCTTTGAACACGAGAGAATGGTTGCAATGACAACCATTGAGCTTAAGGCTACTGAATATGATTCTCTCGTTTTTAGTTCAACCAAATATTCTATTTCTTCTAGCGTTCGTGTTCAAAGATAGAGGGCAATGACAAGAATGGTTGCAGCAGGGATCATGTGGTTGGTAAGCAGAGAAGAGTTGGGAGCAGCTGTTCGGGAGATCGATCTTCCCTTGATGGTATCCATAAATTGGGGAGTAGATTGAGACGGTCGAAGAGGAAGATTAAAAAAGAAGAAATTTCTTATGAAGCTTGGAGTTAAGGCCGTCAGATTGAATCCTAAAAATATGAAGGTCTCATCTTCTTCCTTATCTAACGATGACATCCGGAATAGAAACTCCATTTTCTTTAAGAAAGCCCGCAAGACGTTGGATTTTAGTCCCATGTTAGGCAATAGGCATTGAAGTTAGAGGAGGGAGAAACATTATTTTAAATTTTTTTTTGTTGAAATGCAAAAGGAAGAATTTAAGGATAGGATCCATGCTCTAGATGACTTGGAGGAAGAATTTGCCTCGGAGGAAGAAGTTGATTTCGAGGATGGTGCCTCTCTTCCCCTGAAATTTTAATATCGAGGTTTGGCGGGTTTGGGTTGCTTCTTGGTTTCGGTTTTGTCCTTTAGGTTTGCTATCTTGAGTTTTGAATTTTTTTTTTTTGGCTTAGGTTTTTTGCTTGTTTGGGTTGTTTCGGTTTTCTCTGTGGTGTTTTGATTGGCTTCTTGTCTTCCTTTGGGTTCAGTTCTCGGATGGCGTTTCGCCGGTGTGTCCGTGATCCGTTAAATCTTTGTAATCTTTTTCAAAGATTTATAAAATTTTCTTTTGCTGATAAAAAAAAAAAAAGCTTTAACAAAAAAGCCTTCAAACAACTACATTCAAACTGTTTTCAAAAGTAATTTCCAAATCACATTTCCACCAGCCTATGTAATGTATTCCTCCCTTTTCGCCTGAATAGGTAGAGCCAAGAAACACAAGCTGCAACAGCCTCGCTTCAGGCTCGGCAAACTATGTAATGTATTCAAACTGTTTTGAGCCACTGTTGCTCAGCTTGTTTCGGCGAGTTACTGTACACTCTACTCTCTTTATTTTATTATTATTTTTGCCCAATCATCTTTGTCCTCTCTCTTCCCCTGTTCTTTCTTCCTTGCGCTCTCTCTCACACAGTCACACACTATATAAGTATATACTGTATATGTGTATACATGGGTTTGTCTGTGTCAATATATAGAGGTTATGGCTCAAATTTGATGGGAACGAGGGCTGGGCTTAAAAATTTCGACATCTGGGCATAATCGCTTGTTTTCCTTTTACTGTATATGTGTATCCGTGGATTGTTGGTCGAATAAGGGCCGTGAACACAGAAACCAACATTTGTATCCAATGCTTGCCACATGTTTGGCAAAATGCCGAAGAGGAGTTTTTATCCCCTTGACTGCAACGTGGGCATGGGGAAGATTTCTGCAATTCATCTAGAATGAATAAAATAAGAATTTTTAAATGAATTGAAAAAGTTATAGCATGACCAGTTCTACTATTGCTTATTAACCAACTCTCCACGCTTTCCTCTCTCTGTCTCTCTTTACAGGCACACAAAACATCTCCAAACTACTCCAAGGTTTATCAAATGGCAGAGCTGGGGCGTTTAACATGCAAAAGGAAGAAGGAAGAGGTAATAGTAAAATGCGTAACAAGCTTAGAATATCCAGTTTACGAGAAAACTTTCTGCTTATGTATTGCTCAAGATGAGGAGCCTTATAACCATAGGGATTGGTATATGCTCAAAATCTCCAGTGAAAAGGAAAAGGACGAGGAGGCTGAGGAGAAGTTACGAAAGAAGATTTGTCAAATTACCGATGCAGCTCCGGGGAGCCTATCTAGCGTTTCACCTCGACGACCGTTGCCAAGGTGAGTTGGATCGAGATCCAATGCTTTCACTAGTTGTAAAGTTGAAGCTGGGTAAATCGTTTCGGTTTTATGGAACAAATGGAACAAGTAGTGCCTCAGTTGGGTCCTTCGTCTATCACATTGGGAGATATTGTGGTGAGGGGAAGTACTCTCGGAACGTGAGGTATTTTGATTCCTCCCATCCCGAGGAGGGCCTGAAGACAGGTCCTCGCACTATATGTGCCAGATGTGATGCCGCGGTTGTAGGTCTCAATGGAAACCTATATGTCATGGGTTTTGATGGCAGTGGCGCCAGCCTTGACATTCCTAGCATGTGGGGAGAGTTTCTAGATACAAGGTTGGTGGGAGAGGGACATGCTGAATGGAGTGCTCTCCCCGATTCTCCGTCTACTCTTGGATCTAAGTATTTATTTGCTGCAGCCCTCGGCAACGATTTTTCAGGCAAGATTCTAGTACTTAATCAATATACATATGCTATGTGCCTATATGATGTGACTGAAAAGTCTTGGGAGAGCTTGGACCCCATTGTTGAGTATTACAACGGCTTTACCAGCACCCCAATTGTGGTTGGTACAAATCTCTATTGGATCCGCGGTCCAAATGTGAGGGTCTATGATTTTCTCAAGAAAGTTTTGGTCTCATTGCCCATTGGAGATTCTAAGATCTGTTGGCTTATAAAAGGCAGTTATCGTGAGATGGGGTCAACTTTGGTGCATTTGGTTGGAGATCTTTTCTGTCTGATTTGGATCGGCAAGGATTGCGAATCTGTTCACTGCACGAAAGTACAAGTATCTACTGATCCGGAGGCTGTTTTCGTCTTAGCATGTCACAATTTTCGCTTTGACCACATGGTTCGCCTCCTAGATTGCTTTCCTCTCTAGTTGATCCGCTTGTATGTCCACAGTCTACTCTTCTCTTCTTGTGCCTGTGCTAGCTCATATGTTTGTTTGTTTTTAGTATTTTAGTTGAGCTGCCTGTTCAAGCATTGTTTATTAAATTAATGTTTGCGAATTACAAGTCCCAATTTGTTAGGTACTGGACTTGTCTTGTCTTTTTCTGAAAATCTTTAATTTTGTGTCAAGATATTCGAAAAATCATGCACGAAAGTACTTTTAATTTTTGATCCGAAAATTAAACGTCTTTTTGTAGTAAGCTATCTTTTCGAGACGGAGGGTTTATGATCCAATTTTAGATTGTTATTCGGCCTAAATAATAGTAGTGTTCTAGCCAGGGCCGGCCCAATGGGAAGGCCCAAGAGGCCGCCGCCGCCTTAGGCCTCCACATTTTGGGCCAAAAATGGGACACCCCTTTCTAAATAAGTATCTATATTTTCTGTGTGCAACTATATATAATACAAATTCCTTTGGTAGTTTAGTGGTAAATTGTTACTCTTCCACATAACCTGCCTAGGTTCAAATCTTGGTAAGGTATTTTTTTGAAGTGTCTTTTTGCCAAAAAAAAAAAAAATCTCCTATCACACAAATTAGGGCTGCTGTGATTCAAACCTGAATCCACTGAATATTATTGCAACCGCACAAGCCATTAAGGCCAAAATACTTACCATGTTGAATAGTATGAATGAAAATGATATATAGATAAGTATTTTTGTTTATTGTTTTTAAATTATGAAATTTATGTAGGGGTCTATTCTACCGCTTGGCCTAGGGCATCTAAATACTTTAGGCTGGCCCTGGTTCTAGCAATCAATCCCTAACATGCCTGACACGACACACATGTTACGAAAGATTGCAGTGCCTTTGATTTGAATGACATCGCACAGTGAGAACTACTAGATTGTAATTCCTAAATATTGTGGTTATGTGGTACCACAACCTGCTAGACCGTAAGCTGCACAAGAGTGTCCTTGTTCATAAGAACTACTGCTTTAAATCGGGTGGGTTTTCTCGCCGAAGTTATTCTTGTTAGTATAACTAGAGTAACACCTATTTTTTCCCACTTTTTTGCTGCGCGAGTGAAAAACTAAAGGCGCATGCGGTTGCACAGACATGTCAGGATTTGTCGCGTCCAAAGGGCGAGATCACAAAATGGTTCGTAGTTTGTCACAACGAAGTGAACTTCAAAATTTTCCAACCGTGTGAAAAAGAAGAGAGCAAAAGTAAAAAGTTATGTCGAAATGATAAAGTTGACGGTTACAATTGAAAATGGTGCGAAAAAGGTAAAAATCCAAGATACTTGAGGAAGTAAATGAATTGGAAGGATGACTTTTGCTGAAAAAGCAAGATAAATTGATTAAGCTCTGGGTTTGATTGGTTCATGTCCCTTTTTTAGTCTTGAGTTCTTCTATTTAATAGGCCCATGGAAGAGAGAGAATGCCCACATAATCTTCGGCCCACATCCCAATAGTGGTTACAATGTTGCTAACCACACAGACAATCTGTGATTTTGTTGTGGGGCCCACCACGGGTCCCACACAAATGATCCGAGCCGTTTATTAAATGTAAACATTTTTTCATGGATTCCCGTGAAAAATCAGCTCAATCTAATACCTATAGGTGCTCGATCCAATTATCTAAATTTTCATTCAGATTTTCAGATAATGAAAAGTTAGATGATTGGATCGATCATCTATAGGTATCGGATTGAGCTGATTTTTTGCAGAAACCCTTGAACTGAACGATTCGGATCGTTTGTGTGGGACCATAACAAAATCTATGCACAATCTATGTGGACAAACTTATGCAGTGGTTATTGGTTTTTTTCTTTTTTCTTTTTTTGTCATATAGTATACATCGGTATACATCAGTGGGAGTTAGCGGAGTGTTATTATGTTAGTCAATGGAGGGTTCAGAGGCTATCCATAGCCCTAAACCTCAAACTTGCTCCCCGTGAGACTCGAACTTAGGTCACCACTGGAAGAGAAATGAGACAACCAACTTGACAAGCTTGGTTTCTCGCTGTGGTTATTGATTGGCATGGTTGCTTCTTGGCTCCTCCAACCGCGAGCCGCCATGTGTTCCATGATTGCCATTCTTGGACTCTTTGACTTGGTCAAAGCATATATAATGCTCATAGCTCTTAACTTCCCACGTTCAAAACTTGTAAATCATGGATTTAGAAGGGAATTGATTTTGCCACTCTTCTCTTTGTTAATGTCATTCCCCTTCTCTCACAAAAAAATCATCTAATAAAGACACAAAGGGGAGTGGCATTAACAAAAAAGGGAGTGACAAAATCACTCCCCATTTAAAATTGATTCCAAGGCTACGCCAAGTGTCCTTGGATGATTGCCTTTTTGTTTTCAGAGATGCTACAGTTCCCGACCCCAAAGGGAACATGATCGGATCCCGATGCCCCGCCGGGCCCACTCCGGCCACTGGACGGCCGATTCGAGCCGTCCAAAAATTCTAGAAAAAAAAAATGAGTGGGACAACGCGAGAATCAACAGTATCTGATGTGTGTAGGTGTTCGATCCAAACATTCCATGTTCTTGTATATATCTTGTATATATTTTTACATATATACAAGAACATGGAGTGTTTGGATCGAGCACCTACACACATCGGATGCCGTTGATTTTTGTTTAGGCCCACTCGTTTTTTTTTTCTAGAATTTTTGGACGGCTCGGATTGGCCGTCCGGTGGCCGGAGTGGGCCCGGCGGGGCATCGGATCCGATTGGGATCCCTTTGGTCGGGAACTGTAGACTTTCTGTTTTGTTTTATCCCCCTAGCCTACTATATAAGAAAAGTCAAACCAATACCTATAATAATGTTAGGGTTAAGGTCCAGTTCAGTTTTAATAGTGTCCAGTTCGGTCCAGTTTTGGGAATGATTGGAATCATTTATTTTGTAGAGCTTGTCGAGTAAGTCATCCACTGAAAAAATTAGCATGATCAAACATCAATAGATACATGAACGAAATATCTTTGTACAAGAAAAAAAATGGGCAATTATGAGTTTCAATTCATTTTTTGTCATTGCATTTTTCTTGTACAAATATATTTCGTCATGAACCTATCGATGTTTGATCATGCTAATTTTTTGCGTGGATGACATACTGGACGAGCTCTACAAAATAAACGATTCTGATCATTGTTGTGGGCTCGGGAGGAACCCACAAAGGCCCAAAACTGGACCGGACTGGACACTATTAAAACTTAACTAGGCCTTAAACCCCCTTTAATCACTATAAGATCCGCCACCTGATAAGCCTTGAATAGTGTAAATTGATAGGCTTATCTACCTCCGTTTTGTCACACTTGCATGTATATTCGCCCGTTTTTGTTGAGCGACAGGTGATTGGTGTAAAAAGGGGTGTTTTCCACGGCTTTTAATGATCCCCGGAGGAGCCTGGATGTGCTTGCAATACGTGAGGAGCCTTGAGAGGTCATTCCGGGTCCTAATCAAAGTGTCCAAGGCATTGGAGAAAGACTCGGGGCCAATCGAAAGCTGAAAACCTACAGCCAAAGCAGCAGGGCAGACCAGTGACCATCGGGATGGATCCCCCTCTCACCAGGGATCGATCCCCCAAAGCAGCAGAACAATCCAATGGCACTAGGGATCGATCCCCCCTACCAGGGATCGATCCCTCACTCCTGCGCGGACATTTCGGTGGCATTTTTGTAAATCTTTTGTAAAGGGGGTATATATACCAGCCCTTGTCCGAAATGTAGGGCACTTTTACTTTTGCACTTTCTCTCTCTACCTCCATTAATGGAGCTCCAACCTCTCTCTTCATTTATACTTTGAAGTTGGTTTTTAAGCATGATCCGTTTACTTCCGAAGCGTTTCACCTTCATTAAAGTTGTAAGGAATCTCATTCTCTTCGAGGATCTTGTGTTTATTTCATATTTAGTCCATGTTTGGTATTTTCCTTATGTTTACCCTTGCTCATTTCGTTTCTCCTTTCAATATGAGTGAGTAGTGTAGTAAGGTTAGGTTGTGGGATGATTAACATCCCGTAACCAAGGGTGTGGCTCATTCTTCTCTTGTAAAATTCCGTTTTTCTAGCTTAAGCATGTGTTAGGGTTAATTTTATGTATCAAAACTAAGAGGTGTTAATCTTTTTGATCAAATGTAGGCAAGGGCTAAACTTCTTGCCACATTTGATGCTTGAAGCTATGTCCCTCTTTGTGTTTGTCTAAATGAACCCAAAAGAACCCTAGACATGTTTAACACTTTTGTTAAAAAGAGAAGAATCGAGCTTATCCTTGTGTTATGGGTGTTGATTATCCCTAAACCTAGCCTTTAGTTTAATCTCCAGTTAAAAAGCCGTAGATAGGTTAAGTAGCCAGATAACTAAATCGTTCAGTTGGCCGTCTCAACGCCAAAGTTTGGTTGGCGGTCCTAACGCCAAAACCTCTACGCAAGCTAATCTCTGAAACAAGTTATGGATGCGCTCCCTGTGGATTCAACCCCGGACTTCCGGGTATTATTATGCTTTCAACCGACCTAGCCCTACGCTTGGGGCATTATTATTTCTGCACTCAAAAAGGTTGCAAGCACCACCGATCTGAAATACTCGACGGTTATTTGGGGCTTTGCCATTTTTACCAACTCCACCTTGTATTCCAGTGGAAAGGAACATACCAAAAAATAAAACACGAATTAAACAAAAAATCAAAAAGACAACAAAAATAGCGAAACGAAAAATAACAACAAAATGTTAGTGTTAACTCACCTAGCTATACAATGACGACGAGAATTTTTGAGCTGTTATTGAAAAATTAAAATGATAAGCCCACACTACAACCACATATTCTACATAATTTGTTTATGCTTTTTTTTTTTTTTTCGTTTATAAGAGACTCACTATAGATCTTAAAGTACATATATTTTTGGATAATATAGAATGTCCAGAGCCAACTTGCATGCACATCGGATTAATCCATACAGCTTCTTCCACAACCGTTTCAAGTGACCTCAAGAATTGAGACAATAGAAGTTGAACCTGAGACCTTAGGAGAGAGCACATTCTAAATCTTAGGCCTTCACCACGGAGCCATCCCTTTTTAGGGTGAATCTAAAAAATATTGCTACATCAACAAAATCCTTCTGACGAAATTCATCCCAGTCCTTCATATGATACTCCATAAATGCTTCCTATAGTCATTGTTGCAGATTTGAGTTCTCAGTTTAGAGCATGGATGTGATCTTAGGGGGCCTGTGACCAACTGAAACATCGAAAGGCTCCTTAGTCATTTTCTTCAACTCCTCCTCAAACCTTTCCATGGCTAGTTCTGGCAAGCATATTGGAACCACAATCCCATCTTTGAAATTGATATAGAAGCTTAACATAGGAAACGCCCTGGCGATGCCGCCATACACCGGTTTCCCCCACCCAAAATCCACTGTGTCTAAGCCAAGACGTCTTACGTCAGAAACAATAAAGTTTCCCGCTACGGTGGACAAAGGCCGCCCTTTAATCACCATAAGATCCGCCACCGATCTGAAATACTCGGCGGTCATTTGGGGCTTTGCCATTTTTACCAACTCCACCGTGTATTCTAGTGGAAAGGAACATACCTTTCTAGCCTTCGAAACTGTTGCAGGACAAGTAATGACGTTGCCGTAGTACCCGTGAGGTACAATCAAGCCAGGCAAGCCGCGACCATTGACAACGCACGAAACTCTGACGGTGTCGTTGGGGTCTAGCGCGAGCGCGCGAGTGCGACATCTCCACAAGCACGCAGTCAAGACCTCAAATGTGGAGGCGCTTGTATGCGGAGGGAGATGGTTTCGAATATCTTTGATCTCCTGGGGACGAAAGAAGAAAGATTTCTGGATCGGGGTCGTGGTGGCATCATCGTTGTTGGCGTTGAGCACTTGTTCGTATTCGTGGTGAAGGCATGTAATTCGGGGAGGATGTCTTGCCGATAGGAGCTCCCTTTGCCACACAGGTGACACAGATGGTGCAGTGACTTCTTTCCCTTGGGTGAACTCGGCGATTGCGTTTAGGAATTGGGCTAGACCAGCTGCATCACCCATTGTGTGGTTTATGCGCAGGGCAAAGGCGAATCCACCGCACCTAAATCGAGTCACCTACATGCACCAAAAAAACAACTTGATGTGAACATTACCCGTAAATATGCATATGCCCATTTGTTACAAGAGTAACTCTATCGAGATTCACATTTCTTGCAAGCATCTATCTCTCTATAGTCAAGAAGCTGAGCTGTGGGGTTTGGTGAAATGTCTGACTTATGTAATGCACCAAAAGCTATGCGAAGTTGAAACAGATCAGATTTGAAATCACAAGGGCCATGTTCGTTTTAGGATTTAAGATTTTGGGTTTTGAGTAATGAGTGGAGAGAGTTAGAGAGAGAAATAAGAGTAGTAATTGAGAGAATTTATTGGGTGCCGTGCATAAAGAGAAAGTCCAAAATCCCAAAATGAACATGGTCCTTGTGCCTCATCATTATGAGTCATGGGAATTCCCTATGAACCTATAGATTTTCTAGATTGTCAAATGTTCACAGCTAAGTAGCTAACTCTACCTGAAGCAACAAGAGAGGGCAGCCAAGGATTCCATCAGAGCCAGGAACATCATGAAGAAGCTCCTCCATCATCGGACTCCCTGGAAGAATCGCGTCACCAAGTCGGTTGAGCTCAACTTCTGCATCGGCCTCTACAAACAAAACCCCCTCGCTCGTGCAATCCACCAGAAGTTTCCGGTTAGGCCCTTCAACAAGCCTCCCGGCAAATGGGTAGTAGAACGAAAGTGCTTTGGCTAGGCCTTCCTTGATGACACGCACAGGGTCTTCTCCTTCCATGAAAGGATTGCTCTTGTAAAACATTATCACCGGAATTTGAAACCGGAGACCCTCTTGATCGTCTATGTCTGAGAGTTGTTTTAGTTCACGCGGTGTTGGTTCCGTGGGCACCACGAGTCTCGGCTCTTGCCTTGTCACTGTGAACAACATGGCGGAGGAAGATGTTGACATTGTTTAAGGAAGTGTTTTAAGATGAAGTCAAGAGGAAAAACAAGGCAAATACACTCAGGTGGATATGGTCTCAACGTACCGCAATTTATAGAGGATATGGTCTCACTCAGCGTACCGCAATTTTTGAAGGGAGATAAGATAGTAGGGGGTATTATTTAAGAAGGGTGGACTCACATTGATGTAACTTTTATGGGGGGGGGGAGATTAAAAATGAGCTGGTTTGGATGAAGTATTAGAGAAGGAAGATAAAATAGTACTTAATTTGGATAAGGGATAAAATGGGAGGATAAGGAAGGATGGATGATGTAAAAAGAAGTCAAATGAATCTTTTGCCCTTGTGCAATATTAAATTAGATTATTCATTAAATTTAATATAAAATTACAAAATTCAATAAAATTAATTACTTTTTCATAATTATGCAATAATAATTTAGTTTTCTAATAAATAAATAAACTTAATAAGTATAAAGAACTAAAATTTGTTTTTTTAAGTGTTTTTTTATTAATTTTATTTTTATAAGTGGGAAAATAATATTGCAAGTTCCCGAGCTTGTTATTATCACCGTTTAAACGAACTTGCCATGTAACTTATTAAAATCAGAACTTGCAATGTAAAAAGCACACATGCACACAATAATTTTCCTTCTCCTTGTTATTATCATAGAGAGAGAGAAGAAGAAGAAGACAACGACGACTAATATCGACACACACTCACTCTCTTCGGTGAACGTCATAGCCTGGTTCGACTCCTCCCTCTCTCCGATCTGTTGCTTTTGTTGTTGTTGTTCTTCTTTTTGTTTTGTCGTCTCTGTTCCAGAGCAAAACCCAGCAGATTGGGGGTTGGGAGAAGGGGATAAGGAGGGGTGAAATCGTCCAATTTTCAGGAGATTAGGGGATAACTTATGGACACCATAAAACCCAGCGGAAAATAATCCATCCGCAGGCCCCCTTCACCGGTATTGCAAAGAGGGGCAACAAAATAATACAGGCAGCCATTTTTCGTTCCCAAACCGGGGCTTAGCCCTGGGCCCACGTCCTTATTAGGGGGCATAACTAATACCCCTTGCCAATACCCCATCCAAACGGGCCCTTGGTATGTTACAAAAGGCACAGGTGATGTATTGGACTACTGTCTACTACTAACTAACATGAGCAAAATGGCTTTAATCATTTATTGGACCATTATAAATTGGATCAACTGTTAATAGTATAATACAATAATATATGTTCATTCCACAAAGAATGTATAGAAAATGTCACAATACTTCAATCTCCCTTGACAAATTTTCATAGCTAGGGACTAGAGAGGTTACCTAATCCATTCGGCACCCAAACCTAGATTCATGAATGTTGCGAACGTGGACCACCGGACCATCAAAAGGTGTTCGTGTAAATAACGTACGAAACAGTTTTGCTAGGGAAGAATAACTTATTCATGGAGGAATTGTGAATAAGTTATTCACGAAGAAGCGCAATCTCACCTGTCCATTTGTGACTAAAGACCACGAAAGGGATTACGAATTCTAGCTGGCATCTTTTTGTAGGTTCCAAGGGCCCGAGGGGCAAACTACTGAACTGAAGTGGTAAAGAAAAATACTCCCAAGTAAATAAGGAACCGTAAAAGAGAAAGGGACAAGGCAAATAAACAGCTACAGCCAGTGAGAGACCAAAGGCACCTATTCAGCAAAACTGTGGCATGCAGGTATGCCCCATTGAAGCCTTAAAGCTTTTTCTTCGTTGATTTGATTTCTTCCGGTTTCAGTTTATTTGTATATCATTACTTGAAAAGAGGTAAGGATGAGTGGGTTATAGCAAAGGCAGTCCTAGTCGTGCAAACGGGGTCTGAGTCCCTGTACAACTCTAAATATCTTTGCAATGTATGTTATTATACCAATCATATTTTTTGTCGTGTATATAAAATTAAACGGTAGCTATATATGCACATAAACACAATATCGTCTTTTCTTCGGACCTTGCAAATAGCAATATAATTGTACTCCCTCCGTTCCTATTTAAATAACCACTATTCCATTTTGGGTTGTCCCAAAATAAGTGTCCACTTTGAAAAGTTAATTGGTAAAGTGGAGGATAATTTTAGAAAGTGGAGGTAAAAGTTGAAACTAATGGATGGCTCAGATCATTTGTGTGGGATCCTGAAGTGGAGCCCACATCAAAATAGAGAGAGAGAGAGAGAGAGAGAGAGAGAGAGAGAGAGAGAGAGAGAGAGAGAGAGAGAGAGAGAGAGAGAGATACTTAAAAAATATATTTTAAAGAACTTTTTAAAAATATTTTTTTCAAAACATTTTTTATTTAATTTTTGAAAATATTTCTAAAATATGCTTCGTAAAGTATTTTTTTAATATAAAAAAACTATTTTTACAAGATTCATTTTGGAAAACTGTTTCTTGAAGAAATAAAGTTGTGAAATCAGTTTTTTTTACAACCTTTTTTTGTCAAAAAATTGTTTTCAAAACTTTATTTTAAAATAAAACGGTTTTTGAAAGATATTAGCGAATTTTTTTTTTCAAAATAGAGAGGGAAAAACAAAAGAGGGGCAAAATACCTTAAATGTACATCATTTTAATTGTTTGGTCTAACAACGTTACATTTAATTTGTACATTTGGGACTAAATGTCAGCAATGTTTAGGGACTAAATGTCGGCAATGTTTATGGACTAAATTGAGATGCGGTCCATACTTAGGGGACCGAAAAAGTTAATAAGCCTTTTTTAGTTGGTCCCTAGCAAAACTGTTTCGTCATTTACGCAATGCCTTTCAATGGTCTTGCCGATCAAAAAAAAAAAAAGCCTTCCAATGGTCTAGTGGTCTACGTTTGTGACATTGATGAATCTAGGTTTGGGCGCCGTAATCGGTAACTCTAGCTATGAGAAATTTGTCAAAGTAGATTGAAGTAGGTAACAATGTTTTACCAATTGAAATGTGTGTTGTGCTCGAACTTCTGATGCTAGTTCCTTTTCGTGGCTTTTTAGTCAGCTTGTTAATCTTTTTGATCCTCAAAGTATTGATCGTGTCTCAATTTAGTCCATAATGTAAACATTGCTAACATTTCCCCAAAGTAGAAAATGTGTACGAATCAAATCCCCGAGACTAACATTGTTAGCCCAAACCGGTAAAATGATGGGCATCTAACGTATTTTGCCGAGTTTTTGTAATTTCTCTCTACCTCTCTCTCTCTTGAAAAACATTTTTCAAAAACTATTTTTTAAAACAAAATTTTGAAAACAAAATTTTGACAAAAAAAGGTTTCACAAAATCTCCTTTCCAAAATAGAGAGGGAAAAACAAAAGAGGGGCAAAATACCTTAAATGTACATCATTTTAATTGTTTGGTCTAACAACGTTAGCCTTGGGGACTTGATTGGTACATTTAATTTGTACATTTGGGACTAAATGTCAGCAATGTTTAGGGACTAAATGTCGGCAATGTTTATGGACTAAATTGAGATGCGGTCCATACTTAGGGGACCGAAAAAGTTAATAAGCCTTTTTTAGTTGGTCCCTAGCAAAACTGTTTCGTCATTTACGCAATGCCTTTCAATGGTCTTGCCGATCAAAAAAAAAAGAAGCCTTCCAATGGTCTAGTGGTCTACGTTTGTGACATTGATGAATCTAGGTTTGGGCGCCGTAATCGGTAACTCTAGCTATGAGAAATTTGTCAAAGTAGATTGAAGTAGGTAACAATGTTTTACCAATTGAAATGTGTGTTGTGCTCGAACTTCTGATGCTAGTTCCTTTTCGTGGCTTTTTAGTCAGCTTGTTAATCTTTTTGATCCTCAAAGTATTGATCGTGTCTCAATTTAGTCCATAATGTAAACATTGCTAACATTTCCCCAAAGTAGAAAATGTGTACGAATCAAATCCCCGAGACTAACATTGTTAGCCCAAACCGGTAAAATGATGGGCATCTAACGTATTTTGCCGAGTTTTTGTAATTTCTCTCTACCTCTCTCTCTCTTGAAAAACATTTTTCAAAAACTATTTTTTAAAACAAAATTTTGAAAACAAAATTTTGACAAAAAAAGGTTTCACAAAATCTCCTTTCCAAAATAGAGAGGGAAAAACAAAAGAGGGGCAAAATACCTTAAATGTACATCATTTTAATTGTTTGGTCTAACAACGTTAGCCTTGGGGACTTGATTGGTACATTTAATTTCTACATTTGGGACTAAATGTCAGCAATGTTTAGGGACTAAATGTCGGCAATGTTTATGGACTAAATTGAGATGCGGTCCATACTTAGGGGACTGAAAAAGTTAATAAGCCTTTTTTAGTTGGTCCCTAGCAAAACTGTTTCGTCATTTACGCAATGCCTTTCAATGGTCTTGCCGATCAAAAAAAAAAAAAGCCTTCCAATGGTCTAGTGGTCTACGTTTGTGACATTGATGAATCTAGGTTTGGGCGCCGTAATCGGTAACTCTAGCTATGAGAAATTTGTCAAAGTAGATTGAAGTAGGTAACAATGTTTTACCAATTGAAATGTGTGTTGTGCTCGAACTTCTGATGCTAGTTCCTTTTCGTGGCTTTTTAGTCAGCTTGTTAATCTTTTTGATCCTCAAAGTATTGATCGTGTCTCAATTTAGTCCATAATGTAAACATTGCTAACATTTCCCCAAAGTAGAAAATGTGTACGAATCAAATCCCCGAGACTAACATTGTTAGCCCAAACCGGTAAAATGATGGGCATCTAACGTATTTTGCCGAGTTTTTGTAATTTCTCTCTACCTCTCTCTCTCTTGAAAAACATTTTTCAAAAACTATTTTTTAAAACAAAATTTTGAAAACAAAATTTTGACAAAAAAAGGTTTCACAAAATCTCCTTTCCAAAATAGAGAGGGAAAAACAAAAGAGGGGCAAAATACCTTAAATGTACATCATTTTAATTGTTTGGTCTAACAACGTTAGCCTTGGGGACTTGATTGGTACATTTAATTTGTACATTTGGGACTAAATGTCAGCAATGTTTAGGGACTAAATGTCGGAAATGTTTATGGACTAAATTGAGATGCGGTCCATACTTAGGGGACCGAAAAAGTTAATAAGCCTTTTTTAGTTGGTCCCTAGCAAAACTGTTTCGTCATTTACGCAATGCCTTTCAATGGTCTTGCCGATCAAAAAAAAAAAAATGCCTTCCAATGGTCTAGTGGTCTACGTTTGTGACATTGATGAATCTAGGTTTGGGCGCCGTAATCGGTAACTCTAGCTATGAGAAATTTGTCAAAGTAGATTGAAGTAGGTAACAATGTTTTACCAATTGAAATGTGTGTTGTGCTCGAACTTCTGATGCTAGTTCCTTTTCGTGGCTTTTTAGTCAGCTTGTTAATCTTTTTGATCCTCAAAGTATTGATCGTGTCTCAATTTAGTCCATAATGTAAACATTGCTAACATTTCCCCAAAGTAGAAAATGTGTACGAATCAAATCCCCGAGACTAACATTGTTAGCCCAAACCGGTAAAATGATGGGCATCTAATGTATTTTGCCGAGTTTTTGTAATTTCTCTCTACCTCTCTCTCTCTTGAAAAACATTTTTTAAAAACTATTTTTAAAAACAAAATTTTGAAAACAATTTTTTGACAAAAAAAGGTTTCACAAAATCTCCTTTCCAAAATTTGTTTTTCCGAAAAGCAGTTTTCGAAAATACTTTCGATAAACATATTTTATAAATAGTTTATAGAAAAAAGATTCAAAAATTGTTTTGAAAAGGAATTTTTTGAAAAAAAAATTTGTTTTTATAAAAATAGTTTTTGAAACTATTTTTTTCAAGATGGAACTTTAAAAAAAAAAAAAAACTAGTTTTCAAATTTTTTTTTGGATAAATGTCTACTTGAAAAGTTATGTTGAAATTAATGGACGGCTCGGATAATTTGTGTGGGATCCTGGAGTGGAGCCCACATCAAAAGAGAGAGAGAGAGAGAGATACCATAATCCGATTTTTAATCGGGCCAGTGCATGTGAGTTAGGGTCAAGTCAGGAAATAGTTCTTTCTTTGCCTTGCATATTGAAGTCATCAATATTTTCAATGGTTATGTAAAAGTAGGACTATTTTGAAAAAAATAACAAAGGAAATTAACTAGTAGTAAGCCAAAACAAAAAAATATATTTTAAAAAACATTTTTATTTTTTTTAAAATTATTTTCAAAATATGCTTCGTAATGTATTTTTTTCCTATTATAAACTACTTTTACAAGAATCATTTTGGAAAACTGTTTCTTGAAAAAATAAAGTTTTGAAATCAGTTTTTTAAAAACCTTTTTTTGGTCAAAAAATTGTTTTCAAATAAAACGGTTTTTGAAAGATATTCTCGAAAAATATTTTTCAAAATAGAGAAAGAAAAACAAAAGAGGGGCAAGATACCTTAAATATACCTCATTTTAATTGTTTGGGCTAACAGTGTTAGCGGGAAAAACAAAGAGGGGCAAGATACCTTAAATATACCTCATTTTAATTGTTTGGGCTAACAGCGTTAGCCTTTGGGGCTTGATTGGTACATTTTGTACATTTGGGACTAAATGTGATCAGCAATGTTTAGGGACTAAATGTCAGCAATGTTTAGGGACTAAATTGAGACGCGGTCAATTCTTTAGGGACCAAAAAGGTTAATAAGCATTTTTTAGTCAGTCCCTAGCAAAACTGTATCGTAATTTCCGCATGCATTGGCTTTCGATGGTCTAGTTGGTCTACATTTGTGACATTGATGAATCTAGGTTTGGGTGCCGAAATTGTTAGGTAACCCTAGCTATGAGAAATTTGTCAAGGGAGTTTGAAGTAGGTAACAATGTTTTACCAAGTGAAATGTGTGCTCCGCTCGAACTTTTGTTGCTGGTTCTTTTTTGTGAGTGCTTGAACCTCATGCCGTACGGCAAATTATGTGCAGTCCTATTGACAAATTTGTGACAAACAACAATGCAAGGATACATTTAAGTTGGATATATTCTTTCATCCTCTCTCACAATAAAGGTTGGGTCGGCAACACTATTTAGAGTGTCATACTATCACTTGAGAGAGAGAGAGAGAGTAGATGTAAATTTGGATGTGTCTCTAGCATTTTTGATGTGACAAATCCTTCCACCCTCTTGAAATGATAGTCAACTACAAAGAAGACATGCAATTTTTGATAAAAAAAAATAAAAATAATAAGCATTTCCTGACAACGGAACTGGTGCTTTTGCTCCTGGTGCAGACTGCAAGGTTATCGGTATGCTACTAATTGCACATCCCAGAATCAACTTATCACGAATTGCGGAAGCTCTTGCGATTTGGGATAGATTGAAACTGGGAATTACCCTTAACCTTACACAGGTGTTCCTCAAATCTGATGCGGAGGCAATTGTGAAAAGTTGCTCGGCCTGGCGAGCCCCCCCTTTTGACATTGCGGTGCTTACACATGATTGTCTTGTTTTGAAGAGTCAGTTTGTGTCTTGTGATTTTGATTTTATTAAACGTGAATATAATCGGGTTGCCCATATTTGTGCATAGAAAGTCCTTTCTATTGGTAAGTCCGGTCTGTGGACTTCCATTTTGCCCCCATGGGATTTCTAATTGTCTGATGTGTAGGCTTTAGCCTCCAGATGAATAAATTTCTTCATCTTTGACCAAAAAAAAAAAAAAAAGACAATGGAGTTTCGTGTGAAAATTTTGTTTTCACGTAACAAGTATCAAGTTAGTCTTTCGCATTTTTCATGGCGTCTTTAATTTTTCTACGAATATTTTAATGATGTTTTTAAGTTTTAAAGTGTCTTTTAAGTTTTCAAGAGTCAAAACACATATTTCAATTAGTCTATGGTCAAGTCATTTTTAATTTGTGTCTTGACAATGTAAGTGTCGTTTTCTATTCTTGGAGGGTTGTTCCAAGTGGCCTATAAATTTTGTTGATATGAATGAAATGATTAGTTTTTGAGTGTTAGAGTTAAAATAGCCTTTGGCTTGTGAGAAGATATTTTTCTTCTTGTTAACTCTTATCCTTCGGTGAATTCCAATAGGTGGCGAGTTCTCCGTTTCTATATCTCTTAGGTGGTCCTTAGAGTGGTGAGTGGTCCCTAGCGCTGTATCCCTCGTTAAATCATCGGATGGTGTTGGGTCCCTAACTTGGGTGGTGAGTTTTACCTTTTAATCCTTTTTACCTTTCTTGCTTCCCATTTTCCCAATCCGGTATCGAATTGGTATCAGAGCTTAGCTATCCATCCTGTTGAGTTTTCATTCAATGGCGTTTAAAGATAATGCGTGGGAGGAAATTTTTTTGTATGAAGATTAGACAGTTTCACAGCCACAAGTTGATTGGAGTTTTCCTCCAATAAACGATGAGTACAATGAAGATGGATTTTTGATTATCCATGCACGTCAGAATTTAACTTCACTGCCTATGCAATGCGATTCTAGTTTCGATGTTGAGAGTCTTACAAAAGTTTCAACTGTTCAATATACCCAATTTAATTAGTTGTGGGAATGCAAAAATTTGAAGAATGGGATAGAAGTATTGCTATCGAGGTCAAGGAAATCTTTATGAATTAAAGGTGAACGGTCAACCACCGAGGATCCTCTGTTTGAGCCCAATCCGGACAGGGGCCTGTTCCACTCCTCGGAGCCGTTGATTTCACAAATCAACGGCTGAGATGTGCCAAACTCTTTTTGTTACAAAACGATATCGTTTTGGCTCAGCACATCTCAGTCGTTGATTTGCGAGATCAACGACTCCGAGGAGTGGGACAGACCCCTGTCCGGATTGGGCTTGGACAAGGGATCTGGTCTCACGGTGAACTCCTAAAGTTGTATCTGAGAATAGGGAATGTGAAGCGGGATAGGCTTTTAATGCTCATGAAGAAAGTTACTCCTACACACAAAAAAAAACGCCCGCACATAAGATCGAAAGAAGAAGAAAAAAGGTTCACCAAGCCCAAAACTTGAAGCAAAATCATGAACGAAGACTCGAGGGCGGGTCTTTTGCAACAAGTATCGAGTCAGTCTTTTGCATTTCTCATGAATCTTTAATTTTTCTAGGAATATTTTTATGTTGTTTTTAAGTTTATAAGTGTCTTTTAAGTTTTCAAGAGTCAAACACATATTTCAATTAGTCTATGATCAAGCCATTTTTAATTTGTGTCTTCGAAATGTAAGTGTTGTTTCCTATTCTTGGACGGTTGTTCCAAGTAGCCTATAAATTCTGTTACTATGAATTAATGAGTAGTTTTTGAATGTTGAATTAAAATAGCCTTTGTCTTGTGATAAGATATTTCTTCTTCTTAACTTTTATCCTTCAGTGGATTTCGATAGGTGGCGAGTTCCCTATTTCTGTATCTCTTAGCCTCTTTGGTGGATTCCTTAGAGTGGTGAGCGGTTCCTAACCCTGTATCCCTCATTAAATACTCGGGTGGTGTTATTCTGTATCCCATTAGTTTTCTAATTTGGGTGGTGAGCTTTATCCTTTTTACTTTTCTTTCTTCCCATCTGCAAAAATCTGGTATCATTTTCATTCCTAACGTTTTAAATTTATTGACACCATAATAAAGAACTAATTGAGATCTTTAATTTTGTGCCAAGAATTTCAAAAAATTATGCACGAAAATACTTTATTTTTTTAATTCAAAAATTGCATATGTTTTTGTACATTACGGGCACGTTTGTCAAACGGATAAGGTTTTGGGTGAATAAGGAACAAGATGTTAGCAATTTTCTGTTGGTGGGCCTATATAGATCATAAAATTAAACATTATATGTTGTCGAATAAGACTTGAGTGATGTCGGTATTACCCATTAAGTTGTGATTGTTCAATTAATGTGACCGGGTAGTGAACACGTTTCTATTAGCATGTATTTGGGTCATATCACGTACGTGTATTAAGTGGTACGAGTTTATTTTATATGTAGATACCAGTTGAAATGGCCCATTATGATTCCATCTATTATGATGGGCTATGATAGAATTGGGGCTTATAAATGTGGTCAAGGTCCCCACTCCAACCCCTACCTTCTCTCTCATACTTACCCATCTTTGTGTGAGACATAAGGTCAAGATAAGTGAAGGATTTTGGAGGCGAAAGACGAATAACCACACACTAAGGTTTTCATCATCCATGGCGACATGTACACATTCTGTATTATTTTCTTGAACGGTTTGACATGAGTTCTTAGGGTTAGAGTTTCTTAAAAAAATCCTACAAGTGGTATCAGAGCCTCTTGTTAGATTAATTAAGGAAAATATAAGGTTTGGCTTTCCTTTATTCTAGAAACAAGTAATAACTCCAATTTGCCTAATCTCAGTTAGATTTCAGATATGGCAAAGGCCGCTATGATCCTATATTTGTGTTTTCAATGGACCAGATTATTTTGAGATGACACTCATGTAGAGACCCGTCATTTAAATTATTAAACTTTTTAACTTTTGTATGTGATTAAGCTTTTTAATATGGATAATATTTTGGGGTCAAAGTGAAGTTGAATATTAGCGATGGGAGTTGATAAAGTGTTTCAGTGGTTGAGGGGTGTGAAATGCAATTTAACCTATTGTAGACACCCCAATCCGGACCTCGAAGGGTCTTTGATCGCCCCGATGATGAAATAAAGGAAACAAAGCCTTTGTGAGCTTGAATGAAGTATTCCTCCAGCATCCGCAGCCCAAACCAACCATCAGCCCAGAAAAAGCCCAAAAACTCAGAAGCCCAGAGAAAGCCCAAAAAGCCCTGGATCGAACCTAAAGTACCGTGCGCAACACTTCTACACCGCACGGCGTATCGAAATTTAATACGCCGCACGCAGTCATGAGGTTAACCGCACGGCATTTTGGATAAAGTTCTGACTGGCTCAGAAAGCTGTCGGTCACGCCTATTTGAGCCACAGCTGCAATACGGCTCAGCCGAAAGCACACTTCTGGCCCGCCCAGAAAATGCCTCCAACTTTTGAAATTCAAAATCCAAGGCTCTTGCCTATAAATACACCCCTCCACTCAAGGAAAAAGGGCCCTTGATCACCATTATACCATTTCTCTCTCTTCTTGCTTTCACACCCACTTTCCCATTTCCAAGCCTTGAGAATGTTGTTCTTAAAAGACATTCTCTAGGCCTTTTACTCCATTTTTCTCCTCACCATTGAAGTTAGTCCCTTACTAACTTTGAGGTCTCAACCACCCAATATACCCATCTATTACACACATCCACACTTCTACTTTCTTTTCCCACCTACCGACGTCCGTCCTCCTTCATCAAAGCTCATTCAAGCTCCGGATCCAAGGTAAAAACCAAGTTTCCTTGGGTTAGGTTCTATCCTGGCCCTGAGGGGACCTTTCTGTTTTCAGGCTTGACCCTTTTGGTTGAGATCTGACCCAAAATCTCTTTTTCAAAACAAAATCAGGGCCCTGTACGAAGGTGTGCTAAGCCGTGCGGCTCTTTAGAGCAATGCACGGCGTAGTATACCAAAACGCACGGCATTTCAAAAAGAATACTGTTTTCTTGATCAAACTGTCTGGATCGCGATTGCCCGTTGTTGGGTCTTTTCTGTATACCGAAAGCTGTCTCAGAACGAGACCATTTCTACAAGCCATGTTTTAAACTCCATAGATCTTTTCAAAATAAGCAAATGTATCAAAAATGGTTTTCCCTTCATGATTTGAGAGAATGGTGTAGATCTGAGATGATCTGACAGCTGTGAGTCGTCTAAAGCTTTAAAATAAAACCGTGCGATGTAATGGTACACCGTGCGAAGCTTTACAAAACTATAAAAATTTGGTATCGGGATCGGAATCACGCACGGTATATCAGTAAGCCGCGCGCTATAGGCCGATATGCCGTCTGACGGAGGGCAGCGATTCAGACAGTTCATTTATATTTTTTTTTCCTGTTTATATTATCATCATGCCATCTTTATCATCTCTGTACAGCAAGCACCACTAGCACGGCAACGTGTTATAATTTATCTCGTTCCCCTTTCCCTTTACGTGTTTTTGAGATTTTCCGAGTTGTATTAATCCCCCCATTTAAAACGCTTAGTAGAGACCGGTTTTCACCGGGCGAGCGGGGTGCTTTTCAACAAAACCTTTCCCGTTCGTAACCTGGCTCCCGGATCCAAAATCTCAAACAGTTTCGCTAGATCAAAAGGCCTTTTTCTTTTCAAAACCAAACCCCTCGGTTCCTCGGATCATCCATCTCAAAAATTCGGGTGGCGACTCTGTCCAAAATCGCACCTTCGGGCGCGGGAGCCCACAGTGGCGACTCTGCTGGGGACTTTTATTCAAAACTTCTTTTAAAAAAAAAAAAATACATAAAGAAGTGTTGGATAATCAAGAGGGCCAAACTTGAAAGGCATTTTACTTGGGGGACTTAATGCAATTTGGAGAACTTAACTTTCTTTTACACTATGCACCGCACAAGCCTTGCTAGTGTGTTTTGGCTATCTTGCCCGGTTTACCGGTGACAAGCTCTCCCGGAATGCCTAGCAACCCTCGACTATGATGGGCCATCGTGCTGTTCGACCATTGTCTTGCAATACACTCGACATGGGGTAGTACATCTTGGCTCTAGTCCGGGGAACCCCTCTCAAACCAAAACCGGCCTTTGCACTCGTACATAACCATAGTACTTTCCCAACTAAGACAGGAATCCATGGCTAGGATTTATGTGATATATCCTGTTTATGTGTATTTCTTTGTACATACATATCATTCACACATCATTGCATCTTGCAGGCTAGAGGATTAGGCCCCCGTAGAATTCCTTAGGACTCTCCGGTCAGTCTAGGAGACTGTAAATCCATGGAGGTTGCGATACCTCCGGTGTTTGCCGTACCCGAACGGCTCCCTTGACATGGGATTAACCTTGGAAGTGTGCGTATTTGGATTCTGACGGTCACATTGCTCTGTCTCGGATGGTCAAGATAAGGAGATTGGCTCTGGTTCCGAAAACGATCGGAATTTAACCTGCTTGACAGCACCTACCCGGATCGTCAGAAATCTTCTGTACAAATGCCCCAAGTAAAACTCAAGTCACGGTAGGTTCTAGGACCTAGAGAGCACGTAGAAGGTAGGATAGACGCTCGGGACGGATTTTGAGTTGTTCCCTTTTGCTTTGCTACAAGTTCAGAAACATTGGACACCTGCAAAAAGAAGAGGCTTTACCCAATTGGTTTCGTCCATCTCGAAGATTGGTCCGCATAGATACCCTAGAAGAAACCCAACTGGTTGAGGTCCCCATAGAGCAGGAAGGCCAACCGCCATTAGCAGTTTCGTTAAGCCCAGCAATACAGGAGCCTTCATCACTTGAAAATCTCTTACCCATGGCTGACCAAGGAAACGGGATAGAGGAGATTAGGCAGAACATGGCTACTATGGATGCTCAGTTTAGGCAATCCCTTGCTGGGATGGATGCGCAACTCAAAGCTTCGGTTGCATCCATGAAAGGCGACATGAACATGATAATGGAAACCATGCAAGAGGTTTGCGACAAGCTTTTGGTTAAAACCGACGTACCCAAGGAAGAAACGCCACCCAAGGACGCGCCAGCAATCGATCCTAATATGGCCGCCCTTATGGTTAAAATCGGGAAGTTGGAAGAGTCAATGCAAGAAAACAAACGATTAGGAAGAGGAGAGGTTGACATGAACAAATTGTGCCTGTTCCCCAACGCGAAGTTACCAGAAAAATTTAAGGGTGTAGATTTCGCAAAGTTTGACGGTACCGGAGATCCAAAAGCTCACCTCCAAGGGTATGTTGGTTCACTCACCATGAGAGGAATCGAGAAGGAAGCCATGGCCCAACTATTCCATGAATCTTTGTCAGGGCCTGCTTTGCAATGGTTTCTTACCCTAGAACCCTCTAAGAAAAGGACTTGGGAAGATATTGGGATGGCTTTTGTAGCTCAATACGATTTCAATGTCGATCTAAAGATGACCACAAGGGAACTAGAAAGCACCAAGATGGGTGAGAAGGAAGGCTTCGCCGACTTTGTGAAACGTTGGAGGGCTAAGGCTACTCAGATGCAAAGCAAACCAGATTTAAAGGAACAGATAAGGATCATCACCAAGAATCTCCCAAACTCTTTTGCTCCATACATGGTTCTTTCCCAGGCAGCCCCGAATTTCGAAACTTTTTATGACTCAGGCCTGGCTGTAGAAGAAGCACTGCGGGATGGAACATTAGAAAGGAAGGAACCAGTAGCAAAGCCCAAGAGGGTGTATTCGGGGAACAACAATGTCCTCTACGGGAATTCCAATCAGGCCGGGACTTCATCCGCCAAACCAGCAGAAGTAAACCAAATTTCAGAAAAACCAAAGTCCCAACAAAGAACCTTTACCCAATTCAGCACTCCTAGATCCGCCTTGCTCAAAAAGCTCACTGAAGTAGGAGTGCTGAATCCCCTTCAGCCACCACAAAACATTCCACCCAATCTGAACCAAAATGTCTACTGCGATTTCCACCAAATGCATGGCCACACCACTGATAACTGTATCCGCCTCCGTCATGAGATTCAAAACCTCATCGACAATAAAGTCATCGATACCCCTCCTTCTGACAAACCAAACACCATGACAAATCCCTTACCACAGCATAATACCCCATTCCATATCAACCAAATCACCCAAGACAAAAGCCAAGACTTTAATCCTACCTCCTTCATAATTCCTGATACCGAACCAAAGCCTGTCGTGGAAGTTCCCGAAGAAATCACCCTCTGTTACCTCTGGGATTGGGGAGATTTGATTGATGATTGGAAAGAGTTTGAAGTTGCTAATTTCCAAGAAGATATAAACCCGTCCTTTGAGCCAGAATGGGAAGTTGATTGGCAAAATATTTATGCTGACCCTCTCGATGGATTCTCTTTGAATATGATGTTCAACTTGCCGGAAATGCCTGAATGGGAATGGAACCCAATTCCGGATGAGTACCAACTCTTGGCCTGGAATGATCCTTTAGATACCTTCTCTATACCCATGCTGTTTGCAGAAGAGTACCAACCACCGGCAGTGATCTACGACTGGCCTGAACTAGTTCCGTTCCGACCGGACCTCTCCTCCTACCTCCTTGACCTCATAGCCAACGACCCATACAACAACGTGGGTCTTGCTCCATACCCAGAACCGCCGGGTCCTGAAGAAGATATGGCTAGCAATGAGTTCAACCCAATGGATTACCTGGTTGATGAAATTAAGTCAGAGTCGTCTGTCACTTTCCCGAAAGATGCTGACGTGGCTATGATGAACTTGTGGGAGGATGAACCAGGTGCTAAGACAGACCCGTGGGGTAATACGGAAATCATCAACATAAAAGTGAGGAACGAAGAATGGACTGTAAATAGGACGGTAGTAGAAGCTGAGAAATGGAAGCCCGAGGACCTGTGGGAGGACCTGGTTGTCGCTGACTTGGCTGCCAATCTCCGAGGCACTACCATTGGGAACAAGCGCAAGGCCTTTGCGGATTTATGGGATGAAGAATCCAAGTACCAACAGATTGGTCAATTAACCAGGAGTGGTCGAATATACCAACCCCCTAATCTTCAAATCGGAGAATCCTCCAACCCTCCAGCTCCACTGACCAAAGAACCTTCCAATCCGTTTGTTACCCCAATCAAGGATACTTTCCAACCCTTTGCCCCGCCAGTTAAAGAACCTTCACGCCCTGAGAAAGACCCAGAAAGAATGATCAAACGCCAACTCGAACAGACTCCAGCCAAAATGTCTGTTTGGGACGTGCTTGTTCATTCCACCCGCCATCGTGAAGGATTCATCCAAGCTCTCTCCCACCTAAAAGTCCTCTCCGCCATAACCCCTGACGAACTTGTGGCACTCATCAAAACCATACCCGTCAAACATGCTATCACCTTCACTGATCGAGATTTGCCCGCTGATGGAACTGATCACAACCGACCACTCCATATCACTCTAAAATGCCACGGAAAATGGGTACCGGTAATCCTCATCGACAACGGGTCAGCAATCAATGTCTGCCCGCTTCGTGTTGCTTATTGCCTGTGATACAAAAATAGCGATTTCTCTCCATCAGAAGTTAAAGTTCGGGCATATGACAACACCTGTCGGGATGTGACTGGCACTCTCATGCTTCCTATGACTTTTGGACCCTACCAAACAGATGTGGAGTTCCATGTGGTAAACATTCCCGCATCCTTCAACCTACTGCTCGGTAGACCTTGGATGCATCGACCTGATATCATGGCAGTTCCTTCAACACTCCACCAGAAAGTTAGACTGGGACTAGAAACTGGGATGCTCACCATTCACGGCGATTCTGGGATTCGTGCTCCTGTGGAAGACAATGCCCCGCTTTTGGAGATACAACATGGGGAAGAGGACGTTGCTCTGGGCGGTTTCTCTCTTGACACCTCTCATTTGGTTTTCACTGTCAAAATTGACGACGATTTCGTCATTAGTAATGTTGCCATAAAGATAATGAAGAGAATGTCCTACATGCCAGGATTGGGGCTGGGAAAGAATCTTCAGGGGCCAGCACAGTTTGAAGAGCCAGGAACTTTAACCCGCATAACAGGTGTGGGGTACTGCCCTTCCGGGGATAGGAGGGAAAAGAAAGGAGACAGGCTGAAAGATTATTTTGTCAAAGAAAAGGCAAAACAGATTTATCAAGGGCAGCCGGAACCATTCTGGGACAAAGAAAACAACACCTTCCTACCGGGATTTGAGATATTCGCCAATGATGTCTGACCTGAAAGTGATGAAGAGCCAGAAGCAATAATCAAACCAGCAAAAGCGACAGATTGGGTTGAAACTCTTGCCTTGGGTAGCCTAGCGACCTTATTCGAGGAAGACGAACCATTGGGTATAGTTGTGGAGGCAGAAGTGCAGATGCTGGGGCAGGAAGCCCCCGAAGATCCAACTTCACTTATCATGGATGCCGCTGGAGATTATAAGAATTGGACTTTCATACCAAGCGCAACCAGTCATGAGTCTGAGTCTGAAGCTGAGACCTTTGAGTCCTCCCAGTCTTCTGAGTCTTCTGAGTCTGTTAAGTCTGAGTCGGCGCCTCTTGGCCCAACTCCTCAGAGTCTGTATTTTGAGTTTGAATCTACCCGTGTGTACGGTGCCCTCGAGGCCTCCGTTAATAATGAAATAAATGAATCTGATTTCGCCTACTCCCCTGATTTTGAAATAAATTGTGTCGACCCCAATGATGAAGAGATCGATTTTGAGGGGAAAATCCCTGAAGAAATTCGGTCCCTAATCGAAAGGGAAGACGAAAGACATGCTCAGCCTGTAAAAGAAGAAGTTGTTTCAATAAATTTGAGGGACGAAGGGAATCCCCGAATGGTCCAGATCGGTTCCGCGCTGTCAGAAGAAGAGCGTCAGGCTCTTGTGGAGTTGTTAAAAGAATTTGAAGACGTTTTTGCATGGTCGCACGCTGATATGCCCGGAATTGATCCTGAAATCGTGGAACATCGGATTCCCCTTTACCCTGATGCGAAACCAGTCAAACAGAAACTGAGACGCATGAGGCCCGACTGGGTGCTTAAAATAAAAGAGGAAGTGACTAAACAAATCAATGCTGGGTTCTTAATGGTAACTAAATACCCTCAGTGGGTTGCTAACATCGTTCCCGTTCCAAAGAAGGATGGCAAAATCAGGGTCTGTGTGGACTTCAGGGACTTAAACAAAGCTAGCCCCAAGGATGACTTCCCTCTGCCCCACATCGACGTGCTAGTTGATAACACCGCGGGACACGCCTTACTTTCCTTCATGGACGGCTTCTCAGGATATAACCAGATTCTCATGGCCGCAGAAGACCGAGAGAAGACCACGTTCATTACTGAGTGGGGGACCTATTGCTATCGGGTCATGCCTTTCGGGCTGAAAAACGCAGGTTCCACTTATCAGCGAGCTGCTATAACCTTGTTGCATGATATGATCCATAGAGAGGTGGAGGTTTACGTTGATGACATGATCGTTAAAGCGAAAGAGCGAGAAGGTCACTTACCCGCGTTAAGAAAGTTCTTCGAAAGAATAAGGAAGTATAGGATGCGCCTCAACCCTGCTAAATGTACATTCGGAGTCACCACCGGGAAAATGCTCGGATTCATGATCACCACTCGTGGCATCGAAATCGATCCATCAAAGATTAAGGCCATTCTGGAAATGGAGCCACCACGGACAGAAAAAGATGTGAGGAGTTTCCTTGGCAAAATACAGTTTATCAGCCGGTTTATTGCAAAACTGACCTCAACGTGCGAACCCATATTCCGTTTGCTCAAGAAAGGAACGCCCTTTGCATGGAATGACAAATGTCAGCAGGCTTTCGAAGCCATCAAAGCCTATCTAAGGAATCCGCCGGTCTTAATGCCGCCAGAACCAGGAAAACCTTTGATCCTATACTTATCAGTCACCTCGTCTTCCATGGGGTGTATGCTGGCACAGGAAGGAGACGATGGGGTCGAAAGGGCCGTCTATTACCTCAGTAAAAAGATGGTTGGGTCTGAAGAACGCTATACTCCCTTAGAAAAGACTTGCTGGGCACTTGTTTGGGCTTCCCGAAAGTTAAGACATTACATGCTGGCCTATTCGGTGAGATTGATATCCCGAATGGATCCTCTGAAATACTTGTTCAAAAAGCCGGCACTCACAGGAAGGATGGCACGATGGCTATTGATGCTGGCAGAATTTGAATTAAAGTACGTCAGCAGAAAGTCAGTAAAAGGAAGGGCTGTCGCTGAATTTTGGCCGATTGCCCAATCGAAGGAAAGGAAGATGCCGAATTTGAGTTCCCGGATGAAGGCATATTGACCATAGTTGAGGACGTGTGGCAGTTGTATTTCGACGGAGCAGCCAATCAGAGAGGGTTAGGAATTGGTGTGCTGCTAATTTCACCGGATGGGTTGCATATCCCGCTTGCATTTAAGCTCAATTTCGAAGTCACCAACAATCAAGCGGAATACGAAGCTTGCATCGTCGGCATGGAAGCAGCTATTGAAATCGGTATAGAAAAATTGGAAGTCGTAGGAGATTCCAACCTGGTCGTTTCTCAAGCAAACGGCGATTGGAAAGTCAGAGAAGAGAAGTTAAAGCTGTACCATCAAGATCTCGAAGATCTCATTCCCCATTTCAACAAAGTAACCTTCACCCATGTCCCGAGACTCAAGAATCAGTTCGTTGATGCCTTGGCAACACTAGCGTCCATGGTCGAAATCCCTATCGGTGTGAAGCTAAGGCCAATCATGATCGAACAAAGGGATACCCCGGTATACCAACACGTCATGGCCATCAACGAGCCCGAGGATGGTCATCCTTGGTTTTACGACATCTGGAGATTTGTGGAAAGGGGAGAGTACCCCTCTGAAGCAAGTAAGAAAGATAGGATCGCCCTTCGGAGAATGGCAGCCCAGTACATCGTTTGTGGAGGAAATCTATATCGAAGGTCTCATTGTGGAACCCACAAGCTGTGTATTCATGGTGAGGAGGCCAAGAGAGTGATGGAGGAAGTCCACGAAGGAGTATGCGGTCCTCACATGAACGGCATGATGCTTGCCAAAAAGGTTTTGAGACAAGGCTACTTCTGGTCCACCATGGAGACGGAATGTGTGGAATACGTACGACGTTGCCATAAATGCCAAATTCACGCCAACCTCACACATGTTCCGCCACATGAGTTGCAGCAAACGACCTCGCCATGGCCTTTCTCGACATGGGGTATTGACGTCATCGGAAGGATTGTGCCAGCAGCTTCTAACGGCCACAAGTTCATCCTGGTGGCTATCGATTACTTCACGAAATGGGTAGAAGCAGCCTCATATGCAACCCTAACCGCGGTTCAAGTCGCGCACTTTATCAAGCAAAACGTTATTTATCGGTATGGGGTCCCACAAGCATTCGTGTCAGATAATGGGGTGCATTTCAAAGGCCGAGCAAGGGAAGTCTTGGAGGAATTCCAGATCCAAGTACACAAGTCAACAACCTATCGACCACAGACCAATGGGGCTGTGGAGGCGGCCAACAAAACAATCAAAACCATCCTGGAAAAGACTATTCAATCTGCAAGGGATTGGCATGAACGCCTACCTTTGGCATTGTGGGGATACCGCACGTCTGTGCGTACGCCAACGGGAGCAACTCCGTACTCTTTGGTTTATGGCATGGAGGCCGTACTTCCCATAGAATTAGAAGTGCCATCCCTCCGGACTATGATCGAATGCGATGTACAAGAGGCAGATTGGCTGAGCAACCGGTTTGAAGAACTCATGTTGTTTGATGAACGTCGCTTAAGGGCACTTTACCACATTCAAGGATATCAAAGGAGAATTGCACGCGCATTTAATAAGAAAGTGAAGCCCAGGGATTTGGCAGAAGGCGACATGATTCTGAAGGAGATACGAGCACCAATCTATGATCCACGAGGAAAGTTCCGACCAAAATGGTCTGGGCCGTATATTATCAAGACTATCTTATCTGGCGGAGCTACGCAACTCATTGATCTGGACGGAAACGCATTCTCAACTCTAGTCAACCTGGATCAACTCAAGCGCTACTACCCCTGAGAGAAGCTCGCTGGGCTGAAAACTGCAAGGGCAGTCAGTTCCAGGCAAAAATTAGAGCAAAAGGCCTGCTAGGATGGAAACCCGCAAGGGCATCTTAGGCAAAAGTTAAGGCAGACAATGAATGGGCTCGTTAGACCGAAAACCCGAAAGGGCGGTACTAGGCAAAAATTAGAGCGCAAAAGGAGAGCGTTAAAACCAGAGTGAACCCTATCCTTGAACTACGTCATGACCTGATTCCTTCATCAAAAGGATACGTAGGCAGTCTCACTATGGGACTCGGTCACGATCAATCAAAACAAAAATACAGGTTGACAAAATTCAGAAAGGCAGAATCAGAGAGGGGGAGACCCTCTATAACTCACTTTATTAAAATAACTGCTTCTAATACATAAGGCTGAGCATGATCTTCGAAAATAAAAAGGCAATGCAATAAAAGGAGGTCTACGATTTATTCAATGATCAGGGTAAATAGGGTCGAGTCAGTTTCCTTGGGCACCCGCCCTCGCAGCAATGTCCCTCTTGAGCCATTTCTTGTAACTCCCACGCGCTGCCACAGAAGGGTAAGGATGAGCATCGGTCACCTCACGAGACCTCCAGAGTCGCTGGTAGTTGCATAGAACCGAATGACGAAAGAAAGGCAGGACCACATCACCAAGATCTCTGCAGGAACCTCCTGCCTTAAACCAAGCTGACGCTGAATCCGATAAGGGATGTAGAAGGTAAAAGTCTCCAACCCAGGAAGAACCACCCACTGGGAACCCATATAGTGCACAGTCATGGGCGGGAGATCAAGCCAAGGGCTTCTCCAGGAAATCGTCTCAGCCTGTTGACGCTTGAAGAAGGTGACCCACTCGGAAACACGCCTGTCCGCAAATTCGAAGCACCGAGAGGAGAGTAACCTAGCGCCATACGCCAAGTTGCCAGGAGGGAGAGTCAATATGTTCACCTTGTCACACAGCCAAATCTGCCAAAGAGAGAAAACAAGTGAGAAACCATGGGAAGCCAAGCCCAACATTAAACAGAGTAGGAAGAGCTGAAAAGAGGGAAAATGAGGCGAAAACTAACCTGCAGAAGAAGGGGGCAGCCCCCAAAAGTCTCAGTCTCTCCAGAACGAACCCTGTCTAAACCCATCAATGTCTCAGCCAATACCATCGGAATCACATCCTTCCGCGCCCCAATCTGCACTGCAATGCTGACTAATGCCGAGCTAGCACGACCAGTGGAGGGAACCAAGAAGTAAGCGGCAAGCAAGCACATACAAAGAGCGGTCATGCGCCGAGAGTGGTAGGTTACGTCCGCTAAGTTGCCAAGAGGAGAGAACATCTCAATAAGTCGCATCACGTTGAGATGACCATTGCTAATCAGGTAACGGGCAACACCGTCATTCAAGCCAAGAGAGGCGGCAAGAACCTTGGACATGTTCTCGCGCACGGGAGGGACAATGACATCTCCAGAGCCGAAACCGCCAAGATAGGCGCGAAATTCCTCGATCGTCGGGCAAAGCTCTTGCCCACCAAAGCGGAATACATGCACCTCCGGGTCCCAAAGACTTATGGCAGCCTTCAGGAGCTCAGGGCGAAGGCGGATGTTACGAAGGTATCTCATAGAGTAGAGACCGTGCGCCCGAAAGTTGAGCCAATCGACCCCTTCCATGGAAATCAACCATGGCCGAAGCGAACCAGTAAGAGAAAGAGCCATTAGGAGGAGATGAAGATTCGAGGATGAAAGATATGGTTAAAATGAGACCTAAGGCCTGAATTTATAGGAGGAGAGAAGAGACAACTTCAACTTTCAAAAGAGTCTTGGGTTCCAAAAGTGTAGATTTTCCATAAAGTCTTGCATAGGGAAAAAGCTTGGTCATGTTCTAAAAGAACCAAGCAGACATGCATTGGCACGGATATGGTATGGGATGGGTCAAACTCTAAACCTCGTGCAAACTGCCTTGGGAAGCAGCAAATGGCAGGATGTCAGAGAAAAGGTGCCGCGCGGTGTAAAGAGGTGGCGCACGGCATACCAAGACCAGGAGAAAACCACGGTATAACACGGATACGCCGTAGAATCAGAGGAAGACCCGCACGGCACTTTGTAGCCCCGCACGGCATATTAAGTCTGCATTTCTGCAGACTTTGACAGCAGAGGTTAGAAACCATTTCAAGACACCCACAGGCACCACCAACCCTCAGAACATGTCTTAATGGGTATTTGGGACTTCGGGGAACCCCCACTTCGAGTCAACTCTCAAAATTCGACGTAAAGGCACCAAAAGGTCAATAAAACCCATTTCCCAAGTCATGACAAGGCATCGGAGTCCGTTTCAAGCCATTTCAAGCTGGTCTTTTGGGTCCTACAGGTCATGATGACCAATGGTGACCTGATCCAAGTTCCGTTTCGCGGTCAATGTCAAAATCTGAAAATATCACCCTCCAAAATCATGGTTTTCTCACTTTCTGGGCATATTTTCAAAAAGTTTTTAGTTTCCAATAAGAGTTTGGGCTCCGTAGTCACGTGACAAGTATCCAGGGTCGCTATTGATGAACAAAAGCCTGCAACAGGGGTAGTTTCGTAAGGTCTTGTACAAAAGGATCAGTTTTTTCTTTAAGGTTATTCGTTATATCTTCTTTGATTTCTATTCCAACGTCAATAAATCTTTGCCCCAACATACTGCTCATCATAAAACTCAAAGTTCGCTTCAGATTATGGCTCAAAGGACTAGTCGCATGCATTGGTTAATGTTTCTGTCATTCAATCTTTCTTAAAACAAACAGCAATAAGGGAAATTGAATGACGTAAACACTGAAAGAAATAAGCTTCTCTATATATGATCTCTGAAATATCCATGAGTCGAAGTACCAAAAGGCGTGCAAGCCTCAAAATCCTATCTACTGAGGGTAAACAGGCACCCTTCCAAAAGAAGCACGCAGGCTCCAGCCAAAAAAGCAAAATAAAAGGGAACTCTACTCTAGTCCTCATCCTCGTCGTCGTCCTCACCTTCCTCGATGTCCTCCCCAGAGACCTCCTCTGCCGGAGAGCTAGCCGCCTCCTGAGTACCAGACGCCCTAGGAACTGTGCTCCCCGAGGTGTCCGAGAGGTCAACGTCCGTCGGCTCCTCAGTCTCGTCAGAGACGTCGACTGGCTCCTCCTCTGTCCCCCCAGAAAGCCGCCGCCTCTTTGACGGAGGCTCCTCCCGCGAACCTGCAGAGGAAACCTGTGGCGCCTGCATACGCACAGACTTCCTGCGCAGTCCACGCGAAGCCCCTCCTCCAGCCTGCAATGATATGGTATTTGTTATTTGCACTGTAATCATGAAATAAGCAATAGGAAATAAGAGCAAAGGGTTCGAAAGCTTTACCATGGTCCCACCAGCACGAGGAAGCACCTCTGGGACACGCCCCATGGCGTACTGCCTCACCAGCTGCTCCAGGCCCATCATGGCCTCGCCCATCTCTCTCACGTACTCCGGAGTCGCCTGCACAATAGGTCAATTGTTTTAGAACATACAGTGATACTAACGAGTAAGTGCAAATGGGTGAAAGAATGCAAGTTATACCTGAGCAAGAAACTCCGGAGCTGTGACTGTGGGACGCGGCACCACCACTACACCAGAAACCCCCTGGGCAGTCGTCTCGTCACGTCCACGGTCCAGGAGAGTCGAGGCAAGCTGGCCCTGCTCGGGCCTGCGCCGTCACCTCGACCTCCGACGCTACCCTCGCGTCCTCTGCCTCTCCCTCCCCTCCGTCCTCGTTCGCCTCTACCACCAGCACCACCTGACGCTCAAAGCGTCGCCTCCCAAGCAGCATCCCGTACCCCGAAACTCGGCATCAGGTACCGAGTCCGATACTCAGAGTAGTCCACGTCTGCCTGGAAGAGCGGCTCTAGCTCGAGGTCCGGTCGTGTGAACCGCTCAACCTCTCCCCTGGTGTACAAGCTCGTCCGCTGCACCAGAGCAGGAAGGAGACCAGGGACTCTGAAAGCGTCCACCCTCAGCGACTGACGTGACACTCGGTCACCCAGGTACCACTACCAGCCGTAAGGGGACTCGAGCAGCACTCTCCCCCTCGTCACCTCCCTACTCCGCACCAAGAAAGGAGACTCGCAGCGGTCCCACACACGCCAGCAAATCTGCAACCAAAAAAATGAATGATGTCAGCATGAGATTTGAATAAGAACTGTCAAACAAATGGAAGCATGCAAGGTGTAGTCATACCCTGTCGGGACGAAGCTCGTCTAAGAAGAGGCGATAGGCGTTCAGGTCGCCCTTCCCCTTCTTCACCCCCCGGAACTCCTTGGACCAGCGCAGGGCCCGGGGAAGCACTGCGTCACTAGGGCAGGAGGTCTCAGGAGGGTACATGTCCAGTACCTCGTACGTCCACAGCTGCAGAATCAAACATCAAGGATTAGCACAGGATATGCAGTAAGTGAATAGAAATACAAATAAGTGCAAGAGAAGTTCGAAGTATACCTCCCAGACCCTCCAGTAACCGCCGAGGCTCTTCCCCGCTCCTTGGGAAAGAGACCCCATGAAGGCGTAGCACGCCCCCAAAGCTGCACCGCCCCAGTCAAAACGGGCTATCTCCCTAACGTCCCTCAAGGCCGGTAGGAGCGAAAGGTGTACCCGGTTGCGCCTGTTGGGAAACAGGGACGCACCAAGCAAGTACAACAGAAAGCACCGCGCCATCTGCTCCTCCTGCACCCTGTCAGTCGGGAGCTCCTCTGTCCAAAACCCCAATAGCTGAGCGTACTGGGCGTCCCCACTCTCTGCCCTCAGCACGTACCCCAGCGTCTCCCGCTGGAGCACCGCGCTCCTCCCCGTAACAGCGTCGTAGGGGATAGGGTCACCCCCGACCCTCAGACCAGTGATCGTCGCAAAGTCCAGCGGCGTCACCGTCAGCTCGCCAAAAAGGAAGTGGAACGTGTTCGTAGTGTCCCACCACCTCTTAGCCAGTGCCCTCACCACCTGGCGATCGTTGCTCGCCCTCGTGAGCACACTCACAAACTCTCCAAAACCTGCCTGCCTCACTATCTCCCTCACAGCCTCAGGGAGTCTCTCCCAGAACGTCGGCACGTCGGCCGCACCACCGTAGCACGAGATGGTGATCGCCTGTTGCAATGGGTTGATAACATTCAGTAAACAGGTATACTATTCAATGCAAATACGACATTCAGATAAAGAAATGAAAGTACGATACATTGGAATTTGAAATGCAAGTGTTTAAAGTATACCTCGTCTCGGCGCAAAGAAAGGTGCTGCTGTGGGTCCCTCAGGACCAGGGCCTCGTCGTACGTAGGCCGCGCCGGCCTGTAGGCGTCCAAAAGCGTAGGAACCACTACGTGCTGAAAAGGCACGTAAGACTCCGCCTCGTAAGGTCCATGCCCCTTCAGGGCCGCTGCCGCCTCCTCCACAACACTCTTCCGAGGGCTTGTCCCACCTCCGGCAGCCTCCTCCTCTGCTCCCTGTGGCTCTCCAGTATCCCCCGTCTCAAGCTCAACCTGGAGCACCCTCTCCTGAGCCTCAAGTAAGGCCGCAGCCAGTCCAGGTACCTCCCGTAAGGTCTCAACCAAGTCCTCAAGGGACGCCTCCTCAAGGTAGTCGCCTAAACCGATGGGCCGCGACGACCCTGCACCCTCGCCACTGCCAGCAAACATGGCCGGCGTCTCCCTCTCCTCCACCAGCTCCTCCTCAACAACGGGACCCTTCCCCAGGTCAGTCCGAGGCTCTCTCACAGGGGAGGCCTCTGTCACCACCTCCGCTCCGTCAGGCCTGTCACCACCGTGAGACTCCGTAACCCTCTCCGCTAAACCAACTGCACCCTCTATCCGGCCCGTAGCCTCGTCCTCACCCCTAGGCTCCACTGCACTCGGAGTCTCTGTCTCCTGGCCATACCCAGCCAACACTCCGCTGCCACCGTCACCGCCGTCACTACCCACCACCGCGGCAGCCGAGGCCGTAGACTCCTCGACCAATGCCGCCGGGGCCGAGACCCCCATGGTCTCCGGCCCCACCTCGGCTGCCACGTCACTCACCGGGGCCACCACGGCCGGCTCAACCTCGACCCGCGGGGGTTGATCACCCCCGGGTGTATCTGTGCTATCCATGAGAGAGAGAGAATGAGAGAATGAGCGAGAGACAGCGAGAGAGAAAGAGAAGACAGCGAGAGAGAGAGAGAGACAGCGAGAGAGAAAGAGATAGCGAGAGAGAGAGATGATCGGGAGAAAGAGAGACGAGAGAGAGAGACCACAGAGAGAGACAGGAGAGAGATAGGAGGGAAATTCGAACGATCGGGGCGTACTGTGTACGCCCCGTATATATATATATATATATATGCATCCCCTAAACCGGTTCGCCTGGACTTTAAGTGGACCGGGTTTGAAGGTAGGTACACCGCACGGCATAATGGATCAACGCGCGCGGCATATCGGCTTAACTGGATGAAAATTCTCAAGTTCCCTCGACGCACGGCATTACCCATGCTGCGCACGGCATACTGGGTTATTTCGACAGTTCAGATTCTGAGAGCAGGCTCCTGACCATGGCATTCACATTCGGTCTCGTTCATGAACAGTATAAGCAATGAAAATACAGACAAACAATGGCAAGAAGGGGAGATTTTTCATTCCATCAAACCCGAAGAAGTCCCCGGGATTTGTATTACATTGTTCAAAAAAAAAGAAGAAAAAAAAAGAAAAGAGAAAGGTGGAAAATCAAAAAGAAATCCTACTGTCCCTCTTCTTCTTCATCAATCCTACTCCTCAGTCGCTCCCTTCGCCGGAATGGTCGTCCGAGCCATTCGGATACCCTCCGAGTCCTCTGCAGTCCCGTCCGAATCATGCCCCGGTGCGTACTCCGGGTTGTGTTTGCTGTCCATCTGATCAAAAGCGAAGTCCTGAAGGTTGGACACCGCGCGACGGAGATTACGGATCGTCGATATGAGCCTCGCGATCTGTTGGTTCAGTTGCTCAATCTCCTCGCGGTAAAAGCCCATCTCTGCCTCCAAAGAAATCACACGCGCTGTCAAGTTGTCTGCCGCCATGTCTTGAGAAGTGGATTATGAATTTAGGAACCTAGAAAGATTTGGGAGGAGAGTGCATAGAATGAGGCACCCCCTATCCCTTTAAAAGGGGTTCTGACCGACGAAAGGGCACGCCTGTATTAATGGGCACCCTTAAACCAGCCAACTGATCTCGGAAATCGAAGAGGTGCATGGGAAAACGAAAGGCCGCGCGCCCTTATGATCGCCCGCACGGCATTTTGACTTCAGAAGAATAAATGTGTTTTCTCGGAAATTGAACACTCCAGCCGCCAAAATCATCTCGGAATCCAAAAGGCTCCAGCCGTTTTGCAGCAGAAATCCTTTGGAATAGCGTGCATTAATGGTAGGATTATTTGGTCCTAGTCCCCCGGGACTTGCAAAAATTCCCCGTCCCCCGAGGATCGGTCGTACTTTCGTTTGCTCGCAGTATTTGCCAGTCTCAAGTCTCAAGTCTCAACTCAATTTCAAAATTCACCTCCCGAAGGCTCGTCTCAATTCAAGTCTCAAATCAATTTCAAAATTCGCCTCCCGAAGGCTCGTCTCAATTCAAGTCTCAAGTCTCAAATCAATTTCAAAATTCGCCTCCCGAAGGCTCGTCTCAATTCAAGTCTCAAGTCTCAACTCAATTTCAAAATTCGCCTCCCGAAGGCTCGTCTCAATTCAAGTCTCAAGTCTCAAGTCTCAAGTCTCAAGTCTCAAATCAATTTCAAAATTCGCCTCCCGAAGGCTCGTCTCAATTCAAGTCTCAAGTCTCAACTCAATTTCAAAATTCGCCTCCCGAAGGCTCGTCTCAATTCAAGTCTCAAGTCTCAAATCAATTTCAAAATTCGCCTCCCGAAGGCTCGTCTCAATTCAAGTCTCAAGTCTCAAATCAATTTCAAAATTCGCCTCCCGAAGGCTCGTCTCAATTCAAGTCTCAAGTCTCAAGTCTCAAGTCTCAAATCAGTTTCAAAAATGCGCCTCCCGAAGGCTTGTCTCAATTAAAATTTTTCGCATTAGTTGCTACGTTTTGCATCGTCCCAATTGAACTACGTTGGTCTGATCCCTACAAATGGGGTACGTAGGCAGTTTCACGAATGCGACCACCATCATCATTTGTTTGCATTTTTGAGCATTTTGTTTTCTGTTTCTGTTCAAAGACTTTAGAGCAAACGGATCGGGATGCCTATTCTTTAAGCGTCACTCGTATCAAAACAATGGTATTCGAGTTACGTTAAAGAGGGACTACTGTAGACACCCCAATCCGGACCTCGAAGGGTCTTTGATCGCCCCGATGATGAAATAAAGGAAACAAAGCCTTTGTGAGCTTGAATGAAGTATTCCTCCAGCATCCGCAGCCCAAACCAACCATCAGCCCAGAAAAAGCCCAAAAACTCAGAAGCCCAGAGAAAGCCCAAAAAGCCCTGGATCGAACCTAAAGTACCGTGCGCAACACTTCTACACCGCACGGCGTATCGAAATTTAATACGCCGCACGCAGTCATGAGGTTAACCGCACGGCATTTTGGATAAAGTTCTGACTGGCTCAGAAAGCTGTCGGTCACGCCTATTTGAGCCACAGCTGCAATACGGCTCAGCCGAAAGCACACTTCTGGCCCGCCCAGAAAATGCCTCCAACTTTTGAAATTCAAAATCCAAGGCTCTTGCCTATAAATACACCCCTCCACTCAAGGAAAAAGGGCCCTTGATCACCATTATACCCTTTCTCTCTCTTCTTGCTTTCACACCCATTTTCCCATTTCCAAGCCTTGAGAATGTTGTTCTTAAAAGACATTCTCTAGGCCTTTTACTCCATTTTTCTCCTCACCATTGAAGTTAGTCCCTTACTAACTTTGAGGTCCCAACCACCCAATATACCCATCTATTACACACATCCACACTTCTACTTTCTTTTCCCACCTATCGACGTCCGTCCTCCTTCATCAAAGCTCATTCAAGCTCCGGATCCAAGGTAAAAACCAAGTTTCCTTAGGTTAGGTTCTATCCTGGCCCTGAGGGGACCTTTCTGTTTTCAGGCTTGACCCTTTTGGTTGAGATCTGACCCAAAACCTCTTTTTCAAAACAAAACCAGGGCCCTGTACGAAGGTGTGCTAAGCCGTGCGGCTCTTTAGAGCAACGCACGGCGTAGTATACCAAAACGCACGGCATTTCAAAAAGAATACTATTTTCTTGATCAAACTGTCTGGATCGCGATCGCCCGTTGTCGGGTCTTTTCTGTATACCGAAAGCTGTCTCAGAACGAGACCATTTCTACAAGCCATATTTTAAACTCCATAGATCTTTTCAAAATAAGCAAATGTATCAAAAATGGTTTTCCCTTCATGATTTAAGAGAATGGTGTAGATCTGAGATGATCTGACAGCTGTGAGTCGTCTAAAGCTTTAAAATAAAACCGTGCGATGTAATGGTACACCGTGCGAAGCTTTACAAAACTATAAAAATTTGGTATCGGGATCGGAATCACGCACGGTATATCAGTAAGCCGCGCGCTATAGGCCGATATGCCGTCTGACGGAGGGTAGCGATTCAGACAGTTCATTTCTATTTTTTTTTCCTGTTTATATTATCATCATGCCATCTTTATCATCTCTGTACAGCAAGCACCACTAGCACGGCAACGTGTTATGATTTATCTCGTTCCCCTTTCCCTTTACGTGTTTTTGAGGTTTTCCGAGTTGTATTAATCCCCCCATTTAAAACGCTTAGTAGAGACCGGTTTTCACCGGGCGAGCGGGGTGCTTTTCAACAAAACCTTCCCCGTTCGTAACCTGGCTCCCGGATCCAAAATCTCAAACAGTTTCGCTAGATCAAAAGGCCTTTTTCTTTTCAAAACCAAACCCCTCGGTTCCTCGGATCATCCATCTCAAAAATTCGGGTGGCGACTCTGTCCAAAATCGCACCTTCGGGCGTGGGAGCCCACACCTATGTACATAAAAACTCTAGATCATGAGAACATTTTTCCCAGGGGCGACTATTCGCAATCCCGTATTTTCTCTCTTAGCCCATTAAAAATTTTCAACTATCGAAATATATTTCGACATTTAGTTACCGAAATTGAGATACATTTTCGACAGTTAGTTACCGAAATTGAGATACATTTTCAGCATCCAATTACCGAAATATATGTTTCTTGTGCATTTTCGACATGTAGTTACCGAAATATAATCTTGTTTTCAACAGCTATTTACCAAAATGTATGTTCGGCAGTTGTTTACCGAATGTTGAACATATTTTCGACATGTAGTTACCGAAATATAATCTTTGGAAATTTTTAATGGGCTATGGGAGAAAATATGGAGCTGCGAATAGTCACCCCCTTTTTCCCCCTTCTTTTGTTTCTGTTTCTTCTCCGTGCGTTCTCTCTCTCGTCTCTCATGCTCTCTCTCTCTAGCTCCATACAAAACCCACATGCTTCAACCCCAAATTGAAGATCAAGGTTGGTGAATCTCTCAAAAAGACAAGAAGAAAAGTTTTTTAACGCGACAAGAGCTTCAAATCCATCCAAACAAAACCACCATTAGAGCACCTTCGAATTTCTCTCTCATCCCAGGGCTTGGATTTGAGGTAGGTTTCTTGCTAAATGCTTAAATATTGGAAAGTATAGTGAGATTCACATAGAAATTCATGCTTTATGATGTTTTCCTCTTAGTATTAAGAAACCCTAAAGTGATACATGTTGGAGGATGAATAGAAGAATTAGATACCCGTTATTTGATGAATAAATGGATTATAAGCATGAGTGTGTGAAATTTCGAAGTAGAAAATTGATTTTATTGCTAGAGAAAACTCTGAAAATGCAGACAGCTTGTAGAGCTGCATTTTTATTATGCTCGATATAGTTAAACAAGTGTGGGCTCCCCGGCACCTGACGCGCGATTGAAGAGTCGCCACCTAGATTTTTGAGATGGATGATTTGAGAAACCAAGGGTTTGTTTGAGGAAAAAGGCTTTTGATCTAGCGACAACGTTGAGATTTTGGAATCCGGGAGCCACGTTACGAACGGGGAAGGTTTTGTTGAAAAAGCACCCCGCTCGCCCGGCAAAAACTGGTCTCTACTAAGCATTTTAGATGGGGGATTTGATATCATTTGAGAAACTTCAAAAACACATACGGGAAAGGGGAACAAGACGGAATATATCACATTGGCGTGCACGTGGTGCTCACTGTACAGAGATGATAAAGGATGATACGGCAAAATATAGACAAGAAAGGTTATTTGACAAACTGTCTGGGCCACTGTCATCTGTTACACGGCATACCATAATATGGTGCGCGGCCATATGATATGCCGTGCGTGGTTTCGATCCTGTCTTCAGGCTGTCAATAGTATTCAGGGTATCGCACGGCATACTGGGTACGACGTACGACATTATTTCAAAACACCAGAAAACTCACAACTGTCAGATCACCCTAGAGCAGTACCATTTCTCCAAGCCACAAACAGAAAACCACTTTTAATGCATTCGTTTATTCAGAAAGATTGAGAAAGTTTCATTTGTGGAAATAAAACATGGCTTGTAGATATGGTCTTGTTCCAAATTACTGATGATAGACAGAAACAAACCCAACGAAGAACGATCATGACCCAGACAGTTTGGACAAGAAAACAACAGTTAACTGAAATACCGCGCGTGCGAGCCAACTACGCTGTGCGATGCATCAAAGCGCTGCGCGGCGTAGCTCACCCAGCACAAGGGCTGTTTTTCTTTGTAAAAATGATTTTTGGGCCAGGCATTAACCAAAAGGGTTAAGCTTGGCAACAGAAGAGTCCCCTCAGGGCCAGGACAGAGCCTAGCCCAAGGAAACTTAGTTTTTACCTTTGATCTTGAGCTTGAGTGAGGATGGATGATGGTGGATGAGCGTTGGTGTGGTCGGTCGAGAAATAAGGAGTATGAATGTGTGTAATAGATGGGTGTATTGGGTAGTTGGGGTCTCAAAGTTAGTAAGGGACTAACTTTGATGGTGAGGAGAAAAATGGAGCAAAATGCCTAGAGAATATCTTTTGAAAGCAACATTCTCAAGGTTTGGAAGTGGGGAATGGGTGTGAAAGCAAGAAGAGAGAGAAAGGATGGAATGGTGATCAAGGGCTCTTTTCTCTTGAGTGGAGGGGTGTATTTATAGGCAAGAGCCAAGGATTTTGAATTTCAAATGGTGGAGGTATTTTCTGGGCGGGCCAGAAGTGTATTTTCAGCTGAGCCATTTTGCAGCTGTGGCTCAAATAGGCGTGGCCGATAGCTTTCTGAGCCAGTCAGTACTTTTCCTGAAATGCCATGCGGCTAACCTCATGATCGCGTGCGGTGTAATGAATTTCGATATGCCGCGCGATGTAGAAGTGTCCCGTGCAGCGTTCCAAGTCTAGTCCAGGGGTTTTGGGCTTTCTCTGGGCTCTTGGGCTTTTGGTTTATTTGGGCTGAGGGAATCCTTCATTCAAGCTCACAAAGGTACCGTTTCCTTTATTTCATCATCGGGGTGGACAAAGACCTTTCGAGGTCCAGATTGGGGTGTCTACAGTAGTCCCTCTTTAACGTAACTCGGGTACCATCGGTTTGATACGAGTGACGCTTAAAGAATAGGCATCCCAATCCGTCACCCTAAAGTCTTTGAACGGAGATAGAATGCACGAAAATTGAAATGCAAGTAAATGATAATGGTGGTCGCGCTCGCGGAGCTGCCAACGTACCCCGTTTGCAGGGATCAGACCAACGTAGTTCAATTGGGACGACGCAAGTAAAACAAGTCTCGGAGGACAATTATTAAAACCATGCAGTAAGCTTGAGAATATTGAGTGCTGGTGGTGTAGAGTGTTGTGACAAATGCAAATAACGTGAAAAACTCGAGACAAGCCTTCGGGAAGCTAAAAATTCGAGACGAGCCTTCGGGAGGCAAAAAATTCGAGACGAGCCTTCGGGAGGCTAAAAATTCGAGATGAGCCTTCGGGAGGCGTAAAATTCGAGACGAGCCTTCGGGAGGCTAAAAATTCGAGACAAGCCTTCGGGAGGCTAAAAATTCGAGACGAGAATATTGCGAGTCGAGATCGGAAAAGTTTTGGTGGCGGAAGAACGACGGCGAGTCCCGAAGGACGAATACTGTGACAAGTGTGGATGCGGCGAGTCCTTGGGGGACGAGAAATTCCACGAGTCCCGGGGGACAAGAATTAAGCAACTCTTTAACCAAGGCACAACATTCAAAGAGATTTTGAATTAACAACTACTGGAATATTCGACTTCCAAGAAGATTTTGGTGGCTGGGGTGACCAATTCTCGAGGAAACTGGATTTAAATATCTGACATTAAAATACCGTGCGGTTGACCATAGAGTCGCGCGGTATTTCAACTTCCATGCAACTCTTCAATTTTCGAGAACAGTCGGCTGGTTCAAGGGCGCCCATTAATGCAGGCGTGCCCTTTCGACGGCTGAAACCTCTTTTTAAAGGATGGTGATGCTCCATTCCATGCACCATTAAGAAAATCTCTCAAGTCTTTCTACATTCTTACTTAACAAAACAGGTTGTTCTCAATACCCAAGCATGGCAGATGGCGACTTGGCAGCGCGTGTGGCGTCTCTGGAGGCTGAGATGGGCTTCTACCGGGAGGAAATTGAGTCACTCAACCGTCAAAATCGCAAGGCTGATCTCCACAATCCGGACTCTTCGTCGTGCGGTGTCCAACCTTCAGGACTTCACATTCGATCAACTGGACGACAAGCACGATCCGGAGTACGCGCCAGGGCGTGAGTCGGACGAGACCGCGGAAGACTTGGATGGGAATCCGAACGGTTCAGACGACCATTCGGGTGAGGGGAATGACGCTTCCGGCGGGGGAAGCGACTGAAGACGATGATGAAGAAGAGGAAAAGGCAGGGAGCAGTAGGATTTTTATTATTTCCCTTCCTTTCTCTTTTTGTTTTCCTTTTTTTTTTTGAACGAATGTAACGAAAATCCCAGAGGTTACCTCGGGTTTTATTTTATGGAATGAAAGTCCCCTTTCCTACTTATGTTTGTCATCTGCTTTTCTGTATGCGAACGAACTTGGATGAATACAAATGTCGTTGCCTTGATCGTCAGGAACTGCTCTCAGAATCCGAACTGTCAAAATAACCCAAAACGCCGTGTGTGGCATGTGAAATGCCGTGCGCCGTAGCGAATCAAGGAATTTTGTGCACTCAAGTTATGATGCTGTGCGGTGAAGCCATTATGCCGTGCAGCACTTTAGACTTCGGACCCGGTCCAGATTTTATTCTAGACGAATCGGTTCAGAGGGGGTATATACGGGTGAGGCGTATACGATATGCCCCACCGTTCGAATTTCCCTCTCTCTCTCTCTCTCACGTCTCTCTCTCTCTCGCCTCTCTCTCTCTCTCACGATCATCTCTCTCTCTTCCGTCTCTCACGATCATCTCTCTCTCACGCTCTCTCTCTCTTTGATCACCTCTCTCTCTCCCGTCTCTTTCTCTCTCACGCTCCCTCTCTCTGCTCTTTCTCTCTCTCTCTCTTTGATATGGATATACCCGGTTGTGATCAACCACCAAGAGTCGAGGTTACACCACCCCCGGTCCTTCCGAAGAGTGACACGGTGGTCGGGGAGGTGCCGGAGACCACGGGGGTCTCGGCCCAGGCGGCCATGGCCGAGGGGGCCACGGCCTCGGCTGCCGAGGCGATCGGCAGCGGTGGTGGTGACGAGGGCAGCGAGGTAGTGGCTGGCTATGGCCAGGGTACGGAGAGTCCGGGTGCAGTGGAGCCCAGGGGTGAGGACGAGGCTATGGGCCGAGCGGAGGGTGCAGTTGGTTTGGAGGAGAGGGCCACGGAGGCTCATGGTGGTGGCGGGTTGGACGGAGTGGAGGTAGAGACAGAGGCCTCTCCTGTGAGAGAGCCTCGGGCTGACTTGGGGAAGGACCCCATTGTCGAGGAGGAGCCAGCGGAGGAGCGGGAGACGCTGGCCTTGTTTGTCGGTAGTGGTGCAGGCCCAAGGTCGTCACGCCACATAGGCTTGGGTGACTTCCTGGAGACAACATCCTTAGAGGACTTGGTTGAGACCTTTAGAGGGGTGCCAGGATTGGCGGAGTCTTTGCTTGAGGCTCGAGGGACAGAGCTTCAGGCCGAGCCCGGGGCAGAGGCCACTGGAGGGCCATAGGGTGCAGAGGAGGCCGGGGGTGAGGCAGTCCCTCGGAGGAGTGTGGTGGACGAGGCGACGGAGGTCTTACGAGGCCGGGGGGCTTACGATGAGGCAACCTACGTGCCCTTTCAGCACGTAGTGGTGCCTTCTCTTCTGGACGCCTACAGGCCGGAGAGGCCCACGTACGAGGAGTCCTTTGTCCTGAGGGATACGCAGCAGCACCTTTCTGCGCGACGAGACGAGGTATACTTTAAATACTTGTACTTCAATTCAACACATGATGTTTTCAATCCATTACTTTGAATATTATACCTGCCTTAAATATTGTGCCTGTTTACTGAATATTGTTAATCCATTGCAACAGGAGATTACGATCTCGTGCTACGGCGGTGCGGTCGACGTGCCGAAGTTCTGGGAGAGGCTCCCTGAGGCTGCGAGGGAGATGGTGAGGCGGGCTGGCTTTGGTGAGTTTGTAAGCATGCTGACTCGGGCGAGCAACAATCGCCAGGTAGTGAGGGCACTCACCGAGAGATGGTGGGACACGATAAACTCGTTCCACTTCTCTTTCGATGAGATGACAGTGACGCTGTTGGACTTCTCGACGATCACTGGTCTGAGGGTCGGAGGTGCCCCTATTCCTTACGACTCCACTATAGGGAGGAGTGCGGCATTTCAGCGAGAGATGTTGGGGTACGTGCTGAGGGCAGAGAAGGAGGATGCCCAGTACGCCCAGCTGTTAGGGTTTTTGACGGAGGAGGTTCCCATGGACAGAGTGCAGCTAGAGCAGATGATGAGGTGTTTCTTGTTGTACGTGTTTGGTGCGTCCCTATTTTCCAACAGGCGCAACCGAGTACACCTTTCACTTCTGCCGGCGCTGAGGGACATCGAGGGGATTGCCCGTTTTGACTGGGGTGGTGCGGCTTTGGGGGCGTGCTACGCCTTCATGGGCTCTCTCTCTCTCGAGGTGCGGGGAAGAGCCTCGGTGGCTACTCGAGGGTCTGGGAGGTATATTTCAAACTTCTCTTATGCTCTTTTGACTTCTCATTTACTTATTGCATATCCTGTGCTAATCCTTAATGCTTTGTTCTGCAGCTATGGACGTATGAGGTGCTTGACATGTACCCTCTCGAGACCTCCTGTCCCAGTGACACGATACTCCCTCGGGCTCTGCGTTGGTCAAAGGAGTTCCGAGGGGTGAAGAAGGGAAAGGGCGATCTGAACGCCTATCGCCTCTACCTAGACGAGCTGCATCCTGACAGGGTATGACTATACTTTACATGCTTCCAGTTTTGATTATTAAGTCCATTTCTATTTGAACGTCATGCTAATGTTGCATACCCTTGATTGCAGGTTCACTGGCGTGTATGGGACCGCTTTGAGTTCCCTTACATGGCCCGCAGCAGGGAGGTGACGAGGGGGAGAGTACTTCTTGAGTCCCCTTACGGCTGGCAGTGGTACCTAGGTGACCGGGTGTCACGTCAGTCGCTGAGGTTGGACGCTTTTCGAGTCCTTGGGTCACTCCCTCCTCTCGTGCAGCGGACTAGCCTGTACACTAGGGAGGAGGTCGACTGGTTTGTGCAGCCAGACCTCGAGTTGGAGTCGCTCTTTCAGGCAGGCGCTGACTACGCTGAGTACCAGGCTCGGTACTTGATGCCGAGCTTTGGAGTACGAGCCGCCTGGGAGGCGACGCTGCTGGCATCAGGTGGTAGAGGTGGAAGGGGAAAAAGAGGAGGAAGCGGAAGAGGAAGTGAAGGCAGTGGTGACGGCGCGGGCTCGAGCAGGGCCAGTTTGCCCGCATTCTCCTGGACAGTAGACGTGGTGACTGCCCAGGGGGCTTCTGGTGTAGTGGTGGTGCCACGTCCCATAGCCACAGCTCCAGAGTTTCTTGCTCAGGTATGACATGCCTCTATTCTTTTTCATGTACTTGTTATTATCACTGCATGTTCCAATTGGTTTTTCCATTGTGCAGGCGACTCCGGAGTACGTGAAGGAGATGGCGGAGGCCATGATGGGCCTGGAGCAGCTAGTGCGTCAATACGCCATGGGCCATCCTCTAGAGGTGCTTCTCCATGCTGGCGGGACGATGGTAAAACCCTTAAACTCTGACTCCTTACTTTAATCTTATCGCCCATATCATGATTATGATACAAATAATGAATGTCATGCTATTGCAGGCTAGAGGAGGGGCTTCATGGGGGCTACGCAGGAAGTCTGTTCGCATGCAAGCGCAATAAGCTTCTTCTGCTGGCTCTCGGGAGGAGCCTCCATCGAAGAGGCCACGACTCTCAGAGGGGACTGAGGATGAGCCTATCGCTGTTTCCGACGAGACCGAGGAGCCTACAGACGTCGATTTGGGGGACACCTCGGGGAGCACTGTGCCTAGGGCGACATGGACTCAGGAGGTGGCCAGCTCCCAGGCAGAGGAGGTCTCCGAGGAGGACGAGGAGGAGGATGAGGATGAGGACGAGGATGAGGATGAGAGCTGAGCTCCTTCTTTTGTTTGTTTTTGTTTTTGCCGTTTTGATGGAGCATGCGTGCTTCTTTTTATAGGGTGCCTGTTTACCCTTAGATAGGATTTTGAGTATCGGGCTTGCATGCCTTCTTTAGTTTATGTACTTAGACTCATGGATGCTTTTGAGATGATACGGGAAAACTGTTATTTCAATGTTCTATGTTGTTCAATTTCCTTTATTGCTGTGATATAAAGAAGATTGAGTAACATAAACACCAATCGATATGCACAACCAGCCATGAATCACTGAATCTGCCATGAAATGCTCAACGGGTAACAGTTTTAGAAAGAGAAACGTATTGACAAAGAAATAGAAATCGAAAGAAAGGTAATTTGGACAAACTTTGAAAATTGACACTATATACAAAAACTTACGTGAATACCCTTGCTATTGGATTGCACACGACTATGTATAACAATGGTGACCCTCAAAGCTTGATGTGTATCTCGATAATTGAACCTCATGTTTGAAAATACTTGAAAAAGTAAGGAAATGTTGATATTATAGGGTGACATTCTCATATTTCGACTTTGGACCCGAACCAGGACTTGAACTAAGTCACTCTCGACCATTATGACCTGTGTGACTCAATTAAACGACATGAAATAGCTCGAAACGGATTTTGACACCCCGACACGGCTTAAGAAATGGATTTTATTAACTTTTGGTGCCACGACCTCAAATTTTAAGAGTTGACTTGAAGCGAAACTCCCCCGAAGTCCCAAATACCCGTCGAAGTGTGCTCTCGGGGTTGGTGATACTCCAAAGTGCCTTGAATTCATTTTAAACTTCTGCTGTCAAAATCTGCAGAAATGCAGACTTACTATGCCGTGCGCGGCTTTAAAATGCCGCGCGGGATTTCATTCAATCCCGCGGCATATAATTGTTATACCGTGGTTTTTCTCCAGATTCATTACGCCGCGCGACACTTCATTACACCGTGCGGTGTTATTTTCCTGACAGTCTGCAGTTTGTTGCTTCCCAAGGCAGATTGCACGATGGTTGAAGTTTGACTCCTACAATGGCATTTCCGAACCAATGCATGTCTGCACTGAGTCTTTAGGGTATTGTAGACACCCCAATTTGGCCTAACGATTATTTCAAGTCCCACCTTGGGACCATCCCGATGATGAAATGGATACAGTGATTGCTGATTGCCTTCTTGCAAATCTTAGGACTTTCGGTAAGAACTTTGAGCCACCTAGAGGACCCAATCCAGAGCCAAATAGCCTTTCAGACATAAAATACAGAAGCCTAGGAGAATCCATCTGTCGGCCGTAACATTGATCTCATGGCCTCAACATCATTTCTTCACTCGAGCAACCTGTTGCATGAAAATCTCCCGGAGAGATCCATCCTTCGGCCGCAACATCCATTGCTCGGCCGCCAGATCGTCCTTTTCCCAGACTCTGGAACGTTCTGTCAATTGTTTGATCCAACTACACTACCTCCCCGATGCGTTCGGGCTACGTTCAGAGATTACAACGAAGAGTTAGTATTGCATTACAACTCCAATTCCAATCGTGTGCTTTGATTGGTCGAGTTGTGTCATCCCTATGCCTATATAAAGGAGCCTTTGGGTTCTGAAATTAAGAACACAACACACCCTTATCAACCACGAAATTCTGCAGAAATACTCTTTCAATCCCTCTCTTCAAAAGCCCTAACCTCCCAAAGGCAGCCATCAATCCGACGATCAAACCCCGAAGTTCAAACCCTAACCCTAGGGTTTTTCGAGAGGCAATCAGTCAATCACCACCAATTTGAAGCAATCAAGCAACTGAGGGATCAAGGTGGTGAGGCCCAACGGCCTCTGGTTTGTTTCATTTATCGTTCTTATGCTTAATCATAGCTTTCTGATTATCTGTTAATCGCATAGTCTGGTGTGAGGAAGAACATCGACCGGGGCTTCGATCCCTCGGTCGGTACATCAAACCAGGAGGATCCCTTGGCCGTGACATCCATTCACCGGCCGCGGGATCCATCTCCCTGGGATAGTTTATTTTGTGTTCTTCTTTTCTGATGCATGTTTCAATTACAGTCTTGGCTCACCATTAACTGCTTAAAGGCTAAAAACAGATTATGTGTTAGAGTTGAATAAAGCATGTACATGTCTTATGTTGAATAACTATGGGCCAATCTCACGACTGGGCAGAGAGGGGTGCCTAACACCTTCCCCTTATTGTACTCTTGGCTCCCGTACCCATAATCTCTGTCTATTTTTCTAGTTTTAATAAACTGGGTGGCGACTCTGTTTTGATGATAACCGCTATCGTGTGGCGATGTTCCTAGCCATGGGAATGTCCACGATTTTGGTTTATGAAGCAAGCAACCAATCGAGCAAACAAACGATCAATCTGTATGGCGATGCCCCGTTTGGGAGGTGTCTACAGTTTTTGGCGACTCCGCTGGGGACTTGAGAGCCATAACCAGAAAGTTCAACATAAGACTAATACGTGCCTTATTTAATTCATTTATCATATGCATCGAGCAGGCAACCTCATTGAGTTCACCTGATATCCCGGCATGACACGGGCTATGTTAGGGGTTCCAGCAAACTCCACAGTCACTTGTACCTAGTGGTATATAAAAAAGGAAATCACCCAATCACCGCCTATGATGGGCTGGTGAAAGGATTGGTGCCTTTTGACAACGGAACACCCTGAGACTACCTAAACCTTTTTAATGTATTAGAAAGCCATAGAACTTATCAAACTAAGACAGGAACCTACAGGCTAGGAACCTACTTGCATTTGACTGTAAAAGTTCTTCCTCACACCTTGTATCATCTGTTGTTGTAAATAACTTTTTCTGTGCAGAAGGGTTGGGATTTTTGGCCCAAATCCTAACCCTACACAAGCCAAGTACTGACTTACATGTACTCTACTTTTCAAAGCAGACACAATAAGTAAAACAAAGAAGCAACCATAGCCAATTTTATACTCTTACAAAACCCGAAGTCATGCCAAATAGAGGTCTTTGCAGCCGTCCCGTCTGTCATCCTCGCTCGCCAAAACACCTTCACCGCAGCAGTCCCAATCACTACCAGGGACTTTGCGGTCATGTCCTCAACAAACTCAATTATCCACCAAATCCCAAGCTTCATCAAGCAATCCTCCCACTCCCAGATAACGACGCCATCATTTCTAATCACCAAGCTCAAAATCGCTACATTACTAGCAGAGAAAGCAGCAAGAGATGCTGAGGACAAAGAGAAATCGGTGGAAGATGAGAATCCTCATAAAATGGTGTTGGCCGAAAGTCCCGAATTGGCTAAGCAAGTTAAGGAGATTAAACACGCTCTGACCCGTTCACAGGGGAATCAAATTCTGGACTTCAAAGGACCTTGCCTCTTCCCAGAATCTCAAACTGCCTGAGGAGTTCAAAATGCCAAACATCGAGAAGTTCAACGGGACTGGTAATCCCATCGGTCATGTTTGCCATGTTATCAACACCCTTAAGCCAATGGGTCTGAATGATGAGCTCATCGCTCAACTATTTCAAAGAAAAGGGTGCCAAAATGAAGAACCGCCCCTCAGAGGAAGACCAAGTGAGGATAGTTGTCAAGAATCTGCAACCCAAATACCTCAGGCATATCTACACACAGGCTATCACCGATTTCAAACGCTTGCATGCCACTGGGTTGCAAATCGAAGATGGAATCAAGCTAGGGCTCATTGAGAAAGAAGAAGCTCCTCCTCCACCCAAGAAAACCTTCCCAACCCATACATCTCATGCCTCCGACAACACCCTTAACTCAACCTTACCACAAGACCCTTTTCAAGTTAGTTCATCCTGAAACTCAAGCCGCCCTCGCCGCAAATTTGACCCTCTCTATATGACCTCATCTCAAGCCTTAACCATTCTTAGCCGTCAAGGGCATCTCAAACTCTTAAACAAACCACTTCCCCAGCCACCTTATGGCCCAAACCATGATCCCAACCAACAGTGCGCCTACCACCAACACCCTGGGCATGATAGCTGAACTATAAAACTTCTAAAAACTGATGTGCAAGTCAATCCACTCCCTACTCACAATGCTGAACCACCACCCCGAAACATCAATCTTATAAGTGATAAGCACCCGATAATGTAATAAAGGGTGCGCTAGTAGTTAGTTTTAGTTTATTTCATCGCCTAATTAGTTGCTTTTAATTGCTTTTGCTTGTAGAGTATGCTAGTCTTGTTTTGTAGGTAAATCACCCAATAAAGGGATTTTAAGAGCCAAGACGACCCGTCGCCAAGGCATGGCCCGTTGCAAAGCAGTCAAGGCAAGCGTGGCCTGAGCAATGGCCAAGCCAAAGCAAGACAAGGCGATGGCTAGAGCAACAAGTGGCCCGATGGCCCAAGCAAGGCATGGCAGCCCGTTGGCCAAAGAAGCAAGAGATCAAGCCGATGGCATGGCCAAGCCAAGGCAGCCAAGCAAGTCCAAGTTCTGAGTTAAGCTGTCGGCACCGATGGGAAAGAATGGAGACATCGGTACCAAGCCCTTATCTCCTGACAGCTACTAAGCAGCTTGGCATCGATGGGAAGTTTCGTAGACATCCGTACCGAGACCTTATCAGCATTTTAAGCCCATTGCCATCGGTACCGAGAGCTTACGAGGGGATCTTTAGAGCATCTTTTAGGAATATCCCATGCGCGTACCTTGGAGTATAAATACCCTATGATGTCATTTTGTACAAACACGTAGAAAATTAGATTTGTACTCATTTTTAGATCTAGACTTAGATTTCAAATTGTTCTTGGTGTTCTTGAGTGTTCTTAATTTCCAGCCCTTAATTTTTGCATTTTCAACTCTTGTAAGTTAATTTTGACTCTTATCTCCTTTATTAAAGTTGTTTATTTTCTCCCGATCTATCTTTCCATCTACTTTTCTCTTAGGCTTGTGTTTATACTTATGCTAAGTAGATTTTGGCTTGCTCTTATCTTCATAGATATGTGTGAGTAGTTTCATAAGGTTGGGTCATGGGGTGATTAGCACCCCATGGCTTGAGTAAAAAATTACATTTTTCACAAAAAAGTTTGCAACTTTGTTTTGGAAATTGATGTGGGGCTTGGATTTGTTTGTCAAATTACCGAGGTGTTAACCTCCTTGATCATGTGTAGGTAAGAGGTTCGCCTACTTACCACACATGATGCTTGGAGCTCTGACGCTCGAGGTGTTTGCTAAATAAATTCTATAGCTAGCTTGATTTTCGAACCTTCTTATCTTCCGGGTAAAACCGTGTATTGGGGTGAAAAATGTGGTTTTGCTTGAGTCGTGGGCGCTAGTGATTCCTAGACCTAACCTTCTTTTTATCTAGTTTATTCTCGTTTAATTTAGCCTTTTTTACTTTCCACCGCATACGAAAAACCAAGTTGGCTGACTAAAAGCCAGAAACCATACTTGCATCTACAATCCATCAAGCCGTATTATTTATCCCTTGGGTACGATCCCGGACTACCGGATTTATTATGCTTCAATTGGACGCTTATACCCTACGCTTGGGGTGATCTCTTGGATATATATCGAGAACGAAGCAATAAGCCTATCTCATAACCCCACATACAACCCTAGCCAATACATTATCCAAAACAACCAAACCAAACCAACCTTAACCTTCCCAGAGGAGGATGAGTGTTTTATGATGGAGGAGGAAAAAGACATCGAGTCCGATCAATCAGAAGTAATCAATCCCGACATATCTGACAAGGGCGACGAAGAAGAACAAGCAAAAGAGGAAAGGCTAAGGAAGTGGAAAGAGCATTCCTGGGCGAAACACAATTTGGAGGATTCCGACATTCCATTTGTGGAGAATAATGAATGGCTGCACATCTGATTTGAGAATAGGAAGAAGGAAAAGGAAAGGGTCATCATGATGAGAAGGCATGCCTATTTTCAAGCCTGCCCAAATAGTGGTACCCATCAACCGTCCCAAAATTTCGACGTCACCCCTCGTATGGGAAACAATCAATAGAAAAGGTGAAGGAATTTCAAATGCAGCCGTGGGCCAATCCCTACGAAGAATGCGACTACAACCAGTGGATAGAGGAAGTTTCCACATGCATGGACCCGTATCAAATAGGGGAAAGTGACTTTAATGAAATGAAGGGAGAATGCAATGACCCGCTCTCCTTAACATCACTATTTAGCCAAGTGGAAGTAACTAATCTCCTTTAAGACTGCACAATCAACAAGGAGGAAGAAGAGGTGATGAAAACCCAGACTGACATTTCCATTTGGGGACTACTCATGTCTCAAAGAGGTAGCCACCGTGCAAGCCGTAAAGATGGATCCAGTTCAAAGGCTCTGTTTGGCAAAGAAGAGGGTGGAAAAGAGTATAAAGTTGCGAAAGGCAAAGATTTTGAAAACAACACCGAAATGCTATAGTAGCTAAGAAGTCACAACATGGCAAATAACATTAAACATTGCTTTTATCAAACTAAAACATGTTTTGAGCCCCTGCTTGGGCATTTAATTTCTGCTAAGCGAATTCCTGTTTCATCCTCTAGACTATGCTTATTCAATGATTTATTTCCTAAATTGCAATTACCAATACAGTATAGTCTCTTTGCCAAACAAAGGAAACTTCAAGAAATCAAGTTCTTTGTGTCTCTGACAAAAGGGAAGGAAATGATGAACTTTAGTTGCATAAGAAACTAGGTTTTTGTCAAAACTTAGAAAGAAGACACTATCTCCGCGAGAGCACTTAGGGTTAGCTCGCCCATTATGAAGGTACAAACACAAGGGAGATTTAGAAAAATATCTCCATCAAATTCCTCTCCGAAACGTAGAAACCCTCTTGAGAGAAGTGCTCGTTGGGTAACCTGAAAACCCAAGCAAAAGTAAGAGCAAAGCCTACTAGGGCAAGAAAATGCAAAAACGCAGCCTAGGCAAAATGTGGGCAGCATGCCCTTAAAATGGGAGAAGGATTCCGTTCCTTTCCTAAGGCAAGGCCCTCCGGATCGAGGGAGCGCAAACGGAAAAGCAAGCGCTCGAAAATACAGAGTCGCCACTCGGGTTTTGAAGGTCCGACACCCAAGGAACCGTATTTCGAAGCACCTGCCGCGCTATTTGATTTGAAAAAGTGAAGGAACCAGTTCGTCATAACCATATCTGGGTTCGGGAGCCAGGTTACGAGAGGGGAAGGGTTTTATGGCACCCCTTTCGCCCAATCCGGAGATCGGTCTCTACTTAGACATTTTGAAAACATTGCGATTCTTCTTTTATTAATCAATTTTAGCCAATTAGGGCGGGGGAACAGTTAATCGGGGATTAAAACTATAACATGTTTGTAGGATGTGATAGATGGCATGGATGATCAGTTAGTATAGGATGAGAACAGACTGCTGTGGGAGTTTTAAACAGACTGGAAAGCCCCTGTTTTGGAGTGTCGCACGCAAGAGGTAACCAGTATGCACTGATCAAGTCAATGCATGCTGATCATACCTGTGCGCGCTACTACAAGACCTGCGCGCGCCAGTAAGCCTAAGCCCACAACTCTTATTCTCAAACCCTCTGGGCTCTGGAAGGACCAGTGCACACCCAGGACAAACCAAGCAGTTTATGCAGTCATAATATACAGTTTAAAGGCTGAAAAGCCTAACAAATAAATAAAACACCCCATAAACAGTGGAGACAAAATAATAGCCTAAAATCAAGTTGACCATGTAAGGCCAGCCACTGGTCGGGGACAAACAGTCGCGCGAGGGTTCCAAACTGTCGCGCAACGGTGCGCCCTGGCGCGCTGGTCAACGCTCCATTTGACCATCGCACGAGAGTTTGGGTGCAGCGCGCGATGGTTCGAGCCAACTTTCCAGTGTCTGGTTTTACACATTTCTGGGTTCTAGGACAGGTCCAGAATGATCCCAGGGGTACTCCAACAGAACAGAACTAAATATTGAAATGCAAGCTAGCAATTTAAGCTCTAAGAAAAGCAGTAAATTGGTTTTTTGCATGCTTAACAGTGAGATATATGTAAGTAAAGTGTAAAACAGTAGGACACCAATCCCCACGCGGTCCATCGCGCGCTGGCACGAAGTGTCGCGCGCGTTTATGGGACCATCGCATGCTGGTTCCTACCATGACGGTTTTGAACCTCTGCCAGCTTTTGGGCCAGGACTGGTATTGATTACCAGCCTTGACCCTGCCAGCCCCCCTCAGGGATCAGAATAGAGAGCAGAACCAAGGCAAGCTATACCTTTGGTTTTTGAGTTTGAAAGGTGTTTGAGCTTTGAGTTGTGGTTGAGATGCTTGAGTGGTTGAAGAACAAGCTATGTTCTTGAGTGCTAGGTAGGAAACCAAGCGCTTCACTTACTAATGGAGAAGAGATAAACAAAGGCTAGGGTTAGGAACTTTGTGCTCTTTAATTTTTTTGGAACCCCTTAATGGAAGAACCATGGGGGGTATATATAGGCATGGAGGGTGAATCTGGTTGGTGCCAGGAGAGGAACTCAGCCAGCCACGAGGGCTGGCTGAGGTTGCATTGGCCAAGTTTCTGCCTTAAGAAAAGTAGGTGGGGACTGACCATCGCGCGACGGTTCCAAACTGTCGCGCGAGGGTGCACCCTGGCGCGCGATGGTTGCGCCCTGGCGCGCAATGGTCAACGGTCAAACTTTGACTTTGACCATCGCGCGATGGAGTCAAATCGTCGCGCGACGATGCGCTCGGGTGCGCAATGGTTGCGCCCTGGGGCACGATGATTGCGCCCTGGCGCGCATCAGTAGGGTTTTTGGCTTTTGGAAGTGGCTTAGGGTTAGGTTAGGTTCAAAGGTTTTTTCAAACACTCAAAACTCAAACACTCGACTTTCCCGGGGTGTTCTTGATCCGTTTCATCATTGGGGAATTAAATACCGTAAGTAAACTAATCTGGAAGCCCAGATTGGGGTGTCTACAGTAGCCCCCCTTTGACGGCACTTGGAGCACCATTGACTTGGTACAAGTAACGTCAAAGGTTTCTAGACACCCCTTAAGGCAATCCAGAGTAGAACATACTAGCAAAGTAGACAAGCATACTTACAGAACCTGATTGGTTGAATAGACGGACGGACCGTCGCTGGAGATGGAAGTAGAAGTGGACGATTGCATCGCCGCTTGTTGATCAAATTTGGACAAGACAGGCTGTCGCTGCAGATGCGGACGGGACAGGCCGTCGTTGCTGGGGATCAAGCTATCCTCGGCACAAAGTATTCCAACAAACACAGGTAGGTCGTGTCAGGCAGGTTGAATTCCATCTGTAGGGAATCAGAGCCATTCTCCTTATCAAAGACCATCCGAGACAGAGCAATAAGCGTACTGGAAGATGCACTTGTGGCTAGATTGAGGGCGATTGTCGTTTGGGACAGGCCAAGGCGGACTCTCCTGGGGAACAATCAGTTGCGGATGAACGGACCATCGGACGATAATCTGATCGTTGTTGTGGATTTGACAGGACTAGCTGTCGTGAAGGCGGACGGAGAGATCAATGTGCTGAATGATCAAACCGTTGGGGAACTTTGACAGGACCGACTGTTGTGAATGCGGACGGAGAAATCAATGTGCCGAATGATCAAACCGTTGAGGGATTGTGACAGGAGACGGGCTGATCAGTGTGCAGAATGATCAAGCCGTTGAGGGATTTGACAGGACTAGCTGTCGTGAATGCGGACGGAGAGATCAATGTGCCGAATGATCAAACCGTTGAGGGATTGTGACAGGAGACGGGCTGATCAGTGTGCAGAATGATCAAGCCGTTGATTTGGTGGAGATAGACGATATGGCTGACCGTCATGGATGACTGATATGGCTGACCATCATGGATGATATGGCTGACCATCGTTGAATGACCGACATGGCTGAGCGTCATGGATGATATGGCTGACCATCGTTGAATGACTGATATGGCTGACCGTCATGGATGATATGACTGACCATCGTTGAATGACCGATATGGCTAACCGTCATGGATGATATGGCTGACCATCGTTGAATGACCGATATGGCTGACCGTCATGGATGATATGGCTGACCATCGTTGAATGATCGATATGGCTGACCGTCATGGATGATATGGCTGACCATCGTTGAATGACTGATATGGCTGACCGTCAAGGAATGGACTGAGATGGACGATATAACTGACCGTTGTTGATAGATTTTGACAGGACCGGCTGTCGTTGATTTGAACTGGCGGATCGCTATAAAAAGTGATCGAGCCATTATGGTTGGACAGGACCGGCTGTCGTTGATTTGAACTGGAGGATCGCTATGAAAAGTGATCGAGCCATTATGGTTGGACAGGACCGGCTGTCGTTGATTTGAACTGGAGGATCGCTATGAAAAGTGATCGAGCCATTATGGTTGGACAGGACCGGCTGTCGTTGACGGAGACGGCGGATCGCTATGAAAAGTGATCGAGCCATTATGGTTGGATAGGACCGGCTGTCGTTGATTTGAACTGGCGGATCAGTGTGCTGAAAGATCAAGCCGTTGAGAAATTTGACAGGATTGGCTGTCATTGATTTGTTCCGCAGAAGATTGCATCGCATCCTTTGGCAAACAAATCGAGATGGCGACCATTCTTGGCACTTTCCTGCTTTCAACATTTAACATACACAATATGCGAAGGCATGTATAATATTGAAAATGCAGATGCAAGCTTAGGACGGCTCCTAGGATGACAACGACGCCTAAGGACTACCACTGAGCCTCATTACTGTACTGTCTATTACTTCAGAGATGCGCACCCAGAAAGATAGACATTGAGCGGGCCGGCATGCCCCTTGTTGACATTTAGTAGTGGCACTGGGCCTGCATGCCCTCTTCTTGATACTTGGGCGGATGTGCCCCAGAGATGCTTTGCTTGGCCCTGGGCTGACGTGCTCTGCTGCTTCAAGAGATTCCGCTGCTTGCGGATTACGGATACTAGGGTAGCAATGCAACAATTGCGTTTTCCAGTTTATTGACTCTTTTTTGCAAGTGTAGAAGAGAATGCAAAAACTAACCACTAATATCTAATTTGCATTGACAAGTGCTTTGAATCGACACACAGATGCGCGCGCATATGTACAGACTCGTCTAGCTCGAACAAAAAGGGAGAAAGATAACTAGGGTACAATGCGAACCCTTAGACACACGGAATACAATGAAATTTTGGACATTAATGTGCCAAAACTCACAACATTTCTGAACAGGTGAAACTGACACTTACGAAAAGTGCAAAAGATACAAAGACCTGTACAAACAAAATCGAGAAAAACATCTCGATATGACAACTGATTGAAAAGCTGGAAAAATGTCACAAAGATGGACATAAGACGCATATGATGACTCGTATAGGCCCGGACTGAAACCGACACCCCCGTGCAGTCACATTAAGTCCATATGACTTGAACGGCATGACAAGACTTGACAAAAGCTCCTGGAACGACATTCGATGGCAGCAGCAGACTGCTATTGCGTGCTGTAAGAATTGAAGAAGCGCGAGTAGGTTTGAGACCAACGCGCATTATTTCGAACAAACGCGTTGCGGTTGCTTACACCAGACTTCGCTGAACTTAGAATAAACTGTGAGCCTGTTAAGGCCTCTAGCATTTCGTTCTGTTTTTATGCTTCAAATATTTTAAGACTTATGCTTAGCCTGTAAATTGAAGAAGTAGTTTTGCAATAAAATTGAAAGACAAAGGGTTTTCCCCCTTCTGGTTCCTCCAATGCAGCTTGATCTTCGATCCTCTTCGACCTTTGATGCGTACCAAATGTCAACCATGGATCCAATTGATTGATTGTGACCGAGTCTCAAAGAGAGACTGCCTACGTATCCCATTTTGGGGGAATCAGGTCAGAACGTAGTTCAGGCTAGGGTCAACTCTCGAGTATTTACCTCTCCTTTTACGCTCTAACTTTTGCCTAGTACCGCCCATTCGGGTTTTCGGTCTAGCGAGCTTTGATTGATTGCCTATTTATTTTTGCCTAGACCGCCTTCATAGGTTTTCGGTCTAGCAGGCTGCTCTAACTTTTGCTTGGAACTGCCCACCCTTGGGGTTTTTAGCCCAACGAGCTTCTCTCAGGGAAAAGCGGCTTTGAAATTGATCCAGTTTGACTCAGGTATTGAATTTGTTGCCGTTGAGGTTGTAGCCCCAAATAAAATAGCTTTGATGACGCAGGTGTGGGCAGCGTGCCCTTGGAAAAAGGATTCCGTTCCTTTCGCCATTGCGGCCCTTTTTTGAAAATCGAGGGAGCGCGAGCGCCGGTGGCAAGTGCTCAAAAATACAGAGTCGCCACTTGAGTTTTGAAGGTCTGACACTCAAGGAACCGTATTTCGAAGCACCTGCCGCGCTTTATTTGAAAAAGTGAAGGAAACCAGTCGTCATAACCATATCTGGGTTCGGGAGCCAGGATACGAGAGGGGAAGGGTTTTATGGCACCCCTCTCGCCCAATCCGGAGATCGGTCTCTACTTAGGCATTTTTATGAAAACCTTTGTGATTCTTCCTCTTTTAATTGATTTTAGCCAATTAGGGCGGGGGAACAGTTAATCGGGGATTAAAACTGTAACAATTTGTAGGATGTGTTCAAATAATGGCATGGATGGATAGTATGATGAACAATAAGCGGAATGATCCTGAAACAGCGATCTGATGCCAAGACCAGGCTCGGGGCAGATTTGCCCTGCACGATGACCAACTTGCATGCCTGAATAGATCTGCATGCAAGTCAACCATCGCGCGAGACACACTAACCTTCGCGCGAGTATTGTCATCTTATCACAGTCCCAAATTCATCCCCTTCTGGGCTCTGGAAGGACCAGTGCACACCCATGAAGCAAACCAAGCAGTTTATTGTAAGACTGTAAAATACTAATTATTACACAATACTCCAAGCAGGAGCCAAATAAGATGAAACACAACCCCTAAACAGTGGGGGTATCAAAACAGAGGCCAAGGGCCTAGTTACCCATGCAAGGGCTATCCATGGAAATCAGAGAACTGTCGCGCGATAGAGAGAGAATCTCGCGCGACACTCCTGACTGGACTTCCAGGAATTGCTTTGCAGGCTTGGGGTCCTGAGACAGATTCAGGGGATCCCAAGGGCATTCCAAACTGTTTAAAGCAAATAAACTAGCTACTGTATTTTGTTTTTGCATGCATAACAGTGATCTAAAAATCAAAGTAGAGTACAACAGGCATGAAAATACTGTAAAACAGAAAAGGGGTAGCTTCCCTTCCCCACGAGGTCCATTCTCTTGCTGACACAAGTGTCGCGCGAGTATAGGGGACCGTCGCGCGAGGGTGTGGCTGCCACGAATTCTTGTAACTTTGCTGGCTTTAGGACCAGGACATGGTATTGATTACCAGTCTTGGTCCTGTCAGCCCCCCTCAGGGATCAAAACAGAAATAGGTTAAACTTTATACCTTTGCTTGGAAAGGGTTTGGGAATAGATTGACTTGATGGGTGTGGCCTTGCTACCAAGAGTGTATGAACACACTAAGTTCAGAAGCTTAGGAAGTGGCTTGAGGGTTAGTAACTTTGTGCTAGCTAGTGTAGGATTTGTGAAATGACTAATGAATCTCTTAAGCAATTTTTTGGAACCCTTAACATGGAGGATGAAGGGGGGTATTTATAGGGGGAATGTAAGGGCTAGTTAGGGGCCAAACAAGACCTTAGGACCAGCCACCAAGGCTGGTCACAACTTGGTTGTGAGGCTAGCCAACAAGGTCAGAGAGTGGTTAGGAGATTGCATGGGGTTAGAACCTGCCAGCACGCCGTTCAGCTGAGGAGAACGGGGTTCCAGCCCATGGGAACCCATGTGCCAAGCAATCATCACAAGTCCAGCTGGATTCTGTGATAGGGACAGGAGGGAACCATCGCGCGAGGGTTCGGAAGTGTCGCGCGAGGGTCAAACAGTCAACAGTTTGACTTTGACTACACGTGGCAAGCTAAGTGTCGCACGAGGGACACAAAGGCTCGCCCGAGGGTCAACTCTGGTTCTAGGGTTTGACTGAAGGTTCAGAAGGGTTCAAAAGGTTCAAGCAAGGTTCTAAGCATTCCAAGCCTAATCCATTCCCGATCCAAGCTCTGTTTGATCCGATTTCATCATCGGGGAAACAAGAAAATCGTAAAATAAAGTAAAACAATTGGGAGACCCAGATTGGGGTGTCTACAGCAGGGTCAAGAGTGCTTTGGTTGACATGCCTTGCTCCGGGCCGTTTTGCACACTTTCTCATTTGTACTTGGCGGAACGCCACTGTTGTTGCTTTTGAACGCAATGCAAGGCCCAGAGCCTTTGGTGCTTCTGCTTTTTGGATTGACACCTGGTAGCAGGGGATTTGATGCTTCTTTATCTCAGGATCAACGCGAGGCATGACTTGATGAGACCACGCCAAGACGTCGATGAATTCTTCAAGCCTGTCTAACCAGGCGCAATGCTCCTCTGGGAGCGGTGCTTGGACCAACTTTGAACCTTTCAGGAGGTTATACTTGTCTTTCAAGTTTATTTGAAATTACTTCTTTTAATAGGCTGAGCATGCCTTTTCGTCTTCCATTTCGGCGAAGGAACACATTTTCTTGGGGATGTTCCCATCGAAATCTATCCCTTCGTCGTTAGGGTCGACACAGTTTATATAAAAGCCAGCGAAGTACTTAGAAGCAGAATAATGCATATCATAAAAACCCTCGGGGTTTGCCAAGTACAGCAGACTTGAAACGTGAAACAAAAGCTACGACGTGGAGGGCCAAGAGGCACAACCTCTGACTCAGAGCTAGATTTAGACAAGCGCAAAAGACTCTGTGTCAGACTCAGACAAGACGCCAATGCAAACTAGACGCGGTCTTGAAAATGCAATTGTTAAAAAGCTACCCGTAGCTTCCACAAAAAGAGGTAGGAACCAGCGGGTGTCAGGCCCAAGCAATAGCACTTCGGCTTCCTTAGCTTCTTCGACCAAACCTACTCGGTGCTCCTTTGATCAATGGACCTCAGTCAGTCGGTCCTCTCATTTGCAAGCCCCTCCTCACTATCAAACCAGATGTCGGTAGAGAAAGTCCCAATTGCACAAACAGCAGCTAGCAGGCTGTCCTCGGGCTCGGACGGGATGGGTACAGTCGGCTTGGAGCTCGGGTTGATTTGAGTAGAGTTGATTGTTATATGACCAACCAGAGGGTCAGACTCGTGTTGAGGCAAGGAGTCGGAAATGACATTGGGCTTTGGTGGAACTTGAATCGTGCCATTGTCAATAAGATCTTGTATCTCGTGTCGGAGACGATAGCACTTGTCTGTGAGATGGCCAGGCATTTGGTGGAAGGCACAAAAATGGTTGGCATTGCAGTTGGCTGGTAGGACTTTGGGTGGGGAAGTTGGGGTCAAAGGCTTGAGATGCCCGGATTGGAAAAGTTTCTCCATTACTGCAGATAGAGGTGCCTTGAAGACAGAGAAACTCCGGGGTTGGGTTCGGGCTCGGAAGCTTTGAGCGTTTTGAACCTGATTGATATCGGCTGTTGATGGAGGTGGGGCTGTGATGATGCCACAATCGATGAGATCTTGAATGGCATGTCGAAGCCGGAAGCAGGCATTGGTAGAATGGCTAGGCATTTGATGGTAGGTACAATAGAGATTATACTTGAAGTTGGGTGATGGATTTTTGGGTAGAGGAGTTGGATTGAGGGGCTTGATGGAACCAGCATCGAGGAGCTTCTCATAAATTGAGGCCAAAGGCGTAGAGAAACTTGAGAAAGTCCTTGGCCGGTTCCGGCGAGTGAACGGAGAATCCAAAGCGGAACCCTTGTTTGCTTCGTTGTTGCAACACATTGCCTCATCAACAGGATGCACTCTTTTGCCTTCGAGGCTGAATTCATCACTAAGCATGTCCTCCCCTTTGGCAAAGGCTTTGAACAAGGAATCAACATCCTCCTTCGAGTGAGTCCTGGCCTCATGAAACTCAGCTAGGTCTTTGAACATGTCTCCTGAGCACAGCTTGATTCCAACTGTTGGAGGGTGGTAGGCCTGAGAAGGTTCTTTGACTAACCCCATATCTGGCTGCGAGGCTGTGGAAGTAACAAGGCCAACGAGTCCCTGGACCATAATCATCTATTTATCCATCTTGTGACCCAATTCCTCTACAGCTTTCCTGAGATCAACCAGCTCCATTTGTACTGCCATTCTGAATTGATGAATGAGGTAGGTGATATGACCTTGGAAGCAAAGGTGTAACAGCCCTGGCAGACTCTCCTAAGCAGGTTTGGCTCTTCTTTTCAACAGCTTCTTCGACGATGCAATGGCCCGAAGCTTTGGATAGCAAAGTAAGACAAAAGCTCAGTGGCGTTCCTGCAGCAAATAGAATGCAATGCATACATCGTCGTCGGTGTCAACCCTAGACTCTAGAACTAGAGACGAGTCTGTCTCATGATGTTCGGACGCTGCCAGAATCCTCGGAATTCTTTTCGAGGGTGTGTCCTTTGGAAAGGTCAAACTGATCCTAAGAGATGTCAAAACAGACTAAATCTTTGGCTAGTCCCCCTTTTGAAGATTCGACTTTGAACTTGGAACAACGCGGTATTGATGGCGTGACACCTTAACCGGGGTGGCTTCAGCGACAACGCGCTTTAGCCGGGGCGGTGTACGTGCAAAGCACGATAAGCAAGATGATATCAACATCACGACATCAACGCTTTGTGGTTCCTTATTTTCGGTTGAATCCTCAATCGGGCATGAGCCAGGGACTTAATAAGGTTTGATTTCTCAAAGTCTCACTGATCTAAGGACTTTGAAAAATTAACAACGTGCACCATCGAGATGCACGACTCTTCATCGGGTCTAGCAGCGTCCTAATAAGCATAAGACAGACTCGAAAGCGAGAGACAACCTAGAAGCCGCCCTAAATATGCTCCGACGCAGAACAGAATGCATGCATGCATGTTCCAGAGACGAGTTTGCCTCACAAGTTTTAGACGTTTGCCGGAATCCTCAGAATTCTTTTCGGCGATGTGTCCCTGAGTAGATCGACAGATCCTAAAAGATGTCAAAATAGACTAAATCTTCGACTAGTCCCTTTTGAAGATTCAACTTTGAACTTGGAACAACTCGGTGTTGATGACATGGCACCTTAACCTTGAACACCACGGTGTATAGTGACAACGCACTTCAACCTGGGTGGCGCCAGTGCCACGACATCATTACTCTGTTGTTCCTCATTGTCGGTTAAATCCTCAACCGGGCATGAGCCAAGGATGTAGTAAATTTTGATTTCTCAAAGTCTCATTGAACTAAGGACTTTGCGATTGATAACGAACATTCGACAGAATGAACGACTCCTCATCGGGTTATAGGAGCGTCCTTGTAAGCATAAGACAGACTCAAAAGACGAAACAACCTTAAGCATGCTCCTATGCAAAACAGTGTATGCGATAGGGAAAGCAGTAATGTAAGTGCAGAAAAACCGAAAGGGGTTTGAGCAGCACAAGAACTTAACGGCTACTTCGTGATTCTCGCCGGAACCCTAATACGTCGCCGGAATCCTTATCTGCAAAATAGACAAGGGGTGAGCGCACCTTTGCCTCCTCGTGGCAAAGGCCCTCCGATGCCTAAGTTAGTATCACGTACTAGCAGAAAACCCTAATTAACAATAGAAGGTGAATTATGCAACGTATTGCGTACCTTTTCCCTCTAGGTTTGCCTAGTATTTATAGGTTTATGGATGCTTGCTGCCCAAGTATCCTCATTGCCCTAGATTCCCTATCTCGTATAGGAAACCCAGATTATCTTGGATTCTCATTCCCTTATCAATTCACGAAAAGAGTCCATTTTGGACTCTTTACCATAGCCGGTCGAACATCCCATTCCCGTTGGGTATCTCTCCAAGATCCTATTTTATTGGGATCTCACTCCCTCACGGAATATCCCTATTTCTGGAACCTTATGGAGTGTTCCCTGCATTTGGGACTGCTTTCGTACAAATCCCCTCCTGCTCGGCTCTCTTGTTGCCGAACAAACTACTTGGACCAGTGACTTCACATGTCACTGCTCCTTCGTCAATCTCTTGGTCCAATACTCTTTCGTGTTACTGGACCTTGACCTTGTACAGACTCTCTGGACCAATGATCTCTCATATCGCTGGTCCCTGTCGCCGACCACCTTCCTACACGGCGACTGTCCTTATCACAATTACACCATGGTCCCACGTACCACCTGTTCGGGCCCTGTTTGTACCTGTTCGGGATTACCTCCCTACAATTGCTCCCCAGCTTTACTCGTTATTTTCTCTTAATATGACGAGCAAAGCTCTTCAAACGCCAAGTGAATCCTTCCTTGGTTTCTGCACTTCGTCCCATAGAGTTGGTGCAACTCTTCTTATTCAAGCCAGCCAAAACGTCTCGTCGCTGGGTTGGACAGGCTTTTCCTGTTCTGAACTTCACACGTGGCGCAACCCGTACCGCCCCTATTAAATGCGAATGGACATGTTTCGGAGAACGAAATGCCCAAACGGCGTCTGGGGTGACGTTTCACATACGCCACCCCACTCACCAGGGTATATTTGGGTTTTCGTCCCATTTCGAACCCCCACTTATCTTTCCAAGTTCCCTCTGCAAAAAAGCTACGACGCTCCTGCCATTGAAGCTCTGTTTATCATCTCCAAGGCCCTCATTCGTGCTCTTAGAACTTCGATCGCCATACTCGTAAGTCATCGTTCCCCTTTTACCCCATTTTTTCTCGTTGCTTTAGGGCTTCCTCCATCCACATTTAGGGTTTCTCCATACCCATCGCTTCGTCTGTGAATCTGCTCTAAACCCACCATCTAAACAGATGGGGCGATTCAGGCGTCACTGTAACACTCCTCAAACCATGGCTTCATTCAGATCTCGTTACGAGATCCCTGACAATGTTGCCATTGAACTGGCCCATGAGGATGCCCTCCGTGAGAGCCTTGACAATGATACCCTTCACATCCCCGTAGTCGCCGTTGTAGAGGGTGGCGTTAGATTCCCCCTGGCCCCATTACTCCGACAGGTCTTAGCCCACTACAGACTGTCTCCGATGCAGGTTTCAGCCAATTTCTTTAGGGTTGTCATGTGAATCGATGCCATAAATCGCATGCTAGGCACATCCCTAGGTCTGCACAACATACACCACCTATACAGCATCTCTAGGACCAAAGATGCCCTCACCTACTATTTAAAAAGTAGGGATTCGAGGAGAAAACTCGTCCTTGAGCTTCCTGACTCTGCACGGGGAGACGACGATGATTTTTTGATCGTTACGGGGGTTTTCGAGCCCAGAGATGAGGATGGCCGTGTGATCGGTTTCCATGCCCCTCACAGATTTGGGCAACCACGTTAGTTTCTCTTAACTTAAAGTTTTTTCGTACTTTAGTTATTTAATCTCTCAGCGTATAACCTGCTATATTCTTTGCAGCTGAAAATGTCAACCTAGGGTACAACATCATTACCCCACAGGTTCACGTGGCCAACATCACTCGAGCCCTTGTGTTCAACGGGCAAGGTACGTACCTTGCTGGCCGAGCAAGAGTAGCACAAGTGCTCTTGAGCTACAGAGCATCGTACGGTGGATTTATTGATCTGAGGACCCGAGCAGCCGACAACCCAGCACCACCTGGACCCTCCAATTTGCAACCCGAGCAAGAGGAAGAGAGGCATCCTGAAACTCCGCCGATTCCCGACGACCTGATCGAAATTACCGAGGAAGCCTCCACTTCATCCTCCAACGGATATTCTCCTTCTCCTCCTCCAGAAATGAACCAACCAATTGACTTCAACAGTCTCCTTACCATTCCTGGGGCCGGCCATGGAAGGGGCCGCGACACTGTTCGTGGCCGTGGACGTTCCCAGAGCCCCCAGCCATCTCATGGCCGTCGTGGAACTGCCCAACTGAGCACCCCCCCTGGTTTCTCCCCTGAAGAGATCGAGGCAAGTCATCGTGACAAACGCCAGCGTCTGGAGTCATCTTCAATCGAAGGGCCTCAGCCTTCCAATGCCCCATCTCCAATATGGGTACCACAACTTACCCATGGTGGACGCCCTGTGACAATTCGTGACAGCGTAGCATCCGAGGGAACTGCTCTTGCCTTATCCCAGGCCTTCATGTTACCTGGAGATATGCAAAAAGTGGTGACCAGCTCCCCCGACAACCTTCTTGGGTCATTCATGACCAACAACGCTCAGGTAGACTTCTTTTGTTTAACCTATAATTTTCAAACTGTTGCACTTGGTCTTTATCTAATTGTCTTCCATATATCTCAGGCAATGCAAAGGATGGTTGCCATGGCACAGAAGCTGGGCCAATCCGAGCCCCAGCGAGCCAAGCTAGTAAACGAGAATGCCCAACTGCAACGCACAATAATCCGACTAGAGAAGGAGAGGGATCATGCCCGTGGAAAGGTGGACAAGCTGAAGGGGAGGCTGGAAGGTGCTGAGGATAGCCTGAACCAGACCCTGACGGAGTTGGAGGCGAGTAAGAACGATGCCAAGGCATCGTATCAGGAGGGCTATAATGAGGGGATCAACGTGGCTACTGAGAGCTACAAATCTCAGATGCCAGCGATCCAAGACCAGATTTGGGATACGGCCTGGACAACGTGCCTTACCAAGATTGAAGCTCCTGCCTCCTGCCCCCTCTGGACCAACAAGGACCTTCCCAGTTCTCAAGTCGTTATCGAGGACCAAGAAGCTGAAGCGGAGGATGGTCTGGTCGAAGAGCTTAATGCCAATGATTCCGAACAGCTTGGTGAAGACGCCATCCGCAATGAAGAAGTGACCACCTCTGGCCAGAAGGAAGCCAGTGGTGGTCCATCTGCTGAAAACACTGCTGTGGAAGATACACCTGCACACACTGCTGTCCCTGCTTCTCAAGACCTTCCTGGGGAAAAGTGAGTATGAACACCCTTCCTTGGAACAATTTCAATTTTGTTTTAAATATTATGGTGGCCCTGCGTGGCTGTAAAGCTTGCCCTGCGTGGCACAGATACATTCCTACAACTCTTAACACAGGTATTTTGGCCCTTCGTGGCCTGACTTTGGGTTTTGGTGGCCGAGGAACAAGTATACGTGGCCCTTCGTAGCTTTCAATTATCTGCAGGTGGTCCTTTTCGTGGCCAAATTGTTTTGATTTAACTACCAAGTCTGTTCATACTTAGGTAAATCTGTCTGCTTTTCAAGTATTTCGTAATTGGATATTTATCTAAGTAATACTCATACTTAGCTGTTTGCGTTTAGGCAAGTTCGTATATTATCGTATGCATCCCATTTTTCATTGGAATAACCCATCTAAGTTTATTCGTACTTAGATCCCCAAGTGTTTTCGTATCTGGGAAAGCTATGCACCTTATCGTATGCATCCCATTTTTCATTGGAATAACCCATCTAAGTTTATTTGTACTTAGATCCCCAAATGTTTTCGTATCTGGGAAAGCTATGCACCTTATCGTATGCATCCCAAGTGCTTGTTCTTAAGTCTAAGTGTATTCATACTTAGTTTATCCAAATTTTTTCGTATTTGGCAGAAGTGTGCATATTCACGTATGCACACCAGGTTTGTTCATACCTGTATGAGTGACCAAGTGTATTCGTACTTGCAAAGTTTTCAAATCTACCCAAATGTCTTTGTATTTGGCATAAACCCCATTCCTCTGCTCCCCAATACGAAGTGAGGAGCGAAAACCAGGCCTAACTTCGTATTTAAGCACATTACAACTAAAAGACAAAGTTTTATATCAAAACGCAGAATTTTATTCATAATTCAAAACTCAAGGGGGTGTTACGCGTACCCCTTGCAACTAACAAATCAATAAAAGACAAAGGAATTTTATTCGTAATTCCCACACAATCACGATGTGCATCCTAAAAACAGAATAAAAAATAAACTGAAGTCTTTTCAAACAAAAAACTTCCTCAAGTTGTGGATATTCCAAGGCCTTGGCACCGGGTTCCCGTCCAGGTCCGCCAAACGATAAGCCCCAATGCCCACAACCTCTGTAACTCGATATGGGCCTTCCCAGTTGGCCCCTAGTTTGCCCTCGTTGGCCACCTTGGTGTTGCCGAGCACCTTTCGAAGCACAAGGTCCCCTACACCAAACTCTCGTGGATGGACAGTTTTGTTGTAGCTTTTCATCAGCTGCTCCTGATAAGAGGCCAAATGCACCAGCGCCCTTTCTCTACGTTCCTCGGCAAGATCCAGTTCAATCTCTAGGGCTCTGTCATTGCCTCCACTTTCAACCAAAGTGGTCCTGTTGGTCGGCAAACCAACCTCCAATGGGATTACAGCCTCTGTCCCATATGCCAATGAGTAGGGGGTCTCTCCCGTAGACCTCCTAGGCATTGTTCGGTGCGCCCATAAGACAAGTGGCAATTCGTCGGGCCATTTTCCTTTTGCCTTGTCCAACCTCTTCTTGATCCCATCAAGTATAGTTTTGTTGGATGCCTCCGCCTGCCCATTACTCTGTGGGTAGGCTGGGGTCGAGTAATAATTCCTTATCCCATACTGGGCACAAAAAGCCTTGAACTTTTTCTGAAATTGGGACCCATTATCCGTAATTAGTGAATAGGGGACCCCAAATCGAGTAATTATGCTTTTCCACACGAACCTCTCTATCATAGGCTCAATGATCTTAGCCAATGGTTCTGCCTCAATCCATTTGGTGAAATAGTCTGTTGCTACCAACAGAAATTTCCTATTTCCTGTTGCCTTGTGAAGTGGAGCCACGATGTCCATCCCCCATTGTGCGAAGGGCCAAGGACTTGTCAGGGCACCAGATCCTCGGCTGGTGTTCGGATCATTGGTGAGAACTTTTGGCACTTCTCACAAATTTTTACATACACCTTTGCATCTTCCTGCATGTGAGGCCACCAGTACCCTTGAGTTATTGCTCGGTGGGCAATGGACCTACCCCCAGCATGACTTCCACATGTTCCTTCGTGGATCTCGTGGAGGAACTTCTGCACCATCTCGGGGTGCACACAAAGTAAGTATGGACTAGTGAAGGATTTTCTGTACAACTTTCCTTCTGGTGACAGCCAAAACCGTGCAGATTTTGTTTTTATCTTGTGAGCCTCTTTTTTATCTGTGGGGAGTGCCCCATCTCGTAGGAACTCCACTATTGGATCCATCCAACTTGGTCCTTGGTTCACGTCCAAGACCAATTCCACAGTTCTTCCAATGCTCGGCTCAACAAGATAATCTACTGCTACCCGCCGCTTGAATTCTGTTGGTACAGCTACTGCCAACCAGGCAAGTGAGTCAGCATGGGCATTCTGCCCAGAGCTTATTTGCTCAATATACACCTTCTCGAAAGTGTCAAGCAGATCTTTGGCGGCCATCACGTAGGCAGCCATCTTCTCGTTCCGGGCCTCATATTCCCCGGACAACTGGTTCACCACAAGTTGTGAATCACAGTTTACTCGTATCCTTTTTACCTTCAGGGTCCTTGCACTTCTTAACCCTGCCAAGAGTGCCTCATACTCTGCCACGTTATTTGAAGCACTGAAACCCAATCGAAGGGACAGCTCCATCATTGCTCCTTCAGGGGGGAAAAGTACCACCCCAATTCCTGATCCCGTATTACACGCAGAGCCATCAACAAACAATTTCCACTCCATGGGATCCTGTTCGGCCGGAGCTTTCTTTTTTCTCGTTGTTTGCTCCTTCCCCTGCTCATTTCTTTGCTCCTGTCTCATAGGAGGCTAGGGAGCCACCGTAGGTGAAAACTCAGCTACAAAGTCTACCAGCACCTGCCCCTTTATCGCAGTGCGCGGCTAGTAGTCTATGTCGTACTGACTCAACTCCACCGACCAAGTTGAAATACGTCCCGAGAAATCTGCTTTTCGTAGCAAAGATTTTAACGGAAACTCAGTATAGACCACGATTCTGTGACTCTGGAAATAATGGGGCAATTTTCTTGCCGCCGTCCTTAATGCCAGGACCAACTTCTCGAGGGGCAGATATCTCATTTCTGCATCCAACAATGTCTTGCTCACATAATAGATAGGGACTTGCTCGGATCCCTTGTCCCTCAGTAGCACTGCGCTCACAGCATGTTCAGAGACCGCTAAATACAAAGTTAAAGACTCACCTTCTTCGGGGGTGGACAATAGGGGGGCTGCTGCCAAGTACTTCTTCAGGTCTTGGAACGCCTGCTCACATTCTGCTCCCCATTCGTATCCTTCTCTCTTTTTCAGCAACTGAAAGAAAGGTCTACATTTGTCACTAGATCTGCTGATGAATCTATTTAGAGCCGCTGCCATCCCCGTTAACCGCTGGACCTCCTTCATGGTCTTTGGACTTTGGAGCTTTTGCAAAGCTGTAATTTGGTCAGGATTTGCCTCTATCCCTCTTATGGTCACTAGATGCCCTAGGAATTTCCCCGAGTTTACTCCAAACGCACATTTCCAGGCGTTGAGTTTTAACCTATACTCTCTCAATATCTCGAAAGCTTCTTTTAAATCAGCAATGTGGTTTTCCTTCTCCTTACTTTTGACCACCATGTCGTCTATGTATACCTCCATGGTCTTGCCGAGCAACTTTTTAAGCATAATCGTTGCTAACCTCTGATATGTTGCACCGGCATTCCTCAAACCAAAGGGAATGACACTATAACAGTACAACCCCCTCGGTGTGATGAAGGACGTCTTCTCTTGATCGGGACCGTACATAGCTATCTGGTGATACCCTCGATAAGCATCAAGGAAGCTCATCCGCTCATACCCAGCTGTTGCATCCACAAGTTGATCTATCCTGGGAAGGGGGAAGCTATCCTTGGGACACGCCTTGTTCAAGTCAGTGAAATCGACACAGACTCGCCACTTCCCATTCTTCTTTTTTACCACCACAGTGTTGGACAGCCATTCTGGGTAGTATACTTCTCGTATAGCCTTTGCTTCGAGTAACCGGTCCACCTCCTCGATAACAGCATCCACGTGCTGTATGGCAGATCGTCTCTTCTTCTGCATCACAGGCTTATGCTGTGGATCCACATTCAAGTGGTGACAAATCACGTTTGCATCCACTCCAGGCATCTCTTCGGGTACCCAGGCAAACACGTCAACGTGCTCCCTGATGAAGCCCACCAACTCTTTCTCCTCTATTTCTTTTAGGTTCTCCCTAATCAGAAAATACCTCTCTGAATCATTCTCGTTGATCTGGATCTTTTTCAAGCCTTCCACCACTTTCTCGGCTGGGTCCCCCCCGACATCCTCAATGGTCGGCTGGTCCGGAACCTCGATTGCTTGAACTAATTTTGCCTTGGGTGCCTTCTTGATTATAGAAACCAAGCACTGCTGGGCAACTTTTTGATTTCCCCTAATCCTCTCAATACCAATCGATCCTGGGAATTTCACCATCTGGTGATAAGTAGAGGAAACCGCCTTCATCTTGTGCAACCATGTTCTTCCAATAATCGCGTTATAAGAAGATGGTACATCTACCACTAGGAAATCGGTTCTTAGCACGACTGTTCCTGCCCGAACAGGAAGAGTTACTTTGCCCAAGGGCCAGACTGCTCCTGCACTGAATCCGACCAAAGGGGTTATTGACTACACCAAGTCCGTTTGTGTTAGCCCCAACTTCTTGAACGCGTCATAGTACAATATCTTTGTGCAGCTTCCCGAGTCCACCAGGATTCTTTCCATGTCATATTCACCAATCCGTAGGGTTTTGACTAAGGCATCATTATGTGGCACCTGGATTCCCCCCAGGTCCTCATCCGTGAAGACTATGCCTCCACTGCATTCTTCCTCTTCACGCCCTCGTTTCTTTCCCAACTGCATCACATGCTGATCGTGCTTCACTTGCCTCTGGAGCAACCTTACCTCGTTTCTCGTATAGGGTGCGGCCAATCCATGTATCATATGGATCACGCCCCTTGGATTCTGCTCGTAATCCAACTCCATCGCTTTCTCTGCACCCTTGTGCTCTTCTTGAATGAACTCTTTCAAGTAACCACGCGAGACTAGATCATCGAGGTGTTGCTTGAACATCTCGCAATCTTCCGTCATGTGACCCCAGTCTTTGTGATAACTGCAATACTGACTCGTAGCCCTTTTTGCATCCTTATCCCCCTCCAATCTTGGTGGCCACTTGAAATATGGGCGATTCTTTATTTTATAAAGAATCCGATAGATATATTAGTTCTTTCCAAACCATTGTTACCGAAAAGAAAGACTTGGGGTCTGGAGCATGTTTCTCTTTGAACGGTTCTTTCTTGGTCTGCCCGTATTCCTTCCTCTCTTTGTAAGTTTTGGGCTCCGGCTTATCTGCCCTCTTTGGTAGACCCTTCGCCTGCTCGGCAACCATCCTGCTATCCTCTCGCAGTATGTCGTCTTCGTTCCTGGCATGCTGCTCGCTCCGTTCCATCAGCCTTGCCAATGTGCCTACCGGGCTCATGTTTAGAGACTTACGTAGTTCTCCCCGAACAGGCAGCCCCGTCTTGAACGTGGCTATCGCATATTCTTCACTGCAACCTTCAATCTCATTGAAAGTCTCCCAGTACTTCTTAGCGTAGTCCCTGATTGGCTCATTCTCTCCTTGCTTCATAACAGAGAGGCTCTCAAAGGTCTTCGGTGCTTTCTTGCTTGTCAGGAACCGAGCAGTAAATTCTTCGGCTAACTGTCTCCATCCTCGGATGGTGTTCGGCCCCAGTTTATGGAACCATGACAAGGCCACTTTCCCCAAACTCGATGGGAACATCTTGCACATGATCGCATCATCCCCGTCGTGCATGAACATTGCCTGCCGGTAATGCTGTATGTGCGCCACGGGGTCAGTATTCGTTTCGTAAAGGATGAACGCCCCATGCTTCACCCTGCTCGGAAGTTTTTTCTCTTGCAATTTCCTTGCAAAGGGGGAGGAAGCTATATTGCTGAGGGCTTTCCGTGCTGCTTCTTGTGCAGACATGATTCCCTCCTCTTGTTCTTTCGCTTTCTTGGGAGTACTATTTTCCCAATCGGAATCGGGCCTCTCGTACCTATCCCTGTGATGTCTTCTAATCTCCCCCTCTTCGGGGGTGAGGCTTCTGCTTCTTCTTTTTCATGAAGAAGCCCTTTTCTTTCTCGGAGTGGGGCTCCTGGACCTGTTCCTCCCTCCTCGTGAAGGAACCTTCTTGTATTTCACTATAGCCAACCTATCTCCTCTGGAATTTCTTCGTGACAGTCCAGAATCCTCCGGATGTTCTCGTATCCGTTGCAATTCCTGGATCTTGTACTCTCGCTTTTTGATTAAACGAGCATACTCTTCGATTTCTTGTCTCTTCTTATCCAAGATATCCTCATGGTTGTGCACACTCCTTGAATGTGCAACTGACTCTCCCTCGCAACGGGACTTACTCCTTCTCGTGGATTCCGTGGCCGTCCTACCCTCCCTTTTCTTGGAGTCGTCGTGAATAGTCAGGGGGTTACCCTTGCTTGTGGGCTTCTTGGCATGCCCACAATCGGGTTTCCTTGGTGGACTTGGTGGGGATTTATCACCTCCCCCGCCTAGCTGATTTTTTGGATCATGCGGTATTTTTGGATCTTCTTCCATCATGGTCGCTTTTCAGAGGGATCTCTTTCGTTTCCCACAGACGGCGCCAATTGTAAGTGCAGAAAAACCGAAAGGGGTTTGAGCAGCACAAGAACTTAACGGCTACTTCGTGATTCTCGCTGGAACCCTAATACGTCGCCGGAATCCTTATCTACAAAATAAAAAAGGGGTGAGCTCACCTTTGCCTCCTCGTGGCAAAAGCCCTCCGATACCTAAGTTAGTATCACGTACTAGCAGAAAACCCTAATTAACAATAGAAGGTGAATTATGCAACGTATTGCGTACCTTTTCCCTCTAGGTTTGCCTCGTATTTATAGGTTTATGGATGCTTGCTGCCCAAGTATCCTCGTTGCCCTAGATTTCCCTATCTCGTATAGAAAACCCAGATGATCTCGGATTCTCATTCCCTTATCAATTCACGAAAAGAGTCCATTTAGGACTCTTTACCATAGCTGGCCGAACATCCCATTCCCGTTGGGTATCTCTCCAAGATCCTATTTTATTGGGATCTCACTCCTTCACGGAATATCCCTATTTCTGGAACCTTCTGGAGCATTCCCTGCATTTGGGACTGCTTTCGTACAAATCCCCTCCTGCTCGGCTCTCTTGTTGCCGAACAAACTACTTGGACCAGTGACTTCACATGTCACTGCTCCTTCGTCAATCTCTTGGTCCAATACTCTTTCGTGTTACTGGACCTTAACCTTGTACAGACTCTCTGGACCAATGATCTCTCATATCGCTGGTCCCTATCGCCGACCACCTTCCTGCACAGCGACTGTCCTTATCACAATTACACCATGGTCCTACGTACCACCTGTTCGGGCCCTGTTTGTACCTGTTCGGGATTACCTCCCTACAAGTTACACATAGATAGTTACGGGGTTAGATGCAAATAGATCTTAACCTGTGGGTACCTGTCCTAGTTTGGAAAGTTCTAGTGCTTTGTATATGCAAATGCTGGTTTTGGCTTGTAACAGGTTCCTCGGACTAGGGCCACAGATATACCTCCCACTGCCCGCATAATCGCAGAGCAACAGTCGAACGGTAGAATGACCCATCATCGTCGAAGGTTGTTGGTCATTCGGGGTCCCCGGTCTCCGGTAAACCGTGCCGGATTGCAAAAACGATCCAACGAGGCTTATCCCACATCGATGCAAATGAGATGCTAGAATTTGATTAAGAAGAAGAAGAATCGCAGAATTTTCAAATTGCCTTTTCAAATTTGACTCACTTTATTTAATCCATCTTTAGAGGAAACTACACAAGTGAACAATCTAAAAAGCCCCAAATTAGAATGGCCGGACACGAGGTCCTGTTAAATCACCATTCCAACCTTCGGCAGCGCGAAGCTCACCGTTTTGACAGACTTTTAAGGGATTGTTCCCAATTGTATTAAACTCTAAGTATAGATCAATATTAGTTCGATCATCCCCAGCAGAGTCGCCACTGTGGGCAGCATGCCCTTAAAATGGGAGAAGGATTCCGTTCCTTTCCCAAGGCAAGGCCCTCCGGATCGAGGGAGCGCAAGCGGAAAAGCAAGCGCTCGAAAATACAGAGTCGCCACTTGGGTTTTGAAGGTCCGACACCCAAGGAACCGTATTTCGAAGCACCTGCCGCGCTATTTGATTTGAAAAAGTGAAGGAACCAGTCCGTCATAACCATATCTGGGTTCGGGAGCCAGGTTACGAGAGGGGAAGGGTTTTATGGCACCCCTCTCGCCCAATCCGGAGATCGGTCTCTACTTAGGCATTTTGAAAACATTGCGATTCTTCTTTTATTAATCAATTTTAGCCAATTAGGGCGGGGGAACAGTTAATCGGGGATTAAAACTGTAACATGTTTGCAGGATGTGATAGATGGCATGGATGAGCAGTTAGTATAGGATGAGAACAGACTGCTGTGGGAGTTTTAAACAGACTGGAAAGCCCCTGTTTTGGAGTGTCGCACGCAAGAGGTAACCAGTATGCACTGATCAAGTCAATGCATGCTGATCATACTTGCGCGCGCCAGTAAGCCTAAGCCCACAACTCTTATTCTCAAACCCTCTGGGCTCTGGAAGGACCAGTGCACACCCAGGACAAACCAAACAGTTTATGCAGTCATAATATACAGTTTAAAGGCTGAAAAGCCTAACAAATAAATAAAACACCCTATAAACAGTGGGGACAAAATAATAGCCTAAAATCAAGTTAACCATGTAAGGCCAGCCACTGGTCGGGGACAAACAGTCGCGCGAGGGTTCCAAACTGTCGCGCAACGGTGCGCCCTGGCGCGCGACGATTACGCCCTGGCGCGCTGGTCAACGCTCCATTTGACCATCGCGCGATGGTTCGAGCCAACTTTCCAGTGTCTGGTTTTACATATTTCTGGGTTCTGGGACAGGTCCAGAATGATCCCAAGGGTACTCCAACAGAACAGAACTAAATATTGAAATGCAAGCTAGCAATTTAAGCTCTAAGAAAAGCAGTAAACTGGTTTTCTTCATGCTTAACAGTGAGATATATGTAAGTAAAGTGTAAAACAGTAGGACACCAATCCCCACGCGGTCCATCGCGCGCTGGCACGAAGTGTCACGCGCGTATATGGGACCATCGCACGCTGGTTCCTACCATGACGGTTTTGAACCTCTGCCAGCTTTTGGGCCAGGACTGGTATTGATTACCAGCCTTGACCCTGCCAGCCCCCCTCAGGGATCAGAACAGAGAGCAGAACCAAGGCAAGCTATACCTTTGGTTTTTGAGTTTGAAAGGTGTTTGAGCTTTGAGTTGTGGTTGAGATGCTTGAGTGGTTGAAGAACAAGCTATGTTCTTGAGTGCTAGGTAGGAAACCAAGCGCTTCACTTACTAATGGAGAAGAGATAACAAAGGCTAGGGTTAGGAACTTTGTGCTCTTTAATTTTTTTGGAACCCCTTAATGGAAGAACCATGGGGGGTATATATAGGCATGGAGGGTGAATCTGGTTGGTGCCAAGAGAGGAACTCAGCCAGCCACGAGACCTGGCTGAGGTTGCATTGGTGGCCAAGTTTCTGCCTTAAGAAAAGTAGGTGGGGACTGACCATCGCGCGACGATTCCAAACTGTCGCGCGAGGGTGCGCCCTGGCGCGCGATGGTCAATGGTCAAACTTTGACTTTGACCATCGCGCGATGGTGCGCCCGGGCGCGCGATGGTTGCGCCCTGGCGCACGATGATTGCGCCCTGGCGCGCATCAGTAGGGTTTTTGGCTTTTGGAAGTGGCTTAGGGTTTAGGTTAGGTTCAAAGGTTTTTTCAAACACTCAAAGCTCAAACACTCGACATTCTCGGGGTGTTCTTGATCCGTTTCATCATTGGGGAATCAAATACCGTAAGTAAACTAATCTGGAAGCCCAGATTGGGGTGTCTACTCAAAAGTTAAGGCATTCAAAGAAAAGCTCGCTAGGGACTCAACCTCTATTAGGTAACCTAGGCAAAATCAAGAGCATATGAGAAGAAAAACCAAGAGTGAAAACTCAACCTCAAAGGTGATGATTTTGGAACTACGTAAAAGGCCTGATTCCCTGATTAGGGATACATAGGCAATCTCACATCGAGATGCGGCCCAAACATTTGGAGAGAAGGAAAAACATCAACAAATTTGTACTCACTGATAGGCATAGCTAACCCTGCGTATTGAGCTCGCAAAAGATGAGTACGCTTTTCTCAAGGAATTGGCAACAACAATAGGCACAAGAATTATTGTTCATCCCCTCTAACCTGAAGGTCATTAACACAATGAGCAGGATACCTCGAAAACTCTCAAGTTTGGCAATCAGACTATGGAGCATGGCAAAAGCAAAGGGCAGAAAATCAAGACCAAGCATAAGAAGGAAGATAAAAGGAGATGCCACTTGGCCAAAACAAAAACTACCTTTGGAAAATCAAAGTAACAGCCGAAGAATTGATACATCGGCCGCAACATCGATTCTTTAGCTGAGTAATCGATTCTTCGGCCAGTATTTCATTTTCACACAAATTACTGTCTATCAGCAAATACTTGTTCAAAAAGCCATGTTCTGACTATCGCATGCAAACTCAAGACATCTAGGGGCATAAAAAGCATTTCTTATTTCATGAACAAAAGCTTGCCTACAAAATCATCACTGTGGTTGCTTTCACCATACAAATACAGTGTTTGCTTCTCTATTTACTAACCATGAACAGGAAGGAAAAAGAAAATCCTAAAGCTGGTCGTGACGGCGTCTTCAAGACGATCTCTGAGATGAAGAAGGGGGTTGCTGGCTATCCTCCCCACTGACAGCTGGTGCTCACTCAGCCTCAAGCTACAAGGAAAAGAATACAAAACAAAGGGCAAGCACCAAGCGCTCCTCTTCTCCGTCATCAGAGTGGAAGGAGACAAAGGAAAGGGCCCGTGGCCAAACAGGAGCAACTAAAGGAACAACAGGCAGAACCAAGGAAAAATGGCAGTACTCCATACAGTCACCTGCCTAAAGAAGCAAACCCACCCAGTCTCTGATCTGAGCATTCTCCAAGTCTACTTTAGACATCGAAGAAGTAGATCTCATCAACGCCGGAGGAGGAGGAGGAACAGACTGAAGTGCCTCAGCACGCAGACGCCACTGACTAGCCACCCGGTCACCTAAGTACCAGGCTCGGCAAAAGGGGCCCTCAAGCAAGCTACGAGTCCGGTCTAAAACTCTGGAACGCGCAAGAGGGGCGTCCTCTGGTACACCACCCCAAGGGTCAAACCGTACCTACAAAACGAGATCAAATCAGCCACAACACAAGAATATGGAAGTCTAATGACAAGAAATACAAAGGAAAAGGTACCTGATCGACCGTCAGTCAGTCCAAGACTCGCCGCCACTCGGGAAGGCTCAAGACTGGCGACTGTGGCTTCCGTTGCCCCACCAACCATCGCTCGTAGCGAGGAATATAGTTTGCGTTTCCGTGTCTAGTATCAGTGGGAAACTGAAGAAGGTGCTCAAAGGTTCAGAGCTGAAAAATGCAAACAAGTTCAATACTAGGAGAAGTCAAAACGGGAAAGGAAGTAAAAGAGAAGGATATATACCTCAAGCGCCCGTTAGTGACCACCAAGGATAAAACTCCTGTCCCGTGAGCAGGCTCTAAGATTGCCATATAGAGTGGCCAATGCGGATGATCCCCAATCTAACTCCCTAACGGCCTCCAAATGCTGCAAAGGGGCCAAGAACTGTGTATGCACTGAACTATCCTTGTTTGCAAGCAAAGTCTGCCCGAGGAGGTAGAGAAGGAAGGCCCGCGTCAGCTGCTTGACACTCACCTGAGTAAGGATGTTAGCCTTCATGAAAGTCTTATTCAGCCAAGCAACATCAACAGTGAAGAGGGGGCACCTTGCCCAAGAACCACTCCAAAGCCCCTCCTCGCTCCCAAAGCCCGGGGTTAACCCAAAGAAGAGCTCCACCTACTCATAGGCCAGTAAACAAAATCACCTGGCGTGATCATCATGTCACCAACAGAAGGAAAGTGGAACGTGTTGGTAGCATCCCACCACCTTTCAACCAGCGAGGTCATCAACGACCAATCCATCTTCGGAAGATTGAGACCAAAAATGAACGCCTCGAAACCAGCAGCACGTACTAACTCCCGAGCTCACTCTAGCAACATCACAAACCATTTGTGCACCTCTTCGCCTCCACTGTGAGCCTCTAATCTCCTATTCCTCTGCAAAGTCCAACAAAGGGAGTTAATCTCATTGCATGAACAAATAAAAAGCTAGGGGCATCAAATCGACGCTTAAAAAGCATGCATTGCCTAAATAGGGGGCACAATTATCTTAGCTTCTTTAAACAGAATAACTTTGACCCAACCACGGGTTCTTCTCATTCACGCCCCTGGCTAAAAGGGATGTCATCCCGCAAATCAAAACAAAAAAACTCATTTTTGATCATGCAAATTAAAACTCCGAACTAAAGTAAACCTTTTACTTTTCAGGAAGCCTACCGAAACATTGATGACGCTCAAGTGCTGCTCAGCGATTCTACGCCCACACCTCAGCAGCTCTATGCCACGTGCACAGCCTCGCGCTCAGCAGGCCAGCAAAACAATCCTACGGCTTCCACTCAATGCACCCTCCAGAAGGCATTTATGTTGCTAGCTTCCAGAAAGCGTTTATGTTGCTAGCTTCCAGAAAGTGTTTATGTTGCCAGTTTAAAGCATTTAGCCACCAGAAGACATTTGAAGTCGCTAGAAGGCGTTTGGCCTCCGGAAGGCACTCCCAGCAGCGGAGGTAATGGAAACCTCCCTAACAAAGTGGAATATACTCAAAACTAGCCTTAAGAACAATCCCGAGCATACTAAAAAAAAAAAACTAGCCTTGGGGGCAATCCCGAGCATACTCAAAACTAGCCTTGGAAACATCCCGAGCATGTGCAAACTAGCCTTGGAAGAATCCCAAGCATGAGGAACAAATCAAACCCCGTGGAAGATGGAAGATGGAATACTCAACAGCACAACAGTTCTACAAACTCACTACCCAACAGCTTCACATCTATCAACTCAACGGCTCTATGCCCCTATCTCAATTGGCTCAAAGCCGTAACAATCCTCTATCAGCGGCTCTATGCTCGCCATCTCATCAACTCAGCGGCTCTAAGCCTACCATCTCAACTGGCTCGAAGTCGTAAACAAACAATTCTCAACAGGCTTTACGCCACCCCAACAATCAAGACATCATCCATTCTCAGGCTCTATGCCTGAATGCTCAAAATCCAAAATTTTGAATGCGCGAAGCCCTCGAATGCCCAACCACTGTGTACTGGATGCTCAAGTTCTACACTTGAATGCTTAAGCTCTACGCTTGGATGCCCAACCACTGCGTACTGGACGCTCAAAGCCTGTACTTTGAATGCTCGGATTCTGCCGTCCGAATGCTCGAGCTCTACGCTCCGAATGCTCAAGTCTGGAACTTGATAGAAGCTCTAAGCTTAAATCAACACACACGCACGGGCCCGTGCACATTTGCATCAATTGCATCACCATTATCACATCGAGTCTGCATCAATCATATCTGTTCACATCTAACAACCATCATCATACATACACATTTTGCATCTCTATCTCTCATGAAACAGGTCAATCCTGCAAACAACCGGCTCTACGCCTCGGTTTTATTGATCGGTCCAGCGCCTCGATCCTTTGGCTCTACGCCAAAAATTTATGATGAGAAAGCTCCGTGCACAGACCATCAGAATGCAACCAGCTCTACGCTTCGGTTCAAATCACATCAAGCTCTAAGCTCCGACACCTCAGGCTCTCGCCTTATACCAGCAGCTCCGCGCTTCGGTTCCATCAAGCTCTAAGCTCAAAACACCTCAGGCCCTCGCCTCAAGACTGCAACAGGCTCTACGCCTCAATCCAATCTCCTCATGCCCTCGCCTCATGACCACAGCAGGCTCTACGCTTTAGTTCTATCACCTCAGGCTCTCGCCTCATGACTACAACCGGCTCCGCGCCTCGGTTCCCTCATATCAAATGCTCCGTGCTCTAGTTACTGGCCTCGCGCCCCCCATATCTCAAAACCGGTGTCCGATTCATCCCCAGCAGATGGCTTGGATTCCACCCCATCACATCAATTCCTTCTAGCTCATTCGCAAGGATAGGCTACTCTACTGAGCTCCTCTCAGTCAAAGTAAGGATGATCAAGAAAAGCAAACGCACCTGCCGTGTACTAATCTACCCCAAAATACTAAGGAAGCTCTCCACAAAAATTCCCCCGGCAGCCCAGCGCTCCTCTAGCTATCTTCCACCAAAACCCTGGCTCAGTCTACGTACGTCGCATTACGGCTTTTTAAGCCCGAAGGTACGTCTTCTGTTTCTAACCCTCCAAACTTTTTCTTTTTTATTGCCCCCGAACTACGATTGGTCTGAATTTCTCTTGTGGAATACGTATGCAGCCTCCCGGCCCGACCATAACAAAAACCTTTTTCGAAAACCCTTGGAATAGTGGTTGGACCAAATTGAGTTGCTTTTACGGCTTTGACTTTTACTCAAACATGTCTCGCGATCCGTCTGAGCTCAGTCAAAGAGGGGCATATGTAGACACCCCAATTTGGCCTAACGATTATTTCAAGTCCCACCTTGGGACCATCCCGATGATGAAATGGATACAGTGATTGCTGATTGCCTTATTGCGAACCTTAGGACTTTCGGTAAGAACTTTGAGCCACCTAGAGGACCCAATCCAGAGCCAAATAGCCTTTCAGACAGAAAATACAGAAGCCTAGGAGAATCCATCTGTCGGCCGTAACATTGATCTCACGGCCTCAACATCATTTCTTCACCCGAGCAACCTGTTGCATGAAAATCTCCCGGAGAGAGATCCATCCCTCAGCCGCATGATCTATCCTTCGGCCGCAACATCCATTGCTCGGCCGCCAGATCGTCCTTTTCCTAGACTCTGGAATGTTCTGTCAATTGTTTGATCCAACTACACTACCTCCCCGATGCGTACGGGCTACATTCAGAGATTACAACGAAGAGTTAGTATTGCATTACAACTCCAATTCCAATCGTGTGCTTTGATTGGTCGAGTTGTGTCATCTCTATGCCTATATAAAGGAGCCTTTGGGTTCCGAAATTAAGAACACAACACACCCCTATCAACCACGAAATTCTGCAGAAATACTCTCTCAATCCCTCTCTTCAAAAGCCCTAACCTCCCAAAGGCAGCCATCAATCCGACGATCAAACCCCGAAGTTCAAATCCTAACCCTAGGGTTTTTCGAGAGGCAATCAGTCAATCACCACCAATCTGAAGCAATCAAGCAACTGAGGGATCAAGGTGGTGAGGCCCAACGGCCTCTGGTTTGTTTCATTTATCGTTCTTATGCTTAATCATAGCTTTCTGATTATCTGTTAATCGCATAGTCTGGTGTGAGGAAGAACATCGACCGGGGCTTCGATCCCTCGGCCGGTACATCAAACTAGGAGGATCCCTCGGCCGTGACATCCATTCACCGGCCACGAGATCCATCTCCCTGGGATAGTTTGTTTTGTGTTCTGCTTTTCTGATGCATGTTTCAATTACAGTCTTGGCTCACCATTAACTGCTTAAAGGCTAAAAACAGATTATGTGTTAGAGTTGAATAAAGCATGTACATGTCTTATGTTGAATAACTATGGGCCAGTCTCACGACTGGGCAGAGAGGGGTGCCTAACACCTTCCCCTTACTATACTCTTGGCTCTCGTACCCAGAATCTCTGTCTATTTTCCTAGTTTTAATAAACTGGGTGGCGACTCTGTTTTGATGATAACCGCTATCGTGTGGCGATGTTCCTAGCCATGGGAATGTCCACGATTTTGGTTTATGAAGCAATCAACCAATCGAGCAAACAAACGATCAATCTGTATGGCGATGCCCCGTTTGGACACCCGAGGCACTTTGAAAGTTGAAGTTGTCTCCTCCATCCCTTCTATAAATTCGGGCCTTGAACCTCAAACTTTCCACATTTCTCTTAATCTTTCATCTTCCTTAAGCTTCTCCTTCCTCTCAACAGCTCTTTCTCTCACCGGTTTTCTCCGCCCATGGTTGGTTTCCATGGAAGGTGTCGACTGGCTCAACTTTTGGGCTCATGGCCTCTATTCCATGAGGCACCTTTGCAACATTCGTCTCCGTCCCGAGATTTTGAGGGCTGCCACAAGTCTTTTGGACCCGGAAGTGCACGTATTCCGCTTTGGCGAACAAGAACTTTGCCCTACCATGGAAGAGTTTCGCGCCTATCTTGGCAGCTTCGACTCTGGAGAGGTCATTGTCCCTCCTGTGCGCGAGAACGTTTCTAAGGTCCTGGCTGCATCCCTTGGATTGAATGGTGGTATTGCTCGTTACTTGGTTAGCAATGGTCACCTCAACGTGATGCGCCTTATTGAGATGTTCTCCCCTCTTGGCGATCTAGCGGACACAACCTACCAAACTCGGCGCATGACCGCTTTTTGCATGTGCTTGCTTGCTGCTTACCTCTTGGTTCCTTCCACCAGTCATGTTAGCTCGGCACTGGCCAGCATTGCTGTGCAGATCGAGGCTCGGAAGGATGTGATTCCGATGATATTGGTTGAGACATTGATGGGTTTAGACAAGGTTCGTTCTGGAGAGACTGAGACTTTTGAGGGTAGTCCTCTCCTCCTACAGGTTGGCCGCTCATTCAGCTCTCCTTTTTCGGGCTTTTCTCTCATTCTCATTTTACTTCAACGCTCGGCTTGGCTTCCTACGGTTTCTCACTTATTTTCTCTCTTTTTGCATATTTGGCTTTGTGATAAGGTGAATGTGCTGACTCTCCCTCCTGGCAATTTGGTGTATGAGGCTAGGTTGTTGTCTTCTCGGTGCTTTGAATTTGCAGACAGGCGAGCTTCTGAGTAGGTCAATTTCTTTAAACGACAGCGAGCTGAGACCATTTCCTGGAGGTGCTTGTGGCTCGACCTCCCGCCTATGACAGTGCATTACATGGGTCCTCAATGGGTTGTTCTTGCTGGCTTGGAGGCTTTTACCTTCTACATCCCCTATCGGATTCAGCGTCAGCTTGGTTTGAGATAGGAGGCTCCTGCAGAGGTTCTGGTGGATGTAGTTCTGTCTTTCTTCTGTCACTCGGTCCTTTGCAACTACCAACGATTCTGGAGGACTCGTGAGGTGACTGATGCTCATCCTTATCCATCTGTGGCAGTACACGGGAGCTATCGGAAATGGCTCAAGAGGGACATTGCTGCAAAAGCTGGGGCACAAGGAAACTGACTCAATCCTACCTAAATCATGGACCCCCTTTTATTATGTTGCACTCTTATTTTCGAAAGTCATGCTCAACCTTATGTATTAGAAGCAGTTATTTTAATAAAGTGAGTTATAGAGGGTTTTCCCCTCTCTGATTCTGCATCTTTGGATTCTTTCAACCTGGATTTTTGTCTTGAATGATTGTGACCGGGCCTCAGAGCGAGACTGCTTATGTATCCTTTTGGTAAAGGAATCAGGTCATAACGTAGTTCAAGGATAGGGTTCGCTCTGGTTTTGACACTCTCCTTTTGCGCTCTAACTTTTGCCTAGCGCCGCCCTTTCGAGTTTTCGGCCTAGCGAGCTAATTTATTGTACACCTTAACTTTTGCCTAGGATGCCCTTGCGGGTTTTCATCCTAGCAGGCTTTTGCTCTAATTTTGGCCTGGAACTGCCCGCCCTTGCGGTTTTCAGCCCAGCGAGCTTCTCTCAGGGGTAGTAGCGCTTGAGTTAGTCCAGGTTGACCAAGGTTGAGAATTCATTTCCATCCAAGTCAATGAGTTGCGTAGCTCCTCCGGATAGGATGGTCTTGATGATGTAAGGCCCAGACCACTTTGGTCGGAACTTTCCCCATGGATCGTAGACTGGTGCCTGTATTTCCTTCAAAACTATGTCACCTTCTGCCAAGTCCCTAGGCTTCACCTTTTTGTTGAATGCACGCGCAATTCTCCTTTGGTACCCTTGAATATGATAAAGAGCCCTCAACCGACGTTCATTGAACAACATAAGTTCTTCGAATCGGTTGCTTAGCCGTTCTGCCTCTTGGACATTACATTCGATCATAGTCCGAAGAGATGGAACCTCTAGCTCAATGGGAAGTACAGCTTCCATACTGTAAACCAAGGAGTAAAGAGTTGCCCCTGTTGGTGTACGTACAGACGTGTGATATCCCCATAATGCCAACGGCAGCTGTTCATGCCAGTTTCTTGCGGATTGAATGATCTTTTCCAGGATGGCCTTGATTGTTTTGTTAGCTGCTTCCACGGCCCCATTGGTTTGTGGCCGGTAGGTTGTTGACTTGTGTACTTGGATATGAAACTCATCCAAGACTTCTCTGGCTCTCCCTTTGAAATGAACCCCGTTATCGGACACGAACGCCTGAGGGACTCCGTACCGATAGATGACGTTTTGCTTGATAAAGTGCGCAACTTGAACTGCAGTCAGGGTTGCGTATGAAGCGGCTTCCACCCATTTCGTGAAGTAATCAACATCCACTAGGATGAACTTATGGCCATTGGAGGCTACTGGCACAATCCTTCCAATGACATCAATACCCCACATCGAGAAAGGCCATGGTGAGGTCATTTGCTGCAACTCATGCGGTGGAATATGCGTGAGGTTGGCGTGAATTTGGGATTTATGACACCGTCATACGTACTCCACACATTCTGTCTCCATGGTAGACTAGAAGTAGCCCTACCTTAAAATCTTCTTGGCAAGCATCATGCCATTCATGTGAGGACCGTATACGCCTTTGTGGATTTCCTCCATTACCCTTTTTGCTTCCGCACCATGGATACATAGCTTGTGCATACCACAGTGAGACCTTCGGTACAGATTTCCTCCACATATGATATACTAAGCCGCCATCCTTTGAAGAGCGATTCTGTCTTTCTTACTAGCCTTAGCGGGATACTCCCCCCTTTCCACGAATCTCCAAATGTCATAAAACCAAGGGTGACCATCATCAGGCTCGTTGACGACCATGACATGTTGGTATACCGGTGTATCTCTTTGCTCGATCACAATTGGTCTTAACTTTATACCGACAGGGATTTCGACCATGGAAGCCAACGTTGCCAGAGCATTTGCAATTTGATTCCTGAGTCTCGGGATATGAGTGAAAGTTACTTTACTGAAATGGGGAATGAGATCTTCGAGATCTTGATGATACGGCTTTAACTTTTCTTCTTTGACCTTCCAATCATCGTTTGCTTGAGAGACAACCAGGTTTGAATCTCCTACAACCTCCAATTTTTCTATGCCAATCTCGATGGCTACTTTCATGCCTACAATACAAGCTTCGTACTCTGCCTAATTGTTGGTAACTTCAAAGTTGAGCTTAAATGCGAGCGGAATGTGCGATCGATCAGGTGAAATTAACAACACACCGATCCCAAACCCTTTCTAGTAAGCTGCTCCATCAAAATACAATCGCCAAACATCCTCAGCCATAGTCATTATGTCTTCATCAGGGAACTTGAATTCAGCATCTTCCCCTCCCTCAACCGGGCAATCGGCCAAGAATTCAGCGACAGCTCTTCCCTTTACTGACTTTCTGGTGACATACTTTAATTCGAACTCTGCCAACATTAACAGCCATCGTGCCATCCTCCCCGTGAGTGCTGGCTTCTCAAACAAGTACTTTAGGGGATCCATTCGAGATATCAATCTTACCGAGTAGGCTAGCATATAGTGTCTCAACTTTCTGGAAGCCCAAACGAGTGCCCAACATGTCTTTTCTAGCGGAGTATAGCGTTCTTCGGATCCGACCATCTTTTTGCTGAGGTAGTAAACAGCCCTTTCAACCCCATCGTCTCCTTCATGTACCAACATACACCCCATCGAAGACGGAGTGACTGACAAGTATAGGATCAAAGGTTTTCCTGTTACAGGTGGCATCAATACTGGCGGATTTTGTAGATAGGCTTTGATAGCTTTAAAAGCCCGTTGGCATCTGTTGTCCCACACAAACGGTACTCCCTTCTTGAGCAGACGGAATATGGGTTTACATGTTGAAGTTAATTTTGCAATTAATCTACTGATGAACTGTATTTTGCCAAGGAAACTCCTTACATCTTTCTCTGACCGTGGTGATTCCATTTCCAAAATGGCCTTAATATTTGATGGATCGACTTCAATGCCACGAGTGGTAATCATGAACCCAAGCATTTTCCCCGCAGTGACCCCAAACGTGCATTTAGCCGGATTAAGACGCATCCTGTATTTCCTTATTCTTTCGAAGAACTTTTTGAGTGCAGGTAAATGCCCTTCTCGCTTTTCCGCCTTAACAATCATGTCATCAACATAGACCTCTACTTCCTTGTGAATCATGTCGTGCAACAAAGTTGTAGCAGCTCGCTGATAAGTGGAACCGGCATTCTTCAATCCAAAAGGTATGACCCGGTAGCAGTAAGTTCCCCATTCAGTGACGAACGTGGTTTTTTCTCGATCCTTCGGGGCCATGAGGATCTGGTTATATCCAGAAAAACCATCCATGAAAGAAAGCAAGGCGTGCCCAGTGGTATTATCAACTAGTACATCGATATGCGGCAGAGGGAAGTCATCCTTCGGACTAGCTTTATTTAAGTCCCTGAAATCGACACAGACCCTAATTTTGCCATCCTTTTTCGGGACAGGAACGACGTTTGCGACCCACTGGGGGTACTCAGTTACTACTAGGAATCCTGCATTGATTTGTTTGGTGACCTCCTCTTTTATTTTAAGCACCCAATCGGGCCTCATGCTTCTCAACTTCTGTTTTATAGGTTTTGCATCAGGGTAGAGGGGAATCCAGTGTTCCACGATTTCAGGATCGATTCCGGGCATATCAGCATGCGACCATGCAAAGACATCTTCGAATTCTTTTAGCAAACTTACAAGAGCTTGGCGCTCTTCTTCTGATAGCGCGGAACCGATCTGGGTTATCCGATGATTCCCTTCATCCCTCAAATTTATTGAAATAACTTCTTCTTTTACAGGCTGAGCATGTCTCTCGTCTTCCCTTTCGATTAGGGACATAATTTTTTTAGGAATTTCCTCGTCGAAATCGATCTCTTCATCATTGGGGTCGACACAATTTATTTCAAAGTTAGGGAAGTAAGCAGAACCAGATTCGTTTATTTCATCATTAGCAGAGGCCTCGGGGTCACCATACACACGGGTAGACTCGAATTCGAAGTATAGACCCTGAAGAGTTGGGCCGAGAGGCACCAGCTCAGACTCAACAGACTCAGAAGACTCAGAGGACTCAGACTTAGATTCAGACTCAAGCTTATGATAGGTTGCATTCGGTAAGAAAGTCCAGTTCTTGTAATCACTAGTGGCACCCATGATGAGCGAAATCGGGTCTTCGGGGGCCTCCTGCCCTAGCATCTGTACTTCTGCTTCCATGGCTTTACCCATTGGTTCGTCTTCCTCAAATAAGGTCGCTAGACTGCCCATGGCAAAGACTTCAACCCAATCAACCGGCTTTTCCTGTTTGATCACTACTTCTGATTCATCATCACTTTCCGGCTAGACATCATTAGCAAATATCTCAAACCCTGGCAGAAAGGTATTGGTTTCCTTGTCCCAGAATGGTTCTGGCTGCCCTTGATAAACCTGCTTTGCCTCTTCTTTGACAAAATAGTCCTCCAATCTATTCCCCTTCTTCTCTTTCTTCTCTCCGGAAGGGTGATATCCTAAGCCGGCTATGCGGGTCAAAGTTCCTTGTTCTTCGAACTTTGCAGGCCCCTGGAGGTTCTTTCCTAGTCCCAAGCCTAGCATGTAGGACATCCTCTTCATTATTTTTATGGCGACATAGCTAATTACAAAGTCGTTGTCGATCCTGACTGTAAATACCGAATTGGAAGTGTCAAGCGAGAAGCCACCTATCGCAACGTCCTCCTCCCCATGATGTATTTCCAAGAGTGGGGCATTGTCTTCAACAGGAGCACGAATCCCAGAGTCGCCGTGAATGGTGAGCATCCCGGTCTCAAGTCCCAATCAAATTTTCTGATAGAGTGTAGAAGGAACAGCCATGATGTCTGGTCGGTGAAGCCAAGGTCTTCCCAACAACAGGTTGAAAGAGGCAGGAATATTTACCACATGAAATTCAACCTCTGTTTGATATGGCCCGAATGTCATAGGAAGCATGAGGGTCCCAACTACATCCGACGGGTATTGTCATATGCTCGAACTTTGACTTCTGATGGAGAGAAGTCATTATTTTTGTACCCCAAGCAATAGGCAACACGAAGTGGACAAAAATTGATTGCTGACCCGTTATCAATCAGGATTACCGGTACCCATTGTCCGTGGCATTTCAGAGTGACATGGAGTGGCCGATTATGATCAGTCCCTTCAGCGGGTAGGTCTCGGTCAGTAAAAGCTATGGCATTTTTGATGGGTATGGTTTTGATGAGTGCTACGAGTTCATCAGGGGTTATAGTGGAAGGGACTTTCAGATTAGAGAGGGCTTGAATGAGTCCTTCGCGATGGCGAGTGGAGTGAACAAGCACATCCCAAACAGACATCTTGGCTTGAGTCTGCTCAAGTTGGCGCTTGATCATCCCTTCGGGGTTTTTCTCAGGACGAGAAGGTTCTTTGACTGGTGGGGCAAAGGGTTGGAAAGTATCTTTGATCGAGGTAGTGAAAGGGTTAGAAGGTTCTTTGGCTAGTGGAGCTAGAGGGTTAGAGGATTTTCCGACTTGGAGATTAGGGGGTTGATAGATTCGACCACTCCTAGTCAGCTGACCAATCTATCGGTACTTTGATTCATCACTCCATAAGTCAGCAAGGGCCTTGCGCTTGTTTCCAATTGTGGTACCTTGAAGATTGACGGCTAGGTCGGCGATAACCAAATCATCCCATAGATCCTCGGGCTTCCATTTCTCAGCTTCTGCCATCGCTTTATTTACAGTCCATTCTTCATTCCCCACTTTTATATTAATGATTTCCGTATTCGCCCATGGATTTGTTTTGGCTCTTGGTTCGTCTTCCCAAAGATTCATCATGGCGACGTCAGCATCTTTCGGGAAAGTGACCGATGACTCGGACTTAGCTTCATCCACCAGGTAGTCCATTGGGTCAAACTCATTACTAGCAACCTCTTCTTCGGATTCTGGCAGTTCTGGCTGCGGGACAAGGACTACATTGCTGTATAGATCATTAACAACAACGTCGTTGAGATGGGAGAAATCTGGTTGAAAGAGAGCAAGTTCGGGCCAGTCGTAAGCCGCCATCTCGGGTTGGTATTCTTTAGCGAACAACGCGGGTTGAGAAAATGTATCCAAAGGGTCATCCCAAGCTAAGAATTGATATTCATCCAGGGTTGGGTCTCATTCCCATTCAGGCATTTCTTGAGGGACTTGAAAGTTCTCGTTTTGGTTTTCGAACATCATGTATAAAGAAAATCCATCAAGAGGATCAGCGTGAATATTTTGCCAGTCAACTTCCCATCCTGGTTCAAACAGTGGTTCGGCCTCCCTTTGCAGGTTGGCTATCTCGAATTCCTCCCAATCAGCAACCAGATTTCCCCACGTGTTCTCCCATTCCCAAAGGAAGCAGAGAGCAGTCTCTTCAGAAATTTCCACAACAGGCTTTGGTTTGGTATCAGGGACAATGAAAAGGGTAGGGTCGAAGTCTTGGACGGTTTGGCTTTTGGTTTGGACAATTTGGTTAATGTGGAAGGGGGTGTTATGTTGCGGCAAGGGGTTTGTCATGGTGTTCGGCTTATCTGAAGGAGGGGTATCGATGACTTTGTTGTCAATGAGATTTTGGATCTCATGACGGAGGCAGATGCAATTGTCGATGGTGTGACTGGGCATCTAGTGGAAATCACAGTAGACATTTTGGTTTAGGTTTGGTGGGATGGTTTGTGGTGGTGAGAGAGGCTTCAACACTCCTACTTCTGTATGTTTCTTAAGTAAAGTAGACCTAGGAGTGCTGAACTGAGTAAAGACTCGATTTTGGGATTTTGGTTTTTCAGAAAGTTGGTTTACTTCTGCCGGTTTGGTGGATGAAGTTCCAGCCTGATTGGTATTCCCGAAGAGGACATTGCTATTTCCTGAGTATGCTCTTTTGGACTTTGACCCTGACTCCTTTTTCTCCAATGTGCCATCCCGTAAGGCCTCTTCTACAGCCAAACCCGAGTCGTAGAAAGTTTCAAAATTCGGGGCGGCATGGGAAAGGACCATATATGGGGCAAAAGAGCCTGGCAGGTTCTTGGTGATGATTCGTATTTATTCCTTCAGGTCCGGTTTGTTCTGCATTTGAGCAGCCTTAGCTCTCCAACGTTTTACGAAATCTGTGAAACTTTCTTTCTAACCCATCTTGGTGCTTTCTAATTCCCTTATGGTCATTTTCAAATCGACGTTGAAATCATACTGAGCCATAAATGCTGTCCCGATATCTTCCCAGGTTCTTTTCTTCGAGGGTTCAAGAGTGAGGAACCACTGGAGGGCCGGCCCGGATAAAGACTCGTGGAATAGTTGGGCCATGGCTTCCTTTTCGATTCCTCTCATGGTGAGAGAACCAACATACCCTTGGAGGTGGGTGTAGACACCCCAATCTGGGTCTCCCGATTGTTTTACTTTGTTTTACGGTTTTCTTGTTTCCCCGATGATGAAATCGGATCAAACGAGCTTGGATTGGGGATGGATTGAGCTTGGAATGCTTAGAACCCTGCTTGAACCTTTTGAACCCCTCTGAACCTTCAGTCAAACCCTAGGCCCAGATTTGACCATCGCGCGACCCTTCATGTTCCTCGCGCGATAATCAGCTTGCCAGGTGCGGTCAAAGTCAAACTGTTGACTGTTGACCCTCGCGCGATGGTTTCGAACCCTCGCGCGATGGTTCCGAACCCTCACGCGATGGTTCCCTCCTGTCATTATCACATAATCCAGCTGGACTTGTGATGATTGGGTGTCACATGGGCTGGAACCCCGTTTTCCTTAGCTGAACAGGGTTCTGGCAGGCTACACCCTCACACCCTCACAACCACTCCCACTCACCTTGTTGGCTAGCTTATCCACCAAGTTGTGACCAGCCTTGTTGGCTGGTTGCAAAGCCAAGTTTGGCCACCACCTAGCCCTTCCACTTCCCCTATAAATATACCCATTGGTCTTCCATGTTAAGGGTTCTAAGAAAATGATTAAGAAGCTTAATCACCATTCACAAGGCAATTAGTGTTCTAGCACAAAGTCACTAACCTAAACCACTTCCTAATCTTCCAATTAAGTGTTCCACACACACACACTTAATCAAAGGGCTTCATCAATCAATCCAATCCATTTCCAAACCCTTTCCAAGCAAATGTATAATGTTTGGCCTGTTTCTGTTTTGATCCCTGAGGGGGCTGACAGGGCCAAGGCTGGTAATTAATACCATGTCCTGGTCCTAAAGCCAACAGAGTGACAAGAATCTGTGACGGCTAAACCCTCGCGCGATGGTCCACAATGCTCGCGTGACACTTGTGTCAGCAAGAGAATGGTCCTCGTGGGGAAGGGAGGCTGGTCTTTCATGTTTTTGCAATACTAGCATGCCTATTGTACTTTATTTTGATTTTTTAGATCACTGTTATGCATGGAAAACAAAACACAGTAGCTTAGTTATTTGTTTTGAATAGCATGGAATGCCCTTGGGTTTTCCTAGATCTGTCTCAGGACCCCAAGCATGCAAAGCAATTCCTGGAAGTCCAGTCAGGAATGTCGCGCGAGACTCCCTCTCTATCGCGCGACAGTTCTATTTATTCCAGAAATGGCCCTTGCATGGGCAACTAGGCCCTTGGTCTCCTTTTATCCCCCCACTGTTTAGGGGTTGTGTTTTCCTTTATTCAGTTCCATTTTCAAGCTGTCTGTAATAATTAGTATTTTACAGTCCCTATGATAAACTGCTTGGTTTGCCTCCTGGGTGTGCACTGGTCCTTCCAGAGCCCAGAAGGGGATGAAATTGAAACAGTGGTGAGATGACAACACTCGCGCGAGGGTGTGAGTGTCTCGCGCGATGGTTCTCTTGCATGCAGATTTGTTCATGCATGCAAGTTGGCCATCGTGCAGGACAAAAATCATCCCGAGCCTGGTTTTGGCATTTGATCGCTGTTTTAGGTTTCATCCCATTTATTACTCGTCATGCCATCCATCCATGTTATTATCTGATCACATCCTGTAAATTGTTACAGTTTTAATCCCCGATTAACTGTTCCCCCGCCCTAATTGGCTAAAATTAATTAAAAGAAGAAGAATCACAAAAGTTTTCATAAAAATGCCTAAGTAGAGACCGATCTCCGGATTGGGCGAGAGGGGTGCCTTAAAACCCTTTCCCTCTCGTAACCTGGCTCCCGAACCCAGATATGGTTATGACGGACTGGTTTCCTTAACTTTTTCAAACAAAACAGCGCGACAGGTGCTTCGAAATGCGGTTCCTTGAGTGTCGGACCCTCAAAAACTCAAGTGGCGACTCTGTATTTTTGAGCGCTTGCCACCGGCGCTCGCGCTCCCTCGATTTTTCAAAAAAGGGCCGCAACGGCGGAAAGGAACGAAATCCTTTCTCCGAAGGGCATGCTGCCCACAGTGGCGACTCTGCTGGGGATCAATCGAACCAATATTAATTCATAATTAGAATTTAATACGCTTGGGAACAATCCCTTAAAAGCCTGTCAAAACAGTTAGCTTCGCGCTGCCGAAGGTTGGGATGGTGATTTAACAGGACCTCGTGTCCGGCCATTCTAATTTGGGGCTTTTCCGGTTGTTCACTCGCGTAGTTTCTTCTAAAGATGGACTAAATAAAGTGAGCCAAATTTGATAAGGCATTTTTATGACTTTGTGATTCTTCTTCTTTTTATCAAATTTTAGCATCTCATTTGCATCGATGTGGGAAAAGCCTCGTTGGATCGTTTTGGCAATCCGGCACGGTTTACCGAAGCCCGGGGACCCCGAATGACCAACAACCTTCGACGATGATGGGTCATGCTACCGTTCGACTGTTACTCTGCGAATACGCGGGTAACGGGAGGTATATCTGTGGCCCTAGTCCGAGGAACCTGTTACGAACCAAAACCGGCCTTTTGCATATACAAAGCATTAGAACTCTCCAAACTAGGACAGGTACCCACAGGTTAAGATCTACTTGCATCTAACCCTGTAAATGCCTATGTGTTACTGCTTTTCTTATCGCATGAACTGTACATACATCTCGTTCAGCGTAGAAGCATGTCTAGGATGGCTCCTAGGTTCTCGATCTGTTCCGAGTCTGTCTTTAGGCTTAGTAGGACACTGTCATGGCCCGATGAGGAGTCGCGCATCTCAGTGGTGCGTGTTATCATCTTTAAAATCCTGTTACGGTGGGACTTTAGGAAATCAGAAGCTTTTCTACACCTTTGCCCGTGTACCTGTTTAGGGTTTCAAACAAAAAACGAGGAACCACGGAGTAAAATGCCATGATGCTTACACCAAAAGGTAACAAGTGCCTCGTCACTTACACCGCCCGACTAATAGCACAGTGCTGCTCATGCCAATCTGGTCATGGCATCATGATATTCATGCTGAGTTGTTCTGGCTTCAAAAACTTGAAACCCCGAACATCGAAATGGGCAAAGGTTTAGACTCCTTTTGACATCCTTTAGGACCGCTCGTTCCAAACAAGGATATATCTTCGAAAAGAATTCTGAGGGCCTAAAACAGTGTCCGAAGTGTCGTGAGACAGACTTGTCTTTTGGTTCTAGAGTCTAGGGTGACACTGACGACGTTGGCTGCATCCGCTTTAGTCTTTTATTTAGATTAAAGTTACTGCAGGACCCTTATTAAACCTCCTTTTGCCTTGCAAGCAAAGATCTGAATCATTGCACCGCCAAGGAAAGTATCGAGGCCAGTCGCCAAACCCGCTTGGGAACGTCTGCATCTGAATTCGGTTCAAAGGCTTGTCAGGTCACAATCCCAATCAGTCGCCACGGAAGACTCTCCGCACACTCTGTTGACTGCTCTACAGTCAGATTCTCAGGCAGGTTCACCACCGGTTTTACAGGAAGGGCGTCCGACTACCCCAGCATCCGCATCAAGTAGCTCTGAACCACCCGTCACGATGGAACGGCCGCAACCAGAACCTCTTACCTTGGAGACCATGCTCATGAACCTTCAGGACAGTATCACCACCATGCAACAAAGGGCAGCTCAGACAGATGCTAACATTGCCCGCCTGAACGACCTCATCCACACTCGCCTTCCGCCCCCTCTCGAGGAAGAAGGTGAGGACGATGAGTCTGACCAGGAGCAACCCGTCTTGGTTCCAGATCCGCTTCACGCAGGACGTCTCATGGTGCTAAACCCGAGGGAAGGCCGCAGGCCCGTTGCAAACCTGGCAGGTGGTAGACTGCTTCCAAACCAAGAAGAACCAGCTCAGAATCCGGATGTGGTCGCACTCATGGCCAAGATGACCAAGCTGGAAGAATCCATTGCTAAGACAGAAAAGATCAATGCCGGAGGGATCGATTTGGATCGCCTTTGCCTGTATCCCAATGCCAGACTTCTTGAAAAATTCAAAATGCCGGACTTGGCTAAGTTCGATGGGAGCGGTGACCCCAGGACTCATCTCTACAGCTACCATGCCGCTATGAAACTCCTTTCTGTCGAGCCGGAGGCCATGTCGCAGCTTTTCCCTCAGACCCTTTCAGGCCCTGCTTTCCATTGGTTTTTGTCACTCGACATTGCTAAAAGGAGGACTTGGGAGGACATTGGGACTGCGTTTATTTCGCAGTACAACTACAACTCCAAGCTGAAAATGACTACCCGGGAACTTGAATCCACCAAGATGGAAGCTAAGGAGTCCTTTGCGGACTTCGTCAAAAGGTGGAGAGCTAAAGCCACACAGATGACTGATCGCCTGAGTGAGAAGGATCAGCTCCGTATCATTTCCCGCAATCTCTAACCAGACTATGCTAGGCATCTGGTCCTGGCTCAGGCATCTGCCAATTTTTGAAACCTTCTTCGACTCTGGCTTGGCCATCGAAGATGCTCTACAGAGTGGGATTCTATCAAAGGGAGAATCCTCACACGCCACCAAGTCAAAGCCTCGGGCTTATTCTGGGAACGCGAATGCGCTGTTCGGAACGGGAACTTACTCCAACACGGCAACCGTCGGTACCAACACCACTTCCTCCAGCACTGCTAATCACATTGCGGATGTCAATCAAGTCCAGACTCCGCAGAATAACCGGCCCCGGAACTAACCCTGCAGCTTTTCCGCTATCGAGGCACCTCTATCCTTGGTCTTGGAAAAGTTAGTCAAATCAGGGCATCTCAAGCCCCTGGATCCAACTCCTCTACCCAAGAACCTTTTACCCGGCTTCATAGCCAACCTTTACTGTGCTTACCATCAAGGTACGGGTCATCTCACTGACTCCTGCTTCCGCCTCCGTCATGCAATCCAGGATCTCATTGACGATGGCACGCTAGAAACCCCTCCACCACCTCAGAAACCCAATGTCATTGCCAATTCTCTCCCCAAGCACAACGCTGTACCACATATCAGCTAGATATCTCTCAGCTCCACTTATATCAACCCTAGCTCCACCATATTTGTCAGGACTTGGATTTTTAACATAGAAATAAATAACTTGTTGAAATAAATAACCTTGCTTACCATTGTATTCCCAAAATAATGTCCCATCTGTTAAACCTTACAAATAAATCCCAGTTTCAAAAGAGTAAACACTTTGGCACTCCGGCCCCAAATAGATTACACTTGCTCGTAAAGACAAATCATTAAGTTACAACCTCATCTTTATCAAAAGAAAGTCTATTACAAAGATGACTATGTAACTAAATCAGAGTTAGCTTCCAAAAATCCTTTACACTTCCAGGCACGCAAGTCATGCAAGTCACTGTCCAGCATTTAATCCTGAAAAGAAAGATTAGGTTGAGCTATGCGAGCCCAGTAGGAAAATCTTTACTAGACTTATGTGCAAATAACATGCTAAGTGCAAAAGAAAACGAATGAGAAGACATGGTCCAATCAAGCATGACAATGATCAATGTATTCACTATAACCATCCCGACAAGACTCGACAACATCAACCTCCACTAACTGTATTTCCACCCCTTGCGTTACAGTACTACATCCCGTGAGTCACCGTGTTACCACCCCTTGCGTTACGGCGAACCCCAACACCTCGGACCATCGTAGTACCACCCCTTGCGTTACGAGGTCTACTAGAGTCTCCGTATTTCCACCCCTTGCGTTACGAGACTCCCTATACCAATCCCGACTCAACAACTTCCTATTTAACCAACACGTAAACTAAGACTCTCTCATATTCACACTCATGTGTGCAACATCTCACATCATGTCAACAATACCACCGAGATACCACAAATACTCGCAAACAATCAATCATTCGATAAATCTCATCTTAACAAGGTTTACTCGAATAAATTTAGAGAGAATCCTACTAATGAGAGGTCAATTGAACAAAGATACACCAATCAATCATTGGAAGTCAATTGAATAGCTTGTGATAGTGTATGAGGTGTTACAAGGGTGTTAGAAGTGTCCGGGGTTCAAAGCAATCGAAGTAGAAGCAGCGAAGGCAAAACTGCCCATAAGGAACTGGTATCGATACGGCCAAAATGGCTGTATCGATACAGGATGCTTATCAGCAAAGTCCATTCTGTTTCAATTATGTATCGATACAGCAAGAATCCCGTATCGATACGGAGAGGTCTCGAGCAGATTTTTCTGCAGATATCAGAATTTCAAGCTCAACAACAACAACAACATCACCAAGCACGGATTTCACACATTATCAAGTTACTAACACATAAAAGTAGCAAAGAAATCCCTACCTCGATCCAAGGAACGAAACCCAACACCTCGAACGAGCTCTAGCTCCCAACTTTCAAAATTTGCCGCGATCTCCTTCCCGAACCTCACCCAATGCGATACGAGCCCGGGGTTGCGTAGAGGAGGTGAAATGATGGGGGGTTCTTGAGAGCTTGGAGGTGTTTTGGTGAGTTTTTGAGTGGGAGGAGAGGAGAGAGAGAGAAATCGGTGGAGAGGGAGAGAGAGAGCCGGTGTTTGGTTTTTGGGAAAATGATTCCCTACACTCCAATCACTCCTATTTATACCTCTAAAACTTCAAATCACACATTTACCCCTTAACCTTCCGTTCTCTCACTTAAGTCCCCAATTCAAATATTCACAAATAAATCCGTATTTTCTCATTTAGACTTTTAATCGATATCTCAAACATTAGAAATTATTCGGGTCTCTACAATCTACCCTCCTTAAAGAAATTTCGTCCCGAAATTTACAACGCAAGTCAACTAAAATTTATGCATCAATTAATCACGTTCATGTAACAACACATATCTCCACTAACAAGTTAACAATCATAAGGTTAAAAAGTTCGAGACTCACATCGATTAACTTGGAAATAAATGCGGATACTTCTCCCTCACTTCGTCTTCCCTTTCCCACGTCGACTCTTCCCTTCCGAGATGACTCCATAAGACTCGCACTAACGGAATGGTTTTACCCTTCAAAACTCGCTCGCGTGAATCTAGAATGCGTATCGGCTCTTCCTCATACGATGCATCGGCTTCTAACTCAAGTTCGGACCATTCTAGAACGTGTGACGGATCTGGCTCATACTTCCGCAACATCGATACATGAAATACATCGTGGACACCCGACAACCTCGGCGGTAACGCCAATCGATACGCGACTTCTCCGATCCTCTCGATAATATCAAATGGCCCGATGAAACGTGGCGATAATTTGCCCCTTTGCCCAAAGCGAGATAGTCCCCGACGCGACGATACCTTAAGGAACACGTGATCCCCCACTTCAAACGATAGAGGTCGGCGACGGCGGTTTGCATAACTCTTTTGTCTACTTTGAGCGGTTATTAATCGTTGGCGAATAGTCTTGACTTGTTCGGTGGTTCTCCTTTGTGCTTCAAGAAGACGTAGTCGGATCGCTCTCATGCTCTCGGAAGTTTCTTGAACTAATTCTGGCCCAACCAAAGTAGCCTCGCCCAACTCGGTCCAACAAACGGGTGATCGACACGGTCTCCCATACAAAGCTTCATACGGTGCCATCTCGATACTAGATTGGTAACTATTGTTGTACGCGAATTCGACTAACGGTAAATGATCCTCCCAACTACCCCGAAAGTCCATAACACAAGCCCGAAGCATATCTTCTAGAATTTGAATCGTTCTCTCGGATTGTCCATCCGTTTGTGGGTGATACGCGGTACTGAACAAGAGGTTTGTACCAAGAGCGGCCTGTAGACTCTGCCAAAAACGAGCGGTAAATCGTGGATCTCGATCCGACACAATAGAAACGGGAATTCCATGAAGGCGAACAATCTCACGTATGTAAAGACGGCTAAGCGACTCAATCGAATCCGTGACTTGAATCGGTAAGAAATGTGCGGACTTGGTCAATCGATCGACTATCACCCAAATGGCATCGTGCCCCCTCGGCGATCTCGGTAATCCGGTAACGAAATCCATTGTCACGTTTTCCCACTTCCACTCGGCCACAGGTAATGGTTGCAACTTTCCCGCGGGTCGTTAGTGCTCGGCTTTGACTTGTTGACATGTAAGGCATTTGGACACGAAAATAACAACATCTCTCTTCATTCCTGGCCACCAAAACTGTCTACGCACGTCGTGGTACATTTTCGTTCCACCCGGATGCACGGCTAACGGTGAGTGATGGAATTCTCTCAAAATTTCCTCCCGACACGAAACGGGTACGAACAACTTTCCCTTGTATCGCAAACCTTGATCGGCGTGAATCATCCACCCTTCTCGAACATTGCCACTAAGGAATTTGGTACGAAACTCTCCGGCTTCTTCGTCGTGTTGTTGGGCCTCAATAACTCGGGTCGATAAGGTCGATTGGACGGTTAAGTTGCACAATGTGACTCCTTCTCGAACTTCCTCAAAATGCAACGCATACGAGCCTAAGTCATTTATCGTTTTCCACTCACGGACGGCCAAACTCGCAAGTTGGGTCGATTTTCTACTTAGCGCGTCTGCTACCACATTCGCCTTCCCCGGATGATATTGTAACTCAAAGTCGTAGTCCTCTAAATGTTCCATCCATCTACGTTGTCGCAAATTGAGTTCCTTTTGAGAGAACAAGTATTTTAAACTCTTATGATCGGAAAAGACTTCGAACTTCTCACCGTAAAGATAATGGCGCCAACTCTTCAAAGCAAAGACGACGGCCGCGAGTTCTAGGTCATGGGTAGGGTAGTTTCGCTCATGAGTCTTCAACTGTCGCGAGCCATATGCTACAACACGTCCCAATTGCATTAACACGCACCCCAAACCCTCCTTCGAAGCATCACAATATACGGAATAACCGATTCCTCGTTCGGGTACAACCAAAACCGGCGCGGTAGTCAATCTCTTCTTCAATTCTTGAAAGGCCATCTCACATGCGTCACTCCACACGAAATGAGTCCCCTTACAGGTCAATTTGGTCAACGGAGCTGCTAGGCGAGAGAAATCTAGTACAAACCGGCGATAGTACCCGGCCAACCCCAAAAAGCTACGAATCTCAAATACATTCTTCGGTCGCTGCCAATTCATCACGGACTCTATCTTTCCCGGATCAACGGATACCCCATCTTTCGACACAACGTGTCCCAAGAACTTAACTTCGGACATCCAAAACTCACATTTACTAAGCTTGGCATACAAACGGTTTTCTCTCAGAAGTTCAAGAACGATAGAAAGGTGAGACTGATGTTCCTCCTCCGAAGGCGAATAGATAAGGATATCGCCCACGAAAACTACTACGAAACGGTCAAGATAAGCACGAAAGATACGGTTCATCAAATCCATGAAGGTTGCCGGTGCATTCGTCAATCCAAAGGGCATAACAATGAACTCATAATGGCCATAACGAGTACGAAAGGTAGTCTTAGGAATATCTTCTCTCCGGACTCTCAACTGGTGATAACCGGACCTCAAGTCAATCTTAGAGAAACAGGTGGCACCTCGAAGTTGGTCGAATAGATCGTCGATTCTAGGCATTGGGTACTTATTCTTTATGGTTACGCGGTTCAACTTACGGTAATCAATACAAAGACGAAGCGTCCCATCCTTCTTTTGAGCAAACAAGGCTGGTGCTCCCCACGGCGAAGTACTCGGACGGATAAACCCCAAGTTCTCCAATTCTTGCAATTGAATCTTCAACTCTCTCAACTCGGCGGGCGCGAAACGGTAAGGAGGTACGGAAATAGGAGCGGTACCGGGAAGTAAGTCAATGGAAAATTCAACTTCTCGCTCGGGTGGTAAACCAGGTAACTCAGTCGGAAACACATCCGGAAAGTCACAAACAACTAGGGGCAACTCCCCACGCGCAGACACGTCCTCATCTAAGGTCAAGCTTGCTAGCAAGGCGTACATCGATTCCGGTTCCCGAGACCCACACAAATATGGTTCCATCGGTTCCCGACGCTCCCCGAAGAACTCAAAACAGGCACCCCCAGGCGGACAAATACGGACTCGACGCTTAAAACAATCTATGGTGGCGTGAAACGTAGACAACCAATCCATTCCCAAAATAAGGTCGAACCCCGACATATTCAACACGATAAAATCGGAAGTAAAACGACGATCTCGTATAGTGAGCTCACAACCCCGGCAAATACGATCTAACGGCGATCTACCTCCTATAGGTGTGTCAACAAACAACGGAGGTTTGATACTCTCAATTTCCAATTCCAAAGCATGAGCAAAAGATGCGGCAATAAAAGAATGCGATGCTCCCGAATCGAATAATACTCTAGCAAATGAGTTAAACAAAAGAAATGTACCCCTCACTACCGAAGTCTCTGGAGCCTGAGAAGTAACAGGAGGTGGAATGGCGGAAGTGATGGCAAAAGCTCTTCCCTGGGTAGTCTGACCCTGCACGTGTCCACCCCGATGACCGGAGCCCTGAGTAGGTGTAGACGAACTAGCTCCTCTTTCAGCCTAAGATCCCTGAGCCGAAGCGGTCTGACGGAAATGAGATTGCTGCTATCTCTGAGTGCCCCAAAACGACTGTCGACTAGAACCTTGTCCACCCCTCGATTGCTGCACTGATCCTGACTCACTACGAGCCCCATCCCCGCGCGGACAATTCCTAGCGAAGTGACCGGACTTCCCGCAAGTGAAACAAGTCCCCAAGAGCCGCGGACACTGAGCACGGATGTGCCCCACTTGACCACATTCGTGGCAAGAGATCGAAGACCTATTGGAAACTCCTCTCGTTCCAAATGAAGAAGAAGGCGGGGTTCTAAAGTTTGACGGACCTTGAGAGATAGACATTTGATCCCGTTGTCTCTTCCTCCCTTGAGTACCAAAACTTCCCGACGACGAACTCACACCTCCCACTGATTGTCTCGGTTCCCATGTCTTAGGATTCTTTGGCGCCTCTCTCGGTGTCTCAATACTCCTAGCACACTCCACAACTTCGGAGAACTTTCCTTTTCGTTGCGCCACAACATACTTCTTCACGGCGTCACTCAAACCCCTCTCAAATCTCCTACACTTTCTCTCCTCGATTGCCACCATCTCCGGCGCAAAATGGGACAAAGATTGAAACTTTACCGCATATTCCGAAACAGTCATGTCCCCTTGCTCAAGCTTCTCGAATTCATTCCTCAATTGATCCCGACTCGTTTCCGGAAAATATTGCTCCTCAAAGAGCATCTCAAACTCCGCCCAAGTCAAGTTCTCAACGTCTGGCTCATCTACTTGAGCCGCGGTCCCCGCCGCTCTCCTTGCGTCTTTCCTCGATTCCAAAACCGACTCCCACCACTCGCCGGCTTCTCCAACCAATTGCACGGTGTGGGCTACCTGCCACAATCCCCACTCTAATATTGTCTTCGATGATGTTAAGAGCTCTAAAGATCTTCCGGATTTGAGTTAACCAATGGTCGGCTACCAAAGGGTCACTAATGGTTCCATCAAAGGTTGGAGGATTCCTACGGCTAAATTCCCGCATTGCTATCATAGCCCTATCCTCAGCATTCTCCCTCGGAGCTTGGTTCAATAGGTTTGCAGCTGTGAGTGCCGCAACAAGATCCCTAGCAAACTGAGTTTGATTCGGAGGCACACCTGCACCTCGACCGGCCCCAGCCCCCGGATTTTCCCCATGCTGACTAACTTCGTCCTCGGGAGGTACCCCACGGCCATGACCACGGCCACCCCGGTTTCCAACCCCACCTCGTCGCACACGCGTTCTCGGAGGCATCTTACTACAATTATAAGAAAGAGAGAGTTTATCAACAACAACATCATTTAGTGAGGTCAAAACCTCCAACTATCCCAACACGGGTCAAAACAACGCTACACCACTCTGCAGTATTGAAAAGCTATGCCACGTAAGTCAAGCAATATCAATGCACACAAGCACATGCGAGTTATGAAAATTTTTGCGTGACATTTTAAACCCATGAGACTAGAAGTCTCCCCACGGTCTCTAGGTATTCTAAACCTAGACGCTCTGATACCAATTTGTCACGACCTGGATTTTTAACATAAAAATAAATAACTTGTTGAAATAAAGAACCTTGCTTACCATTGTATTCCCAAAATAATGTCCCATCTGTTAAACCTTACAAATAAATCCCAGTTTCAAAAGAGTAAACACTTTGGCACTCCGGCCCCAAATAGATTACATTTGCTCGTAAAGACAAATCATTAAGTTACAACCTCATCTTTATCAAAAGAAAGTCTATTACAAAGATGACTATGTAACTAAATCAGAGTTAGCTTCCAAAAATCCTTTACACTTCCAGGCACGCAAGTCATGCAAGTCACTGTCCAGCATTTAATCCTGAAAAGAAAGATTAGGTTGAGCTATGCGAGCCCAGTAGGAAAATCTTTACTAGACTTATGTGCAAATAACATGCTAAGTGCAAAAGAAAACGAATGAGAAGACATGGTCCAATCAAGCATGACAATGATCAATGTATTCACTATAACCATCCCGACAAGACTCGACAACATCAACCTCCACTAACTGTATTTCCACCCCTTGCGTTACAGTACTACATCCCGTGAGTCACCGTGTTACCACCCCTTGCGTTACGGCGAACCCCAACACCTCGGACCATCGTAGTACCACCCCTTGCGTTACGAGGTCTACTAGAGTCTCCGTATTTCCACCCCTTACGTTACGAGACTCCCTATACCAATCCCGACTCAACAACTTCCTATTTAACCAACACGTAAACTAAGACTCTCTCATATTCACACTCATGTGTGCAACATCTCACATCATGTCAACAATACCACCGAGATACCACAAATACTCGCAAACAATCAATCATTCGATAAATCTCATCTTAACAAGGTTTACTCGAATAAATTTAGAGAGAATCCTACTAATGAGAGGTCAATTGAACAAAGATACACCAATCAATCATTGGAAGTCAATTGAATAGCTTGTGATAGTGTATGAGGTGTTACAAGGGTGTTAGAAGTGTCCGGGGTTCAAAGCAATCGAAGTAGAAGCAGCGAAGGCAAAACTGCCCATAAGGAACTGGTATCGATACAGCCAAAATGGCTGTATCGATACGGGATGCTTATTAGCAAAGTCCATTCTGTTTCAATTATGTATCGATACGGCAAGAATCCCGTATCGATACGGAGAGGTCTCGAGCAGATTTTTCTGCAGATATCAGAATTTCAAGCTCAACAACAACAACAACATCACCAAGCACGGATTTCACACATTATCAAGTTACTAACACATAAAAGTAGCAAAGAAATCCCTACCTCGATCCAAGGAACGAAACCCAACACCTCGAACGAGCTCTAGCTCCCAACTTTCAAAATTTGCCGCGATCTCCTTCCCGAACCTCACCCAATGCGATACGAGCCCGGGGTTGCGTAGAGGAGGTGAAATGATGGGGGGTTCTTGAGAGCTTGGAGGTGTTTTGGTGAGTTTTTGAGTGGGAGGAGAGGAGAGAGAGAGAAATCGGTGGAGAGGGAGAGAGAGAGCCGGTGTTTGGTTTTTGGGAAAATGATTCCCTACACTCCTATTTATACCTCTAAAACTTCAAATCACACATTTACCCCTTAACCTTCCGTTCTCTCACTTAAGTCCCCAATTCAAATATTCATAAATAAATCCGTATTTTCTCATTTAGACTTTTAATCGATATCTCAAACATTAGAAATTATTCGGGTCTCTACAATATTCAACCCCACTGACTATATAGCCTCAACCGATCAACCCAGGCCCATCGTGCCTTTCCCGCTCGAATCGTCCACCGAGATTCTTATATATGTGTGATTGAAGGCCAGGTCGTTGACGCTGATGCGCCTTCAGAACCTTAACAAGCTGGATCACCTGTCTCCGAAGAATCTGTCAGCTCTCTCTTCCATCAATCAATCCCTGCTGTACAGATCAATTCTGCCTCGTCGCTTGACAGCCCATACGCAACCATCGCTGGCCCGTTTCCTGATCCCTACCAGCCTTGGGTGCCTCCCTCAGATAGCAACATGCAAGCTACTGGCTGGGCCATAGCAGACAATTGGGACTACGCCATTCCTCTCATCAACGAGTGGTCAAGCTTTGAAATGGGCGGGATTCCTCCACAACCCGAAAATATCCCGTTTGACCAAGCCTGATATAATGGCTGGTTGGCTGGTTATGAAGCGGCCATGCTTGATCCTCTGGATGGCTTCTCCTTATACATGCTATTCAACCCAATCGAGCCTCCAATTCTCGAAGCAGAGTATTACTGGGATCCTGAACCAACTTGGAATGCTCCTATGGACGTTGACCCTAACCCTCTTTAAGGCTATGCTATACCAGACTACATGCTTCACTACGCAGAGGATGAACTTGTCCAGGAAGATCCACGGACCTTGGGAGACCACGTTTCCCTCTTTGGTTCGGTCTTTGATTCAGTCTGTGATACTGATCCCGACGCTGACTATGACCCATGTTCCTACATTGTCGACGAGGAAAATCCGCGCCCTCAGGTGCCTTACCCCAACAACAGGGACTACAGTATCATGGTCACGGACCGCGTTCCGCCTGCTAATCTTTGGGAAGTGGACGACATAGTGGATGTCCAGGTCGGAAATGAAGTCTGGGCTGTCAATCGTTCCCTGGCTGAAACTGGTCTTTGGGATGTTCCCTATATTGCAAATCCGGAGCCTGTTGCTGAAGTGGCTGCTGTGAAAGACTTGAGCTTTTTGGACTCCTTGCTGATGAAAGATCTGGCTGAGGATCTGGGCTTAGACATGGAAGTGCCCGTCTCTGCACCAACTACTGACAAGGGAAAGCGCAAACTGGGAGATGTCCCTGCTGACCTCTGGGATGTGAAGGAAGACCCTCAAGTCGTGCCCTCTTTGGGGAACGTTCACAATGTTACAAGGAGTGGACGGATTTTTCAGCCTGCTAATCTGCAGGCCGGGAATTCTTCCAATCCTGCTAATCAAAGGAACGAACCTGTTTCTTTCCCAAGGTGTGCACCTCTTGAGGTATCAGCTGGCAATCCGATTCCTGACTTAGTTCAGCGGCAACTTGAGCGGATTCCTGCCGCAATTTCTATCTGGGGACTGATCTGTTCGTCCAAGGAGCATCGTCAGAGGCTGTGTCACGCCCTATCCCGCCTTGAAGTCCAGGCCGACGTCACGCCAGAGGCAATGATATCTCTCATCCTCCCTCTGACCTCCAAGCATACAGTGATCTTCACGGACAAGGATCTGCCAGTCGAAGGAGTCGACCACAACCGCCCTTTGCACGTTACCGTCAAGTGTCGAGGACTCTGGGTCCCGATTGTTCTTATTGACAACGGCTCCGCTATCAACGTCTGCCCTCTGAGGGTCGCTTATCGTTTAGGACTCACCAAGAAGGACTTGGCACCTTCCAATCTGGCTGTCAAGGCATATGACGGCACCCGTCGCGTAGTCGAGGGTATTTTGAAGCTCAAACTCGATGTTGAGGGTTTTGAGATGGACGTGGAGTTCCATGTCGTGGACATTCTTGCGACTTTCAATCTTCTATTGGGCAGGCCGTGGCTTCATCGATCCGACATCATGGCTGTGCCATCTACCCTCCACCAAAAGGTTATTCTGGGACTACCTACTGGTACTTTAACTATCTGCGGGGACTCTGGCATCCGCCCGCTCAAGGAGGATGGGACTCCTATTTTGGGAATTCAACATGGCGAAGAAGACGTCGATCTCGGGGGTTTCTCTTTTGATACTTCAGGCACAGTGATGGCCATCAACGTGGATGGGAACTTCCTCGTAAGCTCTGTCGCGTTGGACATTATGAGGAGGATGTCTTATTTCCCGGGCATTGGTTTAGGTTCTCGCCGTCAAGGGGTCCCGGAGTTCCCTACTTTTCCTTTCAACGAGGGCCGCTTTGGTCTGGGGTATATCGCATCTGCCAAAGATGCCAAGCGGAGGAAATATATGGGAAAACCTCGGACCCTCTGAGGCGGTCCCAAATTTGTACGAGAGGTGGGAAATGCCGCTTACACTGGGCAGGCTGAGCCCTTCATTCATTCCGAAACCGGGGAGCTGCTGCCTGGGTTTGAGATTTTCGCTGATGACACTTGGTCAAGCAGTGATGATGAACCAACAAAGGAAGAATTCAAGAGGAAGCTTAATCAGGAGAAGATCAAGACTGACTGGCTGAGATCTATCAATCAGGGAAATTTGGAGCTGCTGTTCCAGGAATTCTCCCAAGTGGGTTTGGCTGGGGAAGCTGAAGAGGCCGAAGTGCTAATGCTCGGGCCCGACGCCCTCGAGGATCCCACCTCTCTCATTGTGAAAGCCAAGGGCTCTCTAAATAATTGCATTTTCAAGCCACACCGGACTTGCATTAACGACACTTCTGAGTCTGAGTCTGTGTCTGAGTCAGAGTCTGTTTCGTCCTCTAAGTCTAGCTCTGAGTCGGAGTTTGTGCCTCTGGGCCCTCCACGTCATAGCTTTTATTTCGAGTTTGACTCTCTTGTACTTGGCGACCCTTCAGGGGCTTGTGAAATGAACGAAGCATCTTCTGACTATTTCAATGATCTTTATATAAAATGTGTCGACCCTGACGATGAGGGGATAGATTTCGATGGGGACATTCCCAAGGAAATCCGTGCCTTCATCGAAAGGGAGGACGAAAGGCATGCTCAGCCATTAAAAGAAGAAATAGTTTTTATAAATTTGAAAGATGAAAACGATCCCCGGATGGTTCAAGTGGGCTCCACACTTTCACCAGAGGAGCATCGCGATTTCAAAGAGTTGCTCACCGAGTTCAGTGACGTTTTTGCGTGGTCTCATCGAGATATGCCCGGAATCGATCCCGAGATTGTGGAGCATCGCATTCCTTTGTTTCCAGATGCCAAGCCTGTGAAGCAGAAACTCCGACGGATGAGGCCGGATTGGGTTCAGAAGATTAAGGAGGAGGTTACTAAGCAGATTGACGCTGGCTTTCTCATGGTCTCTCAGTATCCCACATGGGTTGCCAACATTGTCCCTGTTCCTAAGAAAAATGGCCAAATTCGAGTTTGCGTTGATTTTCGGGACTTGAACAAAGCGAGCCCCAAAGACGATTTTCCCTTACCACACATCGATGTGCTTGTGGACAATACTGCGGGGCATGCTTTGCTCTCGTTCATGGATGGCTTCTCTGGCTACAACCAAATTCTCATGGCGCCTGAAGATCGTGAGAAAACCACGTTCATCACTAAGTGGGGGACTTATTGCTATCTTGTCATGCCTTTCGGCTTGAAGAACGCCGGGCCCACTTATCAGCGAGCCGCTACCACCATCCTGCATGACATGATGCACAAAGAAGTCGAGGTCTACGTCGATGACATGATCGCCAAATCCAAAACTCGAGAAGGTCATGTTCCTGTGCTTAGGAAGTTCTTCGAGAGATTACGAAAGTTTCGTATGCGTCTAAATCCTCAGAAATGCACCTTTGGGGTTACAGCTGGTAAGATGCTTGGTTTCATGATCACTTCTCGTGGAATTGAGGTCGACCCGTCAAAAATCAAAGCAGTCCTTGATATGAAGCCACCAGATTCTGAAAAGGGGGTGCGAAGCTTTTTGGGGAAGGTACAGTTCATCAGCAGATTCATCGCCAAGTTGACTCTAACTTGCGAGCCGATATTTCGTCTATTGAAGAAGAATACTCCGTTTGTTTGGACAGACAAGTGCCAGGCGGCTTTCACCTCCATTCAAACCTACCTGCAGAACCCTCCGATTTTAATGCCACCACTGCCAGGGAAACCCTTAATACTTTACTTGTCTGTAAATCCTTCGTCTATGGGGTGTTTGCTAGCTCAAGAGGGAGAAAAGGGAGTTGAAAAAGCCATATACTACCTGAGTAAGAAGATGGTTGGCGCTGAAGAACGCTACACCGCTCTTGAAAAGACATGTTGGGCTCTTGTTTGGGCGTCCAAGAAATTAAGACACTACATGCTGGCTTACCCAGTGAAGTTGATTTCTCGGATGGATCCTCTCAAGTATCTGTTTGAGAAGCCTGCGCTTACTAGTAAGCTAGCGCGTTGGTTACTTTTGCTCGCAGAGTTTGACCTCGAGTATGTCACTAGGAAGTCTGTCAAGGGATGCGCGGTCGCTGAATTCCTGGCTGATCATCCTGTCAATGGACCAGAGGACTCGGATTTTGCATTTCCAGATGAAGGGATAATGGCGATTGTCAAGGACACCTGGACCCTTTATTTTGATGGAGCAGCCAATCAGAAGGGATACGGGATTGGGGTTTCGCTGATAACCCCTGAAGGTGCTCACATTCCGTTGGCATTTAAACTCAATTTCGATGTCACGAACAACCAAGCTGAATATGAGGCCTGCATTGTTGGCATGGAAGCTGCTCTTACGCTTGGTGTGGAGAAACTCGAAGTCATTGGTGATTCCAACCTTGTCGTTTCTCAGGCTAACGGGGACTGGAAAGTTCGGGAGGATAGATTAAAGCCTTATCACCAAGACCTGGAGGACCTTATTCCTCGTTTCAATAAAGTCACGTTCACGCACATCCCTCGGATGAAGAACCAGTTCGCCGATGCTCTAGCAACTCTGGCTTCCATGGTCGAGCTTCCGATTGGTGTCAAGCTTCGACCTATTCTCATTGAACAGCGGGACTTGCCTGCTTATCAGTACATGAACGCCGTCGATGATGTTGATGATGGCCTACCCTGGTATCATGATATTTGGAATTTCATTGAAAGTGGTCAGTTCCCGCCTGACACCACTAAGAAGGATCAAACAGCGCTGCGAAGGTTGGCTGCTCAATACATTATCTGTGGGGGGAAGCTGTATCGGAGATCTTACTGCGGAATGCACAAGCTCTGTGTCAGTGATACTGAGGCCATCAAAATCATGGAGGAAATTCACAAGGGAGTTTGTGGCCCTCACATGAGCGGGGTCATGCTCGCCAGAAAAATCCTGCGATAGGGTTACTTTTGGTCTACCATGGAATCTCAATGTGTGGATTATGTACGCCGCTGTCATAGGTGTCAAATCCATGCTAATCTCATGCACGTTCCTCCTTCTAAACTGTTCGGCATGACATCGCCTTGGCCCTTTTCTGTTTGGGGTATCGACGTTATCGGCATGATCAGGCCTTTTGCTTCGAACGGACATCGGTTCATTTTGGTGGCAATATATTACTTCACCAAGTGGGTCGAGGCTGAATCCTACAAGACCCTGACGGCGGTTCAGGTTGCTCAGTTCATCCGAAAGAACATCATCTATCGGTACGAGGTTCCACAGGTGTTCGTTTCTGACAATGGGGTCCATTTCAAAGGCAGGGTGTTAGAACTTTTCGAGGAATTCCAGATTCAGGTTCATCACTCAACGGTCTATCGCCCTTAGACGAATGGGGCGGTTGAGGCAGCCAACAAGAACATCGAGACTATCATCAAGAAGTCCGCAGAGTCCGCCAGGGACTGGCATGAGCAGCTGCCTCTAGCTCTTTGGGGGTATCGCACGTCAATTCGAACATCAACCGGGGCCACCCCTTTTTCCCTAGTCTATGGGATGGAAGCTGTGCTTCCCATCGAGCTTGAAGTACCAACTTTGAGGATCATGGCTGAATGTGAACTCACGGAGTCCGAATGGCTTAGCGGGAGGTTTGTTGAACTTATGCTCTTTGATGAGAGAAGACTTCGTGCCTTGTATCATGTTTAGGGGTATCAGCGCAGAATTGCTCGGGCATTCAACAAGAAAGTGAAGTCTCGTGACTTGGCTGATGGGGATATGGTCACAAAGGAAATCCGGGCTCCCATCTTCGATCTACGTGGTAAGTTCCGCCCGAAGCGCGCAGGACCTTACATTATCAAGACCATCCTCTCGGGTGGGGCGGCTCAGCTCATTGATCTAGACGGCAACGAGTTCAACACTCTGGTCAACCTGGATCAACTTAAACGTTACTATCCTTGAGAGAAGCTCGTTGGGCCGAAAACCACAAGGGTGGGCGGTTCCAAGCAAAAATTAGAGCAAGCCTGCTAGACTGAAAACCCAAGGGGGCAGTTTAGGCAAAAATAAATAGGCATTCGATCAAAGCTCGCTAGACTGAAAACCTGCAAAGGCAGTTCTAGGCAAAAATTAGAGCGCAAAAGGAGAGCCAAAATACACGAGCGAACCTAAGCCTGAACTACGTTTTGACCTGATTCCCTAGCTTGGGATACGTAGGCAGTCTCTCTGTGAGATTCGGTCACAATCAACCAACTCGATCCAGGGTTTTTATCCCAAAGTCTACCTCAACATTCAAGCGGCGTGGTGTTCAACACTTGGACCAAAAAGGGGAAGATTCTTAATCTTTCACCTTTATTCAAAACTGTTATTTCTATTACATAGGCTGAGCAGGGCCCTAGAAAAACGGTAAAGCATCAAAAACAGAACGAAATGCTAAGAGGCCCACATGGGCTCACAGTTTATTCTAGATCATTGGAGTCGTGTCAGGAGTCAGTCTGTGTTTTGTCTCCTTGCAACCTCTTCTCTTAGCCATGCTACATAGTGGCGTTTGAGTCTCGTGCTGAAGTCGACTTCCACTCCTCCGAGTTCTCTCAAGCCCCAGTTACGCTCATACCCTACCAGATGTTGGGCTGTGAATGCTGGAATCTGGAAATCTTCTATCCCAGCTCGATGAAAGCCTTGGCTCATGCCTAACTGTCGCAGAATACGACCTGGAATATAGAATGTGAAACTGGACAACCCAGCAATCACCATTCTCTCAAAACCTGCAGAGTGCATAGCCATGTCCGGGATGTTCAGGGCTTCGTGCCGCCAGACGATCTCACGCGGAGACATCTCCCTCATTAAGGTGTACCACTCCTCCTCAGACATCTCTGGGTACAGCATTCCCCTTTGATGCATTCGCCCGGGCAAACGGGGCCAGTTCGCTTCAGGAGCCGAGATTAGCCCGAGTTTGTCGCACAGCCACAACTGTATGAGCGAAAAAACGAGTAAGGAGCCACATAAGCCTGAGCGAAAGAAAACAAGTAAGGAGCCTCTATATAGCCTTAGCCGAGAGTTGAGGTAAAAGCAGACTGTGTGAAAGCCGAAAAAAGGTGAGCTGAGTGAGAATTTACCTGCAACAGGAGTGGGCTGCCACCGAACGTGTTCGTTTGACCGGTGGCCACCAAATCCAAACCAATGAGCGTTTTGGCGAGCACCATGGGAACTACGTTCTTTCGAACACCCATCTGTGTAGCCACGTCAACCAGCGAGGGGTCGGGTCGTCCGTGCGGAGACAGTAGCAAGTATGCGGCCAGTATGCCAATTGACATGGCAAATCGACGTCGAGCCTGCAGAACAGTATCCGCTGGATTGCCGTCGGGCCCGTACCATTCCATTAGGCGCACGACATTTATCTGTCCGCCAATCAGCAGGCCTTCCGCCGCACCCCTTGAAATATTCAGACAGGTTTTCAGCAGCTTCGACATGCTTTGCCTGTAAGGTGGCACGACAATCACGCTCGAAGCAAAGCCTTGGAGATATGCCTGGAATTCTTCCACGGTCGGGCACAGCTCGTTGTCCCCAAATCGGAACACATGGACGTCCCGGTCCCAAAACTGCAGGGCTGCTCTCAGGATTTCGGGGCGGAGCCTTACACTTTTTAAGAAGCGAAAGGCGGCCAGCCCATGAGAACGGAAGCATAGCCAATCGCTCGCAACAAATTCTTCGAGCCACGGGCTGATTAATGTGGGGAGATGATTTGCCATTGGGGGAAAACTGTCTGAAGTTTTCTACGGAGAGCATACCCTTCATTCAGGGAGCTACTCCTCTTTTATAAGCCAAGGAAGTGTGTAATGTTTTTCCCTTGGATGAGGTGTCCATGAAAGGTGTCCCCCTTAGTCATTAAAAGCAAGGACACACCTCTGGGAGGAACCAGAAGCCCCCTGCACGTCCAGAGCTGCTGGCAAAGCCTGCCACCCTTTACTTTCTGAATGGGTCAAGGCTGGCCACTGTAATAGGAGTTTTCAATCGCGCGATGGTTCTAAAGTGTCGCGCGACTGTTTGTACTCGCGCGATGGTTTCTCTCACTCGCGCGAGGGTTAAGCTTAAATTCGGCACAGTAAGGCAGGCTACTGTCTTTTTGGGGTTATTTTCCGAATTTCGACTCGGGCCAGATTTTGAAATTCCGAAGCTTCCAGTAGATCATTATGGGTGATTATGACTACGTCGAAGCGTTGTTTGTTCAAATTGCACGTTCGGTGACGAATTCAGTCCCTCGAATGGATAACGGCCGGATGGTCCTTATTTAAAGTCGTTATTTAGCCGGTCAAGCCGGGCGAAAGGTCGTACAATTTACAAAGCGAGCATTGAAGAGCAGAGCCAGAAGTTCAGGCAGCCTGATGGTTTTACTAATTACAACATGGTTTTCCCACGGGATTCAGAAATATCCCCTCAGCCTTGCTTCGACTTCAACGCGAAGCCATCTTACGTAACGACTCTCCAACCATGTCTTGAACTCTGGGATTGGTTCCTTCAGTGTCCTATCGCTCCAATTGTCTTTGTAGCAGCGCAATTGCCACGAATCAAATGCAGGGATGTCGAAATCTTCCGCCCTATAACGCTTATACCCTTGGCTCCTCCCGAGCTGTCGGAGTGTACGCCCTGGAACGTAAAATGTGAAGCTCGATAGGCCAGCGATTATCACTCTCTTGAATCCAGCTGAATTGAGCGTCATTACTGGAAGGTTTAACCAGAGACATCTCCAGACTATGTCCTCATAGTGCAGATCATTCAGAAATGCAAACCATATGTCCACCGTCAGGTCGGGGAATATCATTGGTCTTTCGACCAAAAGCCTGGGGAACTCTTCAAAGCCAGCCTGTGGCTCTTCTAAAACCCCCACTTTGTCCGCCAGCCAGAGCTGCATGGGAACAGAGGACAAATCAGAAATCAAATACAGCTTGAGTATTTGGGGTAAAAATGAAGATGCAAGAAATTGTGCCGAGTGGGAATTTACCTGGAGCAGGATAGGGCATCCGCTGAAGGAGTCAGCTTGCTCAAGTTTCAGCATGTCTAAACCCAGGAGCGTTTCCGCTAAAATCACCGGCATGATATTTTTCTGAGCATCCATTTGCAGGGCAATGCTCACTAATTTGGGATTCGCTCCTCCTTCAACGGGAATCAGCATATACGCAGCCAGTGCGCATATGGACAAAACGAAGCGTCTGTGAGCTTCCCCTACGTAGTCTCCCAGGGCTCCCTCGGGTCCATACAGCTCAATTAGGCGGAAGATGTTGAGTTCGCCATTCTGAATGATACTGGCCGTCAGTGCCTCTGGAATATTGAGTCTCGCTTGTAGGATTTGCTCCATGTCTTCGTGAATGGGCGGAACCGCAAGAACGTCTAGGTTGGCGAAGCCTGGCACGTACGCTTGAAATTCTTCTATGGTAGGGCACATCTCGTCTTGTCGGAATTGGAAGACATGCACGATCGGATCCCAAAAAGGCAATGCGGCTTGGAGGAGCTCGACGCACGGTCGAGCGAATCGGAGATCTCGGATTGAGGACAAGCATCGAGACCGGGGGCTTGCCCAGTTTATGGTTTCTTCTCTCAGTAACCAAAAGTCGAGTAATTCCGTCAATGCATCTCCCATTTTTGGTAATGAAGAGGGGTGCACACTACATTCCTCCTAGAAGCCTTCCTTCTTATAGGCCAAATGTGGTAGAATTGAAGCTTAGGTGTCCTACCACCTTGCCATGCAAGGACTCCCCTCTTTCTGCAACATCAGAATAGCTCCCAAGACGTGGAACAATGAACAGGATAATGGCAATAATTTGGTCAAACCAAGGCAGCTTAGCAGGATTTGACTATCGCGCGACACTTCCAAAGCATCGCGCGACAGAGATTACTCGCGCGACAGTTCCAAACCATCGCACGATGGTTTGTCTGCAGTTTTGACAGATTCCAACAGCTACTATCCAATTTTGGTCGTTTTCATTTCCAAGGGACTTTCTGCACTTTTAATGATTCCAGCAAGTCATTATAAGCATTTATGACTGTATCCAAGCATCGGATTCCAAATGCCATGCTCGACGAAGATTTTGGACCCTCGGAGGTCCGTTTCGAGTTCAAATCGAGGTTTCGGGAGGTTGAAACTCGCCTTGGAGGCCCTAGCCCATTTTGGTCATGCCATACAGGTCAACTAGACCTTAAGTGACTGTGTGGAGGTGTCGGTTTCAGTCCGGGACATAATTGAGTCTTTCTTGGATGTGTTATGCCATTTTCGCGCCATTTTGTGCGTTTTTCGGTATGAGTCTATCCTCGGGACGTTTTGTTCAGTTCCGTTGATTGGTACAGGTCATGTTGACCGTCATTGACCTTTCATAAGTGTCAGTTTTGTCTTCAGCAGAATATTGTGAGTTTTGGCGTATTAATGCCCAAAATTTCATTATTTCTCGTATCCTAGCCGTATCCTAGGGTACTTTTCCTATTTCTTTCAGAGCTAGACCAGTTTTTATACTCATATGTGTCTGTGAATGGTCTCGGTGTGTTGTCAATGCAAGTTTGGTATTAGTGGCGGGTTTTACTTTCTCTTATTCATAACGAGAAACGATAAACTTGAAAAATGCAAATTTCCATAACAACCGTGATCTATCCATGTCAACTACTATATCAATGGCACATCGGCCAATCAAAAGCGCCAAGTCAAGTCAGGGCACATGCGCCCGCTAGTCAAAAGGCACGCAGGCCCTCAAAGTATCTGTCAAAAGCTATCTACTTGGGCGCGCAGGCCCGGAATCAAAAGCAAAAGCAGCATGCAAAAGGGTAACGGAGGCTTCATCATTGCCTTCCGCGCACTCAAAGCCCGTCCCCGCTACCCGCATCGTCCCGTAACTCCTGGGGATCGTCTCTGTACCCCGGATCGTCAATGGAGTCGTCGGAGCCACTGCTAGTGGACGAGTCCTCCTCGTCCTCTCCTTCCTCTCCTTCCTCCTCGTCCTCTTCTTCCTCTCCTTCCTCTTCTTCCTCATCCTCGGAGGTCTGACCCAAGATTAGCCGCTTCTGTCGGCCCGGCTCCTCTATTGTCGGCTTCTCGCGCTTCTTAAGTTGGTACCGAAGCTCAGCTTGCCTCACGGCTTGTCTGGCTTCTTCCTCGCGTGCGCGTGCCGTCTGTAAGCCCCTCGTCTGTCGCTCCGTAGTAGTGGCCGGAGGTGTGGGTTTCTTTGCCGCCGCCTTCTTCGGTGGCGGATCTCGCGCACTCTTCCTCCTAGGGTTCATCTTCCCCTGCACCTGCATTGGCATTTCATTTCAAAGCATGAGTATCTATTGTGCATATTGTATTTCTGTATTGAGAGCAGGTACAGTCTATCAAGCTATCAAAGCAGGAATGTATCGAAAGCAGGAATGTATCGCAGGCAGGAATGTATCGAAAGCAAAGTGTATCGAAAGCAGGAATGTATCGTTTTTCATACCTGGGTCCTCTGAACGACGGCTGGCTGAGTCGGCTGTGGTGTCGGCACCTGGTACTGCAACTCCAGTGGTAGGCCGCTCGCCGCTCTTCTCACCACGTTCTCCAACGCCAGCATCCGTCGAACGGCTTCGTTCACCCACTCAGTTGGCACCTGCATGCAATTCAAGTTTATCTAGCTATTCAGCATATAATTCAAGTATTTGGAATTGAAAAGCAATATTGGAAGCTGGGTCTTACCGAAACAGTCACAGGAGTGGGCTCCGCTCTCGCAGGCACTAACTGTAACTCCGCAGGATTCCCTTGGCTGTCAACCACAGGAATCCTCCAAAGTAGTGCAGGAAGTCCACCAGCCACCGGTCCGCTCGGGGCTCGCCTTGCCCGGCTCTCACCTCCTCTCCGTCCCTCTCCAGCTGCTCTCCTCTCCCTAGCGGCCCCTACGACCTGGCCCCGCACCTCTCTCAGGCCACGGATCCCCAGTGGACCCGCCAGGAAGTCTCTCTGGTAGACTGCATAGTCCCTCTCAGGATGCAAGTAGAGCGCAAGCTCAGTGTCCGGCCTCGTGTACCTCTCTAGCTCAGCCCGTGTGTACTCTCCCGTGTGTGAAGCTCGAGGTGGAAGTGGCCCTGGCACCTGGAACTCAGGGTAACCAAGCGACTGGCGCGTCACTCGATCCCCCAAGTACCACTGCCAACCGAAGGCCGACTCCAGTAACACCCTGCTGGCTGTGACAACTCTGCTCCGGGCCAAGTACTCTGGCTCTGGTCCCGCTCTCCTCCAGGGATCCCAATTGACCTGCAATTCAAGGCAAACGAGCAATGCGAGCAATTGATCAGTGACAGCATTAAAGCAAGGAAATGAATACATGTCTAATGCTTATGATTACGTGTTCATACCTGTGAGGCCCTGAGCTCGTCCAAGTACAGCCTGAAGGCGTTGAGCTCACCTCTCCCTTCTTTCTTCCCCATGCTTGCCTTACTCCACTTCAGCGCGCGAGGGAGGGTGCTCAGGTCTGGATGCTTGCACTCTGGCGGATACATCCGCAAAACCTCGTAGGCCCAAAGCTGCACAATGTTTAGACAAATTCAAACATTAGTCAAGGCATACAGTATTTGAAATTGAAACAGTCAAGCAGACTAAACAATGGACAAGCATAATCAAATTGTGCTTAATAAAGGGTTAGAATCGTACCTCCCAAACCCTCCAGTAGCCAGCCATGCTCTTACCCGTCCTCGACGAGTTGCCAAAGAAGTGGTAGGCTGTCCCAAGAGTAGCTCCACCCCAGTCGAAGCGTGAGGCCGTCCTCAAGTCCGTCAGCACTGGCAAGTAGGAGAGGTGGACTTTACTTCGTCTGTTCGGGTACAGAGTGGCACCAAACAGGTATAGTAGGAACGCCCGGGCCATCTGCTCCGCCTCCCGGTCGTTCGTCACCTCCTTCTTCAGGTAGCCCTTGAACTGGTCATACCTCGCCATCCCCACCTCTATCTTGGGCGCTTTGCCCAGAAACCACTCCAGAGCAGCCCGATCCTCCTGGATCCCCGAGTCGAATGATATGGGCTCACCTCCAACCCTCAGCCCTGTGATCGCTGCAAAGTTTGCAGGCGTCACTGTCATCTCCCCGGGAGGTAGATGGAAGGTATTGGTGGTATCCCTCCACCTCTCAGCAAGCGCAACAAGGACGGCGTGGTCGTTCCTCGCAGGGGTCAAAGTCTGTACGAACACCCCAAAGCCTGCCTCGTCCACCAACTGCCTCACTCTCTCAGGCAGCCCCTCGTACAGCCGTAAGGACATACACGCGCCCCCGAAGCCGCAGATATCCCTCTGTCCCGCTCCAGCCTGTTTCAGACACAAAAACAAGCAGCAAAAGGGTTTATCAGTATACAGGAAGTTCATTCTCAAGTTTTAGGTAATCAATGAAGCCTAGGACACATGTTCGGCTTGAGTTCTATGCCATGGCTCGACTCGGGAGTGTGGTGTGCTATTCTAGATTCCCGTGCATACAGAGTTCTCATTTTCGAGTTCTAGGTAATTAATGAAGCCTACAACGGATGGTTGGTTCAAGTTATTACATATTGGGCCTACGTTATAAGAAGTACATAGGTTTAGCATGCTTTGGCTCGCAAGTTATCTGTGCAATTCTAAGTTCAAGCATGTTCTAAGCAAGTATCAAATGTGAACTATCAAAGCAAGAATATCGAAATCAAGTTACAAAAGGTGTTTTCTGGGAATATACCTCCATCCACGTCGCTGCAATGTGGGCCCGGGGATCTCTCAACACCAACTCGTCGTCGTAGTCTCTCTGCGACGGTACGCGTGCCCCAATGCCTGACGGCACAAAGAGGTGCGGCGTAGGAAGCACATATGCTCCCGCTGAAAAGCCCCGGCGACTCGTGTCTTTTGCCTCCGCCATGGCCGTAACCCTAGGCCCCTGTGCCTCTGCTCTGGCCCTCTCCTCGGCCTCCGCCTTTCTCAAAAGGTCCTCTCTCTCCTGTCTCTCTCTATCGGCCCTCTCCGCGGCCTCCGACGCCTCAATGGCCCGGGCACGATCCTCCCTGGCCTTTAGGACTAACTCCCCAATCAGGGGGTTGTCCTCAAGAAGCCTCGCCAATGCCTCGTCTGTCAAGAACTCGGCGACGTCGTGTTTTGTGATCGGCCTATGACTCGACGACGTCACCGCGGGCTGAAACAAAATGTCCTCCTCTCGGACCTCAACCGAAGTCTCTGTGACCTCCGCCTCTGCATCTACAACACTTTTGCCCTTCGCCGAATCCCTCGGCGGGGACCCGATTGGCTCAACAGTATCATCTCCGACCCCACTACTACTGCCTCCTCCAGCTTCAACCCTCGCGCGAGGCTCCTCCTCTGTCGCGCGAGGGTGCTCTCCAGCACCAGTCCCTCCTGCATCTCCTAGACTCACCCCGGTCACAACTGACTCTCCTACAGCCGTACTCGAGTCCAACTGCTCAACACTGCGCCCTACGGCCCCAACATCAACCGTCGCGCGAGCCTCTGGCTCTGTCGCGCGACACTCCTCACCACCACCAGTCGTCTGCTCGCGACTCTGTTCGCCATCGCCGCCACCTACCACCGCTGCACCGGCGTCTGTACTAACCTCCACGACGGCCTCTTCTGGCGGTTGATCCTTTGTTTTGATACTCTTGGACCCTCCTCGGTCCTCCGGTTGATCAACAAATTCTCCCCCGCCTCCTCCGTCCCCGTGGTCAGCCATGGATCCCCGATCAAGAGTGGCTTTGTTGATTTCGTGGTTGAAATCGAAGTTGGAAGAGATTTGGGAGGAAGAACAAGAGTTGGGAGAGTTCTGAGAATTTGAAACTATTTGGAACTGTTCCTGTAACGTCCCCCGCAGAGTTTAAACGAATGGAACGGGTTTGGGCCGGGTCTGGGCCTGTTCAGATCCAAGCCCTAATAACAAACCCTCGCGCGATGGTTCCCAAGTGTCGCGCGACACTTCGTTTTGGGCCTCAGGCCCAATCCAGGTTCGGGGTCTGGCCCAATCTCAATTGCCTCATCGTTGGGGTCCATGACTTTTTGATATATTGCGCAATGAATTTGAGGGTCATTTTGGAAGTCTTGCCTTCAAGCCCGAAGATTTTTGCATCCCCAGCAGTGGTCCGCCCGCAATCAGCGACGATCCATCCGTCCGATCTTCAATCAGCGACGATCTATCCGTCCGATTATCGATCAAGCGACGATCCATCCGTCCGATCATCAATCAGCGACGATCCATCCGTCCGATCTTCAAATCAGCGACGATCCATCCGTCCGATCTTCAATCAGCGACGATCTATCCGTCCGATTATCGATCAAGCGACGATCCATCCATCCGATCTTCAAATCAGCGGCGATCCATCCGTCCGATCTTCGATCAGCGACGATCTATCCGTCCGATTATCGATCAAGCGACGATCCATCCGTCCGATCTTCAAATCAGCGACGATCCATCCATCCGATCATCAATCAGCGACGATCCATCCGTCCGATCTTCAATCAGCGACGATCTATCCGTCCGATTATCGATCAAGCGACGATCCATCCGTCCGATCATCAAATCAGCGGCGATCCATCCGTTCGATCTTCGATCAGCGACGATCTATCCGTCCGATTATCGATCAAGCGACGATCCATCCATCCGATCTTCAAATCAGCGGCGATCCATCCGTCCGATCTTCGATCAGCGACGATCTATCCGTCCGATTATCGATCAAGCGACGATCCATCCGTCCGATCTTCAAATCAGCGACGATCCATCCGTCAGATCATCAATCAGCGACGATCCATCCGTCCGATCTTCAATCAGCGACGATCTATCCGTCCGATTATCAATCAAGCGACGATCCATCCGTCCGATTATCGATCAAGCGACGATCCATCCGTCCGATCTTCAAATCAGTGACGATCCATCCGTCCGATCATCAATCAGCGACGATCCATCCGTCCGATCTTCAATCAGCGACGATCCATCCGTCCGATCATCAATCAGCGACGATCCATCCGTCCGATCTTCAATCAGCGACGATCTATCCGTCCGATTATCGATCAAGCGACGATCCATCCGTCCGATCATCAAATCAGCGGCGATCCATCCGTCCGATCTTCGATCAGCGACGATCTATCCGTCCGATTATCGATCAAGCGACGATCCATCCGTCCGATCTTCAAATCAGCGACGATCCATCCGTCCGATCATCAATCAGCGACGATCCATCCGTCCGATCTTCAATCAGCGACGATCTATCCGTCTGATTATCGATCAAGCGACAATCCATCCGTCCGATTATCGATCAAGCGACGATCCATCCGTCCGATCTTCAAATCAGCGACGATCCATCCGTCCGATCATCAATCATCGACGATCCATCCGTCCGATCTTCAATCAGCGACGATCCATCCGTCCGATCATCAATCAGCGACGATCCATCCGTCCGATCTTCAATCAGCGACGATCTATCCGTCCGATTATCGATCAAGCGACGATCCATCCGTCCGATCTTCAAATCAGCGACGATCCATCCGTCCGATCTTCAATCAGCGACGATCCATCCGTCCGATCATCAATCAGCGACGATCTATCCGTTCGATTATCGATCAAGCGACGATCCATGCGTCCGATCTTCAGATCAGCGACGATCCATCCGTCCGATCATCGATCTTCGACGATCCATCCGTCTGATCATCGATCTTCGACGATCCATCCGTCCGATCATCAACCAGCGGCGATCTATCCGTCCGATCTTCAATTTCCCTTGGTGCACGCTATTTTTATATACTCGTCTGCATTTTCTGTTTTAATCGGCTTTTGGGCGGATTTGGTGGGTGTCTAGAAATCTTTGACGTTACCCGTACCAGTCAATGGTGCTCCGCGTGCCGTCAAAGAGGGACTACTGTAGACACCCTAATCTGGGTCTCCCGATTGTTTTACTTTGTTTTACGGTTTTCTTGTTTCCCCGATGATGAAATCAGATCAAACGAGCTTGGATTGGGGATGGATTGAGCTTGGAATGCTTAGAACCCTGCTTGAACCTTTTGAACCCCTCTGAACCTTCAGTCAAACCCTAGGCCCAGATTTGACCATCGCGCGACCCTACATGTTCCTCGCGCGATACTCAGCTTGCCAGGTGTGGTCAAAGTCAAACTGTTGACCCTCGCGCGATGGTTCCGATCCCTTGCGCGATGGTTCCGAACCCTCGCGCGATGGTTCCCTCCTGTCATTATCACATAATCCAGCTGGACTTGTGATGATTGGGTGTCACATGGGCTGGAACCCCGTTTTCCTTAGCTGAACAGGGTTCTGGCAGGCTACACCCTCACAACCACTCCCACTCACCTTGTTGGCTAGCTTGTCCACCAAGTTGTGACCAGCCTTGTTGGCTGGTTGCAAAGCCAAGTTTGGCCACCACCTAGCCCTTCCACTTCCCCTATAAATATACCCATTGGTCTTCCATGTTAAGGGTTCCAAGAAAATGATTAAGAAGCTTAATCACCATTCACAAAGCAATTAGTGTTCTAGCACAAAGTCACTAACCTAAACCACTTCCTAGTCTTCCAATTAAGTGTTCCACACACACACACACTTAATCAAAGGGCTTCATCAATCAATCCAATCCATTTCCAAACCCTTTCCAAGCAAAGGTATAATGTTTGGCCTGTTTCTGTTTTGATCCCTGAGAGGGGCTGACAGGGCCAAGGCTGGTAATTAATACCATGTCCTGGTCCTAAAGCCAGCAGAGTTACAAGAATCTGTGACGGCTAAACCCTCGCGCGATGGTCCACAATGCTCGCGCGACACTTGTGTCAGCAAGAGAATGGTCCTCGTGGGGAAGGGAGGCTAGTCTTTCATGTTTTTGCAATACTAGCATGCCTATTGTACTTTATTTTGATTTTTTAGATCACTGTTATGCATGCAAAACAAAACACAGTAGCTTAGTTATTTGTTTTGAATAGCATGGAATGCCCTTGGGTTTTCCTGGATCTGTCTCAGGACCCCAAGCATGCAAAGCAATTCCTGGAAGTCCAGTCAGGAATGTCGCGCGAGACTCCCTCTCTGTCGTGCGACAGTTCTGTTTATTCCAGAAATGGCCCTTGCATGGGCAACTAGGCCCTTGGTCTCCTTTTATCCCCCCACTGTTTAGGGGTTGTGTTTTCCTTTATTCAGTTCCATTTTCAAGCTGTCTGTAATAATTAGTATTTTACAGTCTCTTTGATAAACTGCTTGGTTTCCCTCCTGGGTGTGCACTGGTCCTTCCAGAGCCCAGAAGGGGATGAAATTGAAACTGTGGTGAGATGACAACACTCGCGCGAGGGTGTGAGTGTCTCGCGCGATGGTTCTCTTGCATGCAGATTTGTTCATGCATGCAAGTTGGCCATCATGCAGGACAAAAATCATCCCGAGCCTGGTTTTGGCATTTGATCGCTGTTTTAGGTTTCATCCCATTTATTACTCGTCATGCCATCCATCCATGCTATTATCTGATCACATCCTGCAAATTGTTACAGTTTTAATCCCCGATTAACTGTTTCCCTGCCCCAATTGGCTAAAATTAATTAAAAGAAGAAGAATCACAAAAGTTTTCATAAAAATGCCTAAGTAGAGACCGATCTCCGGATTGGGCGAGAGGGGTGCCTTAAAACCCTTCCCCTCTCGTAACTTGGCTCCCGAACCCAGATATGGTTATGACGGACTGGTTTCCTTAACTTTTTCAAACAAAACAGCGCGGCAGGTGCTTCGAAATGCGGTTCCTTGAGTGTCAGACCCTCAAAAACTCAAGTGGTGACTCTGTATTTTTGAGCGCTTGCCACCGGCGCTCGCGCTCCCTCGATTTTTCAAAAAAGGGCTGCAACGGCGGAAAGGAACGAAATCCTTTCTCCGAAGGGCATGCTGCCCATAGTGGGCCTTTGGATCTCTGGTACCGTCGAACTTTGCAAAATCCACACCCTTGAACTTTTCTGGCAACTTAGCATTTAGGAATAAGCATAACTTGTTCATATCGATTTCCCCTCTCCCCAACCACTTAGTTTCTTGGACAGACTCCTCCAACTTACCAATCTTAGCCATAAGGGTGGCTAAATTGGGATCCATTGCTGGTGTCTCACTCTTAGACGGGTCAGTTTTAGTTAGGAACTTATCACAGATGTCTTGCATGGTTTCCATCATCATGTTCATGTCGTTTTTCATGGATGCAACAGAGGTCCTGAGTTGTGCATCTATACCAGTAAGGGATTGTCTAAATTGGGTTTCCATGACGGCTATGTTCTGCCTAAGCTCTTCTACCCCATTTCCTTGATCAGCCATTGGCAAGGGATTTTCGGGTAACACTTCCGCTAAAGGTTCTTGTATTGCTGGCCTTGGTGAAACTTCTAACGACGACTGCCCCTCCTGTTCTATATGGACCTCAAACAGTTGGGTTCCTTCCAGGGTGTCTATGCGAACTAATCTTTGGAACGGACGAAACCAATTGGGTATAACCTCTTCTCTTCGCAGGCGATCAATGTTTCTGAACTGGCAACAAGGCAAAAGGGAGCAATTCATAACCCATCCCAAGTGACCGTCCTACCTTCTACGTGCCTCCTAAATCCTAAGACCTACCGTGACTTGGGTATCACTTGAGGCACTTGCACAGAAGATTTCTGATAGTCCGGGTAGGTGTTGTCAGGCAGGTTAAATTCCGATCGCTTCGGAATCAGAGCCAATCTCCTTACCTTGACCATCCAAGACAGGGCAATGTGACCATCAGAATCCAGATACGTATGTCTTCAAGGTTAGTCCCCAAGTCAAGGGAGCCGTTCGGGCACAGCAAACACCGGAGGTATCGCAAACTCCATAGATTTTAGGTCTCCTAAACCGACCGGAGCAAGCTTAAGAATTCTAAGGGAGCCCTATCCTCTAGCCCACAAGATGCAGTCATGTATGAATGAGATGTATGTACAGAAAAGAAATGCACATAAGCATAATATAACACATAAGTCCTAACTTTCGGGTACCTGTCCTAGTTGGGAAGGCTAAGCACAAGTGCAGAAGGCCGGTTTTGGTCTCAAAAGGGTTCCCCAGACTAGAGCCAAGATGTACTACCCCATGTCAAGTGTATTGCAAGACAATGGTCAAACAGCACGATGGCCCATCAAAGTCGAGGGTTGCTAGGCATCCCGGGAGAGCTTGTCACCGGTAAACCAGGCAAGATAGCCGAAACACACTAGTGAGGCTTGTGCGGTGCATAGTGTAAAAAAAAAAAGGTTAAGTTTTTCAAATAACATTAAATCCCCCAAGAAAAATGCCTTTCAAGTTTGGCCCTCTTGATTATTCAATACTTTTATTCTTTCTTTTGTTTAAAAAAAAAGTACAAGTAAAGTATTGAATAAATATTCCCCAGCAGAGTCGCCACTGTGGGCTCCCCGGCGCCCGACTCGCGATTGAAGAGTTGCCACCCGGATTTTTGAGATGGATGATCCGAGAAACTGAGGGTTTGTTTGAGGAAAAAGGCTTTTGATCTAGCGACAATGTTGAGATTTTGGAATCCGGGAGCCACGTTACGAACGGGGAAGGTTTTGTTGAAAAAGCACCCCGCTCGCCCGACAAAAACCGGTCTCTACTAAGTATTTTAGATGGGGGATTTGATATCATTTGAGAAACTTCAAAAACACATACGGGAAAGGGGAACAAGACGGAATATATCACATTGGCGTGCACGTGGTGCTCACTGTACAGAGATGATAAAGGATGATGCGGCAAAATATAGACAAGAAAGGTTATTTGACAAACTATCTGGGCCACTGTCATCTGTTACACGGCATACCATAATATGGCGCGCAGCCATATTATATGCCATGCGTGGTTTCGATCCTGTCTTCAGGCTGTCAATAGTATTCAGGGCATCGCATGGCATACTGGGTACGACGTACGGCATTATTTCAAAACACCAGAAAACTCACAGCTGTTAGATCACCCTAGGACAGTACCATTTCTCCAAGCCACAAACAGAAAACCACTTTTAATGCATTCGTTTATTCAGAAAGATTGAGAAAGTTTCATTCGTGGAGATAAAACATGGCTTGTAGATATGGTCTTGTTCCAAAGTTACCGATGACAGACAGAAACAAACCCAACGAAAAACGATCATGACCCAGACAGTTTGGACAAGAAAACAACAGTTAACTGAAATGCCGCGCGTGTGAGCCAACTACGCCGTGTGACGCATCAAAGCGCTGCACGGCATAGCTCACCTAGCACAGGGGCTGTTTTTCTTTATAAAAATGATTTTTGGGCCAGGCATTAACCAAAAGGGTTAAGCTTGGCAACAGAAGAGTCCCCTCAGGGCCAGGACAGAGCCTAACCCAAGGAAACTTAGTTTTTACCTTTGATCTTGAGCTTGAGTGAGGATGGATGACGGTGGATGAGCATTGGTGTGGTCGGTTGAGAAATAAGGAGTATGAATGTGTGTAATAGATGGGTGTATTGGGTAGTTGGGGTCTCAAAATTAGTAAGGGACTAACTTTGATGGTGAGGAGAAAAATGCCTAGAGAATATCTTTTGAAAGCAACATTCTCAAGGTTTGGAAGTGGGGAATGGGAGTGAAAGCAAGAAGAGAGATAAAGGGTGGAATGGTAATCAAGGGCCCTTTTCTCTTGAGTGGAGGGGTGTATTTATAGGCAAGAGCCAAGGATTTTGAATTTCAAATGGTGGAGGTATTTTCTGGGCAGGCCAGAAGTGTATTTTCGGCTGAGCCATTTGCAACTGTGGCTCAAATAGGCGTGACCGACAGCTTTCTGAGCCAGTCAGTACTTTTCCCGAAATGCCATGCGGCTAACCTCATGATTGCGTGCGGTGTAATGAATTTCGATATGCCGCGCGATGTAGAAGTGTCCCGTGCGGCGTTCCAGGTTCAGTCCAGGGCTTTTGGGTTTTCTCTGAGCTCTTGGGCTTTTGGTTTATTTGGGCTGAGGGTTTGTTTGGGCTGAGGGAATCCTTCATTCAAGCTCACAAAGGTACCGTTTCCTTTATTTCATCATCGGGGTGGACAAAGACCTTTCGAGTTCCGGATTGGGGTGTCTACAACAAGTTTATCGGTTATGGGTACTTACAAGTCTTAAAGATTGTTAAGTAACTGATGTTTTGGTGTTAGAATGATTGAAAAACAATGAGTATACGATTTTTAGTGAACTTTCGAACATTGACTGCGCTGCTGGAAAATTGTATTTACTGCACCTGAATTCCGAGTTTGTGTGTGAATTTGACTTGGTTCTCTTACTTGTAAAAATTCGGAAAAATTTCAGAGATGAACTTTGATGTGTACTTATGAGTTCTACGAAATCTCAGGTCCTTTTATGTTTATTCTAGTTTTGGCAAATTTTACAAATGTGTGCGATACTGCTGGAACTATGTATTCGCAGGAGGTGGTTTGAGTTTGTGGAATGCATTGAGTGACTTGACGAGGTCGTATTGCTGTAAATTTTGGAGTGATTGTTGTGCTATGTGTCTATTGTTAACCTACAAATTTGCGGTTCGTAATTCTTTGACGATTAGTGTTAAAGAAATATAAGTTAGAGCTTGTCCTTGGATATCTGGTGGTTAGTATGTTGGACTTGTATTGGAGGATAGTAAGTTTGGAAAGATAATGTAGACACCCCAATCTGGATCTCCCAATTGTTTTACTTTGTTTTACGATTTTCTTGTTTCCCCGATGATGAAATCGGATCAAACGAGCTTGGATTGGGAATGGATTAAGCTTGGAATGCTTAGAGCCCTGCTTGAACCTTTCAGAACCTTCAGTCAAACCTTAGAGTCAGAGTTGACCCTCGCGCGACCCTTTGAGTCTCTCGCGCGGCACTCTGCTTGCCACGTGTGGTCAAAGTCAAACTGTTGACTGTTGACCATCGCGCGACACTTCCAAACCCTCGCGCGACAGTTCCCTCATGTCCCTATCACAGAATCCAGCTGGACAGGTGATCATTGGGTGTCACATGGGCTGGAACCCCGTTTTCCTCAGCTGAACAGAGTTCTGGCAGGTTGTAGCCCATACAATCCCCTAACCAACCACCCACCTTGTTGGCTAGCTTCACAACCAAGTTGTGACCAGCCTTGTTGGGTGGTCCCAAGGCCATGTTTGGCCATTTTCTAGCCCTTGCACTCTCCCTATAAATACCCCCCTTCATCCTCCATATTAAGGGTTCCAAGAAATTGCTTAAGGAGTTCACTTGTTATTTTACAAGGCAAACACTAGCTAGTACAAAGTTACTAACCTAAACTACTTCCTAATCTCCTGAACTTAGTGTGTCCATATACACTTAGTTGCAAGGCCACACCAATCAATCCAATCCATTTCCAAACCCTTTTCAAGCAAAGGTATAATATTTAACCTGTTTCTGTTTTGATCCCTGAGGAGGGCTGACAGGGCCAAGGCTGGTAATTAATACCATGTCCTGGTCCTAAAGCCAGCAGAGTTACAAGAATTCGTGGCAGTTGCACCCTCGCGCGATGGTCCACCATACTCGCGCGACACTTGTGTCAGCAAGAGAATGGACCTCGTGGGGAAGGGAGGCTAGCCCTTTTCTGTTTTGCAATATATTCATGCCTGTTGTACTTTATTTTGATTTTTAGATCACTGTTATGCATGCAAAAACAAAATATAGTAGCTTAGTTTGATACTCTAAATAGTTTGGAATGCCCTTGGGATCCCCTGAATCTGTCTCAGGACCCCAAGTAGGGGTGTCAAACGGGCCGGGTCGGCACAGCACGCACGGGCACGACACTGTTAAATGTGGCACGGAACGGGCAAGGGCACGGTCATGCCCCTGGCACGGCACGATACGACACGGTCTTAGTGAGCATGTGGACGGGCACGGGTACGGTCTTGGCCGGGCACGGCACGGCACGACACGATTTTAGTGGGCACGTGGACTGGCACGGGGCACGGACGTGGGCGGGCACGGGCACGGGCACGACACGGAAGTTGGCCTGGCACGGCACGACACGACACGGCACGGTTTTAGCCGGGCACGGGCATGACACGGTAGTTGAACGGGCATGGCACAGCACGACACGGGTTTGACGGGCACGGCACGACACGGCACGGTTTTAGCCGGGCACGGCACGGCACGGTAGTTGAACGGGCACGGCACGGCACGACACGGGTTTGACGGGCACGACACGGGCACGGAATGTGGACGGGAACGGCACGACACGATTCTAGTCGGGCACGGGCACGACACGGGCACAGGAAAAAAAAAATTAAATAAGCCAAATGACTTTTTTGAATTTATAAAAAAAAACTAAACAATTTCTATTCGGTAAAAAATATTTGATTACCTTTACAACTAAGATATTTAGTTATAAAAAAAACTATTTCTTAAAAAAAATCATGTTTTTAAAAAATCATTTTACCTTTAAAAAATTATCAATTTTTATTCGGTAACAAATATTTATTTTGTTTTTGTTAGTGAATAGGCTTTGGACAATTGGTTTATAAATTTAACATTACAAGATAACAAGTAAAATTATAAAAACTTATCAAAATATTTATGGTGCAAGAGTAATTTAATACGAAAGGAAATGTGCAAGAGCCGTATATCCGGATATCCCTAGATCTACCGAGAAATTAAAAAAAATCTCAAACAAAAAATGAGAAAGAAATACATAGTAAAAATAAGTGGAAAAAAACTAAAATAAGAAAAATATATATCCACCTCCGGAGTAATAGAGGGAAGAATTCCAATTTCTGGCGGGCCATTTTTGCCAGTGATTTCCAATTGAGGGCCTTGGTGGGAGAGGCTGGAGAGTAATGGCCGGGGGCTTAGCCCTGGCCTATCATATCTTCCATGGAGTTCGTCATTTAGTGACTGATTTCTCGGGACTTCTCTTTCGTGGAAGAAAAAGATTCAAATGACGGTTCAAAATTGCATCTATACCTGATGTAGAACAAGTGGGTGAAGCACTCATGGAGCAATTGGAGAGTCACAAGTCAAAGAGGAAGTCAAAGGGTGTCTTTTAAAGTTTGGTAGCTGGTATTAAGCTTGTTGAAGGGTCATTTAGTTAAGGTCTTTGTATTGAGTCGTAGGAGTCTAAGAGTCTTTGTGGGAAAGTCCAAAGAGTCATGTGTTGGGAATAAGATTGTAAGCCTAAGTCCAAGTAGTCATGTGTTTCTGTCTACTTTGGAGGACCTCTCTCTATCTCTGTTAATTGATTTAATAAATGTTTCCTGCTTGTTCTTGCTTCTATATAGTTCTTCTGTTTGGCTTGATGCATAATCAAAAAGGAAAAGTTGTTTTGGTTATTCCACTACGGATGCTCTTAGAAGTGAATTTGTTTGAGTTGCTAGAATGCATCTCTGATTTTTCCAGTAGGTAAAGAAGGTTATGGCTAAGGGCACCAGGCCCCCTATAGGGCCTATACTAAAATTTCTTGTATCACTTGGAGCCTGGAGGGAGTACCATAATCCCACAAATTTCTCCTTGATTCACTCCCAATGCGACAACACTATATTGTCCATGGGTCATTACCCCATGCAAAGTTGCAAACCCACTCTTATAGTCTTATATCCCTTCTCCCTTCTCCCATTTTCTTTTCTGTTTAGCATCACACGGCAAAGGTAAAACCTTTTGCAGTCTTGGTAACCTTTTTGTAGTCTTGCAGATTACAAAAAGTGGCAGCTGCTTGTTGAGTCTTCCATTTGTAGTTTGCAGTCTTGCAGATTTGTCTTTTATTTGTTAAGTTATGTTAAGTGAAGGAAAAAGTGGCAGCTGCTTGTTTGAGTCTTCCATTTGTTTCCGTCGGACGTAAAACCCACGGCACGACACACGAATAAGGACCGGCACGGCACGACAAAAAAGTACAGCACGACACAACCCGACAAGCCCGACCCGGCAAAAGGCACGGCACGGCCCGACCCGACAAAAGGCACGGCCCGACCCGACAAAAAGGCACGGCACGATCCGACCCGACAAAAAAGGCACGGCACGACGGGGCACGATTAATTAATCGGGCACGGCCCGACACGACACGATTTAAAAAAGGCACGGCCCGACACAACACGATTTAAGTAAATGGGCCCGGCCCGGCCCGACACGATTGAAAAATGGCATGGCACGACACGACACGATTTAAGTAAATGGGCACGGCACGGTACGACACGATTGAAAATGGCACGGCACGGCACGACACGATTTAAGTAAATGGGCACGGCACGACACGGCACGTAACACGGTTGGCACGGAAGTTGAATGGCACGGCACGGCACAGCACGCACGTTTGACACCTCTAACCCCAAGCATGCAAAGCAATTCCTGGAAGTCCAATCAGGGATGTCGCGCGAGATTCACTCTCTGTCGCGCGACAGTTCTGTGATTTCCATGAATAGCCCTTGCATGGGCAACTAGGCCTTTGGTCTCTGTTTTAATACCCCCTCTGTTTAGGGGTTGTGTTTCATTTCATTTGGCTCCTTTTGAAGCAATCTGTAATAATTAGTATTTTTACAGTTCCATATAAACTGCTTGGTTTGCTTCCTGGGTGTGCACTGGTCCTTCCAGAGCCCAGAAGGGGATGAATTTGAAACTGTGGTGAGATGACAATACTCGCGCGAGGGTCAGTGTGTCTCGCGCGATGGTTGGCTTGCATGCAGATCTGTTCATGCATGCAAGTTGGCCATCGTGCAGGGCAAATCTGTCCCGAGCCTAGTTTTGGCATTTGATCGCTGTTTTAGGTCTCATCCCATTTATTATTCATCGTGCCATCCATCCATGCTATTATTTGATCACATCCTGCAAATTGTTACAGTTTTAATCCCCGATTAACTGTTCTCCCGCCCTAATTGGCTAAAATTAATTAAAAGAAGAAGAATCACAAAAGTTTTCATAAAAATGCCTAAGTAGAGACCGATCTCCGGATTGGGCGAGAGGGGTGCCATAAAACCCTTCCCCTCTCGTAACCTGGCTCCCGAACCCAGATATGGTTCTGACGGACTGGTTTCCTTCATTTTTTCAAATAAAGCGCGGCAGGTGCTTCGAAATACGGTTCCTTGAGTGTCGGACCTTCAAAACTCAAGTGGCGACTCTGTATCTTTGAGCGCTCGCCACCGGCGCTCGCGCTCCCTCGATTTTTTTCGAAAAAGGGCCGCAACGGCGAAAAGTAACGAAATCCTTTCTCACCGAGGGCATGCTGCCCACAGTGGCGACTCTGCTGGGGATATAAATCGAACCAATATTAATTCATACTTAGGATTTAATACACTTGGGAACAATCCCTTAAAAGCCTGTCAAAACGGTGAGCTTCGCGCTGCCGAAGGTTGGAATGGTGATTTAACAGGACCTCGTGTCCGGCCATTCTAATCTGGGGCTTTTTCGATTGTTCGCTTGCGTAGTTTCTTCTAAAGATGGACTAAATAAAGTGAGCCGAATTTGAAAAGGCGTTTTTACGACTTTGTGATTCTTCTTCTTTTTATCAAATTTTAGCATCTCATTTGCATCGATGTGGGAAAAGCCTCGTTGGATCGTTTTGGCAATCCGGCACGGTTTACCGGAGCCCGGGGACCCCGAATGACCAACAACCTTCGACGATGATGGGTCATGCTACCGTTCGACTGTTACTCTACGAATACGCGGGTAACGGGAGGTATATCTGTGGCCCTAGTCCGAGGAACCTGTTACGAACCAAAACCGTCCTTTTGCATATACAAAGCATTAGAACTCTCTAAACTAGGACAGGTACCCCCAGGTTAAGATCTGCTTGCATCTAACCCTATAAATGCCTACGTGTTACTGCTTTTCTTATCGCATGAACTGTACATACATCTCGTTCAGCGTAGAAGCATGTCTAGGATGGCTCCTAGGTTCTCGATCTGTTCCGAGTCTGTCTTTAGGCTTAGTAGGGCATTGTCATGGCCCGATGAGGAGTCGTGCATCTCAATGATGCGCGTTTTCGGTTTTCCCAGTCCTTTTACGGTGGGACTTTAGGAAATCAGAAGCTTTTCTACACCTTTGCCCGTGTACCTGTTTAGGGTTTCAAACAAAAAACAAGGAACCACGGAGTAAAATACCATGATGCTTACACCAAAAGGTAACAAGTGCCTCGTCACTTACACCGCCCGACTAATAGCACAGTGCTGCTCACGCCAATCTGGTTATGGCATCATGATATTCATACCAAGTCGTTCTGGCTTCAAAAACTTGAAACCTCGAACATCGAAATGGGCAAAGGTTTAGACTCCTTTTGACATCCTTTAGGACCGCTCGTTCCAAACAAGGATACATCTTCAAAAAGAATTCTAAGGGCCTAAAACAGTGTCCAAAACGTCGTGAGACAGACTTGTCTTCTGGTTCTAGAGTCTAGGGTGACACTGACGACGTTGGCTGCATCTGCTTTAGTCTTTTGTTTAGATTAAGGTCACTGCAGGACCCTTATTAAAACCTCCTTTTGCCTTGCAAGCACGATCTGAATCATTGCACCACCAAGGAAAGTATCGAGGCCAGTTGCCAAACCCGCTTGGGAACGTCTGCAGCTGAATCTGGTTCAAAGGCTAGTCAGGTTACAGTCCCAATCAGTCATCACGGAAGACTCTCCGCGCTCACCTTCAGCAGCACAGCACTTAGAGTCTCAGTCAGGTTCACAGTCAGGTTCACCACCAGTTTTACAGGAAGGGCGTCCGACTACCCCAGCATCCGCATCAAGCAGCTCTGAACCACCTGTTACGATGGAACGGCCACAACCAGAACCTCTTACCTTGGAGATGATGTTCATGAACCTTCAGGACAGCATCACCGCCATGCAACAGAGGGCAACTCAGACCGACGCTAACATTGCCCGCCTGAACGACCTCATCCACACTCGCCTTCCGCCCCCTCTCGAAGAAGAAGGCGAGGACGATGAGTCTGACTAGGAGCAACCTATCTTGGTTCCAGATCCGCTTCACACAGGATGCCTCATGGTGCTAAACCCGAGGGAAGGCCGCAGGCCCGCTGCAAACCTTGCGGGTGGCAGACTGCCTCCAAACCAAGAAGGACCAGCTCAGAATCCAGATGTGGTAGCACTCATGGCCAAGATGGCCAAGCTAGAGGAATCCATTGCTAAAACGGAAAAGATCAGTGCCGGAGGGATCGATCTGGATCGCCTTTGCCTGTATCCCAATGCCAGACTTCCTGAAAAATTCAAAATGCCGGACTTGGCTAAGTTCGATGGAAGCGGCGACCCCAGGACTCATCTCTACAGCTACCACGTCGCCATGAAACTTCTTTCTATCGAGCCAGAGGCCATGTCACAGCTTTTTCCTTAGACCCTCTCGGGTCCTGCTTTCCATTGGTTTTTGTCACTCGACATTGCCAAAAGGAGGACTTGGGAGGACATTGGGACTGCGTTTATTTCGCAGTACAATTACAACTCCCAGCTGAAAATGACTACCCGGGAACTTGAATCCACCAAGATGGAAGCTAAGGAGTCCTTTGCGGACTTCGTCAAAAGGTGGAGAGCTAAAGCTGCACAGATGACTGATCGCCCGAGTGAGAGGGATCAGCTCCGCATCATTTCCCGCAATCTCCAACCGGACTATGCCAGGCATTTAGTCCTGGCTCAGGCGTCCGCTAACTTTGAAACCTTCTTCGACTCTGGCCTGGCCATCGAAGATGCTCTGCAGAGTGGAATTCTATCAAAGGGTGAATCCTCGCATGCCACCAAGTCAAAGCCTCGGGCTTATTCTGGGAACGCAAATGCGCTGTTCGGGACAGGAACTTACTCCAACACGGCAACCGCCGGCACCAACGCCACTTCCTCCAGCACTGCTAATCATATTGCGGATGTCAACCAGGTTCAAAATCCGCAGAACAACCGGCCTCGGAACCAACCCCGCAGCTTTTCCGCTATCGAGGCACCTCTATCCTCGGTCTTGGAAAAGTTGGTCAAATCAGGGCATCTGAAGCCCCTGGATCCAACTCCTCTACCCAAGAACCTTTCACCCGGCTTCAAAGCCAACCTTTACTGTGCCTACCATCAAGGAGCGGGTCATCTCACTGACTCCTGCTTTCGCCTCCGTCATGAGATCCAGGATCTCATTGACGACGGCATGCTCGAAACCCCTCCACCGCCTCAGAAGCCCAATGTCATCGCCAACTCTCTCCCTAAGCACAATGTTGTACCGCATATCAACCAGATATCCATCAGCTCCACTTATATCAACCCTAGCTCCACCATATTTAACCCCACTGACTATATAGCCTCAACCGATCAACCCAGGCCCGTCGTGCCTTTCCCGACCGAACCGTCCACCGAGGTTTCTTATATACAAGTGGTTGAAGGCCAGGTTGTTGACACGGATGCACCTTCAGAACCTTTGCAAGCTGGATCACCTATCTCCGAAGAATCTGTCAGCTCTCTCTTCCATCAATCAATCCCTGCTGTGCAAATCTGCTCTGCCTCGTCGTTTGACAGCCCGTACGCAACCATCGCTGACCCGTTTTCCGATCCCTACCAGCCTTGGGTGCCTCCCTCAGATAATAACATGCAGGCCACTGGCTGGGCCATAGCAGACAATTGGGACTATGCCACTCCTCTGTTCAACGAGTGGTCAAGCTTTGAAATGGACGGGATTCCTCCACAGCCCGGAAATGTCCCGTTTGATCAAGCCTGGTATGATGGCTGGTTGGCTGGTTATGAAGCGGCCTTGCTTGATCCTCTGGACGGCTTCTCCTTATACATGCTGTTCAACCCAACCGAGCCTCCAGTTCCCGAAGCCGAGTACTGTTGGGATCCTGAGCCAACTTGGTTCGCTCCCATGGACGTCGACCCTAACCCTCTCCAAGGATATGCTACACCAGACTACATGCTTCACTACGCAGAGGACGAACTTGTTCAGGAGGATCCACGGGCCTTGGGAGACCACATTTCCCTCTTTGGTTCGATTTTTAATTCAGTTTGTGATACTAACCCCGACACTGACCATGACCCCTGTTCCTACATTGTTGACGAGGAAAATCCGCGCCCTCAGGTGCCTTACCCCAACAACAGGGATTGCAGTATCATGGTCACAGACCGCGCTTCGCCCGTTAACCTTTGGGAAGTGGACGACATAGTGGATGTCCAAGTTGGAAATAAAGTCTGGGCTGTCAATCGTACCCTGGCTGACACTGGTCTTTGGGATGTTCCCTTTATTGCAAATCCGGAACCTGTTGCTGAAGTTGCTGCTGTGAAAGACTTGAGCTTCTGGGACTCTTTGTTGATGAAAGATCTGGCTGAGGATCTGGGCTTAGACATGGCAGTGCCCGTCTCTACACCAACTACTGACAAGGGAAAGCGCAAACTGGGAGATGTCCCTGCTAATCTCTGGGATGTGAAGGAAAACCCTCAAGTTGTGCCCTCTTTGGGGAACGTTCACAATGTTACAAGGAGTGGACGGATTTTTCAGCCTGCTAATCTGCAGGCTGGGAATTCTTCCAATCCTGCTAATCAAAGGGACGAACCTGTTTCTTTCCCAAGGTCTGCACCTCTTGAGGTATCAGTTCGCAATCCGGTTCCTGATTTAGTTCAACGGCAACTTGAGCGGATTCTTGCTGCAATTTCTATCTGGGGACTGATCTGTTCATCCAAGGAGCATCGTCAGAGGCTGTGTCGCGCCCTATCCCGCCTTGAAGTCCAAGCCAACGTCACGCCAGAGGCGATGATATCTCTCATCCTCCCTCCAACCTCCAAGCATACAGTGATCTTCACGGACAAGGATCTGCCAGTCGAAGGAGTCGACCATAACCGCCCTTTGCACATCACTGTCAAGTGTCGAGGACTCTGGGTCCCGACCGTTCTTATTGACAACGGCTCCGCCATCAACGTTTGCCCTCTGCGGGTCGCTTATCGTTTGGGGCTCACCAAGAAGGATCTGGCACCTTCTAATCTGGCTGTCAAGGCATATGATGGCACCCGTCGCGTAGTCGAGGGTATATTGAAGCTCAAACTCGATGCTGAGGGTTTTGAGATGGACGTGGAGTTCCATGTCGTGGATATTCCTGCAACTTTCAATCTTCTGTTGGGCAGACCGTGGCTTCATCGGTCCGACATCATGGCTATGCCATCTACCCTCCACCAAAAGGTTATTCTGGGACTACCTACTGGCACTTTAACCATTTGCGGGGATTCTGGCATCCGTCCGCTCAAGGAAGATGGGACTCCTGTTCTGGGAATTCAACACGGCGAAGAAGACGTCGATCTTGGGGGTTTCTCTTTTGATACTTCAGGCACCGTGATGGCCATCAATGTGGACGGGAATTTCCTCATAAGCTCTGTCGCGCTGGACATTATGAGGAGGATGTCTTATTTTCCGGGCATTGGTTTAGGTTCTCGCCGTCAAGGGGTCCCGGAGTTCCCTACTTTTCCTTTCAATGAGGGGCGCTTTGGTTTGGGGTATATCGCCTCTGCCAAAGATGCCAAGTGAAGGAAATATATGGGAAAACCTCGGACCCTCTGCAGCGGTCCCAAATTTGTGCGTGAAGTGGGAAATGCCGCTTACACTGGGCAGGCTGAGCCCTTTATTCATTCCGAAACCGGGGAGCTGCTGCCTGGGTTTGAGATCTTCGCTGATGACACCTGGTCAAGCAGTGATGATGAACCAGCGAAGGAAGAATTCAAGAGGAAGCTTAATCAGGTGGAAATCAAGACTGACTGGCTGGGATCTATCAATCAGGGAAATTTGGAGCTGCTATTCTAGGAATTCTCCCAAGTGGGTTTGGCTGGGGAAGCTGAAGAGGCCGAAGTGCTCATGCTCGGGCCCGACGCCCTCGAGGACCCCACCTCTCTCATTGTGAAAGCCGAGGGCTCTTTGAATAATTGCATTTTCAAGCCACGCCTGACTTGCATTGACAACACTTCTGAGTCTGAGTCTGAGTCTGGGTCTGAGTCTGAGTCAGAGTCTGTTTCGTCCTCTAAGTCTAGCTCTGAGTCGGAGTTTGTGCCTCTAGGCCCTCCACGTCATAGCTTTTATTTCGAGTTTGACTCTCTTGTACTTGGTGACCCTTCAGGGGCTTGTGAAATGAACGAAGCATCTTCTGACTATTTCAATGATCTTTATATAAACTGTGTCGACCCTGACGATGAGGGGATAGATTTCGATGGGGACATTCCCAAGGAAATCCGTGCCTTCATCGAAAGGGAAGACGAAAGGCATGCTCAGCCATTAAAAGAAGAAATAGTTTCTATAAATTTGAAAGATGAAAACGATCCCCGGATGGTTCAAGTGGGTTCCACACTTTCACCAGAGGAGCATCGCGATTTCAAAGAGCTGCTCACCGAATTCAGTGACGTTTTTGCGTGGTCTCATCGAGATATGCCCGGAATTGATCCCGAGATCGTAGAGCATCACATTCCTTTGTTTCCGGATGTCAAGCCTGTGAAGCAGAAACTCCGACGGATGAGGCCGGATTGGGTTCAGAAGATTAAGGAGGAGGTTACTAAGCAGATTGACGCTGGCTTTCTCATGGTCTCTCAGTATCCCACATGGGTCGCCAACATTGTCCCTGTTCTTAAGAAAAATGGCCAAATTCGAGTTTGCGTTGATTTTCGAGACTTGAACAAAGCGAGCCCCAAAGACGATTTTCCCTTGCCACACATCGATGTGCTTGTGGACAATACTGCGGGGCACGCTTTGCTCTCGTTCATGGATGGCTTCTCTGGCTACAACCAAATTCTCATGGCGCCCGAGGACCGCGAGAAAACCACGTTCATCACCGAATGGGGGACTTATTGCTATCTGGTCATGCCTTTCGGTTTGAAGAATGCCGGGCCCACTTATCAGCGAGCTGCTACCACCATCCTACACGATATGATGCACAAAGAAGTCGAGGTCTACGTCGATGACATGATCGCCAAATCCAAAACTCGAGAAGGTCATGTTCCTGTGCTTAGGAAATTCTTCGAGAGATTACGAAAGTTTCGTATGCGTCTAAACCCTCAGAAATGCACCTTTGGGGTTACAGCTGGTAAGATGCTCGGTTTCATGATCACTTCTCGTGGAATTGAGGTCGACCCGTCTAAAATCAAAGCAGTCCTTGAGATGAAGCCACCAGATTCTGAAAAGGGGGTGCGAAGCTTTTTGGGAAAGGTACAGTTCATCAGCAGATTCATCGCCAAGTTGACACTAACTTGCGAGCCGATGTTTCATCTATTGAAGAAAAATACTCCGTTTGTTTGGACAGACAAGTGCCAGGTGGCTTTCACCTCCATTCAAACCTACCTGCAGAATCCTCCGGTTTTGATGCCACCAATGCCAGGGAAACCCTTGATACTTTACTTGTCTGTGAATCCTTCGTCTATGGGGTGTTTGCTGGCTCAAGAGGGAGAAAAGGGAGTCGAAAAAGCCATTTACTACCTGAGTAAGAAGATGGTTGGCGCTGAAGAACGCTACACCGCTCTCGAAAAGACGTGTTGGGCTCTTGTTTGGGCATCCAAGAAATTAAGACACTACATGCTGGCTTACCCAGTGAAGTTGATTTCTCGAATGGATCCTCTTAAGTATCTGTTTGAGAAGCCTGCGCTTACTGGTAAGCTAGCGCGTTGGTTGCTATTGCTCGTAGAGTTTGACCTCAAATATGTCACTAGGAAATCTGTCAAAGGGCGCGCGGTCGCTGAATTCCTGGCTGATCATCCTGTCGATGGACCGGAGGACTCGGATTTCGCATTTCCAGATGAAGGAGTGATGGCGGTTGTCGAAGACACCTGGACTCTTTATTTTGATGGAGCAGCCAATCAGAAGGGATACAGGATTGGGGTTTTGCTGATAACTCCTGATGGTGCTCATATTCCGCTCGCGTTCAAACTCAATTTCGATGTCACGAACAGCCAAGCTGAATATGAGGCCTGCATTGTTGGCATGGAAGCCGCTCTTACGCTTGGTGTGGAAAAACTCGAAGTCATTGGTGACTCCAACCTTGTCGTTTCTCAGGCTAACAGGGACTGGAAAGTTCGGGAGGACAGATTAAAGCCTTATCACCAAGACCTGGAGGACCTCATTCCTCGTTTCAACAAAGTCACGTTCACACACATCCCTCGGATGAAGAACCAGTTCGCTGATGCTCTAGCAACTCTGGCGTCCATGGTCGAGCTTCCGATTGGTGTCAAGCTTCGACCTATCCTGATTGAACAGTGGGACTTGCCTGCTTATCAGTACATCAACGCCGTGATGATGTTGATGACGGCCTACCTTGGTATCATGACATTTGGAACTTCATTGAAGGTGGTCAGTTCCCGCCTAACACCACTAAGAAGGATCAAACAGCGCTGCGAAGATTGGCCGCTCAATACATTATCTTCGGAGGGAAGCTGTATCGGAGATCTCACTGCGGAATGCACAAGCTCTGTGTCAGTGGTGCGGAGGCCATCAAAATCATGGAGGAAATTCACGAGGGAGTTTGTGGCCCTCACATGAGCGGGGTCATGCTCGCCAGGAAAATCCTACGACAAGGATACTTTTGGTCTACCATGGAATCCCAGTGTGTGGATTATGTGCGCCGCTGCCATAGGTGTCAAATCCATGCCAATCTCATGCACGTCCCTCCTTCTAAACTATTCGGCATGACATCGCCTTGGCCCTTTTCTGTTTGGGGTATCGACGTTATCGGCATGATCAGGCCTTCTACTTCGAACGGGCATCGGTTCATTTTGGTGGCAATAGATTACTTCACCAAGTGGGTCGAAGCTGAATCTTACAAGACCCTGACGGCGGTTCAGGTTGCTCAGTTCATCTGAAAAGAACATCATCTATCGGTATGGGGTCCCACAGGCGTTCGTTTCTGATAATGGGGTCCATTTCAAAGGCAGGGTGTTAGAGCTTTTCGAGGAATTCCAGATCCAGGTTCATCACTCAACGGTCTATCGCCCTCAAACGAACGGGGCGGTTGAGGCGGCCAACAAGAACATCGAGACTATCATCAAAAAGTCCGCAGAGTCCGCCAGGGACTGGCACGAGCAGTTGCCTCTAGCTCTTTGGGGGTACCGCACGTCAATTCGAACATCAACAGGGGCAACCCCTTTTTCCCTGGTCTATGGGATGGAAGCTGTCCTTCCCATCGAGCTCGAAGTGCCAACTTTGAGGATCATGACTGAATGTGAACTCGCGGAGTCCGAATGGCTTAGCGGGAGGTTTGTCGAACTCATACTTTTTGATGAGAGGAGGCTCCGTGCCTTGTATCACGTTCAGGGGTATCAGCGCAGAATTGCTCGAGCATTCAACAAGAAAGTGAAGTCTCGTGACTTGGCTGAAGGGGACATGGTCACAAAGGAAATCCGGGCTCCCATCTTCGATCTACGTGGCAAGTTCCGCCCGAAGCGCGCGGGACCTTACATTATCAAGACCATTCTCTCGGGTGGGGCAGCTCAGCTCATTGATCTGGACGGCAACGAGTTCAACACTCTGGTCAACCTGGATCAACTTAAACGTTACTATCCTTGAGAGAAGCTCGTTGGGCCGAAAACCACAAGGGTGGGTGGTCCCAAGCAAAAATTAGAGCAAGTCTGCTAGACTGAAAACCCAAGGGGGCAGTTTAGGCAAAAATAAAAAGGCATTCAATCAAAGCTCGCTAGACTGGAAACCTGCAAAGGCAGTTCTAGGCAAAAATCAGAGCGCAAAAGGGGAGCCAAAATACACGAGCGAACCTTAGCCTGAACTACGTTTTGACCTGATTCCCTAGCTTGGGATACGTAGGCAGTCTCTCTATGAGATTCGGTCACAATCAATCAACTCGATCCGGGGTTTTTATTCCAGGGTGTGCCTCGACACTCAAACGACGTGGTGTTCAACACTTGGACCGAAAAGGGGAAAACTCTCAATCTTTCACCTTTATTCAAAACTATTACTTCTATTACATAGGCTGAGCAGAGCCCTAAGAAAAATAGTAAAGCATCAAAAATAGAACGAAATGCTAAGAGGCCCTCTCGGGCTCACAGTTTATTCTAGATCATTGGAGTTGACTCAGGAGTCAGTCTGTGTTCCGTCTCCTTGCAACCTCTTCTCTTAGCCATGCTACATAGCGGCGTTTGAGTCTTGTGCTGAAGTCGTCTTCCACTCCTCCGAGTTCTCCCAAACCCCAGTTGTGCTCATACCCTGCTAGATGTTGGGCCGTGAATGCTGGAATCCGGAAATCTTCTGTCCCAGCTCGATGAAAGCCTTCGCTCATGCCTAACTGCCGCAGGATACGACCTGGAATGTAGAACGTGAAACTGGACAGCCCAGCAATCACCATTCTCTCGAAACCTGCAGAGTGCAGAGCCATATCTGGGATGTTCAGGGCTCCATGCCGCCAGACGATCTCGCGCGGAGACATCTCTCTCATGAAGGTGTACCACTCCTCCTCAGACATCTCCGGGTACAGCATTCCCCTTTGGTGCATCCGCCCGGGCAGACGGGGCCAGTTAGCTCCAGGAGCCGAGATTAGTCCGAGTTTGTCACATAGCCACAACTGCATGAGCGAAAAGACAAGTAAGGAGCCACATAAGCCCGAGCGAAAGAAAACAAGTAAGGAGCTAGCCTTAGCCGAGAGTTGAGGTAAAAGCAAACTGTGTGAAAGCCAGAAAAAGGTGAGCTGAGTGAGATTTTACCTGCAACAGGAGTGGACTGCCACCAAACGTATTTGTTTGACCGGCGGCCACCAAATCCAAACCAATGAGCGTTTCAGCAAGTACCAGGGGAACTACGTTCTTCCGAACACCCATCTCTGTAGCCATGTAAACCAACGAGGGGTCGGGTCGTCCATACGGAGACACCAGCAGGTATGCGGCCAGTATGCCAATTGACATGGCGAATCGACATCGAGCCTGCAGAACCATATCCGCTGGGTCGCCGTCAGGCCCGTACCATTCCATTAGGCGCACGACGTTTATCTGTCCGCCGATCAGCAGGCCTTCCGCCGCGCCCCTGGAAATGTTCAGACAGGTTTTCAACAGCTTTGACATGCTTTGCCTGTAAGGTGGCACGACAATCACGCTCGAAGCAAAGCCTTGGAGATATGCCTGAAATTCCTCTACGGTCGGGCACAGCTCGTCGTCCCCGAATCGGAACACATGGACGTCCCGGTCCCAAAACTGCAGGGCTGCTCTCAGAATTTCGGGGCGGAGCCTTACACTTTTTAAGAAGCGAAAGGCGGCCAACCCGTGAGAACGGAAGCATAGCCAATCGCTCGCGACAAATTCCTCGAGCCATGAGCTGATTAATGTGGGGAGATGATTTGCCATTTGGGGAACAGTGCCTGAAGATTTTCCACGGAAGGCACACCCTTCATTCAGGGAGTTACTCCTCTTTATAGGCCAAGTAAGGAGGTAATGCCTTTCCTTTGAATGATGTGTCCATGCAAGGTGTCCCTCCACTTACTAAAGATCAAGGGAACACCTCTGGGAGGAGCCAGGAACCCCTGCACGTCCAGACCTGCTGACAAAGTCTGCCACCTTTTTCTGTCCGAATGAGTCAAGGCTGGCCACTGTAACAGGAGTTTTCCATCGCGCGATGGTTTGTACTCGCGCGATGGTTTCGTTTGATCGCGTGAGGGTTAAGCTTAGATTCGGTACAGTAAGGCAGGCTACTGTCTTTTTGGGGTTATTTTCCGGATTTTGACTCGGGCCAGATTTTGAAATTCCGATGCTTCCAATAAATCATTATGGGTAATTATGACTACGTCGAAGCGTTGTTTGTTCAAATTACACGTTCAGTGACGAGTTCGGTCCCTCGACTGAATAACGGCCGGATAATTTAAAGTTGTTATTTAGCCGGTCAAGCCGGGCAAAGGATCGTACAATTTACAAAGCAAGTACTAAAAAGCGGAGCCAGAAGTTCAGCCTAATGGTTTTACTAATTACAACTTGTTTTCCCACGGGGTTCAGAAATATCCCATCAGTCTTGCTTCGACTTCAACGCGGAGCCACCTTATGTAACGACTTTGTAGCCATGTCCTGAACTCTGGGATTGGTTCCTTCAATGTCCTATCGCCCCAGTAGTCTCTATAGCAGCGCAAGTCCCATGAGGTGAATACGGGGAGGTCGAAGTCTTCCGCTCCGTATCGCTTGTATCCTTGACTTCTTCCGAGCTGTCGGAGTGTACGCCCCAGGACGTAAAATGTGAAGCTCGATAGGCCGGCGATTATCACTCTCTTGAACCCGGCTGAATTTAGCGTCATTGCTGGAAGGTTCAACCAGAGACATCTCTAGACTATGTCCTCAGATTGTAGATCGTTCAGGAATGCAAATCGTATGTCCACTGTTAGGTCGGGGAATAACATCGGTCTTTTGACCAAAAGCCTGGGGAAGTCTTCAAAGCCAGCCTGTGGCTCTTCCAAAACCCCCACTTTGTCTGCCAGCCAAAGCTGCACAAGAGCAGAAGACAAATCAGAAACCAATACAGCTTGAGTATTCGGGGTAAAAATGAAGATGCAAGAATCTGCGCTGAGTAGGAATTTACCTGGAGCAAGATGGGGCATCCGCTGAAGGAATTGGCTTGCTCAAGTTTCAACATATCTAAGCCCAGGAGCGTTTCCGCTAAAACCACGGGCATGATGTTTTTCCTGTTAACCATTTGTAAAGCGATGCTCACCAATTTGGGACTTACCCCTCCATCGATAGGAACCAGCATGTACGTGGCTAGTGCGCATATGGACAAAACGAAGCGTCTGTGAGCTTCCCCAACATAGTCTCCCAGGCCACCCTCGGGGCCATACAGTTCAATTAGGCGAAGGATGTTGAGCTCGCCGTTCTGGATGATGCTGGCCGTCAGTGCCTCGGGAATATTGAGTTCTGCCCGTAGGATTTGCTCCATGTCTTCATGAACGGGCGGCACTGCAAGAACGTCCAGGTTAGCAAAGCCTGGCGCGTATGCCTGGAATTCTTCTATTGTAGGGCACATCTCGTCTTGACGGAACCGGAAGACGTGCACAATGGGGTCCCAGAAAGGCAATGCGGCTTGGAGGAGCTCGACGCACGGTCGAGCAAATCGGAGATCCCGAATCGAGGATAAATAGCGAGACCGGGGGCTCACCCAATTTATGGTTTTGTCTCTCATTAGCCAAGGATCAAGGGCTTCCATTAGTGAATCTCCCATTTTAGATAAGGTGGAGGGGTGTACACTTCATTATGTCTTAAAACCCTTCTTCAAATAGCCAAGGGGTTGGTGAGATCAAGGCTTAGGTGTCCTACCACCTTGCATGAAAGAACAGCCTTCCTTCTGCAAACCCAGAATAACTTTCAAGACGTGGAACAATGAACAGGTCCATGGCAATAATTTGGTCAGACAAAGGCAGCCCAGCAGGATCTAACCGTCGCGCGACACTACTAAATCATCGCGCGACAGAAGTTACTCGCGCGACGCATCCAAACCATCGCGCGATGGTTGATCTGCAGCTTTGACAGATTCCTAACAGCCACTGTCCATTTTGGTCGTTTTTCATTCCAAAGGTCATTTGGTACTTTTGATGGTTCCAGCAAGTCATTATGAGCATATGTGACTGTATCCAAGCATCGGATTCCGAATGCCGTGCTCAACGAAGATTTTGGACCCTCGGAGGCCCGTTTCAAGTTCAAATTGGGATTTCGGGAGGTCGAACCTCGCCATGGAGGCTCTAGCCCATTTTGGTCATGCCATACAGGTCGCCTAGACCTTAAGTGATTGTGTGGAGGTGTCGGTTTCAGTCCGGGACATAATCGAGTCTTTCTTGGACGTTTTATGCCATTTTGCGTCGTTTTGTGCGTTTTTCGGTATAAGTCTTTTCTGGGGATGTTTTGTTCAGTTCCGTTGATTGGTACAGGTCATGTTGACCATCATCGACCTATCTGGAGTGTCAGTTTCGTCTTTAACAGAATATTGTGAGTTTTGGCGTATCAATGCTTAAAATTTCGTTATTTCTCGTATCCTCGTATCCTGGTCGTATCCTAGGGTACTTTTCCTATTTCTTTCAGAGCTAGGCCAGTTTTTACACTCATGTGTGTCTGTGAGTGGTCTCGATGTGTTGTCAATGCAAGTTCGGTATTAGTGGCGGGTTTTACTTTCTCTTATTCGTAACGAGAAACAATAAACTTGAAAATTGCAAACTTTTGTAAATAACCATGATCTATCCATGTCAACTGCTGTATCAACGGCACATCGGCCAATCAAAAACGTCAAGTCAAGTCAGGACACATGCGCCCGCTAGTCAAAAGGCACGCAGGCCCTCAAAGTATCTGTCAAAAGCTATCTACTTGGGCACGCAAGCCCGGAATCAAAAGCAAAAAACAGCATGCGAAAGGGTAACGGAGCCTTTGTCATTGCCCCCTGCGCGCTCAAAGTCCGTCATCACTACCTACAGCATCCCGTAGCTCCTGGGGATCGTCTATGTACCCCGGATCGTCGATGGAGTCGTCGGAGCCACTGCTAGTGGACGAGTGCTCCTCGTCCTCTCCTTCTTCTCCTTCCTCCTCATCCTCTACCTCCTCTGCGTCCTCTTCTTCCTCGTCCTCGGAGTTTGGACCCAAGACCAGCTGCTTCCGACGGCTCGGCTCCTCCAGTGTCGGCTTCTCGCGCTTCTTGAGTTGGTACCGAAGCTCAGCTTGCCTCGTGGCTCGTCTGTCTTCCTCCTCGCGTGCGCGCGCCGTCTGTAAGCCCCTCGTCTGTCGTCGTGTAGTAGTGGCCGGAGGTGTGGGTTTCTTCGCTGCCGCCTTCTTCAGTGACGGATCCCGCGCGCTCTTCCTCCTAGGGTTCATCTTCCCCTGCACCTGCATTGTCATTGCATTTCAAAGCGTGAGTATCTATTGTGCATATTGTATTTCTGTATTGGAAACAGGTATAGTCTATCAAGCTATCGAAAGCAAGAATGTATCGAAAGCAGGAATGTATCGTTTTTCATACCTGGGTCCTCTGAACAACGGCTGGCTGAGTCGGCTATGGTGTCGGCACCTGGTACTGCAACTCCAATGGCATGCCGCTCGCCGCCCTTCTCACCACATTCTCCAACGCCAGCATGCGTCGAACGGCCTCGTTCACCCACTTAGTTGGCACCTGCATGCAATTCAAGTTTATCAGGCTATTCAGCAGATAATTCAAGTATTTGAAATTCAAAAGCAATATTGGAAGCTGATTCTTACCGAAACAGTCACAGGAGCGGGCTCCGCTCTCGCGGGCACTAACTGTAACACCGCAGGATTCCCCTGGCTGTCAACCACAGGAATCCTCCAAAGCAACGCAGGAAGTCCACCAACTGCCGGTCCGCTCGGGGCTCGCCTTGCCCGGCTCTCACCTCCTCTCCGTCCCTCTCCAGCTACTCTCCTCTCCTCGGCAGCCCCTGCAGCCTGGCCTCGCACCTCTCTCAGACCACGGATCCCCAGTGGACCCGCCAGGAAGTCTCTCTGGTAAACAGTATAGTCCCTACCAGGACGCAGGTAGCGTGCAAGCTCAGTATCCGGCCTCGTATACCTCTCTAGCTCAGCCCGTGTGTACTCTCCCGTGTGTGAAGCTCGAGGTGGGAGCGGCCCTGGCACCCAGAACTCAGGGTAACCAAGCGACTGGCGCGTCACTCGATCCCCCAAGTACCACTGCCAACCGAAGGCTGACTCCAGTAACACCCTGCTGGATGTAACAACCCTGCTCCGGGCCAAGTACTCTGGCTCTGGTCCCGCTCTCCTCCAGGGATCCCAATTGACCTGCAAGTCAAAGCAAACAAGCAATGCGAGCAATTGATCAGCGACAACATTAAAGCAAGGAAATGGACACATGTCTGATGCCTATGATTACGTGTTCATACCTGTGAGGCCCTAAGCTCGTCCAAATACAGTCTGAAGGCGTTGAGCTCACCTCTCCCTTCCTTCTTCCCCGTGCTCGCCTTGCTCCACTTCAACGCGCGAGGGAGAGTGCTCAGGTCTGGATGCTTGCACTCCGGCGGATACATCCGCAAAACCTTGTAGGCCCAAAGCTGCAATGTTTAGACGAGTTCGAACATTAGTCAAGGCATACAGTATTTGAAATCGAAACAGTCAAGCAGACTAAACAATGGACGAGCATAATCAAATTGTGCTTAAAAGGGTTAGAATCGTACCTCCCAGACCCTCCAGTAACCAGCCGTGCTCTTACCCGTCCTCGACGAGTGGCCAAAGAAGTGGTAGGCCGTCCCAAGAGCAGCTCCACCCCAGTCGAAGCGTGAGGCTGTCCTCAAATCCCTCAACGCTGGCAAGTAAGAGAGGTGGACTTTACTTCGCCTGTTTGGGTACAGAGTGGCACCAAACAGGTACAGCAGAAATGCCCGGGCCATCTGCTCCGCCTCCCGGTCACTCGTCACCTCCTTCTTCAAGTAGTCCTTGAACTGGTCGTACCTCGCCATCCCCTCCTCTATCCTGGGCGCTTTGCCCAGAAACCACTCCAGAGCGGCCCGATCCTCCTGGATCCCCGAGTCAAACGGGATGGGCTCACCTCCAACCCTCAGCCCCGTGATCGCCGCAAAGTCTGCAGGCGTCACTGTCATCTCCCCAGGAGGTAGGTGGAAGGTATTGGTGGTATCCCTCCACCTCTCAGCAAGTGCAACAAGGACGGCATGGTCGATCCGTGCCGGGGTCAAAGTCCGCACGAAGTCCCCGAAGCCTGCCTCGTCCACCAACCGCCTCACTCTCTCCGGCAGCCCCTCGTACAGCTGCAAGGACATGCACGCGCCCCCGAAGCCGCGGATATCCCTCTGTCCTGCTCCAGCCTGTTTCAAACACAAGGACAAGCAGCAAAAGGGTTCATCAGTATACAGGAAGTTCATTCTCAAGTTCTAGGTAATCAATGAAGCCTGGGACACATGTTCGGCTTTGGTTCTATGCCATGGTTCGACTCGTGAGTTATCTATGCAATTCTAAGTTCAAGCACGTTCTAAGCAAGTATCGAATGTGAACTATCAAAGCAAGAATATCGAAATCAAGTTACAAAGGGTGCTTTCTGCGAATATACCTCCATCCACGTCGCTGCAATGTGGGCACGGGGATCTCTCAACACCAACTCGTCGTCGTAGTCTCTCTGCAATGGTACGCAGGCCACAATGCCCGACGGCACAAAGACGTGCAGCGTAGGAAGCACGTATGCCTCCGCTGAAAAGCCCGGCCGACTCGTGTTTTTCGCCTCCGTCACGGCCGTAACCCTAGGCCCCTGTGCCTCAACTCTGGCCCTCTCCTCGGCCTCTACATCTCTCAAGAGCTCCTCTCTCTCCTGTCTCTCTCTCTCGGCCCTCTCAGCGGCCTCCGACGCCTCAATGGCCCGGGCACGATCCTCTCTAGCCTTTAGGACCAACTCCCCAACCAGGGGGTTGTCCTCAAGAAGCCTCGCCAGTGCCTCGTCTGGCAAAAACTCGGCGACGTCGTGTCTCGTAATCGGCCTATGGCTCGACGACGTCACCGCGGGCCGAAACAAAATGTCCTCCTCTCGGACCTCAACCGGAGTCTTTGTGACCTCCTCCTCTGCATCTACAACGCATTTGCCCTTCGCCAAATCCCTCGGCGGGGATCCGGACGGCTCAACAGTGTCATCTCCTCCCCCACTGCTACTGCCTCCTCCAGCATCAACCCTCGCGCGAGGCTCCTCCTCTGTCGCGCGAGGGTGCTCTCCAGCACCAGTCTCTCCTGTGTCCCCTGGACCTACTCTGGCCACCACTGACCCTTCTACGGCCGTGACCGGATCCAGCCGCTCAACGTTGTGGCCCGCGGACCCTGTATCAACAGTTGCGCGAGCCCCTGGCTCTGTCGCGCGACTCTCATCGCCGCCACCAACCTCCTGTTCGCGGGCTCCTTCGCCGTCGACTCTCATCGCCGCCACTGCACCGGCCTCTGCGATGGCCTCTACTGGTGGTTGATCTCCTGTTTCGACGACCATCGGATCTCCTCGGTCCTCCAGTCGATCAATGACTTCTCCTCCACCATCTCCAATGCCGGGGTCTGCCATGGTTGATTGTGTGAGCGTGGGTTTGTTGATTTAGTGGTCAAAACCGAAGATTTGGGAGAGATTTGAGAGAGGGTTTGAGAGTGGAGAGAGTTCTGAACTTTTGAAACTGTCTGGTACTGTTCTGGTAACGTCCCGCGGACGTTTAAAACGTTTGGAACGGGTATGGGCCGGGTCTGGGCCTGTTCAGACCCAAGCCCTAACTTTAAACCCTCGCGCGACAGTTCACAAGTGTCGCGCGACATTTTTTTTTGGGCCTCAGGCCCAATCCAAATTCTAAGTCCGGCCCAATCTCAATTGCCTCTCCGTTGGGGCCCATGGCTCTTCGATATGTTGTACAATGAATTTGAGGGTCATTTTGGGAAGTCTCGCCTTCAAGCCCGAAGACTTTTTACATCCCCAGCAGTGGTCCGCCCACAATCAATGACGATTCATCCGTCCAATTTCAAATCAAGGACGATCCATCCGTCCGATCAATCAATCAGTGACGATCCATCCGTCCAATCAAACAGCGACGATCCATCCGTCCAATTTCAAATCAACGACGATCTATCCGTCCGATCAATCAATCAACAACGATCCATCCGTCCAATTTCAAATCAGCGACGATCCATCCGTCCAATTTCAAATCAATGACGATCCATCCGTCCGATCAATCAATCAGCGACGATCCATCCGTCCGATCATCAAATAAACGACGATCCATCCGTCCGATCAACCAGCGGCGATCTATCCGTCCGGTCTTCAATTCCCCCTTGGTGCACGGTATTTTTATATACTCGTCTGCATTTTCCATTTAATCGGCTTTTGGGTGGATTTGGTGGGTGTCTAGAAATCTTTGATGTTACCCGTACCAGTCAATGGTGCTCCGCGTGCCGTCAAAGAGGGACTACTGTAGACACCCCAATCTGGATCTCCCAATTGTTTTACTTTGTTTTACGATTTTCTTATTTCCCCGATGATGAAATCGGATCAAACGAGCTTGGATTGGGAATGGATTAAGCTTGGAATGCTTAGAGCCCTGCTTAGAACCCTGCTTGAACCTTTTGAACCTTTCAGAACCTTCAGTCAAACCTTAGAGTCAGAGTTGACCCTCGCGCGACCCTTTGAGTCTCTCGCGCGGCACTCTGCTTGCCACGTGTGGTCAAAGTCAAACTGTTGACTGTTGACCATCACGCGACACTTCCAAACCCTCGCGCGACAGTTCCCTCCTGTCCCTATCACAGAATCCAGCTGGACAGGTGATCATTGGGTGTCACATGGGCTGGAACCCCGTTTTCCTCCGCTGAACAGAGTTCTGGCAGGTTGTAGCCCATACAATCCCCTAACCAACCACCCACCTTGTTGGCTAGCTTCACAACCAAGTTGTGACCAGCCTTGTTGGCTGGTCCCAAGGCCATGTTTGGCCATTTTCTAGCCCTTGCACTCTCCCTATAAATACCCCCATTTCATCCTCCATATTAAGGGTTCCAAGAAATTGCTTAAGGAGTTCACTTGTTATTTTACAAGGCAAACACTAGCTAGCACAAAGTTACTAACCTAAACTACTTCCTAATCTCCTGAACTTAGTGTGTCCATATACACTTAGTTGCAAGGCCACACCAATCAATCCAATCCATTTCCAAACCCAAATCAAACCTTTCCATGACTGGTTGTGGCAAGCATATTGGAACCACAGTCCCATCTTTGAAACTCATATAAAAGCTTGCAATAGGAAACACCTCGGCGGTGCCGTCATAAACCGGTTTCCCCCACCCAAAATCCACTGTGTCGAAGCCAAGACGCCTTACATCAGAATAGGGTTGGCTAATGACAAAGACAGGAGAAGCATGGGCTTCAGGCCCCCAAAAAAAGTTTAAAATGAGGGTCCCCAAAATTAAGGCCCCCAAAATTCTAAGATCCCTATATATATATATAGTCCAAAAACTTTTTGCACTAAGTCTCCTTTACACAAAATAAGCCCAATTGAAATTTATAAGCTACAAAATAGGCCCAACTCCTTCTCGATAGCTATATTGTCTATCAAGAAGGAGTTTATGAAGAAGTTTGACTATGGAAAATTAATTAGTACGTTTGCAGCAAAAAGTGCGAGAAGACTAATTTTCAAATGATGGATTTTGAGATATTGTAATAGTTGATTTTTTTTTTGTGGATAATTATATGCTTCTATTTTGTAATGGTTTTTTTTTTTTATGGGACTCTTTATAGTCCACTTTTTCTATGGAAAATATAGGGAGGCCTCATTCAAGAGGTTCGCTTCCGAACTCCAAAACTTATAAGCCGGCCCTGCACCAGAAACAATATAGTTTCCTGCCTCCGTATGATTTGGGCGAGATCACAAAGTGGTTCGTGATTTGTCAAAACGAAGTGAACTTCAATATTTTCCAACCATGTGAAAAGAAGAGAACAAAAGTAAAAAGGTAAAAATACAAGATACTTGAGAAGTAAATGGATTGGAAAGATAAACTTTTGCTGAAAAAATAAGATAATTTGGTTAAGCGTTAGGTTTGATTGGTCCACGACCCCTTTCTAGTCTTGAGTACTTCTATTTATGGGCCCCGGGAAGAGAGAGAACGGCCATGTGTCCCATGATTGCCATTCTTGGAGTCTTGACTTGGTCAAAGCATATATAATGCTCATGGCTCTTTACTTCCCACGTTCAAAACTTGTAAATCATGGATTTAAAATTGATTCCAAGGCTGTGCCAATTGTCCTTGGATGATTCCCTATAGGGAAAATTACCCACAGGCGGTGTGGGGTGGGGATAATCACCAGTTTGATGGTGTCAAGTTTCCAAATTACGAAGACATGGCACCAGCAAACATTATTACCAATACATGGTATGAGGTAATGACCATGATGTGTCTGGACAAAATTGCCCTTTGATAAAAAATGACACCGTTCGTCCCCTTTCGTCCCCTTTTTCCTTTTCTCTTTTATTTCTCTTTTCCATTCTCCTGAGATACGACTCTCTCTAGGGTTTGGTCCGGCTGTCTCTCTTCTGTGCTCCACAGCCTTTGAAGACTTGTCCCTGCTGTCTCCCATTCAACAGCCGACATCCAAGCTTCAATCGCCAGTTGCCATCGCCATCGCCATTGCCATTGCCATTGCCATCGCCATCGCAAGTTCAATCGTCCAAGCTTCCAACATTGCCATTGCCATCGCCAGTTCATCAGGTTAGTTTAATCGATCTGTAGTGAGATGTGTGTGTTTTTCGGTGTATGTAGTTGTGTTATTGGGTTTTGTGTTGCTTTGTAGCTGAGAAACCTATGATTGAATTTGGAAGTGTTGTATGCAAACCAAACTAGAAAAAATTGCATTCCTAACTTTGATTGAATTTAAGTATTTTGTGTTTATGTAGTTGCATGTTCGAATCCCATGGAAGCCAAAACATTCCTAACTTTGAAGCCACTGGAGAATTTGTCCGGCCGTTAACTGTAGGAGCCCGGAATGAATTAGTTGGGTTGCGCGCAAATAACTCGGATACCTGGTTATAAAAAAAGAAAAGAAAAAGATTAATGTCATGAACTAGGATATTTCAACTTCTTTGGGAGGAGTTATGGGAAAATCTTAAGGCAGAGAACAACATTAAATAGGTCAGAAAGTGTTAAAACGTCTCTGTTAAGCAACGATATTAAATGGACCTCAAATGTATACTTCTTAAAAGATTCGTTTTTCTAGAAAATAAAATTACAAGGAAAAAAGAAAAACTTTTTTGATGACCTATTTAAAATAAAAATTACAATGATATGATGATGTTTTCTCAAATAAACTTGGTACAACCGCTAGTCTAAAACAAACCGTCCTGATCATGGCTTGTAGGCTTCCATATTTACATAACTACCATAAAGAATACAAAGTAAACAAAAAATATGATGGCACGCTTTGCTACATTCTATTTGTTTTATGTTTACCTCCATTTTAAAAAATCTCAAACCTATATTGAGCATATTGATGCCAAATTCAAACGCATCACGTTATATAAGACTATGACGCAAATGCATATCTGTATGCAATGCCAACTAGTAGTTTTATGTAGGTGATTTGAGATGTTTTCTCATTTTAATAGACTGAGGAATTTTCTAAAACTTACGTTTAGTCTTTGCAATTAGAACAGAACCTAAGTAGGATAATTTGTTATTTGTTGCGACTTATGACATTTCAAAACATGTAATGGGCATTTTGTTTTACTTGTTTATGATCAAGCTTGGAGTCGGCTTCTTGGAGAGCCTCTTGAATTTCTATTAAAATGGTTGATCTGTAGATGTGGCTCTTACACCAGGAAAAATACAAACTTAGGGCAGTAAGCTAAGAGCTCCAAGCGAGCTAGGCTTTGAAGACTTGCAGGCTAGGCCCTAGAGTTCGAGGATTCACCCCTAGCACCTACCAACCCTCCGTTGTTGCTATATGGCCGAAGAGGCTCAGAAAAGCCTTTTTTTCCGACATGTAGACAAGTCTTCACAAAAGGTATTCCTTTTGGATGAGGAGAACATGCATCTATCGGTGTCTTAAACTTGTTTGTAGCTTCTATACTTTCCAAGAATAACTAGGTTTTATTGGTGGTAGGTGGCGTAAAGAGTCTCTTTCTCAGTGCATTTCGTTCTGTCTGTTGGTAGTGATATCACAAAACTATTGAAGAAATATCCAAAAATGAGTCCTAATTATCCAACTTATTGTTAAGTTTCGAGTGAGCTTGTTGCCTACTGAATGTTTAGCTTGTCCCAATACAAAAAATGAAAAGGAAAAAATGGCTTGTGACTTAGACCTATTATGTCTTCTGTCAACATTTCTTACATCCATGATACATTGTTTGCATCATCTGCATAGCACGGTAGATCTGTTTTGGAAACATTTGTGTAGACACCCCAATTTGGCCTAACGATTATTTCAAGTCCCACCTTGGGACAATCCCGATGATGAAATGGATACATTGATTGCTGATTGTGTTAGCCCAAAGGTTTCTATAGAATACCTTATTGATTTTGATGATAACAAAACATATTGGAATTGAAATATAATTAATATTGTGATATTTGGTACTCATTTGAATTCATGTTTATTTTGTAGGATTTGGTTGAAGTTCTCATGGACACATTGCTACACCAAATCACTATCTTCAATAGCCAAGATAACTTGAAAGGAGGAAGATTAAGGACAAATCTTCTCCTAACTAAATTGGCTAGAGATTGATTCAAAAGAATGGAATTATTGGTTGCATGGTTTTATTCTTTCCAACGGCTCTATTTAACTATGGAAAGATTCATTTTGCTTCAAGACAATTTGTGAAGGAATATGAAAGCAAACAAGAAAGGAAAGGATGAGGGAGCCTCTTGTGATTAACGGCTAATTGATTGATAATCTTCTACATGCTTATAAAGGGATCGACAACAAGAAGATTGCTAGAGAGAATTATTGAAGACAATATTCCTGCAGTGAGCTTGCTCCAAATAATCTGTGCACTCAACTCCATTATTACATCTTGAATATTTTCATAGTTTGAGTGTTGTTCTTGAGCCTTATTTGTAAAAGGGATTGTACACCCTTATTCCTACTCTCTTGAGAGTTTATCTTTTTGTGAGTGGTTTTGGAGAGAAAATCACTTGAGAGCTAGGTGTTACTAGCACCGGAGTCAAAACTAGTTGGGTTAGGTGTGACTAGCACCGGAGTCAAAATTAGTCGGAGCGATTGGGGATAGATTGCTCGTTGTAAAGGTTGTCTAGCACCCGCGAAGCTAGAAGATTGTAACTATTTGAGATAGTGCAGCAAATCCCGAGTTGGACACTTGGGGAGTGGACTAGGCCGTGAAGTTGCGGACCGAACCACTATAAATCCTTGCGTTTGATTCTCTCTTCCCTACTCTCTTTATTTTCAGTTTTGCATATCAATATTGCATGAGTAGAATAGTATATCATTGAAATTGGAATTGTGGTTGAATAGATTGCAATTAGTTTTTAAAATTCCGCGTTATATTTGAGATACCCAATTCACCCCCCCTCTTGGGTTGCTATTTGGACCAACAGATTGCTTCCTTGAGGACCTTAGGACTTTCGGTGAGAACTTTGAACCACTTAGAGGACCCAATTCAAAGCCATACAGCCTTTCAGACAGAAATACAGAAGCCTAGGAGAATCCATCTGACGGCCGCAACATCGATCTAACGGCCACAACATCAATCCCTCACCCGAGCAACCTGTTGCCAGCAAAATCTCCCTAAGAGATCAATTCCTCGGCCGCAAGATCTATCCTTCGGCCGAGACATCCATTCCACGGCCGCAAGATCCTTTACTCGGCCGCCAGATCGACCTTTTTCCAGACTCTGGAACGTTCTGTCAGATGTTTGGTTTGATCCAACTACACTACCTTCCCGATGCGTTCGGGCTACGCTCAGAGATTACGACGTAGAGTTAGAGATGCATTGCAATTGCAATTGCCATCTCGTGATTTGATTGGCCGGAGTGAGTCATCCCTATGCCTATATAAAGGAGCCTTTGAGCTCCGAAATTAACATACCTTCACACTCAATCAAGCCACGAAACTCTGTCAAAATACTCTCTCAATCCCATACTCCAAAAGCCCTAACCTTCCGAAGGTAGCCGTTAATCCGGCGATCAAACCCCGAAGTTCAAACCCTAACTCTAGGGTTCTCGATCAAGCAATCAATCAATCACGCCCAATCCAAAGCAATCAAGCAACTGAGGGATCAAGGTGGTGAGGCCCAACGGCCTCTGGTTTGCCCTATTTACTGTCCCTTTTTACTAATCGTAACGTTTTGATTTTCTGTTAAATCTTTCTATCTGGTGTGAGGAAGAACACCAACCGGGGCTTCGATCCCTCGGCCGGTACATCAAACCAGGAGGATCCCTCGGCCGTGACATCAATTCACCGGCCGCGGGATCCATTTCCCTGGGACAGTTTTTGCTTGTTTCCTACTTTTCTATGCATGCTTTCAATTACAGTCCTGGCTCATCTTTATCTGTTTAAAGGAATAAATAAACAGACTATGTGTTGGAATTAGACAAAGCATCTATATGTCTTATGTTGAATGATTATGGGCCAGTCTCACGACTGGGCAAAGAGGGGTGCCTAACACCTTCCCCTTATTGTACTTTTGGCTCCCGTATCCAGAATCTCTATCTGTTTTCCTAGTTTTAATAAACTAGGTGGCGACTCTATTTTGATGATAACCGTTATCATGTGGCGATGTTCCTAGCCATGGGAATGTCCATGATCTTGGTTTATGAAGTGGAACCAAACAAGCGTGATCAATCTGTATGGCGATGCCCCGTTTGGGAGGTGTCTACAGTTTTTGGCGACTCCGCTGGGGATATGAGAGCCATAACCAAAAAGTTCAACATAAGACTAATACATGCCTTGTCTAATTCATTTATCATATGCATCGAGCGGGCAACCCGTTGAATTCACTTGATATCCCGGCATGACACGGGCTATGTTGGGGGTTCCAGCAAACTCTACAGTCACTCGTACCTAGTGGTATATCAAAAAGGAAATCACCCAATCACCGCCTATGATGGGCTGGTGAGGGGATTGGTGCCCTTTGACGACGGAGCACCCTGAGACTACCAAAACCTTGCATGTTTTAGAAAGCCATAGAACTTATCAAACCAAGACAGGAACCTACAGGCTAGGAACCTACTTGCATTTTGCTTCCAAGTTCTTCCTCACACCCATTGTATATGTATGTTGTAAAATTTCTCTTTTGCAGGTTAAACCTTAGGAATCTCTCTAAGTCAAATAAACAGTAGGTAAGATTAATCAATCTAACTAAAGCAAAAACCTTTTTCAGGAAAAATGACTGCATCATTGTTCACGTCTGATTCACACTTTCAAGTTGTCACCAAGCTGTCCGGCCCGCTCCACTTTGCTGTTGAAGATTTCAACCCCTCTGAATACATCACTCCAGTAAATCAACCAAAGCCTATGGTGGCTATCATTGAAGACAACCATGTCATGTTCGCTGGAACGGTTTATGAGGAAGAGGTAGAAGACCTGATTGAAGAAGAAGGGCTTCGCAAGGTTCCAATCTACTTTTATGACCCTTATGCACCTACCGATGATTATTGGCCAATAGACGAGGTCAACAACCTCGAGACTGAAGAGGCAAAGGAAGAAGAGGCTGTCGACAATGACCCACTAGACGAAATATCACTAAATCTACTCTTTGATGAGGGGGTCACCAACAATGAAATAAGGGTGATCCACCCCATCATAGATAGCTTTGGTAATTGGTGGGGCTTTGTTGGCACACGACGGGTCGACAACAGCGACGAAGCTGAGGTTGAAGCACAATTGGAGGAGATAACAGCAATAGCAAATCAAATGGCCCTCCAAGACTTGCAGGGTGACAATGATGAAAGTGCGAATCAAGGTGACAGTGAAGTACTGGTGATCGACCTTGGTGATGAAAAAGACTGCTCTGAGCTGATTGTGGATGCTGAAAAAGGGGCTTACCCCAACTGGACCGTGGAACATACTCTAAAATACAAAATGAAAAGCGCTAATTCTGATCTTAGTTCTGATTCCGATTCCGACTCCGAGTCGACTCAGTCCGAGTCAAGCTTTTCATCCTTTGAAACTACTAAGTCTAGTGAGGAAAACCTGGTCAAAGTACCAAGGCATAGCATTTACTTTGAATTCGACTCCGAAATGTCTTTTGATAAACTTAGCAATGAGAAGGAAGATTTAGAGTATTTCACTTTGCCTATGATTAATTGTGTGGATTCCGACAAACCAAATTTTGAGGAAGAGATTCCAAAAGAAATTCTAGAATTCATCGAGAGAGAAGAGGAAAGGCACGCTAAACCTTTTTCTGAGAAAATAATCACAGCAAACATAGGCTCCGCAAACGAGCCCAAAATGGTTAAAATTGGTGCCGCACTATCCCCTCAAGAAAGTGAAAAACTAATCCTTTTGCTAAAAATATACAAAGATGTTTTTGCCTGGTCTTACGAGGACATGCCTGGAATAGACCCTGAAATTGTTCAACATAAAATTCCTCTTCATCCTGATGCAAAACCAGTTAAGCAAAAACTGAGACGTATGCGCCCTGATTGGGTCCTAAAGATAAAAGAAGAAGTCACTAAACAAATCAACGCCGGTTTTCTCATAGTCACCGAATATCCACAATGGGTAGCAAACATCGTTCCCGTACCAAAGAAAACTGGAGGAATCAGGGTCTGCGTAGATTTCCGAGATCTCAACAAAGCCAGTCCGAAAGATGACTTCCCATTTAGACGAGCTAGTGGATAACACCGCAGGCCATGCATTGCTATCTTTCACGGACGGATTTTCTGGGTATAACCAAATCCTTATGTCTCATGAGGATAGAGAGAAAACCACCTTCACTACGCCTTGGGGAACTTACTGCTACCGAGTAATGCCGTTTGGGTTGAAGAATGCTGGAGCCACTTACCAGAGGATGGCCACAACACTGCTGCACGACATGATGCACAAAGAGGTCGAGGTGTATGCCGACGATATGATAGTCAAATCAAAGGAAAGGGAAGGACACTATGGAGCACTCCAAAAGTTCTTTGAGAGGATTAGGAATTATAAGCTACGTCTTAACCCTCAAAAATGCACTTTTGGGGTAACAGCTGGAAAGATGTTGGGTTTCCTCATCACTCAAAGAGGAATCGAGGTAGATCCTTCCAAGATACAGGCTATCATGGAGATATCACCGCCTAGGACAGAGAAGGAAGTAAGGAGCTTCTTAGGGAAGGTACAGTTCATCAGCAGGTTCATTTCCAAGCTCACAACCACCTGTGAACCTCTTTTCAAGCTACTGAAGAAAGGTACGGATTTTGAATGGAGCCAAGACTGTCAGCAAGCGTTCGAGGCAATCAAAGAATACCTTCAGAATCCACCTGTACTATCGCCACCCATCCCTGGGAAGCCATTGATTCTGTATCTCTCAGTAACAGACACGTCCATGGGATGTATGCTAGCGCAAGAAAACGACGCCAAAGTAGAGTGCGCCATATACTACCTCAGCAAGAAAATGATGGATTATGAGACAAGGTACACTCCCCTCGAGAAAACCTGTTGGGGGCTAGTGTGGGCCACAAAAAAACTGAGGCACTACCTGTTAGCACATCCGGTGGTGCTGGTCTCTCGTTTAGACCCAATCAAGTATCTTTTCGAAAAGCCAGCACTTATCGGAAAGCTAGCTAGGTGGTTATTGCTGCTAGCAGAGTTCGACCTCAAATACATGACAAGGAAATCAGTAAAAGGAAGAGCTGTGGCAGAATTCTTGGCAGATCACCCTGTGACAGAGGCAGAGGCAGAGGACTTCATGTTCCCCGACGAGGACATCTTATGTCTCTTAGACGACACCTGGCAACTTTACTTTGATGGAGCATCAAACCGATGTGGATATGGCATAGGGGTATTGCTAGTTTCCCCAAACGACTCCCACATCCCTTTGTCATATAAACTAAGGTTTGAGGTCACTAACAATCAAGCTAAGTACGAGGCTTGTATTGCCGGAATGGAGGCAGCCCTGGAGCTAGGGGCAAAAAGGGTAGAAGTCACTAGGGATTCAAATCTGGTGGTATCTCAAGCCAGAGGAGACTGGAAGGTCAAGGAAGATACACTGAAGCTATATCACTCTGTGCTGGAAGATCTAATTCCACAATTCGATTCTGTTATCTTCACACACACTCCTCGAGTGAGCAATAGATTTGCAGATGCACTGGCGACGTTGGCGTCTATGGTCGAAATACCCCTGGGATTCACAATGCGGCCTCTCATGATCGAACAAAAGGTTAAACCAGCATGTGAGTGTACCTTTACCGAGGAAGGTGAAGACGATGGCAAGCCATGGTACGAAGACGTGAAGGAATTCCTGGAAAAAGGAGAATATCCATCCGAGGCCACCTCGAAGGACAAAACGGCTCTGCGGAAGTTTGCTGCCCGATTTATAATCTGTGGAGGAGCATTGTACCGAAGGGCACACTTGGGTCCAAGTCAACTTTGCGTCACAACGGAGGACAGCCGCAAGGTAATGGAGGAAATACATGAAGGAATTTGTGGGCCACACATGAATGGGGCAACGATGGCAAAGAAGATCCTGCGTCAGGGATATTACTGGACTACAATGGAAGCCGACTGCACTGATTATGTCCGCCGATGTTACAAATGCCAAACTCACGCTGATCGTATGCTTATTTCCCCTACATAACTATATAGCATGACGTCCCCTTGGCCATTCTCCACTTGGGGGATAGACGTCATTGGAAGCATAAATCCAAAGGGGAAATACAAACATTAGTTCATTCTGGTGGCCATCGACTACTTCACCAAATGGGTAGAAGCAGCTTCTTATGCTACTCTCAAAGCCACTCATGTGGCCAAATTCATTCGCACTAATATCATCTATCGATATGGTGTACCTCACGAGTTTGTCTGTGATAATGGATCGCATTTCAAGGGGGCGACAAAGAAGCTTTTCGCCGAATTTGGGATACAAAATCATCGGTCATCTACTTACCGACCTCAAACTAATGGAGCAGTTGAGGTTGCAAACAAGAATGTCAAGAGGATTCTGCGGAAGACTACCGACACTTACACGGACTGGCCAGAAATGCTACCTCTGGCGCTATGGGGATATCGAACAACTGAAAGGACTTCAACTGGGGCCACTCCCTACTCTCTGGTCTATGGAATGGAAGCTGTCTTGCCTATCGAATTGGAATTACCTTCGTTAAGGGTTCTAGCTGAGACTGGAATGATCGAAGAAGACTGGATTCAAAACCGCTACGACGAGTTGGCACTACTAGACGAAAGGAGACTGAGAGCCTTATACCATGTACAAGGGTATCAACGCCGCATTGCACGGGCATTCAACAAGAAGGTGAAACCTAGGGACATCAAGGTAGGAGACATGGTGCTCAAAGCAATTCGTCGCCACGTCTCAGACCCAAGGGGCAAGTTTAGACCAAACTGGGGAGGCCCCTACCTTATCAAACGCATACTTTCCGGAGGAGCAGCATACATTGCAGACTTGGATGGAATGGAATTCGCAACACCAGTCAACATCGACAAGTTGAGGAAGTATTACCCATGAGAGATGCTCGTTGGACCGAAAACCACAAGGGTGGGCGGATCCAAGCAAAAATTAGAGCAGCCTGCTAGGTCGAAAACCCGCAAGAGCGGCTTAGGCAAAAACTAAGGCATAAATAAAACGCTCGCTAGACCGAAAACCCGCAAGGGCGGTTTTTAGGTAAAATTTAGAGCACAAAAGGAGAGGAAAATACCCGAGTGGACCCTAACTAAAAAACAAAACAAATCCCCTTTGTTGGAACTACGTTTATGGCCTGATTCCCTCCATGGGATACGTAGGCAATCTCTAAGTTTGAGATTCGGCCACTGCTATCATCATCACTTCCGAAATTGCTAGGTCTATCCTAAAGCATGTTCACTATCAAATCATGGCAATAACATCTTCAAATAAAACAACCAAATATTTTATTATTTCTAAAGAAAAAGGACAAAGCAAACCTAAACAGTTCTTAATCCATGAAAGCTAGAATCAAACAAACATCTTTTGAAAAACATAAGCAAAGCGTCGATCTCTAGGTCTTCCTTCTCTTTGCACTACTATCCTCCAAAAGGTTTTTCTTCAACCAGCGTTTGTAAGAACCCGATAGCTTGGCAACGAAGTTCTCAGCAATCTCCTGCATCACTCTATTTGGCCAAAGACGCAGCATATTGCGACGGAAGTTGGCATCATGGATCTTAGAGACGGTGTACTCGGGGTCACTCAAGATTGCGGCTTGTTCGGCCCCAAACTGCCTTTGAAAGCAAGCAGGGAAGTAGAAAACGACTCGAGTAATGCCAATCACTGCTACACCAAAGTGGTTCATGGTACTCGCGGTCATGCTCTCGATACCATACCAGGGGCAAACCCATTGAATCCAATCACCTCTGCAAGTCTTCATCCACGCTTCCCAAGTAGCCTCAGTTGGGAACTGTTTAACCATGTGACGCTCCGTACACTGGTCTGGATTGTAAGGAAGTCGCTCCGGCGCATCCCACACCTTTAGCTTCTCAAACAACCACACCTAGAGAAAAAGGGAAAATTGTGAGTTAAGAGAACACGTGAGTCAAAACAAAAGAGTGATGAGTGAAAAGATAAACTTGACAAGTGAAACAAATAAAAGAACGAACTTGCAATAGCAAAGGACTGCCTGAGAACTGAGCTGTAGGACTACCCTTCATCACATCTAGACCCATCAAGGTCTCTGCCAACACTAAGCCGGCGAAACCCACACGGTTTCCAATTTGTTGAGCAAGGTTAAGCAATATAGGATCAGCATGACCAGAGGAAGGGCCAAGCAAGTAGTAATGAAGGAGACAAATGCACAATGCATGAAAGCATGACTTCTGTAGGGAAACTTGGCGATGAGCCTCGGCTGTACCAAAACGCTGAATAAGTTGCAGAATCTCTAGCCTTCCTTTCACCAGGAAGAATTTAACTTCATGTTTCTGAACTTGGAGTAAATCCTTCAGGAGATCACCCCGGTTGAACAAAGGATTAGGGGCAACAAAACCTTCCCTGTCTGAATGGCCCATAATAGCCGCAAATTCCTCGATAGTAAGACACAACTCCTCTCTCTTAAAGCGAAAGACATGAAAACCAGGGTCCCACAAACTAGCGGCTGCCCTAAGGAAGGCAAAATTCACGGGAATGTAACGAAGGGAAAAGAGGAAGTCCATGCCAAAGGACTTAAAGTGCAGACGGTCAAGGCCATTAAAGGAATCCAACCACTGATCAAGGGCTGGTTGTGCCATATGCAAAGAATTGATGCTGACAATGCTATCGGGTTCGTAGAACGCGTACTTATAGGACTAGGTCAAGTCTTAGTTCGAATCGGAATCGGATTCTTAATCCTCGGAAATTTGGTCGGTCTCTCGGCCGGCACTTCGATAAGACGGCCGTGGGATCAATCCATCGGCCCGTAGATAATAGGGTTGACCTGCAAGTCAAACCCAGGCAAACCAAACGATCCCTCGGCCGCCAGATCAAAGTTTCGGCCGTGTAATCATTAGATCGGCCGCCAGAACGGCTATTTTTACAGACTGTTCCCGCGGTTCAGTTCGTTTCGTTGGATTAACGAGAATATCACACGCAAACAATGTAAGAACAGCATATACAATCACAAGCAGAGCAAAAGGTTTTTGTTTCATATATCGAAAGCTTTTTACATCACAAGGTGGATCATCCCACATTTCCTAAACAAACTATACATCGATTTCCTGTCGAACTAACTTATGCAGGAAAAGAAACAGAAAAGAAACAAAAAGAGGAAGCAGGAGAGGATGCCGGACCCTCTGGTGCTCTAAACACCAGAGGCCTGCTGCAAAGAAACTAAGAAGAGGACACCCCTGGGACGGTGTATACCAGAGGAGTACTATGGTGCAAAAGAGACACCACATGGCCCAGAAAAATCACCACACCGCGTACCACCGCCACGCCAGGAGCTCCATGTCACGGAAACAAGTCACCCATGCGAGGGCCCCTAATCAAGCATATCCATGCGAGGATCCATGATCAAGCGTCAAGACAGGACCAAAAGCAAATGCGGCCTCCCTCCACGCACGCTAGCCACATCAGCATATCACCCACGGCCCGGAGCTGTAGGAAACAAGGAGAAGTGGAGGGGGGGGTCTTCGGTGGAAGCCTCGGACGGAAGGAACGGAGAGGGAAGAAAGGAAAGTGAAACAAACGGCTGAGGCCGTGGCCTTTTATAGGCCCCTGGAAATGAATCGATTAAGCGGCCGAGACATCGGTTCCTCGGCCGATACATCAATCCCTCGGCCGGGAGATCGATCTCCTGGCCCTCCAATCAATTTCCTTCGACGAGAAGCAGATTTTGCTCAGTGCACTAATTCGAGCCACTACAGACTTCTAAGTCCTCAACCAGGTAGCCTTGGGGGCACCCCCGAGCCAACACAACGTAATCAAAACTGGCCTTGGGGACATGCCCAAGCATCGAAGATCTCTCTCCACAAACTGCTGGCCAAAGCAAGTTGAAACACCCAGCGACTTTACGCCCATATCCATTATCAATTCAGCGGCTCGAAGCCCATATTAATTCAGCGGTCCTGTACCCATCATCTCTACACGACTCAGCAACTCTACGCCCTCATCTGCCAATTCAACGGCTCCCAGCCCACCATTTCAACAGGCTCAAAGCCATGACAACCAATCTCAGCGGCTTTATGCCCATCACTTCAACAGGCTCGAAGCCTATGTCTACCATCCTAGTGGTTCTAAACCTATATCTACCACCTCAGCGGCTCGAAGCCCACTACCTCAACAGGCTCGAAGCCTATATCTGCCATCTAAAAGGGCTCGAAGCCATAACAAACAACTCAGCGGCTCAAAGCCCAACATCTCAACTGGCTCGAAGCCGTAAACAAGCAACAGGCTCTAAGCCACCCCAACAATCAAGACATTTATTCTCAGGCTCTACGCCTGAATGCTCAAAAATCTAACATTTTTGAATGCTCAAGCTCTACGCTTGGATGCCCAACCACTATGTACTGGATGCTCAAGTTATACACTTGAATGCTCAAGCTCTATGCTTGGATGCCCAACCACTGCGTACTGGACGCTTAAAGCCTGTACTTTGAATGCTCGGATTCTGCCGTCCGAATGCTCGAGCTCTACGCTCTGAATGCTCAAGTCCGGAACTTGATAGAAGCTCTAAGCTTAAAACAAGCACACACGCACGGGACCGTGCACATTTGCATCAACATTTTCACATCGAGTCTGCATCATATCTGTTCGCATCTAACGAACAAGCATCACACATATACACTCTGCATATCTCTCATGAAACAGGTCAACCCTGCAATCAACCGGCTCTATGCCTCGGTTTTATTGATCGGTCCAGTGCCTCGATCCTTTGGCTCCACGCCAACACTTATGATGAGAAAGCTCCGTGCACAGACCATCAGAATGCAACCAGCTCTACGCTTCGGTTTATATCACGTCAAGCTCTAAGCTCCAACAACTCAGGCCCTCGCCTCAAACGCCTCAATCACTTCAGGCTCCACGCCTCAGTTCCTTCACCTCAGGCTCTTGCCTTATACCAGCTCCGCGCTTCGGTTCATCGCATCAAGCTCAAAGCTCTGACACCTCATGATCTCGCCTCACGATCAATACCAGCTCCGCGCTTCAGTCCCATCAAGCTCTAAGCTCACCTCAGGCCTCCGTCTCATAAACCACAGCAGGCTCCACGCCTCAATCCAGTCACCTCAGGCTCTCGCCTTATGATCAACACCAGCTCCGCGCTTCGGTCTTATCAAACCAATCCCCTCAGGCCTTCGCCTCAAGATTGCAACAGGCTCCACGCCTCAATTCCATCACTCTCCAGGCTCTCGCCTCATGACTACAACCGGCTCCGTGCCTCGGTTCCCTTATTACGCAAAGCTCCGTGCTCCAGTTACTGGCCCTGCGCCCCCCATCTCCAAAGCAACCCGGCGTCCAATTCATCCCCAGTAGATGGTTTGGATTCCACCCCACTACATCAATTCCTTCCAGCTCATTCGCAAGGATAGGCTACTCTACCGAGCTCCTTTCAGTCAAAGTAAGGATGATCAAGAAAAGCAAACGCACCTGCAGTGTACTGATCTACCCCAAAATAACTAAGGAAGCTCTCCGCAAAAACTCCCCCGGCAGCCCCGCGCTCCTTCAACTATCTTCCGCCAAAACCCTGGCTCAGTCTAGGTACGTCACACTACGGCTTTTTAAGCCCTAAGGTACGTCTTCTGTCTCTAACCCTCCAAACTTTTTACTTTTCTTTATTGCCCGAACTACGATTGGTCTGAATTTCCCTTGTGGAATACGTAGGCAGCCTCCCGGCCCGACCATAACAAAACCTTTTTCGAAAACCCCTTGGAATAGTTGTTGGACCAAATTAAGTTGATTTTTACAGCTTTGACTCTTACTCAAACATGTCTCGCGATCCGTCTGAGTTCAGTCAAAGAGGGGCATCTGTAGACACCCCAATTTGGCCTAACGATTATTTCAAGTCCCACCTTGGGACAATCCCGATGATGAAATGGATACATTGATTGCTGATTGTTTCCTTGAGGACCTTAGGACTTTCGGTGAGAACTTTGAACCACTTAGAGGACCCAATTCAAAGCCATACAGCCTTTCAGACAGAAATACAGAAGCCTAGGAGAATCCATCTGACGGCCGTAACATCGATCTAACGGCCACAACATCAATCCCTCACCCGAGCAACCTGTTGCCAGCAAAATCTCCCTGAGAGATCAATTCCTCGGCCGCAAGATCTATCCTTCGGCCGAGACATCCATTCCACGGCCGCAAGATCCTTTACTCGGCCGCCAGATCGACCTTTTTCCAGACTCTGGAACGTTCTGTCAGACGTTTGGTTTGATCCAACTACATTACCTTCCCGATGCGTTCGGGCTACGCTCAGAGATTACGACGTAGAGTTAGAGATGCATTGCAATTGCAATTGCCATCTCGTGATTTGATTGGCCGGAGTGAGTCATCCCTATGCCTATATAAGGAGCCTTTGGGCTCCGAAATTAACATACCTTCACACTCAATCAAGCCACAAAACTCTGTCAAAATACTCTCTCAATCCCATACTCCAAAAGCCCTAACCTTCCGAAGGTAGCCGTTAATCCGGCGATCAAACCCCGAAGTTCAAACCCTAACTCTAGGGTTCTCGATCAAGCAATCAATCAATCACGCCCAATCCAAAGCAATCAAGCAACTGAGGGATCAAGGTGGTGAGGCCCAACGGCCTCTGGTTTGCCCTATTTACTGTCCCTTTTTACTAATCGTAACGTTTTGATTTTCTGTTAAATCTTTCTGTCTGGTGTGAGGAAGAACACCGACCGGGGCTTCGATCCCTCGGCCGGTACATCAAACCAGGAGGGTGCCTCGGCCGTGACATCAATTCACCGGCCGCGGGATCCATTTCCCTGGGACAGTTTTTGCTTGTTTCCTGCTTTTCTATGCATGCTTTCAATTACAGTCCTGGCTCATCTTTATCTGTTTAAAGGAATAAATAAACAGACTATGTGTTGGAATTAGACAAAGCATCTATATGTCTTATGTTGAATGATTATGGGCCAGTCTCACGACTGGGCAAAGAGGGGTGCCTAACACCTTCCCCTTATTGTACTTTTGGCTCCCGTATCCAGAATCTCTATCTGTTTTCCTAGTTTTAATAAACTAGGTGGCGACTCTATTTTGATGATAACCGTTATCATGTGGCGATGTTCCTAGCCATGGGAATGTCCATGATCTTGGTTTATGAAGTGGAACCAAACAAGCGTGATCAATCTGTATGGCGATGCCCCGTTTGGGAGGTGTCTACAATTTGTTGTATGAACTATTTTCTGCAAGTGTTATTTTTAATATATCTTCATCTAATACACGTAAGGCCTTTTTAAATAATACTCCACTAATCCACTTTTTGTTGCCTTTCCTCATTTATATTGACCAGTTTGTATTATGTTTTATATCTTTTAGAAGCATTCATGGCATAAGCTACAGGTTATTTTAAGATCTACGCATAGTGATTTGATTTAATCTTCTGTCTAATTCAAGATTTAAGGGCTCTCGACCCATTTGAGTTCTATTGTTTCAACAAAAGCTAGCTACAAAAGGCAACTGAGTGAATCTTGCAAAAATTAAGGCCTTTTTAGCTTAATATAAGCTTTTCATGTTGGAAAAACACATCAGCTGCAAATCCTGAAGAAGTTTTATCGAATACCCTTTCTATTCTAACATTTAGCTAGAAAAGCTCAATTGGGTTACAATTTGGACATCCAAGAATTGTCCCTTATGGTGTTTCTTGCATATAAAGGCAATTTGTTTGCTAAGCACAAAGTTAATTGCCAGTAACTTTATTGCATTTGAAAAGCTTCTTCAATTTGGATGTGCATTACTGCAAAAAGCCTATCTGCATAGGGGCTTGAACTGAAGCAGATTAGGAATGTTGCATATTACTATCTTACTAATGTTGTTTCCAGAGCGTTTAGTGTTACTGCTATTGTCTGAAAGATAATTTGTTATTCCTCTATTCCATTGTCCTTATGAGATCCACTAGCACTCTGCGAGTTCATATATGGCTCCTCTTGTGATTCCAGTTAAATAAACTGTGAGTTATTTAATTCAGTTAATTATCTTCTTTATCTCTCTCTTTGTCTGTCTTTTAATCAATATTATGTACGGCTTTGCAATTTATTGCCACTACTGGTTCTTAATTGCTTAAAATTTCTTTTATTTTTTGTAAATGAAGAATGAAAAGAGGACAGAAGCGACCGCGAACTGAAAAGGGAGTAGTAGTGGGACGAAGGCACCAATGGAAAGTACCAACAACAATCCTTATCTATTATTTCTGTACGTATGTTTACCACCGATGTAGTTAAGTGGATAATGTGTTAAATTCCACCTTGTATTGAGCTTAACAACATTTTGTACGATTTGAAATGCAGTGATGACTATTTAAAAAAAGTAAGAACGGTACAGACTGGTCCGAGGTTTTTTGTTTCAAAGGTTAGATTTATTGCGGTTCTAACTCGTAAACTGTATGATATTTAAACTTCAGTGGTTTATATAATTTAATTTGGACTACGCATTTCATGTTTTGGGTCTCAATCTTCATGTGAACTATACAGCATAGCTCAGTAGCTGCGGAAGCATGGAAGAATATGTCTAATGTTGAGAGAGCACCATTCTTGGAGTTGGCCAACCAAAGAAAGGCCCGCACTAAGAAGAATGTCCCCAAGAAGAAAAAGACGCCTACGTTGGTATGGCTTCGCACTTTTGGTTGTTGATATAGTTAATTATTACGTTGAAATTATTATTTGTGTCCGAATCATGGTGGTATTAAATATCCAACCCTTTATGTATGGTTTTATTATTTGCATGTGCAGCCGGTATTTCGGAGTAGGTGTTCACCCAAGGCATTGGTTAAACAAAATGCATCCTTAAACAAAGATCAAAGAACTGCTGTTGGCAGACTTGGTTTCGGTTCAATGCTGACACTACAATGTGAAATTCTTAAACGTGAATTCATATCCAAATTGGTTCACCATTTCAACCCTACGAACAAGACCTTGGCATTTGGGAGGATGAAAGTCTATTCAATCACGCCAGATGATGTTGGAAGGGCATTAGGGCTACCCCTTGGAACTGTACCAGTTCCGACTAAGTGTGAAGAGTTCCACTTTGAACACATTCGGGCCATGTTTGCAGAAACGGATGAACAATTGAAGAGAGGGGTAACCTTTGCAATGATGCGGAAAGTTTTTAAGTCGGGGGTAGCAGATGCGAAGTTCCAGACTTCGTATGTCCTGTTTGTGTTGTCTTTCTTATTGTGTCCAACCACAAAGGATGTGGCCTCCACAAAGTTTTACCTAGCCGTGTATGATTTAATGAAGATTTCGTCATATGCATGGCCACAATTTGTGTTGGATTGGTTGGTCAAGGAAATAACGAAGTTTAAGAATAGAGATGTGAAGGAGGTTGATAAGAAGAAGGATGCCTGTGGGCAGCATGCCCTTCGGAGGGGGAAAAGGATTTCGTTCCTTCCCCTGCCGTTTGCGGCCCTCTTTTGAAAATCGAGGGAGCGCGAGCGTATGTGGCAAGCGCTCGAAAATACAGAGTCGCCACTTGAGTTTTGAAGGTCCGACACTCAAGGAACCGTATTTCGAAGCACCTGCCGCGCTTTATTTGAAACAGTGAAGGAAACCAGTCCGTCATAACCATATCTGGGTTCAGGAGCCAGGTTACGAGAGGGGAAGGGTTTTATGGCACCCCTCTCGCCCAATCCGGAGATCGGTCTCTACTTAGGCACTTTTGTGAAAACCTTTGTGATTCTTCTTCTTTTAATTAATTTTAGCCAATTAGGGCGGGGGAACAGTTAATCGGGGATTAAAACTGTAACAATTTGCAGGATGTGATCAAGTAATGGCATGGATGGATAGCATGATGAACAATAAATAGAATGGACTTGAAGCAGCGATCAGATGCCAAAACCAGGCTCGGGGCAGATTTGCCCTGCACGATGACCAACTTGCATGCCTGAACAGATCTGCATGCAAGTCAACCATCGCGCGAGACACACTGACACTCGCGCGAGCATTGTCATCTCACCACAGTCCCAAGATCATCCCCTTCTGGGCTCTGGAAGGACCAGTGCACACCCAGGAAGCAAACCAAGCAGTTTATTGGAAGACTGTAAAATACTAATTATTACACAATACTCCAAGCAGGAGCCAAATGAAATGAAACACAACCCCTAAACAGTGGGGGTATCAAAACAGAGACCAAAGGCCTAGTTGCCCATGCAAGGGCTATTCATGGAAATCACAGGACTGTCGCGCGACAGAGACTGAGTCTCGCGCGACATTCCTTACTGGACTTCCAGGAATTGCTTTGCATGCTTAGGGTCCTGAGACAGATTCAAGGGATCCCAAGGGCATTCCAAACTATTTGAAACGAATAAACTAGTTACTGTATTTTGTTTTTGCATGCATAACAGTGATCTAAAAATCAAAGTGAAGTACAACAGGCATGAAAACATTGCAAAACAGAAAAGGGCTAGCCTCCCTTCCCCACGAGGTCCATTCTCTTGCTGACACAAGTGTCGCGCGAGTATAAGGGACCATCGCGCGAGGGTGTAGCTGCCACGAATTCTTGTAACTTTGCTGGCTTTAGGACCAGGACATGGTATTGATTACCAGCCTTGGTCCTGTCAGCCCCCCTCAGGGATCAAAACAGAAACAGGTTAAACATTATACCTTTGCTTGAAAAGGGTTTGGGAATAGATTGGATTGATTGGTGTGGCCTTGCTACCAAGAGTGTATGAACACACTAAGTTCAGAAGATTAGGAAGTGGTTTGAGGGTTAGTAACTTTGTGCTAGCTAGTGTAGGACTTGTGCAATGACTAATGAATTTCTTAATCAATTTTTTGGAACCCTTAATATGGAAGATGAAGGGGGGTATTTATAGGGGGAATGTAAGGGCTAGTTAGAGGCCAAACAAGGCCTTGGGACCAGCCACCAAAGCTGGTCACAACTTGGTTGTGAGGCTAGCCAACAAGGTGAGAGAGTGGTTGGGAGATTGCATGGGGTTAGAACCTGCCAGCACGTCGTTCAGCTGAGGAGAACGGGGTTCCAGCCCATGGGAACCCATGTGCCAAGCAATCATCACAAGTCCAGCTGGATTCTGTGATAGGGACAGGAGGGAACCATCGCGCGAGGGTTAGGAAGTGTCGCGCGAGGGTCAAACAGTCAACAGTTTGACTTTGACTACACGTGGCAAGCTAAGTGTCGCACGAGGGACACAAAGGCTCGCGCGAGGGTCAACTCTGGCTCTAGGGTTTGACTGAAGGTTCAGAAAGGTTCAAAAGGTTTCGAGTAGGGTTCTAAGCGTTCCAAGCCTAATCCATTCCCAATCCAAGCTCTGTTTGATCCGATTTCATCATCGAGGAAACAAGAAAGATCGTCGCTGATTTGATTGATCGGACGGATAGATCTTCGCTGTTGATTGATCGGACGGATAGATCGTCGCTGATTTGTTTGCGGGCGGACCACTGCTAGGGATACAAAAAATCTTCAGGTTCGGAGGCTAGACTTCCGAAACGACCTTCAAATTTATTGGCAACATATCAACATGTCGTGGACCTCAAAGAGGGATTAATTGAGATTGGGCCGGACTCAGAATCTGGATTGGGCTTGAGGCCCAAGGTGTAGTGTCGCGCGACACTCACTAACCATCGCGCGAGGGTCTGATGTTAGGGCTTGGGTCTGAACAGGCCCAGACCCGGCCCATACCTGTTCCATTCGTTTAAATGTCCGCGGGACGTTTCAGAAAACAGTAACAGCAGTTTCGAATTTTCGAAACTCCTCCAAACCTTCAACTCTCCTCCTAATCCTCTCTCAAACCTTCATTTCGTCCACCAAAAACGACAAACCCAACCTTGATCATCCATCCATGGCAGACCACGGCAGTGGGGAAGACGGGGGAAATGTTATTGATCATCCAAAGGATCGAGGAGAGTCCACAGCCGTTGAAACAGGGGATCAAACACCGGTGGGGGCCACCGCAGGGGCCGACGCAGTGGTTGCAGGCGGTGGTGATGGCGAAGGGGGTCGCGAGCAGGCGACTGTCGGCGGCGACGAGAGTCGCGCGACAGAGCCAGAGGCTCGCGCGACTGTTGATCCTGAGGCCGTAGAGGCCGTCGTCGAGCGGTTAGATCCAAGCATGACCGTAGAAGGGTCGGTGGTGACCAGAGCGAGTCCAGGAGACGCCGGGGATATTGGTACTGGAGAGCACCATCGCGCGACAGAGGAGGAGCCTCGCGCGATGGTTGATGCTGGAGGAGGAGATGACATTGTTGAACCGTCCAGGTCCCCGCCGAGGGATTCGGCGAAGGGCAAAGGTGTTGTAGACGCAGAGGCGGAGGTCACAGAGACTCCGGTTGAGGTCCGAGAGGAGGACATCTTGTTTCGGCCCGCGGTGACGTCGTCGAGTCATAGACCAATCACCAGACACGACGTCGCCCAGTACTTGACCGACGAGGCACTGGCGAGACTGTTAGAGGATAACCCCTTGGTCGGGGAGATAGTTTTGAAGGCCAAGGAGGACCGGGCAAGGGCCATTGCTGCATCGGAGGCGGCGGAGTGAACCGAGAGAGAGAGACTGGAGAGAGAGGAGTTTCTGAGAGACGCAGAGGCTGAGGAGAGAGCCCGAGTTGAGGCGCAGGGGCCTAGGGTGACGGCCGTGGAGGAGGCGAAGAACACGAGTCGGCCGGGCTTTTCAGCGGAGGCATACGTGCTTCCTACGCCGCACCTTTTTGTGCCGTCGGGTATTGCGGCCCGCGCACCGTCGCAGAGAGATTACGACGACGAGTTGGTGTTGAGAGATCCCCGGGCCCACATTGCAGCGACATGGACAGAGGTATATTCCCAGAAAAACACCCTTTGTAATTTGATTTCGATATTCTTGCTTTGATAGTTCACATTCGACACTTGCTTAGAACATGCTTGAACTTTAGAATTGCACGGATGATCTTGCAAACCAAAGTATGCTAAAACCACGCACTTCTGTAGCACATGCCCAATACGTAATAACTTGAACCAACCATCTGTCGTAGGCTTCATTGATTACCTAGAACTTGAGAATGAACTCCCCGCATACTGACGGACCATTTGCTGCTTGTCTTTGTATCTGAAACAGGCTGGAGCTGAATAGAGGGACATCCGCGGCTTCGGGGGCGCGTGCATGTCCTTGCGGTTGTACGAGGGGCTGCCGGAGAGAGTGAGGCGGCTGGTAGACGAGGCAGGCTTTGGGGAGTTTGTGCGGACTTTGACCCCAGTGAGGATTGACCATGCCGTCCTTGTTGCACTTGCTGAGAGGTGGAGGGATACTACCAATACCTTCCACCTACCTCCTGGGGAGATGACAGTGACGCCTGCTGACTTCGCAGCGATCGCAGGGCTGAGGGTTGGGGGTGAGCCCATCCCGTTTGACTCAGGGATCCAGGAGGATCGGGCTGCTCTGGAGTGGTTTCTAGGCAGAGTGCCCAAGATAGAGGGGGGAATGGCGAGGTACGACCAGTTTAAGGGCTACCTGAAGAAGGAGGTGTCGAGCGATCGAGAGGCGGAGCAGATGGCCCGGGCGTTTCTGCTATACCTGTTTGGTGCCACTCTGTACCCAAACAGGCGAAGCAACGTCCACTTTTCTTACCTGCCGGCGTTGAGGGACTTGAGGACGGCCTCGCGCTTTGACTGGGGTGGAACGGCTCTTGGGACGGCTTACCACTTCTTTGGCCACTCGTCGAGGACGGGTAAGAGCACGGCCGGCTACTGGAGGGTCTGGGAGGTACGATTCTAACCCTTTTATGCACAATTTGATTATGCTTGTCCATTGTTTAGTTTGCTTGACTGTTTCGATTTCAAATGTTGTATGCCTTGACTAATGTTTGAACTTGTCTAAACCTTGCAGCTTTGGGCTTACGAGGTTTTGCGGATGTATCCGCCAGAGTGTAAGCATCCAGACTTGAGCACTCTCCCTTGCGCGCTGAAGTGGAGCAGGGCGAGCACCGGGAAGAAGGAAGAGAGAGGCGAGCTCAACACCTTCAGGCTGTACCTGGACGAGCTTAGGGCCTCACAGGTATGAACACGTAACTGTAAGCTTTAGATATGCATTCCTTTCCTTGCTTTAATGATGTCGCTGATCAATTGTCTGCATTGCCCGTTTACTTTGAATCGCAGGTCAATTGGGATCCTTGGAGAAGAGCGGGACTAGAGCCTGAGTACTTGGCCAGGAGTAGAGCTGTCACGGCCAGCAGGGTGTTGTTGGAGTCTGCCTTCGGTTGGCAGTGGTACCTAGGGGATCGAGTGACGCGCCAGTCGCTCGGTTACCCTGAGTTCTGGGTGCCAGGGCCGCTCCCACCTCGAGCTTCACACACGGGAGAGTACACGCGGGCTGAGCTGGAGAGGTACACGAGGCCGGATACTGAGCTCGAGCGATACCTGCGTCCTGGTAGGGACTATGCAGTCTACCAGCGAGACTTCCTGGCGGGCCCATTGGGGGTCCGTGGCCGGAGAGAGGCGTGAGGCCAGGCCGCAGGGGCCGCTGAGGAGAGGAGAGCAGCCGGAGAGGGACGGAGAGGAGGTGAGAGCCGGGCCAGGCGAGCCCCGAGCGGACCAGCCGTTGGTGGACTTCCTGCGCTGCTTTGGAGGATTCCCGTTGTTGACAGCCAGGGGAATCCTGCAGAGTTACAGTTAGTGCCTGCGAGAGCGGAGCCTGCCCCCGTGACTGTTTCGGTAAGACCTGGTTTCCAATATTGCTTTTGAATTTCAAATGCTTGAACTATCTGCTGAATAGCCTGATGAACTTGAATTGCATGCAGGTGCCAATTGAGTGGGTGAACGAGGCCGTTCGACGCATGCTGGCGTTGGAGAATGTGGTGAGAAAGGCGGCGAGCGGCACACCACTGGAGTTGCAGTACCAGGCGCTGATGCTACAGCCGACTCAGCCAGCCGTTGTTCAGAGGACCCAGGTATGAAAACGATACATTCCAGCCTTCGATACACTCCTGCTTTCGATACATTCCTGCTTTGATAGCTTGATAGACTGTACCTGTTTTCAATACAGAAATACAATATGCACAATAGATACTCATGTTTTGAAATGCCATGATAATGCAGGTGGAGGGGAAGAGGAACCCTAGGCGGAAGAGTGCGCGAGATCCGCCACCGAAGAAGGTGGTGGCATAGAAATCCGCGCCTCCGGTTACCACCCCGCGGCGACAGACGAGGGGCTCACAGACAGCGCATGCACGCGAGGAGGAAGCCAAGCAAGCCGCGAGGCAAGCTGAGCTTCGGTACCAACTAAAGAAGCGCGAGAAGCCGACATTGGAGAAGCCGGGTCCGACTCGCAGGCTGAAATTGATCATGAGTCCCACTTCCGAGGATGAGGAAGAAGAGGGTGAGGAAGAAGCGGCAGAAGAAGAGGGTGAGGAGCACTCGTCCACCAGCAGTGGCTCTGACGACTCCATTGATGATCCGAGGTATAGAGATGATCCCCGAGAGCTGCATGATACTTCAGACAGCGATGACGGACTTGAGGGGCGCTAACGAGGCCTCCGTTACCCTTTTTGCTTTTGATTCTGGGCCTGCGTGCCCAAGTAGGTAGCTTCTGACAGATAGACATTTTGAGGGCCTGCGTGCCTTTTTGATTGGCGGGCGCATGTGCCCTGATTTGACTTGGTAGCTTTGATCGGCCGAGGGCCATAGATACAGTAGTCCTTTCGCTTTTGACATGGATAGATCGCGGTTTAGTATATAAAAGTTACATTCTGAAGTTTTAGCTTCTCATTGTGCATAAGAATCAGTAAAACCTGCCACTAATACCAAACTTGTATTGACAACACATCGAGACCACACACAGACACGTATGAGTGTATAAAACAGCCCAGCTCTGAAGGAAAAAGGCAATATACCCTAAGACACAATCAGGATACGAGGATACGGGAAATAATGAAATTTTGGGTATTAATACACCAAAACTCACGATACCTTGAAAAAGCGAAAACGACGCTCTTAAACGATCAATGGTGGTCAAAATGACCTGCGCCAATTGACGGGATTGAACAAAACGCCCCGAGAATGGACTTACACCGAAGAATGCTCAAAATAACACAAAAATGGTATAAAACATTGAAAGACGACTCGATTATGTCCCGGACTGAAACCGACACCTCCATACAGTCATTCAAGGTCCAAGCGACCTGTATGGCATGACCGAAACGGGCTAGGGTCTCCGGAACAAGTTTCGAACTCCCGAAACCTTGATTTGAACTTGAAACGGGCCTCCGAGGGTCCAAAAATCTTCGTTGAGCACGGCATTCGGAATCCGATGCTTGGATACAGTCACATATGTCCGTAATGACTTGCCGGAACTATCGAAAGTGCCAAATGACCTTCGGAATGAAAAACGACCAATTTGGACAGTAGCTGCTGAAATCTGTCAAAACTGCAGACCAATCGTCGCGCGAAGGTTTGGAACTGTCGCGCGAGAAACATATGTCGCGCGATGCTTTGAGAGTGTCGCGCGAGAGTCAACTCCTGCTAAGCTGCCTTTGTTTGACCAAATTATTGGCATGGAGCTGTTCATTGTTTCCACATCTTGAAAGTTGCTCTGGGTTTGCAGAAAGAAGGCTGTTCTTCCATGCAAGGTGGTAGGACACCTAAGCCTTGATCTCACCAACTCCTTGGCTATTTGAAGAAGGGTTTTAGGACTTAATGAAGTGTACACCCCTCCAACTTATCTAAAATGGGAGATTCACTAGTGGAAGCCCTTGATCCTTGGCTAATGAGAGAGGAAACCATAAATTGGGCAAGTCCCCGGTCTCGCTGCTTATCCTCGATTCGGGATCTCCGGTTCGCTCGACCGTGCGTCGAAATCATCCAAGCCGCATTGCCTTTCTGGGACCCCATTGTGCACGTCTTCCGATTCCGTGAAGATGAGATGTGCCCCACAATAGAAGAGTTCCAGGCATACGCGCCAGGATTTGCCAATCTAGATGTTCTTGCCGTGCCGCCCGTCCATGAAGACATGGAACAAATTCTACGGGAAAAACTCAACATACCGGCGGCGGTGACAGCCAGCATCATTCGAAACGGCGAGCTCAACGTCCTTCGCCTAATCAAACTGTATGGCCCCGAGAGTGGCCTGGGAGACTATGTTGGGGAAGCTCACCGACGCTTCGTCTTGTCTATATGCGCACTGGCCGCGTACATGCTGGTTCCCATTGACGGAGGGGTAAATCCCAAATTGGTGAGCATTGCCTCACAAATGGATAACGGGAAAAACATTATGCCCGTGGTTTTAGCGGAGACGCTCCTGGGTTTGGACATGCTGAAGCTTGAGCAAGCCGACTCTTTCAGCGGATGCCCTATCTTGCTCCAGGTAAATACACGCTCGACCTGCTTTCTTGCATTTCCAACTTTACTCCAAACGCTTGGGCTGTATTTGATTTCTGACCTGTCCTCTGTTCTCACGCAGCTCTGGCTGGCAGACAAAGTTGGGGTTTTGGAAGAGCCACAGGCTGGCTTTGAAGAGTTTCCCAGATTGTTGGTCGCGAGGCCGATGATATTCCCTGACTTGCCGGTGGACATATGGTTTGCATTCCTGAACGACCTGCACTCCGAGGATATAGTCTGGAGGTGCCTCTGGTTAAACCTTCCGGCAATGACGCTCAAATCAGCGGGATACAAAAGAGTGATAATCGCCGGTCTGTCAAGCTTCACATTTTACGTCCCTGGGCGTACGCTCTGCCAGCTCGGAAGGAGCCAAGGATACAAGCGATACGGAGCGGAAGACTTCGACATCCCCGCGTTCACTTCCTGGGATTTGCGCTGCCATAGAGACAACTGGGGTGATAGGACGTTGAAGGAATCAGTTCCAGAGTTCAGGACGTGGCTGGAAAATCATTACGTAAGGTGGCTCCGTGTCGAAGTTGAAGCAAGACTGAGGGGATATTTCTGAATCCCGTGGAAGAACAAATTGTAATTAGTAAGGCCATTAGGCTGAGCTTCCGGCTCCGTTTTTCAGCACTTGCTTTGTAGACTGTATGCCACTTTGCTCAGCTTGACCGGCTAAATAAAACCTTTGAATTATCTGCCGTTATTCCTTCGAGGAACCGAACTTGTCATTGAACGTATAATTTGAACAAACAACGCTTCGACGTAGTCATAAACACTCATAATGACCTACTGGAAGCATCGGAATTTCAAAATCTGGCCCGAGTCAAAATCCAGAAAATAACCCCAAAAGGGCAGTAGCCTGCCCTACTTTGCCGAATTAAACTGAACTATCGCGCGAGCAAACGAAACCATCGCGCGAACATAAACAGTCGCGCAACACTCCAGGATCATCGCGCGATGGAGAATCCCTGTTACAGTGGCCAGCCTTGACTCATTCGGACAAAAAGGGGTGGCAGGCCTTGTCAGCAGGTCTGGGCGTGCAGGGGCTCCTGGCTTTCCCCAGAGATGTTCCCTTGATCTTTAGCAAGTGAAGGGACACCTTGCAAGGCCACATCATTCAATAGGAAAGGCATGCCTCCTTCCTTGGCTTATAAAGAGGGGTGAGTCCCTGAATGAAGGGTGTGCTTCCGTGGGAAAATCTCTGGCACTGTTCCCCAAATGGCAAATCATCTCCCCACCTTAATCGGCTCGTGGCTCGAAGAATTTGTCGCGAGCGATTGGCTATGCTTCTGTTCTCATGGGTTGGCAGCCTTTCGCTTCTTAAAAAGTGTAAGGCTCCGCCCCGAAATTCTGAGAGCAGCCCTACAGTTTTGGGACCGGGACGTCCATGTGTTCCGATTTGGGGACAACGAGTTGTGTCCGACCGTTGAAGAATTCCAAGCGTATCTCCAAGGCTTTGCTTCGAGCGTGATTGTCGTGCCGCCTTACAGGCAAAGCATGTCAAAGCTGTTGAAGACGTGTCTGAACGTTTCCAAGGGCGCAGCGGAAGGCCTGTTGGTTGGCGGACAAATAAACATTGCGCGCCTAATGGAATGGTACGGGCCCGACGGCGATCCAGCGGATACGGTTCTGCAGGCTCGACGTCGATTCGCCATGTCAGTCAGCATACTGGCCGCATACCTGCTGGTGTCTCCGTATGGACGGCCCGACCCCTCGTTGGTACACGTGGCTGCGGAGATGGGCGCTCGGAAGAACGTGGTGCCCCTGGTACTCGCTGAGACACTCATTGGTTTGGATTTGGTGGTCACAGGTCAGACGAACACATTTGGTGGCAGTCCGATCCTGTTACAGGTAAAATCTCACTCAGCTCACCTTTTTTTGGTTTCCACACAGTCTATTTTTACCTCAACTCTCGGCTAAGGCTGTATGGTAGTTTCTTGCTTGTTTTCTTTCGCTCGGGCTTATGTGGCTCCTTACTTGTCTTTTCGCTCATGTAGTTGTGGCTATGTGACAAGCTTGGATTAATCTCGGCTCCTGAAGCGGACTGGCCCCGTCTGCCCGGGCGAATGCACCAAAGGGGAATGTTGTACCCGGAAATGTCTGAGGAGGAGTGGTACACCTTCATGAGAGAGATGTCTCCGCGCGAGATCGTCTGGCGGCATAGAGCCCTGAACATCCCGGATATGGCTCTGCACTCTGCAGGTTTCGAGAGAATGGTGATTGCTGGGCTGTCCAGTTTCACGTTCTACATTCCAGGTCGTATCCTGCGGCAACTGGGCATGAGCCAAGGCTTTCATCGAGCTGGGATAGAAGACTTCCAGATTCCCGCTTTTACAGCCCAACATCTAGCAGGGTATGAGCACAACTGGGGTTTGAGAGAACTCGGAGGAGCAGAAGACGACTTCAGCACAAGACTCAAACACCGCTATGTAGCATGGTTAAGAGAAGAGGTCGAAAGTAGACAAAACGCAGACTGACTCCTGACTCAAATCCAATGATCTAGAATAAACTGTGAGCCCGTGAGGGCCTCTTAGCATTTCGTTTTGTTTTTTATGCTTTACTGTTTTTCTTGGGGCTCTGCTCAGCCTATGTAATAGAAATAATAGTTTTGAATAAAAGTGAAAGATTAAGAATTTTCCCCTTTTTGGTCCAAGTGTTGAACGCCACATCGTTTGAAAGTCGAGGCACGCTCCGGAATGAAAAACCTGGATCGAGTTGATTGAATGTGACCGAATCTCACAGAGAGATTGCCTACGTATCCCAAGCTAGGGAATCAGGTCAAAACGTAGTTCAGGCTACGGTTCGACAGAGCATGACCGAGTCCCAAAGAGAGACTGCCTACGTATCCCAAGTCAGGGAATCAGGTCAAAACGTAGTTCAGGCTAAGGTTCGCTCGTGTGCTTTGGCTCTCCTTTTGCGCTCTAAATTTTGCCTAGGACTGCCCTTGCAGGTTTCCAGCCTAGCGAGCTTTGATTGAATGCCTATTTATTTTTGCCTAAACTGCCCCCTTGGGTTTTCAGTCTAGCAGGCTTGCTCTAATTTTTGCTTGGGACCACCCACCCTTGTGGTTTTCGGCCCAACGAGCTTCTCTCAAGGGTAGTAACGTTTAAGTTGATCCAGGTTGACCAGAGTGTTGAACTCGTTGCCGTCTAGATCGATGAGCTGAGCTGCCCCACCCGAGAGGATGGTTTTGATAATGTAAGGTCCCGCGCGCTTCGGGCGGAACTTGCCACGCAGATCGAAGATGGGAGCCCGGATTTCCTTCGTGACCATGTCCCCTTCAGCCAAGTCACGAGACTTCACTTTCTTGTTGAATGCCCGAGCAATCCTGCGCTGATACCCCTGAACGTGATACAAGGCACGGAGCCTTCTCTCGTCAAAGAGCATGAGTTCGACAAACCTCCCGCTAAGCCATTCGGACTACGCGAGTTCACATTCAGCCATGATTCTCAAAGTCGGCACTTCCAGCTCGATGGGAAGGACAGCTTCCATCCCATAGACCAGAGAAAAAGGGGTTGCCCCTGTTGATGTTCGAATTGACGTGCGGTATCCCCAAAGAGCTAGAGGCAGCTGCTCGTGCCAGTCCCTGGCGGACTCTGCAGACTTTTTAATGATAGTCTCGATGTTCTTGTTGGCTACTTCAACCGCCCCATTCGTCTGAGGGCGATAGACCGTTGAGTGATGAACCTGGATTTGGAATTCCTCGAAAAGCTCCAGCACCCTGCCTTTGAAGTGGACCCCATTGTCAGAAACGAACGCCTGTGGAACCCCATACCGATAGATGATGTTCTTTCGGATAAACTGAGCAACCTGAACCGCCGTCAGGGTCTTGTAAGATTCGGCTTCGACCCACTTGGTGAAGTAGTCTATTGCCACCAAAATGAACCGGTGCCAGTTCGAAGCAGAAGGCCTGATCATGCCGATAACGTCGATACCCCAAACAGAAAAGGGCCAAGGCGATGTCATGCCAAACAGTTTAGAAGGAGGGACATGCATGAGATTGGCATGGATTTGACACCTATGGCAGCGGCGCACATAATCCACGCACTGAGATTCCATGGTAGACCAAAAGTAACCCTGTCGTAAGATTTTCCTGGAGAGCATGACCCCGCTCATGTGAGGGCCACAAATTCCTTCGTGAATTTCCTCCATGATTTTGATGGCCTCAGCGCCGTTGACACAGAGCTTATGCATTCCGCAGTGAGATCTCCGATACAGTCTCCCGCCACAGATAATGCATTGAGCGGCCATTCTTCGCAGCGCCGCTCGATCCTTCTTGGTGGCGTCAGCCGGAAACTGACCACTTTCGATGAAGTTCCAGATATCGTGATACCAGGGTAGGCCGTCATCGACATCATCGACGGCGTTGACATATTGATAAGCAGGCAAGTCCCGCTGTTCAATTAGAATAGGACGAAGCTTGATACCAATTGGAAGCTCGATCATGGAAGCCAGAGTTGCTAGAGCATCAGCGAACTGGTTCTTCATCCGAGGGATGTGCGTGAAGGTGACCTTGTTGAAACGAGGGATGAGGTCCTCCAGGTCTTGGTGATAAGGCTTTAATCTGTCCTCCCGAACTTTCCAGTCCCCGTTGGCTTGAGAAACGACAAGGTTGGAGTCACCAATAACCTCAAGCCTTTCAACACCGAGTGTAAGAGCAGCTTCCACGCCAACAATACAGGCCTCATATTCAGCTTGGTTGTTCGTGACATCGAAATTGAGTTTGAATGCGAGCGGAATATGAGCACCATCGGGGGTTATAAGCAAAACCCCAATCCCGTATCCCTTCTGATTGGCTGCCCCATCAAAGTAAAGAGTCCAGGAGTCCTCGACAACTGCCATCACTTCTTCATCCGGAAATGCAAAATCTGAGTCCTCTGGCCCATCGACGGGATGATCAGCCAGAAATTCGGCGACCGCGCGCCCTTTGACAGATTTCCTAGTGACATATTCGAGGTCGAACTCCGCGAGCAACAGCAACCAACGTGCTAGCTTACCAGTAAGCGCAGGTTTCTCAAACAGATACTTGAGAGGATCCATTCGAGAAATCAACTTCACTGGGTAAGCCAGCATGTAGTGTCTTAATTTCTTGGATGCCCAAACAAGAACCCAACATGTCTTTTCGAGGGCGGTGTAGCGTTCTTCAGCGCCAACCATCTTCTTACTCAGGTAGTTAATGGCCTTTTCGACTCCCTTTTCTCCCTCTTGAGCCAGCAAACACCCCATAGACGAAGGATTCACAGACAAGTAAAGTATCAAGGGTTTCCCTGGCATCGGTGGCATTAAAACCGGAGGGTTCTGCAGATAGGTTTGAATAGAGGTGAAAGCCGCCTGGCACTTGTCTGTCCAAACGAATGGAGTATTCTTTTTCAATAGACGAAACATCGGCTCGCAAGTTAGTGTCAACTTGGCGATGAATCTGCTGATGAACTGTACCTTTCCCAAAAAGCTCCGCACTCCCTTTTCAGAATCTGGTGGCTTCATCTCGAGGACCGCTTTGATTTTGGACGGGTCGACCTCAATTCCACGAGAAGTGATCATGAAACCGAGCATCTTACCAGCTGTAACCCCAAAGGTGCATTTCTGAGGATTTAGACGCATACGGAACTTTCGTAATCTCTCAAAGAATTTCCTAAGCACAGGAACATGACCTTCTCGAGTTTTGGACTTGGCGATCATGTCATCGACGTAGACCTCGACTTCTTTGTGCATCATATCGTGTAGGATGGTGGTAGCAGCTCGCTGATAAGTGGGCCCAGCATTCTTCAATCCAAAAGGCATGACCAGGTAGCAATAAGTCCCCCATTCAGTGATGAACGTGGTTTTCTCGCGGTCCTCGGGCGCCATGAGAATTTGGTTGTAGCCAGAGAAGCCATCCATGAACGAGAGCAGAGTGTGCCCCGCAGTGTTGTCCACAAGCACATCGATGTGCGGCAAGGGAAAATCGTCTTTGGGGCTCGCTTTGTTCAAGTCCCGAAAATCAACGCAAACTTGAATTTGGCCATTCTTCTTAGGAACAGGGACAATGTTGGCAACCCACGTGGATACTGAGAGACCATGAGAAAGCCAGCGTCAATCTGCTTAGTAACCTCCTCTTTAATCTTCTGAACCCAATCTGGCCTCATCCGACGGAGTTTCTGCTTCACGGGCTTGGCATCCGGGAACAAAGGAATGTGATGCTCCACGATCTCGGGATCAATTCCGGGCATATCTCGATGGGACCATGCAAAAACGTCACTGAACTCGGTGAGCAGCTCTTTGAAATCACGATGTTCCTCTGGTGAAAGTGTGGAGCCCACTTGAACCATTCGGGGATCATTTTCATCTTTCAAATTTATAGAAACTATTTCTTCTTTTAATGGCTGAGCATGCCTTTCGTCCTCCCTTTCGATGAAGGCACGGATTTCCTTGGGAATGTCCCCATCGAAATCTATCCCCTCATCGTCAGGGTCGACACAGTTTATATAAAGACCATTGAAATAGTCAGAAGATGCTTCATTCATTTCACAAGCCCCTGAAGGGTCACCAAGTACAAGAGAGTCAAACTCGAAATAAAAGCTATGACGTGGAGGGCCTAGAGGCACAAACTCCGACTCAGAGCTAGACTTAGAGGACGGGACAGACTCTGACTCAGACTCATACTCGGACTCCGACTCGGACTCAGACGTGTCGTCAATACAAGTCAGGCGTGGCCTAAAAATGCAATTATTCAAAGAGCCCTCGGCTTTCACAATGAGAGAGGTGGGATCCTCGAGGGCGTCGGGCCCGAGCATGAGCACTTCGGCCTCTTTAGCTTCCCCAACCAAACCCACTTGGGAGAATTCCTGGAATAGCAGCTCCAGATTTCCCTGATTGATAGATCCCAGCTAGTCAGTCTTGGTCTTCACCTGATTAAGCTTCCTCTTGAATTCTTCCTTTGCTGGTTCATCATCACTGCTTGACCAGGTGTCATCAGCAAAAATCTCAAACCCAGGCAGCAGCTCCCCGGTTTTGGAATGAATGAAGGGCTCAGCCTGCCCAGTGTAAGCGGCATTTCCCACTTCGCGCACAAATTTGGGACCGCTGTAGAGGGTCCGAGGTTTTCCCATATATTTCCTTTGTTTGGCGTCTTTGGCAGAGGCGATATACCCCAAACCAAAGCGGCCCTCGTTGAAAGGAAAAGTAGGGAACTCCGGGACCCCTTGACGGCGAGACCCTAAACTAATGCCTGGAAAATGAGACATCCTTCTCATAATGTCCAGCGCGACAGAGCTTATGAGGAAATTCCCGTCCACGTTGATGGCCATTACTATGCCTGAAGTATCGAAAGAGAAGCCCCCGAGATCGACATCTTCTTCACCATGCTGAATCCCCAAAACAGGAGTCCCGTCCTCCTTGAGCGGGCGGATGCCTGAATCCCCGCAGATGGTTAGAGTACCAGTGGGTAGTCCCAGAATAACCTTTTGGTGGAGGGTAGATGGCACGGCCATGATGTCAGACCGATGAAGCCATGGTCTGCCCAACAGAAGATTGAAAGTTGCAGGAATATCCACGACGTGGAACTCCACATCCATCTCAAAACCCTCAGCATCGAGTTTGAGCTTCAAAACACCTTCGACTACGCGACGGGTGCCGTCATATGCCTTGACAGCCAGATTGGAAGGTGCGAGATCCTTCTTGGTGAGTCCCAAACGATAAGCGACCCTCAGAGGGCAGACATTGATGGCGGAGCCGTTGTCAATAAGAACGGTCGAGACCCAGAGTCCTCGACACTTGACGGTGATGTGCAAGGGGCGATTGTGGTCGACTCCTTCGACTGGCAGATCCTTGTCCGTGAAGATTACCGTATGCTTGGAGGTTGGAGGGAGGATGAGAGATATCATCGCCTCTGGTGTGACGTCGGCCTGGACTTCAAGGCGGGATAGGGCGTGACACAGCCTCTGACGATGCTCCTTGGATGAACAGATCAGTCCCCAGATAGAAATAGCGGCAGGAATCCGCTAAAGTTGCCGCTGAACTAGATCAGGAACTGGATTGCCGGCTGACACCTCAAAAGGTGCAGGCCTTGGGAAAGAAACAGGCTCGTTCCTTTGATTAGCAAGATTGGAGGAATTCCCGGCCTGTAGATTAGCAGGCTGAAAAATCCGTCCACTCCTTGTAACATTGTGAACGTTTCCCAAGGAGGGCACGAGTTGAGGGCTTTCCTTCACATCCCAGAGATCAGCGGGGACATCTCCCAGTTTGCGCTTCCCCTTGTCAGTAGTTGGTGCAGAGACGGGCACATCCATGTCTAAGCCCAAATCTTCAGCCAGATCTTTCATCAATAAGGAGTCCCAGAAGCTTAAGTCTTTCACAGCAGCCACTTCAGCAACAGGCTCTGGATTTGCAATGAAAGGGCATCCCAGAGACCAGTGTCAGCCAGGGTACGATTGACAGCCCAGACTTCATTCCCAACTTGGACGTCCACTATGTCGTTAACTTCCCACAGATTAGCGGGCGGAGCGCGGTCCGTAACCATGATACTGCAGTCCCTGTTGTTGGGGTAAGGCACCTGAGGGCGCGGATTTTCTTCGTCGACAATGTAGGAACATGGGTCATGGTCAGTGTCGGGGTTAGTATCACAAACCGAATTAAAGACCGAACCAAAGAGGGAAATGTGGTCTCCCAAAGCCCGTGGATCATCCTGGACAAGCTCATCCTCTGCGTAGTGAAGCATGTAGTCCGGCGTGGCATAGCCTTGCAGAGGGTTAAGGTCAACGTCCATGGGAGCAAACCAGGTTGGCTCAGGGTCCCAGCAATATTCTGCTTCGGGAACTGGGGGCTCGATCGGGTTGAATAGCATGTTCAAGGAGAAACCGTCCAAAGGGTCAAGCAAGGCCGCTTCATAACCGGCCAACCAACCATCATACCAGGCTTGATCGAATGGGATATTACTGGGCTGTGGATGAATCCCGTCCATTCCAAGGCTCGACCATTCGTTGAGGAAAGGAGCGGCATAGTCCCAATGGTCCGCTATGGCCCAGCCAGTGGCTTGCATGTTATTATCTGAGGGAGGCACCCAAGGCTGATAGGGATCAGGAAATGGGCCAGTGATGGTTGCGTACGGGCTGTCAAGCGACGAGGCAGAGTTGATTTGCACAGCAGGGATTGACTGATGGAAGAGGGAGCTGACAGATTCCTCGGAGACAGGTGAAGCAGCCTGTGAAAGTTCCGAAGGTGCATCTGCATCAACAACTTGGCCTTCAACCAATTGTATATAAGAAACCTCGGTGTATGGTTCGATCGGGAAAGGCACGACGGGCCTGGGTTGATCGGTTGAGGCTATATAGTCAGTAGGGTTAAATATGGTGGAGCTAGGGTTGATATAAGTGGAGCTGAGAGATATCTGGCTGATGTGGGGTACAGTGTTATGCTTAGGGAGAGAGTTGGCAATGACGTTGGGTTTCTGAGGTGGTGGAGGAGTCTCCAGCGTGCCATCGTCGATGAGATCCTAGATCGCATGACGGAGGCGAAAGCAGGAGTCAGTGAGATGACCTGCTCCTTGATGGTAAGCACAGTAAAGGTTGGCTTTGAAGCCGGGTGAAGGGTTCTTGGGTAGAGGAGTTGGATCCAGGGGTTTCAGATGCCCTGATTTGACCAATTTTTCCAAGACCGAGGATAGAGGTGCCTCGATGGCGGAAAGCTGCGGGGTTGGTTCCGAGCTCAGTTGTTCTGCGGATTTTGAACTTGGTTGACGTCCATGATGTGATTAGCAGCACTGGAGGAAGCGGCATTAGTGCCGGCGGTTGCCGTGTTGGAGTAAGTCCCCGTTCCGAACAGTGCATTGGCGTTTCCAGAATAAGCCCGAGGTTTCGACTTTGGGGCATGCGAGGATTCACCCTTTGATAGAATTCCACTCTGCAGAGCGTCTTCGATGGCCAGGCCATAGTCGAAGAAGGTTTCAAAGTTAGCAGAGGCCTGAGCTAGGACCAGGTGCCTAGCATAATCTGGTTGAAGATTGCGGGAAATGATACGGAGCTGATCCTTCTCGCTCGGGCGATCAGTCATCTGCGCGGCTTTAGCTCTCCACCTTTTGACAAAGTCTGCAAAGGTCTCCTTAGCCTCCATTTTGGTAGATTCAAGTTCCTGGGTAGTCATTTTCAGCTGGGAGTTGTAATTGTACTGCGAAATAAACGCAGTCCCAATGTCTTCCCAAGTCCTCCTTTTGGCAATGTCGAGTGACAAAAACCAATGGAAAGCAGGGCCCGAAAGGGTCTGAGGAAAGAGCTGTGACATGGCCTCTGGCTCAACAGAAAGAAGTTTCATGGCGGCGTGATAGCTGTAAAGATGAAACCTGGGGTCGCCGCTCCCGTCGAACTTAGCCAAGTCCGGCATTTTGAACTTTTCAGGAAGCTTGGCGTTGGGGTACAGGCAAAGGCGATCCAGATCGATCCCTCCGGCACTGATCTTTTCCGTCTTGGCAATAGATTCCTCCAGTTTGGCCATCTTGGCCATGAGTGCGACCATTTCCGGATTCGGAGCTGGTTCCTCTGGGTTTGGAGGCAGTTTGCCGCCGGCAAGGTTTGCAGCGGGCCTGCGAGCTTCCCTCGGATTCAAGACCATGAGACGTCCTGCGTGAAGCGGATCTGGAACCAAGACGGGCTGCTCCTGGTCAGACTCATCGTCCTCACCTTCTTCCTCGAGAGGGGGTGGAAGGCGAGTGTGGATGAGGTCGTTCAGGCGAGCAATGTTAGTGTCGGTCTGAGCTGCCCTTTGTTGCATAGCGGCGATGCTGTCCTGAAGGTTCATGAGCATGGTCTCCAAAGTAAGAGGTTCTGGTTGTGGCCGTTCCATCGCGACGGGTGGTTCAGAGCTGCTTGACGAGGATACCGGGGTAGTCAGACGCCCTTCCTGTAGAACCGGTGGCGAAACTGACTGAGAACCTGATTGAGACTCTGAGTGTTGTGCTGCCAGAGGTGAGCGCAGAGAGTCTTCCGTGATGACTGACTGGGACTGTAACCTGACAAGCCTTTGAACCGGACTCAGATGCAGACGTTCCCAAGCGGGTTTGGCAACTGGCCTCGATACTTTCCTTGGCGGTGCAATGATTCAGATCTTTGCTTGCAAGGGAAAAGGAGGTTTAATAAGGGTCATGCAGTAACTTTAATCTAAATAAAAGACTAAAGCGGTGCAGCCAACGTCGAGAGTGTCACCCTAGACTCTAGAACCAGAAGACAAGTCTGTCTCACGACGCTTCGGACACTGTTTCAGGCCCTCAGAATTCTTTTCGAAGATGTATCCTTGTTTGGAACGAGCGGTCCTAAAGGATGTCAAAAGGATTCTAAACCTTTGTTCGTTTCGACATTTGGGGTTTCAAGTTTTTGAAGCCAGAACGACTCGGTATGAATATCATGATGCCATAACCAGATTGGCGTAAGCAGCACTATGCCATTAGCCGGGCGGTGTAAGTGACGAGGCACTTGTTACCTTTTGGTGTAAGCATCATGGTATTTTACTCCGTGGTTCTTCGTTTTTTGTTTGAAACCCTAAACAGGTACACGGGCAAAGGTGCAGAAAAGCTTCTGATTTCCTAAAGTCCCACTGTAAAAGGACTTAAAAGATGATAACGCGCATCGCTGAGATGCATGATTCCTCATCGGGCCGTGACAATGTGCTACTAAGCCTAAAAGACAGACTTGGAACAGATTGAGAACCTAGGAGCCATCCTAGACATGCTTCTACGCTGAACGAGAATGTATGTACAGTTCATGCGATAAGGAAAGCAGTAACACATAGACAGTTACGGGGTTAGATGCAAGTAGATCTTAACCTGTGGGTACCTGTCCTAATTTGGAGAGTTCTAATGCTTTGTATATGCAAAAGGCCGGTTTTGGTTCGTAACAGGTTCCTCGGACTAGGGCCACAGATATACCTCCCGTTACCCGCGTTTTTCGCAGAATAACAGTCGAACGGTAGCATGACCCATCATCGTCGAAGGTTGTCGGTCATTCGGGGTCCCCGGGTTCCGGTAAACCGTGCCGGATTGCCAAAACGATCCAACGAGGCTTTTCCCACATCGATGCAAATGAGATGCTAGAATCTGATTAGAAGAAAAAGAATCACAAAGTCGTAAAAATGCCTTTTCAAATTCGGCTCACTTTATTTAGTCCATCTTTAGAAGAAACTACGCAAGCGAACAATCGAAAAAGCCCCAGATTAGAATGGCCGGACACGAGGTCCTGTTAAATCACCGTTCCAACCTTCGGCAGCGCGAAGCTCACCGTTTTGACAGGCTTTTAAGGGATTGTTCCCAAGCGTATTAAATCCTAAGTGTGAATCAATATTGGTTCGATTTATCCCCAGCAGAGTCGCCACTGTGGGCAGCATGCCCTTCGGAGGGGGAAAAGGATTTCGTTCCTTCCCCTGCCATTTGCGACCCTCTTTTGAAAATCGAGGGAGCGCGAGCGTATGTGGCAAGCGCTCGAAAATACAGAGTCGCCACTTGAGTTTTGAAGGTCCGACACTTAAGGAACCGTATTTCGAAGCACCTGCCGCGCTTTATTTGAAAAAGTGAAGGAAACCAGTCCGTCATAACCATATATGGGTTCGGGAGCCAGGTTACGAGAGGGGAAGGGTTTTATGGCACCCCTCTCGCCCAATCCGGAGATCGGTCTCTACTTAGGCACTTTTGTGAAAACCTTTGTGATTCTTCTTCTTTTAATTAATTTTAGCCAATTAGGGCGGGGGAACAGTTAATCGGGGATTAAAACTGTAACAATTTGCAGGATGTGATCAAGTAATGGCATGGATGGATAGCATGATGAACAATAAATGGAATGTACTTGAAGCAGCGATCAGATGCCAAAACCAGGCTCGGGGCAGATTTGCCCTGCACGATGACCAACTTGCATGCCTGAACAGATCTGCATGCAAGTCAACCATCGCGCGAGACACACTGACACTCGCGTGAGCATTGTCATCTCACCACAGTCCCAAGATCATCCCCTTCTAGGCTCTGGAAGGACCAGTGCACACCCAGGAAGCAAACCAAGCAGTTTATTGGAAGACTGTAAAATACTAATTATTACACAATACTCCAAGCAGGAGCCAAATGAAATGAAACACAACCCCTAAATAGTGGGGGTATCAAAACAGAGACCAAAGGCCTAGTTGCCCATGCAAGGGCTATTCATGGAAATCACAGGACTGTCGCGCGACAGAGACTGAGTCTCGCGCGACATTCCTGACTGGACTTCCAGGAATTGCTTTGCATGCTTAGGGTCCTGAGACAGATTCAGGGGATCCCAAGGGCATTCCAAACTGTTTGAAACGAATAAACTAGCTACTGTATTTTGTTTTTGCATGCATAACAGTGATCTAAAAATCAAAGTGAAGTACAACAGGCATGAAAACATTGCAAAACAGAAAAGGGCTAGCCTCCCTTCCCCACGAGGTCCATTCTCTTACTGACACAAGTGTCGCACGAGTATAAGGGACCATCGCGCGAGGGTGTAGCTGCCACGAATTCTTGTAACTTTGCTGGCTTTAGGACCAGGACATGGTATTGATTACCAGCCTTGGTCCTGTCAGCCCCCCCCAGGGATCAAAACAGAAACAGGTTAAACATTATACCTTTGCTTGGAAAGGGTTTGGGAATAGATTGGATTGATTGGTGTGGCCTTGCTACCAAGAGTGTATGAACACACTAAGTTCAGAAGATTAGGAAGTGGTTTGAGGGTTAGTAACTTTGTGCTAGCTAGTGTAGGACTTGTGCAATGACTAATGAATTTCTTAATCAATTTTTTGGAACCCTTAATATGGAAGATGAAGGGGGTATTTATAGGGGGAATGTAAGGGCTAGTTAGAGGCCAAACAAGGCCTTGGGACCAGCCACCAAGGCTGGTCACAACTTGGTTGTGAGGCTAGCCAACAAGGTGAGAGAGTGGTTGGGAGATTGCATGGGGTTAGAACCTGCCAGCACGCCGTTCAGCTGAGGAGAACGGGGTTCCAGCCCATGGGAACCCATGTGCCAAGCAATCATCACAAGTCCAGCTGGATTCTGTGATAGGGACAGGAGGGAACCATCGCGCGAGGGTTAGGAAGTGTCGCGCGAGGGTCAAACAGTCAACAGTTTGACTTTGACTACACGTGGCAAGCTAAGTGTCGCACGAGGGACACAAAGGCTCGCGCGAGGGTCAACTCTGGCTCTAGGGTTTGACTGAAGGTTCAGAAAGGTTCAAAAGGTTTCGAGTAGGGTTCTAAGCGTTCCAAGCCTAATCCATTCCCAATCCAAGCTCTGTTTGATCCGATTTCATCATCGAGGAAACAAGAAAATCGTAAAACAAAGTAAAACAATTGGGAGACCCAGATTGGGGTGTCTACAATGCCCCCGGCGTGTCTGGGTGTGTGTTGCTCCTAATGGTAATGTACATGCCATTTTCTTCTTGAAATTTTTTTTGTATGCGCTTTGTAAAATCATTTATTATTAAAATGTAATTTCTCCCTTACAGCTTATATACTTTGACAAAGAAGAGATGGGAATGAATGTTGGCAGGGTTGGTGTTCCGTTGATTCAGTCTTGAACGACGAATCTTATAATGGAACGAATTGCCAAGGAGGAGAATTTGGACTTGGTAGATCCCATTTCCGGCCAATTTCCCGAGCCCCGTTTACTGCATCCGGTGAGAAAACTTAATCTTGTTTTGTCCAATGAATCATTTATGTCATTTCAATTCGTATAAATAACCTGACCTTATGTTATTTTAATAAGAGGCACAAAAGGCTTTTCATATTTTGAAGAAATCATTTGTTGAACAACTACAAAATATCATCATCATGGACGCTGCCTTGATGGGTCATGTTTCTCAAACAACAACTCAAAAAAATCATTCAAAAGGGAAGGATGTCAGGGAGATGGACAGTCCTTTGGACGATGATGCTTCTCACGAATTTCCGTCAACTTCCACTTCTACTTCGAAGAAGGCAGGGAAAGGCGTTGCCATTGATGACATGGATGAGGACAGGATAACCGGTTTTGAAAATGTTCATAATGCCCGTGACATGCCGTTCTACACGCCACAGCACATGATGGACGATGTTGTAGACACCTCTATTATGGAAAAATGTGGAAGTCAGACGGGTGTCACAATTGACCAACACAAACAGAACATGGAGGAAGATGTACAATTGGAACAGGAAGTCATTGTGGAAAATGAAGGGAGAGTTGATGTAGAAGGTGAACAAGTTCAAGTTCAAGTACAGGTGGATGAAGGAGTTGTAGAAGAACGTGCTTTGACTGGACCATCAAAGAAACAGGGTAATTGAACAGTCAAAGCAAGTAAAGCTACAAGGACCCCGTATGTGGCAGAACCGGAGGTGAAAGATTCGAAGTTTACAAAAGAAGAAAGTCAATTGATTGAATATGTTATGAAACCATCTCGGAAAAAGGAAGATATGTATGACTACTAACCTGTACATTGTAAAAGCAGTGTCCCTTGTTTTTCTATTCGGTCATAAAGGTATAAGTAACTAATTAGGTGTATTTTGATACTTGCAGGCCGGGTCTTGTTAGTATGGATGGCATGACGTTCAAACCATCGCGAACTGATCTACGGAATGTCTTCAAAGAAAGGGGTCGGATGTCGAATTTGGTAATTAATATAGTACTTGTACATTGGTGTACTTCAAATGGGAAGGTGTCTAGAACTTTTCCACCAGAACCTACCCCCCACCCGAGAATAGCTAGGTGCGGAAGTAAAATTAACCCTTGTTTATACATATGCTTCTTGGGTAGAAAATGAGCCACTTCAAATAGGTTCATCGCTCCAGCCCAAAACACAATGAATCCGGCATGGGCGACATGACCCCCTATTAGTTTACCGGATAAATTCATAAGTCGGGCATTTCTGGCCCACCAAGCGAAACCTGTGGTTTTTTAACACATTTACTCTTCATTACATGTATTCATGTCCCATTGAAGATTTGTTCCCATTGTTTATCAGGTCATGGATAGCATGATTGTTTGGTTGATGAAAAAGGAAAAAGAGAAGTCTCCAAAAAAATACGGAGTCTCCATTTTGAAACGGCACATGTTCTCAAGCACATTTGTGGTATTTTCAAATGGATACCTTAGATCGAAGTTCTGAACTTCTTCATTGGCTTAATTTTGTGGAAATTTACACAATGTTTCCATCCATTGTAGGAAAATTTGCGAAATATAACAAAATTAAAGAAGCAGAATGTCGTGACCGACAGAGTTGATCCAAACATTCTGGATATGATGTCGCGATGTGCAATTTGGCAAGTCTTACATTTTATTTATTTATGTTCCTAAATTTGTAATGTTATTTTCTATGGTTGGTGTAGACACCCCAATTTGGGCCTCCGAATAATCTTTAAGTTCCCCGATGATGAAATAAGGAAAAATATAGCTTCGAGACTTGGATTGTTTCTCATTTGTTACTCCTTCTCTACATCTCAAGAAAACCCCTTTCCAAACATATAGGGTGGCCCTTGGTTCAATTGCAAAAGAGAAAGATGCGTTTACTTTGTCAAAAACAACTTTTTCTATGACACACTGAGGGTAAAATGTGCACACATTTCAATGTATAAAATACCTTTGAGTGAAACCAATTGCGTTAGAAAGAGGACTCGACAAGCTTTCCAACGCTTCGAACCGCATCCAAATCCGAGTTAGGGAGTGTCTGGGGCGCTCCTGCGAAGTTTAGTGTGCTGAGCTGTCTCGAAAAACCGCGCGGCATTTCAAAACGCAGTGCGGCATTTCCAAAACACTGCACGGCATTTCAGAAAAATTCAAGAAAATCACTCCGCCGCACGGGATTTCAATATACAGCACGACACTTCAGAAAAATTCAAAAATCACACCACCGCACGGCTTTCAGGAGGAGCGTCTGACAGATTCCCATGCGCGTTAGCAGATTGGCCAGGACATATTTTTCACATTTTTTTAATCCTTTGGGTGCCCTCCAAGTATCTTTTTGCCTATAAATACACCCCCCCTCTAGATGAGAAGTACCCCTTCAACTCCAAGTAAAATTACTCTGCCATTTTCTAGACTCTCACTCTCTCTCTCTAAAAATACTCCATTGATTCTCTCTCTACAACTCCTTACACCCATCACCACTATACACACCTCTTTCTCTCTCTACATCAACCCACAAGCTAGTCTATTACAAAATCAATCTCATTTTGATTTCTCTCTCTCTCTCTCTACACTCATTTGCTCACAAGTCTCTCAAAACTCAATCCAAATCAACCTTCACTCTCCATCTTCAAGCACATTCAAGCTTCAATCAAAAGGTATAAATCAAGTTTCCTTGGGCTAAATCACATTTAGATTTGAGGGGAGCCGATCGAAGCCCTTCTCGGTCTTTCTATACCGAGTTTGGGTCTCAAACGAGCTTTATATTCAAAATCACAAAAAAAAGTCACTGTACTGGACACACCATGCCGCGCGGTGCTTTGGTGCGTCGCACGGCATAGTGTGTTCAGGCGCGCGATATTTCATTAGCTATTGTTTTCTTGTCTGAGCTGTCTGGATCATGGCCATGATTCATCGGGCCTGTTTTTGTTGTTGAGATACTTACATCAGTATTTTCGGAATAAGACCATATCTACAAGCCATGTTTTATTTCATAAATAAGATTTCTTAGATCATCTTGGGTGATTAAACGTAACAAAAGTTGTTTTGTGTTCATGGCTTGAAGGAATGGAACTGTCCCGAGGTCGGGTGACGTTTTGGATGCTGATGACAGTTTGATAACAGGAAAGGTCCCCCGCATGGCATACTATAAAGCCGTGCGTGACATTACAGAATGCCGTGTAGGAGTTGGCCGTGGTTTAGACAGTTTGTTGATGTAACTTTTCCTTTTTTTTATTATTATTGCATCATTCTTATCATTTCTGTACAATTTGCACCACAAGCACGCCAATGTGTTATATTTAATCCCGTGCCCCTTTCCCGTACATGTTTTAAAGTTAAGTTTTTCAAATGATATTAAATTCCCCATTTAAAATGCTTAGTAGAGACCGGTCTTTACCGGGCGAGCGGGGTGCTTTTTTCAACAAAACCTTCCCCGCTCGTAACGTGGCTCCCGAATCCAAAGTCTCAACAGTTTCGCTAGATCAAAAGCTTTTTTCTCTGAAACAAACCATCGGTTTCTCGGATCATCCATCTCAAAAATCCGGGTGGCGACTCTTCGATCGCGCGCCGGGCCGCGGGGAGCCCACAGTGGCGACTCTGCTGGGGACTTTTATTCAATACTTTACTTGTTCTTTTTTTTTTTTAAAAGAATAAAAAAATATTGAATAATCAAGAGGGCCAAGCTTGAAAAACATTTTTCTTGGGGGATTTAAAATTATTTGAAAATCATAACTTCTCTTTTTTTAACACTTTGCACCGCACAAGCCTCGCTAGTGTGTTTCGGCTATCTTGCCCTGTTTACCGGTGACAAGCTCTCCCGGGACGCCTAGCAACCCTCGACTACGATGGGCCGTCGTGCTGTTCGACCATTGTCTTGCAATACACTTGACATGGGGTAGTACATCTTGGCTCTAGTCCGGGGAACCCTTCTGAGACCAAAACCAGTCTTTGCACTTGTACATAACCGTAGAACCTTCCCAACTAGGATAGGAGCCTATGGTTAGGACTTATGTGTTATACCCTGCTTACGTCCTGCATATATCTTGCTCACATGACATATCTCATCATCATGCTACATTGCACATGTATTGCTTGACCGTTAGAGTAGTTCTAGGACTTCTCTCTCCCTCCCACGTTTTAAAAAAATAATAATAATAAAAAATAGGAAGGTTGCTAACATCCGATGAAGAATCGTGCCCCATGGGACGCACGTTGCTTAATATTAATTAGTCCTTAAAATGACGCGTTTGAGGGAAATCAATTCTTACTAAGTCTTCGATGCATTTTTCAATCAAATGTTCAAAAAAAAAAAATTATGTGAAGGAATGACTAAAGTATTAATGATGTGATACTTACACCGTCAAGGCTAATAGCGCCACATCGCTCACGCCACCGGGTCATAATACCGCGTCATTTTTACCACGTCATTTCAAAAACGAAAATTGAACCTTTGAAAAAAAAAAATGAAGACTTAGTTTGTTTTGACATCTCTTAAGCTTCGTTGTTTATAAAGGATACATTGTCAAAAGAAACTCTGAGGATCGAGGCAACCTTTTTAAAACCGTTTTATGTGAGTCTAGGAGACTTAAAATCTATGGAGTATGAGATACCTCCAGTGTTCGTCGTGCCCGAACGGCCCCTCTGGTCTGAATTTAGCCTTAGGATGTGCTGGTATCTAGGTTTCGGCAACCTTATTGCTTTGTCTCGGATGGTCAAGATAAGGAGATTAGCTCTGGTTCCGAAACATTCGGAATTTAACCTGCCTGACACGACTTACCCGTGGCTGCTGAAACCCTTGGTACAATCATATCCTAAGTGAGATTTGGAGCTGAGGTAGGTCTTAGGATGTAGACGACGCCGGCGACATTGCATGGACATGATTCTCAGGCAGAATTTGAGCCACCTTTTTGCTTTACTGTCAGTTCTGAAACATTTGTCGAAGGACTTCACCCAATTGGAACCGTTCGTAAAGAGAAGCTCAGTTACCGGTGGTGATATCAGAAATGGTGGGTCAAAGGAATGAAATAGGGGAAATCAGGCAGGCTATGGTTGACCTAGAAGATCAACTCAGGCAGTCAATTACGAACATAGATGGTCAGCTCAAGTCAGTCGTCGCCGATGTCCAAAAGAACACGACCATGATGTTCGAATCAATGCAAGAAATCAGTGACCGCCTACCAGCCAAGTCTACTTCGAGTCCTGAATCATCGCTCGCTCGGGATGCGCCCCTCACTGACCCCCAAGTGGCAGAATTGATTGCCAAAATCAACAAACTCGAGGAATCTATCCTCGAAACAGAAAGGATGGGGAGGGGTGAAATAGACATGGATCGTTTAAGTCTGTTTCCCAATGCAAAACTGCCTGAGAAGTTCAAAGGGATGGACTTTGCCAAATTCGATGGGACTACTGATCCAAAGGCCCACATGTTAGGGTATGTTGGGTCCCTTTCCATGCGAGGGGTTGAAAAAGATGCCATGGCTCAACTGTTCCACGAGTCACTTACTGGCCCGGCTCTACAATGGTTCCTTTCCTTGGCACCCTCGAAGAAAAAGACGTGGGAGGACATTGGAATGGCTTTTGTGTCCCAATATGACTTCAACGTTGAGCTGAAAATGACCACCCGAGAACTTGAAAACACCAAAATGGGCGAAAATGAGATTTTCGCTGACTATGTAAAAAGGTGGAGAGCCAAAGCTGCTCAAATGCACAATAAGCCAGACCTAAAAGAGCAGATGCGTATCATCACTAAAAACCTGCCCAATGCCTTTGCCCCCTACATGGTTTTATCGCAATCGTTTTCCGATTTTGTGACCTTCTACGATTCTGGATTGGCTGTTGAAGAAGCCCTTAGGGATGGTACCCTTGAGAAGAAAGAACTGGCCTTAAAAGGCAAGGGACTCCATCCCGGTAATGACGAAGTCCTTTTCGGAAACAGCAATACCTTCCACGTCGGGAACTCCTCAAATGCCAAACCCCTCGAAATAAACCAGATAGCTGATAAACCAACCCACACCTTCACCCAATTCAGCACACCCCTATCCATACTCTATGAACAACTCCTCAAAGCCGGTCTCATCAAGCCACTCCTTCCAACTCCTCTACCCCAAAAGCTTCTAGCCTACCACGACCTAAATGCCTTTTGCGCCTTTCACCAAATGCCCGGCCATGCTACCGATAAGTGTCACCGTCTCCGTCACAAAATTCAAGACCTTATCGATAGCGAAACCATCCTTCCGCCAACAAAGGAATCAAACACCTTGTCAAACCACCACATCAACACTAGCTCCACTATATTTGACCCCACTCACTATATCATCCCTGCTCACCTACCCAAACCAATTGTACCCATTCCCGATGAATCCAGTATTTCAGTATTGAAATTTGAACCAACGACGGAGCAAACAGAACTTAAAGAGTTGAGGAAGGCTGTGGAGGAAATGGGCCAGAAGATGAATACGCAAATGATCCAAATAGAGGTTTTAACACAAAAGATGGATAGTCTCCTCACCTTCATAGTCTCGGATCCAAATCTAAAGCAAAATGCTAAGGGAGACATGGATGAAGGGCAGTCACCCCAAAAGATGAAGCTCTCCGAAATGTTCAAAGGCCTAGCTGAAGCAAGCAAGGCCTGCAATACGAGCAAAAATTCTGGTACCACAATGAGCCCTCAACTTAACCGCAGCACCAAATCGAGAACCTTATCCCGCTTCTCCGCACCCCAATCCATGGTTTATGGGGAGCTCCTCAAAGCTGGCCTCATTAAGCCACTCCCTCCAGCTCCTTTACCTCAAAAGCTCTCAGCATCCCATAACCCCAGTACCTTCTGCATCTTCCATCAAATGCCCGGCCATAACACAAACGACTGCATCCGCCTTCGCCATGCTATCCAAGACCTCATTGACAACAAGGTCATTAAGGCACCTCCTCAATCAAAGCCAGACCCCGTGTCCAAGCGCAATCCTTGCATTAACGCCGCCTTCTTCACCAGAGAAGGGTAAACCATCAAGAGCCATGCAACGGTCTGACCTTCCACGAGTCTGGGAGTTTTCAAGCTCTGAGTCCTTGTCCTCTAAATAATCATCTTTGTGTTTGAGTCAGTTTGTACCTTGAGTCTTTCATGCTTTCACTGTTGTGTCTATGTGTTCTCAATTTTAAGTCTGTAAGAGTCAAAAAAAGAAGAAAAAAAAAAAGAGTGTCAGTTTCGTGGGCCTGAACTATGTTGTGACCTGATTCCTTTACAGGATACGTAGGCAGTCTCATCCTGAGGCCCGGTCACGAGCATTCAAGTCAATCCCAAGGTTCAGTCATGGTCTTTTGAGTCAAACCTTAGTGGTCGGTCGCTGTCTTTTGAACGTCACATCTCTGTAATAAACTCAGAGTTTCGAAATTGTTTTCAACCATCAGTAGAAAATCATGATAATCACTTCAAAACACGAGATGATTTTTGATTGAACCCTCACCTCGAGAAAAGAAGAAGAATTTCAAGGAACTACTTCCCAATGCCATATCCATTCTAAGAAGCAATGTCGTGACTCTGAAAAGACTCGCTAGGTCAAGACTTCAAAATCTGACCTAGGCAAAAGTTAGAGCATGCAAACAAAAGCCTCTCAATGGAGCATCTAGGATTTAGTTGTTAGGTTGCGCAATCCAAAATGAAGAAAGGCCATCGTTTCTTTCATCCTACGCATAAAGTTATATCTTTTGATAGCCTCTTTTGAGCCCCAATCAAATTCTTTGAACCCCAGCTAGCCAGCTATCCCCCGCATCGGGGTGAAATGAAAAATAAAAGTGCCAGAAGAAACATTGAAATTCAAAGTATCAAAAAAGTGAAAGTGCCAAACACACTAAAAGGCATTGAAGGCATGAGAAAGCAAATGAAAAATGAAAAGAAGGCACCTACAATTCAAAGATAGCTGCTAGCTTTGAAAACCCAAAAGAAAATAAAATCTTCGAGCCTAATATCCTTTCTTTGTCAAGCCCAAACCCCTGGCCACGTTACAACCCAAAAAAGTCCTTTTAGATTGGAAAGCGCAACTTGATAGCAAGAACCCTAGGTGTTAAGAGGCATAACCGAAAATCAATACATGGCGAAAAGTCAAAGCATTGCTCAAAGCAAAAATTCAAACTGGAGTCATCATCAGCAACCTGGGGCACGATTTGTAGACACCCCAATTTGGCCTAACGATTATTTCAAGTCCCACCTTGGGGACCATCCCGATGATGAAATGGATACAGTGATTGCTGATTGCCTTCTTAAGAACCTTAGGACTTTCGGTAAGAACTTTGAGCCACTTAGAGGACCCAATCAGAGCCATACAGCCTTTCAGACAGAAAATACAGAAGCCTAGGAGAATCCATCTGTCGGTCGTAACATCGATCTAACGGCCTTAACATCATTTCCTCACCCGAGCAACCTGTTGCTAGAAAATCTCCCTGAGAGATCAATCCCTCGGCCGCAAGATCCATCCTTTGGCCGCAACATCCATTCCTCGGCCGTGTGATCCATTACTCGGCCGCCAGATCGTCCTTTTTCCAGACTCTGGAACGTTCTGTCAGACGTTTGATCCAACTACACTACCTCTCCGATGCGTTCGGGTCACGTTCAGAGATTGCGACGAAGAGTTCAAATTGCATTGCAATTGCAATTGCAATCGTACCATTTGATTGGCCGGAGTGAGTCACCAATTGCCTATATAAAGGGCCTTTGGACTCCGAAAATATACACACGAAATTCATAAGTGAAATCATTCACCCAAGCTTCGATACTCTCTCAAAATACTCTCTCAAACCCACTCTTCAAAAGCCCTAACCCCCCGAAGGCCGCCATCAATCCGACGATCAAACCCCAAAGTTCCAAACCCTAACCCTAGGGTTTCACAAGAAGCAATCAGTCAATCACACTCAATCCGAAGCAATCAAGCAACTGAGGGATCAAGGTGGTGAGGCCCAACGGCCTCTGGTTTGTCTTACTTACTGTATTTACGACTAACCGTAGTGTTTTGATCATCTGTTAATCCTTCTGTCTGGTGTGAGGAAGAACATCGACCAGGTCTTCGATCCCTCGGCCGATACATCAAACCAGGAGGATCCCTCGGCCGTGACATCCATTCACCGGCCGCGGGATCCATCTTCCTGGGACAGCTTTGTTTTGTTTCCTGCTTTATGATGCATGCTTTACTTATCGCATTGGCTCACCTTATTTACTGTTTAAAGGATTAAATAAACCGACTATGTGTTAGAATTAAATAAAGCATCTACATGTTTTATGTTGAATGATTATGGGCCAGTCTCACGACTGGGCAAAGAGGGGTGCCTAACACCTTTCCCTTATTGTACTTTTGGCTACCGTACCCAGAATCTCTGTCTATTTTCCTAGTTTTAATAAACTAGGTGGCGACTCTGTTTTGATGATAACCGATATCATGTGGCGATGTTTCTAGCCATGGGAATGTCTACGATCTTGGTTTACGAAGCAAGCAACCAATCGAGCAACAAACGTGATCAATCTGTATGGCGATGCCCCGTTTGGGAGGTGTCTACAATTTTGGGCGACTCTGCTAGGGACTTGAGAGCCATAACCAAAAAGTTCAACATAAGACTAATACATGCCTTGTTTAATTCATCTATCATATGCATCGAGCGAGCAACCCGTTGAGTTCGCCTGATATCCCGGCATGACACGGGCTATGTTGGGGGTTCCAGCAAACTCCACCGTCACTCGTACCTAGTGGTATATCAAAAAGGGAATCACCCAATCACCACCTATGATGGGCTGGTGAGAGGATTGGTGCCCTTTGACAACGGAGCACCCTGAGACTACCAAAACCTTGCATGTATTAGAAAGCCATGGAACTTATCAAACTAAGACAGGAACCTATAGGCTAGGAACTAATTTGCATTTTACTTGCAAGAGTTCTTCCTCACACCCATTGTATATATGTATGTTGTAAAGTTTTTCTTTTGCAGGTTAAACCTTAGGAATCTCTCTAAGTCAAATGAACAGTAGGTAAGATCAACCAATCTAACTAAAACAAAAATCATTTCAGGAAAATGACTACTTCACTGTCCACGTATGATTCGCACTTTCAAGTTGTCACCGAGCTATCTGGCCCGCTCTGCTCTGCTGTTGAAGATTTCAACCCCTCTGAATACATCACTCCGGTAAATCAACCAAAGCCTGTGGTGACTATCATTGAAGACATTCATGTCATGTTCGCTAGAACGGTTTATGAGGAAGAAGTAGAAGACTTGATTGAAGAAGAAGGGCTTCGCAGGGTCCCAATCTATTTTTATGACCCCTATGCACCTACCGACGACTATTGGCCAATAGACGAGGTCAATAACCTCGAAACTGAAGAGGCAAAGGAAGAAGAGTCTGTCGACAACGACCCACTAGACGAAATATCACTAAACCTACTCTTTGATGAGGAGGTCACCAACAATGAAATAAGGGTGATCCACCCCGTCATAGATAGATTTGGTAATTGGTGGGGCTTTGTTGGCACGCGAAGAGTCGACAACAGCGACGAAGCAGAGATTGAAGCTCAATTGGAGGAAATAACAGCAATAGCGAATCAAATGGCCCTCCAAGACTTGCAGGGTGACAATGATGAAAGTGCGAATTAAGGTGACAGCGAAGTACGGATGATCAACCTTGGTGATGAAAAAGACTGCTCTGAATTGATTGTGGATGCTGAAAAAGGGGTTTACCCTAACTGGACCGTGGAGCATACCCTAAAATACAAAATGAAAAGCGCTAGTTCTGGTCTTAGTTCCGATTCCGATTCCGACTCCGAGTCGACTCAGTCCGAGTCAAGCTTTTCATCTTTTGAAACTACTAAGTCTAGTGAGAAAAACCTGGTCAAAGCACCAAAGCATAACATTTATTTTGAGTTTGACTCTGAAATGTCTTTTGATAATCTTAGCAATGAGAAGGAAGATTTAGAGTATTTCACTTTGCCTATAATCAATTGTATGGATTCCGACACACCAAATTTTGAGGAAGAAATTCCAAAGGAGATTCTAGAATTCATCGAAAGAGAAGAAGAAAGGCACGCTAAACCTTTTTCTGAGGAAATAATCACAGCAAACATAGGCTCTGAAAACGAGCCCAAAATGGTTAAAATTGGTACCACACTATCTCCTCAAGAAAGTGAAAAACTAATCCTTTTGCTAAAAGAATACAAAGATATTTTTGCCTGGTCTTACGAGGACATGCCTGGAATAGACCCTGAAATTGTTCAGCATAAAATTCCCCTTCATCCTGATGCAAAACTAGTTAAACAAAAGCTGAGGCGTATGCACCCTGATTGGGTCTTAAAGATAAAAGAAGAAGTCACTAAACAAATCAACGCCGGTTTTCTCATAGTCACCGAATATCCACAATGGGTAGCTAACATCGTTCCCGTACCAAAGAAGACTAGAGGAATCAAGGTCTGTGTAGATTTCCGAGATCTTAACAAAGCCAGTCCAAAGGATGACTTCCCATTGCCCCACATAGACGAGCTAGTAGACAATACCGCAGGTCATGCATTGCTATCCTTCATGGATGGATTTTCTGGGTATAATCAAATCCTTATGTCTCCTAAGGATAGAGAGAAAACCACCTTCACCACGCCTTGGGGAACCTACTGTTACCGAGTGATGCCGTTTGGGTTAAAGAACGCTAGAGCCACTTACCAGAGAATGGCAAAAACATTACTGCACGACATGATGCACAAAGAGGTTGAGGTATATGTCGACGATATGATAGTCAAATCAAAGGAAAGGGAAGGGCACCATGAAGCACTTCGGAAGTTCTTTGAAAGGATTAGGCAATACAAGTTACGTCTCAATCCTCAAAAATGCACTTTTGGGGTAACGGCTGGAAAAATGTTGGGATTTCTCATCACTCAAAGAGGAATCGAGGTAGACCCTTCCAAAATACAGGCTATCATGGAAATATCGCCGCCTAAGACAGAAAAGGAGGTAAGAAGTTTCTTGGGGAAGGTCCAATTCATCAGCAGGTTCATTTCCAAGCTCACAACTACCTGCGAACCCCTTTTCAAGCTACTAAAGAAAGGTACTGACTTTGAGTGGAGCCAAGACTGTCAGCAAGCGTTTGAGGCAATCAAAGAATATCTTCAGAACCCGCCTGTACTGTCACCGCCTATTCCTGGGAAACCATTGATTCCATATCTCTCAGTAACGGACACATCCATGGGATGCATGCTAGTGCAAGAAAACGACGCCAAAGTAAAGTGCGCCATATACTACCTCAGCAAAAAAATGATGGACTATGAAACAAGATACACTCCCCTCGAGAAAACCTGTTGGGGGCTAGTTTGGGCCACAAAGAAACTGAGGCACTACCTGTTAGCACATTCGGTGGTGCTGGTCTCTCGTTTAGACCCAATCAAGTATCTTTTCGAAAAGCCAGCACTTATCGGAAAGCTAGCTAGGTGGTTATTGCTGCTAGCATAATTTGACCTCAAATACATGACAAGGAAATCAGTGAAGGGAAGAGCTGTGGCAGAATTCTTGGCAAATCATCCTGTGACAGAAGCCGAGGCAGAAGACTTCATGTTCCCCGACGAGGACATCTTATGTCTCTTAGACGACACCTGGCAGCTGTACTTTGATGGAGCATCAAACCAATGTGGATATGGCATAGGGGTATTGCTAGTTTCCCCAAACGACTCTCATATCCCTTTATCATATAAACTAAGGTTTGAAGTCACTAACAACCAGGCTGAATATGAGGCTTGTATTGCTGGAATGGAGGCAGCCCTGGAGCTAGGGGCAAAAAGGGTAGAAGTCATTGGGGATTCAAACCTTGTGGTATCTCAAGCAAGAGGAGACTGGAAGGTCAAGGAAGACACACTGAAACTATATCACTCTGTGCTGGAAAATCTAATTCCACAATTCGATTCTGTTATCTTCACACACACTCCACGAGTGAGCAATAGGTTTGCAGATGCGCTGGTAACATTAGCATCCATGGTCGAAATACCCCTGGGATTCATAATGCGGCCACTCATGATCGAACAAAAGGTCAAACCAGCATGCGAATGTACCTTTACCGAGGAAGGTGAAGACGATGGCAAGCCATGGTACGAAGACGTAAAGAAATTGTTGGAAGGAGGAGAATACCCATCCGAGACCACCTCGAAAGACAAAACAGCTCTGCGGAAGTTTGCCGCTCGATTTGTAATCTGTGGAGGAGCATTGTATCGAAAGGCACATTTGGGCCCAAATCAACTTTGCGTCACAATGGAAGATAGTCGTAAGGTAATGGAGGAAATACACGAAGGAATTTGTGGGCCACACATGAATGGGGCAACAATGGCAAAGAAGATCCTGCGACAGGGATATTACTAGACCACGATGGAGGCCGACTGTGCTGACTATGTCCGCCGATGCTACAAATGTCAAACTCACGCCGATCGCATGCGTATTCCCCTACGGAATTGTATAGCATGACATCCCCTTGGCCATTCTCCACCTGGGGGATAGACGTCATTGGAAGTATAATTCCAAAGGGAAAATACAAGCATTAGTTCATTCTAGTGGCTATCGACTACTTCACCAAGTGGGTAGAAGCAGCTTCTTATGCTACTCTCAAAGCCACTCATGTGGCCAAATTTATTCGCACTAATATCATCTACCGATATGGTGTACCTCACGAGTTCGTCTGTGACAATGGGTCACACTTCAAAGGAGCGACAAAGAAGCTTTTTGCCGAATTTGGAATACAGAATCATCGGTCATCTACTTATCGACCCCAAACTAATGGAGCAGTTGAGGCTGCAAACAAGAATATCAAGAGGATTTTGCGGAAGACTACCGACACCTACACAGACTAGCCAGAAATGCTACCTTTGGCATTATGGGGCTATCGAACAACTGAAAGAACTTCAACTGGGGCTACTCCCTACTCTCTGGTTTATGGAATGGAGGCTGTCTTGCCTATTGAGCTGGAATTGCCTTCGCTAAGGGTTCTAGCTGAGACTGGAATGATCGAAGAAGATTGGGTTCAAAACCGCTACGACGAGTTGGCATTACTAGACGAAAGGAGGCTGAGAGCATTATACCATGTACAAGGGTATCAACGCCGCATCGCACGAGCATTCAACAAAAAGGTAAAACCTAGAGACATCAAGGTAGGAGACATGGTGCTCAAGGCAATCTGTCGCCACGTTTCAGACCCAAGGGGCAAGTTTAGACCAAACTGGGGAGGCCCCTACCTTATCAAACGCATACTTTCTGGAGGAGCAGCATACATTGCAGACTTGGATGGAATGGAATTCGCGACGCCAGTCAACATCGACAAGCTGAGGAAGTACTACCCCTGAGAGATGCTCGTTGGGCCGAAAACCACAAGGGTGGGCGGATCCAAGCAAAAATTAGAGCAGCCTGCTAGGTCGAAAACCCGCAAGGGCGGCTTAGGCAAAAACTAAGGCATAAATAAAACGCTCGCTAGACCGAAAACCCGCAAGGGCGGTTTTAGGCAAAATTTAGAGCACAAAAGGAGAGGAAAATACCCGAGTGAACCCTAACTAAAAACAAAACAAATCCCCTTTGTTGGAACTACATTTATGGCCTGATTCCCTCTATGGGATACGTAGGCAATCTCTAAGTTCGAGATCCGGCCATTGTTATCATCATCACTTCCGAAGTTTCTAGGTCTATCCTAAAGCATGTTCACTATCAAATCATGGCAATGACATCTTCAAATAAAACGACCAAATGTTTTATTATTTCCAAAGGAAAAAGACAAAGCAAACCTAAACAATTCTTAATCCATGAAAGCTAGAATCAAACAAACATCTTTTGAAAAACATAAGCAAAATGTCAATCTTTAGGTCTTCCTTCTCTTTGCACTATTATCCTCCAAAAGGTTTTTCTTCAACCAGCGTTTGTAAGAACCTGATAGCTTGACAGTAAAGTTCTCAGCAACCTCCTGTATCACTCTATTCGGCCAAAAACGTAGCACATTGTGACGAAAGCTGGCATCATGGACCTTAGAAACAATGTACTCAGGGTCACCCAGGATTGTGGTTTGTTCAGCCCCGAACTGCCTTTGAAAGCGAGCAGGAAAGTAGAAAACGACTCGAGTAATACCAATCACTGCTACACCAAAATGGTTCATGGTACTCGCAGTCATGCTCTCTACACCATACCAGGGGCAAACCCATTGAATCCGATCACCTCTGCAAGTCTTCATCCATGCTTCCCAAGCAGCCTCAGTTGAGAACTGTTTAATCATGCGACGCTCCGTTCATTGGTCTGGACTATAAGGAAGTCGCTCTGGCGCATCCCACACCTTTAATTTCTCAAACAACCACACCTAGAGAATAAGGGAAAATTGTGAGTTGAGAGAGCATGTGAGTCGAAACAAAAGAGTGATGAGTGAAAAGATAAACTTGACAAATAAACAAATAAAGAGTGAACCTGCAATAGCAAAGGACTGTCTGAGAACTGAGCTGTAGGGTTACCCTTCATCACATCCAGACCCATCAAGGTTTATGCCAATACTAAGCCAGCAAAACTTGCACGATTTCCAATTTGTTGAGCAATGTTAAGCAGTATGGGATCAGCATGGCCAGAGGAAGGGCCAAGCAAATAATAATGAAGGAGACAAATGCACAACGCATGAAATCATGCTTTCTGTTGGGAAACTTGACGATGAGCCTCTGCTGTACCAAAGCGCTGGATAAACTGAAGAATCTCTAGCTTTCCCTTCACTATGAAGAACCTAACTTCATGTTTCTGAACTTGGAGCAAATCCTTCAAGAGATCACCTCGGTTGAACAAAGGATTAGGGACAACGAAACCCTCTCTATCCAAATGACCCATGATGGCCGCAAACTCCTCGATAGTAGGGCACAATTCCTCTCTCTTAAATCGAAAGACGTGAAAAGCAGGGTCCCACAAACTAGTGGCTGCCCTAAGGAAGGCAAAATTCACAGGAATTTGACGAAGGGAGAAGAGAAAGTCCATGCCAAAGGACTTAAAGTGTAAACGGTCGAGGCCATTAAAAGAATCCAACCACTGATCAAGGACTGGTTGTGCCATGTGCAAGGAATTGCTACTGACAATGCTATCGGGTTCGTAGAACGCGTATTTATAGAACTAAGTCGAGTCTTAGTTCGAATCAGAATCGGATTCTTAATCCTCGGTAATTCGGTCGGTCTCTCGGCCGGCACTTCGATATGACGGCCATAGGATCTATCCATCGGCCCGTGAAAATCAGGGTTGACCTGCAAGTCAAACTCAGGCAGACAAAATGATCCTTCGGCCGCCAGATCGAAGCCTCGGCCGCGTAATCATTAGATTGGCCGCCAGAACGGCTGTTTTACAGACTGCTTCCATGGTTCAGTTTGTTTCACTAGATTAACAAGTTATTACGTACAAACAACGTAAATTTAGCATACACAATCACATAACAGAGCAGAAGATTTTTGTTTCATAAAACGAAAGCTTTTTACATCACAAGGTGGATCATCCCACATTTCCTAAAACAAACTATACATCGATTTCCTGTCGAACTAACCTATGCAGGAAGAGAAACAGAAAAAACAGAAAAAAAAAGAAGCAGAAGAGGATGCCGAACCCTCTGGTGATCCGAACACCAGCGACCAGCTGCAAAAAAGAAAAGGACACCCCTGGGGCGGTGTATACCAGGGGAGTACTACGGTGCAGAAGGGACACCACGTGGCTCAAAAGAATCACCACATGGCCCAGAAAAATCACCACACCGCGTACCATCGCCACGCCAGGAGCTCCGCGTCACGGAAGCAAGCCACCCATGCAAGGGTCCCTAATCAAGCATCAAGACAGGACCAAGAACAGCGCGGCCTCCCTCCGCGACCTCTGGCCGTGCACCCTCCATGGTCCGAAGTCGACCGGAATGAGGAGAAGCAAAGGGGAGTCTTCGGCTACGGAGCTCTCGAAACGAGGAAAGGAAGAGGAAAAGAAAGAGAGAAAAATGAAATGAAACGGTCGACGCCGTGGCCTTTTATAGGTCTTTGGAAATAAAGGGATTACGCGGCCGATACATCGATTCCTCGGCCGAGACATCGATCCTTCGGCCGAGATATCGATCTCCTGGCCCTTCAATCAGTTTCCCTCAGCAATATCAGATGTTGCTCAGTGCACCAATTCAAACTATTATAGAATTCTGGATCCCCGAGCCAATACAACGTGATCAGAATTAGCCTTGGGGGCATGCCCGAGCACCAAAAGATCTCTCTCCACAAACTGCTGGCCGAAGCTCTTACTACAGCAAACCAAAACAACCAGCGGCTCTGCTATTTATCAAACAACTCAGCGGCTCCAAGCCCATCATCTCAAAGGCTCAAAACCCATCTCTAGGCATCCAACAGCTCTACGCTTGCTACTCCAGCAACCCTACAACTATCAACTCATTCAGCAGCTCTGCTATTCATCATTATCAAACAATTCGATAGGCTCTATGCCCGTATCAACTCAGCGGCTCTATGCCCGTATCAACTCAGCGGCCCTGTGCCCACCATCTCCATCAACTCAACGGCTCATACACCCCTCAACTCAACGACTCCAAGCCCTCAACTCAGCCGCACTACGCTCGCCACTTCAGTAGCTCTACTACCTATCATTATCAAACATCTCAACGGCTCTACGTCCACCATCTCACTACATTAGCAGCTCTACGCTCAGTAGCCCTGTGCATAAGATCGCTTGACAACGCCATGCTCCTCGCACCCCTGGCAGTTCTAAGCTCATCTCCAACAGCAGTTTCGAACTCATCACCATTTCAATAGGCACTACGCCTATAATCGTATTCAAGCAATCTCAGTGGCTCGAAGCCCATTACCTCAATAGGCTCGAAGCCTATGTCTACTATCTCAGCGGCTCGAAGCCCATTATCGACAGGCTTTTCGCCCAATCACCATTCAGCGGCTCCATGCCCGCATTCACCATCTCAACTGGCTCGAAGCCATAACGACTATCTCAGCGGCTCTACGCCCGAATTCACCAACTCATCAACTCAGCGGCTCTACGCCCTCACTTGTCAACTCAATGGCTCCAAGCCCGCTATCCCAATTGGCTCTAAGCCGTAACAACCAACTCAGCGGCTCTAAGCCCATTATTTCAACTAGCTCGAAGCCGTAGCTATCTCAACAGGCTCTAGGCCGCCCCAACAATCAAGACATCATCATTCTCAGGCTCTACGCCTGAATGCTCAAAATCTGACATTTTGAATGCTCGAAGCTCTTCGAATGCCCAACCACTGTGTACTGGATGCTCAAGTTCTACACTTGAATGCTCAAGCTCTATGCTTGGATGCCCAACCACTGCGTACTGGACGCTCAAAGCCTGTACTTTGAATGCTCGGATTCTGCCGTCCAAATGCTCGAGCTCTACGCTCTGAATGCTCAAGTCCGGAACTTGAAAGAAGCTCTACGCTTAAATCAACACACATGCACGGGCCCGTGCACATTTGCATCAATTGCATCTTCATTATCACATCGAGTCTGCATCATCATATCTGTTCATATCTAACAACCATCATCACACATATACACTCTGCATATCTCTCATGAAACAGGTCAACCCTGCAATCAACCAGCTCTATGCCTCGATTTTTATTGATCAGTCCAGTACCTCGATCCTTTGGCTCTACGCCAAAACTTATGGTGAGAAAGCTCCGTGCACAGACCATCAGATTGCAACCAGCTCTACGCTTCGGTTCAAATCACGTCAAGTTCTAAGCTCTGACACCTCAGGCTCTCGCCTTATACCAGCTCCGCGCTTCGGTTCCATCAAACTCTAAGCTCACCTCAGGCCATCGCCTCAAGATTACAACAGGCTCCACGCCTCAATCCAATCTCCTCAGACCTCATAAACCACAACAGGCTCCACGCCTCGATTCCACCACTCTCCAGGCTCTCGCCTTATGACTACAAACCGGCTCCGTGCCTCGGTTCCTTCATCCCAAAGCTCCGTTACTGGCCCTGCGCCCCCATATCTCAAAAACAAACCGGCATCCAACTCATCCCCAGCAGATGGCTTGGATTCCACCCCAATTACATCAATTCCTCCCAGCTCATTCGCAAGGATAGGCTGCTCTACCGAGCTCCTCTCAGTCAAAGTAAGGATGATCAAGAAAAGAAAACGCACCTGCCGTGTTCTGATCTACCCCAAAATACTAAGGAAGCTCTCCGCAAAAACTCCCCGGCTGCCTAGCACTCCTTCAACTACTCTTCGCCAAAACCCTGGCTCAGTCTAGGTACGTCACACTACGGCTTTTAAAGCCCTAAGGTACGTCTTCTGTCTCTAACCCTCCAAACTTTTTATTTTTCTTTATTGCCCGAACTACGATTGGTCTGAATTTCCCTTACGGAATACGTAGGCAGCCTCCCGGTCCGACCATAACAAAAACCTTTTTCAAAAACCCCTTGGAATAGTGGTTGGACCAAATTGAGTTGCTTTTTACAGCTTTGACTATTACTCAAACATGTCTCGCGATCCGTCTGAGCTCAGTCAAAGAGGGGCATCTGTAGACACCCCAATTTGGCCTAACGATATTTCAAGTCCCACCTTGGGGACCATCCCCGATGATGAAATGTATCATGAAATGGATACAGTGATTGCTGATTGCCTTCTTGAGAACCTTAGGACTTTCGGTAAGAACTTTGAGCCACTTAGAGGACCCAATCAGAGCCATACAACCTTTCAGACAGAAAATATAGAAGCCTAGGAGAATCCATCTGTCGGCCGTAACATCGATCTAACGGCCTTAACATCATTTCCTCACCCGAGCAACCTATTGCTAGAAAATCTCCCTGAGAGATCAATCCCTCGGCTGCAAGATCCATCCTTCGGCCGCAACATCCATTCCTCGGCCGTGTGATCCATTACTCGGCCACCAGATCGTCCTTTTTCCAAACTCTAGAACGTTCTGTCAGACGTTTGATCCAACTACACTACCTCTCCGATGCGTTCGGGCCACGTTTAGAGATTGCGACGAAGAGTTCGAATTGCATTGCAATTGCAATTGCAATCGTGCCATTTGATTGTCCGGAGTGAGTCACCAATTGCCTATATAAAGGGCCTTTGGACTCCGAAAATATACACACGAAATTCATAAGTGAAATCATTCACCCAAGCTCCGATACTCTCTCAAAATACTCTCTCAAACCCACTCTTCAAAAACCCTAACCCCCCGAAGGCCGCCATCAATCCGATGATCAAACCCCAAAGTTCCAAACCCTAACCCTAGGGTTTCCCAAGAAGCAATCAGTCAATCACACTCAATCCGAAGCAATCAAGCAACTGAGGGATCAAGGTGGTGAGGCCCAACGGCCTCTGGTTTGTCTTACTTACTGTATTTACGACTAACCGTAGTGTTTTGATCATCTGTTAATCCTTCTGTCTGGTGTGAGGAAGAACATCGACCGGGGCTTCGATCCCTCGGCCGATACATCAAACCAGGAGGATCCATCGGCCGTGACATCCATTCACCGGCCGCGGGATCCATCTTCCTGGGACAGCTTTGTTTTGTTTCCTGCTTTCTGATGCATGCTTTACTTATCGCATTGGCTCACCTTATTTACTATTTAAAGGATTAAATAAAATGACTATGTGTTAGAATTAAATAAAGCATCTACATGTCTTATGTTGAATGATTATGGGCCAGTCTCACGACTGGGCAAAGAGGGGTGCCTAACACCTTCCCCTTATTGTACTTTTGGCTACCGTGCCCAGAATCTCTGTCTATTTTCCTAGTTTTAATAAACTAGGTGGCAACTTTGTTTTGATGATAACCGATATCGTGTGGCGATGTTTCTAGCCATGGGAATGTCCACGATCTTGGTTTACGAAGCAAGCAACCAATCGAGCAACAAACGTGATCAATCTGTATGGCGATGCCCCGTTTGGGAGGTGTCTACACGATTCATGATAAAAACTCTCGTGTTTTGACAAAACAAAATCGAAAGATTTGAATGAAAAATCAATTGATGGAGTAAAATAATTTTGAAATTTCAGAAGGAGAATTCCAAGAACCTGGGCATGGCTGCCATTTCAAATAGTCAAACTCTTCATCCAGTCAAGGGCACCATTCGAAAGTCGCTTCGTCTTTCTCTCCCTCATTTGCGTCAACATAGTCTTGTCAAAATCCACTCATTTTGCCAAAAGTCAAAAGAGTCATATCGGTTTGGTCAATTCTCGACTCGTGGAAGTCATTTCAATGCATGGAAGAATACCACCCCTGAGAGAAGCTCGTTAGGCTATAATCATAGCTTGGACTGCGCTTGGTCAACTGCTTGTCAAAACCACTAGGACTGGGGGTCGTTACTCACTGGGGTACATCGGCTCAATGTCGTCCACCGGGAAAAGCAAATCCAAGACTCAAACCCTGACCAAAGGCAAACTCCACTTCAAATCCGTCACGGAATCCAACCCAAATTCGAAGCTCTTGAGAATACCAGTCCACTGGCCAAAGACAGTAAAGCAAATAGGGTGCTCAGACACGTCCCCTGTTTTTCAAGGAATATCACCATCGTTGTCGTTCGGTGTCATAGGCGAATCTCAAATGATTGTTCAAGAGTCAATTCCAAGATCAATCCACGGTCTTTTAAGCCTGTAGTTTCTCTCAAGCTATGGTCTAACCGACCTGGAAGCCTTTTAGTCTCTCGAGCCGTGGTTCGTCCTCCGGGACTTCACTATGTCTAGCACCTCGTCCTCCGGGACTCGCACTCTATCTACACTTTGTCCTCTGGGACTTCACTCTGTCTAGCACTTCGTCCTCCGGGACTTGCACTCTATTTGCACTTCATCCTCTGGGACTGCACTTTGTCTCGCACTTTGTCCTCTGGGACTTCACTTCGTCTAGCACTTTGTCCTCCTGGACTTACTTTTGTCATACTTGCATTGATTTTGCATGCTTACGTGACATTCCATGACATATCAACTTGCATCATCGTTCATGAATTGCCTCAATCGAACGTCAAATTTAAGCTATTCAAGTTCAAGCCACCTCCAAAAATTCAAGCTCTTCAAAATTCAAATTATTCAATTCAAGCTTCTTTCAAAATTAAAGCTTTTCAAATTCAAGTCTCTTACAAAATTCAAGTCTCTTTCAAAATTCAAGCTATTCAAACTCAAGTCTCTATTCAAATTCAAGCTTCTTTCAAAATTCAAGCTTCTTTCAAAATTCAAGTCTCTTTCAAAATTCAAGCTTTTCAAAATTCAAAATCTCCAAAATTCAATCTTCTTTCAAAATTCAAGTCTCTTCAAAATTCAAGCTATTCAAATTCAAGTCTCTTACAAAATTCAAGTCTCTTCAAAATTCAAGCAATTCAAATTCAGGTCTTTTACAAAATTCAGGTCTCTTTCAAATTCAAGTCCCTTTCAAAATTCAGGCTATTCAAACTCGAGTCTCTTTCAAAATTCAAGCTATTCAAACTCAAGTCTCTATCCAAATTCAAGCTATCCAAATTCAAGTCCCTTTCAAAATTCAAACTCAAGTCTCCTTCAAAATTCAAACTTTTCAAATTCAAGTCTCTTTCAACATTCAAGCAATTCAAATTCAAGCTAAAATTATTTCCAAAATTCAAAATTCAAACTTTAAAAAAAAATAAAATCAAGTCTCCACGCCATCCAAGTATATCGTCCTCGGGTTTGACATATTGCGGCGATTTAAGCATTGAATCATTAAAATGCCGTGCCTCGATTAACAAGCTCATTTTAGTCCTCCGGGACTCGTCGCATTTTAGTCCTCCGGGACTCGTCTCGATTTAGTCCCCCGGGACTTGTCTCGATTTAGTCTCCTTGGACTCGTCTCATTTTAGTGCTTCAGGGACTCATTTCAAGGAATTTCATAACACTCGGCACTTCAAGCACTCAATCTTCTCAAGTTTACTTTCGCAATTTGTCCTCCGGGACTCGCTTTACTTGCATTGTCCCAATTGAACTACGTTGGTCTGATCCCTACAACGGGGTACGTAGGCAGCTCCATGAGCGCGACCACCTTTATTGCATTCTTGCATCTAACTTAAAGACTTTGGAGCGATGGATTGGGATGTCTAATCTTTAACATCACTTATACCAAGCAATGGTACCTAAGTTCCGTTAAAGAGGGACTACTGTAGACACCACAATTTGGGCCTCCGAATAATCTTTAAGTTCCCCGATGATGAAATAAGGAAAAATATACCTTCGAGGCTTGGATTGTTGCTCCTTTGTTACTCCTTCTCTACATCTCAAGAAAACCTCTTTCCAAACATATAGGGTGGCCCTCGGTTCAATTGCAAAAGAGAGATGCGTTTACTTTGTCAAAAACAACTTTTTCTATGACACACTGAGGGTAAAATGGGCACACATTTCAATGTATAAAATACCTTTGAGTGAAACCAATTGGGTTAGAAAGAGGACTCGACAAGCTTTCCAACGCTTCGAACCGCGTCCAAATCCGAGTTCGGGAGTGTCCGGGGCGCTCCTGCGAAGTTTAGTGTGCTGAGCTGTCTCGAAAAACCGCGCGGCATTTCAAAACGCAGCGCGGCATTTCCAAAACACTGCACGGCATTTCAGAAAAATTCAAGAAAATCACTCCGCCGCACGGGATTTCAATATACAGCACGGCACTTCAGAAAAATTCAAAAATCACACCACCGCACGGCTTTCAGGAGGAGCGTCTGACAGATTCCCATGCGCGTCAGCAGATTGGCCAGGACATATTTTTCACATTTTTTTAATCCTTTGGGTGCCCTCCAAGTATCTTTTTGCCTATAAATACACCCCCCCCCCCCCCCTCTAGTTGAGAAGTACCCCTTCAACTCCAAGTAAAGTTACTCTGCCATTTTCTAGACTCTCACTCTCTCTCTCTAAAAATACTCCATTGATTCTCTCTCTACAACTCCTTACACCCATCACCACTATACACACCTCTTTCTCTCTCTACATCAACCCACAAGCTAGTCTATTACAAAATCAATCTCATATTGATTTCTCTCTCTCTCTCTCTCTCTCTCTCTCTCTCTCTACACTCATTTGCTCACAAGTCTCTCAAAACTCAATCCAAATCAACCTTCACTCTCCATCTTCAAGCACATTCAAGCTTCAATCAAAAGGTATAAATCAAGTTTCCTTGGGCTAAATCACATTTAGCTTTGAGGGGAGCCGATCGAAGCCCTTCTCAGTCTTTCTATACCGAGTTTGGGTCTCAAACGAGCTTTATATTCAAAATCACAAAAAAAAAGTCACTGTACTGGACACACCATGCCGCGCGGCGCTTTGGTGCGTCGCACGACATAGTGTGTTCAGGCGCGCGGTATTTCATTAGCTATTGTTTCCTTGTCTGAGCTGTCTGGATCATGGCCATCATTCATCGGGCCTGTTTTTGTTGTTGAGATACTTACATCAGTATTTTCGGAATAAGACCATATCTACAAGCCATGTTTTATTTCATAAATAAGATTTCTTAGATCATCTTGGGTGATTAAACGTAACAAAAGTTGTTTTGTGTTCATGGCTTGAAGGAATGGTACTGTCCCGAGGTCGGGTGACGTTTTGGATGCTGATGACAGTTTGATAACAGGAAAGGTCCCCTGCATGGCATACTATAAAGCCGTGCGTGACATTACAGAATGCCGTGTAGGAGTTGGCCGTGGTCTAGACAGTTTGTTGATGTAACTTTTCCTCTCTTTTTTTTTTTTATTATTGCATCATTCTTATCATTTCTGTACAGTTTGCACCACAAGCACGCCAATGTGTTATATTTAATCCCGTGCCCCTTTCCCGTACATGTTTTAAAGTTAAGTTTTTCAAATGATATTAAATCCCCCATTTAAAATGCTTAGTAGAGACCGGTCTTTACCGGGCGAGCGGGGTGCTTTTTTCAACAAAACCTTCCCCGCTCGTAACGTGGCTCCCGAATCCAAAGTCTCAACGGTTTCGCTAGATCAAAAGCTAGCCTTTTTCTCTGAAACAAACCATCAGTTTCTCGGATCATCCATCTCAAAAATCCGGGTGGCGACTCTTCGATTGCGCGCCGGGCCGCGGGGAGCCCACAGTTGGGGCCCTTTACTGATTTGAAAAGAATTGTGGATGCAGATGTTTTCTGCCGATTTTGTTGGCCACAGGTGACCATTGGTATTGTGTTGTTATAAACCTAGTTGATAAGCGTATTGATGTCCTTAATTCGATGAAGCTAAAAAGTGATGAAAAGACCTTAGCTACTGCGGATGTGGTAACCAGATTGTTATTGTTTGTTTGTCGTGCAATGGTTTTATTCTTTGTGGAGACATTTGAAGACAAGTGTGACTTTGTATTGGATTTTTTTTTTTTTGGGGTCAGGTATCGGCGCTGTTTACTATTTTGAAGCGGACAAGGCCAATGGATTACCCATGGAAGAATTGGATTATCCACCACCCAGATGTCCCACAGCAAAATAACATGTGAGTGCCTACACCATCTCCATTATCCATAGAATGTTTGCATGATTATGAATGGGACACATTTATGTGGGTGCAGATTCGATTGTGGGTTTTATACCTTAAGGTTTATGGAGCACTGGACTGGGGGAAGGATGAATACACGCAAACTAGAGGTAAATACCACCCTAACACTTATTCATCAACCATATGCACCTGAAAAATTTGTGTAGGAGATTTACAATTATTGTACTATACAGGCTAACATGGGTATTGATATGCGAAAGAGGCTACTCGTACGGTTTATATTATCCCCGCACAACAACAGGCGAGATGATGTACTACAGATGTGCACATAAAAATTATCGGGTACCCTTGCATTCCTCATGAAGGTTGGGAATGGTTTTTCATAACTGAATACTGAATTTCATAACTTGTAGTAGTATTAACTGCAGATCATGGGAACGCATTGGCGTTGCACACAACTTGTACTAGTATTAACTTCAAGTTATGAAGTTACAATTACGAATTGAATATAGTTGCTTTCTTTGCATTTCTGGTGCAGGTGAAGAGGAAATCTAGTGGTTTTAGAGACAAAGGGCAAGTAAAAGTTGACAGAAATGGATGCAGAAGTGGTTGTAAAATGGCATTGCAGGAGCAGATGAAAGGATTTCTTATGCACTGATTTTTGTTAACTATTTACACTGTGTTTTGTCCAGTAACTTGGTCTTTCAATTTGCGCTATAGTAAGACAGTTAGTGATTGTTTTATCCAGATTACAGTAGTAGGTGCTGGTTTGTGGGTACAGTCAAGTGGTGTTGAAGAGAGGTTACAGAGTAGTCAGAGAGAATGGAGACAGATAATGACAGTTGTGAGAAAAGGTGGGTGGTTCTGGGGTTGGTTAGTGGGTGGAGTCTTTCATTTCTGGTGGTTGTGATGTTTAATTTCTAGACACAGATAATGACAGTAGTTACTGTTTTAGTTAAGTTGTTTTGCTTTGATTGCTGATGACCTTTGGGTTGCATGTTGTGTAATTGGTTTCTTTGTAGCTGCCTTACATTGGTATTCCGTTTATAGTAGGTATCAATTTTGTATTGACTTATCCTTGGAGGGTTGTTCCTTGGAATGTTTAAGCTTTTGTGGCGGGCATGTCCCTAGTTGTTGTTTACTCCTTTTATTGCAAGTTGCTGTGTACCTGCTCTTTAAATTGGCTGCCTTACATTGCTCTGTTACTTGTACTGCTGCTACCTTTTACTGCTCTGTAGCTGCTGTGGAAATTGTTTGTTACGGCTATTGATGTTGTGGCATTGGTATTATGTCTTGGCTATTGCTTTTACTGCTCTTGTTTTGGTTGCTGTCTATTTTGCTACATATAGCTGAATGTTACGGCTGCTGATGATGTTCCGACTGTATGAAGTCTAGTAAATGCTTTGCATTTGTAACGGGGACTTGGTGACGGGGAGAAGGTACTTGTCTACTTCTGTCAGTTTCTTTGTTGTTTTTTTTTGGATTCTGCTATCCATTTGGTAGAGTCTGCAGAACAGGTTTTTTGCAACATGTGATACCATTCACGGTTTCTTGGAAAACTTGCCAGCAGGGAAAAGGTTTTTATCTGCATCATTGGGTTTTTTTCCTGTGTTGTCATTTATGTTACCTTGATCTCTTAGCTAAGGTTTGTTGTTGCCATGTTGCAGGTCATGTTAATTTAGTGAATTCAGTGCCGATCAATTATTTTTTTTGTATCGGATTCAGTGCGGATCAATTTTTATTTTATTTTTTTGAATTTAGATGTATAACTGAATCACAAAAATCTTTTCTTTGTTACACATGTAGGTGCTTGTATGGTCCTTGCACTTTCTAATTCTTTAGTTTTAGGGTCCTTAAGGTTATCCTCCAGACTTCTATTATACCCGCAACCTTCATGTCTTCTTTTGCTAAAGGCTTCATCGAAGTTGTTTACATCAGTGGAGAGACCTGAATAATCTTAGTTCCATTACCTCTTGTCTCCTCGATCAAAGAGTAATTTGGGGTACGGGTATTTGTTTGAGAGAAGTGCTAATGTAGGGCATTATTTGGACAAAATTGCTGCTCTATTTGTCAAATCTGCATTCTAACCGATGGCAGCCTTGAGTCTTTGTTCTTCACTAAGGGAACCTGTTGTTTCTTGTTGGGGAAATTATACCGACAATGTGTGTTTTTTCTTATACAAATGACAAGGGGTATCCCCTCCATGTTACAAACTGTAGGGTATTAGGGGTTAAGGATGTTTAGTTATATTGTCAAGGATAAGCCACCTTTTACACTAAAAAGACAGATGTAGGGAGTGGGGTTTGATGCATCTAAATTTGGAAGCTCTCTCTCTCTCTGTCTCTCTCTTGCTAGGAAACTTGTTTAACTAACTGTATCCTTAGTTCGTCCTTTTGTAGGGGTGATGAATCCATCCCAGAACCTCGCTCCCGTGCTAGCTCCCATGTCAAAACCTCCAAGGGAACTTGCTCCCATCGTCAATGGACGGCCTCCCTACTACGATAGAACATCTCAAGCATATCCATTCCTTCAAGAAGCAAGATAAAATTTGAAAGAACGGTAACATAATACAAAAATTAGCTCAAACTTTTATTATTTAACATGTGTATTAGGACTAACAAACAATTTATATTTTTCAATCTCTATACTTTTGGTTTCATGCAACTGTAGAAGTATGTTGTTAAAAAACTAGAGGCAACAATTCGACAAACCATTCTATTGATAATGAGAGTAGTGAGAGAGAATGGATACTTATAGTGAGACAAATAGCGGAAAATGAATTAGGTTAGGTCCCTTCCCCGTTTTCCCTCCAAAAGTGAAGTAGGGTTGGCATGGGTTGTGATTGTGTGCATTGAGTTGAAGGTCAAAAGACCAAGTTATTGATTAAATAATAGGTATACCATTTACTTTCCTTGACGACCATATTACAATTTATTGACCTGCACGTCATAATTTCTGACAAGTATGACCCGTGGAAAGTTAGGTGAGGCATCTACCATTCCACCTCAACCAACTTTCACCAACGTAAAAAAGAGCAACTCGACATTACCAAAGACATACTTCTTTTTACTGGAAGACCATATTATATTTTCAAATGGAGCACGTCATAATTTCTGACTATTATGAACAAACATTTTAATGGCCGGTTCAATAATTAATGGACCAATATAAATAATTACTCCAAACAGAGGTGGGATTTGTACAAAAAACATGGATCCAAACTTCCCATTTGGAAGAAGACTTGAAATTGGAGAGAGTTCTCGTAGAGGCCCACTAGCACCAAGACCCCAAATCCCTCGTTGGTCTTCGACATGCTTGGACGATGCCCAACTTCAGAGAAGAGTGGAGAGATTTCTCACAACAGATGGGGTTGTTGTGGAACGACCCATACAGTTGTCACCTCCCCGATTGCCAGCACCACCACCCCTAACAACCGAAACTGATATGACAAACAACTCTCGTTCCCAACTACGCAGACAGATTGACGGAGGTGACAATGACGACCCTCCACATGCGCAGCTTTCCAATGTGGATGCTTGGTTGGCCCATCATAGAGCAACTACTCGTGATGATTTGCCCATTTTCCACATGCGTGGGTACGGCGGGGTGATGTCGCGCAACTCATTTCGGAAATGGTGCAGGGCTAGTACTCAACCACCACCGGCGGCGGTAGGTCGACGTGAAGATCAACGGCGCCTCCCTAGATTAGACTACACCCTTGGTTTGTACGACAGGCATGGCAAACGATCGTTTATCGAGCCTACGTTGCAGTACGATGCAACTGAAGATTCTTTTTGCATACTAGATTGGAACCAATCTTCGTTTGAGGGTGATGTTGCTGGCTTACTTAAGTGGCCTCTAATGTTTGAACAGAGGAACAAGTTGGAAGCAAAATGTCGTAAGTACCTACTGAAGGTGCCTAAAGCATGCTCTGCACAAATGATAGATGGAAGAAGGCCAAACCGTCTCCACGACGACGTTTGCACAAGGCTCTAGTTGGAGATTAATGCTATGTGCAAGCGGCTATTTCGTCAAGGATTGATTATAAAGGCTATGAGGGCTGCTGAAAGGACAGCTCGGACCCATATGAAACAATTAGATCAATTCAGAGGGATCCGCAATACGCAACCGATAAGGAACTGTCAGATTATTCTGATGACGAATAGGTAATGAAGTAGAGATTATGTATTTTGTTGGGCCATTCAGTTGAAATTATTATGTACAGGTTATGTAGTTTGTTGGCCTATTCGGTTTAAATTATTATGTACGGATTATGTATTTCGTTGGCCTATTTGGTTTAATCTATTATGTACGGCTTATGTATTTTGTCGGCCTTTTACGTCTCCCCAATGGGACCTATCCTCCATTCAACCTCAACCAAGTTTTTTGGACCAAAAAGGGCAACAAAAAAGATACAAAAGACTTTCTATTACACCATCATGAAAGACAGTCTATGATTCCTACAAGGGGCATATTGTGGGCTCCTGGGGCGCGATCGAAGAGTCGCCACCCGGATTTTTTAGATGGATGATCCGAGAAACCGAGGGTTTGTTTGAGGAAAAAGGCTTTTGATCTAGCGAAAATGTTGAGATTTTGGATCCGGGAGCCACATTACGAACGGGGAAGGTTTTGTTGAAAAAGCACCACGCTCGCCCGGCAAAAACCGATCTCTACTAAGCATTTTAGATGGGGGATTCGATATCATTTGAGAGACTTCAAAAACACATACGGGAAAGGGGGCACAAGATGGAATATATCACATTGGCGTGCACGTGGTGCTCACTGTACAGAGATGATAAAGGATGATGCAGCAAAATATAGATAAGGAAAGCTATTCGACAAACTGTCTGGGTCACTGTCATCTGTTACACGGCATATCATAGTATGGCATGCGGCCATATGATATGTCGTGTGTGGTTCTGATCCTGTCTTCAGGCTGTCAATAGTATTCAAGACATCGCACGGCGTTCTGAGTACGACGCACGGCGTTATTTAAAAACACCAGAAAACTCACAGCTATCATATCACCCTAGAACAGTACCATTTCTCCAAGCCATAGACATAAAACCACTTTTAATGCATTCGTTCATTCAGAATGATTGAGAAAGTTTTGTTTACGGGAATAAAACATGGCTTGTAGGTATGGTCTTATTCCAAAGTCACTGATGATAGACATAAGCAAACCCAACGAAGAACAATCATGGCCCAGATAGTTTGGTTAAGAAAACAATAGTGAACTGAAATACCGTGCGTGTGAACATGCTACGCCGTGCGACGCATCAAAGCGCCGCGCGGCGTAGCTTGCCCAGCACTGAGGCTGTTTTGCTTTGTACAGATGATTTTTTAGGCCAGATCTTAACCAAAAGGGTTAAGCCTGACAGCAGAAGAGTCCCCTTAAGGCCAGGACAGAGCCTGGCCCAAGGAAACTTGGTTTTTACCTTTGATCTCGAGGTTGAATGAGGATGGATAACGATAGATGAGCATTGGTAAGGTTGGTTGAGGAAAGAGAAGTATGGATGTGTGTAATAGATGGGTATATTGGGTGGTTGGGGTCTCAAAGTTAATAAGGGACTAACTTTGATGGTGAGGAGAAAAATGGAGCAAAATGCCTAGAGAATGTCTTTTGAAAGTAACATTCTCAAGGTTTAGAAGTGGGGAATGGGTGTGAAAGCAAGAAGAGAGAGAAATGGTGGAATGGTGATCAAGGGCCCTTTTCTCTTGAGTGGAGGGGTGTATTTACAGGCAAGAGCCAAGGATTTTGAATTTCAAATGGTGGAGGTATTTTCTGGGCGGGCCAGAAGTGTATTTTTGGCTGAGCCATTTTGCAGCTGTGGCTCAAATGGGCGTGATCGACAGCTTTTTGAGCCAGTCAGAACTTTTCCTAGAATGCCGTGCGGCTAACCTTATAATCGCGTGCGGTGTAATGAATTTCGATATGCTGCGTGATGTAGAAGTGTCCCGTGCGGCAATCTAGGTCCAGTCCAGGGGTTTTGGGCTTTCTCTGGGCTGTTTGTTTATTTGGACTGAGGGTTTATTTGGGCTGAGGGAATCCTTCATTCAAGCTCGCAAGGGCACCGTTTCCCTTATTTCATCATCGGGGTGGACAAAGACCCTTTGAGCTTTGGATTGGGGTGTCTACACATACCCTTTTTATCTTTAACGACCAAATGTTATTTTACCCGAGACCAACTCCGTATTGCGAAAAGACTACACTATATGTCTTTGTGGACCACATGGTTATTGTATAAAGAGCACGTCCTATTTTTTGGCAAGTGGTCAGCGTGGAAAGTAAGGTGGTTGTTCTTTTAAGACCAAGACCAAGTTCATATTGCACAGAGACTACACTCTATTTCTCTGTGGACCACAAGGTTCTTTGAAGACCACGACCAAGTCCATATTTCAAAAAGACTACACTTTATTTCTGTGTGGATGACATGATTATTGTATAAAGAGCACGTCCTATTTTTTGGCAAGTGGTAAGGGTGAAAAGTTAGTTGGTGGTTCTTTGAAGACCAAGTCCATATTGCAAAAAGACTACACTATATTTATTTGTGGACCTCATTCTTATTGTATAAAGAGCACGTCCAGTTTTTGGGCAAGTGATAAGGGTGGAAAATTAGTTGGTGGTTCTTTCAAGACCAAGACCAAGTCCATCTTGCAAAAAGACTACACTCTATGTATCTGTGGACCACATTATTATTGTATAAAGACCACGTCCTATTTTTGGGCAAGTGATAAGGGTGAAAAGTTAGTTGGTGGTTCTTTCAAGACCAAGACCAAGTCCGTATTGCAAAAAGACTACACTCTATGTATCTGTGGACCACATTATTATTGTATAAAGACCACGTCCTGTTTTTGGGAAGTGATAAGGGTGAAAAGTTAGTTCGTGGTTCTTTCAAGACCAAGACCAAGTCCGTATTGCAAAAAGACTACACTATATTTATTTGTGGACCACATTCTTATTGTATAAAGAGCACGTCATATTTTTGGGCAAGTGATAAGGGTGAAAAGTTAGTTGGTGGTTCTTTCAAGACCAAGACCAAGTCCGTGTTGCAAAAAGACTATACTATATTTATTTGTGGACCACATTCTTATTGTATAAAGACCACGTCCTGTTTTTGGGCAAGTGATAAGGGTGAAAAGTTAGTTGGTGGTTCTTTCAAGACCAAGACCACGTTCGTATTGCAAAAAGACTACACTCTATGTATCTGTGGGCCACATTATTATTGTATAAAGACCACGTCCTGTTTTGGGAAGTGATTAGGGTGGAAAGTTAGTTGGTGGTTCTTTCAAGACCAAGACCAAGTCCGTATTGCAAAAAGACTACACTATATTTATCTGTGGACCATATTATTATTGTATAAAGACCACGTCCTGTTTTTGGGCAAGTGATAAGGGTGAAAAGTTAGTTGGTGGTTCTTTCAAGACCAAGACCAAGTCCGTATTGCAAAAAAACTACACTCTATGTATCTGTGGACCACATTATTATTGTATAAAGAGCACGTCCTATTTTTCGACAAGTGGTAAGCGTGGAAAGTTAGTTGGTGGTTCTTTCAAGACCAAGACCAAGTCCTTCTTGCAAAAAGACTACACGCTATGTATCTGTGGACCACATTATTATTGTATAAAGACCACGCCCTGTTTTTGGGAAGTGGTAAGTGTGAAAACTTAGGTGAACCATCTCGTATTTAACCTGCATTTATAAACCATCAGTTCTTGTGGTCGCATAACTGTCATGAGTGTTGCATAAACTTAGAGTTGTAGTGCTTGCACAACTTTCTTGTTGCTATGTAGGAATGGAATGGCAATTACTTCCAATCCGTCCCCGCCTCCGACATCCCCGCCCCGATCCGATAGACAAATGGTGCGGGTATGGTATTTTCTTTCCCGGCCCGATTTAATCCGATCCGAACCCTATTATTTGAATTTATATTTTTCTACGTATATTATTTCATAAATTTCCTTGTTTTGATATAATAAGAGCAATATACCAATTTGCCCATCATAATAATTTTTGTATTTGTAAATGGAGTAAATGATATTGATATGCATGTAGTGGAGTAATTGATATTGAATGAGAATAAGTGTTTTTTGTCCTTTTAATGGACTATGTCATATAACCTGTCACTTTGAAAATGTTGGAAGAAAGGTAGTTCGCCCTATCACTTTGAAAGGTGGGCGTCTGTCTCCTAAATGGGAGCCATCTCCAAATCCAACCTCAACTAACTTTCTTTGGTCCACGAAAAGAGCAAGTGAAATAATGTAAAAGAGCTTATATTACATTGAATAAGAGCATCATGTTAATAGGGAAAGACCAAGTCATATGTGGCTACTGGACATCCCATATTAATGATATTCAACCTCAACTAACATAATGAATGCATTGCAGACAGGACATCCCATATTAATGGTAGATTGGTGGAATGGTCCATTGCTTTCAACCAACATCAACCCTAATAAAGGATAAGTTAGAAAACAAAGCAGACTAATATTTTCCCCCAGTTTTCTTCACCTATAAATTCATCACACCTAACTCATAACTCATCAAAGAAAGCAATGCCTAGACAAGGAAATCCCCCAATCACCCACCATGACATTGCTACAAGTGCACCGTTACAGTTTGACCTCATTCTAGGGGTCAATGATGCGCACCTGATTACCTTGAATTACACTTTCAAGGAGCTTTACATGGTGCTACAAATTGCACCAGAATGGAACGGAGGAAGGTGGCATAGGATGCAAATGGAGACTCGAAAATCAAAGGAGCAAGCCGATGTTGATGTCCGGTCGATGCTCCAGTGGGGAAATGATGCCAACTTGCTTGACATTCTAGACAATCCTAGTATGCAAATAATGGTATGGGATTGTTGTGAGTGCACAGCAAAGGAAATCATTCGCACGGTTCGTGCATTTGTATGTGTTCACGACCCAGATATTGTTGTGCTTGTAGGGACACCCAACATTGAACAGCACCACAAGAAGTTTGGTCCCTTAGGTCACATGCGATTTACCAATGTTCACTCCATGGGCGGCAGGAGCCATGGAGATGTTTTGCTCGCATACAAGAGCTACAGCTTTGAAATGGAGCCTCATTGGCATAATGGCAATGGGTTCAATGCTGTTATCAGTCACATGCGGTACGACTGGTTCATCACCCAAGTGCTATCTTAGGTTGAAAGAAACGGAACTTCTTTGGAAAGACCCATGTCTAGTTAGGTGGAGGTTATGTTAAATTGTTGTACCTTATTGTACCTCTTAACCATCGTGCTTCTCAATTGAATATTACTCATGTTTGGTCCTATTTGTAATAGTTAATATGACTCATTTTTAGTCAAGTTTTGTCCTTACCTGTTGGAACCTTACCATTTCTCCATTTCATTGTTTTTTTGGATGAACCACCTTGTCTAAATGCTAAAAATCCTAAGCGAATATGCTGCCTACAAGAGGCATATCCCAGGAGGAAAAAATAAAAAATAAAATATTACAATAAATATGTCTTTGGTAAGTCACAAGTGTGAACAGTTAGGTGGTGGTTATTTGAAGACCACGACCAAGTCCATATTGGTAAAAGACTACACTCTATGTCTGTGTGGACCACATCTTTATTGTATAAAGAGCACGTCATATTGTATAAAGAACACGTCATATTGCTAAAGAATGTTTCAATCCCCTCTAGAAAGAGGGAAAGGAAACACATAACAAAAGTGTAATTGTAGACCAGATTTACATCAACCATTAAGAAGAAATAGTCCAACTAAAGGACCACATTAATGCACGCCAACTTGCAGTAAATGAACTTCATGCACCTTAAGAACTTTCACATTCAAAAGCCAATATAAGGTTCAAAACGTAGCAGGTCCATGAAGTGGACTGCACACAAGCAATCTGGAATGGTTGTGTGCAATAGCAGTAATAGGAACGTAGCAGCATGAGGAGCATGGGTGGACCTAGCACATCAGCACTACACATTTGCACTTGAACTGGACATCAGCACTGGATTTTAAAGATGGCCCCCAATCCCACAACTTCTGAACGTATACAACTTCAAACTTATACAACATTAAGTAAGCCATCAATACAGACAACATTATCAATGCCATCAAACAACAATCAGCACAAGTTTAAAGATGGCCACCTACTAAAACTACTAACAACAAGTGAATTTATACCCTATACACATCCAAGCAAGCAACATGACCACGAAAAGAACACTACACAGCTAATAATCCAACCACAAAACAGCCCACTTTGGTTCTGAAATAAACAATTCCAACACTACGAAAACCAACGTGGATAATAACTGAACCATCAACCATATTATATGTTCCCATTACAATGTCAAAGTCATTTGGCCTATCCCTCCCTTAAAGTTGTCACACATAGACCATGGGAACATTACAATCACAGATGCATTACATTGCATTATAATAAGAACCTAATAAGAATAAGTCTCTTACATTCAACAAAACACAAAGTCAGACAACAGCAGTTCAATACATTGCATTAAAATAAAAAGTACCACTTCGAATGCATGCCACGAATAAACCAAAGGGTTGAATGAAAGTACCATATAGATGAATAAAACATAATAATAATAATAGTTCCAACAAGCTATTGCTCCAACGATCATTCCAGCAAAAGAGACTTGCACGTGGTTCAATTGTATCCAGGCTCGTGGCAAAGTCCACAAAAAATTGTTTGCTTGTCTTGAAATTGGGACTCAATCCTCTTTTTGTTTGGGCGGCCGGCTGGTCGCTTTGCTACAGGGGGCAGCAATGCTGGAATGGGTGTCGAAGATGATGTAGCTATATCAAGTAGATCGCAACCAGACTGAATCTCGTTAACGTGTGGAACCATATTAGTAGAAGAGGGCATGCCATGGAGAGGAACATGAGACATTACAGTCGTGTATATAATGAGTTGTGCCTCCACCCTAAACAAAGGGTCCACTAGGTTATATATGTTGTATGGGGTACCCTGTATCGCGTGCACCACGTGCTTGCAAGGGATTCCTTTCATCTGCCATAACAAGCAGCTGCAAGTTCCGGAGTGGAGCTTCACCGCATGAGATTTCCAGTCACCGTTGTACACAAGGAACTCTGTAGGAGAAGTTTGCCGGCAAGTCAAACCCTGAGATTTTAACTGAATTTCCTGAATCTTTTTGTCAATGTTACGACCAACCGGCAAGGGATGCCATTTTGTGACCTCCATCTTCCTCCTAAATAACATGTCAGAAGTTATGTTCATGTGCCCCTTCATGAATTGAATGATGTCCAAGTCTCTTAGTTTTAATATCCAATTGTTGAAGCTTTCGGCGATATTCGTATACAATTTGTTCCACCTCTGGTGCGGGAAAAAGACATTTGACCAGTGTTGTGGACCATTGTCTTCAACCCACTTTGCCAACTCAGGTGACACACCAAATAATTTGGTCATGTACACCCCATAGAGTCGACGATCTCTTGCATATGCAATTTTTGTGAAAAGGTCCAATGCGGTACTCTTTGGGTTCCCCCTTAATCCTTTCCCGGTGGCAAACTTACTAAAATTCTCCTTCACGTGGCGAACACACCATGCATTAAATTCCTCGCCAAACACCTCCTTCACTGCCCTTAACAACGAATTATTGTGGTCGGTGACTAACACAATTGCTTTATCGCCAACAGTTTCCTTCAAATTCTGCATGAACCATAGCCAATCCTCATAATTCTTAGATGATACAACAGCATATGCAACGGGGAACAACTGATCATTCGCATCATACGCGACTACAGACAAGCAACTACCTCGATAAGGACCAGTCAAGAAACAGACATCGATAAACAACATGGGTTGACATCCCAATAAGAACCCCGTAGTGCTACAACCATAAGCGACAAAAAGTTGGCTGAACTTGCCATCCACATTCGAAGTCCAAACTGCCCTTGTGTTTGGAATCGATTGTATAAGTCGTTCACACATCCACAGCACTAAGTGATATGTCATCGAAATTGGCCCACTTATCAATTTACGGGCGCGTTCCTTAGTCCTCCATCCCTGCGAGTAAGTTAGGGGACTATGGAACGCTAACTCAAAGTCGTTGCATATGCTCCTCGGAAGGAGCTCAGGCTGCACAAGTAGTTTGTCCTTGAAAATCATACCCATCTCTTTTGCCCGAATCCTTGGTTTGAAAGAAGCCGTGTCGTGTGTAGTGTGCAAATGTTCGTTGTTTAGCTTGATCACTCTAATAAGTTTGGACTTGCCTTCCGATCTAGCCATTAGTTTCCATGGACAACCATCAATGACGCAAACCAACCTATAATATGAACGACTATTGTCCAAATACTTGAACGTGAACTTGTTCAACGCATAAAATAGAATAACTGCCTTCTTAAAGAGGCTGGGGTTGTCAAAAAGTTGGCCATCCCCAGTTAGGATGTCTTCACCTCGTTGTTGGGAGTATGGCACCAAACCCATTTCGTGGCAAACAGGCAGGCTACCTTCACTACGCGAACAAGTTCCTCCACCAGCTGTGGAGGGGCTGCTACTCAACAAGTTCGACTCCCTACAGAAGGAAAGCAAATAAAACACGTCAATGAAAGACAAAAATACACATGTGAAAATCTTACTATATCTGTCTATATACTTATGAAATTTGTAGCATACATACCTGTTGCTTATGTTGCAAGGCAAATGGTTAACAGTCTCTTCTTGTACATAAATGTCAACCTCATCATCATTTAAATGGAACAACATAGCAACACCATCTTCATCCCTAATACGCAAATGCTTTGACTTGTCCCTAGCAGTACTATAAAATAAAGTCTTCCCATCGTGGCTAATATCCATATGGGAGCAAACTTGTTTAACTAACTGGTCAAATGATATGCCCTCTTCGATGACCGTAGCTTCAGAAACACCACCCAAATATATTCCTAACACGCCATCCGCATTCACCATGCGCTCACCACCGGAATAACAAAAGCACATCAACTTCTTTTGAGGAGTCGTCGACATGGCTGCACAACCATATTCCGGTTTCATTATATAACTACTACACAATAGATACTCAATGAAATGATACAAGGTTATTTATGGACGGAATGTTAATTTGACAAAAATTGAGTACTTAATACATAAATTCAGTATTTGTTGGTGGTTCTTTGAAGACAAAGACCAAGTCCATATTGCTAAAAGACTACACTCTATGTCTGTGTGGACCACATGTTTATTGTATAACGAGCACGTCAACTCTAGCAAATCCGGTAGGGTTTGACACAGTTGAATTACAACAAATGAAACCAATAAGTTAGCCTTGTGTTGGTAATAGATGTTCACATAGATGAACATTAGACATAAACCATGTAAGAAGTGAGCAACTGATTACTCCTAGTCTGTAATACTATATAGACCACAAACAAATAAATTCTGTTTATAGTTAAGACAACAAAATGAGGCTGTCTATTTCCCCACATGTCAAAAATGCAGAAATTTGTAGCACAAGTTCTTGAAGTAATTGAGCTTGATGGCATCAAAGGTTCTTTAGTTGGAATTCCAGGGCAAAGTGGTCTTTCAACTGACCAGCGCAAGAGTTTAACAAATGTAGTGGAGCTTGGTTTCAATCCCTCTATAATGTTCATGGATAGGCTATATCAGGTTTACATGCTAAAGCATCGGCAATAGTCATGGGCACAATGACGAATATAGTTGCTATAGGAAGGACAACGGTTGGCACTATTCATCAACCAAGCATTGATATTTTCGAGGCCTTTGATGAGATAAGATACGGATCCAACAAAGCAAATTTAAGGCTATGTAGTTTACAAAATCGGAAACCTATGATTAACATACTACAGTTCACAAACATTCCCTCCCATAAACCAAACACTGTCTCTTGTTATTTGAGCTGATTATAGAACAAGGCATAATGCATCCAAGTGCCTATAGTCAATGACAGAGAACCAGGAGGATTCAACCATGGTAATATGTATGCCAACCACAATTAGTCAACCCAAGTCAACAACATACTAAACATGTATACATTGTGTGCTTTTCCCCTACGCGATACGATTAAAATTTTCTTGTTGAGCTCATGGTACAACTTCCTCATGATTTCAACACCAAAAAAAAACCTAATCATTTTCTGGTTTGGTTACATGAGAGCCACAACACTGCTCGCCTATCTACAAATTAATAATTTGTTAGAACACTACTTATAAGATACTTTCTCACTACATTAACCAACATTTAGCAGACCCCAAGGGGTTGGGACGTAATGCTTGGTTTGATTTGGTAATTAACTAACATTCTGATACTATTGAGACCAGGCTTCTTGCATGATCAAACTAAATCAAGTTCCTTTCATTTCACCAGCTGGTACTTAAAAATGTAGATCATGGTGACCAACTAGTGTGTGTCCTCATAGCTGTCAGTTTTCACAATACTACAATAGAATGTAGTCTTTGTCTGGACAATACATGTACATCCCATTGAAAAGAGGACTAACCACTTTATAAACCCTTCTGATAAAAATGTTTCTTTTAGTACCCTCTGGTCCTTAGCTAAGCTACACTAGAGTAAAAGTTACCATTTGTGAGCTCTAGTTGACCAATATTATTACTGGTACCATTACTTGGATGGTACAAGATACAAGGTTTTATCTAAGCAATATATTGAATGCAAAGTGCAAACGATTTTAATGAAAAGGAGAGGACAAATATAGATGCCAACAAAAACATATATATATAATACAGAAATTCAGTACTTAATATTTTCTTCACATATTACATATAAGAACCATCTTAATTGTCTCCACAATCAGCTTTCATAACATGTTCTTCTTACAAAAAGGAACCACCTAGTAGTCCCGCTTTCCAAACTTCAAAAACCAAAGCATACGACCCTTCATTCAACGAGGCCTTCCCAAATACTTTTTCTCAAACCCACGTCCAGTTGAGATAATAGCAAAAATGATGACAACCAAAATGGAACATGCAACCCACGCTCCCCACATCATTCCAGTGGTTTTCCACACCTTCGCCTCCAAATCATTAATCTTTTTCTCAATTTCTTTCATCTTTCTCTCATACTCCTTACATTTGGTCTCTTGTTCCTTACACTTAAATTCACTTTCCTGCATCTTGCTCTCATATTCCTCCATCATTCTCTCATATTCCTCAATACACTTATGGAGTGATCTTGTATCCCTTTCAGATCGGCTAGCCACTTTCTCTTGCTCACCTATCTCACCATCCAACCAGTCGAAATAGTTGCAGTGTGGACCATTCCTCTTTGGCGCACCAGGAACCCAGAAAGGGCAGCCAAAGAACCTCCTACCCGAATTTTTATCAGTCCAGGAGGTGTGCACTACCGCTTCTTTGCTGTGGTCACAAAGTCATATCCTCAAAGGACTTGGAGTACCACTATTTGAACTAGACGCCATGACTCCCCTACCATTAAAAAATTGACTAAGCATGAGAATAATCTAATTCTTGGAGTTCCAAACAATATTCCAATTCATCTTCAATATTATTATAAGAGTTAAACTATGCAAGTAAAGTCAATAAACATGGCTTCTTTCTTCAGTAGAATACCAGTGAAAACTAAATATCTACCTAATAAAACACGAGGGAGTGGACCCGATACAAACACATTTTTTTTATAATGGCTGAGATTCATTTGATCCAAGGGTTGAGAAGCTTTGTCCTCTTTTCATTAAAGTGCCCATAGTTTTAAACTTCATTACAAAACTGACATTAAATCCAAGGCCCCAAATTTGGCCCCCAACTCCTCCGAACAGCCTCTCTATCTCACAAATAGTGTACTCTCCCTTCCGATATCACTCACTGTACAGTGACGTAACACCACTGTTCCCCCTATTCAAAAGTCTAGTTTTTTGGGTTTGGAGGGTTGGATACGAGTTTTGTGTTTCAATGCAACTTACCAAAAAAAGATTTTGTGATGATTTGAATGCAGGTTAGAAAAAGAGGAAATAAGGTTTGGTTAATTTTTATTTCAATGCAGCTTAGCAAAAGGCATTGTGAGGGAAGAGGGGAAGTGCTTTTGGGATCTCTGACCACCAACTTGTCAGTCCATCCTCCTCTATCACCACCACCAGTTCGTCGGCCCTTACCGTAACTCATTTGCGACTGATATATGCCCCTTTTGGCCCTTTTCCCTCTCTGCTTTTGCTCACGGTTCATACCTAGCTGAGAAGGCATGCTTTTGCCTACAACGTATTTGTGAAAATGCATGTTCAAGAGATTCAAACAAAGGGGAGGGAAATTATATATTTCCAGACTCTATACTCAATTTCATCCCTATTTGTTCCAATGTCCATCCTAATTTTTTCAATTGCACGCCAATTTCTAAATGTTTGCATGGTAGTTTAGGTTGGGAATCATAAAAGTACATTCCAATAGAAGAGTAAGACCAAACTCAGTCATCAATCAAAACCACAAATCTGTTCCGAGTCAATAAAACACATGACAAATCAAAGGATGTCACTAAAGGTGAATAAAACTACCATGATTTAAGCTACGGCATGATTTCTTTTTCCTAACTCGACAACAAGAATTTTAATAATGGGAACACAGTCAACATGCCCTAATTTCTTCTAAGCTAGAGATTGCAGTGTCCTTTTCCTAAACTTAATCAAATACCTACCAGGTTTTTTAGGTTGCAGGTGAAATGTGAATATGGACCACACACATGTTCTGTAAAGACAAAATCACCTAATCATAAAGATCAAAACTCTATACCGACCATGGAAACCATAAACTCTGTTCAGATCAGGAGGTTTTTTTGTTGCAAGTGAAATGTGAATATGGACCACATACATGTTCTGTAAGGTCACCTAATCATAAAGATCAAAACTCTATACCGACCATGGAAACCATAAACTCTGTTCAGATCAGGAGGTTTTTTTGTTGCAAGTGAAATGTGAATATGGACCACATACATGTTCTGTAAGGACACAATCACCTAATCATAAAGATCAAAACTCTATACCGACAATGGAAACCATAAACTCTGTTCAGATCAGGTGGTACACGATATTTGTAAACAAACCCACATGCCAAACAACAACATGAACTAAACAGAGAGTACAAAATAACAAAATCAAACACAGTGACCTAAATATGGACATAATACAGCAAACTCACCAACTCGACCAAAGTAGCTTCTGTCAAACCTTCAATCAGGGTTCACACAACAATATGGGCCAAAATCTGCATAAAACAACCAAAAATTTGTCTCAATGTTTGGATACTACGAGTCTGTGTGTGTGAGAAAGAGAGGGGGGGGGGGGGGGGGGTTGGAGTGAGGTTTTGTTCGATTTTCACAGAACACACATGCACCTACGAGAAAGGCAGAGAGAGAGAGAGAGAGAGCTACCTGGAGAGAGAAAGGGTCTAGAGCTGCTGAGCGGATGAGTGGCTTGAAATCAGAAAGTGATGGATTTGGGAGGGAATGAGTATTAGGGCATTTTACAGATAATATATGGGAGGGTATAATTGTCAATTCAACCAGGCCTGCCATGTTTTGGTGAATACTTCCCCTCATGTCATGAGAGTGGTGATTTTGAGAGTTGAGACCATGGGTTGCTGATTATTTCCAGTCAACACCGCCTGTGGGTAATTTTCCCATTCCCAATAATGTTGGGGTTAAGGTCAGGTCCAGTCCAATTTTAATACCCACAGCAACGATCATAATTGTTTATTTATAGAGCTTGTCGAATATGTCATTTATGAAAAAATTAACACGATCAAACATCGATAGATACATTAACGAGATATATTTGTACAAGAAAAAAAGGGCAATTATGAGTTTCATTTTATTTTTGGTCATTGCATTTTCTTGTACAAATATATTTCGTTCATGTACCCATCGATGTTTGATCATGCTAATTTTTTGCGTGGATGATATACTCGACGAGCTATAGAAAATAAAGGATTGTGGGCCCGAGAGGGACCTGCAACGACCCAAAACTGGATCGGACTGGACACTATTAAAACTGGATTGAATCTTTGACCCCTTTAATCACTATAAGATCCGCCACCGATCTGAAATACTAGGCAGTTATTTGCCATTTTTACCAACTCCACCGTGTATTCCAGTGGAAAGGAATATATCAAAAAGTAAAACGCGAATTCAACAAAAATTAAAAAAAGACGACAAAAATAACGAAACAAAGAATAACAAAAAATGTTATCATTAACTCACCGAGCTATACAATGATGACGAGAATTTTTTAGCTTGTAATTAAAAAATTAAAATGATAAAGCCCACACTACAATCACATATTCTACATAGTTTGTGTATGCTTTTTCTCGGGGCATACTAATATACTCCGTACTATAGATCATAAAGTACATATATTTTTGGATAACAGAGTTCCCAGAGCCAACTTGCATGCACCTCGGATTAATCCATACAGCTCCTTCCACAACCGATATCTTTTCAAGTTACCTCAAGAATTGAGGCAATAGAAGTTTTGAATCTGAGATCTTAGGAAAGAGCACATACTAAATCTTAGGCTTTCACCATGGAGCCCTTCCTTTTTAGGTTGAATATAAAAAATGCTATATCAACAAAATCCTTTTGACGAAATTCATCCCAGTCCTTCATATGATACTCAATAAATGCTTGCTATAGTCATTGTTGCATATTTGAATTCTCAGTTGAGTAGCTCTATGTGTATATATGGATGTACATATAATGTACATATGGATTTTGTGGGGCCCACTTCGGATCCCACAAAATTGATTCAAACCGTATATTATTTTTAAAATATTTTTTATGAAGACCTGCAAAAAATCAACTCAACCCGATATCAATAAGGATTTTTTTTGAATTTGTAGGGGCGAAACTAAACAGTTAAATAGTTTTGCCCCCACAAATTCAAAAAAAATCCTTTTCGATATTGGGTTGAGCTGATTTTTTACAGGGCTATGTAAAAAAATATTTCAAAAATAATGGGCGGTTCAAATCATCTTTGTGGGACCCGAGGTAAGCCCCACAAAATCCATATATACATCGTGGGCCTGTTTGGATGGGGTATTGTGAAGGGAGATTGTGATATCCCCCTTTTAGTCTGTGTGCCCAGTCTTAAGACCTTGTTTGGGAAGTAAAATGGAGGGGGTATTAGCTAAGTCCCGGATTATATTGTACCCCCTAATACCTCGGAGGGGGGGATTATTTATGGGGAGGTTCTGGGGTGTTATTACATAATATCCTCTCTCTCTTCCATTTCAACTTTAAAACAACATTCTTATCAATGTGGGCCCACCCTTCTTACATAATACCCTCTACTATCTAATCCCCCCTTCTTACATAATACCTCCAAATCTAATCCCGCATCCAAACGAGCCCCGTATGTACATTTCATATGTACTTGTAGCTTTACTCTTCTCAGCTTAGAGCATGGATGTGATCTTAGGGGGCCTGTGACCAACTTAACCATCGAAAGGCTCCTTAGTCATTTTGTTCAACTCCTCCTCAAACTTTTCCATCACTGGTTCTGGCAAGCATATTGGAACCACAATCCCATCTTTGAAATTCATATAGAAGCTTATCACAGGAAACGCCCTGCCGGTGCCGCCATACACCGGTTCCCCCCACCCAAAATCCACTTTGTCAAAGCCAAGACGTCTTAAGTCAGAAACAATAAAGTTTCCCGCCACAGTGTACAAAGGCCGCCCTTTAATCACCATAAGATCCGCCACCGATCTGAAATACTCGGCGGTCATTTGGGACTTTGCCATTTTTACCAACTCCACCGTGTATTCCAATGGAAAGGAACATACCTTTCCAGCCTTCGAAACTGCTGCAGGATAGGTAAAGACGTTGCCGTAGTACCCGTAAGGTACAATCAAGCCAGGTAAGCTGCGACCATTGACAACGCACGAAACTTTGATGGTGTCGTTGGGGTCTAGCACAAGCGCGCGAGTGCGACACCTCCACAAGCACGCGGTCAAGACCTCGAATGTAGTGGAGGCGCTTGCATGTGGGGGGAGATGGTTTCGAATAGCTCTGATCTCCTTGGGACCAAAGAAGAAAGGTTTTTGGATCGGGGTTGAGTTGGCATCATCGTTGTTGGTGTCGAGCACTTGTTCGAATTCGTGGTGAAGGCATGTAATTCGGGGAGGATGTCTTGCGGATAGGAGCTCCCTTTGCCACACAGGTGACACAGAAGGTGCAGTGACTTCTTTCCCTTGGGCGAACTCGGCGATTGCGCTTAGGAATTGGACCAAACCAGCTCCATCACTCATTGTGTGGTTCAGGCGCAGGGCAATGGCAAATCCACCACACTTAAATCGAGTCACCTACATTCATCGAAATTCACCAAAAATAAAATAAAAAACTTGATACGAACATTACACGTGAATACGAATATGCACATTTGTTACAAGAGTAAGTACTCTATCCAGAATCACATTTCTTGCCAACATCCATCTATAGTCAAGAAAGCTGAGCTGTGGGGTTTGGTGAAAGGTCTGACTAATGTAATGCACCAAAAGCTATGCGAAGTTGAAACAGATCAGATGTGACGGTGATAGGTGCCGAAAAGTACCTAATTAGTCTCCCTAATTATTCATGTGGCGTTAGTCCGTTTGCATTGTTATTTGATGTTTTTAGTTGTTTAGTAATGTTTGAGGCTTTGGAGGGTGGTTAAGGCTTAAATGCGTGAAGTGGGAGTGCTTAGGACGCGCGGACACGAAGTAGGAAGCTACAGGAGTGGCCCGGAAGCAAGGGAGAGAATGCTGAAAATCCCGTTAGGATGGCTTTCATTCCCGTCCGGACGGCTTTGCCCACCCGTAGAAAACCAACTCTCTAAATTTTCGCCTGGGAGGTCTCAGAACAATAATATATTCTGCAAGTTTTAAATGTAACTTTGAGGCCTTAGGGCATAAATACATCTTCTAAACATTGTTTTAGGGTTCCTAACTTTTGTTTAGCGAGGTAGAGTGAGGCAAGAGCAAATCTAAGAGCTAAACCCCGTCTCTCGAGGAGGATGAAGCCTCACATCAAGTAACCTTGTTCTTTTGTATAGATTAGGATTTTTATTCGAATGGGATTATGTGTTCTAAGAACTCTTTTCATGATATCAATGGAATGGTTTTTAATCCTTTAAATTGATTGAGTATTTATTTCCTAGGTTTCTAAATTTCTTTCACATAATGGTTTTCTTTGTTCTCAATCCGGGTGAGTGAGATGGGTTATGCTCGTGAGACAGACCCTGCAGTTAGGTGGCTAAACCTGCCCTAGTGAGACGGTCAGTACTATGGGATAGTCCATACTGGTTGGCAGATTGTGGAAATCTACTTGCCTACTATCGATAGGGATTGTAAATCCTAGCGATAGTGATTTACAATTCGAGTGTTAACCCGGTCTATGTGATACATGGTTATGCGGTTGGGGTGGATTCTAAATCCTAGGCTTTCCTCAATCAATTTTCCAAACCCTTTTTAATTAATTGTTTTTGTTTAACTAGTTTCTCTGAACAAACAAACCAATCAAACTCTCTTTTTTCCTTCAAATTAATCTAGAAATTCATTGGAATTATATTAACTTAGCCAATTTGTCCCTCCGGATCGACACTCGGTCTTGACCACTATTCTACAGAGTAGTAGTTAACTCCAAGTTTTTATAAATATATTTCTGATACGGTATGACATGATCAAAAACCTAAGCGAAGTTGAAACAGGGAGCTTGAACGCTCGGTTTTTTTTTTTTTGATCATTATCTTTCTATTTTTGTCTTCCCATAGTACACAAAATAAAGTGAGCATCAGCCCTCAATGTAAAAGGTTCTATATTGAGGATGTTTTTAGTAGGGAAAATGATTTACAAACATTATTACACAAAATATATGCAATATTTTATGGCAGCGGCATATTTGAAATCACAAGGTGCCTCATCATTAGAGTTTCCAGATTGTCAAATGTTCATAGCTAAGTAGCTAACTCTACCTGAAGCAACAAGAGAGGGCAGCCAAGGATTCCATCAGAGCCAGGAACATCATGAAGAAGCTCCTCTAGCAACGGACACCCTGGAAGAATCGCGTCACCAAGTTGGTTGAGCTCAACTTCTGCATCGGCTTCTACAAACAAAACCCCCTCACTTGTGCAATCCACCAGAAGTTTCCGATTAGGCCCTTCAACAAGCCTCCCAGCAAATGGGTAGTAAAACGAAAGTGCTTTGGCTAGTCCTTCTCTGATGACACTCACAGGGTCTTTTCCTTCCATGAAAGGATTGCTTTCGTAAAACATTATCATCGGAATTTGAAACCAGAGACCCTCTTGGTCGTCTATGTCTGAGAGTTGTTTTAGTTCACGCGGTGTTGATTCCACGGGCACCACCAGTCTTGGCTCTTGCCTAGTCACTGTGAACCATATCGAGGAGGAAGATGTTGACATTGTTTAAGGAAGTGTTTTCTGATGAAGTCAAGTGGGAAAACAAGGCAAACACTCTAGACTTTGTGCTGTGAATTGAAAGGTATTTATAGTGGATATGGTCTCAGCCAGCGTACCTCAATTTTTGAAGGCTGAATCATGTGCTCCTTTTCTACTTCCACATGAAAAAAAATCATCCTAATGCAAAGGACCAACCACCTATAACCAGGGGTGTGCATCGTGTCCTGTCGTATTCGTGTCAGAATTCTCTTAATCCTAACCCAACCTGTTTAGTTTTTCGTGTTATCGTGTCGTGTCATCTTCGTGTTCCGTGTCAGAAATAGCCGACCCTAACCTGCTAACTTCGTGTCGGGTTAGTGTCATGTTATCATGTCCTTTCATAAATTCCCACTCCGCGTCATGTCGTGTCGTGTCATCTCTTGTTAGTGTCAAAATTCTCTCAATCCTAACCCGACATATTTAACTTTTCGTGTTATGGTGTCATGTCGTATTCGTATTCCGTATCAGAGATAACTGACCCTAACCCGCTAATTTCGTGTTGGAAATTCCCTACAATGTCGAAGTCGTTGCCGTCAATGACGACGATAAAACCTGAAGATTACAAGAACAATCCGGTCCACTACTTCCTCTCTCTCTCTCTGGAGTTTTGGGTTTGGGAAATCCCTCTCTTCTCCTATTGGTGGTTCAGCGCGGTGGTGGTGGTGACGGGTAAAAGTGGTGGCAGTGGATGGTGACACAATCTCCCTTTTTTTGGTCTGGTTTTTTTGGTCTGTTTTCTATTTGAGCCTTAGCCCCAGCACTGCCTTCTGCTTGAACGCCGCCGTCTGGATCACCAACCATTGGTCTTTATTAATACCAAATGTTGTCTTTTACAATTAATAACTTGCCCTTTTATACCTCAACAATAGTCAATTATTTGGGACAAAATTCTCTACAAAAATGTGATTAGCTGATTTATATCTCAAACAATAGGGTGATTCCAAACTAAAAAAAATATTGGTCTTTACTAATACTCTATGTAGTCCTTTATAATAAAGGACTTGCTTTTTATATTTCAGACAGTAGGATGATTCCAAAGACAATCTCCCTTTTTTTGCTTTGGTTTTTTTGCTCTGTTTTCCATGTGAGCCCTAGCTCCAGCGCCACCTTCCGCTTGAATGCTGTCGTCTGGATCACCAGCCATTGGTCTTTATTAATACCAAATGTAGTCTTTTACAATTAATAACTTGCTCTTTTATACCTCAAATAATAGTCAATTATTTGGAACAAAGTTCTCTAAAAAAATATGATTAGCTGATTTATATCTCAGACAATAGGGTGATTCCAAACCAAAAAAAATATTGGTCTTTACTAATACTCCACGTAGTCTTTTATAATAAAGGACTTGCTTTTTATATTTCAGACAATAGGGTGATTCCAAACCGTTTGTGGGTGGGGTTTAGATTAGTTGATTTGGGAATTTAGTAGGAATTTGTGTGAGAGTTTCAATTTGTGGGTTTAGTAGTAATCGTCATTGGTTTTAATTGTCCATGGGGGAATTTGAATCGGATGGGAAAATGCAGAAGCAATTTGATTTGTGTGTGAGAGAGAGAGAGAGGTGCATAAGAATTCCAGAGATGAAGAGTTTTGAAGGTGAAGATGAAGCTAAAAGAGTTTCAGTGGTGAAGGTGTAAAACAGGGAAATGAGGTTGAGAAGGGGTATTTTTGTCCATGTAAGTTTGAAATACCATGGGTTGAGATTTATTTGTTTCCTTGCCATTACTCGCGTTCCGCTTTCCTTAAAACCTTCTTTTTCAAAAAGAAGGTAATTTCAAAATCAAATATAACGAAAATGAAAAATAATTGTTTAATTTTTTTTGCACCGTTTAAAAGATCTCAATGAGATCTATCAAACAAGATCCATATTGATAGAAAAATTATTTGCGTAAACACATAATTTTTTAGCTTGAAATTACCTTCTTTTTCAAAAAGAAGGCCTTTCAAAAAAGTGGAACACTCATAATTTTGAAAAAGTAGCCCATGGATTGGGACTTATTTGCCCCTTGTTCCACTGAACTTCAATTTCCCCTTCCACATTTATCACACAGTATAGAAAACACACAGAAAACTGAAAAGGGGGGGGGGGGGGGGGGGGGGGCCAGAGTTTTCAAATCATCTTTAATTTTAATATTTTCCATTAATTTTGTTTTAATGGCAAAGAAAATTTCAGTTATCACAAGGAAAAAAAGGAGAAATCAAACCAATAAAAAAAGAGAAGCATTGAGAGAGACTCGGACAGTACACTCAAATGTTCTGCATCACTGTGGTTGCAGCACAAACACAATTTTGCTATGGGTACTACAATTTTGTACCGAAAGTATACAACACGCTGCGGTGGAAGGGGGGCCCACCCAAAATTTTCAAAATGAACTCAAAACCAAATCAGAAATGCTACGTTCACCGAACCCAAAAGCGGTGACCGGCCACCGCACGGGTGTGGGGCCCACTCCGGGCCCCGCACGACTAATCCGAGCCGTTCAATAATTTTTTTTTTTAAAAACCGAGTGGGACCCATGAGAAATCACCCCGTCCAATACGTGTAAGTGCTTGATTCAATCTTTCTCTTTCGAATGGCTCGGATCATTTGATTTCTCACGGGTCCCAAAATCCTACTGAAAACACCCCAAACCCAAACTCCATGGACGCCGATATCCCCCAAATCGCCATTAATGGCGACCAGCGCATGGAAGGTCGAGCAAAAAATTGGTGCGTTTGTCTCTCTCTCTCATGAGGTTTGGGATGCGAAAGGAAGGCTACTGGTTGAGGAGAGGTTGGGGGCTGTTGAGGTAAATTCGTGGAGACTGTTAATGGGCTTTTAGGGAAGTCGATGTGCTATGTAAGGGGGAGAACGCAACGAGCCGGAGTGGAAAGTTGCGGCTTTTGAGGGGGAGGATATGGTGGTGGGTTTGATCTTAAAATGAAAACCCTAGATCTCCAAAAAAAATTGCTCGGTAAAATCCGAACTCTCTCCCTACATGTTTCTAATTCTTCGTAGTTTTTTGTGATTTGTTTTTCAAGTTTTTTTTGGGTTGGCATTGCATACCCCAGTTCAATAAGCTAATCCAACCCATTGAGTGCCAGTATGAGTTCAAAATGAAAGATTTCCAGAACTATGAAATTTCTATAGCTTTATTTGATGGACTTAGGCTTCATATCTTGTTGAATATTGGAGAAAGAGTCAGTGTATGGTAAATTCCCTGTCTCTTTTTTGGATATTTAGCATCTCATGAAATTTTTCTTGATTTGGGCTTCCGTCCATGATTTTTTCTTGTTTAGACAGTCCATTATATTGTATCTCAACTTTATAAGACCCCAACAATAATAACTGGCATATGCTCCGCGAGAATCCTTCCTCTGAATCAAGCTTTGAGGTGAAGGGTTCTGGTTGCTGATTGGCTCTGGATTTTGGGCTCATCCAGCCAAGTACTTTCTTGAATTGGTTTCTGTGGAGGGCGTGGTCCGGCGGAGGGACCAAGACGGTGGCCACGTTGCACCAATTAGCCGGACCAGTGAACCTAATACCCATGGGTCGGCGGGCTGGGTCGGTAGCCGATCCGAGTCCAGCCGGGCCTGGTTAAGTTAACCGTGGTGTTGATCCATGGGAGGGAACGGTTTGGTTCGGCGTACGTATTAATCAGTACGATCTAGTTCGGCGGTTCCCCGCCGAACGGGTTGGAGGTTGTCCCTGTTGAAGCGGTCAGTGCCGTACCAGTAGTCCGGCAGAACCTGTTCTCGCCGAGCCTCCTGTCCCCTAACTTGAAGAGGAAGTTAGGAAGAGTTGGGCAGGAGGAGGCAACCTCGCGTCTTATCCCATCCCTTATATTCAGGAGCGGGATATAGGAGATTGAATAGGTTCAGGATTGGGATGTCTATCTGGGTCCGAGGTAGGCGGGCTCATCATACAAACGAATAAGTAGTCTTATGGGAGTTGGACTCTGCACTCCCTTTGGCTATAAAAGGAGGTATTCCCCTCAAGAATAAGGTAACACTTTCTAAAACCCTAAATATACCTCGATATCTCCTATCCTGTTTACTGACTAGAGCGTTGGAGTGCCTGCCCCGGACACCACGCTCCGGGTTTGGGCACTAACGCGGTTGTTTCGTGTGCAGGTCTGACCCATGTTCGTCCAAACCTCAACCATCCAAGCCACAAGGTCCAACCGGAAAAAGCTTGCCACCACAATTGGCGACTCCGCTGGGGAAAAAGATTAACAAACACATCTTGTGGTGAAACTTTCCCTCCGTTCTTCTCTTTTCCAGTTCAGGATGACAGGCACGGACGGACGACCTCTCGGCCTTACTAACTTCAATCCAAACCTGGGCCACCACTCCTCTCAGCGGACGGTGGTAGGGCGGGATGGCATCCCCACTGGGGGTCCCGGCGACCCCAGGGTGGCGGGTTCAAGCATCCCTGACCCTAGCAACCAGGATTTAGGAGCAGCGGCGTTCCACATAGATGGTGTGCACCGCTCTGCAACAAGCCTCACAGTTCCTCCTCCCCCCCACCAGTGCTCCCGGTGAGCATGGCGGAGGAGTTAATGCGACTAAGAACACAAGTACAAGAGATCCAGGCACTTCAGAACGCCCCACCCGTTTCCAGGTCGCGGGAACGGCGACGTAGGAGGAATGCTCTCCAAACGGCTGACACTGTTAGGGCCTCTGCCTTTGCAAGGCTCGGCCCACTGTGTCGCATTGATGCTAGTGGCGTTGTCCACTTGGAACCCGGACACCGAACCGGTCAACAAAACGGTGCGTCTTGAAACGATAACGTTCGCCGAGCATTATTTCCAGCAACCAGTGCCACGGCGTCAAGCGCTCGTTCGAAGTCAAGGGGAAGGCCGGACCAGACTCAAGGACTTCCTCGGCTCGGCGACGCAAGAGATAACGCGGGAGATCCTCTTGATCACCCTTTTGGGTCGCGAGGTCACCAGGATAACCAGAGAGCGGACAGATCTGAGGGGCGGCGATACGAAGAGGAGGAAAGGGAAACGAGCACTCGTCTCCGTCAGCGGTCGCCGGCCCATTCTACCAGTCGCTCCCACCACCGGCAGTCTGACCAGGGACATCACCGGCGATTGCCGGGTCGATCTGCCGGACAATCCAGACTTCAGGAAGAGAACAGCCAGGGGCTGCTACCGGAGGAGAGGTGCGAAATCAGCGCCGGCGGCGGGGCTTTAATAGTGGTAAATACTCGCACCGGCGAGAGAACCACTTACCGACCCGTCCGACATCAAGAAGAACCCCCGGTAAAGGGAAACAGGAGGGCCTCGGGGTCGAAGCGCCGAACCCCCGAGCCAAGTGTCGGCGGCCGGAGGGCTCGGACCCCACCAATCAATAAAAAGACAAGGGATGATACTCGAGAGAAAAGCTTCGCGCCTTCGGTGGTAGCCCCGCCGAAAGAAGGGGTTACAGCAACCTCGGCGAAAGGTGTCTCCCCCTTTTCCAAAGCTATAGCGGATGAGGCTCTCCCTCCCCACTTCAAGGTCCCCAAATTCACCATATACAACGCGAAGTCGGATGCGCCGACCCATGTGCAGCAATTCAAGTCCATGGCTGCGCTCTGCGGATTGAGCGAGGCAATGATGTGCCGAACGTTCTCCCTGAGCCTCCCGGACACTGCCATGCTGTGGTATACGCAGCTAAAACCAGGTTCAATAAGCAGCTTCGGCGAACTGGAGCGTTCGTTTACGGCACGGTTTGTGGCAAGTAACCGGAGGCCAAAAACAATAGAAGCCTTAACGGACCTTCGGCGGAAGACCGGCGAGTCCTTGAAGGATTATTCTGAGCGCTTCTATAACGTATACAACATGGTTGAGAGCTGTGATCAAAAGACTGCGGCTACGTCATTCAAACGTGGATTGGATAGGAATTCTGACCTATCCAAGGAATTGATGCTTCGGCCGCCGAACAATATGACAGAGCTCATGCATACTGTTGCCCGGTACATAGAGCTTGAGGAGTATATCGGTGGATCCGATGTAGCACCGGTTGCCGAGCAGGGTAAAACGGCGGCCAAGGAAGTGAAGAAGCAGGTTAATGTGGTATCCAAGAAGGAAGGCCCAGGGTTCGGCGGAAACAAAGGAAGCAGAAAGGCATGGGACCGCCCGCCGAGCGATGGGCGGGACCACCTTGCCATCACAACCTACTTCAAGGAGCCAATCTTCCGTATGCTCCGAGAATGTGGACGGCTTCCTGGTTTCCAATGGCCAACAGGGGCGACGGAGAAGATGGGAACTGCCGATGGCCGGGAACCGAACCAGAGGGTATACTGCTCATTCCACAACGAACAAGGACACTATACGATGGCATGCCAGCCATACAAAGTCTACCTCGAAGAGCTAGTCCAGCAGGGAAAGATGGATCGGTGGATCGACCGAACCAAGTCACCGAATGCAGGGATCCAGCCGAGAGCCCAAGTTCTCGACGGCGTGGTGCATTGCATTCACGGGCCAATGAATAAGGCCCAGGCCAACGAGCTCCACGAAAAACTGTACCACCCTTCCCCGCCAGGAGTGATGGTGGTTCAAAATTCCTCGAAGCGGAAGATGGACGCTCGTAGCACGTGGGAGATCACGTTCACCGAGCAAGATTTGGAGGGGTTATCCTTACCCCACAACGATGCTTTGGTCCTCTCTTTACCCTTCCAGCGGAAACTTGTCCGGAGGGTATTGGTCGACCAGGGTAGCTCGGCAGAGATCCTATTCTATTCGGCGTTCAAAGCTCTTGGCCTCTCAAAAGACCAATTGACCCCGGTGGAAGCCCCTTTAATCGGCTTTACTGGGATTCCGGTCTACCCGCTCGGCAAAGTCGTACTCCCAGTATATGCTGGTTCGGTGAAGTTGGATATGGAATTCATAGTGGTCAGTTCGCCGAGCCCATACAACGCAATCCTAGGAAGAAACTGGTTGCATGGCATGAGGGCTGTGGCATCCACGCTTCATCAATGTGTTAGATTCATTGGAGAGTCTGGGAGACAGGAGACCATCAAGGGGGACCAGGTGGCCTAAAAAAAGTGTTTCGTCAACTCTGTCCGCGGGAAGGGCAAAGCAAAGGAGGTATAGAGTATAGAGGTACCTGAATTGCTAGATGAGACCACCCCCGAAGAGGAAACGAGAGAGGCGCTGCAAGGGCCTGAAGAAGTTGGAAGACCGGCAAGCGACAGGGCCGTGGAAGATTTGGTTCGGATTGCGATCAATGAAGATGGGACCCGTTCTTTTCTCATTGGCTTGGCTCTTGATGAGGTCGAGAAAACACAGATGGTCGAGTTCCTCAAAGAAAACATGGAAGTCTTTGCTTGGACTCCATATGAAATGCCAGGTGTTAGTCCCGACGTGATAAAACATTCGTTGAACGTTGATCCGGCTAGGAGGCCTGTTGTGCAGAAGCCGCGGTGATCCTCGGCCCTACATGCCGATGCAATTAATGAAGAGGTAGAACGCCTCCTCGATGCCGGAGCTATTCGGGAGGTCCAGTACCCAACATGGTTAGCGAATCCAGTGGTGGTCCGGAAGAAGAACGGCAAATGGCGCGTCTGTATCGACTTCACCGATCTGAACGACGCGTGCCCAAAGGACTGTTTCCCTTGCCCATGGATCAATCAGTTGGTGGATGCTACCACTGGGTACGCTCGGCTGAGTTTTATGGACGCTTACAGAGGATACCATCAAGTTGCTATGGATGAGGAGGATCAGGAGAAGACGGCGTTCATCACTCCCAGTGGCACTTACTGTTACCTGGTGATGCCGTTCGGCTTAAAGAACGCCGGGGCTACGTTCCAGCGTATGGTAGCCTTGTTGTTCAAAGGGATCCTCGGCAGGATAATGGAGGCATACATTGACGATATGGTCGCCAAAAGTAAGGACGCAGCCGATCATCTTCTCCATCTCGGCGAAAGTTTTGGTGTTCTCAAGCGGTTCGGCTTGAAGCTGAATGCTGAAAAATGTGCATTTGGTGTTGGCTCCGGCAAATTCCTTGGACATCTGGTTACTCGCCAAGGAATTGAGGCCGACCCAAGTCAGATCAAGGCCATACAAGAAATCAGGGCTCCGGCCACGGTGAGGGAGGTTCAGCGCCTCGCCGGCATGGCTGCCGCCCTTAATCGCTTCATCAGCAAGTCTTCGGATATCTGCCGACCTTTCTTTCAGTCGATAAAGGGCAACAGCCGAAGAAGCTTCATATGGACGCCGAAATGCGACGATGCGCTCACCGAACTGAAGAGATGTCTATCTCAAGCTCCTTTGCTGGTTGTGCCCAAGGAAGGGGACGAGCTTCACCTCTACCTTGCAGTTTCCGAGCATGCTGTTAGTGCTGTCCTGGTTCGGCAGGAGACCTCAAAGAATGTGACGGGCACGGACCAGAAGCCAGTCTACTACATTAGCAAGTCGCTTCTGCCCGCCGAAACCTGCTATCTCCCAATAGAAAAGCTGGCTCTGGCATTGGTAATGGCGAAGAGGAAGCTCCTGCCGTACTTCCAGAGCTTCACCATTGTGGTCGTTACCGAGTACCCCTTAAGGGCGGTATTACGCAAGGCAGATCTCTCTAACAAATTATGCAAATGGTCCCTGGAATTGGCAAACTTTGATATCCGTTATCAGGCTAGAACGGCAATCAAAGGTCAAGTGTTGGCTGATTTTGTCACCGAGTTCTCCCCTGGGGTGGAAGACGACAGAGGCAGTGAAAAGGACCTGGCCAGAGAGTCCACCGGGCCGGTCCGTGGACTTCGGTCGAGCCATCCAGCTCACGAAGAATATATCACGAAGCGGCCCATCCCTTCACGCCGAGCGAGCTTGTTCACCGGGCACGCTTGGAGACTACATGTAGATGGAGCGTCTAATAACCGAGGGGCTGGTGCCGGGATTGTTCTAGTGTCACCGAGCGGGACCTTACATGAGCATTCATTGAGCATTGGGTTTCCAGCAGCCAATAACGAGGCGGAGTATGAGGCCCTCATTGCCGGGCTCAAATTAGCTTGGCATATGGGTGCTGATGAAGTTCAGGTTTACAGCGATTCCCAGCTCGTTGTTAATCAGCTCAATGATGATTACGAGGCCAAGGATGCACGCATGAACAAGTACGTAAGCCAAGTTGTTGCCCTGGCTGGTTCGTTCAAAAATGTATTTTTTGACCATGTTGGGCGTGATCTCAATTCTCATGCCGATGCTCTCGCCGGACTGGGAGCCGTATGTGCCGATCAGGGAGGAGAAAGAACGATAGTCCTCGGCGAAGTCCCATCACCGAGCTTCGAGCCGGAGCCACAGGAAGTGATGGACATCCATCAGGTACCTAGCTGGATGGACCCCCTCGTCTCCTATTTGAAACACGCCGTGCTTTCGACCGACCGCAAGGAAGCCCATAAGATCCGTTGTCAATCTGCTTCCTATTTCCTCGATCCCTCCGGCACACTGTATCGCCGATCATACACTGGTCCCGACCTCCGCGTGGTGCACGAGCAGGAGGTGCCCGGCATCCTCAAAGAGTTGCATGGTGGAAGTGCTGGTTGTCACACCGGCGGCCGGTCCTTAGCTGACCGTGCCCTTTCCCAGGGTTATTGGTGGAAAAGAATGGTACATACGGCTACGGAGTTTGCCAAGCAATGCAAGTCTTGTCAAAATCATTCTCCCCTTCTCAACCAGCCGACCCTACCTTTGCAACCAGTTTCTAGTCCTTGGCCCTTTGCTCAATGGGGGGTGGACATTATTGGCAAGCTGCCGAAGGCTACTGGCGGCTTTACCCACATCATTACTGCTACGGACTATTATACCAAGTGGGTGGAAGCCAAAGCACTCATAACGATCACGGCCGCCGATGTGGAGAGTTTCCTTTGGAAGCATATTTTTACTAGGTTCGGCGTACCATACGCCATTGTGTCAGACAACGGTACCCAGTTTGTCGCCGACGCAATTAAGGCCTTATACAAGAGGCGCGGCATACAGATGAAGACAGCTTCCGTCTCCTATCCTCAGGGAAACGGACAGGCTGAAGCTGCCAACAAGGCTATCTCTGCCGGCCTGAAACGCCGACTCAAAAACAAGCGCGGTAAGTGGGCGGAAGAGTTGCCTGATGTTCTATGGGGCTACCGAACCACTCCACGGCGCGGCACTGGTCGTACTTCTTACTCCATGGCGTTCGGCGTCGAGGCCGTGCTCCCTGTGGCTGTTACTCGACCCACGTCTCGAACTGCAACGTTTGACGTTCCAACGAACGATGCAATGCTAGCCGCCGAAGCAGATCGAGCGGATGAGCTTCGAGACAATGCCCACATAAAGTACGCAGCTTATCAGCAGCAGTTGGCTCGGAGTTATAACAAGAATGTGCGGAACCGCCCCTTCAATGTGGATGATCTTGTCCTTCGGCAGATAGTCCAGAAGAAGCATTTGAAGAAATTCATGCCGAAGTGGGAAGGTCCATTCCGGGTGGTTAAGAAGGTTGGCTATGGCTCATATGAACTCGCCAAGATGGATGGTACGGCTATACCAAACCACTGGAACGCACAGCTTCTTCGAAAGTTTTACGCTTAATTTTCTTTTGGCTTTTCGCCTCGACTATGTGTTAAGCCTTCAGTTTTTTACAAAGAATTGTTTCAATAAAGACTAGTTTGTTTCTATTTTAATATGTGTTCTGTTAGCCTCGGTGGTATTATTATGCTCGGTTTACCGAGGCACGCCTTTTCAGATTCTGTTCGGCAAAGACTTTGCATGCCATATCCTAAAGGGGGCATTCCCAGCTTCAGCCGTTCCTTTTGATCCTGCGGAACCAACCTCGGTGGTGTGTTTCCACCGGATCAGGGGCTGGGTACGGCGAGCTGGGACGGATATTTATTAGAGAGATTATTGTTAAACCATGTGCATGAAGTGCAATACATGGTCTTAACTCGCATGAAGTGCAAATAGTATGAAACATAACAGAAAAACTTCAGACTTTCATTATAATAAACTTGGTTCATTACAAAACAAGGGGCTCGGCTGAACAAGATACTTTTTGCCGACCCTAGACTCTACGACATAAAAAGAAAGGAAATTCTACACTACGGTGGGGGCGTCAGTTGGCTTCGGCGGCTCCACAGTAGGGGGGATAGATTGCTCGGCGGGGGTAACGGGCTTGGCCGTGGTGGAATCTGGGTTCTCATCAGGGTTCAGCGGCTTGTCAACAGTTGGATTGGGCTGCTCGACGGGGCTTGGTGGCACGTCGGCGGATGGGTTGGCCTGTTCGGCTGGAAGCAGGTGCCTCGGCAGATCCACAGGTGGCACCACTGGATCCTCCCTTTGGTGGTCATCCTTGGAGACCTCGGCATAATCAAGGCCGACCTGGAATCCGCGGAGGAAAGAGGAGGCATGAGCGTCTTCAAATCCCTTCCGCTCTCCGTCCCTGAAAGCCTTTGTGACAAGGGCTTCCACCTGATCCCGGTAGTAGTCGCCGGCCTCGTTGAATCCAGTATCACCGGCCTCCTCTAGCTTGGCCGGCAGCTCATCCTCCATCCGCTGCATCTCCTCCTTCAGTTGGTTCCGCTCGGCTTCAACTTCCTTGAGCTTCAGCAGCAGGCGGTCCCTCTCCTCCAAGCCAGTCTTGGCTTCGGCGACTTTAGCCTCCAACGCCTCGATCTGGTCGTTGGCCTCCTTCACCTCCTTCCTCATTGCCTGAAGGTCCCCCCGTTGGGTCTTCTTAGTTTCAAGAAGGACGTCCATGTCATTGAAGGCTTTACTGGCACATTGCCCCGCCTGCGAAAGGAGAAGCAAGAGTTAGCATTTGAAAAGGGATATTCAACTTTCAAAGATTAGGTTGGAAATCCGTACCTTGGCAAGGAAAAGGCACAGTTCGGCCATGTTCTCGGCCTTGGCTGATTTCAGCTTCTCCATGTCCTTAGGGAGGGCCAGCCCCTTTAAGAGGGGGATGGCCAGAAGTGGATTCTCCTCCAGGCTGTCGCCGGTGGAGATCACGTGCCCATCAGGGCAAACCAGGTTCGGAACGAAGGGCTCCGAGGGTGCACCTTCAAGATGGCCGGTGTAGAGGACCCGCGCATCCTCTTTGGAAATTCTGGCCTTCTTTGTAATCTTGGGGCCCTCCCCCTCGGCGGTTGTACTTTTCTCTCTTCGGCGAGAGGGGCGGGGTACCACAGCAGCGGCTTCGGTGGGCTTCTCCTGGGGCTCCGTCTTGTCAGAGGGGGCCTTCTCCTCCCTTTTTGGCAGCTTGGAGGATGAGAGGTCTTGGGCCAAGTACTGCGACTGCAGTGCTTGCCTGGCAAAGGAAGCAAGATCAACAGTCTTCCTCACCATGTTCTCTTTGTTCTTTCGGCTAACGTACCCGTGGTAGAAAGGGATGTAACCGAGGAGGGTCGGCGCGTCTCGATTAGGGCACCGGAGCAGGGCGATCAGGTTCGTCCACTTGCCTGAGATGAGGAGTCCCTTGTTCGGTGTGGAGCAATCTGCAAGTAGTAGAAGAAGAAGATCAGTATGAAGGATAAAAGTCAATATAGAAGACAATGCACAGAGAGAGATATATACCGGGCTTGTCCCCGTGGCCGGGGAACCCTCGCACTCGAGGGATTTTGTAAGGCCTCTCGATCTCCGTACCTCTCCTGGTTGGAAAGGGGTAGTCGAGTTGGGGGTTAATGGGACCCCACTCGAAGTTGCCGGACACTTTGACCAGGACCATCCACCACTTTTCAGTGTCGTAGAGGCGGTCCACCAAGTGATCAAAGTGTTGGCGGGTGGTGAGGTAGTACTTGTCGTACTTGGGGATCCTTGATACCACGTACATTAGCATCAGGTCCCCAAGGGTGAACGGCAGGTTGTTGGTCTTTGCCAACCTTATCGCCGAGCTCAGGATGCGCCAGCTGTTGACCGCAACCTGGATCGGTGCAAGGTTGTAATCTGACAGAAAGAAGCGGAGGAAGGGGTTCATGGGGAACCTTACCCCTCCCTCAATGATGGCGTACAAGGGCAGGACGATGAAGTCTTCGCCGAAGGGAATCCTTTCGGTGGTGACCCTTTCGACTAAGACGTCATCCGGGATCGAGTATTTGGTCCGGAAGGCCTGTGTGAAGCCACCCGGCCCATCGCCGTAGAAGTTGCTGTACGGCATGGGTCCAAGACCCGTTGGTAGCGGAGGGATGAGGTCGATGTCCCTCGGCGGGGGTGGTTCGGCACCTCCTGCTGTATCAGAGGTGCTTGGCGGCGCACCAGCTGATGTCGATGTGCTGGCCTGGGCCCCGGTGGCTGTTCGTTCCCTGTTGGCCTCTTCCGGGACGGAGCCATGTGTGTCTTTCTCGGCGGATTCGCCGGGGGAGTCACTCCGCCCGTAGAGGATGTCCCTGGAGGACCTGTCGTCAACTTGGAGGGGAATGTGGATGCCGGGGATGATTGGACCTCCGGACCGCTGGGCAAAGTTGCTGGAGCTTTCATTGAAGCTCCTATACCCTCTGCCGAGCGCCTGGATGGTCTCTTGGAGGTCTGGGTAAGCTTCAGGATCGATGCTCGGCAGGTATGAGTTGGGATCCACCATGCTGAAGAACTAAACAGAATAAGAAATGGAAGGGGTAATGAGAATTCCTACTTCAGCATGGCTAGCTCATGTGCATCTAAATCCCTGCCGAGGGGGGTCCTCTGGGATCCTCCTCGGCGGAAGTCGTGAGTTCTTATCAAGCGATGAGATTGGCACGGTGGAGGACCGCCGTTGTTGACGGTCCAGACGGCGGCCCACGGCCGCAGGCGGCCATAGGAGATCGACACTATTCAGATGGAAATAACTTTTTATGCAAATGTGGGGGTGTGAGTGGGGTGTTGCACTTTGACATACTCAGAATGAATCATAAGGGGCAGCGGAGTTACCTGAGAATGCTGGGGCTGAATGGCGGCGAGTGGCGGAGCAACGGAGGCGATCGAAGTAGCAGCAGCAGTTGAAGTTGCAGAGTGAGGGGCGAGAGAAAAAAGTATTCTTCTATCCCGCCTCCCCTCTTATATAGTGGATGGATTGAACGGGTGGAACCCTAAGCGTCGAACGCGAGAACCGAAGCGTCGCCGCTCCGCCCACTCTCGTCATGCCACGTGGAAAGCCTGCACCGTTTCGTACCGGCGTCGTTTCCCCTTCCACCACGTGGCACCCCACGCCGTTTGGGTTTCCTAATAGACCGTTCGATCTCTGGCTCCCAACGGTCCCATCAGCCCCCGTTTGCTTCAGATGCATCATTACTCCAAGTTTCGAGAAGGCTCTTCACTAACCCTCACTGGACCGGCAGCGTTTGCTCGGTACGTTTGCCTCAGGACACCCTCAGTAGCAAGTTTTCCTTATATGGTCAACCCCTCCCACCTTTTGCAAGGGAGGAAGAGGTTGAGGGGCTATTGTGGAGGGCGTGGTCCGGCGGAGGGACCAAGACGGTGGCCACGTTGCACCAATTAGCCGGACCAGTGAACCTAATACCCATGGGTCGGCGGGCTGGGTCGGTAGCCGATCCGAGTCCAGCCGGGCCTGGTTAAGTTAACCGTGGTGTTGATCCATGGGAGGGAACGGTTTGGTTCGGCGTACGTATTAATCAGTACGATCTAGTTCTGCGGTTCCCCGCCGAATGGGTTGGAGGTTGTCCCTGTTGAAGCGGTCAGTGCCGTACCAGTAGTCCGGCAGAACCTGTTCTTGCCGAACCTCCTGTCCCCTAACTTGAAGAGGAAGTTAGGAAGAGTTGGGCAGGAGGAGGCAACCTCGCGTCTTATCCCATCCCTTATATTCAGGAGCGGGATATAGGAGATTGAATAGGTTCAGGATTGGGATGTCTATCTGGGTCCGAGGTAGGCGGACTCATCATACAAACGAATAAGTAGTCTTATGGGAGTTGGACTCTGCACTCCCTTTGGCTATAAAAGGAGGTATTCCCCTCAAGAATAAGGTAACACTTTCTAAAACCCTAAATATACCTCGATATCTCCTATCCTGTTTATTGACTAGAGCGTCGGAGTGCCTGCCCCGGACACCACGCTCCGGGTTTGGGCACTAACGCGGTTGTTTCGTGTGCAGGTCTGACCCATCTTCGTCCAAACCTCAACCATCCAAGCCACAAGGTCCAACCGGAGAAAGCCTGCCACCACAGTTTCTTAATTGGGTGTTAGCAGCACCTGATGAACTATCATATTGTGAAGGGTATTCTTGTTTTGTGGGGTTTGTGGCTTCATCGGAACAAAGCTCGATCATTTTGACAGCAAACGACACTCTGTTACTCAAACGGCAGAGATGATCAAGCAAATCTAAGCCTCTGTGAAGCATTTCAATGGAGAATAAACGTATATGTAGTCCTACTATACATGTATTCTCAATGTGTTACAGTAATTTCCAACATTTAAGAGAAATAACTTATCTATGCATTTTTGTCTGTGTCATGCCATATTCCAGTGACAAAAAATATCAAAATTATTAGCCTCAACAGACCCTATTAATGAGAAAACTGCTCCCCTAAAAATTTCCCTTGAAACTGAATATATGATTCACCCAAACTCATTAATTCGAAGAAAATCAGGTAATTAAAGCTAAATTACTGATAGAAAATAATGTCGTGCTAGTCGAAGATAAATCAAGTGACTGGACATTGGTATTAGTTGTCACAAAAGTAAGTTGACTGTTGCTATTAGTAGCTAGCCAAACAGGGAGTAAGGGCTGAGGATTGGGGAATCTATTTCACGCTAGAAGCCATGAATAAAGAGTAAGGCGCGCTACTCTTTTGTCGAATTTTATCTCTTGAACTAATTAAAGTGAAGATTTTACAATTAGGAGGGGTTATCGTCATGGATATACTTTTGATCAATAAATCACTTATGAGAGAGTGTTAGTAGTTATGATTGTTACGCATAAGTTCGGACATAAAAATCACAAGAACTATGATGATATATACTATATAGCTATGAAAAATGCTGATTACTCTTGCAGCAATTTCTACTATATTCTTGAAACGATTTTTTTTTTTTAATTTTTGACAAACAAGTGTTCATGGCAGCTTATGCACACATCGACTAATTCTAAGGAACCATAAATCCAAGGGGCGCTATTAGATTTTTCACTATACGGCAAATAGTTAAAATAAAGTGAATTCCTTTTGGAGAGGATGGGGAAAAAATCATCAATAAACAGTAAATGAGAGTGCCTACGACTTGTTCAAAACAAGGTAGTAGCAGTCAAGGCCCAGTTTTGAAACTATATTAGAGCTGTGATATGCATTGGGGAATAAGCGCAGTGAACGACGGAGAACCGTTCATTGTCGAGATGAGATCCGAGCTGTCAAATGCATGATCCAATGGCTCTCGTGTTGTGCACAACACGCATGCTGTGTGCACAAGTGCACAACATACCCCCGAGTTCAATAGATAGAATAAGGATGTGCGTATGAGTGGCATAGAAAAAGTCACAAATCACAAGTGGAGGAGACCCACTTATTAATGACAAATCGATATCTCTACTGATATTCTTCTTTAAAAAATCAAAAAATTTGAGCGGGACTTAAGCCAAAGAAGTGGGACAACGCTGCATGGGCTTCGACATAGAGCCAAAATATTTGGGCAATAATTGTTCCAGAAAACCTAGGGACAAGGATACCACATAGAGCCAAAAAAAATTTGGGCAATAATTGTTCTAGAAAACCTAGGAACCAGGAAACCCATCCACCACTCAAAACACGATAAGGAAGAAAAAGATTGTGTGTGGTTATCCCTACTCTTAGAATTCCATCTGTAGCATCTTTGTTTTCTTTAATTTTACATACAATTCCCTCAAGTTTCTTTTATATCTTTAAGCATCTGCAAGCATCTTTATTTTCTGTGCACCCCCATCCAATTTGGTATCAAAGCCTGTAGAAAGTTAGTTAAGTCAACTTTAGTAAGTGATCTTGAGAAAGCATAATATTTAGTTAGTAGTTTTGTTTTAATTGTTTTAGCTAGTTATTTATGAGTAAGCAATTTACAGATTTTAGTGAAAAAATTTCAGAGCAGTTTAGTCAGATCAACAATAGACTTGATAATTTAGATAAGAAACTATTCAGAGTAAAGATAGTTCAGAACTTAGCTTATATTCAAGAATCTTAGTCAGATATTATCAAGAGACTTAGTAAAATAGAAAGTAATCAGAATAGAGTTCAAGATAAATTACCAACTAAGCAAGAAATACAAGAGTTAACTAGTAAGCTAGATACTAGACAACCCAAGGACATAGAACAAGAGACTAAACAGCTTATAGAAATATCAATAGCACTCCTAGAAGAGTTAAAAGAGTTAATATCTCAAGTTAAAAAATTAGCAGAGAGTTAAGTTTATGAGTAGAACAGATAATAGGGAGTAAGGGCTGAGGATTGGGGAATCTATTTCACGCTTGAAGCCATGGATAAAGAGTAAGGCGCGCTACTCTTTTGTCGGATTTTATCTCTTGAACTAATTAAAGTGAAGATTTTACAATTAGGAGGGGTTATCGTCATGGATATACTTTTGATCAATAAATCACTTATGAGAGAGTGTTAGTAGTTATGATTGTTACGCATAAGTTCGGACATAAAAATCACAAGAACTATGATGATATATACTATATAGCTATGAAAAATGCTGATTAATTACTCTTGCAGCAATTTCTACTAAATTCTTGAAACGATTTTTTTTTTAATTGTTGACAAACAAGTGTTCATGGCAGCTTATGCACACATCGACTAATTCTAAGGAACCATAAATCCAAGGGGCGCTATTAGATTTTTCACTATACGGCAAATAGTTAAAATAAAGTGAATTCCTTTTGGAGAGGATGGGGAAAAAATCATCAATAAACAGTAAATGAGAGTGCCTACGACTTGTTCAAAACAAGGTAGTAGCAGTCAAGGCCCAGTTTTGAAACTATATTAGAGCTGTGATATGCATTGGGGAATAAGCGCAGTGAACGACGGAGAACCGTTCATTGTCGAGATGAGATCCGAGCTGTCAAATGCATGATCCAATGGCTCTCGTGTTGTGCACAACACGCATGCTGTGTGCACAAGTGCACAACATACCCCCGAGTTCAATAGATAGAATAAGGATGTGCGTATGAGTGGCATAGAAAAAGTCACAAATCATAAGTGGAGGAGACCCACTTATTAATGACAAATCGATATCTCTACTGATATTCTTCTTTAAAAAATCAAAAAATTTGAGCGGGACTTAAGCCAAAGAAGTGGGACAACGCTGCATGGGCTTCGACATAGAGCCAAAATATTTGGGCAATAATTGTTCCAGAAAACCTAGGGACAAGGATACCACATAGAGCCAAAAAAAATTTGGGCAATAATTGTTCTAGAAAACCTAGGAACCAGGAAACCCATCCACCACTCAAAACACGATAAGGAAGAAAAAGATTGTGTGTGGTTATCCCTACTCTTAGAATTCCATCTGTAGCATCTTTGTTTTCTTTAATTTTACATACAATTCCCTCAAGTTTCTTTTATATCTTTAAGCATCTGCAAGCATCTTTATTTTCTGTGCACCCCCATCCAATTTGGTATCAAAGCCTGTAGAAAGTTAGTTAAGTCAACTTTAGTAAGTGATCTTGAGAAAGCATAATATTTAGTTAGTAGTTTTGTTTTAATTGTTTTAGCTAGTTATTTATGAGTAAGCAATTTACAGATTTTAGTGAAAAAATTTCAGAGCAGTTTAGTCAGATCAACAATAGACTTGATAATTTAGATAAGAAACTATTCAGAGTAAAGATAGTTCAGAACTTAGCTTATATTCAAGAATCTTAGTCAGATATTATCAAGAGACTTAGTAAAATAGAAAGTAATCAGAATAGAGTTCAAGATAAATTACCAACTAAGCAAGAAATACAAGAGTTAACTAGTAAGCTAGATACTAGACAACCCAAGGACATAGAACAAGAGACTAAACAGCTTATAGAAATATCAATAGCACTCCTAGAAGAGTTAAAAGAGTTAATATCTCAAGTTAAAAAATTAGCAGAGAGTTAAGTTTATGAGTAGAACAGATAATAGGGAGTAAGGGCTGAGGATTGGGGAATCTATTTCACGCTTGAAGCCATGGATAAAGAGTAAGGCGCGCTACTCTTTTGTCGGATTTTATCTCTTGAACTAATTAAAGTGAAGATTTTACAATTAGGAGGGGTTATCGTCATGGATATACTTTTGATCAATAAATCACTTATGAGAGAGTGTTAGTAGTTATGATTGTTACGCATAAGTTCGGACATAAAAATCACAAGAACTATGATGATATATACTATACAGCTATGAAAAATGCTGATTACTCTTGCAGCAATTTCTACTAAATTCTTGAAACGATTTTTTTTTTAATTGTTGACAAACAAGTGTTCATGGCAGCTTATGCACACATCGACTAATTCTAAGGAACCATAAATCCAAGGGGCGCTATTAGATTTTTCACTATACGGCAAATAGTTAAAATAAAGTGAATTCCTTTTGGAGAGGATGGGGAAAAAATCATCAATAAACAGTAAATGAGAGTGCCTACGACTTGTTCAAAACAAGGTAGTAGCAGTCAAGGCCCAGTTTTGAAACTATATTAGAGCTGTGATATGCATTGGGGAATAAGCGCAGTGAACGACGGAGAACCGTTCATTGTCGAGATGAGATCCGAGCTGTCAAATGCATGATCCAATGGCTCTCGTGTTGTGCACAACACGCATGCTGTGTGCACAAGTGCACAACATACCCCCGAGTTCAATAGATAGAATAAGGATGTGCGTATGAGTGGCATAGAAAAAGTCACAAATCACAAGTGGAGGAGACCCACTTATTAATGACAAATCGATATCTCTACTGATATTCTTCTTTAAAAAATCAAAAAATTTGAGCGGGACTTAAGCCAAAGAAGTGGGACAACGCTGCATGGGCTTCGACATAGAGCCAAAATATTTGGGCAATAATTGTTCCAGAAAACCTAGGGACAAGGATACCACATAGAGCCAAAAAAAATTTGGGCAATAATTGTTCTAGAAAACCTAGGAACCAGGAAACCCATCCACCACTCAAAACACGATAAGGAAGAAAAAGATTGTGTGTGGTTATCCCTACTCTTAGAATTCCATCTGTAGCATCTTTGTTTTCTTTAATTTTACATACAATTCCCTCAAGTTTCTTTTATATCTTTAAGCATCTGCAAGCATCTTTATTTTCTGTGCACCCCCATCCAATTTGGTATCAAAGCCTGTAGAAAGTTAGTTAAGTCAACTTTAGTAAGTGATCTTGAGAAAGCATAATATTTAGTTAGTAGTTTTGTTTTAATTGTTTTAGCTAGTTATTTATGAGTAAGCAATTTACAGATTTTAGTGAAAAAATTTCAGAGCAGTTTAGTCAGATCAACAATAGACTTGATAATTTAGATAAGAAACTATTCAGAGTAAAGATAGTTCAGAACTTAGCTTATATTCAAGAATCTTAGTCAGATATTATCAAGAGACTTAGTAAAATAGAAAGTAATCAGAATAGAGTTCAAGATAAATTACCAACTAAGCAAGAAATACAAGAGTTAACTAGTAAGCTAGATACTAGACAACCCAAGGACATAGAACAAGAGACTAAACAGCTTATAGAAATATCAATAGCACTCCTAGAAGAGTTAAAAGAGTTAATATCTCAAGTTAAAAAATTAGCAGAGAGTTAAGTTTATGAGTAGAACAGATAATAGGGAGTAAGGGCTGAGGATTGGGGAATCTATTTCACGCTTGAAGCCATGGATAAAGAGTAAGGCGCGCTACTCTTTTGTCGGATTTTATCTCTTGAACTAATTAAAGTGAAGATTTTACAATTAGGAGGGGTTATCGTCATGGATATACTTTTGATCAATAAATCACTTATGAGAGAGTGTTAGTAGTTATGATTGTTACGCATAAGTTCGGACATAAAAATCACAAGAACTATGATGATATATACTATACAGCTATGAAAAATGCTGATTACTCTTGCAGCAATTTCTACTAAATTCTTGAAACGATTTTTTTTTTAATTGTTGACAAACAAGTGTTCATGGCAGCTTATGCACACATCGACTAATTCTAAGGAACCATAAATCCAAGGGGCGCTATTAGATTTTTCACTATACGGCAAATAGTTAAAATAAAGTGAATTCCTTTTGGAGAGGATGGGGAAAAAATCATCAATAAACAGTAAATGAGAGTGCCTACGACTTGTTCAAAACAAGGTAGTAGCAGTCAAGGCCCAGTTTTGAAACTATATTAGAGCTGTGATATGCATTGGGGAATAAGCGCAGTGAACGACGGAGAACCGTTCATTGTCGAGATGAGATCCGAGCTGTCAAATGCATGATCCAATGGCTCTCGTGTTGTGCACAACACGCATGCTGTGTGCACAAGTGCACAACATACCCCCGAGTTCAATAGATAGAATAAGGATGTGCGTATGAGTGGCATAGAAAAAGTCACAAATCACAAGTGGAGGAGACCCACTTATTAATGACAAATCGATATCTCTACTGATATTCTTCTTTAAAAAATCAAAAAATTTGAGCGGGACTTAAGCCAAAGAAGTGGGACAACGCTGCATGGGCTTCGACATAGAGCCAAAATATTTGGGCAATAATTGTTCCAGAAAACCTAGGGACAAGGATACCACATAGAGCCAAAAAAAATTTGGGCAATAATTGTTCTAGAAAACCTAGGAACCAGGAAACCCATCCACCACTCAAAACACGATAAGGAAGAAAAAGATTGTGTGTGGTTATCCCTACTCTTAGAATTCCATCTGTAGCATCTTTGTTTTCTTTAATTTTACATACAATTCCCTCAAGTTTCTTTTATATCTTTAAGCATCTGCAAGCATCTTTATTTTCTGTGCACCCCCATCCAATTTGGTATCAAAGCCTGTAGAAAGTTAGTTAAGTCAACTTTAGTAAGTGATCTTGAGAAAGCATAATATTTAGTTAGTAGTTTTGTTTTAATTGTTTTAGCTAGTTATTTATGAGTAAGCAATTTACAGATTTTAGTGAAAAAATTTCAGAGCAGTTTAGTCAGATCAACAATAGACTTGATAATTTAGATAAGAAACTATTCAGAGTAAAGATAGTTCAGAACTTAGCTTATATTCAAGAATCTTAGTCAGATATTATCAAGAGACTTAGTAAAATAGAAAGTAATCAGAATAGAGTTCAAGATAAATTACCAACTAAGCAAGAAATACAAGAGTTAACTAGTAAGCTAGATACTAGACAACCCAAGGACATAGAACAAGAGACTAAACAGCTTATAGAAATATCAATAGCACTCCTAGAAGAGTTAAAAGAGTTAATATCTCAAGTTAAAAAATTAGCAGAGAGTTAAGTTTATGAGTAGAACAGATAATAGGGAGTAAGGGCTGAGGATTGGGGAATCTATTTCACGCTTGAAGCCATGGATAAAGAGTAAGGCGCGCTACTCTTTTGTCGGATTTTATCTCTTGAACTAATTAAAGTGAAGATTTTACAATTAGGAGGGGTTATCGTCATGGATATACTTTTGATCAATAAATCACTTATGAGAGAGTGTTAGTAGTTATGATTGTTACGCATAAGTTCGGACATAAAAATCACAAGAACTATGATGATATATACTATACAGCTATGAAAAATGCTGATTACTCTTGCAGCAATTTCTACTAAATTCTTGAAACGATTTTTTTTTTAATTGTTGACAAACAAGTGTTCATGGCAGCTTATGCACACATCGACTAATTCTAAGGAACCATAAATCCAAGGGGCGCTATTAGATTTTTCACTATACGGCAAATAGTTAAAATAAAGTGAATTCCTTTTGGAGAGGATGGGAAAAAAATCATCAATAAACAGTAAATGAGAGTGCCTACGACTTGTTCAAAACAAGGTAGTAGCAGTCAAGGCCCAGTTTTGAAACTATATTAGAGCTGTGATATGCATTGGGGAATAAGCGCAGTGAACGACGGAGAACCGTTCATTATCGAGATGAGATCCGAGCTGTCAAATGCATGATCCAATGGCTTTCGTGTTGTGCACAACACGCATGCTGTGTGCACAAGTGCACAACATACCCCCGAGTTCAATAGATAGAATAAGGATGTGCGTATGAGTGGCATAGAAAAAGTCACAAATCACAAATGGAGTAGACCCACTTATTAATGACAAATCGATATCTCTATTGGCAAGGACGGAACCAGGATTTTACCCTAGCAGTGGCGAAATGTATACTAAAAAATAAAAAATATGCATTACAATATTAATAGTCATCGGCTCCAGAAAAAAATTAAAATAACATAATAAAAACTATAGTAAATGATGTTTTTTATTTGCACATGGATTATGAAAAAAGACTAATTTTAATTTTGGGCAACGATAATGTCACTCCAACAACAACAGTAACAGAACCCATGTAGTTCGTAATCATTGGTGGTATGGGCGGGGGAGGATTGAAGACAAACCTAACCTTTGGCAATATATATACAAAGTGGCTGCTTTCAGAATACCACTTAAACAGTAGCCCCCTTATACATATTTTGCTGCGGAACCATGCCCCCAAATCAAAGCCAAATGGCATCAGAGAGGGCAGGTCTAGAGACCCAATTCAATTTATGTGCACATTACCATGCTTCCTTTGTTGATAGTCTAGAGCATTGATATGCACAAAGATAATGTCACTCCCCAAATTTATAATGTCACTCCCTAGATCCCTATATAGATTTCTCAAATTCATAACCGCACTCTCTTTTGGGAGTGATATTAAAAATTTGGAGAGTGGCATTATAATTAAATTCTCTTAATTTTTTAGGTTAAGTTATTTTAGGGTTAGAATGTGTAGTTTTTTTTTCTTAATTATACATCATCATTTATATTATTTCACTTTCGCCCATTGAATTTAGATTTAGAATATTTTTTTGGGTCTCCTTTCTTAAAAAAAATAGAAGATTTATGACTAGTATATAATAAAAAAAATAAGGAAAAAACCTAGCAGTGGCGAGACTATATAAGTTAGGGATAAATTTTTTATTTCATATATAATAATTGCATTTTCTAAAATTCTAGTCGTGGCAACCGCCGCCACTAGACCCCCCCTAATCCCATCCTTGCTACTGGTATTCTTCTTTAAAAAATCAAAAAATATGAACGGGACTTAAGCCAAAGAAGTGGGACAACGCTGCATGGGCTTCGACATAGAGCCAAAATATTTGGGCAATAATTGTTCCAGAAAACCTAGGAACAAGGAAACCACATACAGCCAAAAAAATTTGGGCAATAATTGTTCTAGAAAACCTAGGAACCAGGAAACCCATCCACCACTCAAAACACGATAAGGAAGAAAAAGATTGTGTGTGGTTAGCCCTACTCTTAGAATTCCATCTGTAGCATCTTTGTTTTCTTTAATTTTACATACAATTCCCTCAAGTTTCTTTTATATCTTTAAGCATCTGCAAGCATCTTTATTTTCTGTGCACCCCCATCCAATTTGGTATCAAAGCCTGTAGAAAGTTAGTTAAGTCAACTTTAGTTAGTGATCTTGAGAAAGCATAATATTTAGTTAGCAGTTTTGTTTTAATTGTTTTAGCTAGTTATTTATGAGTAAGCAATTTACAGATTTTAGTGAAAAATTTCAGTGTAGTTTAGTCAGATCAACAATAGACTTGATAATTTAGATAAGAAACTATTCAGAGGAAAGATAGTTCAGAACTTAGCTTATATACAAGAATCTTAGTCGGATATAATTAAGAGACTTAGTAAAATAGAAAGTAATCAGAATAGAGTTCAAGATAAATTACCTACTAAGCAAGAAATACAAGAGTTAACTAGTAAGCTAGATACTAGACAACCCAAGGACATAGAACAAGAGACTAAACAGCTTATAGAAATATCAATAGCACTCCTAGAAGACTTAAAAGAGTTAATATCGCAAGTTAAAAAATTAGCAGAGAGTTAAGTTTATGAGTAGAACAGATAATAATTATTTAAGAGCTATGTCGGAAACTTCTAGTTTAACAGACAAGTATGAACCAAGAGGATTTACTACGTACGAAGAAGGAAGCAAGTCCGATCAGATAACTCGTAAGCAGAATAACACAATACTTGATTAATTTAATCATAATAAGCAACAAGTTTGATAATATAACAGAACAGGTTTTATATCTAGAAAAAAGAATAGCACATTTTGAAAATAAACCAATTAGCATTGCCCCTCAAAAATTAGAACAAGAATTGTTAAGTAAACTTAGTCAGTTAAAATATTTTATGTAGACAAAAGAAAGACAGAGATCTTTAATAGCTTTAACTCAGATTAGACAAAATAGAAAGTTTGAGGTTTAGTTTACAAGATATAGCATACTAGAAGCTAGGGTATTAAGTGTAATTGGTACATATAAGTGTAAGTAGATTGCACCACATAGAAATATAGCCTAAACCAATCATAGTGGTCCTAGACATTCTGTAGCATCACTCTAATTGTTCCTAGTGGGGCACATCAGTTTACAACCTTATAAATGCATGATGGAAATGGAAAGCGAGGAAGAGATAATGAAATCAAGGAGTTCAATTTTGTTCAGTTAATTTGGTCCGATTTGGCACTAATTTTACCACTAAATTGGTTTACACGGTTTTGAAATCGTGTAACCAAAACTGGACCAAATAACTTCAGTGTTGGTCTAGTTAAGTTTATTCGATTTGATTCAATACACTCGGTTTATTCAGTTTTGAGCCGTATATAATAAAGATCTAAGATAAATACAAATAAGGGCAAAGTACAGATTACCTCCCTAAGGTTTGGACGTTTGGCAGATAACCTCCCTGACGTTAACTAATGACCACATAACCCCCTATGATTTTGGAGTAAACTGCAACCGCTAGGTTTTCCATCCAAACTAACGGAAGGTGTAACACACACCCCTATTGTGGGAGTGAGAATGGAAAAAAAAAATTAAAAATCACACCGAAAAAATACTGGAATTGCTTAGAAAAAAAAATTACTGGAATTGATTTTTTTTTGTTACTTTATTTAATTTTTTTTTTCCATTCTCACTCTCACAATGGGGGTGTGTGTTACACCTTCCGTTAGTTTGGATGGAAAACCTAACGGTTGCAGTTTACTCCAAAACCATAGGGGGGTTATGTGGTCATTAATTAACGTCAGGGAGGTTATTTGCCAAATGTCCAAACCTCAGGGAGGTAATCAGTACTTTGCCCTACAAATAAATAATGTAGGGAGATACTCCCGAATAGGCATAACTATTGGCCGAACACGTGATATATAGGATCCGTGTAATGGAAACGTAGTGGTGAGCAGATGCTTAAGACCAACGATGGGAAAGGCCACCGGACCGGTTAGTCTGATCGGTACAGATTGACCGGAGACATGAGAAGTCATTAAAAGGTACCATCTATTCGGTAGTAATGGCCCAGAGGACATGAGAAGTCATTAATAATACTATCTGTTCGGCAATGCGAATGCCGGACAAATAAAATTCTCTAAAGAAACATGGCCTTAAGAGATAAGGCATTGGGAATACTCCAGAAGAAGGGCCGGATATCCGGTCAGGATAAGTAAGAAGACAGTCCTGTAGACACCTCCCAAGCGGGGCATCGCCATACAGATTGATCACGTTGTTTTTGCTCGATTGGTTGCTCATTTCATAAACCAAAATCATGGACATTCCCATAGCTAGGATCATCGCCACATGATAACGATTATCATCAAATAGAGTCGCCACCCAGTTTATTAAAACTGGGAAAATAGATAGAGATTCTGGATACGGGAGCCAAAAAGTACAATAAGGGGAAGGTGTTAGGCACCCCTCTTTGCCCAGTCGTGAGACTGGCCCATAATCATTCAACATAAGACGTATAGATGATTTGTTTAATTCCAACACGTAGTCTGTTTAGTAATTCCTTTAAACAGTAAGCAAAGTGAGCCAGTGCGATAATTGAAGCATGCATTAAAAAGCAGATAAAACAAACAAAATGTCCCAGGGAGATGGATCCCGCGGCCGGTGAATTGATCTCACGGCCGAGGGATCCTCCTGGTTTGATGTACCGGCCGAGGGATCGAAGCCCCGGTCGGTGTTCTTCCTCACACCAGACAGAAAGATTTAACAGGAAATCAAAACGCTACGATTAGTAAAAAGGGACAGTAAATAAGGCAAACCAGAGGCCGTTGGGCCTCACCATCTTGATCCCTCAGTTGCTTGATTGCTTTAGATTGGGCGTGATCGATTGATTGCTTGATCGAGAACCCTAGGGTTAGGGTTTAAACTTCGGGGTTTGATCGCCGGATTAGCGGCTACCTTCGGAAGGTTAGGGCTTTTGGAGTATGGGATTGAGGGAGTATTTGTGCAGAGTTTCGAGGTTTGATTGAGTGTGTAGGTATCTCAATTTCTTATTTTTTATTTCGGAGCCCGAAGGCCCCTTTATATAGGCATAGGGATGACTCACTTCGGCCATTCAAATCATGAGATGGCAATTGCAATTGCAATGCATCTCTAACTCTACGTCGTGATCTCCGAACGTAGCCCGAACGCATCGGAAATGTAGTGTAGTTGGATCAAACCAAACGTCTGACAGAACGTTCCAGAGTCTGGAAAAAGGTCGATCTGGCGGCCGAGCAATAGATCACACGGCCGAGGAATGGATGTCTCGGCCGAAGGATAGATCTTGCGGTCGAGGAATTGATCTCTCAGGGAGATTTTGCTGGCAACAGGTTGCTCGGGTGAGGGATTGATGTTATGGCCGTTAGATCGATATCACGGCCGTCGGATGAATTCTCCTAGGCTTCTGTATTTCTGTCTGAAAGGCTGTATGGCTTTGAATTGGGTCCTCTAAGTGGTCAAAGTTCTCACCGAAAGTCCTAAGGTCCTCAAAGAAGCAATCATCAATCATTATATCCACTTCATCATCGGGATTGTCCCAAGGTGGGACTTGAAATAATCGTTAGGCCAAATTGGGGTGTCTACAGATGCCCCTCTTTGACTGAACTCAGACGGATCGCGAGACATGTTTGAGTAAGAGTCAAAGCTGTAAAAAGCAACTCAATTTGGTCCAACCACTATTCCAAGGGGTTTTCAAAAAAGGTTTTGTTATGGTCGGGCCGGGAGGCTGCCTACGTATTCCACAAGGGAAATTCAGACCAATCGTAGTTCGGGCAATAAAGAAAAGTAAAAAGTTTGGAGGGTTAGAGACAGAAGACGTACCTTAGGGCTTAAAAAGCCGTAGTGTGACGTACCTAGACTGAGCCAGGGTTTTGGCGGAAGATAGTTGAAGGAGCGCGGGGCTACCTGGGGAGTTTTTGCGGAGAGCTTCCTTAGTTATTTTGGGGTAGATCAGTACACTGCAGGTGCGTTTGCTTTTCTTGATCATCCTTACTTTGACTGAAAGGAGTTCGGTAGAGTAGCCTATCCTTGCGAATGAGCTGGAAGGGATTGATGTAATGGGGTGGAATCCAAACCACCTACTGGGGATGAATTGGACGCCGGCTTGTTTTTGAGATGGGGGGCGCAGGGCCAGTAACTGTAGCACGGAGCTTTGGTGATGAGGGAACCGAGGCACGGAGCCGGTTGTAGTCATGAGGCGAGAGCCTGAAGAGAGATGGAATTGAGGCGTGGAGCCTATTGCAGTCTTGAGGCGAAGGCCTAAGGAGATTGGATAGGACCGAAGCGCGGAGCTGGTGTTGATCGTAAGGCGAGAGCCTGAGGTGATTGATAGGACCGAAGCGCGAAGCTGGTGTTGGTCATAAGGCGAGAGCCTGAGGTGACTAGATTGAGGCGTGGAGCCTGCTGCGGTTATGAGGCGAAGGCCTGAGGTGAGCTTAGAGCTTGGAGCTTGATGGGACCAAAGCGCGGAGCTGGTGTTGATGAGAGTCTGTGGTGTCAGAGCTTTGAGCTTGACGTGATGAACCGAAGCGCGGAGCTGGTATAAGGCAAGGGCCTGAGGTGTCAGAGCTTTGAGCTTGACGTGATGAACCGAAGCGCAGAGCTGGTATAAGGCAAGAGCCCGAGGTGTCAGAGCTTTGAGCTTGACGTGGTGAACCGAAGCGTAGAGCTGGTTGTATTCTGATGGTCTGTGCACGGAGCTTTCTCATCATAAGTGTTGATGTGGAGCCAAAGGATCGAGGCGTTGGGCCGATCAATAAAACCGAGGCATAGAGCCGGTTGATTGGCAGGATTGACCTGTTTCATGAGAGATATGCAGAGTGTATATGTGCGATGATGGTTGTTAGATGTGAACAGATATGATGATGTAGACTCGATGTGAAAATGTTGATGCAAATGTGCACGGGCCCGTGCGTGTGTGTTTGTTTTAAGCTTAGAGCTTCTAAGTTCCGGACTTGAGCATTCAGAGCGTAGAGCTCGAGCATTCGGACGGCAGAATCCGAGCATTCAAAGTACAGGCTTTGAGCGTCCAGTACGCAGTGGTTGGGCATCCAAGCGTAGAGCTTGAGCATTCAAGTGTATAACTTGAGCATCCAGTACACAGTGGTTGGGCATCCAAGCGTAGAGCTTGAGCATTCAAAAATGTTAGATTTTTGAGCATTCAGGCGTAGAGCCTGAGAATAGATGTCTTGATTGATGGGACGGCTTAGAGCCTGTCGCTTGTTTACGGCTTCGAGCCAGTTGAGATAATGGGCTTGGAGCCGCTGAGTTGTGATAACAGGCGTAGAGCCCGTCGATAATGGGCTTCGAGCCACTGAGATTGGTTGTTATGGCTTTGAGCCAGCTGAGATGATAGATACAGGCTTCGAGCCTGTTGAAGTAATGGGCGCAGAGCCGCTGAGATTGGTTGTTATGGCTTCGAGCCTGTTGAAATGGTGGGCTTAGAGCCGCTGAGTTGTGATAACGAGCGTAGAGCTGCTGAGTCGAGGGCTTGGAGCCGCTGAATTGTGATAAAGGGCGTAGAGCCTGTCGATAATGGGCTTAGAGCCGCTAAGATGGTTGCTATGGCTTCGAGCCAGTTGAGATAGCGGGCTCGGAGCTGCTGAGTTGTGTAGAGATGATAGGCACAGGGCCGCTGAATTGATACAGGCTTCGAGCCGCTGAGTGAATTGATATGGGCACGGAGCTGCCAGGTGTCTTGTTTTGCCGTAGTGGGAGCTTCGGTCAGTAGTTCGTGGAGAGAGATTTTCCTCATGCTTGGGGATGCCCCCAAGGCTAATTTTGATTACATTGTATTGGCTCGGGGATGCCCCCAAGGCTACTTTGGTTGACCGAGGACTTAGAAGTCTGTAATCGCTTGAGTTGGTGGACTGAGCAAAAATCCAGAAGGGCCAGGAGATCGATCTCTCGGCCGAGGTATTGATGTATCGGCCGAGGAAACGATGTCTCGGCCGCTTAATCGCTCCATTTCCAGGGGCCTATAAAAGGCCACGACCTCAGCCGTTCGTCTCACTTTCCTTTCTTCTTTCTCCGTTCCTTCCGTCCGAAGCTTCCATCGAAGACCCCACCCCCCCCCCCCCCCCCCCCCCCCCCCTTTTCACTTCTCCTTGTTTCCGACAGCTCCGGGCCGTGGGTGATATGCTGACATGGTTAGCGTGCGCGGAGGGAGGCCGCGTTCGCTTTTGGGCCTGTCTTGACGCTTGATCACGGACCCTCGCATGGGTATGCTTGATTAGGGGCCCTCGCATGGGTGACTTGTTTCCATGACACGGAGCTCCTGGTGTGGCGGTGGTACGCGGTGTGGTGGTTTTTCTGGGCCATGTGGTGTCTCTTTTGCACCATAGTACTCCTCCGGTATACACCGTCCCAGGGGTGTCCTCTCCTTTTTTGCAGCTGGTCTCTTTTGTTCGGACCACCAGAGGGTTCGACATCCTCTTTTGCTCCCCTTTTGTTTGTTTGTTTGTTTGTTTGTTTGTTTGTTTTTTTTGTTCCTGCAAAGGTTAGTTCGACAGGAAATCGATGTATAGTTTGTTTTAGGAAATGTGAGATGATCCACCTTGTGATGTAAAAAGCTTTCGATATATGAAATAAAAACCTTTTGCTCTGCTGTTGTGATTGTGTACGCTATGTTACGTTGTTTACGTGTGATACTCTCGTTAATCCAACGAAACGAACTGAACCGTGGGAACAGTCTGTAAAATAGCCGTTCTGGCGGCTGACCAAATGGTTACGCGGCCGAAACTTCAATCTGGCGGCCGAGGGATCGTTTGGTTTGCCTGGGTTTGACTTGTAGGTCAACCCTATCATCTACGGGCCGGTGGATTGATCCCACGGCCGTCTTATCGAAGTACCGGCCGAGAGACCGACTAAATTTCCAAGGATTAAGAATCCGATTCCGATTCGAACTAAGACTCGACCTAGTCCTATAAGTACGCGTTCTACGAACCCGATAGCATTGTCAGCAGCAATTTCCTTGCACATGGCACAACCAATCCTTGATCAGTGGTTGGATTCCTTTAATGGCCTTGACCGTCTGCACTTTAAGTCCTTTGGCATGGACTTCCTCTTTTCCCTTCGTCACATTCCCGTGAATTTTGCCTTCCTTAGGGCAGCCGCTAGTTTGTGGGACCCTGATTTTCACGTCTTTCGCTTTAAGAGAGAGGAGTTGTGTCCTACTATCGAGGAATTTGCGGCCATTATGGGCCATTCAGACAGGGAAAGTTTTGTTGCCCCTAATCCCTTATTCAACCGGGGTGATCTCCTGAAGGATTTACTCCAAGTTCAGAAACATGAAGTTAAATTCTTCCTAATGAAAGGAAGGCTGGAGATTCTGCAATTTATTCAGCGTTTCGGTACAGCTGAGGCCCATCGCCAAGTTTCCCTACAGAAGTCGTGCTTTCATGCATTGTGCATTTGTCTCCTTCATTACTACTTGCTTGGCCCTTCCTCTGGTCATTCTGATCCTATATTGCTTAACCTTGCTCAGCAAATTGGAAACCGTGTGGGTTTTGCTGGCTTAGTGTTGGCAGAGACCTTGATGGGTCTAGATGTGATGAAGGGTAGTCCTACAGCCCAGTTCTCAGGCAGTCCCTTGCTATTACAGGTTCGCTCTTTCATTTGTCAAATTTATCTTTTCACTCATCACTCTTTTGTTTTGACTCACATGTTCTCTCAGCTCATAATTTTCCATTTTTCTCTAGGTATGTGTGGGCAGCGTGCCCTTGGAAAAAGGATTCCGTTCCTTTCGCCATTGCGGCCCTTTTTTGAAAATCGAGGGAGCGCGAGCGCCGGTGGCAAGCGCTCAAAAATACAGAGTCGCCACTTGAGTTTTGAAGGTCCGACACTCAAGGAACCGTATTTCGAAGCACCTGCCGCGCTTTGTTTGAAAAAGTGAAGGAAACCAGTCCGTCATAACCATATCTGGGTTCGGGAGCCAGGTTACGAGAGGGGAAGGGTTTTATGGCACCCCTCTCGCCCAATCCGGAGATCGGTCTCTACTTAGGCGTTTTTATGAAAACATTTGTGATTCTTCCTCTTTTAATTGATTTTAGCCAATTAGGGCGGGGGAACAGTTAATCGGGGATTAAAACTGTAACAGTTTGCAGGATGTGATCAAATAGTGGCATGGATGGACAGCATGATGAAAAATAAACGGAACGATCTTGAAACAGCGATCAGAGGCCAAAACCAGGCTCGGGGCAGATTTGTCCTGCACGATGACCAACTTGCATGCCTGAAAAGATCTGTATGCAAGTCAACCATCGCGCGAGACACACTGACTCTCGCGCGAGTATTGTCATCTCATCACAATCCCAAAATCATCCCCTTCTGGGCTCTGGAAGGACCAGTGCACACCCAGGAAGCAAACCAAGCAGTTTATAAGAAGACTGTAAAATACTAATTATTACACAATACTCCAAGCAGGAGCCAAATAAGATGAAACACAACCCCTAAACAGTGGGGGTATCAAAACAGAGGCCAAGGGCCTAGTTGCCCATGCAAGGGCTATTCATGGAAATCACAGGACTGTCGCGCGACAGAGACTGAGTCTCGCGCGACACTCCTGACTGGACTTCCAGGAATTGCTTTACATGTTTGGGGTCCTGAGACAGATTCAGGGGATCCCAAAGGCATTCCAAACTATTTAGAGCGAATAAAATAGCTACTGTATTTTGTTTTTGCATGCATCACAGTGACCTAAAAATCAAAATGAGGTACAACAGGCATGAAGACATTGCAAAATAGAAAAGGGCTAGCCTCCCTTCCCCACGAGGTCCATTCTCTTGCTGACACGAGTGTCGCGCGAGCATAGGGGACCATCGCGCGAGGGTGTAGCAGCCACGAATTCTTGTAACTTTGCTGGCTTTAGGACCAGGACATGGTATTGATTACCAGCCTTGGTCCTGTCAGCCCCCCCTCAGGGATCAAAACAGAAACAGCTTAAACATTATACCTTTGCTTGGAAAGGGTTTGGGAGTAGATTGGATGGATTGGTGTGACTTTGCTACCAAGAGTGTATGAACACCCTGAGTTCAGAAGTTTAGGAAGTGGTTTGAGGGTTAGGAACTTTGTGCTAGCTAGTGTGGAGCTTGTGGAATGACTAATGAATTCCTTAAGCAAATTTTGGAAACCTTAACATGGAAGACCAATGGGGGTATTTATAGGGGGAATGTAAGGACTAGTTCCCAACTGAGGCTGCTCGGGAAGCGTGGATGAAGACTTGCAGAGGTGATTGGATTCAATGGGTTTGCCCCTGGTATGGTATCGAGAGCATGACCGCGAGTACCATGAACCACTTTGGTGTAGCAATGATTGGCATTACTCGAGTCTTTTTCTACTTCCCTGCTCGCTTTCAAAGACAGTTTGGGGCTGAACAAGCCGCAATCTTGGGTGACCCTGAGTACATTGCCTCTAAGATCCATGATGCCAACTTCCGTCGCAATATGCTTCGTCTTTGGCCAAATAGAGTGATGTAGGAGGTTGCTGAGAACTTCGTTGCCAAGCTATCGGGTTCTTACAAACGCTGGTTGAAGAAAAACCTTTTGGAGGGTAGTAGTGCAAAGAGAAGGAAGACCTAGAGATCGACGCTTTGCTTATGTTTTTCAAAAGATGTTTGTTTGATTCTAGCTTTCATGGATTAAGAATTGTTTAGGTTTGCTTTGTTCTCTCTCTTTGGAAATAATAAAACATTTGGTCGTTTTATTTGAAGATGTTATTGCCATGATTTGATGGTGAACATGCTTTAGGATAGATCTAGAAATTTCGGAAGTGATGATGATAGCAGTGGCCGAATCTCAAACTTTAGAGATTGCCTACGTATCCCATGGAGGGAATCAGGCCATAAACGTAGTTCCAACAAAGGGGATTTGTTTAGTTAGGGTCCACTCGGGTATTTTCCTCTCCTTTTGTGCTCTAAATTTTGCCTAAAAACCGCCCTTGCGGGTTTTCGGTCTAGCGAGTGTTTTATTTATGCCTTAGTTTTTGCCTAAGCCGCCCTTTCGGGTTTTCGACCTAGCAGGCTGCTCTAATTTTTGCTTGGATCCGCCCACCCTTGTAGTTTTCGGTCCAACGAGCATCTCTCATGGGTAATACTTCCTTAGCTTGTCAACGTTGACTGGCGTTGCGAATTCCATTCCATCCAAGTCTGCAATGTATGCTGCTCCTCCAGAAAGTATGCGTTTGATAAGGTAGGGGCCTCCCCAGTTTGGTCTAAACTTGCCCCTTGGGTCCGAGTCGTGGCGACGAATCGCTTTGAGCACCATGTCTCCTACCTTGACGTCCCTAGGTTTCTCTTTTTTGTTGAACGCTCGTGCAATGCGGCGTTGATACCCTTGTACATGGTATAAAGCCCTCAGTCTCCTTTCGTCTAGTAGTGCCAACTCGTCGTAGCGGTTTTGAACCCAGTCTTCTTCGATCATTCCAGTCTCAGCTAGAACTCTCAATGAAGGTAACTCCAGTTCAATAGGCAAGACAGCTTCCATTCCATAGACCAGAGAGTAGGGAGTGGCCCCAGTTGAAGTCCTTTCAGTTGTTCGATATCCCCATAGCGCCAGAGGTAGCATTTCCGGCCAGTCTGTGTAGGTGTCGGTAGTCTTCCGCAGAATCCTCTTGACATTCTTGTTTGCAGCCTCAACTGCTCCATTAGTTTGAGGTCGGTAAGTAGATGACCGATGATTTTGTATCCCAAATTCAGCGAAAAGCTTCTTTGTCGCCCCCTTGAAGTGCGATCCATTGTCACAGACGAACTCGTGAGGTACACCATATCGATAGATGATATTAGTGCGAATAAATTTGGCCACATGAGTGGCTTTGAGAGTAGCATAAGAGGCTGCTTCTACCCACTTGGTGAAATAGTCGATAGCCACCAGGATGAACTGATGTTTGTATTTCCCCTTTGGATTTATACTCCCAATAACGTCTATCCCCCAGGTGGAGAATGGCCAGGGGGATGTCATGCTGTACAGTTCTGTAGGGGGAATACGCATACGATCAGCGTGAGTTTGGCATTTGTAACATCGGCGGACATAATCAGCGCAGTCGGCTTCCATTGTAGTCCAGTAATATCCCTGACGCAGGATCTTCTTTGCCATCGTTGCCCCATTCATGTGTGGCCCACAAATTCCTTCATGTATTTAATTCCTCCATTACCGTGTGGCTGTCCTCCGTTGCGACGCAAAGTTGACTTGGACCCAAGTGTGCCCTTCGGTATAATGCTCCTCCACAGATTATAAATCGGGCGGCAAACTTCCGCAGAGCCGTTTTGTCCTTCGAGGTGGCCTCGGATGGGTATTCTCCTTTTTCCAGGAATTCCTTCACGTCTTCGTACCATGGCTTACCATCGTCTTCACCTTCCTCGGTAAAGGTACACTCACATGCTGGTTTAACCTTTTGTTCGATCATGAGAGGCCGCATTGTGAATCCCAGGGGTATTTCGACCATAGACGCCAACGTCGCCAGTGCATCTGCAAATCTATTGCTCACTCGAGGAGTGTGTGTGAAAATAACAGAATCGAACTGTGGAATTAGATCTTCCAGCACAGAGTGATATAGCTTTAGTGTATCTTCCTTGACCTTCCAGTCTCCTCTGGCTTGAGATACTACCAGATTTGAATCCCCAGTGACTTCTACCCTTTTTGCTCCTAGCTCCAGGGCTGCCTCCATTCCAGCAATACAAGCCTCGTATTCAGCTTGGTTGTTAGTGACTTCAAACCTTAGCTTATATGACAAAGGGATGTGAGAGTCGTTTGGGGAAACTAGCAATACCCCTATGCCATATCCACATTGGTTTGATGCTCCATCAAAGTAAAGTTGCCAGGTGTCGTCTAAGAGACATAAGATATCCTCGTCGGGGAACATAAAGTCCTCTGCCTCGGCCTCTGTCACAGGGTGATCCGCCAAGAATTCTGCCACAGCTCTTCCTTTTACTGATTTCCTTGTCATGTATTTGAGGTCGAACTCTGCTAACAGCAATAACCACCTAGCTAGCTTTCCGATAAGTGCTGGCTTTTCGAAAAGATACTTGATTGGGTCTAAACAAGAGACCAGCACCACCGGATGTGCTAACAGGTAGTGCCTCAGTTTCTTTGTGGCCCATACTAGCCCCCAACAGGTTTTCTCGAGGGGAGTGTACCTTGTCTCATAATCCATCATTTTCTTGCTGAGGTAGTATATGGCGCACTCTACCTTGGCGTCGTTTTCTTGTGCTAGCATACATCCCATGGACGTGTCTGTTACTGAGAGATACAGAATTAATGGCTTCCCAGGGATGGGTGGCGATAGTACAGGTGGGTTCTGAAGGTATTCCTTGATTGCCTCGAACGCTTGCTGACAGTCTTGGCTCCATTCAAAATCCGTACCTTTCTTCAGTAGCTTGAAAAGAGGTTCACAGGTGGTTGTGAGCTTGGAAATGAACCTGCTGATGAACTGTACCTTCCCTAAGAAACTCCTTACTTCCTTCTCTGTCCTAGGCGGTGATATCTCCATGATAGCCTGTATCTTGGAAGGATCTACCTCGATTCCTCTTTGAGTGATGAGGAAACCCAACATCTTTCCAGCTGTTACTCCAAAAGTGCATTTTTGAGGGTTAAGACGCAGCTTATAATTCCTAATCCTCTCGAAGAACTTTTGGAGTGCTCCATAGTGTCCTTCCCTTTCCTTTGATTTGATTATCATATCGTCGACATACACCTCGACCTCTTTGTGCATCATGTCGTGCAATAATGTTGTGGCCATCCTCTGGTAAGTGGCTCCAACATTCTTCAACCCAAACGGCATTACTCGGTAGCAGTAAGTTCCCCAAGGCGTAGTGAATGTAGTTTTCTCTCTATCCTCAGGGGACATAAGGATTTGGTTATACCCAGAGAATCCATCCATGAAGGATAGCAATGCATGGCCTGCGGTGTTATCTATTAGCTCGTCTATGTGAGGTAATGGGAAGTCATCTTTTGGACTGGCTTTGTTGAGATCTCGGAAATCTACGCAGACCCTGATTCCTCTAGTTTTCTTTGGTACGGGAACGATGTTTGCTACCCATTGTGGATATTCGGTGACTATGAGAAAACCGGCGTTGATTTGTTTAGTGACTTCTTCTTTTATCTTTAGGACCCAATCAGGGCGCATACGTCTCAGTTTTTGTTTAACTGGTTTTGCATCAGAATGAAGAGGAATTTTATGTTGAACAATTTCAGGGTCTATTCCAGGCATGTCCTCGTAAGACCAGGCAAAAACATCTTTGTATTCTTTTAGCAAAAGGATTAGTTTTTCACTTTCTTGAGGGGATAGTGCGGCACCAATTTTAACTATTTTGGGCTCGTTTTCAGAGCCTATGTTTGCTGTGATTATCTCCTCAGAAAAAGGTTTAGCGTGCCTTTCCTCTTCTCTCTCGATGAATTCTAGAATTTCTTTTGGAATTTCTTTCTCAAAATTTGGTTTGTCGGAATCCACACAATTGATCATAGGCAAAGTGAAATACTCTAAATCTTCCTTCTCATTGCTAAATTTATCAAAAGACATTTCAGAGTCGAACTCAAAGTAAATGCTATGCCTTGGTACTTTGACCGGGTTTTCCTTACTAGACTTAGTAGTTTCAAAGGATGAAAAGCTTGACTCGGACTGAGTCGACTCGGAGTCGGAATCGGAATCAGAACTAAGATCAGAATTAGCGCTTTTCATTTTGTATTTTAGAGTGTGTTCCACGGTCCAGTTGGGGTAAGCCCCTTTTTCAGCATCCACAATCAGCTCAGAGTAGTCTTTTTCATCGCCAAGGTCGATCACCAGTACTTCACTGTCACCTTGATTCACACTTTCATCATTGTCACCCTGCAAGTCTTGGAGGGCCATTTGATTTGCTATTGCTGTTATTTCCTCCAATTGAGCTTCAACCTCGGCTTCGTCGCTGTTGTCGACCCGTCGTGTGCCAACAAAACCCCACCAATTACCAAAGCTGTCTATGATGGGGTGGATCACCCTTATTTCATTGTTGGTGACCCCTTCATCAAAGAGCAGGTTTAGTGATATCTCGTCTAGTGGGTCATTGTCGACAGCCTCTTTTGCCTCTTCAGTTTCGAGGTTGTTGACCTTGTCTATTGGCCAATAATCATCGGTAGGTGCATAAGGGTCATAAAAGTAGATTGGAACCCTGCGAAGCCCTTCTTCTTCAATCAGGTCTTCTACCTCTTCCTCATAAACTGTTCCAGCGAACATGACATGATTGTCTTCAATGATAGCCACCATAGGTTTTGGTTGATCTACTGGAGTGATGTATTCAGAGGGGTTGAAATCTTCAACAGCAAAGTGGAGCGGGCCAGACAGCTTGGTGACAACTTGAAAGTGCGAATCAGACGTGAACAATGATGCAATCATTTTTCCTGAAAAAGGTTTTTGCTTTAGTCAGGTTGATTAATCTTACCTATTGTTTATTTGACTTAGAGAGATTCCTAAGGTTTAACCTGTAAAAGAGAAACTTTACAACATACACATATACAATAGGTGTGAGGAAGAACTTGGAAATAAAATGCAAGCAGGTTCCTAGCCTGTAGGTTCCTGTCTTAGCTTGATAAGTTCTATGGCTTTCTAAAACATGCGAGGTTTTGGTAGTCTCAGGGTGCTCCGTTGTCAAAGGGCACCAATCCTCTCACCAGCCCATTATAGGCGGTGATTGGGTGATTTCCTTTTTGATATACCACTAGGTACGAGTGACTGTGGAGTTTGCTGGAACCCCCAACATAACCCGTGTCATGCCGGGATATCAGGTGAACTCAACGGGTTGCCCGCTCGATGCATATGATAAATGAATTAGACAAGGCATGTATTAGTCTTATGTTGAACTTTTTGGTTATGGCTCTCAAATCCCCAGCAGAGTCGCCAAAAACTGTAGACACCTCCCAAGCGGGGCATCGCCATACAGATTGATCACGTTGTTTTTGCTCAATTGGTTGCTCATTTCATAAACCAAAATCATGGACATTCCCATGGCTAGGAACATCGCCACATGATAACGATTATCATCAAATAGAGTCGCCACCCAGTTTATTAAAACTGGGAAAATAGATAGAGATTCTGGATACGGGAGCCAAAAAGTACAATAAGGGGAAGGTGTTAGGCACCCCTCTTTGCCCAGTCGTGAGACTGGCCCATAATCATTCAACATAAGACGTATAGATGCTTTGTTTAATTCCAACACGTAGTCTGTTTAGTAATTCCTTTAAACAGTAAGCAAAGTGAGCCAGTGCGATAATTGAAGCATGCATTAAAAAGCAGATAAAACAAACAAAATGTCCCAGGGAGATGGATCCCGCGGCCGGTGAATTGATCTCACGGCCGAGGGATCCTCCTGGTTTGATGTACCGGCCGAGGGATCGAAGCCCCGGTCGGTGTTCTTCCTCACACCAGACAGAAAGATTTAACAGGAAATCAAAACGCTACGATTAGTAAAAAGGGACAGTAAATAAGGCAAACCAGAGGCCGTTGGGCCTCACCACCTTGATCCCTCAGTTGCTTGATTGCTTTGGATTGGGCGTGATCGATTGATTGCTTGATCGAGAACCCTAGGGTTAGGGTTTGAACTTCGGGGTTTGATCGCCGGATTAGCGGCTACCTTCGGAAGGTTAGGGCTTTTGGAGTATGGGATTGAGGGAGTATTTGTGCAGAGTTTCGAGGTTTGATTGAGTGTGTAGGTATCTCAATTTCTTGTTTTTTATTTCGGAGCCCGAAGGCCCCTTTATATAGGCATAGGGATGACTCACTTTGGCCAATCAAATCATGAGATGGCAATTGCAATTGCAATGCATCTCTAACTCTACGTCGTGATCTCCGAACGTAGCCCGAACGCATCGGAAAGGTAGTGTAGTTGGATCAAACCAAACGTCTGACAGAACGTTCCAGAGTCTGGAAAAAGGTCGATCTGGCGGCCGAGCAATAGATCACACGGCCGAGGAATGGATGTCTCGGCCGAAGGATAGATCTTGCGGCCGAGGAATTGATCTCTCAGGGAGATTTTGCTGGCAACAGGTTGCTCGGGTGAGGGATTGATGTTATGGCCGTTAGATCGATATCACGACCGTCAGATGGATTCTCCTAGGCTTCTGTATTTCTGTCTGAAAGGCTGTATGGCTTTGAATTGGGTCCTCTAAGTGGTCAAAGTTCTCACCGAAAGTCCTAAGGTCCTCAAAGAAGCAATCATCAATCATTATATCCACTTCATCATCGGGATTGTCCCAAGGTGGGACTTGAAATAATCGTTAGGCCAAATTGGGGTGTCTACAAGTCCTGTTATGGAACGAGTTCCAGAATAGGAAGAGTTCTTATGAGTTGGGGATCTCGGCTGATTGGGCAGGAGGACTCCCGAAAAGGCCAGGTTTACTATACGAGACATGAGACCCAGGCAATAAAGATGCTTGGAAAGCAAGCATGCTCATATCTATAAATACGAGGTAAACCTAGAGGCAAAAGGTACGCAATAAGTGGCATTCGTTCCATACTTTCCCATAAAAATTAAGGTTTTGTAGAGTACGAGATACTAACTTTGGCATCGGAGGGCCTTTGCCACGAGAGGCAAAGGTGCACTCACCCCTTATTTGTTTTGCAGATTAGGGTTCCGGCGAAGACGTTAGGATCCTGATCGAATAGCCTGGGAAGCTGCTGCATACCGGTGCTGTTTTAGGTACTGTACGTTTTTTCTACCTACAATTGGCGCTGTCTGTGGGAAACGAACGAGTTCCCTTAGAAAAACGACCATGGTGGAAGTAGATCCTTTCACACCGCTCACTGAGAGGAACCAGGCTGGTGGGGGTGAAGATAAATCCCCACAAGGTGCTCCGAAAAAGCCTACTGGTGGGCATGGTAGAAGAACGACAAGTTGAGACAATCCTCTAACCATCCACGATGACTCCAAGAATAAGGAGGGCAGAACGGCTACAGGCTCTACGTGAAGGAGCAGATCCCACCATAAGGGAGAATCGGTAGCGCATTCGAGGAGTTTGCATAATAATGAGGACGTCCTCGATAAAAAGAGGCAAGAAATCGAAGAGTATGCTCGATTAATTAAAAAACGAGAACATGAGATTCGACAGTTAGAGCGGATCCAAGAGCACCCCAAGGATTCTGGACTTTCACGAGGACATTCCAGAGGAGATAAAGGGGCTATGGTCAAATACAGAACACCTCTTTCACACAGAAGAAGCAGAAGTAGAAGTTATTCTCCAAAGCGAAAGAGGGCTTCTTCACGAAAGAGAAGAAGTAGAAGTCCAAGCAGAAATCTAATTGAGAAATACACCCGTATACCAGCATGTCATGATCGTCGACGAGCCCGATGATGGTCACCCTTGGTATTATGACATTTGGAGATTTGTGGAAAGGGGGATGTATCCCCCTGAGGTTAGCAAGAAAGACAGAATCGCTCTTCAGAGAATAGCAGCTCGGTACATCATCTGTGGAGGAAATCTATACCGAAGGTCTCACTGTGGTATGCACAAGCTATGTATCCATGGTGCGGAAGAAAGAAGGGTAAGATAAACAACGAATGGACATCTGGGACTACCCAGACTGATGCTTCCTTGAGTTGACCAATCTGAGCCTTGAAATTTCAACTTTATGACAGTATTTTGTCGTTTAGTTATATAAGTGTTGTCGCATGAGCATGATTACTTGATGCATGATCTTCGTTGACTTGTGTTGTAAATTTCGGGATGAAATTTCTTTAAGGAGGATAAATTTCTTTAAGGACGAAATTACTTGATGCATGATTACTTGATGCATTATTTTGTCGTTTAGTTATATAGTTATATCAGTTGCTTGATTGCTTTGGATTGGGCGTGGTTGACTGATTGCTTGATTGAAAACCCTAGGGTTAGGGTTTGAACTTCGGGGTTTGATCGCCGGATTGACGGCTGCCTTCGGGAGGTTAGGGCTTTTGAAGAGTGGGTTTGAGAGAGTATTTGTGCAGAGTTTCAAGGCTTGAGAGAGTGTGTACTCTGATAATTTTCTGTGTATTTTCGGAGTCCAAAGGCCCTTTATATAGGCAATTGGTGACTCACTCCGACCAATCAAATGGCACGATTGCAATTGCAATTGCAATGCATCTCTAACTCTACGTCGTAATCTCTGAGCGTAGCCCGAACGCATCGGGAAGGTAGTGTAATCGGATCAAACGTCTGACAGAACACGTTCCAGAGTCTGGGAAAAGGTCGATCTGGCGGCCGAGTAAAGGATATCACGGCCGAGGAATGGATGTATCGGCCGAAGGATAGATCTTATGGCCGAGGGATTGATCTCTTTGGGAGATTTTGCTAGCAACAGGTTGCTCGGGTGAGGAAATGATATTAGGGCCGTGGGATCGATGTCACGGCCGACAGATGGATTCTCCTAGGCTTCTGTATTTCTGTCTGAAAGGCTGTATGGCTTTGATTGGGTTCTCTAAGTGGCTCAAAGTTCTTACCGAAAGTCCTAAGGTTCTCAAGGAAGCAATTAGCAATCACTGTATCCATTTCATCATCGGGATGGTCCCAAGGTGGGACTTGAAATAATCGTTAGGCCAAATTGGGGTGTCTACAGATGCCCCTCTTTGACTGAACTCAGACGGATCGCGAGACATGTTTGAGTAAGAGTCAAAGCTGTAAAAAGCAACTCAATTTGGTCCAACCACTATTCCAAGGGGTTTTTTGAAAAAGGTTTTGTTATGGTCGGGCCGGGAGGCTGCCTACGTATTCCACAAGGGAAATTCAGACCAATCGTAGTTCGGGCAATAAAGAAAAAGTAAAAGTTTGGAGGGGTTAGAGACAGAAGACGTACCTTAGGGCTTAAAAAGCCGTAGTGCGACGTACCTAGACTGAGCCAGGGTTTTGGCGGAAGATAGTTGAAGGAGCGCAGGGCTACCTGGGGAATTTTTGCGTAGAGCTTCCTTAGTATTTTGGGGTAGATCAGTACACGGCAGGTGCGTTTGCTTTTCTTGATCATCCTTACTTTGACTGAAAGGAGCTCGGTAGAGTAGCCTATCCTTGCGAATGAGCTGGAAGGAATTGATGTAATGGGGTGGAATCCGAACCATCTGTTGGGGATGAATCGGACGCAGTTTGTTTTTGAGATATGGGGGGCACAGGGCCCGTATCTAGAGCATGGAGCTTTGGTGATGAGGGAACCGAGGCACGGAGCCAGTTTGTAGTCATAAGGCAGAGGCCTGAGGTGTCAGAGCTTTGAGCTTGACATGCTGAACCGAAGCGCGGAGCTGGTATAAGGCAAGGGCCTGAGGTGATGGAATCGAGGCATGGAGCCTGTTGTGGTCTTGAGGCGGAGGCCTGAGGTGAGCTTAGAGCTTGATGGAACCGAGGCGCGGAGCTGGTATTGATCATAAGGTGTGAGCCTGTGGTGTCAGAGCTTTGAGCTTGACATGATGAACCGAAGCGCGGAGCTGGTATAAGGCAAGGGCCTGAGGTGAAGGAACTGAGGCGTGGAGCCTGAGGTGTCAGAGCTTTGAGCTTGATTGGACCGAAGCACGGAGCTGGTATTGATCATAAGGCGAGAGCCTAAGGTGTCAGAGCTTTGAGCTTGATAGGACCGAAGCACGGAGCTGGTATTGATCATAAGGCGGGAGCCTGAGGCGTGGAGCCTGAGGTGATTAGATTGAGGCGTGGAGCCTGCATACAGTCTTGAGGCAAGGGGCTGAGTTGTCGGAGCTTAGAGCTTGATGTGATTTGAACCGAAGCATAGAGCTGGTTGCATTCTGATGGTCTGTGCACAGAGCTTTTCCATCATAAGTGTTGGCATAGAGCCAAAGGATCGAGGCGCTGAACCGATCAATAAAACCGAGGCGTAGAGCCGGTTGATTGCAGGGTTGACCTGTTTCATGAGAGATATGCAGAATGTATATGTGTGATGATGGCTGTTAGATTGTGAACAGATATGATGATGCAGACTCGATGTGATAATGCAATATGTGCACGGGCCCGTGCGTGTGTGTTTGCTTTAAAGCTTAGAGCTTCTATCAAGTTCCGGACTTGAGCATTCAGAGCGTAGAGCTCGAGCATTCGGACGGCAGAATCCGAGCATTCAAAGTACAGGCTTTGAGCATCCAGTACGCAGTGGTTGGGCATCCATGCGTAGAGCTTGAGTATTCAAGTGTATAACTTGAGCATCCAGTACACAGTGGTTGGGCATCCAAGCGTAGAGCTTGAGCATTCAAAAAATGTTAGATTTTTGAGCATTCAGGCGTAGAGCCTGAGAATAGATGTCTTGATTGTTGGGGCGGCGTAGAGCCTGTTGCTTGTTTACGGCTTCGAGCCAGTTGAGATGATGGGTTTTGAGCCGCTGAGTTGTGATAACAGGCGTAGAGCCTGTCGATAATGGGCTTTGAGCCGCTGAGATTGGTTGCTTACGGCTTCGAGCCAGTTGAGACAGTGGGCTTAGAGCCGCTGAGTTGTGATAGCGAGCGTAGAGCTGCTGAATGAGTGAATATGGGCGTAGAGCTTGTCGATAATGGGCCTCGAGCCGCTGAGTGATAGGCATAGAGCCGCTGAGTGAGTTGATATGGGCACGGAGCTGCTTATTTCCTTGGTAATGGATACGGGCATAGAGCCGCTGGATGTTTTGACTTGTTTTGGCTAGCAGTTTGTGGAGAGAGAGCTTCCTCATGCTTGGATATGCCCCCAAGGCTGGTTTTGGTTGACTTGGGGGTGCCCCCAAGGCTGACTTGATTTTGCTTCTGTTGGTCACGGACCCAGAATTCTATAATGGCTTGAGTCAGTGCACTGAGCAAAATCTGCTGTTGCTGAAGGAAATTGATTGAGGGGCCAGGAGATCGATCTCTCGGCCGAAGGATTGATGTTTCGGCCGAGGAATAGATGTATCGGCCGTGAGATAGCCAAAAGCCAGAAAAATCGATTTAAGTTCGGTTTAATCGATTTCACGGCCCATTTAATCCTTTCTCCTCCTCCTCTCTTATTCTTCTCTATTCCACTCGTTCGACGACCACCGTACACCGCCGCCCTCTTCCACTACCGTCGGCCACCATCATCTCCGGCGACCATCCTCTCCGACCACCGCCGCCGTTGCCGCCGGCTCTTGGTTCGTTTTTGGGAACCGTTGGTTTTCCCTCTTGATTCGGACGTGATGGCCACGCCATCTTCGGGTGTTGCGGGTTCATCCTCGCACCCTCCATGTAGGTGCGAGTATTCATCTTCTGACGAGGAGACGATTGAGGAACCCGGTTTGTTTGATGCCGCTACCTACATTCTTCCTTCGCGTAGGTTGGGTTACGGCGATTTCTTGCAGTACCGCCCTCCTGTTGGTGGCCCAGAGGCCGAGATAATTCGCAGAGAGCCTGAGCAGCATTTGAGTGTTCTAAATGTGCCGGTGAGTTTCCTGAAAAAGTAAAAAGTTTACTTTAGTTCGGAGTTTGGAAGTCTTTGTATGTTTTAAGAATAAAAAATCTTTTGCTTGCGGGATGAAAATCCCTTTTTGCTAGGAGCGTGAATAAGAAGAACCCGTGTTAGGGTTGAGTTTGTCTTTGTTTAAGGAAACTAGAATAACTGTGCCCCCTGTCTAGGCAATGCATGCTTTTAGATGTTAATTTGACGCCCCTTAGCATTTCCTTTGTTTATGCAATCATGAGATTAACTCCCTTTTGTCTTTGGCAGAGAAATAGGAGGCTGGAAGCTTGCGGTGGAGGCAAGGAGGTGCACAGATGGTTCTTGAAGCTGCCAGAGCAGGCTCGGGAATTAGTACGTGCTGCAGGCTTCGAGACATTCGTTCTGGGCTTCGATCTTCCGAAGATGGATTGGTCATTGATGACCTCGCTAGTTGAGAGGTGGTGGGATACCACCAATACCTTCCACTTTCCTGCTGCTGGCGAGATGACTATCACTCCGGGTGACTTCTCTTTGCTGACTGGCCTACGGGTAGGCGGAGTTGCTCTTCGAGTTGACCCCCGGCTTTGGGAACGAGAGGGTGCTTTGAGGTGGTTTCTGGGCAAGGTGCCCCCTGTTCGTTCCCGGGGTCATATCGATCTTGCTTGGCCTAGCAAGACTTTCATGGTTGCTGACATTCTGACCCAGGTGAGTGCCGAGCAATTGACGCAGGCCTTCCTTCTTTACCTCCTTGGGCAAACGTTGTTTGCCAACAAGGATGGTTCGGTACACACGCAATTTTTGGCTCCTCTGCAGCACTTGGGAGCTATTCGGGAGTTTGACTGGGGCTCGTCTGCTTTGGCCACTTTGTATGGTAGTCTTGGAGCTTGTTCGCGGGACAAGAGTCCCATTATTTGTGGTCACTTTCGAGTGCTTGAGGTATGTATCGTTCCTTTGTACTTCTGTTTTCACCTTGGCTTTTTCTAGTTCTGAACTTGCTTTGGTTAACCTGTTTTTCAGCTCTGGGCTTTCGAGCACCTTCTCCAGTTTCCCCCTGAGACTAGGCATGGTGATGCGAACTGTATACCTCGTTACGAGCGATGGCTGGTGGGGCAACGGAGGCCACGATCACCAGTTTTGAGCCTTCCCGAGTGGCGGCGAGTTTTGGACCGGCTTACTGTCGATCAGGTATTTCTTTCTTCGTACCTCTTGTCTTTTAGACTTCCATATTCTTGTATTAGGGCTGATTTTGTTCTTGCTTTGTAGGTACGTTTTGACCCTTGGGGTGGTGTACCAGAGGATGTCTCTCTTGCACGTTGTAGAGTCCTGGACCGGACCCGTAACTTGCTCGAGGGTCCATTTTGCCGAGCCTAGTACTTAGGCGATCGAGTGGCTAGTCAGTGGCGATCACGTGTTGAGGCTCTTCAGCTTGTCCCTCCTTCTCCTCCAGTATCTATGAGGTCCACTTCTTTGATGTCAAAGGAAGATCTGAAGAACGCTCGGATCAGAGATTGGGCGGGTTTACTCCTCCAGGCAGGTGACTATACGGAGTACTGCCGTCTTTTCTTGACCCCCTCTGTTGCGGCTCGTCCCGTTGCACCTGTTTGGCCACGGGCTCCTTCGTTTGTCTCCTTCCACTCAGATGATGGGGAGGAGGAGCGCCTGACGCTGACTCCTTGCACGACCCAGCTTTACACTTTGCCAGCCGGGGCTTCACAGGTATCTTTAGCATTCCATGTTAGCTTTCATCACTTCGCATTGTATCCCTTGCTTTAGATGTTTGTAATGTTTGACTGTTCCACAGGTACCTACCGAGATAGTACAGAAATGGCTTCACGCCTATCAGAGTACAGAGGTTTTGGTTCGGAGACAGCGCCGTAGGATCCTTGAGGTACGACTTTCTTCATGAGCTTTTATCTGCTGTGTATTATCCCTTGAGTCTGAATGTTTGTATCCCTCTTTGGCTGCAGCTTGAGGCTGAGGGAGTACCGGCTGCTGGTGAGGGGAATGTGGGGACCAGTGAGCAGCCTTCGCCTTCCTCTCAGAGGTCGCCTAGCTTTTAGGGCTTTTTCTTTTCCCTGTTCATAGTTAGTGGGAGATAGGCAGAAACTATATTTGTATAGTGAAAGCAACCACAACAATGGTTTTGTAAACAAGTTTTTGTCTGAGAAATGCTTTTTATGCCCCTAGATGTCTTGAGTTTGCATGCGATAGTCAGAACATGGCTTTTTGAACAAGTTTTTGCTGATAGACAGTAATTTGTGTGAAAGCATTTGGCCGAAGAATCGATTACTCGGCCGAAGGATCATTGTTGCAGCCGAGGTATTGATTATCCGGCTGTTACATCTTATTTTCCCAAGGGAGCTAGGTTTTACTTTAGCCAAGTGGCATCCTGTTTCACATTCCTTCCTATGCTTAGTCTTTGATTTTCTGTCTCTTGCTTTTGCCATGCTCCAGAGCCTGATTGCCAAGCTTAAGAGTTTTTGAGGTATCATACCCATTGCGTTGACGACTTTTGGGTTAGAGGGGATGAACTGTAATTCTTATGTCTATTGCTTGTTGCCAATTCTTCAAAAAAAGCATACTCATCTTTTGTGAGCTCAATACGCAGGGTTAGCTATGCCTATCATTGAGTACAAACCTGTTGATGTTTTCCTCTCTCCAAATGTTTGGGCCGTATCTCGATGCGAGATTGCCTACGTATGCCAATCAGAGAATCAGGCCTTTTACGTAGTTCCAAGATCACCACCTTTGGGGGTTGGGTTTTCACTCTTGGTTTTTCTGTCTCTCGTGCTCTAAGTTTTGCCTAGGTTACCTGATAGAGGTTGAGTCCCTAGCGAGCTTTCCTTCAAATGCCTTAACTTTTGCCTAGGCTACGTTTTCCGCTTTTCCTTGTCCTAGCAGGCTCTGCTCTTACTTTTGCTTGGGTGTATAGATTGCCCAACGAGCATTTTTCTCTCAAGAGGGTTTTAGTGTTTTGGAGAGGAATCTGATGGAGATGTTCTTATGAATCTCCTGTTGCGTTTGTACTTTCACAATGGGCTAGCTAACCCTAAGTGTTCTCACGGAGATAGTGTCTTTCTTCTAAGTTCTGACAAAAACCTAGTTTCTTAAGCAATTAGAGTTCATCATTTCCTTCCCTTTTGTCGGGGACACAAAGATTTTGATCCCTTCGAATTTTTCCCTTGTTTGGGCAATGAGAGCATAGCGCATGGCAATTGCAATTTTAGGAATTTAGATAAGCATAATCTGGAAGATGAAAAAGAAATTCTCTTAGCGGAAATAAAATGCCCAAACAGGGGCCCAAAACTCGTTCTAGTTTGTTTAAAGCCAAAACAATGTTTTAACGTTTTTTGTTTGCCATGTTGTGACTTCTCAGCTACTGCAGCGTGTCGGGGTCATTTCCCTTGCCTTTTGCAACTTTGTACTCTTTCCCACCTTCTTCCTTGCCAAACAGAGACTTTGAACTGGGTTCATCTTTGAAGTTTGCACGACGGCTACCTCCTTGAGCTATGAGTAATCCCCAAATGGATGTGTCGGTATGAATCTCCCTTTCTCTTTCCTCATCGATTGTGTGGTCATCAGCTATTTCTCCTGATTGAATAGTGATGCTAAGGAGGTTTCATCGAGCGGATCATTGCACTCTTCTTCCATTTCATCAAAGTCGCTTTCCCCTGTTTTATAGGGTTCTGTGCATATGAAATCTAGATCTTCTCTTTCCTCTATCCATTGACTATAGTCGCACTCGTCGTAAGGGTTGACCCATGGTTGCATTTGAAATTCCTCTACCTTTTCTATGAGATTGATTGTCTCCCAAACAATGGGCGGTGTTGGAATTTTGGGGCGGTTGATGCGTACCACTATTTGGGCAGGCTCGAAGCGAGCGTGCCTTCTCATCATGATGACCCTTTCTTTTTCCTTCTTCCTATTCTCAAACCAGATACGAAGCCATTCGTCATCTTCTACAAATGGAATGTCTGGATCCTCCAAATTGTGTTTTGCCCAGGAGTGTTCCTTCCACTTCCTTAGCTTTTCCTCCTCTGCCTGATCTTTGCTGCTTATGTCGGACATATCAACGTCGATTACTTCCGACTGATTAGAGTCATTATCCTCCTCTTCCTCATCCATCATGAAACACTCGTCCTCCTCGGGGAAGGTTAAGGTAGGTTTGGTTTGGTTGTCTTGGACAATGTATTAGCTGGGATTGTATGTGGGGTTGTGAGATAGATTTATGAGATTGATATTTCGAGGTGGCGGTTCAGCATTATGAGTAGGGAGTGGGTTGGCTTGCCCATCAGGTTTTGGTGGTTTTATGGTTCGACTATCAATAAGGTCTTGAATGTCGTGACGAAGACGCATACAATTGTCTGTTTCGTGCCCAGGGTGTTGGTGGTAGGCGCATTGTTTGTTTGGATCGTGGTTTGGACCGTAGGGCGGCAGAGGAAGCGGTTTGTTTAAAGGTTTGAGATGCCCTTGACGGCTAAGGATGGTCAAGGCTTGGGATAAGGTCATGTAAAGAGGATCAAAGTTGCGGCGGGGTCGATTTGAGCTTCGGGATGGGCTAGTTTGGAAAGGGTCTTGAGACAAGGATGTGCCAAGGGCATTCACGGAGGCGTGAGATGTACGGCTAGAGAAGGTTTTCTTAGGTGGAGGAGTGGCCTCTTCTTTCCCAATGAGTCCTAGCTTGATTCCATCTTCGATTTGCAACCCAGTGGCATGCAAGCGCTTGAAATCGGTGATAGCCTGTGTGTAAATATGCCTGAGATATTTGGGTTGCAAATTTTTGACAACTATCCTCACTTGGTCTTCCTCGGAGGGGCGGTTCTTCATCTTGGCAGCCTTTTCCCTCCATCTTGCCACAAAGGTAGCAAAGTCCTCATTGGAATCTTGTTTGGTCATTTCCAAGTCTCGAGTTGTTAGTTCAATTTGGACGTTGTACGCATATTGCTTGACGAAAGCATTGGCAATTTCTGGCCAAGTTTGATAATGCACAAACTCCAAAGTGAGGAACCAGTCGAGAGCACTTCCGGTGAGAGTTCGTTGGAACAACTGAGCGATGAGCTCGTCATTCAAGCCCATCGGCTTCAGGGTGTTGATAACATGGCGAACATGACTGGTAGGGTTGCCAGTTCCATTGAACTTCTCAATGTTGGGCATCTTGAAATTCTCAGGCAGCTTGGATTCTGGGAAGAGGCAAAGTCCCTCGAAATCCAGAATTTGGTCCCCTTGTGAACGAGCCAAGGCTTGTTTGATTTCTTTGACTTGCTTGGTCAACTCAGGACTTTCTGCCAATATCACTTTATGGGGATTCTCGTCTTCCATTGATTTTTCCTCATCCTCAGCATCTCTAGCTGCCTTTTCTGCTAGTAGTGTAGTGATTTGAGCTTGGAGGTTGGCAATAGTGGCGTCGTTGTCTGCCATGAAGGTGGAAGGGTTGCTTGACGAAGCTTGGGATTTAGTAAATGACGGGGTCCGTTGAGGGGATGACCGGGAAGTTTTCGAAAGCGGCTGGGATTGTTGTGGTGAGGGTGTTTTGTCAGATGAGGACGATAGACGGGAGGGTTGCAGAGACCTTTGTTTGGCGTAGCTTCGGGTGTTATAAGAGTACAAAGTTGGCTGTGGTTGCTTCTTTGATTTACCTATTGTGCCTGCTTGAAAAGTAGAATACCTGGAAATCAGTATTCGGCATGTGTAGGGTTGGTTGAAAATCCCAACCCTTCTGCACAGAAAGAGTTAATTACAACATCAAATGATACAAGGTGTGAGGAATAACTTTTGCAAGTAAAATGCAAGTAGGTTCCTAGCCTGTAGGTTCCTGTCTTAGTTTGATAAGTTCTATGGCTTTCTAAAACATGTAAGGTTTTGGTAGTCTCAGGGTGCTCCGTTGTCAAAGGGCACCAATCCTCTCATCAGCCCATCATAGGCGGTGATTGGGTGATTTCCTTTTTGATATACCACTAGGTACGAGTGACTGTGGAGTTTGCTGGAACCCCTAACATAGCCCGTGTCATGCCGGGATATTAGGTGAACTCAACGGGTTGCCCGCTCGATGCATATGATAAATGAATTAAACAAGGCATGTATTAGTCTTATGGCGAACTTTTTGGTTATGGCTCTCATATCCCCAGCAGAGTCGCCAAAAACTGTAGACACCTCCCAAACGGGGCATCGCCATACAGATTGATCATGTTTGTTTGCTCGATTGGTTGCTTGCTTCGTAAACCAAAATCATGGACATTCCCATGGCTAGGAACATCGCCACATGATAGAGGTTATCATCAAAACAAAGTCGCCACCCAGTTTATTAAAACTGGGAAAAGAGATAGAGATTCTGGATACGGGAGCCAAAAGTACAATAAGGGGAATGTGTTAGGCACCCCTCTTTGCCCAGTCGTGAGACTGACCCATAATCATTCAACATAAGACGTGTAGATGCTTTGTTTAATTCCAACACATAGTCTGTTTATTTATTCCTTTAAACAGTAAGTAAAGTGAGCCAGTGCGATAGATAAAGCATGCGTCAGAAAGCAGAGAAAGCAACAAAACTGTCCCAGGGAGATGGATCCCGCGGCCGGTGAATGGATGTCACGGCCGAGGGATCCTCCTGGTTTGATGTACCGGCCGAGGGATCGAAGCCCCGGTCGGTGTTCTTCCTCACACCAAACAGAAAGATTAACAGATGATCAAAACGCTACGGTTAGTCAAAATACAGTAAATAAGACAAACTAGAGGCCGTTGGGCCTCACCACCTTGATCCCTCAGTTGCTTGATTGCTTTGGATTGGGCGTGGTTGACTGATTGCTTGATTGAAAACCCTAGGGTTAGGGTTTGAACTTCGGGGTTTGATCGCCGGATTGACGGCTGCCTTCGGGAGATTAGGGCTTTTGAAGAATGGGTTTGAGAGAGTATTTGTGCAGAGTTTCGAGGCTTGAGAGAGTGTGTACTCTGATAATTTTCTATGTATTTTCGGAGTCCAAAGGCCCTTTATATAGGCAATTGGTGACTCACTCCGGCCAATAAAATGGCACGATTGCAATTGCAATGCATCTCTAACTCTACGTCGTAATCTCTAAGCGTAGCCCGAACGCATCGGGAAGGTAGTGTAATCGGATCAAACGTCTGACAGAACACGTTCCAGAGTCTGGGAAAAGGTCGATCTGGCGGCCGAGTAAAGGATATCACGGCCGATGAATGGATGTCTCGGCCGAAGGATAGATCTTACGGCCGAGGGATTGATCTCTCAGGGAGATTTTGCTATCAACAGGTTGCTCGGGTGAGGAAATGATATTAGGGCCGTGGGATCGATGTCACGGCCGACAGATGGATTCTCCTAGGCTTCTGTATTTCTGTCTGAAAGGCTGTATGGCTTTGAATTGGGTCCTCTAAGTGGCTCAAAGTTCTTACCGAAAGTCCTAAGGTTCTCAAGGAAGCAATCAGCAATCACTGTATCCATTTCATCATCGGGATGGTCCCAAGGTGGGACTTGAAATAATCGTTAAGCCAAATTGGGGTGTCTACAGGTCTTTTTATTTTCTGTCTTTTGCTTTTGCCATGCTCCATAGTCTGATTGCCAAATTCAAGATCTTTCGAGGTATCTTGTTTATTGTGTCAATGACCTTTAGGTTAAAAAGGGATGAACTATAATTCTTGTTGTCTATGGCTGTTGTCAATTCCTCGAGAAAAGCCTACTCATCTTTTGCGAGCTCAATACGCAGGTTTAGCTATGCCTATCGCTGAGTACAAATTTGTTTTTTCCTCTCTCTCCCAATGTTTGGGCCGCATCTCAATGTGAGATTGCCTACGTATCCCAATCAGGGAATTAGGCCTTCTACGTAGTTCCAAGATCACCACATTTGGAGGTTGGTTTTTCGCTCTTGGTTTTTCTTCTTTCATGCTCTAAGTTTTGCCTAGGTTACCTGATAGAGGTTGAGTCCCTAGCGAGCCTTTTGAATGCCTTGTCTTTTGCCTAGGCTGCGTTTTTTGCATTTCCTTATCCTAGTAGGCTTTGCTCTTACTTTTACTTGGGTGCTTCAGTTTGGATTACCCAACGAGCATTTTTCTCTTCAAGTGGACTTCAGTGTTTTGGAGAGGATTTTGATGGAGATGTTTTTATGAATCTCCCACTGCATCTGTACCTTCACAATTGGTAAGCTAACCCTAAGTGTTCTCACGGAGATAGTGTCTTCTTTCTAAGTTTTGACAAAAACCTGGTTTCTTAAGCAAATAAGATTCATCCTTTCCTTTCCTTTTGGTCAAAGGCACAAGAGACTTGATCCCTTTTTAATTTTTCCTTTGTTTTTGGCAACGAGAGTATAGTGCATGGTAATTGCAATTAGATTTAAAACAAGCATAATCTGGAAGATGAAAAAGAAATTCTCTTAGTAGAAATAAAATGCCCAAACAGGGGCCCAAAACTCGTTCTAGTTTGATTTAGAAAATAAAAGCAATGTTTAATGCTCTTTGCCATGTTGTGATTTCTCAGCTACTGTAGCATTTTGGGGTTGTCTTCTTTCCCTTTGTCTTTTGCAACTTTATACTCTTTTTCACCCTCTTCCTTGCCGAACAGAGCCTTTGAACTGGGTCTGCCTTTGAAGCTTGCATGGTGGCTTCCTCCTTGAGACATGAGCAATCTCCAAATGGAAGTGTCAGTCTGAATTTTCATTTCCCTTTCTTCTTCCTCATTGATCGTGCGGTCATTAGCTATTTCCTCCTGATTGAGCAGTGATGCTAGGGAGGTTTCGTCGAGCGGATCATCGCGCTCTTCTTCCATTTCATCAAAGTCGCTTTCTCCTGTCTTGTAGGGCTCTGTGCATATGAAATCTAGATCTTCTCTTTCCTCTATCCATTGGCTATAGTCGCACTCGTCGTAAGGGTTGACCCATGGCTGCATTTGAAACTCCTCTACTTTCTCTATGAGATTGATTGTCTCCCAAACAATGGGCGGTGTTGGAATTTTGGGACGGTTGATGCGTACCACTATTTGGGCAGGCTCGAAGCGAGCGTGCCTTCTCATCATGATAACCATTTCCTTTTCCTTCTTCCTATTCTCAAACCAAATGCGGAGCCATTCATCGTCTTCTACAAAAGGAATGTCTAGATCTTCCAAATTGTGTTTTGCCCAGGAATGCTCTCTCCATTTCCTTAGCTTTTCTTCCTCTGATTGGTCTTTGCTACTTATGTCAGACATATCGGGATCGATCACTTCTGATTGATCGGATTCATTGTTTTCCTCCTCTTCCATCATAAAACATTCATCCTCCTCGGGGAAAGTTAAGGTTGGTTTGGCTTGGTTGTCTTGGACAATGTATTGGCTGGGATTGTATGCGGGGTTATGGGACAGACTTATGAGATTGATATTTCGAGGTGGTGGTTCAGCATTATGAGTAGGGAGTGGGTTGGCTTGCTCATCAGGTTTTGGAGGTTTTATAGTTCGACTATCAATAAGGTCTTGAATGTCGTGACGAAGGCGCATGCAATTGTCAGTTTTGTGCCCAAGATGTTGGTGGTAAGCGCATTGTTTGTTAGGATCATGATTTGGGCCGTAAGGTGGCTGAGGAAGTGGTTTGTTTAAAGGTTTGAGATGCCCCTGGCGGCTAAGAATGGTCAAAGCTTGGGATAATGTCATGTAGAGAGGATCAAAATTGCGGCGGGGCCGATTTGAATTTCGGGATGGACTGGCTTGGAAAGGATCCTGAGGCAAGGATGTGCCAAGGGTATTTACAGAGGCGTGAGATGTACGGCTGGAAAAGGTTTTCTTTGGTGGATGGGGAATCTCTTCTTTTCCAATGAGTCCTAGCTTGATTCCATCTTCGATTTGCAACCCAGTGGCATGCAGACGTTTGAAATCGGTGATGGCCTGTGTGTAGATGTGCCTGAGATATTTGGGTTGTAGGTTCTTGACAACTATCTTACTTGATCCTCCTCGGAGGGGCGGTTCTTCATCTTGGCAGCCTTTTCCCTCCATCTTGCCATAAAGGTAGCAAAGTCCTCATTGGATTCTTGTTTGGTCATTTCCAGGTCTCGAGTTGTTAGCTCGATTTGGACGTTATACGCATATTGCTTGACGAAGGCGTTGGCAATTTATGGCCAAGTTTGATAGTGCACAAACTCCAAAGTGAGGGACCAGTCGAGGGCGCTTCCAGTGAGAGTTCGCTGGAACAACTGGGCGATGAGCTCGTCATTTAAGCCCATTGGCTTCAGGGTGTTGATAACGTGGCGAACATGACTGGTGGGGTTGCCAGTTCCATTGAACTTCTCGATGTTTGGCATTTTGAAATTTTCAGGCAGCTTGGATTCTGGGAAGAGGCAAAGTCCTTCGAAATCTAGGATTTGGTCCCCTTGTGATCGGGCAAAGGCTTGTTTGATTTCCTTGACTTGTTTGGTCAATTCGGGACTTTCTGCCAATATCACTTTATGGGGATTCTCGCCTTCCACCAATCTCTCCTCATCCTCAGCATCCCTGGCTGCCTTTTCTGCTAGCAGGGCAGTGATTTGAGCTTGGAGGCTGGCGATAGTGGCGTCGTTATCTGCCATGAAGGTGGAAGGTTTGTTTGACGAAGTTTGGGTTTTAGTAAATGACGGGGGTGATCGGGAAGTTTCCGGGAACGATTGGGATCGTTGTGGTGAGGGTGTTTTAGCAGATGAGGATGACAGGCAAGATGGTTGTTGAGACCTTTGTTTGGCATAGCTTCGGGTGTTATAAGAGTATAAAGTTGGCTGTGGTTGCTTCTTTGATTTACCTATTGTGCCTGCTTGAAAAGTAGAATACCTGGAAGTCAGTATTCGGCCTGTGTAGGGTTAGGATTTGGGTTGAAAATCCCAACCCTTCTGCCCAAAAAGAGTTATTTACAACAACAAATGATACAAGGTGTGAGGAAGAACTTTTGCAAGTAAAATGCAAATAGGTTCCTAGCCTGTAGGTTCCTGTCTTAGTTTGATAAGTTCTATGGCTTTCTAATACATGCAAGGTTTTGGTAGTCTCAGGGTGCTCCGTTGTCAAAGGGCACCAATCCTCTCACCAGCCCATCATAGGCGATGATTGGGTGATTCCCTTTTTGATATACCACTAGGTACGAGTGACAGTGGAGTTTGCTGGAACCCCCAACGTAGCCCGTGTCATGCCGGGATATCAAGCGAACTCAACGGGTTGCCCGCTCGATGCATATGATAGATGAATTAAATAAGGCATATATTAGTCTTATGTTGAACTTTTTGGTTATGGCTTTCAATGTCCCCAGCAGAGTCGCCAAAAACTGTAGACACCTCCCAAGCGGGGCATCGCCATACAGATTGATCATGTTTGTTGCTCGATTGGTTGCTTGCTTCATAAACCAAAATCGTGGACATTCCCATGGCTAGGAACATCGCCACACGATAGCGGTTATCATCAAAACAGAATCGCCACCCAGTTTATTAAAACTAGGAAAATAGACAGAGATTCTGGGCACGGGAGCCAAAAGTACAATAAGGGGAAGGTGTTAGGCACCCCTCTTTGCCCAGTCGTGAGACTGGCCCATAATTGTTCAACATAAGACATATATGTAGGGAGGTATTCCCGGATAGATGTAAGTAGTAGCCGAACACGTGGTGTGCCAGATCCGTGTAATGAGGAAAGTGATATGGGATTCCATATAAGATGAACGGCGGCGGAAAGGTCCGGTGCATCCAGAGGGCACCAGATTAGATTATCTGTTCGGCTGAAAGGGACTAACGACATGAGAAGTCGTTTGTTGGTACAGCCTGTTCGGCCAAGAGGGGCCAATGACATAAGAAGTCATTTTGTTGTGCAGTATGACTGGTAAGAGCATATGCCGAACAGATGGATTCATTTGGAGAAACGTAGCCTTAAGAGATAAGGTAGAGGGGGTATTCTAGAAGAAGAACCCAATACATAGTAATGATAAGTAAGGGGACAGTCCTATTATGGGACGAATTCCTCTTAAAGGAGAGACCCTATGAGTAAGGGGTCTAAGTTGATTGGGCAAGAGATTCACAGAAGAGCCAGGTTTCCTGTACGAGGCAGGAGACCTGGGACGAGAAGGATGCTTAAGAAGCAAGCAAGCTCATATCTATAAATACGAGGTAAACCTGAGGGAAAAATGTACGCAATAAGTTGCATTCATTCCACACTTCCTATTGATTTTTAGAGTTTTGAGACAGTACGTGATACTAACTTAGGCATCGGAGGGCCTTTGCCATGAGAGGCAAAGGTGCGCTCACCCCTTGTCTGTTTTACAAGTTAGGGTTCAGGCAAAGATACTAGGGTTCCGGCCGAACAGCACGTGACGTAAGGAGATTCAGCGCTGTTCTAGGTACCATCTGTTTTTCTCCACCTACAATTGGCGCCGTCTGTGGGAAACGAAAGAATTCCCTTTTGAAATACGACCATGGTGGAGGTAGATCCAGTCACATCGATTACCGATAAAAACCAGGCTGGTGGTGGAGGGGATAAATCCCCACCACGTGCTCCGAGAAAGCCAACTAGCGGGCATGATAAGAGGACAACGAGCAAGGATCCTCTTACCATCCATGATAACTCCAAGAACAGGGAGGGCAAAACGGCTACAACCTCCACGCGAAGGAGCAAATCCCATCACAGGGGAGAATCAGTTGCACATTCGAAAAGTGTGCATAGCAACGAGGATATCCTCGATAAAAAGAGGCAGGAAGTCGAGGAATATGCTCGACTAATACGGAAAAGGGAACATGAGATCCGAGAGTTAGAGCGGATCTGTGAACATCCTGAGGACTCTGGGTTAGAAAGGAGGTCCAGGGGAGATGGACTGGTCATGGTGCAATACACAAAGGCCCCTTCACGAAGAAGGAGGAGCAAGTCCAGAAGCCCCACTCCTCCCAAAAAGAGAGTTTCTTCACGAAAAAGAAGAAGCAGGAGTCCAAGCAAGCAAAGAACTCCCCCACGCTACAGGGGAAGCAGGAGCCGAAGTTCCTCGCCTGAGGAAGGCATAAGAAAACACCACAGGGACAGGTATGAGAGACCTGATAGTGATTGGAACAGGGCAGTGACCCACGAATCCAAAAAGCGAGAAGATGGGTCTATGACTGCACGAGAGGCAGCAAGGCGGGCCCTAAGTAATATAGCAGCGTCACCTTTTTCAAAAAGGCTGCAGGACGCACGTCTGCCGAGCAGAGTGAAGCACGGGTCGTTCGTAATTTACGAGACAAATGCAGATCCCGTTGCTCACGTACAACATTACCAACAGGCAATGTTCATGCATGATGGAGATGATGCCATCATGTGCAAGATGTTCCCTTCAAGCTTGGGAAAGGTGGCTTTATCGTGGTTCCATAAGTTGGAACCACGTTCCATACGAGGATGGACGCAGTTAGCAGAAGAGTTCACTGCTCGGTTCTTAACAAGTAGAAAGGCTCCCAAGACGTTCGAAAGTCTCTCAATGATGAAGCAGGAGGATAACGAGCCGATCAGAGACTACGCAAAGAAATACTGGGAGACCTTTAATGAGATAGACAGTTGCAGTGAGGAGTATGCCATTGCTACTTTCAAAACTGGCCTGCCTGTTCGGGGCGAGTTACGCCGGTCATTGAATAGGCATCCTGTGGCATCATTGGCAAGGCTAATGGAGCGAATCGAACAACACGCAAGAATGGAGGATGACATACTCCGGGAGGAAGGCAGAGTTGTTGCCGAACAACCAAAGACTCCAGCAAAGAGGGCAGATAAGCCAGAGCCCAAGACTTATCGGAAAGAATATGGGCAGGCTAAGAAAGAGTCTTACAAGGAAAAGCAGGCACCTGATCCTAAGTCATTCTTTTCAATAACCACGGTTTGGAAAGAGCCAATCTACAGGATTCTTTATCGAATAAAGAATCAGCCTTTCTTCAAATGGCCCCCAAGTCTAGGTGGAGATAAGGAAGCAAAACGTGCTACGAATCAGCACTGCAGTTACCACAAGGATTGGGGTCATATGACAGAGGATTGTGAGATGTACAAAAGACATCTCGACGATTTGGTCTCTCGAGGTTATCTTAAGGAATTCATTCAGGAGGATCCCAAAGATAAAGGAAAAACGATGGAGCTGGATTACGAACAGAATCCTAGGGGCGTAATCCATATGATACATGGATTGGCCACACCTTATACGAGGAATGAGGTAAGACTGATGCAGAGGCAGGTCAAGCATGACCAGTATGTTATGCGAGTGGGGAACAAAAGAGGACGAGATAATGACATGCCCAACGATGTTATAGTCTTTACAGATGAGGATCTGGGAGAGGTTCAGGTGCCTCACAACGATGCATTAGTCATAACCCTATGAATTGGGGAATATGACATTGAGAGAATCCTGGTATATTCAGGGAGCTGCACAGAGGTGTTGTATTACGATGCATTCAAAAAGCTGGGATTGAAGCAAACAGATTTGGAACAATCTATTACGCCTTTGGTTGGATTTGGTGCAAGTGTCGTTTGGCCCTTCGGGAAGGTAACTCTACCTGTTCGGGCAGGGACAGTGGTCCTAAGGACAGACTTCTTGGTGGTCGACGTCCCATCCTCCTATAATGCAATTATAGGAAGAACCTGGTTACATAAGATGAGGGCTGTTTCTTCCACTTATCACCAGATGGTGAAATTCCCAGGGTCTGACGGGATCGAGAAGATAAAAGGGAACCAAAAATCAGCACAACAGTGCTTGATTTCCATCATCAAGAAAGTTCCAGAAGCCCATCAAGTTCATACAGTAGAGGCAGATCAACCAACTGTTGAGGATGTTGGAAGAAATCCAGCGGACAAAGTAGTGGAAGGCCTAAAGAAAATACAGATCAACGAAACTGATCCCGAGAGGTATTTTCTGATTGGGAAGTCACTACCGGATGAGGAAGAGTCCGAATTGATAGGTTTCTTAAAAGAACATGTTGATGTGTTTGCATGGGTACCAGAGGAGATGCCTGGAGTGGATGCAGATGTGATCTGTCACCACCTAAATGTCGACCCGCAGCATAAGCCCGTTATTCAGAAGAAAAGAAGGGCAGCAGTACAGCATGTTGACGCTGTTATTGAAGATGTGGATCGTTTGCTAGAGGCTAAAGCAATACGAGAGGTCTATTACCCAGAGTGGCTGTCCAACACTGTGGTCGTGAAGAATAAGAATGGGAAATGGCATGTCTGTGTAGACTTCACAGACTTGAATAAAGCTTATCCTAAGGATAGCTTCCCTCTCCCAATGATTGATCAGTTGGTTGACGCCACTGCTGGGTATGAACGAATGAGTTTCCTCGACGCATATCGAGGATACCATCAGATTGCCATGTTTGGGCCTGATCAGGAGAAGACTTCTTTCATTACACCACGAGGGTTGTACTGCTACAGCGTTATGCCTTTTGGGCTGAGAAATGCAGGAGCAACTTACCAAAGGCTGGCTACAATCATGTTTAGGAAACTTCTTGGCCAGACTATGGAGGTATACATAGACGATATGGTAGTCAAGAGCAGGACCAGGCAGGGGCACATTCTGGACCTAAAAGAGGCCTTTGGAATCTTGAGGAAGTACAAGTTGAAACTCAACGCCTCGAAATGTGCGTTTGGAGTTGGCTCTGGGAAATTCCTGGGCCACCTAGTGACTCTGAGAGGAATCGAGGCAAATCCTGATCAGATAACAGCCTTACAGAAGCTCCAAAGTCCTAAGACTACGAAAGAAGTCCAGAGATTGACCAGGATGGCTGCAGCCCTAAACAGGTTCATTAGCCGTTCAAGTGATAAATGTAGGCCTTTCTTCCAGTTACTCAAGAAAAGAGAAGGGTTCGAATGGGGAGCAGAATGTGAGCAAGCATTCCAAGACTTGAAGAAGTATTTGGCTCAAGCTCCCCTCTTGTCGACTCCAGACCCAGGTGAGATTTTGATTTTATACCTAGCAGTTTCTGAACATGCTGTAAGTGCGGTTCTGTTAAGGGACAAGGGACCCGAACAGATCCCGGTTTATTACGTAAGTAAAACACTTCTAGACGCAGAAACGAGGTATCTGCCCCTTGAAAAACTGGTCCTTGCGTTAAGGACAGCAACACGAAAGTTGCCCCATTATTTCCAAAGCCATAAGGTCGTGGTCTACACTGAGTTTCCATTAAGATCACTGCTACGAAAGGCGGATTTCTCTGGGCGAATCTCAACTTGGTCTGTTGAGTTAAGTCAATATGATATTGACTACCAACCGCGCACTGCAATCAAAGGCCAAGTGTTGGCTGATTTTGTGGCGGAATTTTCACCAACTGTAGCACCTCGGCCTCCTACGAGACAGGAGAAGAAAGTTGAACTATCTAAGAGGAAAGGAAAGGCCCCTGCCGAACAGGATCCTTTAGAATGGAAACTATTTGTCGACGGTTCTGCCTGTAACACTGGTTCAGGTATTGGCATTGTTTTGTTCCCTCCTGAGGGTGTTATGTTGGAACAGTCTGTTCGGCTGGGCTTCAGTGCATCAAACAATGTAGCAGAGTATGAGGCTCTTCTGGTTGGCTTGAACAGTGCCAAAACTCTGAAGGTTAAGAGAATCAGGGTTTACTGTGATTCACAGCTGGTGGTAAACCAACTGTCCGGCGAGTATGAAGCTCGAAATGAGAAGATGGCAGCCTACGTGGAGGCAGCCAGAGTTTTACTGAACACCTTCGAAAGGGTATCTATAGAACAGATAAGCTCTGGACAGAATTCTCATGCAGATTCTTTAGCTTAGTTGGCCGCAGCTGTCCCAACTGAGTTTAAACGGAAGGTAGCAGTTGACTACTTAGCCGAACCGAGCATCGGCAGAAGTATGGATTTGATCCTGGACGTGAACCAAGGACCAAGTTGGATGGATCCAATCATAGAGTTTTTACGAGACAAAACTCTCCCTACGGATAAAAAAGAGGCACACAAAATCAAAACCAAGTCTGCAAGGTTTTGGTTGTCCCCTGATGGGAAGTTGTATAAGAAATCCTTCACTGGGCCATATTTGCTTTGTGTACACCCCGAAATGGTACAGAAGTTCCTACATGAGATACACGAGGGAACATGTGGAAGCCATGCTGGAGGCAGATCCATTGCCCACTGAGCAATTTCTCAAGGATATTGGTGGCCACACATGCAGGAAGATGCCAAGGTCTATGTTAAAATTTGTGAGAAGTGCCAGAAGTTCTCACCCATGATAAAGACACCGGCCGAAGATCTGGTACCCTTAACTAGCCCTTGGCCATTTGCCCAGTGGGGAATGGACATCGTGGGTCCACTGCATAAAGCAACAGGAAATCGAAAGTTCTTGTTGGTGGCCACTGATTACTTCACCAAGTGGATTGAGGCAGAACCTTTGGCCAAAATCACTGAACCTATGATAGAAAGGTTTGTGTGGAAAAGCATTATCACTCGATTTGGGGTCCCTTACTCTTTGATCAGAGATAATGGGGCACAGTTCCAGAAAAAGTTCAAGACTTTTTGTTCCCAATATGGGATAAGGAACTATTACTCAACCCATGCCTACCCTCAGAGCAATGGGCAAGCAGAAGCTTCCAACAAAACAATTCTTGATGGAATCAAGAAGAGGTTGGACAAGGCAAAAGGCAAGTGGCCTGATGAACTGCCCCTGGTCCTATGGGCCTAACGAAAAACACCTAGGAGGTCTACGGGAGAGACCCCCTATTCATTGGCATATGGTACAGAGGCAGTCATACCCCTGGAAGTTGGACTTCCAACCAATAGGACTGCATTGGTTGAGAGTGGGGGTAATGACAGGGCTCTAGAAATGGAGCTTGATCTGGCCGAAGAGAGGAGGGAAAGGGCTTTGATCCATTTGGCCTCATACCAGGAACAGCTAATGAAAGGCTACAACAAACGTGTCCACCCCCGAGAATTTGGTATTGGGGACCTTGTGCTACGAAAAGTACTTGGCAATACCAAAGTAGCTAATGAAGGAAAGCTGGGAGCAAATTGGGAAGGACCATATCGAGTAACCGAAATTGCGGGCATTGGGGCTTATATATTGGCTGACCTGGACGGGAACCCGGTACCAAGGCCTTGGAATGTCCACAATTTGAGAAAGTTCTTTGTTTAAAAGACTTTTTTGCTTTTAAATTCTATTTTAGGATTATGTTACTGTGTGGGAATTACGAAGACAATTCCTTTGTTTTCAAATTCTGTTTTAGAATTATGTTATTTTGCGGGGATTACGAAGAAAATTCCATCGTTTTCTCCTTTTAGTTGCAAGGTGTACGCATAACGACTCCTTGAGTTTCACAATTATGAATAAAGTAGCAATTTTTGTGCAATTCTGTTTCTTCTAGTATATGGTTGTTTTTTAACTTGCCAAATACGAACAATGGACGAAATATCCCTCATTCGTATTGGGGAGCAGGTAATAGGCATGAACGCCTTAGAACGTATGAATTTGCATATTAAAAGTACGAAAAACTTAGAATAGGTACGAAATACCTATTAACTTACAAGAGACACTTGTATGCACAAATCAATAAGTATGAGAAACTTAATGATCCTTTTAAGTATGAGAAACTTAACGATCCTTTTAAGTATGAGAAACTTAACGATCCTTTTAAGTATGAGAAACTTAATGATCCCTTTAAGTATGAGAAACTTAAAGATCTTTTTAAGTACGAGACACTTAAAGATCTTTTTAAGTATGAGAAACTTAACAATCTTCCTAAAAGTACAAGACACTTAAAGATCTTTTTGAGTATGAGAAACTTAATGATCCCTTTACAGTACGAGACACTTAAAGATCTTTTTGAGTATGATAAAACTCAAAATTATGAGCAAACCTTGTCTCTTTTCCAAGTCTGAAAACACTTGGCAGTAACGTTTTGGAACCCAATCAAGTACGAATTACTTAAGTTCCTTGCTTACACGATTTGATAAGTGTGAAAGACTTGGAAGCAATACATACAGCCAGGTACGCAGATGCTCAGGAAATTTTCCAAGTATATAGTAACCTGGGGTGCATACCAGAATATACGCGATTCTGCCAAACTTGAATATTTTTTGGGCACTAATCTAAGTACGAGAAACTTAGAAGCACATAAAGGGCATACGATAACATGCTTGAACAAATCTAAGTACGAAAGCACTTAGCAATTCAACATAAACATTTGGCCATGAAGGGCCCCTGCAGAAATCAAACCCAAAAGAGGCCGAGCAAACTAAAGGCAAGTACCACGAGGGGCAAAATACTTGTGTTAAGAGTATAATAGAGTATACTGATGCCACACAGGGCTAAAGGTTACGGTCACGCAGGACCGACACAGAGTTTTGAAAGAGTTTTTGAAATGTTCGGGAGGAATGGAATAAACACTTACCAAATCAATCCAAGTTTTGGATCTCTGGAGTAATACTGTCTGGAGCCACTGCAGCGTTGCTAACCCCGGCTGGTGGTTCATCCAAACTGACAGTTTCGGTAGATGCTCCCCCAGTGGTTGGTTGTTTAGGAAGCGTTCCTTGTGATCCAGGCTGGGCGCCTTGGGATTCCATCTCTATTTCTTCGTCTGCATCAGCGAAGTCATCAATCTGATCTTCGATATCATCAACAACAGGTTCCTCAGAATCGTGAGATTGCTGGAGACGTTTGCTGGGCAAATCGTTTTCTGTCCAGAGTTTGCAATCATCATGAGCTCCCACCTTTGTCAGGCATGTCTCCCAGCACACGCTCCAAATCTGGTCCTGAATGCCAGGCATCTGCTCCACATAGCTTGCTGTGGCAGCATCAAAGCCTCCCTTGAAACCATCTTCGTGTGCTATCTTCTTTGTGTTGTCAATTTCAGATAGCGCCTGGCGGAGATTTTCTTCAGCAGCATCCAATTTCACCTTCATACCATCGGCTTCCAGTTTAGCTTTATCTCTCTCTCTCTCAAGCCTTGCGACTGATCGGATCAAACTGGTGTTTTCATTCATCAGCCTGATCCTTTCAGCTTCAGTCTCTTGAAGCCTCTGCCCCATTGTGACCACCTTTTGAATAAACTAGCGACAGGACAGAAACTCAATTTATAGTCAAACATTTTTTGGGATGAAAGACAAAAGTAACAATTAAAGGTTACCTTGACACCACTGACGAGCCCAGTGGATAAAAGTCGTTCAGAAGAGTTAGTAGACTCCTTCTGCATATCTATTGGCAGCAACAACCCTTGGGCAAGGGCTAGTGCAGTCTCGGAAGAACTCGCACTATCGCCAACGTTCACTGGCCGGTCACCCCTAGTAAATTGAGGGGCCCAGGCGTCATGGATCACTTGGGTGACCGGGGCAGGAGGTCCCAAACTTGCATCTGCAACAACTTGAGAATTTGACCCCCCAGGTTCCTGATTCCTTGGGCGTTTGTCCCGATGGGCATTAGTAACCTCAAGGGAGCTATCTTGATCCCGAGGAGAAGAAGAAGATCGTGTTTGGGGACCCCTGGAACGGCGGGGTGGCGGGGGAGCGTGACCGGTGGAAGCCGCCCTGCCCGTGGCACCACGTCCTCGAGGAGAGATTGTCAAAAGTGTGCTGAGATTCAGAGGTTGGTGAGACATTGTGCCTGATTCCGGAGGAGAAGGAGAGTATCCAGGAGAAGATGATTGACTTGTGAGTTGAGGTGCTGGCTGTTCGGATTGCTGTTGATTGCCCTCCTGTCGACGTGAGGACCTTCTAAGTATCAAGCGGGGTAAGGGGATCCCCTCGGAGATTGGAACCTCCCCTGACTGTCCGGCAATTGTTACGCCAGCACTTGATCTTGAACCTCTGGCTTGGGGAGCAGTCGAAGTCGAGGCACCACTAGTGCTTGGGTGAGCAAGTCTTCTGTCTATGAAACCCTTATAGGCTGGATCGTAGCCGAGCAAAACACTTGCATCACGTCCTCGTCCAGCTGTTTGTGTACCTGGCACCCCTTTGTATCTCAGGACCTTGTTGATATCTCCTGCTTGGATGTAGCTGGGTTCTCTACTCGGGCGTCTGTTGGCATTTTCGGCTGAAATAACAAAATAAATGAAATTCTCAGTGGGACAGTTTCAGTATAAGAAGAATAAGTAAACTGAACTTAAAAGAGCAGAAAATAGAGACGTACGTGGGAAGCCCCATTCGTGGGGAACGTGGACACCCACCACCTGGCCATCCTCACCCATGGGCTCGAAAGCTCCAGTAACATACAGAAAATCCATCTCGTGGTCCCGAGCGGAGTTTGGCAAGTTAAGCACGAAGCGCTTCTCTGCCTTTCTCACTTTTAAGTAGTAGGTATTGTATTCACGATTTAATACAATACTGTACCACCACTGGATATCCCAGATTCCTAATTGGGTCCCCAAGATTCTATTTAAAGCTACAACTCCCATAACCAATCTGAAAAAATTGGTGGATACTTGCATGGGGTTGAGTCGATACCAATTAAGAACACGACGAAGTAGTGGGTCGAGGGGGAAACGAACTCCACCCTCAACGATGGCCACGATAGGGATGCACGTTCTAACCCATGTACAAGCATTTCTAATCACACCCAGAGGTGCAAGTTCTAGGCCAACGTTGTCAGGGATATTATAATCCCTCCTAAAGTCTGCCATTGCGACCGGAGTGTCACAAAGTTTTCTAAACTTCCCTGGTTTGGGATCGTTATTGTCATCCGCCATGGACGAGTTTCACTAATGACCAAATGAGATTTGGAGATGGGACCGAAACCCTAAGAAGAGGGAGAATCTGAGAAAGAGAATCTCAGAAATGAAATGAATAAAGGAGTGAGGATGAGAGTCTTACGAAGGATTTGTGAAGATTTCCTGAGGTGGATTCGAGTTTGCAGACGGCGGCGATGGCGGAATGAAGATGAACAGTTGCGACTGGTTTTAGAGAGAGAAAGGGCAGAGATTGGAAGGTTTTGTGTGAAAACCCAGAACCCTTCTTTTTGAGTTTAAGTTCCGTCTCCGTTAAAATCCATTACATGAAAAGTAACGGAAAAAGAATCAAAGAGAATAAACGTTCTAAACGCCGTTAGGCGGAACGTCAGTTCGAATTAAATGCGTAGCGTACGAGGTACGCCACGTGGATTTATTACCTCGAGATGGTATAATGACTAAATCGCCAAAAGACATCAAAGGAAACCCAGTGACTATATCTGCACGGTATCTAATCTGTTCGGCCTCAGGTTCATTCTTGAGCTTTACTCATCATCTTTGATAGAAATAAAGAGCAAAAGCTGGGGAGCAATTGTAGGGAGGTATTCCCGGACAGATGTAAGTAGTAGCCGAACACGTGGTGTGCCAGATCCGTGTAATGAGGAAAGTGATATGGGATTCCATATAAGATGAACGGCGGCGGAAAGGTCCGGTGCATCCAGAGGGCACCAGATTAGATTATCTGTTTGGCTGAAAGGGACTAACGACATGAGAAGTCGTTTGTTGGTACAGCCTGTTCGGCCAAGAGGGGCCAATGACATAAGAAGTCATTTTGTTGTGCAGTATGACTGGTAAGAGCATATGCCGAACAGATGGATTCATTTGGAGAAACGTAGCCTTAAGAGATAAGGTAGAGGGGGTATTCTAGAAGAAGAACCCAATACATAGTAATGATAAGTAAGGGGACAGTCCTATTATGGGACGAATTCCTCTTAAAGGAGAGACCCTATGAGTAAGGGGTCTAAGTTGATTGGGCAAGAGATTCCCAGAAGAGCCAGGTTTCCTGTACGAGGCAGGAGACCTGGGACGAGAAGGATGCTTAAGAAGCAAGCAAGCTCATATCTATAAATACGAGGTAAACCTGAGGGAAAAAGGTACGCAATAAGTTGCATTCATTCCACACTTCCTATCGATTTTTAGAGTTTTGAGACAGTACGTGATACTAACTTAGGCATCGGAGGGCCTTTGCCACGAGAGGCAAAGGTGCGCTCACCCCTTGTCTGTTTTACAGGTTAGGGTTCAGGCAAAGATACTAGGGTTCCGGCCGAACAGCACGTGACGTAAGGAGATTCAGCGCTGTTCTAGGTACCATCTGTTTTTCTCCACCTACAATATATATAGATGCTTTATTTAATTCTAACACATAGTCTGTTTAATTAAGCCTTTAAACAGTAAGTAAAGTGAGCCAGTGCGATAAGTAAAGCATGCATCAGAAAGCAAAATAAACAAAGATGTCCCAGGGTAATGGATCCCGCGGCCGGTGAATGGATGTCACGGCCGAGGGATCTTCCTGGTTTGATGTATCGGCCGAGGGATCGAAGCCCCGGTCGATGTTCTTCCTCACACCAGACAGAAACGTTAGTAAATAATCAAAACTCTAAGATTATGATTATTGGCAGAAAATAAGACAAACCAGAGGCCGTTGGGCCTCACCACCTTGATCCCTCAGTTGCTTGATTGCTTCGGATTGGATGTGATTGACTGATTGCTTGATTGAAAACCCTAGGGTTAGGGTTTGAACTTCGGGGTTTGATCGTCGGATTGATGGCAGCCTTCGGGAGGTTAGGGCTTTTGAAGAGTGGGTTTGAGAGAGTATTTTGACAGAGTATCGGAGTTTGGGTGAGTGATTTCACCTATGAATTTTATGTGTTTATTTTCGGAGTCCAAAGGCCCTTTATATAGGCAATTGATGACTCACTCCGGCCAATCAAATGGCACGATTGCAATTGCAATTGCAATGCAATGCAAACTCTTCGTCGCAATCTCTGAACGTGGCCCGAACGCATCGGGAAGGTAGTGTAGTTGGATCAAACGTCTGACAGAACATTCCAGAGTCTGGAAAAAGGTCGATCTGGCGGCCGAGGAATTGATGTTGCGGCCGAAGGATTGATCTTGCGGCCGAGGGATTGATCTCTCAGGGAGATTTTGCTAGCAACAGGTTGCTCGGGTGAGGAAACAATGTTAAGGCCGTTAGATCGATGTTACGGCCGACAGATGGATTCTCCTAGGCTTCTGTATTTTCTGTCTGAAAGGCTGTATGGCTCTGATTGGGTCCTCTAAATGGCTCAAGGTTCTTACCGAAAATCCTAAGGTTCTCAAGAAGGCAATCAGCAATCACTGTATCCATTTCATCATCGGGATGGTCCCCAAGGTGGGACTTGAAATAATCGTTAGGCCAAATTGGGGTGTCTACAAGGATGATATTTTCATCCCCAAACTCTCTCTCTCAGCCGTTCCCCTCGCTCTCTCATCCGATTATCTCTCTCTCTCCTCCCCTCTCACTAAAAAATCCACCTTATCTCCCAAAATCTTCAAGAATCAACCACCCTCAAGCCTTCCATTCGCGTTCTTGAGCTCGGAGATCCGTGGGTCGAGCTTGAATTGGAGTTTCGGAGTTCGAGAGGCTAGGGCTCGTTCAAAAACGCTTGAATCTCGGCCATTGTTGCGAGGTAGGGACTTCTTTACCTTTTCTATGGGTTTATGTGTTGATTTGGTGTAGATTCGTGCCTTGGGTTGTTGGATTTTGGTTGTTGTTCATGCTTTGAAAATCTGCAGAAATCGCCACCCGAAGCCCCGTGGTATCGATACGGATTATGTGGCGTATCGATACCACAAGCTTATCTTTTTGGACTGCTTATATTGTATCGATACGGATTTTGCGCGTATCGATACCAGGAGCTTAGCTCCAGTTTTGCTCCTACTGCTCCTCCGCCGATTGTTTTGACCCCCAATCACTTCTAAATCTTCTTGGACACCTCCTAACCTATCTTACGCTTGTCTAATTGACTTCCTTTGACCCTTCGATGCTATCCTCATGAAGGGTCAATGTGACTTTATGACCATAAAATTGCCATGACGTGAACACATGTGTACTACGCCATGTCAAGTGTATTTCCATACTGAACTCCAACTCCATTGTCTTGAACGGACAATGGACAAACGAACTCCACTTGTACAGAAACAAAGTCCACTGAACACATGTGTATTGCAAGACAATGGAACTGACGCCTACATCTCCAACTCTTCCTCATGATGTCCGTTCGTTGTTTGCCTTTTTTTTTATAGTTTGAAAATAGGAGCAGTGCCCGAACTGGTCATGGCGTGCTAATCACCCCGCGACCCTACCTAAACGACTACTCACTCATTATCAAGCAAGAAACGGAAGAAACCCTAGTTTGAATCATGCTTGTATTACGCAAGATGAAAAATAAACAAGAGATAACAACTAATTGAATACCAACGAACAACTTAAATTAAGAACAAAAATTAAAACGAGTTACGAAGTGCGAGTAATTGAACAAAACTTCGGAAACTTTAAGGGAAAAAAAAACTCTGCAAAAAAACAATGTGAGTTAAAAGCTCTCATTAATGTTCAGAGAAAACGTCTTGATCGCAGGCCCCATTTTGCGTCTGCTACGTCTCGTTCTTCATTCACTGCTGTGCTCGAAAAAAGATCTTGCTTTCAAAAATATGTCGCAGTCGTCGCTATCGTCTCCAATCCTCTTTCTGAAACCCTTTTTCTTCTCCTTTTATAATAGTTTAAAACCCTTGCCATGTAAAACTTGGAAAAGCCTTTTCTTGCTATTCTGGTCCACCATAATGCAATGGGCCGAAATATCCGAAGGTTCAAAGGGTTCGAAGGGGTGACCATGTAAACCTATTGATTAGTTGTCTCAGTTTGTTTGTAAGTTAGGTTGTTTCTTGACACGTCATATCATACATTTCCCGAATGATAGGCAGGCCCTAGGTGCCTCGCTGAACTCCAGTTGTTCAACCGAACGTTGGGCCCCTACGTTGCTCGGTAACCTTTTTTGTCAGTAGGAAGGGTTCTCTAGTTCGATGGATCTTTATCACTCGGCGAACTCGTCTAACGCTCGGTGGAATGGAAGCCGATCAGAGGCACGTTCACTCGGAAGGGGCCCTCGGAAGTGGTTGTTGAGGAATGTTCTGGATGCCTTCGTTGGTAGTCCCAATGATAAGCATGGTGCCCTCTTTGATAACTGAGTTGACGTCTTTGCATGATGTGACATCTTTGACACTGATTAATGCGGCTCTGCAATCCTTGAAGGGCGGCGTTCATTAAATGCTTTTGACATGTGACGTCATTTGAGTGTAGCAACGCGCGTACAAGCCATTCCCACCTTGTTCAGCACTCCGAACCTTTGCCTATAAATAGAAGAGTACCCATTCTAGGGCAAGGGTCTGAAACTCTCTCAACTGCACTCTTCTTTCCCCTTGCAATATTTCTTACTATACTTCTTCTTCTTCCTCCACATACTGACTTGATCATCAAAGTTTCTTCCCGGAGGAACACTCCCCTCTGGTTTGCAGTACACGAGGTTCAATGTCACTCCTCGACGGTTCAACAGTAAGAAGAGAGGATCCAGAAGGTGAAAGGTTAAATCAGCCCCCCACAATTGGCGACTCCGCTCGGGATGAAACGCTTTTCCCTAACACACTGTGGACCTGATTTCAACTCCAGATCCTCTCCTCGTTTCTCTTTCTTTCTTCCTCACCTAAGGATATGACTCAACGCCTTCCACCGCCAGGGCCGGAGAACTTTACCCTCAGGTTGGCCGGATACGGGTCCATGAATCTCGAATCTAACCAAGCCGCGAGGACCACTCAGCCAATTTCTCGTCAACTTTCATTCCCTCAAACCGAATTAGATATCACCCAGGCGGAACAAAAGCGCCAAGTAACGATCATAGCTTTACTCCAACAACGGCTCGAAGATCAAGACCGAGGCGTGGTTGTTACTCCTCCCCACGGCCATCCTGCGGAACCAAGCCGTCTGAAGAAGGTACATAAACGAAGCAAAAAGACTCACCCAGCTCCAATATCCGAGCCAATGGCTTCTGAGCGTCGAACAGTTTTTGAGCGGCTCGACCACACCCCGAGAGTTCAACCGACGAGCTCTCGCCCATGACTAGCAAGCGTCGTTCATGCTGAAAGCTCTAGGTCTTCAGCCGCAAGCTCTACGGCAGGCACCAATAGGACGGGCGCCTCTGGGCAAACACACCATGTCTCACGACGGCACGTGAGAGCGTTAGATGGGAAGCAGCCCATGAATCTGAATAAACAACCTCGACATACGCACACAAGTGTGCATCACGAACGCTCAAAGCAATCAAGACCAATTTCCGGGTGTCAACATGATGAACGACACTCGGCAGGTTCACATGGTCACCACTGAACGTTTAGCAGGGGTGGAAACTCGGATCATAATAACACGATCATTTTGTATGACCAGTTCACAGACATGCCGACCGTGTATTAGCCTGTGGATGAAAGAGCCGAGCTTCCTTGAACTCATCCAGGGAGCTCGAGGGATAATCACTCAAAACCTTCGGGAGAAGCCAAACCTCGGCACCGAACGCAGAGTGAGCGACCACGGCGTCATCACAGAGAGCCTAGGGTACATCTTGAGACTCGTAAGGATGTCCCACTACCTTTCATTCAGCCTGTATCCGAGCCTGTCGATGATTCCAAGCTCGGCAAGGCCAAAGCATCTCCTTTCATGGACGCCATTCAGCAAGAGCGACCGCCGGATCGATTTGTCATGCCGAAGCTCAAGCGTTATGAAGCTATGGAGGATGTTGTTGCGTTCGTCTGCCGGTTTTGATAGACGATGAGCCTCCACAACTTCACCAACCCTCTCATGTGTAAGATCTTCCCTCTTACACTGAGTGAGCCGATCATATTGTGGTACAACCAACTCTAGCCCAAATCTATCAAGTGCTTCAACGAGCTGGAGTTGGAGTTCAGTATGGAAATACACTTGACATGGCGTAGTACACATGTGTTCAGTATGGACTACATGGTGTTGAACGGACAAACAAACTCCACTTGTACAGAAGGAAGTTCACAGGCCCAGACTTACGCGTCGTTCACGAGGATCAGGTTGCGAGTGTTTTGGACGAGCTCCACTCTAGTAGCTGTGGGGCACATTTGGGCGGACGAACAATTGCCCAACGAGCGTTAACGCAAGGCTATTGGTGGCTCAAGATGGTCAAGCAATTGGAGGATTACGTGAAGCGCTCTGTTCGGTGCCAGATGCATGCATCCCTCATTCATCAGTCTGCCTTCCCTCTCAAGATGATCACTAGTCCATTGTCGTTCAAGGTTTGGGGCTTTGACATCGTTGGTAAAATGCCAAAGGCTCTTGGTGGATGCAAATACATGCTCACCACTACCTATTTATTCACTAAGTGGGTGGAGGCTTCCCCATTGGTCAAAACTACAGCAGGAGATGTGGAACGCTTCATCTGGAAGCACATCATTTCGAGGTTCGGCTTGCCATACGCAATCCTCTCGGACAACGGTTCTCAGTTTGTGGCAGCTGCTATCAAGACTTTCTACAGGGAATATTACGTCACAATCCACAACTCGTCCGTGGCTTATCCCCATGGCAACGGCCAGGCCAAGGCTTCCAACAAAGCCATCACTCGGAGGCTCAAATGACATTTGGATAGGAAGCTCGGCAAGTGGGTCGACGAGCTCCCTCACGTGTTGTGGTCCCATTGTACTACTCCTTGGCGTTCCACGGGCTGTACTCCATTCTCAATGGCTTTGGCATGGAAGCCATCCTTCTGTTATCCACCTTGATTCCCACAGCTCGGACAGAGAATTTTAACCTAGTGGATAACAACGCTCTCGTGGGTGCTGAGTTGGACTTTGCCGAAGAGCTTCGGGATAACACCAATCTACGTCATGCTGCGTATCAGCAGGAAGTGGCCAGGGGCTACAACAAGAATGTTCGGGCTCGTTTGTTCAACGTCGGAGATCTTGTCCTTTGGATGGTCATAGAAGCCAGCAAGCTAACCAAGCTCAAGGATCCATACGAAGGCCCTTACCGAGTAGTACAGAAGATCGGCCATGGCGTTTACAAACTTGCCGAGATGGATGGCACGCCGATTGCTAACCCTTGGAACGCCCAAAAACTTAGGAAGTTCCATGGGTGGCATCGGCGTCCTCCTGTTTTTTGTTCGGATTTTAAGCCTTCAGGCGTTTTCTTAATGAAACTTTGTTTCTCTTATATTTTTGTTTCTTCAGATTGACATTTGGTTTGTTGGGTATACTATCAAACCCGAGTCATAGCCTTCGGGCGCAGGCACTTTCACCCAATAGTCCTTCGTTCGGGATATTGGTTCGCCTTCGGGCATACGTACTTTCACCCAATGGTCCTTCGTTCGGGATATTGGTTTGCCTTCGGGTTTCGGCACTTTCAACCCATTCGTTTTTACCTTCGGAAAAGGTGGTATAACACTTAGTCATTTAATAAGGCGTAATTCTCGTAGCCTATTTCTTTTGCTTTGGCTCGAGCACTGGGGCTCAACAGTCTTTGTTTTTTGGTTTACTCATTCCTCTACCTTACTGGATTCCTGCTTTTGCTATGGCAATCCACTAACGCTGAATTTTCACAAGTCTTGTTGTTCGGGCTTACCCATATAGGAGCCCCAAAGGCATCCATGAGTCGAAGTACAAAAACTAAAGAAGGCGTGCAAGCCCGATGCTCAAAGTCCTAGCTACTGAAGGTAAACAGGCACCCTCCAAAAAGAAGCACGCAGGCTCCAACAAAAAGCAAAAACAAAAACAAACAAAGGAAGGAGCTTAACTGTCATCCTCGTCCTCCTCGTCATCCTCCTCAGAAACCTCCTCCGCCTGGGAGCTGGCTACCTCCTGAGTGCCGGTCGCTCTAGGCACGGTGCTCCCCGAGGTGTCCCCTAGATTGACGTCTGTAGGCTCCTCGGTCTCGTCAGAGACATCAATAGGCTCGCCCTCAGTCCCCTCTGAGTGTCATGGCTTCTTTGACGGAGGCTCCTCCCGAGAGCCAGCAGAGGAAGCCTGTTGCGCTTGCATGCGAACAGACTTCATGCGCAGCCCCTGCGAAGCCCCTCCTCCAGCCTACAATACCTATTACCCCATCCATTACACACATCCATACTTCTCTTTACTCTACCAACTTTACCGACGCTCATCCACCGTCATTCATCCTCATTCAAGCTCGAGATCAAAGGTAAAAACCAAGTTTCCTTGGGCTCGAAACAGATTTTGGTATCCCAACCCGGCTTAAGAAATGGATTTTATCGCCTTTTTGTGCCACGACCTCGAATTTTAAGAGTTGACTCGAAGCGAAACTCCACCGAAGTCCCAAATACTCATTGAGGTGTGTTCTGGGGGTTAGTGATGCCTCGAAGTGTCTTGAATCGATTCTAGACCTCTGCTGTCAAAATATGCAGAAATGCAGACTTATTATGCCGTGCGCGGCTTCAAAATGCCGTGCGGGATTTTGTTTAATCCCACGGCGTATCCATGTTATGCCGTGGTGTTTCCTCGGATTTTGGTATACCGCGCGTTGCTTCAATATGCCGTGCGGTACTATTTTCCTAACAGTCTGCGACTTGCTGCTTCCCAAGACAGATTGCACGATGGTTGAAGTTTGACTCCTTTAATGACATTTCTGAACCAATGCATGTCTGTACTAAATTTTTGAGGTATGACCAAGCCTTTTCCCACTCAAGACTCATGGGAAAATTGCACTTTTGGACACCCTAGGCTCTTTGAAAATTGAAGTTGTCTCCTCCATCTCTCCAATAAATTCAGGCTTTGAGCTTCAAACTTTCTACATCCCTCTTAGTCTTTCACCTTTCTTAAACTTTCCCTTCATCAAATGGCTCTTTCGCTTACCGGTTCTCTCCGCCCATGGTTGGTTTCTATGGAAGGTGTCGATTGGCTCAACTTTCGGGCTCATGGCCTCTATTCCATGAGGCATCTCCGCAACATTCCGTCCCGAGCTTTTGAGGGCTGCCACGAGTCTTTGGGACCCAGAAGTGCACGTATTCCGCTTTGGCGACCAAGAACTTTGCCCCACGATAGAAGAGTTCCGCGCCTATTTTGGCGGCTTCGGCTCTAGAGAGGTCATTGTCCCTCCTATGCGCGAGAACATTCCCAAGGTTCTCACTGCCTCCCTTGGGTTGAACGATGGTATTGCTCGTTACTTGGTTAGCAATGGTCACCTCAATGTAATGCGCCTCATTGAGATGTTCTCTCCTCCTGGTGATCTAGCGGACACAACCTACCAAACTCGGCGCATGACCGCTCTTTGCATGTGCCTACTTGCTCCTACTTCTTGGTTCCTTCCACCGGTGATGTTAGCTCGGCATTGGTCAGCGTTGCGGTGTAGATTAAGGCTCGGAAGGACGTGATCCCGATGGTATTGGCTGAGACATTGATGGGTTTGGATAAGGTTTGTTCTGGAGAGATCGAGACTTAAGCATGACCAACATGTCATGAAATTGGGGAAGAAAAGAGGACATGAAGGAGAAGAATGCAACGAGGGCATAGTCTTCACGGATGAGGACCTGGGAGGAGTCCAGGTGCCACATAATGACGCCTTGGTCATAACCCTACGAATTGGGGAATATGACATTGAGAGGATACTGGTGGATTCGGGAAGTTGCACAGAGGTGTTATATTACGATGCATTTAAAAAGTTGGGACTGACGCAGGCGGATCTTGTGCAGTCAATAACTCCTTTAGTCGGGTTCAGCGCAGGAGCAGTTTGGCCTTTGGGCAAAGTAACTCTGCCTGTTCAGGTAGGAACGGTGGTACTACGAATCGACTTCCTGGTGGTAGACGTACCTTCTTGTTATAACACGATTATAGAAAGGACGTTGTTGCACAGGATGAGGGCAGTTTCCTCCACCTACCACCAGATGGTAAAGTTTCCAGGATCTAATGGAGTTGAAAAGATCAGGGGAAACCGAAAAGTTGCCCAACAATGCCTGATTTCAATAATCAAGAAGGCACCAAAGGCAAGGTTGGTCTAAGCCGTAGAGATTCCAGACTAGCCGACCATCGAGGATGTCGGAGGAAACCCCACCGAGAAAGTGGTTGAAGGTTTGAAGAAAATTCAGATCAATGAGACTGATCCATAAAGGTATTTCCTGATTGGGGAGAACCTAAGTAAAAAAGAAGAAGAGGAGTTGGAAGGGTTCCTAAAGGAACTTATTGACATGTTTGCTTGGGTACCCGAGGAGATGCCTAGGGTGGGAGCAAACGTGATTTGTCATCGCTTAAACCTGGATCCACAGCACAAACCTATGATGCAAAAAAAAAAGGAGATCAGTCGTACAGCACGTGGATGCTATCATCGAGGAGGTTGACCGCTTGCTAGAAGCTAAGGCCATATGAGAAGTTTACTACCCAGAATGGTTGTCTGACACCGTAGTGGTAAAAAAGAAGAATGGAAAGTGGCGTGTCTGTGTAGACTTAAGCAAGGCATGTCCAAAGGATAGTTTCCCTCTCCCAAGGATAGACCAGTTGGTCGATGCAACTGTAGGATACAGGTGAATGAGTTTTCTTGATGCATACCGAGGATATCATCAAATTGCTCTGTTTTGGCCCAATCAGGAGTAGACTTCCTTTATTACACCAATAGGGTTGTATTGCTACAACGTCATGCCTTTTGGTTTAAGGAACGCCAGAACAACTTACCAGAGGTTGGCAACGATTATGCTGAAGAAGTTGCTCGGTAAGACTATGGAGGTTTACATAGATGACATGGTGGTCAAGAGCAAAGAGAAGCAAGAGCACATAACTGATTTAAAGGAAGCCTCTAAGATACTAAGGGAGTATAAATTAAAACTCATGCCTCGAAGTTTGCGTTCGGAGTAAGCTCGGGGAAGTTCTTGGGCCACCTTATGACTATTAGAGGGATAGAGGCAAATCCCGATCACATAACAGCTTTGCAAAGGCTCCAAAGTCCCAAGACCGCGAAGGAGGTCCAAAGGCTAACTGGAATAGCTGTGGCCCTTAATAGATTTATTAGTCGTTCCACTGACAAGTGCAGGCCCTTCTTTCAATTGCTGAAAAAGACAGAAGGATATGAATGGGGAGCAGAATGCGAACAGGCATTCCAAGACCTGAAGAAGTACTTGGCAGCAGCCCCACTCTTGTCCACTCCTGATCCGGATGAGTCATTAACTTTGTTTTTAACAGTGTCTGAGCATGCTATGAGTGCAATTTTATTAAGAGATAAGGGATCCGATCAAATCCCCATGTATTATGTAAGCAAGACATTACTAGATGCAGAAACGAGATATCGACCTCTAGAGAAATTGGTCCTGGCACTAAGGACAGCGGCAAGAAAATTGCCTCATTATTTCCAGAGTCATAGAATTGTGATTTATACTGAGTTTCCGTTGAAATCATTGCTACGAAAGGCAGATTTCTCGGGACGAATCTCGACTTGGTCAATGGAGCTAAGTCAGTACGATATTGACTATCAGCCGCGTACCGCGATCAAAGGGCAGGTGTTGGCAGATTTTGTAGCAGAATTTTCCCCAACAGTAGCTCCTCAGCCTCCTACAAGAAAGGAGCAAACACCTGGGCCACCAGCCAGGAAAGGAAAGGCACTAGCCGAGCAAGATCCTTTGGAATGGAAATTGTTCGTTGACGGATCAACATGTAATACTGGTTTAGGGATTGGGGTTGTGCTTTTTCCTCCTGAAGGAGTAATGTTAGAATTATCTGTTTGGCTGAGTTTCAGTGCATCGAATAATGTGGTGGAGTACGAGGCACTCTTAGCAGGCTTGAGAAGTGCAAAAACCTTTAAAGTAAAGAGAATAAGGGTGTACTGTGATTCACAGCTTGTGGTGAACCAGTTGTCCGAGGAATATGAAGCCCGGAATGAAAAGCTAGCAGCCTATGTGGAGGCTGCCAAGAACCTGCTTGACACTTTGAGAAGGTGTACATTGAGCAGATAAGTTCTGGAGAAAATGCTCATGCAGATTCGTTGGCTTGGTTGGCCGCAGCTGTGCTAACCGAGTTTAAGAGGAAAGTGTCAGTAGATTATCTTGTTGAGCCTAGCATTGGAAGAAGTGTGGAATTAGTCTTGGACGTGAACCAAGGACCAAGTTGGATGGATCCAATTGTGGAGTTCTTACGAGATGGGACACTCTCCACTGACAAAAAGGAGGCTCATAAGATAAAGACGAAGTTTGCACGGTTTTGGCTATCCCTTGAAAGAAAGTTGTACAGAAAGTCCTTCACTGGGCCGTACTTACTTTGTGTACACCCCGAGATGGTGCAGAAGTTCCTCCACGAGATTCATGAGGGAACATGTGGGAGTCATGCTTGGGGCAGGTCCATTGCCCACCGAGCAATCACCCAAGGTTATTGCTGGCCGGATATGCAATAGGATGCAAAGGTTTATGTGAAAATCTGTGAGAAGTGTCAAAAATTCTCACCAATGATCCAAACACCAGCTGAACATTTGGTACCTTTGACAAGCCCATGGCCGTTTGCACAATGGGGGATGGATATCGTGGGTCCACTCCACAAAGCAATAGGAAATCGAAATTTTTTGTTGGCAGCAACAGATCGAGGCAGAGCCATTGGCCAAAATCACAGAGCCTATGATAGAAAGGTTCATGTGGAAGAGTATTATTACTCGGTTTGGGGTCCCCTACTCACTGCTTACAGACAATGGGGCACAATTCCAAAAGAAATTCAAAGCCTTCTGTTCCCAGTACAGGATAAGGAATTGTTACTCCACACCAGCTTACCCTCAGAGCAATGGGCAAGTAGAGGCATCCAACAAAACCATCCTTGACCGGATCAAGAAGAGGTTGGATAAAGCAAAAGGTAAGTGGCCTGACGAGCTGCCACTGGTCCTATGGGCGCACCGAACTACGCCTAGGAGGTCTACGGGAGAGACCCCCTATTCATTAGCATATGGAATAGAGGCTCTTATACCATTAAAAGTTGGTTTGCCAACTAACAGAACCACTTTGGTTGAAAGTGGAGGCAATGACAAAACCCTAGAGATCGAGTTGGATCTTGCCAAGGAACGGAGAGAGAGGGCTCTGGTGCATTTGGCCTCTTATCAGGAGCAGCTGATGAAAAGCTACAACAAGCATGTTCTCCCACGAGAATTTGGTGTTGGAGACCTTGAGCTGCGGAAGGTGCTCGACAACACCAAGGAGGCAAACGAGGGCAAGTTGGGGGCCAATTGGGAAGGCCCATATCGCGTAATCAAGATTGTGGGCATTGGGGCTTATCGATTGGTAGATCTAGACCGGAACCTAGTGCCAAGGCCTTAGAATGTCCACAATTTAAGGAAATTCTTTGTTTAAAGATTTCGGCTTATCATATCATTCTGTTTTAGGATGCATAACGTGATTGTGTGGGAGTTACGAATTAAATTCCCTTATTTTTTTATTATTTTAGTTGCAGGGGGTACGCGTAATGCCCCCTTGAGTTTCAAATTATGAATAAAATTCTGCTTCTGAAGAAACATTCTGTTTTAGCAATTTTTTGTTTTACTGGTTGATTGAATATGAAGCCAGACACTTGTTTTATTTTCTCCCTTCGTATTAGGGAGGGGAAAGTGGGTACATATGAATTACGAGTTATGAAATTTTTTCCAGTATGAAAATACTTGGGATGCATACGAAGACATGCAAATTATCCAAGTACGATCACTTGAAACACTTGCCATAAGTACGAGTAAACTTAGTGGATATTTGGCCAGGTATGAAAAACTTGGCATGAGTTGCATACGAGAGCATGCAATATATCAAGTACGAATACTTGAGCATTAGTCTACAAGTCCAAACATAATTAGTAAGACATGCAATGGATGCCTAAGTACAAATGCATTTAGACATTTACCCAAGTATGAGAAAACTTGAGGAGCATACAAGAACATGCAGAAATGTCCAAGTATGAATAAACTTGGGATGCATACGTGAGCATGCAAGACTTAGCCAAGTTTGAAAACACTTGGGCTTCTATCTAAATGCAAGTAAACTAAGTACGAGCAAACTTAGGGATTAAACTTGAACGGTTGGAATGGCAAAGGCCACGATGGGCCACCAACAATGTTAAAGGCCACGAAGGGCCACAAAAACCAAAGTTGTGCCAAGAAGGGCCGAATACCTGTGTTAATCAAATTTGTATTTGTACCAAGTGCCACGCAGGGCAAAGTTTTACGGCCACGCAGGGCCTGCAAATAGATTCAAGGAAACAAATTATTCTGATAAAATTTTGCTTACTCATCCACAGTTAGATCTTGGAGAGATAGAGGAGTAGTTTGAACAGATGTTCTTCCACAGCGGTGCTCCCATCAGTTGGACCACCACTGGCTTCCTTTTGGCCAGGGTTGGTTGTATCAACCACTTGGTCGGCATCAGCAGCCTGCTGTTCGGAGACATTAACGTTAAGTTCTCTATCAAAGCTGTCCTCATCTTCATCAACTTCTTCATTCAGAACGACCACAGAGCTTGGAAGGTCATTTTCAATCAAGAGTGGGGACGACTCAGCTACGCCAGCCCTTTTAAGGCATGCTGCCCAAGCAGCAGCCCAGATCTCATCTTGAATTGCAGGCATCTGGGTCTTGTAACTGTCTGTAGCTATGTTGATTCCTTTGTTATACCCCTATTGATACGCTGCTTTAGCTTCATTCTTGCTGGATTCAAACTCCATGAGAGTCTAGTTCAGGATGTCCTCGGCCCCGTCCAACTTACCCTTCATTTCATCCACCATCCCATATGCTTGGTCTCTCTCCCTCTCAAGCCTGGCAATGGTGCGTTCCATCTTGGCATTATCACTAGTTAGCTTGGCACGTTGAGGTTCCACCTGACCGAGCTCTGGGCCATTGCCACCAATTTTGTACAGACTAGGCAAGTATGCAGGAATTAATAAACAGGACCGAGGTTCTAAAAAGACATGAAAAGAAAGGTAAGAGAACATACCTTAACACTATTGACCATGAATGAGCTCAGAAGCTTGTCCGGAGTATTGTCCACCTCCCTCTGCATATCTCCTGGCAAGAAGAGAGCTTGAGACAGTGCCAATGCAGTATCCTCGAACTCCGCACTGTCACGAATGCTTATGGGGCGATTTCCATGGGATAGTCTGGGGGCCCATATTGGGATAGAGGCTGTGGATCTGCGAGTGGTTAGATTTCCTTTAGGCAGAGTAGTCCCTGTTAAGGGGGAATTGAGCCGTTGACGCTTGTCACGGTGACCCTCGGTAACCTCGTTTGGAGAAAAGCCCGATGGAGCGTCAGATTGGACCAAGGCCCGACGACCATGGCCTTGAGCATCTCCGTGGCCCTGAGCAGTGCCACGACCCCGACCAGCTCCAGGAATGGTGAGAAGGCTGCTGAGGTTGATCGGTTGATTCATTTCCTGTGGAGAAGAAGTGGTGTAGCTGCTGGATGTTGAGGTAGAGGATTCCTCCGCTGCCCGTGTGCGCCAATCAATAAAACCGTCGTACGATGCCCGGTAACTAAGGAGCACCTGTGCAGCTCTTGTTTGGTCTGCAAGGTGTGTCCATTGTCCGTTGAAAGCCAAGGCCCAATGAACATCAACTACATGGACGTGTGGGGTGATGATGTCATGGCCCTAGTTGATGTTTATGGCTGCAACAAAGAATGCAACAGAATACATTAGTAAAAGCATGGAGAAGCTTTGACTAAAACTGACAAAACAAGATGAAAGAAACTAACGTGGTTGCCCAAATCTGTGAGGGGCGTGGAAACCTATCACTTGGCCATCCTCATCTATGGGCTCAAAGTTCCCTGTGATGATAAGGAAATCATCATCATCTCTCCGAGCAGAATCAGGAAGTTCGAGGACAAGTTTCTTTCTAGAGTCTCGACTCTTCAGATTGTATGTGAGGGCGTCTTTGGTTCTCGAAATGCTATACAAATGATGAATGTCGTGCAAACCTAGAGATGTGCCTAGCATTTGTTTTTTTTTGGTATTTATGCCGATAACAACACGAAAGAAGTTAGCAGAAACCTGCATTGGGGACAATCGATAGTGGGCGAGGACCTGACGAAGCAGGGGAGCTAAGGAAAACCTAACCCCACCTTCTACGATGGCAACGACGGGAATATGGAGAGTGTCGTTATCAGGACAATCACGAATGGTGTCCTTAGGGGCAAGAGGAGTGGCTACGTTATCTGGGATCTCATAACGAGATCTAAAATTGGCCATGGCCTGAGGAGTGTTACAGTGCCGCCTGAACCTCCCCATTTGTGAACAATAGAGTTTTTATGCAGATTAAAGGGAAGAGGGTGAAGAGACACTAAAAACAACGGTAGAAACCCTAAATCGATGAAAGAAATGGGGCAGAATGAGGAACGATGACTTACGAATTAATGGTCGAAATCCCTAGTGAAGAAAGGAAGTGGCCTTAAGATGGTGAACAGTGCTCCATTGGCGGGTGTGCACAACTCTTCTTTTTGCAGAGGGAGTCTAGAGAGAGAGTGGGGGTTTAAAATGGGACGAAATCCCACATTTACCCTAAAAGAAAGAGGGTGGCGTACGCGAAACGTCACTAGACGCCATTTAGGCGTCCCATTCCACGAAAGGCGTCCATTCGCATTTAATGTAGGTGATACGGGGCACTCCACCTGTAAAGGTAAGAGCTGGAAAGACTTGTCCAGCCAAAACGATGAGACGTTTGGCCTGGGTTAATGATGAAAGTTGCACCAAAATCTATACTTAAAAAGGAGCAAAGTAGTATTTCTGCTCGACTAAAGGGAGCTTTGCTCGTCATTTAAGTGACAATTACGGAGTAAAGCTGGGGAGTAATTGTAGGGAGGTATTCCCGAACAAGCCCAAATGGGGCCCAAACTGATGGTACGAGGGACCACGGTATAAGTAAGATAAGATAAGTCATCGTGCAATACAATGGTCGGCGATGGGGACCAATGATATGGGAAGACATTGGTCCAAGCAAATAAATCTAGCTTACTAATTGTGAAACGTTTAATCACTCATTTAATTACTCAAATGTATCAACAGAATCATTTTCAAAAGAAACCAAAGACATGAGAAGTTATTGGTTCAAGAGATTGATAGGGACTAGTGACATGTGAAGTCATTGGTCCAGGCGGTCTGTTCGGCAATGAGGTGGCCGAACAGAGAAAGAACTCTTAAGAAAGCAACCTCAAGTGCTAAGGCAGAGGGAACACTCTAGAAGATTCCAGATAGTGGAATAGGATCCCGAGAATGTAGGATCTAGGAAGATACCCAATGGGAATGGGATGTTCGGCCAGCCATGGAAAGGAGTCCTAAAAGGATTAAGGAAATAGATAGATAAGGGAGCCAGAATCCAAAGGATCCTGGGTTCCTATACGTGATAGGAAACCTAGGGTAATAAGGATGCTTGGGCAATAAGCGTACTCATATCTATAATTATAAGGTAAACCTGGAGGTAAAAGGTACGCAACAAGTTGCATCCATACTTTCCTACTAATAATTAGGGTTTATACCAGTACGTGATACTAACTTAGGCATCGGAGGGCGTTTGCCACGAGAGGCAAAGGTGCGCTCACCCCTTGTCTGTTTTTTGCAGATTAGGGTTCCGGTGAAGAGTCACGAGTAGCCATTGCATTCTTGTGCTGTTCAAAGCACTATTCATTTTTGTCCACTTACACTAGTCTCCCCGAGCGTTCCCTATCTTTCTCGAGTGACGATTTATCATAGTGGTAATCCGAGCGTGGAACTATATCACGTGTCAAAGTGGTCTCGGAGTATTGTTCGGATTCCTATGAGTTGCTAGGACGTTCAGAACCCTATGTTTTGATTCGGAAGCGTTATCGATTCAGAAGCGTTATCTGGTAAGTCATATGAATGTTTTCCTTCGGAAGAACACAGGTTGAAGATGTACATGCATTCGGAAGAACACAAGTTGAAGATGTACATGCGCTTAGAAGGACACATGAACATCTCCAGTATTCATCTACAGTGCTCACAGTGAAAACCAATCAAAACGAAGAAGAAAACCTTAGTTTTTGGACCAAAACATGCATAAAAACAATTGAAATGCAGAGGGAAGTATCGAGAATCAAGAAATATCTGAAAATTGAGAGGACTCTGTGATCAAAATGCAGCAATCTTCAAGATTTAGACGGTTTTTTGGTGATGAACAGCGCTCTGAAGTTGGAACAATCAAAGGTTGGGAGAGAAAAAGTGATTTTCTCTCTCCCCTCTTCACCTTTTATACCAAGGGCGGAATTCGAAGCGGTGTCGAGCCCCCAACTGTTGGATTTGAGGGGGAGATTGATGGGTCGTACAATGGTTGACACGTGGAGGTTGATGAGATGCATCGTACCATCATCCAATAGCATCGTGACGCGTGGTACAATTTGAAAATGGCGGTTACAGAAGCATTAAATGCAAATCCTGTACCCAGCAGGCTCGAAGCTCGGCTAAGTTCCTCGTTTGGAATAGGTGGTCGAGTCACTCCACTGTTCGGCCACTATAATCAACTTCTCCTTCCCTAACGAGCATGCAAAGCAGGAGTTGATGGGCTATTGTAGTGAGCCGAAATATCCGAAGGTTCGAAGGGGTGACCATGTGAACCTATCGTTCAATTGTCTCAATTTGTTTGTAAGTTAGGTTGTTTCTTGACACGTCATATCATACATTTCTCGAATGATAGGCAGGCCCTAGGTGCCTCACCGAACTCTAGTTGTTCAACCTAGGGCTGTTAGCCGAGACCAAAAAATTGATCGAAACCAGAAAAATTGAACTGGGCCAAATTTTTCAAACTTGTCAAATAATTTCGATCCGGTTTATGTGTTTTAAAGACCGATCGAAACTGGACCGATTATATATATGTATATTAGTCTAATAAATATATTTATTATATAAAATCGATCATATATATATATATAAACTATTTTTATGGGCTTAATTATGTTTTTATGGGTTTTTTTTTTATGTATTGGGCTCAAAATTGATCCTTCTTTGTTGAGCCCAAAAAAAGGGGTTGAATTATGGATTTTTGGTTGATATTTTTGGGTTGAATTGTAATTTTTTGATGTGTTGGGCCCAAAGTATGGCCCATGAATGAAAACCGGATAAATCGAACCGAAACCGGTTGAGCCGGTCGAAACCAGAACATATTATCTCAACCGGTTCCGGTTTAAAAAATCTCAAACTAGATAACCGGTTTCGACCGAAAAATATGCCAAAACCGGTCGAAACCGGACCTGTATCACCCTTAGTTCAACCGAACGTTGGGCCCCTACGTTGCTCGGTAACCTTTTCTATCACTTAGAAGGGTTCTCTAGTTTGATGGATCTTTATCACTTGGCAAACTCATCTAACGCTCGATGGAATGGTAGTCGCTCGGAGGCCCGTTCACTCGGAAGGGGCCCTCGGAAGTGGTTGTTGAGGAACGTTCTGGATGCCTTCGTTGGTAGTCCCGATGATAAGCATGGTGCCCTCTCTGATAACCAAATTGACATCTTTGCATGATGCGACATCTCTGACATTGACTAATGCGACTCTACAATCCTCGAAGGGCGACGTTCATTAAATGCCTCTGACATGTGACGTCATCCGAGCGTAGCAACACGCGTACAAGCCACTCCCACCTTGTTCAGCACTCCAAACCTTTGCCTATAAATAGAAGAGTACCCCTTCTAGGGCAAGGGTCTGAAACTCTCTCAACTACACTCTTCTTTCCCCTAGCAATATTTCTTACTATACTTCTTCTTCTTCCTCCACATACTGACTTGATCATCGGAGCTTCCTCCCGAAGGAACACCCCCATCCGGTTTGCAAGTACACGAGGTTCAACGTCACTCCTCGATGGTTCAATAGTAAGAAGAGAGGATCCAGAAAGGTTCAAGGTTAAATCAGCCCCCCACACATAGCAAGGCCAATACATAGTGTGCCTTTTTGTTATTGGACCCACCAACACATGTGTAAGGTTCATCATCGGGCAAGGTCGGGCCGGCCCAGCCCGCCAAGTCACTACCCAAGCCCGCCCACGGGCCGGCTGACCAGGCTTTTTCTTTTTTGCGGGCCGGGCTACCTACCATAAATTGAAGCCCAGCCCACGGGCTAACCCAATTGACGAGCTAGCGGGCCAATGGGCACGCCAAAAGCCGGGCGAGCCAATGGGCGGGCTTAAATTTCCTTGGGCAGAAACTAAACCAAGGGAAAAAAAAAAGGGTTTTGTGGGATTTCGGGCTAATGGGCGTGTAGACACCTCTGTAGACACCTCCCAAATGGGGCATCGCCATACAGATTGATCACGTTTGTTTGCTCGATTGGTTGCTTGCTTCATAGACCAAGATCGTGGACATTCCCATGGCTAGGAACATCGCCACACGATAGCGGTCATCATCAAAACAGAGTTGCCACCCAGTTTACCAAAACTAGGAAAATAGACAGAGATTCCGGGTACGGGAGCCAAAGTACAATAAGGGGAAGGTGTTAGGCACCCCTCTTTGCCCAGTCGTGAGACTGGCCCATAATCATTCAATATAAGACATGTAGATGCTTTGTTTAATTCTAGCACGTAGTCTGTTTTTAGCCTTTAAACAGTTAATGGTGAGCCAAGACTATAATTGAAACATGCATCAGAAAGCAGAAAACAAAACAAAACAGTCCCAGGGTAATGGATCCCGCGGCCGGTGAATGGATGTCACGGCCGAGGGATCCTCCTGGTTTGATATATCGGCCGAGGGATCGAATCCCCGGTCGATGTTCTTCCTCACACCAGACAGAAAAGTTAGCAGATGACTAAATGCTAAGATTAATTATGAATACGATAAGTAAAACAAACCAGAGGCTGTTGGGCCTCACCACCTTGATCCCTCAGTTGCTTGATTGCTTTGGATTTGATTGCGATGGACTGATTGCTTCTTGAAAACCCTAGGGTTAGAGTTCGAACTTCGGGGTTTGATCGTCGGATTGATGGCTGCCTTCGGGAGGTTAGGGCTTTTGAAGAGGGGGTTTGAGAGAGTATTTCTGCAGAGTTTCGTGGCTTGAGGGAGTGATTTCACTTATCAATTTCGGAGCCCAAAGGCTCCTTTATATAGGCATAGGGATGACTCACTCCGGCCAATCAAATGGCACGATTGCAATTGCAATGCAATTCGAACTCTTTGTTGCAATCTCTGAACGTGGCCCGAACGCATCGGAGAGGTAGTGTAGTTGGATCAAACAATCGACAGAACGTTTCAGAGTCTGGAAAAAAGGACGATCTGGCGGCCGAGTAATAAATCACACGGCCGAGGAATGGATGTTGCGGCCGAGGGATAGATCCTGCGGCCAAGGGATTGATCTCTCAGGGAGATTTTCTAGCAACAGGTTGCTCGAGTGAGTAAATGATGTTAAGGCCGTTAGATCGATGTTACGGCCGACAGATGGATTCTCCTAGGCTTCTGTATTTTCTGTCTGAAAGGCTGTATGGCTCTGATTGGGTCCTCTAAGTGGCTCAAAGTTCTTACCGAAAGTCCTAAGGTTCTCGAGAAGGCAATCAGCAATCACTGTATCCATTTCATCATCGGGATGGTCCCCAAGGTGGGACTTGAAATAATCGTTAGGCCAAATTGGGGTGTCTACAGATGCCCCTCTTTGACTGAACTCAGACGGATCGCGAGACATGTTTGAGTAAGAGTCAAAGCTGTAAAAAGCAACTCAATTTGGTCCAACCACAATTCCAAGGAGTTTTTTGAAAAAGATTTTTGTTATGGTCAGGCCGGGAGGCTGCCTACGTATTCCACAGGGGAAATTCAGACCAACCGTAGTTCGGGCAATAAAGAAAATAAAAAGTTTGGAGGGTTAGAGACAGAAGACGTACCTTTGGGCTTAAAAAGCCGTAGTGACGTACCTAGACTGAGCCAGGGTTTTGGCGGAAGATAGTTGAAGGAGCGCTGGACTGCCGGGGGAGTTTTTGCGGAGAGCTTCCTTAGTATTTTGGGGTAGATCAATACACGGTAGGTGCGTTTGCTTTTCTTGATCATCCTTACTTTAACTGAGAGGAGCTCGGTAGAGTAGCCTATCCTTACGAATGAGCTGGAAGGAATTGATGTAATTGGGGTGGAATCCAAGCCATCTGCTAGGGATGAGTCGGACGCCGTTTGTTTTGAGATATGGGGGGCGCGAGGCCAGTAACTGGAGTATGGAGCTTTGGGATGAGGGAACTGAGGCGCGGAGCCGGTTGTAGTCACGAGGCGAGAGCCTGAGGTGATAGAACTGAGGCGTGGAGCCTGTTGTGGTCATGAGGCGAGAGGAGATTGGATTGAGGCGTGGAGCCTGTTGCAATCTTGAGGCGAGGGCCTGAGGTGAGCTTAGAGCTTGATGGAACCGAAGCGCGGAGCTAGTATTGATCATAAGGCGAGAGCCTTGGAGCTTGGCGTGATTCGAACGGGAGCGTAGAGTTAGTTGCATTCTGATGGTCTGTGCACGGAGCTTTCTCATCATAGGTTTTGGCATAGAGCCAAAAGATCGAGGTGCTGGACCGATCAATAAAACCGAGGCATAGAGCCGCTTGATTGCAGGGTTGACCTGTTTCATGTATAAGAGAGGTAGATATGCAGGATATGTATATGTGATGATGATGGTTAGATATGAGCAGATATGCTAATGTAGACTCGATGATAACAATGGTTATGCAATTGATGCTAATGTGCACGGGCCTGTGCGTGTGTGTTTGATTTAAGCATAAAGCTTCTATCAAGTTCTGGACTTGAGCATTCAGAGCATAGAGCTCAAGCATTCAGACGGCAGAATCCGAGCATTCAAAGTACAGGCTTTGAGCATCCAGTACGCAGTGGTTGGGTATTCAAACGTAGAGCTTGCGCATTCAAGTGTAGAACTTGAGCATCCAGTACACAGTGGTTGGGCATTCGAAGGGCTTCGAGCATTCAAAGTGTAGAACTTTGAGCATTCAAGCATGGAGCTTGAGAATAGATGATATCTTGTTGATTGGGGCGGCTTAGAGCCTGCTGAGAGTTGATTGTTTACGGCTTTGAGCCAGTTGAGATGGTGGGCTTCGAGCCGCTGAATTGATGAGATGGCGGGCATAGAGCCGTTGATAGAGGGTTGTTACGGCTTCGAGCCAATTGAGATAGGGGGCGTAGAGCCGTCGAGTTGATAGATGTGAAACTGCTGGGTAGTGAGTTTGTAGAACTGCTGAGCTGTTGAATATTTCATCTTCCACGAGGTTTGATAAGGCTAGTTTCCACATGCTCGGGATTGCCCCCAAGGCTAGATTCCACATGCTCGGGATTGCCCCCAAGGCTAGCTTTTTTAGTATGCTCGGGATCGTCCCTAAGGCTAGTTTCTGAGTATGCTCGGGATTGTCCCCAAGGCTAGTTCTGAGTATGCTCGGGATTGTCCCCAAGGCTAGTTTTGAGTATATTCCACTATGTTAGGGAGATTTCCATTACCTCCATTGCTGGGAGTGCCTTCCGGAGGCCAAACGCCTTTTAGCGATTCAAATGTCTTCTGGTGGCTAAATGCTTTCTGCAAGTTGGCAACATAAACGCTTTCTAGAATCTAGCAACATAAACGCCTTCTAGAGGGTGCGCTGGGCCAGAACTGCATAAATGTGCATTAAAGTGGGAGCCACATGATTACTTCACCGACCTGGAAGTGGTGAGGCTGCTTATCTTTAAGACGTGAGCTTGAGGTAGCTACAGAGCTGCTGAATGACTGAGATAGTAGGCACGGGGCTATTGAGGTGAGCGCGGAGCTGTTTGAGCGACTTGGGAACAGGGCTGCTGGACGAACACGAAGCTTCTGATAGTGAGCCTAAAGCTGCTGGGTGATAACGGGTATAGAGCTTTTGAACACAGGGATGAGCGTAGGACTGTTGAACGGCTTGATGGTGCAAGAAGTATGGTGGTTGTAGAGACGGTGTTTTCATGGGCGTTTGAGCCATTGAGTTGAATACTAGAGAGTTGCTGGGCTATGATACTGTCAAAGAGCACACAGTGTTGCCAGGTGGCTAGTTGAAGCTACTGAATGAGCCTGGTTTGAGGCTGCTAGGTGAGTGAGACCATTTGTGGGCATAGAACCGCTGAGTTGGTTGGCGTAGAGCCGCTGAGCAGCACTTATGCGTCCTCAATGTTTCAGTAAGCTTCCTGAAAAGCAAAAAGTTTGTTTTAGTTCGAAGTTTTTGATTTTGTATGATTTAAGAGTGAACTTCTTATTTGTGGGATGAAATCCCTTTTAGCTAGGGGTGTGTATGAGAAGGACCCGTGGTTGGGTCGAAGTTATTCTATTTAAAGAAGCTAAAATAACTGTGCCTCCTGTTTAGGCAATGCATGCTTTTTAAACGTCGATTTGATACCCCTAGCTTTTTATTTGTTCATGCAATGAGATTAACTCCCTTTTTGTCCTTGGTAGAGAAACAGGAGACTGGAGGGTCGCGGTGGAGGCAAAGAGGTGCACAAGTGGTTTGTGACGTTGCCGGAGCAGGCTCGGGAGTTAGTACGCGCTGCTGGTCTTGGGGCGTTTGTTTTGGGCCTCAATCTTCCGAAGATGGATTGGTCGTTGATGACCTTGCTGGTTGAAAGGTGGTGGGATACTACCAACACGTTCCACCTTCCTTCTGTTGGTGAGATGACGATCACGCTAGGTGATTTTTCTTTGCTTACTGGCCTATGAGTAGGTGGAGCTCCTCTTCGGGTTGACCCTAGGCTTTGGGAGCGGACAGGGGTTCTGGAGTGGTTCTTGGGCAAGATGCCTCCTCTTCACTCCCGAGGTCAAGTTCATGTCTCTTGGCTGAGCAAGACTTTCATGAAGACTGATATTTTGACTCAGGTGAGTATTGAGCAGTTGACACGGGCTTTCCTTCTCTATCTCCTCGGGTAGACATTGTTTGCCGACAAGGATAGTTCAGTGCATACACAGCTTTTGGCCCCTTTGCAGCATTTGGGGACCGTTAGGGAGTTTGATTGATCATCTGCTTTGGCCACATTGTATGGCAATCTTGGAGCTTGCCCGCAGGACAAGAGTTTTATCATTGGCGGTCACTACCGAGTACTTAAGGTATATCCTTCTTCTTTACTTCCTTTCTCTTCAGTTTCCAACTGATAATAAGCATGAGAATGTGAACTGTGTTTCTCACTGTGAACGATGGCTGATGGGCCAACGGAAGCCACGGTCGCCAGTTTTGAGCCTTGGCGACGAGTTTTGGACCGATTGACGGTTGACCAGGTACCCCTTGCATTCCTTGTTTTTAGATCTCCATTCCTCTGTGCTGTGGCTGATTTAGACTTCGTTTGCAGGTGAGGTTCGACCCTTGGAGTAGTGTATCAGAGGACACCCCTCTTGCGCGTTCCAGGGTTCTAGATTGTACTCGTAGCCTGTTCGAGGGTCCCTTTTGTTAAGCCTGGTACTTATGTGATTGGGTGGCCAGCCAGTGGCGCTCGCATGTTGAGGATCTTCAGTTTGTTCCTCCTCCTCCTCCGGCGTTTGATGAGATCTACTTCTTCGATGTCTAAGTAGACTTGGAGAATGCTCAGATCAGAGACTGGGCGAGTTTGCTTCTTTAGGCAGGTGACTATATGGAGTACTGCCATTTTTCCTTGATTCTGCCTGCTGTTCCTTTAGTTGCTCCTGTTTGGCCACGGGCCCTTTCCTTTGTCTCTTTCCACTCTGATGATGGAGAAGAGGAGCGCTTGGTGCTTGCCCCTTGTTTTGTATTCTTTTCCTTGTAGCTTAAGGATGAGTGAGCACCAGCTGTCAGTGGGGAGGATAGTCAGCGATCTCCTTCTTCATCTCAGAGATCATCTCGAAGACGCCGTCACGACCAGTTTTAGGATTTTCTTTTTCCTTCCTGTTTATGGTTAGCAAAGAAAAAAGCAGAAACTATATTTGTATAGTGAAAGCAACCATAGTGATGATTTTGTAGGCAAGCTTTTGTTCATGAAATGAGAAATGCTTTTTATGCCCCTAGATGTCTTGAGTTTGCATGCGATAGTCAGAACATGGCTTTTTGAACAAGTATTTGCTGATAGACAGTAATTTGTGTGAAAATGAAATACTGGCCGAAGAATCGATTACTCGGCTAAAGAATCGATGTTGCGGCCGATGTATCAATTCTTCGGCTGTTACTTTGATTTTCCAAAGGTAGATTTTGTTTTGGCCAAGTGGCATCCCCTTTTCTCTTCCTTCTTATGCTTGGTTTTGATTTTCGCCTTTTGCTTGTGCCATGTTCCATAGTTTGATTGCCAAACTTGAGAGTTTTTGAGGTATCCTGCTCATTGTGTTAATGACCTTCAGGTTAGAGGGGATGAAAAATAATTCTTGTGCCTATTGTTGTTGCCAATTCTTTGAGAAAAGCGTACTCATCTTTTGCGAGCTCAATACGCAGGGTTAGCTATGCCTATCAGTGAGTACAAACTTGTTGATGTTTTTCCTTCTCTCCAAATGCTTGGGCCGCATCTCGATGTGAGATTGCCTACGTATCCCTAATCAGGGAATCAGGCCTTCTACGTAGTTCCAAAATCGTTACCTTTGAGGTTGGGTTTTTCACTCTTGGTTTTTCTTCTCACATGCTCTTGATTTTGCCTAGGTTACCTAATGGAGGTTGAGTCCCTAGCGAGCTTTTCTTTGAATGCCTTAACTTTTGCCTAGGCTGCGTTTTTGCATTTTCTTGCCCTAGCAGGCTTTGCTCTTATTTTTGCTTGGGTTTTCAGGTTACCCAACGAGCACTTTTCTCAAGAGGGTTTCTGCGTTTCGGAGAGGAATTTGATGGAGATATTTTTCTAAATCTCCCTTGTGTTTGTACATTCATAATGGGCGAGCTAACCCTAAGTGTTCTCGCGGAGATAGTGTCTTCTTTCTAAGTTTTGACAAAAACCTAGTTTCTTAAGCAACTAAAGTTCATCCCTTCCTTCCCTTTTGTCAGCGACACAAGGAACTTGATTCCTTGAAATTTCCTTTGTTTGGCAAAGAGACTATAGTGTTTGGCAATTGTAATTTAAGAAGTAAATAATTGAATAAGCATAGTCTAGAGGATGAAACAGGAATTCACTTAGCAGAAATAAAATGCCCACGCAGGGGCTCAAAACATGTTTTAATTTGATAAAAGCAATGTTTAATGTTCTTTGCCATGTTGTGACTTCTTAGCTACCGTAGCACTTCGAGGTCGTTTTCAAAACCTTTGCCTTTCGCAACTTTATACTCTTTTCCACCCTCTTATTTGCCAAACAGGGCCTTTGAACTAGATCCATCTTCACCGTTTGCACGGTGGCTACCTCTTTGAGACAGGAGTAGTCCCCAAATGGAAATGTCAGTCTAGGTTTTCATCACCTTTTTTTCCTCATCGTTGATTATGCAGTCATAAGAGAGATTAGTTACTTCCACTTGGCCGAATAGTGATGTTAAGGAGATTCCATCGAGTGGATCATCGTATTCTCCTTCCATTTTGTCAAAGTCACTTTCCCCTTTGCTTGTTCTTCTTCATTACTTTTGTCAGACATGTCGGGATCGATCACTTCCGATTGATCGGACTCATTGTTTTCTTCCTCCTCCATCATGAAACATTCATCCTCCTCTGGGAAGGTAAAGGTTGGCTTGGCTTGGTTGTTTTGGACAATGTATTGGCCAGGATTGTATGTGGGGTTGTGAGATAGGTTTATGAGATCGATGTTTCGGGCGGTGGTTCAGCATTGTGAGTAGGAAGTGGATTGGCTTGCACATCAAGTTTTGGAAGTTTTATAGTTCGGCTATCAATTAGATCTTGAATGTCATGGCGGAGACGTATGCAGTTGTCTGTTTTGTGCCTAGGGTGTTGGTGGTAGGCGCACTGTTTGTTAGCATCATGGTTTGGGCCATAGGGTGGCTGAGGAAGTGGTTTGTTTAAAGGTTTGAGATGCCCCTAACGGCTCAGAATGGCTAAGGCTTGAGATGAGGTCATATAGAGAGGGTCAATGTTGCGACGGGGGCGATTTGAGCTTCGGAATGAGCTAATTTGAAAAGGGTCTTGTGGTAAGGTTGAGTTAAGGGTGTTGACGGAGGCAGGAGATGTACGGGTTGGGAAGGTTTTCTTGGGTGGAGGAGTTTCTTCTTTCCCAATGAGGCCTAGTTTGATCCCCTCTTCAATTTGCAGCCCAGTAGCATGCAGGCACTTGAAATCAGTGATAGCCTGAGTGTAAATGTGCGTGAGGTACTTGGGCTGCAAACTCTTGACAACTATTCTCACTTGATTTTCCTCAGAGGGGCGGTTCTTCATCTTGGCGGCTTTTTCTCTCCATCTAGCCACAAAGGTTGAGAAGTCTTCGTTTGACTCCTTCTTGGTCATCTCCAAATCTCGAGTTGTCAATTTAATTGTATGCATATTGCTTAACAAAGGCGTTGGCAATTTCTGGCCAAGTATGATAGTGCACAAACTCCAAAGTGAGAAGTCAATCGAGAGCGCTTTCAATAAGAGTCCTTTGAAATAACTGAACAATGAGCTCATCATTCAAGCCATTGGCTTTAGAGTGTTGATGACATGGCGGACATGGCTAGTGGGATTGCCAGTTCCATTGAACTTCTTAGGTAGTTGAGAATCTGGAAAAAGGCAGAGTCCTTCAAAATCCAGAATTTGGTCCCCTTGTGAATGGGCCAGAGTCTGTTTGATCTCCTTGACTTGTTTGGCCAATTCGGGGTTTTCTGCCAATACCACTTCTTGAGGATTCTCATTCTTCCACTGATTTCTCTTCGTCCTCAGCATCTATTGCTGCTTTCTCTACTAGTAAGGTAGCGACTTTGAGCTTGGTGATCAGGAAAAATGGCATCGTTATCTGAGAGTGGGAGGATTGCTTGATGAAGCTTGGGATTTGGTGGATAATTGAGTTTGTTGGGGAGATGACCGCGAAGTCCCTGGAAGTGATTGGGACCAATGCGGTGAAGGTGTTTTGGCAGGCGAGGATGACAGACGGGACGGCTGCAAAGACCTCTGTTTGGCATGACTTCGGGTTTTGTAAGAGTAAAAATTGGCTGTGGTTGCTTCTTTGTTTTACTTATTGTGTCTGCTTTGAAAAGTAGAGTACCTGTAAGTCAGTACTTGGCTTGTACAGGGTTAGGACTTGGGCTGAAAATCCCAACCCTTCTGCACAGAAAGAAATGTTACAACAACAGATGATACGAGGTGTGAGGAAGAACTTGGAAGCAAAATGCAAGTAGGTTCCTAGCCTGTAGGTTCCTGTCTTAGTTTGATAAGTTCTATGGCTTTCTAATACATGCAAGGTTTTAGGTAGTCTCAGGGTGCTCCGTTGTCAAAGGGCACCAATCCTCTCTCCAGCCCATCATAGGCGGTGATTGGGTGATTCCCTTTTTGATATACCACTAGGTACGAGTGACTGTGGAGTTACGTTTGCTGGAACCCCCAACATAGCACGTGTCATGCCGGGATATCAGGTGAACTCAACGGGTTGCCCGCTCGATGCATATGATAAATGAATTAAATAAGGCATGTATTAGTCTTATGTTGAACTTTCTGGTTATGGCTCTCATGTCCCCAGCGGAGTCGCCAAAAACTGTAGACACCTCCCAAACGGGGCATCGCCATACAGATTGATCACGTTTGTTTGCTCGATTGGTTGCTTGCTTCATAGACCAAGATCGTGGACATTCCCATGGCTAGGAACATCGCCACACGATAGCGGTCATCATCAAAACAGAGTTGCCACCCAGTTTACCAAAACTGGGAAAATAGACAGAGATTCCGGGTACGGGAGCCAAAAGTACAATAAGGGGAAGGTGTTAGGCACCCCTCTTTGCCCAGTCGTGAGACTGGCCCATAATCATTCAATATAAGACATGTAGATGCTTTGTTTAATTCTAGCACGTAGTCCGTTTTTAGCCTTTAAACAGTTAATGGTGAGCCAAGACTGTAATTGAAACATGCATCAGAAAGCAGAAAACAAAACAAAACTGTCCCAGGGTAATGGATCCCGCGGCCGGTGAATGGATGTCACGGCCGAGGGATCCTCCTGGTTTGATATATCGGCCGAAAGATCGAAGCCCCGGTCGATGTTCTTCCTCACACCAGACAGAAAAGTTAGCAGATGACTAAATGCTACGATTAATTATGAATACGATAAGTAAAACAAACCAGAGGCCATTGGGCCTCACCACCTTGATCCCTCAGTTGCTTGATTGCTTTGGATTTGATTGCGATGGACTGATTGCTTCTTGAAAACCCTAGGGTTAGGGTTCGAACTTCGGGGTTTGATCGTCGGATTGATGGCTGCCTTCGGGAGGTTAGGGCTTTTGAAGAGGGGGTTTGAGAGAGTATTTCTGCAGAGTTTCGTGGCTTGAGGGAGTGATTTCACTTATCAATTTCGGAGCCCAAAGGCTCCTTTATATAGGCATAGGGATGACTCACTCCGGCCAATCAAATGGTACGATTGCAATTGCAATGCAATTCGAACTCTTTGTTGCAATCTCTGAACGTGGCCCGAACGCATCGGAGAGGTAGTGTAGTTGGATCAAACAATCGACAGAACGTTTCAGAGTCTGGAAAAAAGGACGATCTGGCGGCCGAGTAATAAATCACACGGCCGAGGAATGGATGTTGCGGCCGAGGGATAGATCCTGCGGCCGAGGGATTGATCTCTCAGGGAGATTTTCTAGCAACAGGTTGCTCGGGTGAGAAAATGATGTTAAGGCCGTGAGATCGATGTTACGGCCGACAGATGGATTCTCCTAGGCTTCTGTATTTTCTGTCTGAAAGGTTGTATGGCTCTGATTGGGTCCTCTAAGTGGCTCAAAGTTCTTAACAAAAGTCCTAAGGTTCTCGAGAAGGCAATCAGCAATCACTGTATCCATTTCATCATCGGGATGGTCCCCAAGGTAGGACTTGAAATAATCGTTAGGCCAAATTGGGGTGTCTACAGGGCGGGCCTGTGGGTGGGCTATTGGGCGGGTACCATGGGTGGGCTTGTGGGCGGGCTCACGGGCCGGGCCTATGGGCGGGCCGAGTAAAAATTCATAGGCCCAAGCCCACCCATTACAAACTACGGGCTGTGTTAGCCAACCAGTTTCACTGGCTTGAGCCGGGTAAAAGCCCGATGGGCCAGGCGGGCTCTGAGCCTTCGGGCTAAATGATGACCCTTACACATGTGTATTTTGTAAACCAATTTCAATTCTAAGTGCACATGGACATTGATGGACAGTAGCAGTAAATCCCAAGGCCCAATTCATGATTCAATCCTCTCAGCTCTGGCCACGTTCATTAATTTAATAGGCTTTCACGATCCAAGCTTCCAAACACCTACAAGACAAAGATCAAATTACTAATCTCCAAGTAACATATAAATGGACTTAACAAAGATAAATTAGGGGATGCTAATGTGAACATTTATGCGCCTATTAGTTAGTGGGGGAACCATTGAACGTGATCTTAGAATTTGTTATCTTCTACTTATAGTAACCAACCACTATATGATAGAAATGAACTTAAATGCTATAATATATAGATAAGGAGAATTTGCACTTACACCCTCTGTACTATCACTGATTTGCACATACACCCCTTATACTCCAAATTTAGGCACTTACACCCCCTGTACTTTGGACTGAAGTGCAACTGTTAGAAAATCTGTTAAAATGGATGGAAAAGCTACTAGCGGGAGATTTTCCTCCAAAATGAAGAAGAAAATGCCCAAAATAACCCTATTAGCCATTTATAAGCTTTGTCAAACTCTCCTTCCAAAAAACAGAGCATCCAAACCCCTTCCTTCTCCTAACCCACTCTCTCTCTTCTCTCACAAGATGTCTTCTCAAACATCAAGAAGCCCATCAATTTCAAGCCAAAGGATGCATCCAATTGCCGTTGCAATTATACTTGACGAGACAAATCGTAAAAGTAATTTTTGTTGTTTTTACTTTTACCCAAATATTTTGGAATAACCACTTTTAAGTATAAAAAAAAAGGTCAAAAAAGTGAGGCACAAAACTAACCACTCCTTTGGGTAAAAGTAAAAAAATTTACTTTTCCAATTCGTCTTGACGAGATAAATCGGAAAACTAAAAAAGTGAGGCAGAAAACTAACAAACGCAAAAAAAAATTCAAATAAGGACAAAACCAAAAAAAATGGTAAAGGTTGTTAGTAGAACAGGGTCAGAGAGTGGGTTAGGGGAAGGGAGGAGTTTGGATGCTCTGTTTTTGGGAAGAGGATTTGACAGGGCTTATAAATGGCTATTAAGGTTAGTTCAAGCATTTTTTCCCCCTCATTTTGGTGGGAAATTTTCCGCCAATAGCTTTTCCATCCATTTTAACGGATTTTCTAATAGTCGCACTTCAGTCCAAAGAATAGGGGGTGTAAGTGCCTAAATTTGGAGTATAAGGGGTGTATGTGCAAATTGGTGATAGTACAAGGGGTGTAAGTGCAAATTCTCCTATAGAAAACGAGTCTTTATGAAAAACAAAGGGGGCGACTATTCGCAGCCCCGTATTTTCTCCCATAGCCCGTTGAAAATTTTCAAAGATTATATTTCAATAACTACATGTCGAAAATATGTTCAACCTTCGATAAACAACAGCCGAACATACATTTCGGTAAATAGTTGTTGAAAACAAGATTATATTTCGGTAACTACATGTCAGAAATACACAAGAAACATATATTTTGGTAATTGGATGCTGAAAATGTATCTCAATTTCGGTAACTAACTGTCGAAAATGTATCTCAATTTTGGTAACTAACTGTCGAAACATATTTCGATAGTTGGAAATTTTTAATGGGCTAAGAGAGAAAATACGAGGCTACGAATAGTCGCCCCCAAAACAAATATGTAAAAGATAACTTTTTTGAAAACTTAACAAAGATACTAGATGAGAGGGAAAATGGGTAAATTTTTTAATACAAATTGTCACGACCTTTATAATTTGGGGTAAAATTAAAATTATTGAGCCAGTGGGGGCCACAGGCACCCACTGGTCTCACTGTGGCTCCACCATTGACTCAGAGTGTTCGGATTAGCTTACTTTCACCCGATTAATCAATATTTAGGGACTAATCTCAACAGAAAAGTGGCAATCTCATTCTTTAACTGTGAAGTAAAAATGGTAAAACAAAGAGGATAAAAATAAAAACAAAAATACACACAACAATGACTTGTCAAAAATAAAGACAAAAATACACACAGCAATCTCATACTTTAATGACTTGTCAAAATGAATGGGATTGTATGTTTGACAGGCACACAACAATGCTAAGAATGCCAAATGTTTGTACCTTCCATGAGATTAATGGATGCGATTTTGTATTGGATGGATGATATGGTCTTTTTTTAATAAATCTCTTATTTGTACACTATGAATGCGATTATGTTTTCAATTTTGCACAATCTGGGCAATGGCAGATTTGTTCTATAATGTAGTGGAAGCATATTTCTTCTTTTTTTGGTTTGAGTACTGAAGAGTGAAGCCAATTGAGAGAGAACCAATCTCAGAGATCATGACATGGACACAAAATATTTGGTGCGGTTATATCAATTAGGTACATTCACCAATTTAAAAGAAGTTCAAGGAATAATAAAAAACATAAATAGATGCAAAAAAGTTCAGTCCCAATAGACTCCAAGCACAGCAAAACAGCTGCAATAAACACCAAATGCTGCACCCAGTAGTTTCAAAAACCTAAATTACCAATGTCGAACACCTGAAACACCATGGGGGTTCCAGAATCAATAAAATTATAGTAAATATAGCATTTGCAGTTAACTATAGATCATTCAAACAGAATATAAATTAAAGATATGAACAAGACGACATTAAAGAGTTAATTTCAACCACTAACCTCAAATCGGTTATCCCTGGAAATGGTGTTAGAGACGGAGAGAATAGGGGGGGTAGAAATTAAAAGAGATGGTGTGGAAGAAAGAAATAGGTTTTCGAGAGAGAGATTGGGAAGGTCCATGGTCAGCGTTAATGGAGTTTGGCATCAATAATGGAGTAAGCTGAGTTTCTGGTTGGAGGTTTTGAATTTGGGAAAAAAGGTGGGTTCCTTTTTTCTTTCTCTCAATTTTACCGGGTTGTGTTTTGCTTCTATTTTGAAAATTTTGGGTGGGCCCCTTACACCTCAGCTTGTTGTACAGGTTTGGTACAAAATTGTAGTACCCATAGCAAAATTGGCACAAATATGATCCGATAAAGAAAATTTAGACTCCTCGGCATAATTCAATATATATAGTAGGTCAAAGGGAAAGAGAGACCGAATAACTAATTCATAATCATATTTTTTTTGAATAAACTATGGATTTGGCTTTAAAATTCAAATACAGTAGTAACTCTTTTTTTTATTATTATCTTTATTCAAAAAAAGCTCGCATTTGTTAGTTTTGTATCAAACTTTTGTGACTTATTGATTCGTCTGAGCGAGAGGAATCGGAAAAGTATAAAATTTTAATCGAAACTCATAATTTTTCTTTAAAAAGGCAAAAATAATTATAAAAAATTTCCTTTTTGACTTATTTTTGTTTTTATTCAAAAAATTACGAGTTTCAATCAAAAAAATGTTCTTTTCCGATTCCTCTCGTCGACACGAATCAATAAGACATAAAAGTTTGATACAAAACAAACCAATGTAAAAAAAATTCAAATAAAGACAGAAAAATAAGTTAATTTTTCAATCCAAACCTACCCAAAAGAAATAAGGTTTTGTCACAAATATCTATGCGTTGGATCTAATGGATCAAATCGCAGCAATAGCAATCCGTTTTCTTCTAGTACTTTTTTCTATTCTCAAGGCAAAAATTCAAATTCAACAATCCCTTAACCACTATCAAGGAACCAGTGCTGGCTCATAAGTTTTGGGGGCCGGAAGCGAACCACTTGAATGAGTTCTTTCTATATTTTTCATACAAAATTGGTCTACAAAGAGTTTCATAAAAAAAACCATTACAAAAGATTTACCATTACAAAATACTTACTCCGTATAAGTATATAGTTATCTCCAAAAAATACAACAATTACAATATCTCTAAATCCATCATTTGATTATTAGTCTTCTCGCATTTTTTGCTGCAAATGTACTAATTAAGTCTCTATAGTCAAATTTCTTCACCAACTCATTCTCAATGGAGAATATAGCCAATCCATTTAATCTTTCTTGAGACATAGTTGACCGAAAATAATTTTTGATCAATTTTAACTTTGAAAAGCTTCTTTTCTCCGAGTCATCTATCATCAACCTTGAACAGAATACCGTAATGGGATATAATTCTAATTCCACCATTCTATCTAATCGGGACCTATTTTGTGGTCCTTATAAATTCCAATTGGGCCTACTTTAATTTGTGTAAAGGAGGTTTATTTAAATTTAGGGTTATTTGCAAGGACACCCGTCAACTATCACGTTTTGTCAACATGACCCCCCATCTTCAAAACTCGACAAACTGACCACCCCAACTATCAAAACTCATCAAGTACACCCCTTTCCCAAATTTCCGTTAAAAACTTGGACGGAAACAGTCGAAAAGACTAAGTTGCCCTTTTGTCTGTGAAAGAAAGAAATAGGGTTTGGGGGAACAACACAGCACACGCCTCTTCTTCTTCTCTCTCCCTCTCTCCTTTGTCTCTCTCTTCGATCGACATCCCAGAAAATCGAAACCCTAGAACCCAACTAAGAACGTCAAATCCATCACGTTCGAAACCCTCAATCAAGTCGTTCCAACAAGTTCAAAACCCAGCAACAGAGCACGAGTACGAGTTCATCTTCTCTTCAAGCTTCTCTTTAAGCGTTGGTAACCCTCTGCTCATTCAAAATCATAAGTTGCATAAGTTGTAAGTTCAAACTTTAGGCTATAAAAATCATACTTTTTGGGACTATAAATGTATGATTGGGAACCCTAAAACTTAGATTGAAGTTTCTAAATGTTGTACCAAGAAAATACGAGATTTAGGGCAATAAAAAACTGAGAATTTTGGGGATCTATTCTAGGGATTTAGGGCTATAAAAAATACAAGATTTTACTAAAATACGCTATTTTTAGTGATATGTTCGAGATTAGAGGTATTAAGGTATTAAAAATTGGGGATTTTTGTATTTTTTTTCTTAAGCAACTTGAATAAAACATGCACTTTTCAAAGATTTTCAGTAAAATATTTGGCCCTTTCCCGAAGTTCCAGATTTAGTGGTCTCTCTTTTTATGCTGGGTTTATGCTTTCCACGTGTTCTTTATAAGTTTTAGTTGACATTCTGTTAATTTATAAGTGTTTGTATGCTTTTTATGAGTTTTTTCAGTTCATTAATCCTCTGATTAATAAAGTGTAAAATGTGTTTGTATGGTTTTCAAGAAAATTTTCCTTCATAAGACAATTTTTTAATATAATTTTTTTGCTAGCCATATTTTAAGTATTGTATGTTTTCCATATTTTAAGGCTATGGGTGGTTTTTGTTGGGGTAGTTTAACTTGACATCCTTTTATTTCCCCAAGTATTTGTATGGTTTCATGCAAATGTTAGACTTTTTTTTAATACAACTCTTGTGTTGACTCTTGTGTTGCAGAAGCAAATGGAGGAGACACTTGACTTAAGGTGTACTTTGTTAGCTCGTGTTAGTGGTAAGCTAGTCAGAGGGGCCCACTGGGAATACAAGGATGGGGTTACTGCTGAAATCAAGGTAGACCCAGATTCCTACACCTTTTACGAATTAATGGATGTAATTAGGGAGATAGGATATACAGTTCAAAAAGATAACATTAGTGTGTATTATACACTTCCTCCTGACATCAACAATGGGTTAGTTTCATTAAGAAATCATGATGATATGGTTAACATGTTTGTAGCACATTTGTTGAATGGTATGAAGTGTTTCTGTATTGATATTTATGTTGACTGTCCTAACGTGGTTGATTTAGAGGATGAGGATAGACCAGGGTTGTATAACTGAGTTGATAGGTGACCAAGAAGTAGGAGAAGGAGAAGGAGAAAGACAGGGAGGTGGTCATCAATATGGAGAAGTAGGAGTAGGAGAAGGAGAGGGAGGTGGTCATCAAGATGGAGAAGTAGGAGTTGGAGTTGAAGGTGTGGATGCAAATAAAAGTGGTGAAATGAATGATAATGATAGCTCAGACAGTGAGTGGTTGCCCAATGATGATAGCTCTACTTCCACTGCCTTTTTTAGTGGGGTAGAGGAGTCTTCTGATGAGGAACAAGCGGAGAGTATTCCCTTGGTAGGTTTAGGGAAAAGCTTACTTAGGAGTTTAGGTGAACAAGAAAATGATGGTAGTTCTGATAGTGATGATGACAACATTGCACCTGAGGTTGATGAAAATGGGAGGCCTATTTTTCCTGAGTTCAAAGAGAGTTACATGAACAAATCTCAGTTAATAGAAGGGATGAAATTTCCTAATGTGGTAGCTTTTAGGAAATTATTGAGAGAATACCACATAAAGGAGGGCTATGAGTTCAAATTTTTAAAGAATGAGTCTAGGAGGGTGACTATAAAGTGTGCACATGATTGTGGCTTTAGACTTCATGTCTCTCCCATGTATGAAGAGAGATCCTTCCAAATTAAAAAGATAGATCAACAACATTCATGCACCAGGGCATATACTAATAATAATGCAACCTCATCTTGGCTTTTCCAGAGGTACTTAGCCAAATTTAGTGATGCCCCTGAGACTAAGGTCAGTTCAATGAAGAAAACTATTAGGAGGGAATAGTAGTTGAATGTTTCAGAGAACAAAGTGTATAGGGCAAAGAGAAAGGCACTTGAATTGATAAGCGGAGATCATAGAGGCCAATATGCCAGGTTGTGGGATTATTGTGAGATGGTTAGAATATAGAATCCAAGTAGTACTGCTAAGATTAAGGTGGATACAGAATCATTACCAGAGGGAGGACCATTATTTGAGAGGATTTTCATAAGTTATGGTGGACAGCTGAGGGGATTTCTATCAGGTTGCAGACCAAGAATTGGGTTAGATGCCTATTTTCTGAAAGGTCCTTTTGGAGGTCATTTGATGCATGCAGTTGCAAGAGATGCCAACAATCAGATGTTTCCTTTGGCATTTGCTGTTGTGGAGTCTAAAACAAAAGGTAGTTGGACTTGGTTCGTGGAGTTGCTCTGGTTCTTTTTCCCGCCCAAGACCAAGGCATTTCAGTCTCAAATTATGTTTTTCCATCCAACTTAGCCTAAAATGTTCACATTTTTTAACAGAAATGGACATAAGGGGTGTACTTGATGAGTTTTGATAGTTGGGGGGGGGGGGGGGGGGGGGGGGGGGGGGGTTTGCCGAGTTTTGAAGATGGAGGGTCATGTTGAGAAAACGTGATAGTTGAGGGGGTGTCCTTGCAAATAACCCTTAAATTTATTTAAGCCATAAATATATATAGGGGTCCTAGAATTTTAGGGCCCTAATTTTTAGTCATTTTTAGGGGCCCAAAGCCCATGCTTCTCTGGCTTACCTTGGCCCTGCAAGGAACTATTCATACATTGTTGAGTACAAATAAGGAATGCCAATCTTTGATAATTTTGTCACCATCCAATTGTTCTCGACTGAGTCCGTTCAATGATGGAAAATCGTTCAATTGTACAAATATATTCTGTTCCAAGGCAAGGCACTATTAAATGAATGACGGATGGAACACATTCTTAATTTCTGAAAATTTATATCATGTTTGTTGAAAATTCGTCCAAGCCGATGAAAGTGGATAAACATGGGGAGGAATTAACGACTGCTTCAAGGCACGTACAAACTCGCTCTCCTAAGATGATATTCGCCCCTGCCACTAATTCAAGAGAATCTCAACCACGAAGCCATCTCCATGATACAATAAAGCCCAACCATAAAGACGGTTGTCTAACTGAGTCCTACACTAACGAAGAGTTACCAAAATACCTTCAGATTTTACGAGCCCGCCAAGAATAAATTAGGAGATAATTTGGAGAGAGAACAATCAGAACTGTTCTCACTATATCTCATTCTATATCCAAATGGGTGGAACCCCTAGCCTTTATCTAGGCATAGGCTTGTGACCATTCACCAATGGTCACATCTTTACATTCAAACCATTGTGACCACTCATGAGCAGTCATACGCAGTGATGGATACAAAAATCTAAGTTAGTGGGGACACATATTACTTGCGGAGGTAAACAAGAATTCCGTAAAGGAAATAATAATGAATTTCATCCCTCACTTTTAGTTAGTATGTTATCGTTCTTTAATGTGAACTTCCAAAAGAATTCTTATTAAGTGTAATGTATTGCAACAATATCTATAAAAGTGAAGACACTGGACAATACCATAATTTTGAGACAATTTTTGAAGGGCACTGAAGTTATTTGGAAAATTTAAACCCCAAGGAGTTGTTTTGGTGGTCAAAACTTGACTTAGGTATTGGTTTCCTCCATACGTCTCAAGTTCAAAACACCCAAGTGCTATCAACTCTTATAGAGCCGGTCCCCCGCTAGTGAAGGGTACTGGAATTGGTCCCCCAGAAATCAATTCGAGGTGCACATAGGTTGACTCGAACACTCTGGGATATTAAAAAATGTTATTTCGACGAATTGAGAAGGTGCATGTGCCCCCATAGACCCTTAATGGGTCCGCCCCTGTCATACGTAATTACCTTTTCATCTAAACCCAATGGTCACACCATTTAAATCCACTGGTCATGTTTATTCATTTAACCCGAATAGACACACCTTTATTATAAACCTCTTCATCAATAATTATATATAATATGCGTTAAATATTTTAGAAATGTTTTAGCATTTCATTTTTTTTTAAACTGGCAATCAATTCATTTCACAATACTCGAAGGTAAAAGCCCGAAGGCTACAACGATTTCATCAGAAAATTTAGAAAAAAACCAAAACTACTAAAACCTAGACACCGGAGCACATCCACTAGGAGGCTACTGAGCACATACTGCAAGGCAGACCATACATAAATGCAGGGCATCGGGCCCATCTCCATTTTTAGGAGTAGGGATCAAAGGGACACCTAGCTCAAACCATAACCATAAACACAGATGAAATCAACATCAACCAGTACAAACAATCTAAACAGGCTAAAAACTTATTCGTCCACCTACCGCCCCCACCAAATCTGGGAAAACCAGACTGGTACAGTCACCGAACTGGGGAGACCAGCCAGGAGAAACCAAACCAAAGATGGCCAGTATAGGAACCTCTGGCCAAGGAGTGGTTGTCGGAGAAAGCCACCCAAAAACTGGAGACATATTGCCAGAGAGAGCCCAGCCACCCTAACATCATCTCTTCACCAAATCTATCCTGAAAAAAAACCCAAACCAGAGGGAGGCGGTGGCGGGCATAGATTCGGCAAGGCACAACTCTATGTTCCGCAGAAATAAATTCCAAATTCTAAATCATGTTAACGCATTGCCGAATTTTGATGCTACCTATTGAATTCTTATCAATTGTTATCCATTAAATAGAATAAGTGATCTAATGCAACAAAACCATATGAAAGCATTAAAATATTTAAACTCAATGACTACGTTCAATATATTGACAGATGTTTAACTTAGCCCCATTCTGTTAAGATTCTTATTTTTTAAGTACTTATTTTCTGTTTTACAAAATAAGTCATTCTCTCATAATACATCACTTTTAATTCAAAAAATAAGCATTCATTCAAAACCCTGACGCAACTGATAATCAAACTCAAGTACACTCTTGCATTCAACAAACTACAGGTGTCTAGTAAATATGCAATCCAAATGCATGTTCAAGACTTCATTCCTTGACTATCTTTCGGGCACATATCTCAATATCCTAAGTTTTAAGTACAAGAACACTAGACACTTAGAATTGGTCTGGCACCCCCGATAAACATACCTGAATCCATGTAATACAACTGCACATATAAGCCCAGTGTCGATCGACAAGCAACACAAAATAAGAATGGGAGCTCCATCTTTCACATCATATACAAAATTGAACGGGGAGAGAGAGAGAGCGCACCAACTAGTCAACAGTTCCACGTGTTCCCCAACACTATGCATACAAATTAAGACAATTCATTTAAAGTGAACACACATAAGCCAAAGCCAAAGCCAAAACCAAAACCAAAACAGAACGTAAGACGGAGTAATCTAGTTGATCCTTTACCAAAAGCAAGAAACAGAAACAATTCAACTCCAATAATCCAAGATCTCAAACACTTCAGATCAAACAACATGAAAATAGCTGCCATGTGAAATTTCGGTCAACAAAATGACTAGTTTGATGATGAATACCTTCGGAAGATGATATAGCTGGGCTCCATCTTTAAGTTGTGACAAACAAAAGACATTCATCCGTGACCGTCACAAGTTCATTCGAATCACATTTACGGTTCAACATCCTCGACAACAATATGTTTAGAGTTTAGAGAGTATTTCACATGTTCTTACTAGTATACGTTGAATCGAAACTCAAGTTTGAGGTAACAAAACTTCAACGAAGTTGAAAGTGACCACCATCCCATTTGAAGGTGCACACTACAAATTCTCCCATTTTGAGTACCAAAATGATAAGGGCAAATCTTTCCCCCCAACGAAATTGCCGCCAGATAGCGAAGACGTTGCCGTAGTATCCACAAGGCACAAGTGTAGACACCCCAATCCGGACCTCGAAGGGTCTTTGTTCACCCCGATGATGAAATAAAGGAAACGGAACCTTTGCGAGCTTGAATGAAGGACTCCCTTAAAACCAAACAGATCCTCAACCCAAAAGCCCAGAAAAAGCCCAGAGAAAGCCCGAAAGCCCTGGAGCAAGCCTGTAATACTGCGTGTGACATCTCTAAACCGCACGGCGTATCGAAATTTAATACGCCGCACGCGTTCATGAGTTTAGCCGCACGACATTTTAGGTAAAGTTCTGACTGGCTCAGAAAGCTGTCGGCCACGCCTATTTGAGCCACATCTGCAATACGGCTCAGCCGAAAGCACATTTCTGGCCCGCCCAGAAAATACCTCCAACTTTTGAAATTCAAAATCCAAGGCTCTTGCCTATAAATACACCCCTCCACTCAAGGGAAAAGGGCCATTGATCATTATTATACCCTTTCTCTCTCTTCTTGCTTTCACACCCACTTTCCCATTTCCAAGCCTTGAGAATGTTGTTCTCAAAAGATATTCTCTAGGTTCTTTTACTCCATTTTTCTCTTCACCATTGAAGTTAGTTCCTTACTAACTTTGAGACCCCAACCACCCAATACACTCATCCACTACACACATCCACACTTCTATTCTCTTTTCCAACTTTTCGACGTCCATCCGCCTTCGTCAATACTCATTCAAGCTCAAGATCAAAGGTAAAAACCAAGTTTCCTTGGGCTAGGCTCTGTCCTGGCCCTAAGGGGACCTTTTTGTCCTCAGGCCTAACCCTTTTGGTTAGGATCTGACCCAAAATCTCTTTTACAAAACAAAATCAGTGTTCAGTGCAGAAGTGTGTTACGCCGCGCAGCGCTTTGAAGCGTCGCACGGCGTAGTAGACTCACACGCACGGCATTTAAAATGATATGTTTTCTCGTTCAAACTGTCTGGATCACGATCGTCTGTTGTTGGATCTTTTCTATATACCAAAAGCAGTCCCAAAATGAGACCATATCTACAAGCCATGTTTTAAACTCCATAGATCTTTTCAAAACAAGCAAACGTATCAAAAATGATTTTCTATTCATGGCTTGAAAGAATGGTGCAGATCTGAGATGATCTGACGACTGTGAGCTGTCTGAAGTTTTAAAATAACACCGTGCGATGTAATGGGTACACCGTGCGAAGCTTTACAAAACGATAAAAGTTTGGTATCAAGATCAGAACCACGCACGGCGTATCAATAAGCCGCGCGTTGTAAAGCGGTATGCCGTCTAACGGGAGATGGTGATCCAGGCAGTTCGTTTGTATATCTTTCTTGTTTATATTATCGCCATGACATCTTTATCATCTCTGTGCAGCAAGCACCACTAGCACGGCAATGTGTCATGATTTATCTTGTTCCCCTTTCCCTTTATGTGTTCTTAAGGTTTTCCGAATGGTATTAATCCCTCCATTTAAAATGCTTAGTAGAGACCGGTTTTCACCGGGCGAGCGGGGTGCTTTTCAACAAAATTTTCCCCACTCGTAACCTGGCTCCCGGATCCAAAATCTCAACCGTTTCGCTAGATCAAAAGGCCTTTCTTTTCAAAACAAACCATCGGTTCCTCGGATCATCCATCTCAAAAATCCGGGTGGCGACTCTGTCGAATCGCGCTTCGGGCGCGGGAGCCCACAGTGGCGACTTTGCTGGGGAACTTTTGTTCAATACTTTACTTGTGCTTTTTTTTTTTTTTTAAAGAAAGAATAAAAGAGTGTTGAATAATCAAGAGGGCCAAACTTGAAAGGCATTTTACTTGGGGGACTTAATGCAATTTGAAAAACTTAATTTTCTTTCACACTATGCACCGCACAAGCCGCGCTAGCGTGTTCTGGCTATCTTGCCCGGTTTACCGTTGACAAGCTCTCCCGGAATGCCTAGCAACCCTCGACTATGATGGGCCATCGTGCTGTTCGACCATTGTCTTGCAATACACTTGACATGGGGTAGTACATCTTGGCTCTGGTCCGGGGAACCCTTCTGAAACCAAAACCGGCCTTTGCACTTGTACATAACCATATAACCTTCCCAACTATATAGGACAGGAACCCATGGTTAGGACTTATATGATATATCCTGTTTATGTGTATTTCTTTTCTGTACATACATGTCATTCACACATCATTGCATCTTGCGGGCTAGAGGATTGGGCTCCCTTAGAATTCTTTAGGACTTTTCGGTCAGTCTAGGAGACTATAAATCCATGGGGGTTGTGATACCTCCGGTGTTTGCCGTGCCCGAACGGCTCCCGTGACATGGGATTAACCTTGAAGGTGTGCGTATTTGGATTCTGACGGTCACATTGCTCTGTCTCGGATGGTCAAGATAAGGAGATTGGCTCTGGTTCCGAAACGATCGGAATTTAACCTGCCTGACAGTACCTACCCGGACCGCCAGAAATCTTCTGTACAAATGCCCCAAGTGAAACTCAAGTCACGGTAGGTTTTAGGACCTAGGAGGCACATAGAAGGTAGGACACACACTCGGGGCGGATTCTGAGTTGTTCCCTTTTGCCTTGTTGTAAGTTCAGAAACATTGGACACCTGCAAAAAAAAAGAGGCTTTACCCAATTGGTTTCGTCCGTCTCGAAGATTGGTTCGCATAGATACCCTGGAAGAAACCCAACTGGTTGAGGTCCACATAGAACAGGAAGGCCAGTCGTCATTAGCAGTTTCGCCAAGCCCGACAATACAGGAGCCTCTGTCACTTGAAAATCCTTTACCAATGGCTGACCAAGGAAACGGGGTAGAAGAGCTTAGGCAGAACATGGCCACCATGGATGCTCAGTTTAGGCAATCCCTTGCTGGGATGGATACGCAACTCAAAGCCTCGGTTGCATCCATGAAAGGCGACATGAATATGATAATGGAGTCTATGCAGGAGGTTTGTGACAAGCTTTTAGTTAAAACTGACATACCCAAGGATGAGACGCCAGCCAAAGACACGCCAGCAATCGATCCCAATTTAGCCGCCCTTATGGTTAAAATTGGTAAGTTGGAAGAATCTGTGCAAGAAAATAAGCGATTAGGGAGAAAGATTGACATGAACAAATTGTGCTTGTTCCCCAACGCTAAGTTACCAGAAAAGTTTAAAGGCGTGAATTTCGCAAAGTTTGACGGTACTGGAGATCCAAAAGCTCACCTCCAAGGGTATGTTGGTTCACTCACCATGAGGGGAATCGAAAAGGAAGCCATGGCCCAGCTATTTCACGAATCCCTGTCAGGGCCAGCCTTGCAATGGTTTCTTACCCTGGAACCCCCTAAGAAAAGGACTTGGGAAGACATTGGGACGGCATTTGTGGCTCAATACGATTTCAATGTCAATCTAAAGATGACCACGAGGGAACTAGAGAGCACCAAGATGGGTGAGAAAAGGTTTCGCTGACTTTGTAAAATGTTGGAGGGCTAAAGCCGCTCAAATGCAAAGCAAACCAGACTTAAAAGAACAAATAAGGATCATCACCAAGAACCTGCCAAACTCTTTTGCCCCATACATGGTTCTCTCCCAGGCAGCCCCAAATTTTGAAACTTTCTACGACTCGGGCCTGGCTGTAGAGGAGGCACTGCGAGACGGAACATTGGAAAAGAAGGAATCAGGAGCAAAACCCAAAAGGGTGTATTCAGGGAACAACAATGTCCTCTTCGGGAATTCCAATCAGGCTGGAACTTCATCCACCAAACCGGCAGAAGTAAACCAAATTTCTGAAAAACCAAAGTCCCAACAAAGAGTCTTTACCCAATTTAGCACTCCTAGATCCGCCTTGCTCAAAAAGCTTACTGAAGTAGGAGTGTTGAACCCTCTTCAGCCACCACAGAACATTCCACCCAACCTAAACCAAAATGTCTACTGCGATATTCACCAAATGCATGGCCATACCACTGACAACTGTATCCGTCTCCGTCATGAGATTCAAAACCTCATTGACAATAAAGTCATTGATACCCCTCCTTTCGACAAACCAAACACCATGACAAATCCCTTGCCACAACATAATACCCCCTTCCATATCAACCAAATCACCCAAGCCAAAAGCCAAGACTTTGATCCCATCTCTTTCATCATCCCCGATACCGAACCAAAGCCTGTTGTGGAAATTCCCGAAGAAACTGCCCTCTGTTACCTTTGGGATTGGGGAGATTTGATTGCCGATTGGAAGGAGTTTGAAGTCGCCAATTTCCAAGAAGACGTAAATCCGTTCTTTGAGCCAGAATGGGAGGTTGATTGGCAAAACATTCATGCTGACCCTCTGGATGGGTTTTCTCTATACATGATGTTCGAAAGTCAAAATGGGAACTTGCCAGAGATGCCTGAATGGGAATGGAATCCAATTCCGGATGAATACCAACTCTTGGCCTGGAATGATCCTTTAGATACCTTCTCTATACCCATGCTGTTTGCAGAAGAATATCAACCACAGACGGTGACCTACAACTGGCCTGAACCTGTTCCATTTCAACCGAACCTCTCCTCCTACCTCCACGATCTCATAGCTAACGACCCATACAACAACGTGGGTCTTGCTCTATACCCAGAACCGCCAGGTCCCGAAGAAGATGTGGCTAGTAATGAGTTCAACCCAATGGACTACCCGGTCGATGAAGTTAAGTCGGAGTCATCTGTCACTTTCCCAAAAGATGCTGATGTTGCCATGATGAATTTGTGGGAAGATGAACCGGGTGCTAAGAAAAACCTGTGGGGTAATACAGAAATCATCAACATGAAGGTGAGAAATGAAGAATGGACCGTAAATAGGGCAGTAGCAGAAGCTGAAAAATGGAAGCCCGAGGATCTGTGGGAAGACCTGGTTATCGCTGACTTGGCTGCCAACCTCCAAGACACCACTATTGGAAACAAGCGTAAAGCCCTTGCTGATTTATGGAATGAGGAGTCCAAGTACCAACAGATTGGTCAATTGACCAGGAGTGGTCGAATATATCAACCCCCTAATCTTCAAATCGGAGAATCTTCCAACCCTTCAGCTCCACTGACCAAAGAACCTTCTAACCCGTTCGTTACCCCAATCAAAGATACTTTCCAACCCTTTGCCCCACCAGTTAAAGAGCCTTCACGCCTTGAGAAAAACCCAGAAGGAATGATCAAGCGCCAGCTTGAACAAACTCCGGCCAAAATGTCTGTTTGGGACGTGCTTGTTCACTCCACCCGCCATCACGAAGGGTTCATCCAAGCTCTCTCTCACCTAAAAGTTCTTTCTGCCATAACCCCTGACGAACTTGTGGCACTCATCAAAACCATACCCGTCAAACATGCTATCACCTTCACTGATCGAGATTTGCCCGATGAAGGAACTGATCACAATCGACCACTCCATATCACTCTGAAATGCCACGGAAAATGGGTACCGGTAATTTTGATTGACAACGGGTCAGCAATCAATGTCTGTCCACTCCGTGTTGCTTATTGCCTGGGATACGAAAATAGTGGTTTCTCTCCATCAGAAGTCAAAGTTCGGGCATATGACAACACCCATCGGGATGTGACTGGGACCCTCATGCTTCCTATGACTTTCGGGCCTTACCAAACGGATGTGGAGCTCCATGTGGTAAACATTCCCGCATCCTTCAACCTACTGCTGGGTAGACCTTGGATGCATCGACCTGACATCATGGCAGTTCCTTCAACGCTCCACCAGAAAGTTAGACTGGGACTTGAGACTGGGATGCTCACCATTCATGGCGACTCCGGAATTCGCGCTCCCGTGGAAGACAATGCCCCACTTCTGGAGATACAACATGGGGAAGAGGACGTTGCCCTAGGCGGCTTCTCTCTTGACACCTCTAATTCTGTTTTCACTGTCAAGATTGATAATGACTATGTCGTTAGTAATGTTGCCATAAAGATAATGAAGAAAATGTCCTACATGCCAGGTTTGGGGCTGGGAAAGAATCTCCAGGGGCCAGCACAGTTTAAAGAACCAGGAACTTTAACCCGCGTGACAGGCTTGGGATACCACACTTCTGAGGATAGGAAGGAAAAGAAGGGATATAGACTGGAGGATTATTTTGTCAAAGAGAAGGCAAAACAGATTTATCAAGGGCAGCCGGAACCATTCTGGGACAAAGAAACCAATACCTTCCTACCAGGATTTGAGATATTCGCTAATGATGTATTGCCTGAAAGTGATGAAGAACTGGAAGCGGTAATCAAACCAGCAAAGATGGCAGATTGGGTTGAAACTCTTGCCATGGGTAGCCTAGCGACCTTATTCGAGGAAGACGAACCATTGGGTATAGCCGTGGAAGCAGAAGTGAAGATGCTGGGGGAAGAGGCCCCCGAAGATCCGACTTCACTCATCATGGATGCCGCTGGAGATTATAAGAATTGGACTTTCATACCAAGTGCAACCAGTCATGAGTCTGAATCTGAAACAGAGTCCTTTGAGTCTTCTAAGTCTTCTGAGTCTGAGTCGGTGCCTCTTGGCCCAACTCCTTAGAGTCTGTATTTTGAGTTTGAGTCTTCCCGTGTGTATGGTGCCCCCGAGGCCTCTGCTAATGATGAAATAAATGAACCTGATTCCGCTTACTTCCCTGATTTTGAAATAAATTGTGTCGACCCCAATGATGAAGAGATTGATTTCGAGGGGGAAATCCCTGAAGAAATTCGGTCCCTAATCGAAAGGAAAGACGAAAGGCATGCTCAGCTTGTAAAAGAAGAAGTTATTTCAATAAATTTGAGGGATGAATGGAATCCCCGAATGGTTCAGATCGGTTCCGCGCTGTCAGAAGAAGAATGCCAAGCTCTTGTAGAATTGTTAAAAGAATTCGAAGATGTTTTTGCATGGTCACACGCTGATATGCCCGGAATCGATCCTGAAATCGTGGAACATCGGATTCCCCTTCACCCTGACGCAAAACCAGTAAAACAGAAACTGAGACGTATGAGGCCTGACTGGGTGCTTAAAATAAAAGAGGAGGTAACTAAACAGATCAATGCTGGGTTCTTAATGGTAACTAAATACCCTCAGTGGGTCACCAACATCATTCCCGTTCCAAAGAAGGATGGCAAAATCAGGGTCTGTGTGGACTTCAGGGACTTAAATAAAGCTAGCCCCAAGGATGATTTCCCTCTACCGCACATTGATGTGCTAGTTGATAACACCGCGGGACACGCATTGCTTTCCTTCATGGATGGTTTCTCGGGGTATAACTAGATTCTCATGGCCCCGGAAGACCGAGAGAAGACCACATTCATTACTGAATGGGGAACTTATTGCTACCGGGTCATGCCTTTTGGACTAAAGAACGCTGGCTCCACCTATCAGCGAGCTGCTATAACCTTGTTGCATGATATGATTCACAGAGAGGTGGAGGTTTACGTTGACGACATGATCGTTAAGGCAAAAGAGCGAGAAGGCCACTTACCCGCGTTCGAGTTCCCGGATGAAGGCATAATGACCATAGTCGAGGACGTGTGGCGGTTGTATTTCGATGGAGCGGCCAATCAAAAAGGATTTGGAATTGGTGTGCTATTGATTTCGCCGGATGGGTCGCATATCCCGGTTGCATTCAAGCTTAACTTCGAAGTCACCAACAATCAAGCGGAATACGAGGCTTGCATTGTTGGCATGGAAGCGGCCATTGAAATCGGTATAGAAAATTTGGAGGTTGTGGGAGATTCAAACTTGGTCGTTTCTCAAGCAAACGGTGATTGGAAGGTCAGGGAAGAGAAGTTAAAGCCGTACCATCAAGATCTCGAAGATCTCATTCCCCATTTTAACAAAGTAACTTTCACTCATGTCCCGAGACTCAGGAATCAATTCGCTGATGCCTTGGCAACATTAGTCTCTATGGTCGAAATCTCTGTCGGTGTGAAGCTAAGGCCAATTATGATCGAGCAAAGAGACACCCCGGTATACCAACATGTCATGGCCATCAACGAGCCCGAAGATGGTCACCCTTGGTTCTACGATATCTGGAGATTCGTGGAAAAAGGAGAGTACCCATCTGAAGCAAGCAAGAAGGACATGATCGCCCTTCGGAGAATGGCAGCTCAGTATATCATTTGTGGAGAAAATCTATACCGAAGGTCTCACTGTGGAACCCACAAGCTGTGTATTCATGGTGAGGAGGCAAAAAGGGTAATAGAGGAAGTCCACGAAGGAGTATGCGGTCCCCACATGAATGGTATGATGCTTGCCAAAAAGGTTTTGAGACAAGGCTACTTCTGGTCTACCATGGAGACGAAATGTGTGGAATACGTACGACGTTGCCATAAGTGCCAAATTCACTCTAACCTCATGCATGTCCCACCGCATGAGCTACAGCAAACGACCACGCCATGGCCTTTCTCGACCTGGGAATTGATGTCATCGGAAGAATTGTGCCAGCAGCCTCTAATGGCCATAAGTTCATCCTGGTGGCTATCGATTACTTCACAAAGTGGGTGGAAGCAGCCTCGTATACAACCCTGACTGCGGTTCAAGTCGCGCACTTTATCAAGCAAAACGTCATTCATCGGTATGGGGTCCCACAGGCATTCGTATCCGATAATGGGGTTCATTTCAAAGGCCGAGCTAGGGAAGTCTTGGAGGAGTTTCAGATCCAAATACACAAGTCAACAACCTACCGACCGCAGACCAACGGGGCCGTGGAAGCAGCCAACAAAACAATCAAAACCATCCTGGAAAAGACCATTCAATCTGCAAGGGATTGGCACGAACGACTACCTTTGGCATTGTGGGGATACCGCACGTCTGTACGTACACCAACAGGGGCAACTCCATACTCCTTGGTTTATGGCATGGAGGTCGTACTCCCCATAGAATTAGAGGTTCCATCCCTCCGGACTATGATCGAATGCAATGTCCAAGAGGCAGATTGGCTGAGCAACCGGTTTGAAGAACTTATGTTGTTCGATGAACGCCGTTTAAGGGCACTTTACCACATTCAATGATATCAAAGGAGAATTGCGTGCGCATTCAATAAAAAGGTGAAGCCCAGGGACTTAGTGGAAGGCGACATGGTTTTGAAGGAAATCTGAGCACCAGTCTATGATCCACGAGGAAAGTTTCGACCAAAATGGTCTGGGCCTTATATCATCAAGACTATCCTATCCGGAGGAGCTACGCAACTCATACCTGGACGGAAACGAATTCTCAACTCTAGTCAACTTGGATCAACTCAAGCGCTACTACCCCTGAGAGAAGCTCGCTGGGCTGAAAGCTGCAAGGGCAGTCAGTTCCAGGCAAAAATTAGAGCAAAAGCCTGCTAGGATGAAAACCCGCAAGGGCATCTTAGGCAAAAGTTAGGGCATACAATGAATGAGCTCGCTAGGCCGAAAACCCGAAAGGGCGGTACTAGGCAAAAATTAGAGCGCAAAAGGAGAGTGTCAAAACCAGAGCGAACCCTATCCTTGAACTACGTCATGACCTGATTCCTTCATCTAAAACAGTCTCGCTGTGGGACTCGGTCACAATCAATCCAAACAGAAAAATCCAGGTTGACAGAATCCATACAGGCAGAATCAGAGAGGGGGAGACCCTCTGTAACTCATTTTATTGACATAACTGCTTCTAATACATAGGGCCGAGCATGATTTTCAAAAATAAAAGTACAATACAATAAAAGGGAGGTCCGTGATTTATTCAATGGTCAGGGTAGTAAGATCGAGTCAGTTTCCTCGGGCTCTTGCCCTTGCAGCAATGTCCCTTTTTGAGCCATTTCCTGTAGCTCCCGCGCACTGCCACAGATGGGTAAGGATGAGCATCAGTCACCTCGCGAGACCTCCAGAATCGCTGGTAGTTGCACAGGGCCGAATGGCGAAAGAAAGGCAAAACCACATCCACCAGTACCTCTGCAGGAACCTCCTGTCTCAAACCAAGCTGACGCTGAATCCGATAGGGGATGTAGAAGGTAAAAGCCTCCAGCCTGGGAAGAACCACCCACTGGGAACCCATATAATGCACAGTCATGGGCGGAAGATCAAGCCAAGAGCATTTCCAGGAAATAGTCTCAGCCCGCTGACGTTTGAAGAAGTTGACCCACTCGGAAACTCGCCTATCTGCAAATTCAAAGCACTGAGAGGACAATAACCTAGCCCCATACGCCAAGTTGCCAGGATGGAGGGTCAGTACGTTCACCTTGTCGCAAAGCCAAATCTGCCAAAGAGGGAAAACAAGTGAGAAACCGTAGAAAGCCGAGCCCAACGTTAAAGAAAATAGGAAAAGCTTGAAAGAGGAAAGATGAGGCGAAAACCAACCTGTAAGAGAAGGGGGCTGCCTCCAAAAGTCTCAGTCTCTCCAGAACGAACCCTGTCCAAACCCATTAGTGTCTCAGCCAATACCATTGGAATCACGTCCTTCTGAACTCCAATCTGCACTGCAATGCTGACCAATGCCGAGCTAACATGACCAGTGGAAGGAACCAAGAAGTAAGCAGCAAGTAAGCACATGCAAAGAGCGGTCATGCGCCGAGTATGGTAGGTTGTGTCCGCTAGGTTACCAAGAGGAGAGAACATCTCAATGAGGCGCATCACGTTGAGGTGACCATTGCTAACCAAGTAACGAGCAACACCGTCATTCAAACCAAGAGAAGCAGCTAGAACCTTGGACATGTTCTCACGCACGGGAGGGACGATGACATCCCCGGAGCCAAAGCCGCCAAGATAGGCGCGAAACTCTTCAATTGTAGGGCAAAGCTCTTGTTCACCAAAGTGGAATACGTGCACCTCCAGATCCCAAAGACTTGTGGCAGCCTTTAGGAGCTCGGGACGAAGGCGGATGTTACGAAGGTATCTCATAGAGTAGAGACCATGCGCCCGAAAGTTGGGCCAATCGACCCCCTCCATGGAAATCAACCATGGCCGTAGTGAACCGGTGAGAGAAAGAGCCATTGAGAGGAGGTGAAGGTTTGAGAAAGAAAGGTATGGTTAGTATGAGGCCTAAGGCCTGAATTTATAGAGAGATAGAGGAGACAACTTCAACTTTCAAAAGAGCCTTGGGTTCCAAAAGTGTAGATTTTCCATGAGTCTTGCATAGGGAAAAGTTTGGTCATGCTCTAAAAGAACAAAGTAGACATGCATTGGCCCGGAAATGTTATAGAACAGGTCAAGCTTCAACCTTCGTGCAATCTGTCTTGGGAAGCAGCAAATGGCAGAATGTCAGGAAAATAGTGCCGCGCGGCATAACGAGGTAACGCACGGCATAATAAATCCAGGGGAAAGCCACGGCATAGCACGGATATGCCGCGGGATCAGATGAAGCCACGCACGGCACTTTGTAGCCCCGCACGGCATATTAAGTCTGCATTTCTGCAGACTTTGACAGCAGAGGTTTAAAACCAATTCGAGGCACTCGCAAGCATCACCAACCCTCAGAACACATTCCAATGGGTATTTGGGACTTCGGGGAACTCCCACTTCGAGTCAACTCTCAAAATTCGACGTGAGGACACCAAAAAGTTGATAAAACCCATTTCCTCGGTCGTATCAAGGTATCGGAGTCCGTCTCAAGAAGTTTCAAGCTGATCTTGTGAGTCCTACAGGTCATAATGGTCGAAAGTGACCTGGTCCAAGTTCCGTTTCGCGGTCCATGTCAAAATTTGAGAATGTCACCCTCCAAAGTCAAGGTTTTCTTGCTTTTTCAGGCATGTTTTCAAGCGGTTTTTAGTTTTCAAAATGAGAGCTTGAGTTTTTATAGTCACGTGTCAAATATCAAGGGTCATCGTTGATAAACAAGAGTCCACAACAGGGGTATTTTTGTAAAGTCTGGCACAAAGGGATTAGCTTTTCAGAGTTATTCATTTATCTTCTTTGATTTCTATTCCAACGTCGATAGATCTTTGCCCCAACATCCTGCTCATCATAAAGCTCGAGTTCGCTTCAGATTGTGGCCGAAAGGGCTGGTTGCATGCATACATTGGTTAGTGTTTCTGTTATTCAATCTTTCTTAGACAAATGATAATAAGGGAAATTGAATGACATAAACATTGAAAGAATAAGCTTTTCTATATATATAATCTCCAAAATATCCATGAGCCAAAGTACAAAAAGGCGTGCAAGCCCAAAATCCTACCTACTGAGGGTAAACAGGCATCCTTCCAAAAGAAGCACATAGGCTCCACCAAAAGGCAAAAACAAAACAAAAGGGAACTCAACTCTCATCCTCGTCCTCATCCTCCTCGTCATCCTCCCCAGAGGCCTCCTCTGCCTGAGAACCGGCTGCCTCTTGAGTACATGACACCCTAGGCACCGTACTCCCCGAGGTGTCCGCGAGGTCGACGTCCGTCGGCTCCTCAGTCTCGTCAGAGACGTCGACCGGCTCGTCCTCTGTCCCCCCAGAAAACCGCTGCCTCTTCGACGGAGGCTCCTCCCGCGAGCCTGCAGAGGAAGCCTGTGGCCCCTGCATGCGCACAGACTTCCTGCGCAGCCCACGCGAAGCCCCTCCTCCAGCCTGCAATAACATGGCATCCATCATTTGCATTATAATAGTATAAGCAATAACAAGTAAAAGCAAGGGGTTTGTAGGCCTTACCATAGTCCCGCCGGCACGAAGAAGCACCTCTAGAGCGTGGCCCATGGCGTACTGCCTCACCAGCTGCTCTAGGCCCATCATGGCCTCGGCCATCTCTCTCACGTACTTCGGAGTCGCCTGCACAATAGGTCAATTGATTAGAACGTACAGTGATAATAATAAGTGCATGCAAAAGGGGGGAAAGAGAGAAAACCAAAACAGAAAAAAATCCTACTGCCCCCTTTCTTCTTCCTCAATCTTCATCCTCAGTCGCTCCTTCCGCCGGACGCACCATCCCCTTCGCCAAAACGGTCGTCCGAGCCATTCGGATTCCCTTCCGAGTCCTCTGCAGTCCCATCCGAATCGTGCCCCGGCGCATACTCCGGGTCGTGCTTGTTGTCTATTTGATCAAAAGCGATCTGACGATTCAGTTGCTCGATCTCTTCACGATAAAAACCCATCTCTGCTTCCAAAGAGACCACCCGCGCTGCCAAGTCGCCTTCCGCCATGTTTTAAGAGTGATATGTGAACTGAGGAATCTAGAAAGACTTGGGAGAATGGTGCATAGAATGAGGCACCACCATCCTTTTAAAAGAAGTTCTAGCCGACGAAAGGGCATGCCTGCATTAATGGGCACCCTTAAACCAGCCAACTAACCTCAGAAATCGAAGAGGTGCATGGAAATTCGAAATGCCGCACGCCACATCGAAGGCCCGCACGGCATTATGGTTTCAGAGGAATAAATGTGTTTTCTCGGAAATTGAGCACTCTAGCCGCCAAAATCATCTCGGAAACCAAAAGCTCCAGCCGTTTTGCAGCAGAAATCCTTTGGAATAGCATGCATTAATGATGGGATTATTCGATCCTAGTCCCCCGGGACTCGCAAAATTTCCCCATCCCCCGAGGACTGGCCGTATTCACACTTGCTCGCAGTAGTTGCTAGATTCGCGCTCCTCAAGTCTCAAATCAAATTTCGCCTCCCGAAGGCTCGTCTCAAATCAAGTCTCAAATCAATTTCAAATCAAAGTTCGCCTCCCGAAGGCTCGTCTCAAATCAAGTCTCAAGTCAAATTTCAAATCAAATTTCGCCTCCCGAAGGCTCGTCTCAAATCAAGTCTCAAATCAAATTTCAAATCAAAATTTCGCCTCCCAAAAGGCTGGTCTCAAAATCAAATCTCAAATCAAATTTCGCCTCCCGAAGGCTCGTCTCAAATCAAGTTTCAAATCGAATTTTGCCTCCCGAAGGCTCGTCTCAAAATCAAGTCTCAAATCAAGTTTTGCCTCCCGAAGGCTCGTCTCAAATCAAATTTCAAATTCCAAATCAAACTTCGCCTCCCGAAGGCTCGTCACAAATCGAACCTCGCCTCCCGAGGGCTCGTCTCAAATCAAATTGCGCCTCCCGAGGGCTCATCTCGAATTTTCGAAAGGCTTACTTCGAACTTTTTTTTCTTTGCATTATTTGCTGCGATTGCATTGTCCCAATTGAACTACGTTGGTCTGATCCCTACAAGCGGGGTACGTAGGCAGTTCCACGAGCGCGACCACCATTGCTATTTACTTGCATTTTTGAGTATTTTGTCTCTGTTCAAAGACTTTAGAGCAACGGATCGGGATGCCTATTCTTTAAGCGTCACTCGTATCAAAAGAATGATATCCGAGTTACGTTAAAGAGGGACTACTGTAGACACCCCAATCCAGACCTCGAAGGGTCTTTGTTCACCCCGATGATGAAATAAGGGAAACGGAACATTTGCGAGCTTGAATGAAGGACTCCCTTAAAACCAAACAGATCCTCAACCCAAAAGCCCAAACAAACCCAAAAGCCCAGAAAAAGCCCGAAAGCCCTAGAGCAAGCATGTAATACCGCACGTGACATCTCTAAACCGCACGGCGTATCGAAATTTAATACGCCGCACGCGTTCATGAGTTTAGCCGCACGGCATTTTAGGTAAAGTTCTGACTGGCTCAGAAAGCTGTCGGCCACGCCTATTTGAGCCACATCTGCAATACGGCTCAGCCGAAAGCACACTTCTGGCCCGCCCAGAAATACCTCCAACTTTTGAAATTCAAAATCCAAGGCTCTTGCCTATAAATACACCCCTCCACTCAAGGGAAAAGGGCCCTTGATCACTATTATACCCTTTCTCTCTCTTCTTGCTTTCACACCCACTTTCCATTTCCAAGCCTTGAGAATGTTGACATTCTCTAGGTTCTTTTACTCCATTTTTCTCTTCACCATTGAAGTTAGTACCTTACTAACTTTGAGACCCCAACCACCCAATACACTCATCCACTACACACATCCACACTTCTATTCTCTTTTCCAACTTTCCAACGTCCATCCGCCTTCGTCAATACTCATTCAAGCTCAAGATCAAAGGTAAAAACCAAGTTTCCTTGGGCTAGGCTCTGTCCTGGCCCTGAGGGGACGTTTTTGTCCTCAGGCCTAACCCTTTTGGTTAGGATCTGACCCAAAACCTCTTTTACAAAATAAAACCAGTGTTCAGTGCAGAAGTGTGCTACGCCGCGCGACGCTTTGAAGCGTTGCACGGCGTAGTAGACTCACACGCACGGCATTTAAAATGATATTGTTTTCTCGTTCAAACTGTCTGGATCACGATCGTCTGTTGTTGGATCTTTTCTATATACCAAAAGCAGTCCCAAAATGAGACCATATCTACAAGCCATGTTTTAAACTCCATAGATCTTTTCAAAACAAGCAAACGTATCAAAAATGATTTTCTATTCATGGCTTGAAAGAATGGTGCAGATCTGAGATGATCTGACGACTGTGAGCTGTCTGAAGTTTTAAAATAACACCGTGCGATGTAATGGGTACACCGTGCAAAGCTTTACAAAATGATAAAAGTTTGGTATCAAGATCAGAACCACGCACGGCGTATCAGTAAGCCGGGTGTTGCAAAGCGGTATGCCGTCTGACGGGAGATGGTGATCCAGGCAGTCCGTTTGTATATCTTTCTTGTTTATATTATCGCCATGACATCTTTATCATCTCTGTACAGCAAGCACCACTAGCACGGCAACGTGTCATGATTTATCTTGTTCCCCTTTCCCTTTATGTGTTCTTAAGGTTTTCCGAATGGTATTAATCCCCCCATTTAAAATGCTTAGTAGAGACCGGTTTTCACCGGGCGAGCGGGGTGCTTTTCAACAAAACCTTCCCCGCTCGTAACCTGGCTCCTGGATCCAAAATCTCAACGGTTTCACTAGATCAAAAGGCCTTTTTTTTCAAAACAAACCCTCGGTTCCTCGGATCATCCATCTCAAAAATCCGGGTGGCGACTCTGTCGAATCGCGCTTTGGGCGCGGGAGCCCACAACAAGACAATGCATGCCACACACAGATACATGAAACTCGAGCGGTGTCATCAGGGTGTAGCCTGAGTGCACGAGTGCGACACCACCATACACACGCAGTCAGCACTTCGAAGGTGGAGCTTCTTCAATGCTGATGTGGGGGAAGATGGTTCGAATGGCTCTGATATAAACAGAAAGATCTACAGATCATGTTTGTGGTGGTGTTGCCGTCGGTGTCAAGCATTTCCTCGCATTCAGGGTGCAGACATGTAATGCAGGGAGGCTGTCTTGCAGATAGGAGCTCCCTTTGCCACAACAGAAGGTGCAGTAGCTTCTTTCCCTTGGGTGAACTCGGTGATTGCATTTAGGAACTATATCAAACCAGGTGCACCGGTTTAGGCCCACAGCAAAGGTGAATCCGCCACAGCTAAAGCAGGCACAAAAGAGAAGAACAAAAAAATACAAAAAAAAAAAAAGCATCGCAAATGCTTGATTATATTCTTAGAAGGTACAAAGGTGGCTAGAATTGGAAAGACATAGATCACCTAAACACAAAGAACTAACCGTGGATTACATGCTGCACTGACTTTTGCTTCTTTTTTACACAGCACACTGCAGTTTATCAGTTCTAACTTCTAACATTCACACAGTAAGGAATATGCACAAAGATCGATGAAATGACCAACTTCCGATAGTCTAGGATTCGATCAATGTTAAATGGACTCTTCTAAATGGAAGAACTAACCTTGGATTACGTGCTGCACTGAGTTTTGCTTCTTTTTTACACAGCACACTGCAGTTTAACATTCACACAATAAGGAATATGCACAAAGATGAAATGACCAACTTCTGATAGTCTAGTAACAATGCCAGACCCTTCTTTGACCTCTGCAGGGCTTCCAGTCACATCTCTGGTGATGTTCACTCGTGGTCCTTGCTGATGATTTCTTCGATAATGCCGAGCCCTGATTCTTGATGTCCCAGGGGCATCCATTTTGTCTGAGCTCACTTTGCTTTGGATCTGCTTCCTTTGAAGCATTAAGTTATAAACTACATGTGCTTAAACATATGCTTTTGTGGGATCTGGATATCCTACTGGTGTTGACGCTTGGGTAAGGTGTGGGATAAGAGTTCAATATCCATAACAAAATCAGACACTTGTATCCTCTAATTTTGATGACATTTGATGGAAAAAGAAGTTAAAATAGCCAAAACGAAACACTGTAACCTTTCAACAACTCGCTCCAATTTGTAATGACCAAATGGTACACACTAATCCAGCCACAAGATTTAAATACTATAGAAACGCAACACAGATTAATCTAGCCACAAGGGTACCAATAAAGAATCACTAAAATGCACAAGTCAAATAAACTCAAACAAGATGACAGGAGCACAACTAAAAATCTCAGAAAATCTATATAGCCCTAAGAGTGTCCACAATGTTATAATCAAAAGTATAAAATTTTTAAAGTTAACAATGTTGTGCAAAATAAGACTTCAAATGCTATAATCAAAATTAGCAACCAGCTTAAAAATAATCAAATTTTGAGGTTTGAATAATCAAAATTAGAAACATTTTTTCAAGGCCACTGATTTTCGCGTTCCAAGGTTTACTGCAGGCGCTCCACCTTTTTGTTTTTACACTGTGATGTTGTTGGCATCACAGTGTAAAAACAAAAAGGTGGAGCGCCTGCAGTAAACCTTGGAGCGCGAAAATCAATATCCTTTTTCAATAACCAAAATGTGTGGATCCCACGCCACATCAATTATATTGTATCTCACGCGCCTTCTCAATCTTCTTCTTTCAATCTGACGTTAACACAAACAACCTTCAACTTCTTTCCCTCTGTTTGTTTTCCTCCAACCATGAAGCTCATACCTCTCGATCAACAACAGTTCAACTCATCGTCGCCAGATTAAGGTAATTCACTCTTCTTTTCCGTTTCTATTTTCTTCCTTTTTTGTTCCTCTCCATGTGGTTGAGTACATGAAGAACCACTACACGAAAAATTAGATTGGGTGACGAATGAAAATCGTCACAAATTGCATGTTTTTCGTCACAAATAATATAGGTGACGAAAAAAAATTTGTTGACTAAAGGTTGTCGAGGATTCCTACCTGGTGACGAAATCTATTTTTCGTCACCTATAGTGCCTTTTGATGACGAAATATTTCGTCACCAAAAGGTGAATAATTGGTGACGAAATTTTTTTCCTTGCCTATTGTGCTTTTTGACGACGAAAAAATTCGTCACTGATGAGTCACATAGGTGACGAAAATTTTCGTCACCAATATAAGAATTCAGTGACGAAAGTTTTCATTGCAAAAGACATTTTCATATGGAAAAAAAAATCCTTCTTTCTTGCTCCTGCTAGGTTTCGAACCTGAGTCCCTTGAGTTTTTCACGCAAGCTTCAACCAACTGCACCACACATTCTTTTCAACAAATATTTGAAATATCTAATATATAACATATATGTTTAACATGAAAATATATTTTGAATGTAATTTTGAACCTTTAAACATTAAAATTAGCAACTTTGATAAACATGAAAGTTGTTGGCAATTGAGTTATTTTCCAAATCCAATTTGAATTATCTCAATCGGAGTTTTTACTAAAGAGTTATGTCCGAAATACATTTAGAGACAAAGCGCAATTCATAAATTTCGTCACGAAAGGTACCCATTTGACGACGAAATATATTTTTCGTCGCTAAAAGCGTTTAAATGGTGACGAAATTATTTTTCGTCACCAAAGTTAAGCATTTGGTGACGAAAAAAATATTTTGTTACTAAATTGGTCTCATTTGGTGACGAAATATATTTTTTGTCACCAAATGATTATCTTTGGCGACGAAAAATAATTTCGTCACCTTTTTTAAGCTTTCGGTGACGAAAAATGTATTTCGTCGCCAAATGGGTACCTTTGGTGACGAAATTTTTTTTTTCGTCACTAAATGGGTGTAATTGGTGACGAAATTATTTTGTCACGGAAGTTGTCAAAACAGTGACGAATTTATTTTTTCGTCACCAAATATACTCATTTAGTGACGAAATTAAATTTCCTCGCCACTTTTTCGTCACCAATTTTCATTTTTCTTGTAGTGAACGTTGCACTTTTTCCCAAATTCAAGAACTCATCTGATTTTTTTTGAAAGATTAAGAGAGTGGTGGATTTGTGATACTCTGGTGATAGGTTCCAGAAATACGGGGAAAAAAAATTAGTGTCTTTCAGATAGAAAACACTAAGAAGAACACCATATGTTTGATAAAATGTGTAAACCAGAAAAATGCCTGAAATAGTCATCCCCGACTCAGCTGTGTCCTTCCAAATGCTTGGCCACATGAAATTGTATTTGGCTCCTTATTTTGTTTATGTACCAGAAGTAACCATTGTGGACCTCAATATTGTTAGGTTTAACAATCTCTTAAATGGATAACCAAAAGCTGATGTGGCAACTTTTGGCTATCCATTTTTTATTATAGCATTGTGGACACTCTAAAGAAAAGATGGTATACACATAAATGTTGGTTAACTAATACAGCCCAAATAAAAGTTGGTATGCAAATAAATGTAGATTTTGTGCGGAACGTACGTGTGTGGGAGAGTGTGATTGTTTCTGCTTTCTCCTTAAGCAGAAATATTAAAGGAGGATCAAACCAATCATCAAATCCAGAACGATAGCACAAGTAAGCAACTTCCAGCAAGAAACCATTAACATCCTTGAAACCCTTGAATTTACAAACCTATGGGATTCATTCAATCTAAGTGTAGAAACTTGTTAAAAAAATTCAACCAACCTGGAAAGAAGCAACTGACATGATCTCCACCTGAAAAGGATTAGATATTGTAATAACAGTTCTTCTAAGCTAGTTGTTCCCAGAGCTCCGTTGGCCACCACCTACAATCTTCACACGCGCTCCCCCGCCCAAAACATATCTTAGGTTCGATCCATAGAGGTCAAGTCAAAAGCTCTCAAAAAGAACTGCATGGTCTTGCCATCATTCCTAAATGCTTTCTTCAGTAGAATACAAGAATCCCAACCAACATTTCTGCTCAGCAGCTAAAGGTAAGGGGTTGTTCAGTACAAAAAAGTACAATACACTTGGCTCGCATCCCAAAAGGAAGAAACTTCATTTGATCATTGCCTTTCAAAAGGAAGGAACTTCATTTGATCATTGTCTTACAACTGATGCTGAGTATGTCCTTTGCACTGGCTCTCAGGAAAAGCCTGATGTGCCTTGGTTCAACCTCTACTTCAAGCGTTTCTACTCAATGGATGGCAATTCGAGGACGGTTCCCCACTAAAGACAGGCTGCCAACTTGGAGATTTACAATTTACAACTGATGCTGAGTATGTCCTTTGCACAGGCTCTCAGGAATCTCATAGCCATCTTCTCATTGGGTGTCCTTTCTCTTCTTAGTTATGGCGCCATATGCACAGATGAGACTGGCTAGTAGAGCTCCTCTGGACCTTGGAAATGGTGAATAGGGCTAATCATATGGTTGGAAGCAAGTCTTCGAGAGCCACCAGTTTCAGGCTCTCTCTTAGGCTCTATATACTACGGCCGGAGTGAGAGAAACCTTAGAATTTTTCAATAGAACCCAAATGATATTGCAGAAGTGATTCTGAAACTAGAAAGCGATATCAAGGCCTATCTCTCCTCATGGAGTACGATTCCCCAATCAACTGAGAATAAGCTTGTAAATAGAGGAATTTGCCTCGAAGGGAATGATAGCTGAGCCCCGTGTGTTGTGTTGGCCTTGGTGGACGTACAGGTTTGCATCCTGGTGTTGGCTGGTTCAGAGGTATCAGATTCTTGTGTAGTTTATGCCGTTGCTGTATTTTGATTTTTGTTTTCTTCTTATTTATTCTAGTGGTGTTTTGTTTTGGGGTTTTGGGGACTCGCATGGCTATTTTGGTTTGTTACTTTGTTTGATTCCTAACGAAATCAGCTTACCGAAAAAGTGTAGATACTCCAACGAGGGGTCTAAGTTCGCTCCATCCATTCTAATAAAGAAAGGGACTACCCATTACGGTGTGAATGCTTTTGTGAAGTTGTGTCACAAAGTTGATTTTCGCTTTGGTCCAAGAAAACAAAAGTTTATACAATTAGTATTAATGTGGCATGAACAGACCGTGAGGACAACGAAGTAAATTAGCACCACAGTTGCAAACATTATCATCCTACAGCTGTCTACACATCCAACAGTAGTTTACAAAACAAACAATCTTACGAATTCAGTTTTCATGTCCTAAGATATGGGTCCTGCCCATACTCCGGGAGAATTGCATATCAGTGGGTAAAGGGGCAACTAATGCCCAAATGATGGAACACTTTTTTCGGAATTCATCTAAACATGACAAGGAGAAAGATTAATTCCCAATACATGGAGAGGCCACCTAAAATGACTGTTATACCCTTCATCAAAAAAAACCCTAAACCCCAAACCCACCCACCCATCCATCGTTCCCCCTTCAATTCCCTCCAATTCCCACACGGCTCTGAACAGGACGTCCGACTGGAAGGGAACAACAAGAGGTAGGGTTTGTTCTGCTTCTTTCCTCCTCTCGACCTCTTCTCCTTCACCTCTTCTTCTCTCTGACTTCATCTCTCTCTCAATGGTACAGTACTCTTACCATTCCACGGAAGAAGAAGCAAGATCTCCTTGACCAAACGGAAAATCGTACGCATCTGGTATGGAATTTTTTGGGTTGGGTGTTTCAATTTGTTTGCAGTTTTCTCTCTTTTATATTCTCTCATTCCGTCCATGTGAATTTGTTTATAAGCAATTTGGTTTTTCACATTGTATGAGTGAGGAATAGAAGGGGCAATATTGAGACTTGCCCATTAGTTCCCCCTAGGAGAAAAATGTACTATGTTTAATACCAACATTTGATCCACCATTCTGTACCCCCATTATTGTCGCCATTTTCTGGAAGTTTGTTTTTCCAGAAAATATAATAGTTGCTCTTTAAGTCACCTAATGTTACTCCTTGTAAGAACTGTTGTTGCTCTCTATGTAAGAAAGTATGCCCTAGGCTGTTAAGGGCAGTCACCTATGTTTTAACTCACTGATGGTTGTCCCTTTACCCCTTGTGTTGGTCTGTATATATGAAATGTGGTTCTTCTTGAAGTTATGTAACATGTATTTTTTTACTGTAAGAGTATTAAGTAGTTAGTTTGTTAAGTAGTTTGTTATCTAGTTGTTTAGTAAATGCTGAGCTGACTTTGTGATGTATCTACTTGATATAAAACTAGTGTGATGCCGACGCGCGCAGTCATATTTGTTTTGTGTAGTAGTTATGATCCTTATTTTTTGGTATCAAGGTAATAGCCCAGAAAAAAATGTATGTGTGCTGTGCTTGATAGTGTGAGTTTAGTAGTGTAGATATTTTTTGTGTCATCACTCAATATATAGATCTTGAGGCTAAGAAATATATGCGGAGTTATGGTTCAACAGAAGGCATAGAGAGTCATTTAGAGAACATTGTGCTTGCAATGTTGGGTAATGTTGACGATCGTAAGCATATTGGATGTTTTGATGGCAGCTTCAGTACTATAGGAAGATTTGTTCGATGCTATTAGAACCAAAGATAAGAACATGCAAGTTGTTAGTGCCCATGTTGAAAATGAACACGATGACTTTGGCAACGTTCAGAGAGTGAGCGTTCAGGAAATCAAGCCAATCTGGACACAACTTCATGGTAGATACTTTAGATTTCCAACAGTTACAGTCTTGTCAACCATGAAAATGATCAATAGGGTACTCATTTAGAGTGTTTGAAGAGGATGAGGATGAGGATGAGGAATGCATGGCTGGAGATGGAGGGAGGTCACAGGAAGGGAGGGAAGTCACAGGGAGGGAGAGAGGTCAAGGGATGGAGGCTGGTGGTGTACTCTTGGTGTTGTACTCTGTTTTATCTCTCGATTGTATGTCTGTATATATACCGCGATTGTAGGAAACCCATTTCAGTCTGGCACCAGATTGGTGGATTGATGTGGAATGAAATTTCTGCCCCTTAAGGTGTGGAATGTGCTGCTTGCATGGCTGCTTTTCGTTTAAAAGTTAATATAAGTTAGAGAGGACAACATAGACATGGATTCAATAGTTGGAGGACAGAGTAAACGTTTATGATAGTTTGAGGGATGTTTTCGAAAAAAACTCTTCCTGAAAATATAATAGTTGCTCTCTTTAAGTCACCTAATGTTACACCTTGTATGAATTTTTGTTGCTCTCTATGTAAGAAAGTATGCCCTAGACTGTTAAGGGCAGTCACCCATGCTTTAACTCACTCAATGGCTGTCCCTTCACCCTTGTGTGTGTAGGTGTGTATGAAATGTGGTTCTCCTTCAAGTCGTGTAACTTGTTTTTTTCTGAAAATACAAACGTTGCTCTCTAAGTCACCAAATGTTGCTCCTTTTATGAAATTTTGTTGCTCTCTTTGTAAGATAGTATGCCCTTGACTGTTAAGGGCAGTCACCCATGCTTTAACTCACTCAATGGCTGTCCCTTCACCCTTGTGTGTGTAGGTGTGTATGAAATGTGGTTCTCCTTCAAGTCGTGTAACTTGTTTTTTTTCTGAAAATACAAACGTTGCTCTCTAAGTCACCAAATGTTGCTCCTTTTATGAACTGTTGTTGCTCTCTTTGTGAGATAGTATGCCCTTGACTGTTAAGGGCAGTCACCCATGTTTGAACTCACTCAATGGCTGTCCCTTCACCCTTGTGTGTGTTGGTGTTTATGAAATGTGGTTTTCCTTCAAGTCGTGTAACTTGCTTGGATATCTCTATGGTAGTGTAGTTCTTTTTGCTAGCTTGTCGCAAGAAATTCGTCATGGCACTTATTCTTAGCACTTTTGCACTTCACGTTTACGTGGGCTTTGGTCGCTTTTTGAGTTGCATACTGACTGTTCTTAATGGCTTGTTTAGTGGAGACTTATGCCCATGTGAGTTTAGAGCCTTACCTTTTCTTGGAGTGGGTGTCACATAAACTCTAATTTGTCACAAAAGAACATATTCGTAGTTGATCTCATTCTCTTTGTTGTCAAGTATTGGGAACTTAATGTGATGTTTATTTATCTCTTGGGTTTGAAAATTTGCGTGGCTGTGTTGCCCTTGGGAAAGGATTATAGGCCGCCTTTGATACTTTGAGCCAGTTCGTTTCTTTCTTTCATACACTTATCCCTTGTGAGCCCATTTGAGCCTCTTGCATGATAGCCTTTTCTTGTTAAGCTCTACTATCCATATTGTGTCTTGAGAAGGGATATTGGATCATGTGGAGGTGACTTGTTGAAAAAACAAGGGGTGAGTGGTGTATTTGGTTGCTGGTGTTTTTTTCTGAAAATACAAATGTTGCTCTCTAAGTCACCTAATGTTGCTCCTTTTATGAAATTTTGTTGCTCTCTTTGTAAGATAGTATGCCCTGGACTATTAAGGGCAGTCATCCATGCTTTAACTCACTCAATGGCTGGCCCTTCACCCTTGTGTGTGTTGGTGTGTATGAAATGTGGTTCTCCTTCAAGTCGTGTAACTTGTTTTTTTCTGAAAATACAAACATTGCTCTCTAAGTCACCAAATGTTGCTCCTTTTATGAACTGTTGTTGCTCTCTTTGTAAGATAGTATGCCCTTGACTATTAAGGAACAGTCACCCATGCTTTAACTCACTCAATGGCTGTCCCTTCACCCTTGTGTGTGTTTGTGTGTATGAAATGTGGTTTTCCTTCAAGTCGTGTAACTTGTTTTTTTCTGAAAATACAAACGTTGCTCTCTAAGTCACCAAATGTTGCTCCTTTTATGAAATTTTGTTGCTCTCTTTGTGAGATAGTATGCCCTGGACTGTTAAGGGCAGTCACCCATGTTTGAACTCACTCAATGGCTGTCCCTTCACCCTTGTGTGTGTTGGTGTGTATGAAATGTGGTTCTCCTTCAAGTCGTGTAACTTGTTTTTTTCTGAAAATACAAACGTTGCTCTCTAAGTCACCAAATGTTGCTCCTTTTATGAAATTTTGTTGCTCTCTTTGTAAGATAGTATGCCCTTGACTGTTAAGGGCAGTCACCCATGCTTTAACTCACTCAATGGCTGTCCCTTCACCATATCATGTGACTCAGGTGCAACAACCTATACGCACATTTCACTGGAAAGCATGCCAAAAAAAGAATAAAATCTAGACACTGTCTAATTCGAATTGGTGAATGGTAAAGACGGATATCGAAAAGCATAAGGATAACGTTTTTCAGACCGATAACGAAAAGCATAAGGATGACGTTTTTCAGAGGATGGAGATGATTAATGATTTCTCTTTTTTCTTTTACATAGCTGTCCTACTGGTTGTTAGTGCAGTGTCTTTGTTTCTGAAGTAGGAACATTTGCTCATGCTTAGTGTGCTTCTGGTCTAGGTTGCTGTTTCTTTGTTTGGTTAGTTGTGTCTGTGGTGTGACTCAGGGGTATGCCCAATGTTCTTGTTTCTTGTTTATTAGCAATAAAATTTAACTTAAAAACAAAGAAGAAAAGAAAAGGTTAATGACCATAATTTACCTTCGCAATAGGCGCCATTTCAACAGCAATATGCACAATATGCATCGGTGACTCCTGAACAACTCCTCCGGACACGGGTATGTGGTAATCCATACCACTTTTGTTATCGAAAATTCCACCATCTTCCCTCTCAGAGAACACGAAGTCCATCATGTATGCATCCAATGGAACCTTGACTGCAAAACAAGTTTTATCAGCATTAACGATTAAAGCTTATGAGAAGATTGACAATAAGAAAACTAGGAGTGGGTCCGTGACTCTGTATACATGGAGAATTTTAAACCTATGCGATTGAGAGGGCATTAGTTGTGTATGCAGCGGCTTATAGCAGCATAGCTCCACCTACCCTGAACATCATTTCTAAATAGCTCATAGGTGCTCGTAACTTTTGAGGTTCTGTAGTCAATACTTCAATAAGAAAAGCATGTGCTCAAAGGGCACAAGTTGGTTATTTTCGATTGCTAATTGTCGCAAAAGGTTAAGTTGCTAGGAACTTGGGAAATGAGCCCAACGATGTATCGAGCTCTCGAACACATCCCTCGTACATTCAGATTAAACATCAAGCAAATAGGGAACCAATGTACACAAGAGACTTGAAACACAGACCTCTAAGAAACCAAAGCCTTCCATATTAGCCCCTCTCTCTGTATTTTTTTCTGAAAATACAAAGTTGCTCTCTACGTCACCTAATGTTGCTCCTTTTATGAAATTTTGTTGCTCTCTTTGTAAGATAGTATGCCCTGGACTGTTAAGGGCAGTCAACCATGCTTTAACTCACTCAATGGCTGTCCCTTCACCCTTGTGTGTGTTGGTGTGTATGAAATGTGGTTCTCCTTCAAGTCGTCTAACTTGTTTTTTTCTGAAAATACAAACGTTGCTCTCTAAGTCACCAAATGTTGCTCCTTTTATGAACTGTTGTTGCTCTCTTTGTAAGATAGTATGCCCTTGACTGTTAAGGAACAGTCACCCATGCTTTAACTCACTCAATGGCTGTCCCTTCACCCTTGTGTGTGTTGGTGTGTATGAAATGTGGTTTTCCTTCAAGTCGTGTAACTTGTTTTTTTCTGAAAATACAAACGTTACTCTCTAAGTCACCAAATGTTGCTCCTTTTATGAAATTTTGTTGCTCTGTTTGTAAGATAGTATGCCCTGGACTGTTAAGGGCAGTCACCCATGTTTGAACTCACTCAATGGCTGTCCCTTCACCCTTGTGTGTGTTGGTGTGTATGAAATGTGGTTCTCCTTCTAGTCGTGTCCCTTGTTTTTTTCTGAAAATACAAACGTTGCTCTCTAAGTCACCAAATGTTGCTCCTTTTATGAACTGTTGTTGCTCTCTTTGTAAGATAGTATGCCCTTGACTGTTAAGGGGAGTCACCCATGCTTTAACTCACTCAATGGCTGTCCCTTCACCCTTGTGTGTGTTGGTGTGTATGAAATGTGGTTCTCCTTCAAGTCGTCTAACTTGTTTTTTTCTGAAAATACAAACGTTGCTCTCTAAGTCACCAAATGTTGCTCCTTTTATGAAATTTTGTTGCTCTCTTTGTAAGATAGTATGCCCTTGACTGTTAAGGGCAGTCACCCATGTTTTAACTCAGTCATGTATGCCCTGGACTGTATGCCCTGAACTTTTGTGTGTGTTGGCTCTCTTTGTAATGTAATAACTTTTACGAACTTGCGATTTGACACGTAATGTAATCAATTTTTGTTGTTGTTGTGGTGTACATAATTTGGGTCTTCAATTGAATACATTACCTACGTTTTTTGTTTTTAGGTATGGAGAATCGGGAGAAGAAAACATTGACAGGTTTTTGCTACTGGGGCGGAGAACGGAAGGTAAACGCCAATGGCACCTTCTTGTACAACGGTGGGATGTGTGTAGCTGTTCTACTTGAGGAAGGAAGTCAAGTAGATGAGTTGCTTGAGAAGGTTTGTGGTGCACTTCACATTAATTTGGAAGGTAAAATGTTTTTCTACAACACAAAGAGGGACAAGACGAAGTATGTAACTTTGAAAGACGACAATGGTGTTGCAATGTTGTTCCACTTGAACGAAGATGATGTCGACTTGTTTGTAGAAGATATAGGGGAAAATAATGACCCTATCCGCAATACCGCTTATAATTCAACAAGGTTAGATGACTTCTTTTGTTTTAATTTACAGTTATAATTTATTTGTTTGCATATGAATAACCATATATATTTTATTTTTGTTAGGGAATCGATGGTCACTGACAACAGTAGCTCGCCTGAAGGAATACTGGCATTACCTTCTTCTAGCCAAGTTAGCAAGTTAAGCAATAGTGGTACCCAAGAGATGGGGTTGGTGCCGTACTTGCCGGACAATGCAAATGAGATTTTAACTGGGAAGGGTCAACTATTTGAAAGCCCCGACCTTTTCAAGCAATCAGTGTTACTATTTGCCGCATCGAACAAGTTTAGCTTCAAGTACTTGGACAATAGTAGAGCCTACTACCGATTGGTATGTAAAGTAATGGAGTGTCCTTGGAAGTTGACGGCAAAATGTGAGGGTTCATCTGATTTGGTTCGTGTCATAATGTTTAAGAATGAGCACCTACACAATGCAGAAGATGCTAGTAATTATAAGTTGACCTTTCGCAGTAAACAAGTGGGGTTGATTTTCAAAAACCGAATTGTGGACAAGCCTGAATATTTGCCAAGGGATATTTGCAAGGACTTTGAGCATGCCTTCCAATGTCCCCTAAATTACGGTCAAGGATGGAGGGCGAAAGAAAAGGCCAAGGAAGCCATCACAGGACCTCCTTCGATGACTTTCCACCTAGTCCCATGGATGTGTCGGCGGCTTGTTGAAGCCATACCTAACACTAGAGCAATATGGACGTCAACAGATGAAGGCAAGTTCAAGCAACTTTTTGTGTCTTATGGTTGCTCCATTGCTGCATTCCGATCAGGTTATCTAAGGCCAGTTTTGAAATTGGATGCATGTTTCTTGACCGGATACTATCGAGGCCATGTTCTTTCGGCTAGTGCACATGATGCGGATGATGGGTTGTACCCCCTAGCATATGCCATTGTGTCTAGTGAGAATGATGAAGACTGGTTATGGTTCTTGGTTAATCTGAAGGAAGTTCTTGGCGGATGTCGAGTCGTGTTGGTCACCGATCGGAATACTTCTTTGCTTAATGGTATAATTAAGGTTTTTGGTGGGGATTGTAACGCATGGTGTCTCCGTCACCTAAAGGAAAACTTCAGCAAGGTTGCTAGCTCAAAGGGGTTGAAAGCTGAAAGACGGAACACGGCTCTAAAGGTGGTTAATGATCTTGCGTATGCAAGGACCGAAGACTCATTCAAGTATCATTTAGGCAAGTTGTATGGAATTTCTCCTGATCTATCAAAATGGGTGGAAGATAACAATCCAAAGCACTGGTCGAATGCATTTTTCCCTTACAAGAGATGGGACAAGATGTACACGAATCTCGCAGAATGTTTCAATGCTTGGATATTGCCATTAAGGGAATTGGACATCATCCAATTTATGACAGGACATGTGGCCAAGACCACTGAATTGTTGCTCCGTAAGCATACTGAGGTTAGGAAATGGAAATTGCCGGTTGGCAAAGAAATTGAGAAGGACATTAAGAAATCTCAAGAATATGCTCGAAAATTTACGCATCGTAACTCCTCACCGACCGAGTTCATTGTCGCTAATGACACTAGGCGACTTTATGCAGTCAAGCTGATCCCTCGACATTGCAGTTGTCTTGCTTGGCAAATGTCTGGAATTCCTTGCGCTCATGCTGCTCGTGCTATTCAAAGCTCTGGTTTTTCTATTTATGACATGGTGGATCCTTTCCTAAAAAAGGAGATGCAAATGGCGATATATGATAATACCATGTCCCCAGTGCCGTTGCATGACATGCCTAGTGCATCATCATTTTTGGCAATCACTGACCTCAACGATAATAACGTCAACACCGGTGTTCGTTGTACTGATCCTTTTTTACATCCCCCTGCTGTGAAAAGGCCGGCGGGGCGACCGAAAAAGAGAAGGATTGAGTCACAGACACAAGATAAGGGCACAGTTTTTTGCAGCCGATGTCGCGAACCAGGGCACAACCGTAGCACATGCCAATCTGCAATACCGGGATGATATTATATGAACATCGCAATACCCGGATGATGGGTACAGTCACACAATATCACCAGTATGTTTTTGGCCTTTACAATTTACTTCGACTAAGAAATTTACTTGCAAAATTATCATAATTTCCGTTGATGGAGCTTATGTCTTGTTTCGAGTTCATTTCGATCAGTGGACCAGAGAGTAATACATGTAGCGTGTGAACTAATACATGCTTTAACTCACTCAATGGATGTCCCTTCACCCTTGTGTGTGTTGGTGTGTATGAAATGTGGTTCTCCTTCAAGTCGTGTAACTTGTTTTTTTCCTGAAAATACATACGTTGCTCTCTAAGTCACCAAATGTTGCTCCTTTTATGAACTGTTGTTGCTCTCTTTGTAAGATAGTATGCCCTTGACTGTTAAGGGCAATCACCCATGCTTTAACTCACTCAATGGCTGTCCCTTTACCCTTGTGTGTGTTTGTGTGTATGAAATGTTGTTTTCCTTCAAGTCGTGTCCCTTGTTTTTTTCTGAAAATACAAATGTTGCTCTCTAAGTCACCTAATGTTGCTCCTTTTATGAAATTTTGTTGCTCTCTTTGTAAGATAGTATGCCCTTGACTGTTAAGGGCAATCACCCATGCTTTAACTCACTCAATGGCTGTCCCTTTACCCTTGTGTGTGTTTGTGTGTATGAAATGTTGTTTTCCTTCAAGTCGTGTCCCTTGTTTTTTTCTGAAAATACAAAGTTGCTCTCTAAGTCACCTAATGTTGCTCCTTTTATGAAATTTTGTTGCTCTCTTTGTAAGATAGTATGCCCTAGACTGTTATGGGCAGTCACCCATGCTTTAACTCACTCAATGGCTGTCCCTTCACCCTTGTGTGTGTTGGTGTGTATGAAATGTGGTTCTCCTTCAAGTCGTGTAACTTGTTTTTTTCTGAAAATACAAACGTTGCTCTCTAAGTCACCAAATGTTGCTCCTTTTATGAACTGTTGTTGCTCTCTTTGTGAGATAGTATGCCCTTGACTGTTAAGGGCAGTCACCCATGTTTGAACTCACTCATTGGCTGTCCCTTCACCCTTGTGTATGTTGATTGGAAACTTGTCTTCAACATGAGCTTAATCTTATTATTCCAACTTACTGGCGTTGGAATGCACAGGTGTCTTTTGAGGAAGGAACTTGTCTATCTTCACTTTTAGAGCATGTGGCTATGTATTCCATTTATTATCAACTTGGATATGAGGTCGCATTGACTGGAAAGCATGTTCGGTTACATCCTCCATGTTCATTGCTAATCTTTGGTCAAACGCCCAGTTGGGTGGTTTTTGGGGATATTCTCTCTATATTCAATCAAATGTCTGTTATACATCTGAATGCAAATTTATAATTCTGCTGAATTAACAATTTCGTAATTGTGTTCTAGGCACGCAAGGTTGGTTCGGCTCAAGATCGGTTTCCTACTATTGGCGTACCAGGGTGCTATCGCACGGTGGGGATGCCATTTGCTAATTGTGTCAACTTGCTTGTAATAGACCCTTTTAAATTGAACTTTTGGTTGTTTATTTTTGTGTATGGTAATTAGCCCCTCTCTCTGTCGAACTATTGTTGACACTAAAAGTGTAATGGTCATGTTAAGGGTAGTCGTAGCTTTGGTTGTATGTGTTAGTCAGGTGGTTTTGTAGTTGACTTTGAAGCCTATCCCATTGGGCCTTCCGTTTGGTTGGTAATGTTCGTTATAGAAGTAAACTTTATTCGTTTTGGCTCTTTAACTAAATTCTGGGAAATATAGTGGTATGTGGATTTCCGTAACACCAATGCCTTCAACTCGGGTCGGAGTATTTATTTCAATTCAATTACAGCCGTGACAGGTCATAATAAACTTTCTTGGCGTTTTGAGTAACATCAAAACCTTACATATTACGTGGTTGCATTTTGTATGAATATGGCACAGCATCTCCATTGACGTGCAAATGCGAGTACAATTCATCAGTTTCGAAAAGTCTTCCAGTAGACCATAGGAATAATTAATGACATAACCCACAACAAGAACCAAATACAATAATTTGAACTACAAGCACGAAAACTTAAATGTCAAATAGTACACACGACCCAAGATAGATACGAGAACAATTTATTTCTTCCCCTTATTTCTTCCTTGTAGCAGATTCACAACGTGGTGCTCATAACCTTTACGGGTCATTGTCACGTTCACCTCCAAACTCTCATGCACCTCCATTTCCACTTTTGCGTTTTTGCCTGTGTAGAGGAACCATGCATTGCCACCCGCGTACATGTAAGCCAACTCTACCGCACGCTGGCCTACGAAGCCCATGTTTGTTAGAAATTCCCGACGAGTTTTAATGGGATAAGGGGCCTGCAAAATAATTAACAAGTCGATGTTAACCATTTCAACCAAATTTGAAATCACGTCCTCGATGTTCGGGCGTGGTTTGTCCCCTTGTATCCCGCAACAATAGACAACGATATGAAAGCTTCCCTTGTTTGAATGGTAAGGAAGGTTAGGCAGTATTGCATCATCGTCCCAACCCATTATACTTCGAATTGCATATTCTCGTTCATCTTTTGAACCTTCAGCTTGGACTCGTACGTTGTAATTTTGTGGCACCCAATGGGGAGCACCCATCAGATAAGGAGGCAGTTTCACCTTGATGGAAACTTCTTGGACTTTGTAGCCCACGGATATCATGTAGCATCCGGGGATGTTGTTGATGATATCAGCGCCGAACGCCATTTCAGCATCAACACATGCATCTATACTTTCTTGTAAAGCTTCCATTACAAACTTATGAATCTGTGGAAGAGTTCTTCAGATGGAATTTCTCTAACAAGGTTATGTGGGTTAAGAAAAGGGGCTATGGAATTCTCATGAAGGTGGTATTGTCATTTATAGAGGACATAAGGCCACATGAAATAATGAATGGTGTAAGCACTGTTTAGGTTTCTTTTCAGTGAATGGCTGTCCCGTCACAGTTGCTCTGTCAGTTCACATAAGTGGCTCTGTATGTGAAATAAAGTTGCTCCTTCTGGCAAATAAGTTGCCCTGCCTGTCAATCACACATACGAATTTATTATAACACACATACGAAAATCAGAAAATGGAACCCATCACATGGCAAATCCTATACAAAGTCACAACTGAATGGTTTTTCCCCAATCAACGAAAATACGGCGCCATCTGGTTTTCAACAACTGTCAAGTAGGCGGGATGCCACCTACCGCCCTCACCTTGCCAAATCCCTTCATCTACAAGGTTTGTAACGTTTATTAGTAACGTTCGTTCCTCCGCCTCGGTCCAATCTAGGCGTGCCATCAAAGAGGTTGACAAACTAATTTACAAACTAATTCTTTCAATGCAGATGAAATGTGGTATGAGAAGAGTACCTTCCACAATTTATGAGAAATAAGGTCGGTGGCAGCTATTCAATAGGTCTCAGAGAATCTTACTACAAGTCTCAGGGACAAGTTTCAGGGAATCTTTGCTTTGAATGGTCATATCACCATTATGTATGTTCACCCGTGACACTTGCTCTGTCAGTTGAAATATGTGGCTCCTTTTATGATATTAAGTTGCTCTATCTGGAAAATATGTTGCCCCGTGTTTGAAAATAATGTACACCATAGACACGACAAGGGGTTCCATTGAAATGTCATTTCACCTTTTTGTAAAGTTTTCTTACCTGTGACTGTCAGTCCACATTTGTGGCTCCTTTTATTAAATTACGATGCCCCCATGTGGGATAAAAAGATGCCCTGTGTATGAAAATAAGTTACACCATATACACCACTCTTGATTCCATAAGACCTAACTCCCAATACATAGGGTCCTCAACGTGTTATTCCATAAGACCAAACTCCCAAAATAAGTTACACCATCTACACCACTCTTAAATAATGTTGCCCATTCTGGCAAATAAGTTGCCCTGTATATGACAGTAAGTTACACCATAATCACGTGAATGGGGGCCAGTCAAAGGTCCTTTCCCCCTTTTCTGCATTAGGCCCCGTCACAGTTGCTCTGCAATTTGGTGTGTTCTCCACGGATGAAGGTCTGCGATTTATGAGAGATAAGGTCGGTGGCAGCTATTCAATAGGTGTAAGAGAATATTACTACAAGTCTCTTACTGGGGCCTGTGAATGGATGGTCATATCACCATGATGTTTTTCACCGGTGACACTTGCTCTGTCAGTCCACATATGTGGCTCCTTTTATGATATCAATTTGCCCTATTTGGAAAATATGTTGCCCCGTGTTTCAAAATAAGTTGCACCATATACACGGAAAAAGGGGCCAGTGAATGGTCTTATCACCTTATTGTGTTCTTACCCGTGACACTTGCTCTGTCACTCCACGTATGTGGCTCCCTTTATGAAATTAAGTTGCCCAGTCAGTAAAAAATGTTGCCCTCTGTTTGAAAGTAAGGTGAACCATATAGACGACAAGGGGGGCCAGTGAATGGTCATATCAACTAATTTACTTGTCTATATACACACTTGCTGGGCCATTGATGAAGCATTCAAAACAATTACGATATGGATCCAAACTATCCTTTTGGAAGAAGACTAGAAAAGGGAGAGAGTTCTGGTTCTCATACACGGGCACAGGCAAGTACACGGACACGTACAGCCCCACCTGTTCAACATCGAAACATCCGGCCTTCGTTAGGTTCGGTAGAAGATGACGAACTGCATCGTTTACTTGAAACAAGAACTATGAGAGTTCTCAGAAACGGGGAAGTTGTGGAACGATCGATAGACGACTATGGTGGATTACCAATCCAAGTGCCGCCACCAGTACACCCTACACCTGTTCATGTACCGAACAACTCCCGTTTCCGCCGTTTCCGACTACCAAGTGAGATGGATGAAGGGGACGATCATCGACATTCGCGGCTTTCTGTTATGGACGCTTGGATGGCGGACTTTAAAGCAAGGACTCGTGAAGATTTGCCCGTAAACCAAATGCGTGGGTACCGCGGGTTCATGTCACGCAATTCATTTCATAAGTGGCCAAGGACAGGCAGTGAACCGCCACCGCCAACCGTCATTCCACGTGAAGATCAACGGCTCCTTCCTAGATTGGACTATACGCTTGCATTATACGACAGGCATGGCAAACGACAATTTGTCGAACCTTTGTTGCAATACGATGCAAGTGAAGATGTTTATTTCAAACTAGACTGGAACCAATCTTCATTTGAGGGTGAAGCCGGTGATTTACTTAACTGGCCTAACATGTTTGTACAGAGGAACAAGTTGGAAGCGAAATGTCGTAAGTACCTACTTAAGGTGCCTAAAGCACAGTCAGCGCAGATGATAGCCGGACGAAGGCCAAACCGTCTCCATAACGACGTGTGCGAAAGGCTGCAGGTCGAGATTAATGCAATGTCCAGGCGACTAATGCGTCAAGGCCTAATAGTGAAGAAAGTGAGGGAAGCTGAAAGGGACGGCTTCGACCCAAGAGAGTCTATTAGGGGAATTAAGAGGGATCCACAGTATGCATCCGACCCCGAAGTATCCGATTATTCCGATGACGAATAGGAGTAATTGTATTTTATTTCATTCTAGTAATTATTATAATTTGTGGTAGTATTGTTGTTGGATCTGTGCAAGAAGTTTATGTTTTCTTGCCGGAGACAGTTGCTCTGTGAATCCACATATGTTGCTCCTTCTATGAAATAAAGTTGTCCTTTGTGGGAATTAAATTGCTCTCTCTATGAAAATATTCAGAAATCAGCAAGAGTTATCGATAACCCTGTCTACGTAATCGATAACTATCTGTCGAGTGGGATTCCAGCCTGAAGGGTATCGATAACTCTTGCTTAAGTAATCGATAACTTCTGGGCGTTTTTAATTTCAGATTGGGAGCCGATCGGTTCATTTACCCCATATGTTTCTCTCTCTACCCCTCCATGCTCCTCCATACACACGAACCCTAACTCCCATATCTCCTCCAAATTCGTCCATCACACCCACCAATCCCCCAAAATCCTCCATCCCCTTCACCATTCACCATGATTCTTCCATCTTTTAAAGGGTTTTGAAGGATTTTCAATGGGTTCAAGTCCTAATGCACCCAATAGAAGGTAATTTTGAAATTTCTCCCTCCCTCCATATAATTCGTTTTCCACCAATTTCCCTCGTATATCTCCATTTTCCCCACTTATATTCTCCATCCCCACTCACCATTTACATCTCCAAGCAAAAAATTCGAAATTTCATTCAAACCCTTGCCCGATTGTTGAGATTCTCTGTTCGAACGGATTTATCAGTCGTATGTGAATTTTGGGGCTGCATTTGGATTTACATGTCTGTTTTCAGTAGATTTTTGGGGGTATCTGTTGTTGTTGCTCTGTGTGGGAACTGAAGTTGGGGATTTAATAGCTGGTACTGTTGTTGGTTGATCGGTTTTGGGGTTGTGGTGGTTGTTTTTGCTCTGTTTTGTGGGTGTTTTCACAATGGTTCGCAAGAAGGGTTCGCAACAAGGAAAGGGCAAGGGCGTTGCTTCCTCATCTCGTCAGGAGATTGAGGAAGAGGTTGTGGAGGGGATGGAGGAGGATAGTGATGAAGAATCTGCCCCTCTGGAGAGTCGAACGGGCAAACGTGAGAAACGCCGGAAGCGTAGGACGGCGGAAGAGATGGCAGCAGATGCCAAGTTGGATTGGGTGGAATCGATACCGGGCAGGGGGTTTAAAAGCGAGCGGCAAATCAGCCGGAGGGGTTTCGGCAATGATAGCGATATCATCATCCAACTAGAAAATCAAGGTTTGCTTTTCTGGACTAAGTCTCTTCGTGGTTATAATGAAAAGGGTGTTATTAAATTCTATCAGAAGTTGGATACTAGTGAAGCGCTGACCAAAGAGAAAATTAAATCGAAAGTAAATGGCAAGACTATTGAGGTAGGTGTTGCCGAAATTGCTAAGTATTTGAAATATGAGAGGCCTGCAGGAGATTTGATCAACTATCCTCGGGCCGAGTCCATTGATTCGGATGTTATTGTCAATGATCTTTATCCCGCTCTCCCTAACTTTGGGGTCCCTCCACACAGACCCGGGAGATTTAGAGATACCTATCGAATGTTGAATCAGATTGTGCATTATAATCTCTATCCCCGTGGGGCTGAGAATAAGCCCTCAAGGAAGAGTGCGGAGGTGATGTTTGTATTCATGAATGATGCTGATTATAGGGCAGATTGGGCCAAGTTCATTTTTTGTCAGATTGTGGATTATAAGAGGGATACTTTTGGCACGGCCCGTTGTCCTTTCCCGTGCATGATCACTGCGTTCCTAAGCCAGCAAGGTATCTCGAAGGGGGCGTATGCGAAGCTTGAACCACCATCCCCCGGGGTTATCACTCCCGGTGTGCTTGTTAAAAGCAAATCTCAATCCAAGGCTGCTGCAGCTGGTTCATCAGCAGGGCCGTCGGCTACTGTTCCTCCCGAGCCATCTCTATGGTCGGTTCCCGACCCAAAGGCATCGAAAGAGAGCATTTCGAGGAAGCTCTGTTGCCAAAACATAGCCATCTGGAACTGCATCCAGAAGGAGAAGAAAAAAAGGAAGAATTTGGCGAGAGAGGTTGGGGAACTGAAGCATGAGCTGAGTTGGCATACGCGCTACATTGAGAGTACGACGGATGAGAAGTATGAGGCTCCGCCGAGGATTGAGGAAGAAGAGAGTGAGGAGGAGATCTTGTTTGGACCGGGGGCTGCTTCCGGAGGACATTGAGGAGGTCATTTCGAGTCGGTGGTTGATAGTAATAGGTTAAAATCCCTCTACTTGGTCGGGGTGCTTGGTGGTTGACAGCCCACCGTTCTATCTTTTTATTGTAGTTAGTAGTTGATCTTGTATGTAGTAGTTGACAAGTTTTTTTTTATGCTGGCTTGTGGCCTTTGACTTGGTAGTTTGAGGTGGTGGCGGCCCACAGGTAGTTGGCGTAGCTCTAGTATATGGCCGCCACCCCATTTTGCTAACTGTTCTTTCATTAAAACCGAGGTGAATATATGCTTCAAAGTCCTTAGTTCATCCATAGTACGCCTTTATTCCGTTTTGATTCAATTTGTGAGGTTGTGCATATTTGTAGTTTATGGCATGTTTTCTAGACACACCATAACGTAAAAAAAATGGTAATGGGGCCCAATCTCCCCGACCCCCATCCCTTCCTCTGTGTTCAAGCGTCGTGATATCATTTATTGCGTAGGAAAAATTGGAAAATGGGGTAGTCTTGTGACGAGCTTAATTTATTGAGGATTAAGAGTTACACATTAGTGTTACTCTATAGGAGAACATGGATTTGCCCCAATATATATGGGTAAATAGATAGAAGAGGTATGTAATTGTGATGGTGAGGGAGAGCTGAAAATCAGTAATTACCACAAAAATCAGTTCAAATGTTCAAGAGTTGAAAGACTCAAACCAGTAATTACCAAAAAAATCAGTTCAAATGTTCATGATGGACTCCCATGTACTGTTACCAGTACCTAACTTCTTTAATGCATATCCTTCTATGTGTGGGTGGGGAGACGCAAACTTTATTATACATAGATAACCACATTGCATTTCAAGGGAATCCTATACAAAGTACCGTTTAAAGTGCGAAAATTATTGGAGAGAGAACAACCATTAGATTGTCAAACTAGATATCAAATATTGTTCGACATGTACCCAAATGGATAATGGGACTAAATGACCTAAGTAGTAAGATTTTTACCCGAAATTATAAAGGTATGGATAACACAATAAAAGTGTTATCGATAACAACTCTCTGATGGCCACCCGAAGGCGCATGTAATCGATACCATGGACCCCATGTAATCGCTCCCCTCAAGGCTGGAGACTTGTGGACCAAGAAAAATGCAAAGTTATCGATAACATTAATTTTGTTATCGATAACAACTCTCCGTTTGCCACCGAAGACGCATGTAATCGATACCACGGACCCCATGTAATCGCTACCCTCAAGGCTGGAGACTTGTGGACCAAAAAAAATGCAAAGGTATCGATCACATTAAATTTGTTATCGATAACGTGAAGAGGCAACTTGAAATTTCTTGTTTGGTTTGACTTGAAAATGTGAAGGGGCAACTTAAATTCATAAAAGGGGCAACTTAGGTTCAAACTCATAGTTGACTACAAAACGACTTCATATTTTATTTTGGGAATTTATTTCCCTCCGTTTCATGCATGGAGAATTTTGAATGGTCCATTTCATGCAAATCTGCAAGTAACCCATATCCCAAATTTCTCATAAAATAATAGAAATGGTAAAGCGATTGAAGAAATGCTCAAGAAATTAAATACCAGGAAGTTCATAGAAGGGGCAACTTAGGTTCATAGAAGGAGCAACTTAAAGTCATAGAAGGATCAACTTAGGAAACCCAGAAGTTGTGTTTTGGAATGGGGACAACACTATATTTCTATTTGTCATTGCAGCCTGGTACTTACCTTGATCAGAATGAGAAGCTCATCAAGTACAGTGACTTGTCAACAAGGAGCTTATTCTGTTTTCAATGGCAAATCTTCATCGGTCAATACCTTGATTACCTTGATTACAAAAAGTTGGTATGTTTTTTAGTAGTAGTAAACAATTAATATTACGATGAAGTTGTTTGGCATGTTGTATATTCATTTGCCATTTTCTAAAGGTACATGCCAATGATACCGATCGTAGTAGTCAACAGAACAGAGGGAATTGGGACAGGATGGAGCTCCTATATTCCAAATTATAGCCCAAGGGATATAGTTGAAAATGCGAGACATTTATTCTAGAGGACTGAAGATGGCACGAAGTGTTTTTTGAATGGCACGATTGTTCATGTTGTGTGACAAAAATACCGATGAGAGCGATACTAACATTTATCATAACCATTATTTCCCCTCTTTCTCGCCACTTTGTCCCTCTGTTCTTGCCAACCGTTGAGCCACCCACCTCTCTCTCTCTCTCTCTCCCCGGAGGCCATTGGAAAGAGGGTGCATGTCATTATCTTCCATCTATTTCGCGACCAATCGGCTGTCTTTTTTCATTTGTTTCTTCATTTCATCACCAATGGTGATTGCAACACTCTTGTACCTGTGACTCAATCTCCTGTACGTATACAAACACAGGCTTAATTTGTAGAATAAACTTGATATGTCACAACTGGGTTGTGGCATTGTTGGTTTCGTGGCCACACCCTTACTTTAATGGTGAGTCAATGGAAGTTATGGAGCCGGGGTTAGTTTCACTATCATTGGAGTAATAGAGGAAGTCAATGACACCACACTAAGGATTTGAGAGATGCCAATCCGACAAGGAACTGAACATTAAAAGGAATTTCTGGAATCAATTACAACGGGGAATGATAAAATCCACATTAGCCAAACATGGGTAGATTAAGCTAACCAGCTACAATAAACCCAGCAATTAATTAAAAACAATGGTACACTAAACATTGTACTAGATTGAATGTATAGATTAAGCTAACCAGCAATAAAAAAATTCCACTTCAAGATGCGTTGCTGACGGCTAAACCACACCACCTTATGATGTTCATTCTGCTCAGCCCTACTCTGGAATAATGAAAGATCATATGACTTAAGTTCCAACTGTGCCTTGAGGTCCTTAAACTTTTTGTGAAGAGGAAGGAGCTCCGAGATCTAAATATCAACGCAAAAAAACAAAAAGAAAAAGACAACAAAGGAAGTTAGTATCCAAACAAGATGGCTGGCTGCTTGCCACAAAAGTTGATGACATAGAAGTCAAAATAGTTTACAATATGCCGAATCGGTATTGCAATTTACAAGTGATATAGTATAATTGACGGTGCTGCCAGCTGTTATGAATTGCAGATTAGTAGTCAAGCAACCACCACATAGCTATTTAAATATATGTATGTTATGTGGCTTTTCAAATAGCCATGGGACCAGGTACAGACGATCAACAAAAATCCAACAATGGAAAATCAAAAAAGACAAGGTGCTTTATTTCAGAAAAATATAGAGAGGTCAGAGGAAGGAAACTGAGAAGAAAAGAAAAAGGAAACACAGCAGTTCTCATTTCCCACTCTCAGTAACAATAATAGCTTGTCAATCAGAAAACGCAAATAAAACAAACTTGTCGAAGTTCAAGCCCTTCCCCATCTGAGGACCTGGTTCAAGCTTCATCCCTTTTCCCACTCCCTAGTTAGGATGTACATCATGTATTGATGCTCTTGCACTACCAAACAAAAAAATATGCAGATGCATTACAAAATTCCTTTTAAGTAAGAAGCTCAAGAAGCACTCTTCTTTCTTCCTCTCTTCTTTCTCATCCACTTTTCTTACTTTTGTTCAAAACAAGGTTAATGTTCAAGGTTTACCTTGGCTTCAATTACAGATAAGGTCTTCTGATGAACAGAAAGCTCTGATTCAGCCTCTGCCAAAGCATGAAGTTGCCTTAGAAGATCACCACCACCCCTGCAAAAAATGGTTGAATAGGAGGTCAGATTAACAGAAGAGGGTGAAAACTATAACAGCATATTGTTAGTACATGTATAAGTGCATGTGGATAAGGTTTTAACAAATAACAGTAAAGAAAGAACTGGGTGACACTATGGGAATAGCAATGTTGGGTTAAGGCAAAAGAATTGTTGTGGTGACAAACGACGAACTATAATGCCGTGGCTTACTTGCGACTTCCACCAGTCAAAAGTCCACTTGGCTGAAATATGTCCCCCTCAAGAGTGACACTTCGGGTGCCAATTTCGTTATTAAAAGCAACCTATGCAATATCCATTGAAGCCAAAATCAAATCAAGCTCAACCAAGAAGACCTCAAAATATTGAAGGTATGAAAAGCTAGAAAATCGAGGTTAAAGGCCAAAAGTGAACCATATGGACATGGACATCCACAATCTGAAAATATTTACCAAAAATGGATACCTCAATGAGGTAATATTAACTACGTAATGCTCAGTGAGCAAGCAGACTTTGTGTAATGAGGTAATTGGTGTAGCGAGTCTGACCACACTACTAGGGCGAAAGAATTATTCATGGATACCGTCACAATCTATGTCTAATGAGGTCCAGAGACCCAAAACATGACCAACACTGAATATTTTTCTGTGTAACACAGCAGATATATTAAGTTCCCTTTAATTTTTTTCCCTTTGATGGCATTTAGTGCCTCTCCTCCATGTTACATAGAGACAACATATCATACCAGTTTAAAATTTGAAACATATTTAGAGATGGGGCAGTATATGATGTTTAAATTCTTCAAGAGTTAACTCCACCAAGACCTAGACTAGACGCAACAGAAGACTAGAAGTAGATGGAAGAGGTCACCAAAGTTTAAATTTCCCTACAAGCCAATGACATTTGTTTCAGAGCTGTTCTTGCAGAATGTTTCATTCATTGCTTCCTATTCTTGACGATTAAATCCAGTACCCCACTCTCTTTCCTCATTTTGTGGTATTGTTTCACCCAAAAAAATAAATGAGAATCATAACTTAAAGCAAGATTGCCAACAGTTTCATTCGACTACAAATTGACTAGGAAAACAAAAAAGACTTGCTCAAACATTGACTGGTCATGAACAGGGTTCAAGATGAAGCATCATTAGGAAAGGCAGGTGCCAGAAAAACATTCCAACACACAACAACATTAACTCAAACATTGACTGGTCATGAACATCACCAAATGCATAAACAAGGCAATCAACAACACAAGGACTGGATTACAAAAACAACAGAAAAAACAGATCTTAAACTCTACCAGGTAGGAACTACATATATGACGTGTAAATCATACCTTCAGCTCCTCAGCATATCCTACAAGAGACAGAGCCACTTCTGCATTCCCTTTGCCAACCTGAAAATGTAGAGCACTGAGCTTCTGATAAATACAAGCAATAATAACTAACAAGAGATATAGAAGTATGCAAACAAAAACAGAGACAAACCAATCTAACTGCAGTATTTTGCACTCTAAGAGGGACAGGATGGGATTGAATTTTGTTCAGAGGGATAATTGTAACTCTTCTTCGAAGTTCACCATTTTGAAGAAGTTGCTTTCCAGTATTTTCCGTGTCCACTAGAACATTAAACATCTTTCCCCCTGCAGCAACCTGAACACAACAAGCTCAGTAAAAGAGTAGGTGGTGATTATGCTTATAACAAATTAGGACAGCAACAAAATATACATCTGAAATAAACCAAGTAAGTGATATCATGCATGGCCAACCTCTAAGGCAGTCAATGTGGAGCTATCCTTCACTTTAATGAGTTTAGCTACCACACCTTTCACTTTTGACCTATCAAAATTGTTCACAGGGTCACGATACGTGAAATCCACATTAGCCAATTGCGCTGACAGAATCTGAATTTCGTCTTCGAACTTCTGCACTACCTCTAACTCAGATGCACGATCCTGAAGAGAGCTTAACAAACTATCACAATTTACAACATACGGTCGAACTTTGACCAGACTTCAAGGGAGAATAAGTTGCATAACCAGCATTGGAAAAGCATACCTTCTGTAAAGCCTCCATCTTTCCATCTTCATATGGAAGAGATTCCAAAGCCTTTTGAACACTTTCCACATCTTTACTTCTAGTATGAAGCTCATTTTCTGCAGCAACAGCTTCTTCACGCTTCGATAACAACTGTTGTGATTTCTCTTTCAGCTCCTTCTCAGAATGGCTTATTTTTGTTTTCAATTGCTTTAGTTCAGTTTCTGCATTTTCCAACGGCTTATTTGGCATCACCTAGTTGATCTTCAAGACATTTGTCCTCATTTCCACTGCTCTTACCAGCAACCACACCCTTTCCACAAAAGTTGAAGGATGAGATTCTATAAGGGTATGAATGCAAACAACAACAATGTCAATGGAGTTCAACCCAACACCTAAGGGACTCTTTACCTGGTAATCCTTTTCGGACTCTTCCAAACTCTTGGAAAGTTCTTCAACTCTCTTTTTCAGATCAGCTGCTCCATCATCAGCACTTTTTACAGCAGATGCCTTCTCTTCTATAGACTTCTTTAACTCTGTAATCCATTGTCTTTTTTCATTTCTTTCTTCATTTCATCAGCAATGGTGATTGCCACACTCTTGTACCTGTCACTCAATCTCCTGTACGTATACAAACCACAGGCATAATTTGTAGAATAAACATGACATGTCACAACTGGGTTGTGGCATTGTTGGTTTCGTGGCCACACCCTTACTTTAATGGTGAGTCAATGGAAGTTATGGATACGGGGTTAGTTACACTTTCATTGGAGTAATAGAGGAAGTCAATGACACCACACTCAGGATTTTAGAGATGCCAATCCGACGAGGAACTGAACATTACAAGGAATTTCTGGAATCAATTACAACGGGGAATGAAAAAATAAAACATATCATATACATGCCGAAATTGGTTGCAGTATTACAGAAAGCATAATGAAGACACCACTGTCCATTTTCAAGGCAGCAGCAAGTGCTAATGCTGCTGCAAGGAAAATAGGGCCAGCTAAACATGCATTTTAAACTTAATCCAGTGTTATACACATGCAATCTTAAATGGTTGTCCAGAGTATTATCAATGCCACCTGCAATAGCTTCAAGATGCATAATGATTGTACTGGGGATAGTCGTGCCCTTCGGCAAGTTCCTTCATGTGGTCTGGGATTTGGTATTCTACCAACCATAATAAATGTTAACCATTCCAACCGATGAAGGATAGTATTACCACTACACTCAATCGTTAACACAAAATCTCATGTCACTTCTATCACTAAACTCAGTCTTCAAAACAGGCACTCCGGTTAGCTCTAGGTATTCACAAGGGAGTGTGCAAAATTCACAGTTCACAAGCTACACCATCTTTCTTCACCTACTAAATTAGTCCTCCTAGCCAGCAATACCTGTTAGAAGATAAAAAAGAAACTAATAAGTATCATGAGATGCATTGAGGACATCTACCTAGCATGCTTCAGAAGGACAAACAACCACAAGAACAACGACCAAAACTGTCCACTTATTCACATTTCACATTACCTTAACAAACATATCCATTTTCAATTACCATAGATGAAAACCACAATGCACAAATACTCCTAAAAGATAACATACACACAATCAACATATCGTCAAGCGGAGTATCGCACCACTAAGTATCACAAATACGCCATAAAGAGTCCGTTTCAGAAAAGAAAAAAACCCTTATTTTTAAGAAGGCAATTCCAAACTAAAAAATTATAGGCTTATTGAAATCTAAAAATATACAATATGGATCTTGTTTGAAAAATCTCATCGAGATCTTTTATACGATGCAAACAAAAATAGGAAATTATTTTTTATTTACATTATTTTTGAGTTTGAAAATATGAAATAATCTGCGTAATTTTTAAGAAAGTTTCTGGAACAGACTCTAAGCATTTTTCTGACGCATTGAGTAGTAAAAAAATTTGGTGCACGAAAAAGTGAGAAGGGTAAAATAGGTATCTGGGAAAATAAGAGACAGAAGTGACCGGTCTTAACATCAGTCAGAGGGAAAGTAAATTGAAGACACCAATTTCACCTTGTTTGACGAGAAAGCAGTTTCTTACAGTCCGCCCAGTGGGCGTAGTATAGAAGAATCCTAAAAAAAAACAAACACAAAACTGCCCAGAAAGGGGCCAGTCCAGAAGTTCCAGATTCAACACTGGTATCGATACTACGAGCAAACTGACATCCTTTGGGAAGACTGTCGAAAGGTGGCACTTTCAATTATATTATTAACTATAAAAACCAAGGTAAGAGTAATATGCTTACTTTTATCTCCGAGGGATGGCTTTCAAAATGGAGTCTCGTTCTTTGTTCTTTTCATCCATGAAAAGATGAAGCAAAAGCCTTTTGCGAATTTTCGGAATATGACCTCCTTGAAGTTCACCCGAAGGATATGTTCGACCATCCCAACGGTCGACAAACTTCATTACATAAATGCCACAATCATGTCTACACAAACAAAATTGGAAGACGTTACAAAAAGGCCAAAAAGAATGACAAAATAAGTTGGTCCTTCAATTTATGACTAACATGTTGGTTTGTTGTGGCACAACGGCATAGTGAGATGTAAAAATGTGGGAATCATTCCGTGACCTTCGCGTGGGTCTCTTCTTTAGGAGTGCAAATAAATTCTGTTGCTGTAATAGAAATTGAAAATAATTTTGTAAGTATAATAACAAGTGCGCTAATGAGGAGATCATGCATTAGGTCCAGCGACAACTTACTATACTGCCAACTTGCTCCAATTGTTCCACGTTTTCCTCTTTTCCCTTCATTGAGTCCAGAATATACACGCGTGACTCAACAAGGGATATGCAGACGCAAAACCAGTGGTCACTTTCAAGCACAGGCAAGAAAAGCTGAAAAAAATAGGCCACCTTGAAGTCAAATTATATTTGGGGGGAGACATATTAGGATATATTGGGATTAGTTACGTACCATGTCGCATTTTAACAGGTCATAACCTAGTTTATCAGGGTCGCAATCATCCCGTAATACAGTGCTGAACTCATCACTTTTAGTTGCACGTAGATTGGACTGTGGGGAAAAAAAAGATCACATACATCACAAATAAAATTTTCAAAAATAAATTGAACCTTAATAAGATGGATATGTTACCGCAAAGGCAGGAGCGAAAATGTGACGTGATGGGCGACCGTTAGTTGCTACGGCTCTTTCCTTCATCATCCGCCATTCCGTAAAAGTGTACATAACCTACGTGTAGTCCAGCGTATGACAGTTAGGGCAACGTTATGACACACATAACACAAATAGAAGTATGGAACATACCATATTACACACAAGCCCCCTCGGTCGAAACGATTCACCAACTTCCTTGCGAGTAAGGGGCCACTTTGCCCCTTCAATACGGATCAACACCTCGCTGTTGTGCCCAAATAATTTGTTAGTACAAAAAAATTGGGAAAGAGATAGCATGGTTTCATAAATCTAACCGATGGTTTATCCTACAAGTCATATGGTATGTGGCGAAAAAAGATAAAAGTACCTTAACTCATTCGTCGGTCCCTTAAGAAGATACTTGATGATAGCTTCTTCTTCTTCCGTTAATTTTGTTGTCTTCACAATGGGTTGTGCAACATACGGAGATTTAATAGATGGGCTCGGCTTCACGTTTCTTCTACGTTTTCTCTTTGTGGGATCAGTCGAGATCACCACCTCTTCCTGCTTTCGCTTAGTGGACGCCGACCCATGTATGATTTTTGTCCCCCCCACCTCCCCTTCCTCCTCAATCTCATCCCTTGTCTCCTTAATCTGATCCCCGTCCTCCTCCCCCTCCCCCTTCTCTTGAATTTGATCCCCCTCCCCCTCCCCCTCACCCTGCTGGCCATATTCATAAAGTTCGAAATTTGGACTAAATTGAGGCGAATGGCCTTCATCTTGTACAGGTTCTGCCCGTCGACCATCTTCAGGGCTTCCAACAACAGGGCTTCCAACGACAGGCTCGCCCATAGAAGCATCCATTTCATGCAAGAATTTTGAGTTCTTTATAAATTGACGCATGTGTTCCTTGTACATATCAATGCAAATCTGAAATGGTATAAGAAAAACGAAATTATGACCATATGTGAAAACTAATTGAAGGTAAAAGAACCATGAATCTATCAAATATCTAAACTAAGCCAATACAATCACCTGATTTTTCAAATTGTGGGGAGGGAATTGAGAAAAAACAGAATCCTCAATTGGCATGTCCTCCATCTCCTTGGAAATTCGAACATCGATGAATTCCTTGGTCCATGAGCCAATTGGAGGTTCAAGTTCGTTCCCAACTTCAACATCCAATGGATTCAAGTCAAAATATATGACCTGCCAAACAAGTCATAATTTTTAACTTCGTACAAAAACCATATTATTGTTATTCAAAGTGTTAGAAATACAATGATAGAAAAATGAAGTAAACATACCATCAAAAGGAACAGACTACCACCAACTCGTTCCGCCTTCCCTCCACTTTTGTTGGTTACCCGAACCTTATAATTCCGAATCTCGTTCACCAACCAATCCAACACAAAGGCCGGCCACTTATACGTCTTTAAGGTTTGAAGGTCATCGGCAACCACCCCCGGGAACAATCTACTCCCCACAACTTCCTTTGTGGTGGGGCACAGCAAGCATCCCAATGTAAATAGCATGAACGCCCTATGAAAGGTCCCATCCGTACTTTGTTTCTTAATCTCATTTTCCAATTCCACGATTTTAATCTCCTTATAACCTCCATGAAAGTCCTGTTGAATTTTTTGTCTGTGTGATTCAAGGCATTCTGTGGGCACGGGTGTGTCCCCTATCGGCATCCCCAAAACTCTAGCAACATCTTCTTCCGTAATATGAACAACTACACCCCTCCTAAATTCTATGCTGCAAGTTTCAGGATTGAAACATTGCACCAAATGCATAGCAAAGGCTCTGTGCATATGGCCACACTTCACACCAAGTAGTGTATGGAATGGATTGAATGCTTTGATTGCCTCACGTTGGTCTGTAGTCAATGTACCAATCAAGGAAACAAATTTCCTAGGGGAACACCTCGTCGTTATAAAAAGCTGTAAGTATAACCAAACGAAAATTTATATTAGCATGCTAGTAATTTCATTATCACAGAAGGTAGCAAACATAGCAGGTATTGGGTGGTGATTTTGTTAGCATGCAACGGTTACATGTTAAAACAATCAAAAACTAATTTGTGAGGTAAACTTAAGTAGTTGTGTTACAGTGGGGCTAAACTCAAATTGTGAGGTAAAGCATCGTTAGTTATTGACAAGTTATTGACATACCGGCACTTTCTTCTTCTTTCTCTCCCCTTTACTCTTCTTCTTCTTCTTCGTTGGACGGGGCAGACAAATGTCCTCTTCTTCACTCCAGTCCTCATCATTCACCTCCTCCTCACCATTCCCTTCGTCACTGCTTGACCCCTGATAAGTTTCGTCATAGTTTTTCCGCAAGTATCCACAATGCCACCATTTCGACATGGCTCCCATCACCTACATAGGAAATGAATATCATTGACAACATTACAAATTGGCACTCATACAAAAAATACAGTTTCTTTCCATCCCTCAATCCAAACCTCTGGTTGCTTTATTATATTGTCTTCTTTAAAGCTTTTCTTCAAACCTCTAGTAAAATCCTTCCTGCATTTAACCAAGGATTGAGTGGTCAATACGTAAGTGGGATAAGAAAATACATCAAATATAATCTATTAAAAACTCACACATAAACAGCAAAAGCATTTGGTTTCCGTTGCTCCATTTCTGAACTACTTCCCTTCTTGACCTTCACTTTTATAGGTGGTACTATTGATTTTCTAGCGTTGCCCTTTGAACGTGCCATCATAGATATAACTGCACATGAAACCAAGAAGTTTACACATATAACCATAATAAGCAACCTGTGAAGCAGAAATCTTAAAAATATGTTTCAGATCATCTTATTTTCCTAGGGCCAACCCAAGCTATTTCAGACTTAGCCAAAGTGCATTGCATTATTAATGGAAGAAGACAATGCAATGCAATTTCAAACATCAGCATCAACTACTTTCATTTGCAAACATCAGCATCAACTGAGCTGAATGAGCAGAAAACCTATGTAAGAAACTAGCAGCAGCATGATAGCATAACAGGCTGTAGCAGAATGCAAAAACATAAATACATAACAGCAGAACAGCATTTTGCAGCTGATTGCACCAGCAATGTAGCAGCAGCAGCCATAACAGAGACAACAGTAGCAGCCACACAGCAATTAGCAGTAAAAACTAGTGACATGGCCCGTAGAAAAGGCCTAAAGACTCGAAGGGACACCCCAAGGATAGGTGAATACAATGAAATAGAAGTGACTGACTGTTACACATCCTAAAACAGCTGTTCGTTCAGCACTACAGTAGCAACAAAACAGCAGAGCAGTCACGGCAGTAGCAACAGCAATCATCGCAAGCAGGTGATACTTCTTGCTGCTTGTGTGTTGCCGCTATTATGGTACCAGGCAGCTGCTGTTTCGCTACGGCTACTGATGTTGTGGTTTTGCTATTGTGCCATTGCTTTACTGCTGTTCTCAATGCTTGTGTGTGCTGCTGTCCAGTGCAGTCGCAACCTGCTATGGTTATTTACAGCTGATAGTGTAATTATGGCTGTCCAATCTAAGCCTTTTGGCATGTGTTTCCCTCCCATCTCTTAGATGGAATTGAAACATGTGGAATGCACATGTTTGTTTAAATCTTCATAGCTATTGAGTGTAGTTAGTTTTAATTGGGTTAGATTGGTGTTTCCTACCATGACCCAATTGGTCCATTTTCCTTTTAGCCCTTGGCTTAGATCAATGTAGCCACTTGGCTTAGGTCATTTTTCTCTATCTTCGAAATTATTTTTCCTTTTCCTCCTGAGGTATGCCCCTCACAAAGGAAATCAAGGCTAACACCCCAAAACATGACTGAAGAGGATAGAGTGGTGAGGAAGTTAAAAGCCAGTGGGCAATTCTCTGTCAAATCTGCTTTCGAATGGAGTTATTGAAAAGTGTATCAATTATCAGATAGTAAGCAACCAAGGGGAAATTGGGTAACATAGATCACTCATGAGAAGAAAAAAAAAACCAACAATTGCACCCAGTTTCAAAAAACTTTCCAAAGGCAATAAAAACAATCCAGAGCCAACGGTTACATGTTACAACGTACATGTGAAGGCTATACATGAACTATGTATTGACTAGAACGAGGAGAATTGTATGAAGTAATGATCGAGAAGGCAAAGAAGAAAATGAAATTAGAAGTACATTTAGATTTGCAAAATGATGACATTCAAACATCTAACCAATCGAAAACCAGAATGCTCAAAGGTCAGTATTCAACACTCACAAAAATCCGAATGATGACTGCATCCAGATTCCAGCCACCCTGTTCTTGCATTGCAATCAAATAAACAACTAATAGACTAACAAACTAACAACAAACTAAAAGACTGGAGGGGCTAGGCCGCCACCTCAACTCAGCAAACAGAATATGTGAGGGGTTATGCCACCACCTCGACTAACCAATGCAATCAAATAAAACTAACTATACTAACAAAACAAAAAAAACACTCAATATTTAGCCTGGCTTCGTTACACCTCAGGTTTGGCATAAAACCAGGTTAGAGGTATCCACCAAGCTAAATACGAGCTACTAACACATAAAGATGAAGAACAAAAGTTGAAATCCCAACAAAGTTTTGAAGAAAAAATAATCAAGGTCTTGGTATACTTACAGGCATGCTATCGCGAAGTTAAGTTGTAAGCCGTTTAGTAATGGTTAAGCAAAAACACAAGCCCAGATACAAGCTTTAGTTATGAAAGCTAGAACAGTTTCTAAATTCGATCATTCACCCAACGACAATGTATGCTACTTGCAAACACAAAATTGAAGCTGTTTGCTAGGCCTGAGTAGAAAAGGATTCACAGATCCTATGGAAGGCCGACTAGGGCATTCGTATCAACAAATACCAGAGTCGTCATTACAAATCTCTTCGACGACAATCCTACAAAACATTAAGACAACTACATGGGCATGCGATATGCCGTACAAGGCAGGAGCATCATCGTCGTTCTTTACAACTATAGTTATATTCATTATAACACCATTATTCAGAAGAGGTTAATTTGGTCTCTAAACATAGATACGCTTGTTGCGACAGATCAAAAGACCCGAAATATAATTCTTATCCGTGATTTGCATGTGCAGATTGTGGAGTCTGTAGTTCAAGGATACGGATTGCACATGAATGAAAAGAATTTGGAAGGTGCGACGGCCCTAGACATTGCCGAAACAGTTACTTCTACAAAAAGTTCAGCACCAGGAGATAACATTTAGGGATCCCTAACATTTACCACCATTTTATTCATAATAAACTCGGAAAAAACCTATTAACTTTCAGCCCACACTGAGGGGATTAGAAATACTAATAACTCTGAAACTTACGGTAAAGATCTCCAACCCGGGCTGGGGATTTCGGAAGCAAATCAGTGCTGGAAGTTCAAACCCAGTCAATTCCGAAACTTGACAGAGGTATCCGGTGGTCGGAAAAGGACAGCGATGGTCGGCCAATTCCAATGTCGCCTGAGGTCAGCGGCGAAAGAAAACAAGTGTGCCTGGAGATTGAAGACCAATCACAACGTCGAGGAAGATCGACGAAGAGAGTTGGGGGAATTTCTGGTCGTCGGTTGGCAAGAGAGAGAGGAGAAGAGAGGAGCAACGAGATGAAGAGAGAGGAGCAACAGAATGGGTTTCAGAGAGCAACAGCGAGAGAGAGAGAGGGGGGTTTCAGAGCTAGGGTTTGGATGTGATTTGGAGGCGGGAGATATACGGGTTTTGGGGAGAGGGATTCAACGACGTCGTGTAGGTACAGAGGGGTAATTTTGTCCAAATATATTTTCCATTCCATGTATTAGGAATTGTTTTCCTCCTTCCCATCACTTATGAATTCCTACAAAGTTGTCCATGACATGGGTATTTTTTGCCCCTCTTTCCACTGATATGCAATTCTCCCATCTTCTTTTACTCTTTGGATCTATCCTTGCCTAGTTTTTTGCACCAAAGAATGCGTGTGAAATTTATTTCCCTAGATTTCTTTTCCAGTTTGCAAAAAAAACACTAAACACTGTAGAGGAATAGCAAATTGAAATGGCATGGAGCATTCATGATGACATGTTGCGGATAAGTGTTGATCTAAATTAAAATATACGGTTATGGTCTTTGTTCATGGACAATGCATGCCGACGTAGAGTGGTGATTTTCCTTAAATATCATTGCACGTGCATCACGTGCGCTCAAATTAATTAGTTGGGAAATTTATTTCATTTATTGATTTTATATATTGGTGAAAAATGCATATTTTCCCGACTAAAACTATTATTAGTCAGCAACAATATATAAATCCTGACCAAATTAATTAGTCGGTAAATGTATTTCATTTATTGATTTTTTAAATCGGTGAAAAATGCATATTTTCCCGACTAAAACTATTATTAGTCAGCAAAAATATATAAATCCCGACCAAATTAATTAGTCGGTAAATGTATTTCATTTATTGGTTTTTTAAATTGGTGAAAAATGCATATTTTCCCGACTAAATCTATTATTAGTCCGCCAAAATCTAACACTAGCGACTAAAGAAAGTTTAGTTAGGAAATATCAAAACATTTACCAACTATTTTTTATTTAGTCGGTAATTGGTAAAAAATTGCCAAACAAATTTATTTTAGTCGGGAATTTTAGTTGGCAATTGTGTAATTTTTTTTTGTGGTAACTTTGCGCATTTTATAACCAACCACCTCGAAAAAGCAAAGGGGAGATAAACCCACATACAAGAACTATACAAAGGAAAGCCTCAATATATTCTACCTAAACTACACAATTGAGGTCCCAAGGACTCTGCTTGAGATATTCCAAAAACTACACAATCTTTGGTTCTCAACAGAATTTGGGAAAAATTCCCAAGTACTAACACAAAGTCGAACATCATCTTCAATACTTGCTAGCACACCATTTGTTCCTCTGTGTTTTCCTCCAAAAATGCAAGAATTCCTTTCCAACCATAAGTGGTAAACCCCAGTTGCTAAGACTAACTTGAATAAGAAAGATTTTAAGCTTTTTCCTTTACAGTAATCAATGGCCCATTGGACTTCACTATCCCATTCCTCTAGAGTCTTTTGAAGCTGTAACTTATGAAGAATAACCTGCCGAATACTCCTTGAGTAGCTACAAGCATAAAACAAGTGTTGCAAGGTTTCATCACATTGAGAGCATAGAACACAAACAGGGTCAATCACCATCCCCCATCTACAAAGTCGCTCCTTTGTAGCTAGCCTTTTCAAGCAAGCTAGCCATAAAATAAAAGACCATTTAGAAACACTTCTTGAAAACCACACAATAGAAGCCCACTGGACCTTCTCTCCTCTGTTTCTGAGAGCCTCCCAAGTATGTTTAGAAGTATAATGGCCAGTAAGAGATATAACCCATTTGACTTCATCTTTTTTCTCCTTACTAGGTTGAATTGATGTAGGAACTGAGTGTTGAATCTGCTGAATCAAGGAAGATCTTGGTCGAGGCTAATTCCACTCTCCATTCAAGATAACAGAACTGACTTTAGCAGTGATAGATCTTCCTAGATTAGCAATCCCTCGATCACTAAGAAGCTTGTATAAAGGACCACTTGGATGCCAATTGTCAAGCTATAAGAAAGTCCCCTGTCCATCACCAATTAAGTGCTTAACAAAGTTTTGACACTGGACTCGCAACTTCAACAATTTTGTAATTTGTTGTAGTGTCTACTGATCCGGAGGTTGTTTTCGTCTTAGCATGTAACAATTTTCGCTTTGACCACATGGTTCGCCTCCTAGATTGCTTTCCTCTCTAGTTGATCCGCTTGTATGTCCACAGTCTACTCTTCTCTTCTTGTGCCTGTGCTAGCTCATATGTAATTCCTAAACATTGTGGTTATGTGGTACTACAACCTGCTAGACCATAAGCTGCACAAGAGTGTCCTTGTTCATAAGAACTACTGCCGTATACCAGGTGGGTTTTGGATACAAGTTCAATGAACTTTGTTTTTCTCGCCGAAGTTATTCTTGTTAGTATAACTAGATTGACACCTATTTTTTCCCACTTTTTCACAACGCGAGTGAAAAACTAAAGGCACATGCGGTTGCACAGACGTGTCAGGATTTGTCGCATCCAACGATCGTAGGATTGAGTGTTGTAATCTTACTCCTAACAAGAGTGACCGTGTGTGATCCAGAGGGCGATATCACAAAATGGTTCGTGGTTTGTCACAACGAAGTGAACTTCAAAATTTCCCAACCGTGTGAAAAAGAAGAGAGCAAAAGTAAACAATTATGTCGAAATGATAAAGTTGACGGTTACAATTGAATGTAAATGGTGCGAAAAAGGTAAAAATCCAAGATACTTGAGGAAGTAAATGAATTGGAAGGATGACTTTTGCTGAAAAAGCAAGATAATTTAATTAAGCTCTGGGTTTGATTGGTTCATGCCCCTTTTCTAGCTAGTCTTGAGTTCTTCTATTTAATAGGCCCTTTGAAGAGAGAGAATACCCACATAATTTTCGGCCCACATCCAATAGTGGTTACAATGCTGCTAACCACATAGATAATCTGTGATTTTGTTGTGGGGCCCACCACGGGTCCCACACAAATTATCCGATCTGTTCATTAAATGCAAATATTTTTTCAAGGGTCCCCACAAAAAATCAACTCAACCTAATACCTATAGGTGCTCGATTCAATTATCTAAATTTTCGTTCAGATTTTCGGATAATGAAAAGTTAAATGATTGGATCGAGGATCTATAGATATCGGATTGAGCTAATTTTTTGCAGGACCCCTTGAAAAAATATTTTACATTTAATGAACAACTCTGATTGCTTGTGTGGGACCCGTGATGGGCCCCACAACAAAATCTTTGAGGATAGACTTATGCAGTGGTTATTGGTTTTTTTCTTTTTTTGTCATACAGTATACACCGGTATATATCAGCGGGGGTTAGCGGGGTGTTATTATGTTAGTCAATGGAAGGTTCAGAGGCTATCCATAGCCCTGAACCCCAAACTTGCTCCCCATGGGACTCAAATAACCCTGAACCCCAAACTTGCTCCCTTGGGACTCGAACTCAGATCATCACTGGAAGAGAAATGAGACAACAAATTTAACAAGCTTGGTTTCGTGCAGTGGTTATTGGTTGGCATGGTTGCTTCTTGGCTCTTCCAACCGTGAGTCGCCATATGTTCCATGATTGCCAATCTTGGACTCTTTAACTTGGTCAAAGCATATATAATATGCTCATAGCTCAAACTTCCCACGTTCAAAACTTTCAAATCATGAATTTAAAGGGGAATTGATTTTGCCACTCCCTTTTTGGTTAATGTTACTCCTCTTCTCTCACAAAAAAATCATCTAATAAAAACACAAAAGAGAGTGACATTAACAAAAAAGAGAATGATAAAATCACTCCCCATTTAAAATTGATTCCAATGCTGTGCCAAGTGTCCTTGGATGGTTGCCTTTTTGTTTTATACCCCTTGCCTACTGTATAAGAAAAGTCAAACCAATCCCTATAATCATGTTGGGGTTAAGGTCCAGTCCAGTTTTAATTGTGTCTAGTTCGGTCCAGTTTTGAGAATCATTGGAATTGTTCATTTTGTAGAGCTTGTCGAGTAAGTCATCCACGGAAAAAATTAGCATGATCAAACATCAATAGATACATGAATGAAATATCTTCGTACAAGAAAAAAAAACGAGCAATTATGAGTTTTTTTTGTCATTGCATTTTTCTTGTAAAAATATATTCGTTCATGTACCTATCAATGTTTGATCATGCTAATTTTTGCGTGGATGACATACTGGACGAGCTCTACAAAATAAAAGATTCCGATCGTTGTTGTGGGCTCGGGAGGAACCCACAAATGCCCAAAACTGGACCAAACTGGACACTATTAAAACTGAACTAGGCCTTAAACCCCCATTAATCACCATAAGGTCCGCCACCGATCTGAAATACTCGGCGGTTATTTGGGGCTTTGCCATTTTTACTAATTCCACTGTGTATTCTAGTGGAAAGGAACATACCAAAAAATAAAATGCAAATTCAAAAAAAATTCAAAAAAGATGACAAAAATAACGAATTGAAAAATAACAACAAAATGTTAGTGTTAACTACCTAGCTATACAATGATGACGAGAATTTTTGAGCTGTTATTGAAAAATTAAAATGATAAGCCCACACTACAACCACATATTCTACATAATTTGTTTGTGCTTCTTCTTTTTTTTCCCGTTTATAAGAGACTCACTATAGATCCTAAAGTACATATATTTTTGGAAAATACAGAATGTCCAGAGCCAACTTGCATGCACATCGGATTAATCCATACAGCTCCTTCTACATCCGTTTCAAGTGACCTTGTAGAAACTTTATATCCATCTCAAAACCAATTGGCAATGAGTCGAGAGGTCCCAAATGTTATTAAGTGATCACCCATTTCACTCCCAAGCAATGTGGGACTCTATTTCCTTAACATCTCCCCTCACGTGTAGCCGCGTTTGAGGTTTGTCACGTGTGGCCACTTTTGGGTCCTATCATCGTGCAGCCTTTTTGCTGGTCTGTCATCGTGGGGTGTGGATTGTAAATTTTTAAAATGTGAGGTTGAACGGGCCCCGCTTTGATACCATGTAGAAACTTTATATCCATCTCAAAACCAATTGGCAATGAGTGGAGAGGTCCTAAATGTTACTCCCTCCATCCCTTTATTACAGTCTAGTATTCCATTTTGGGCTGTCCCTTAATAAGTGTCCATTTTGTAAAGTTAGTGGGTAAAAGTTGGTGAATTGTCTATTTTGTCTCTAAAAGTAGATTTCATTTTGAAAAGTTAGTGAGTAAAAGTGTAATGATGATGGGTAAGTAGGGAAAGTGGAGGAAAAAGTTGATGTGAAAGGTATAATGATGATGTTTTTTTTAATAAGTTAGAGTTACGAAGCAGGACACTTAAAAAGGGACGGAGGGAGTAAGATATAAAGTCCCACATTTTAAAATTTTACAATTCACACCCCACGATGACAGGCCAGCAAAAAGGCTGCACGATAATAGGACCCAAAAGTGGCCACACGTGATAGACCTCAAATGTGGCTGCACGTGAGGGGAATGTTAAGGAAATAGAATCTCACATTGCTTAAGAGTGGAATAGGTGAAAATTTCAGAAGCTTGTGAGTCAATTTGTCCAGAGCTTCAGTACATTCTCTAGTCATCACTCATGTCGAGTCACTTCCACATGGACCACATTTATCACACTATATAGTCAACACACAGAAACCTAAAAAAGGGGGGACCAAAGTTGTCAAATCATCTTTATTTTTAATTTTTTTAATGACAAAGAAAATTTCATTTATAACAAGGATTAAAAAAGGGAAATTGGACCAATAGGAAAAGAGAAGCATTGAGAAAGATTCGAACAGTACACTCAATGTTCTGCACCATTGTGGCTGCAACACAAATATGATCCAATGAAGAAAATTACTCCTCAATGGCATAATTCAATAATGAATTGTAGGTCAAAGGGAAAGAGAGACCGAATAACTAATTCATAATCATATTTTTTAAATAAACTATGGATTTTGTCACGCCCTCGATTTTCAACATAAATAAAAAATAGTTTTTCATAAATGAAACTCCTCACGTTATCATACATAATATCCCAAAAGAGTTCACCATGTCCTGGTCATTAAATTACAAATCCAACTCCAAGAGTTTGAATATATTACATCATTAAAAGAAATAGAATTAAAGTTCTATTACATTCCCAAAACATGTTTTATCAAAATATCCTTGAGTTTCCTTTACCACTTCTTTCGAAAATATGCACTTGAATGCATGCACTTCGCTCCCAGCTATTGCTCCGGGTTCATACCTAAAAAATGATAGGTTGAGCAAACACACGCCCAGTAGAGAAATCTACACGACTATTATATGCAAATGGGATGACAAGTGGAATGAATAACGGAAGTAGGTACGACATTTCAAATATGAAATAGAACTTGACTGGTAATTATTTCATCATCGACTACGGAAGGAAGGATCAATACCTACACCCCAAGATTTAAGTATACCTCGAAGATCTACTACCCAGATGATTGACTCACGACTACCAATGCCTCTCAACCTATTCGATATCTCAACGTCGCAATATACATGACACCTCATATTTAACAGTAACAAGCATATCTCTATAATATTGTGTCCTGACAACCAACCATTTCTTTCATGGATTCATTCAGCCTAACCCTTTATTTATTTCCATACCACCATTGTAAACCAATGCCACGCATCATGAGCGGTTGCTCTTTCCGAACTATTCTTGGAGTCCCGTCACTCCCCACAAGTGCCTCTCACATAGATGGAACAAATTCAATCCACATAGTATAGGTCATAGTACCACCATTTCCTTACTACACTTCATAACTCTAGCATTCATCTCAATCAAACAAAAAGGATTCATAAGCGAGACACGTTCACGTAGAAAGTATAAGGGCAACCCCCTCGTAATCTACTCGCAACTATAACACTATTAGTTTCTTATATTATCATACACATATTCACACATCTCACATCAAAGTAGACTCATTCTCAACGATTCGTAGATTTCTACCATTTAATACATTACAATCTTACAAGCAATATACTACACCTCAACACAAGAAAATATTCCTCGTGTCCATCTCTAGCATCGCCAAGCTTGAAGGAATGTCCTACACATATAAACATGTCTACCTTGAAGACCTAGGAGTGTACCAAATCAAACGTGAGGTTCAAACACAATACAGTTCCCAAAGTCAACACAAATCTTACACGAACCGATCTTATTTTGGCTATAATGTCTTATTGGATTAGAACGGGACTATGAGACTACCACCATTAGAAACTAGACTTTCTGCACATCAATTTTGATATATAATATACCCCAAACGAATTTCAAACGATAAAGTTATACTCATCCGAAGTTACAGGAAGAATCTGCCTTAAGGCCCTGGGTATCGATACCATGCCAAAATGGTATCGATACCAATTGACTAACTTGAGTACAGACGTAAGGGTATCGATACCATGCCAAAATGGTATCGATACCAGATGGATTCGAGCAGCGATTTTCAGATTTTTTGACAGAGCTAATCAAGGCCCGAATGGGGCGATCAAACACGGATTCAAGCACCAAATCAACACATAAACATATAATAGAAGTGAGAAATCCCTACCTCGAAGTCTAAGAACGAAACCTAAGCTCAATCAAGCAAGCCCTAGCTCCGAAAATCTTGAATCAACCGAATGCTCCTCTCCGAGCTTAACCCAACGGACTACGAGCCAAAAAATCACGTGTAGAAAGTGAAATAGAGGTTAGGTTTCATGGGTTTTGAGTTCTTGGGTGAGATTTTGTGGGAGTGTGAGAGTGAGAGAGAGAGTCGGTGGAGAGAAGAGAGATAGGCGTGAGTTGAGAGGATAAAAGAAAAGTGATTCTCTACACCACACACACACCTATATATAGCCATACACTTATAATTTGCACTTGCACCCTTCCACTAACAATCTTACCATAATAACCCCAAATCACATAACCATATTATTATGCACATAATTTGCAATTTAAGCACTTATTGAATATTAGGACTATTAAAATTTAATACGGGTCTCTACATCCTACCCTCCTTAAAGAAATTTCGTCCCGAAATTTAAGCAAAATAATGAGGATACATCATTTAGAAATTCTAGTCTCAAAACCGCATCCACTACACGGCGTTTCATATTCACCAACCTTCGAGTCCAAAACGAAGAGAAACTCTATAATGCCACAACTACCTAGTATAGCTCCCTACCGAAACAATTAATCGTCAAGTTCCAATATTAACACACACCCAATCATAGAGTAATCGCATTAGCATGACCTATAATCATGTTGCTAATCAATTCCGGTGTCATAAGCTGTATCCATTCGTATCACTTCCTACTAAGTGAAATGTCGGGATGATCATAAGGTAAGAACAAGAAAAAGACCATAAGATAAGCAACAACTGTGGTTCAATGATCCAATATCCGTAATTCAGAGTTTGCCATACATCTCAATAGATAACCACTTTATTTCTCCATGTGTTCGACTTCTTTTCAAATTTTTTTTTTTGGTGTCATTAGCCAAAACTCCTGCCAGACCAATTTGGGATCCCGATATTCCTTGCCAGGCACCTATTACTAAATTTCCTGGATCGATCCGATCGACGGGGATCGACGGTAGAATCGACGGGGAATTGTGTTTTGAATTGCTGGAATGTGGTTGTGGAAAGTGGAGTTTGGTTCCTTGCCGTGTTTCAGGACTTCTTTGGAAGCAAACAATGAAGTGGATGGATTATGGAAGAAGAGTAATAAAAATGGACTTTATTAAACTTCAAAGTAGAAGAACAATCGATAAAGATTGTCGAGTGAACAATTACAAGTTAAAACTACTCCTAGAAAAGAAAAGATAAAGGCCTGATGGCGTTGTTTGTGTGTCCCAAAAACTGCTACGAACTTCTCCATAAATAGGCCTCCTTATTTGAATTTGAATTTGAATACTCCCTCCAAAGATGGCAGTTACTCCCTCATATCATGCCTTTGAACTGCTCCCACGATCGGTGAAACGAGTAACTTCCACGTTGTGGAACTGCTCCAAGTATTGCTGGGCAAAACTGCCCCACGATCATGAGAATGTCTATGTGTATCTCCTTTTAACACCTGTAAATGAACCGTCAACGTAAACAAGTCCAATAATACTCAGTTATTAAACGGAAATAGACCATATATTGGTCAATCGACGGGTCACTCGACGGGAATATAATGTTCAAAACCTTTGCTATGGTTTTATGTTATACAACTGGATTTGTTCAATCTAAACCTATGATATTAAGGTAAACCGAAGTCACCTCTTTAAATATCAATCTCTCCTAAGCCACATGTCACCCAATCGACGGGTAAAAATAAAATCACAGTTATGGAGCAAACAATGCCCCCCTTTATTTAGTTAAGTTAAAACCTTTTAACTTAAGTAAATAAATCCCCCAAAGTCATGTTTGACATATGGGGTTCCTCAAACGTATACATAACCCTCACTGTGAAAGCTAGGGCACAGTTAATATATTTTTACTCTTCCTTTGAAAAACTTCTCCTATGATGGTGCCCAAAAAAGCTTCAACAGGCAAAGCGATGGCAACCAAAGCTTCATCAACTTCTCAGTCAACCAAATCGAAGACTTCTCAGTCGAAACGATCAAAGAAACAGAGTCCTTCCAAGCCTAGGGTTCCCGTCGATACCAATCCACCGAGATATCCTCAATGCCTTAGAGAGGCAAAACAGGTGAACCAGTATTTTGTTCCTAGGCTGACAATACAACCAGTTTTACACTTGGACCAATTTATTCTCCTTCTGCCCCCAACGAATTACCAACGTATTATCCAGTTAATGTTGATGAACCCTTGTTACTTTCACTCCCTGGTCTTCACTGGACTAACTGGGGCATGAGGGGATCAATCAGATCATGGCCAACAGTCCTACCGACTTGGAAAAAGTGGGTAAATCGAATGAAGGCACATTTTTGCTCTGAATGGATAGAGATGAGTATCTCTGAGGCTATCGACCTTTCGACTCATTCTATGGAATTAAACCCTCATTTATTAGCTGCTACTGCTTGTTTCTGGTCCACTTCTTGTAATGCTTTCATTTTTCCAAATGGACCGATGTCGCCCACTGTCTTAGATGTTATTCACCTCACTGGCCTGTCAGGTGTGGGCCTAGAAGTGAATGCCACGCTCGATCACGAGCCCTATGAACCTCCGTTTGAGTTTAAAGGCTCGACTAGTTATGCCAGTTTCTTGGCTCGATATGTTGGACTTGAGCATACTAAGCCTTTATTCAATGAAAAGATTGCCTTTTATCTGTATTGGCTTAATAAGTATGTGATGTGCATTTCAGGTCTCAAGATTACCCAAGAATATGTCAGATTAGCCATTTGTCTGGCTCAAAACAAGAAACTTGCCCTGGCCCCTTTTGTTTTGGGCACTCTTTACAAGGGCCTTTGGACTTTTGTTAAGAATAAGATCACTAACTGTTGTGGTGGTCCCTTTTGGATACTTCAAGCATGGCTTTATGCTTACTTCCCGTCGATTAAGCCTCTCAGCTATTTCTTGAAGAGGGAAGATGGTGGAGAATGTCAGAGTTATGGTGAACATCTCCTATCATATGAGCCCCAACATGAAGATTGTTCATTCAAGAGATATTTCACAGTCTTTTTCCAATTCAAAGTTGGTGATCTTCCAAATTGGCTTCCTTTCAAGGAATGCCAATACCCTACTTCTGAGAAGATCAAGCCCATCCTCAACCTATTGGTTCCTGTTCAGATGGTTAATGATTTTTGGGCTAGTATATTGATCTCCAGATTCCTTTCCATAGGTTTCTCTCCATCGAAGTCACACTTCTCCAACTATAGCTTTGAGATTTATTTGCCTAATCAGTGTGCTAGGCAATTTGGTCTGTCACAAGGAGTACCAGTACCTTATACACATCCCAGAATCAAAGACCTGGTGGATACTAGGCCTAATGTGACCCAAATTTCCCTTATTCAAGAATTGGTTAGGCAATTTCAAGGTGCTAGGACTGGGTATATTTTCAGAAGCTTTGTTGCTGACCCTTCATCCACTCCTACATTCAAGACTTTCTGGAAGTTTGTCAGACCAATAATCTTTAATAAAGACCTGAGCAATTGTCTTTCGAGACTTGATCCCAACACCCACTAGTGGGCTCTCGCGCTCGGCGCGTTCGTAGAGTCGCCACCCGGATTTTTGAGATGGATGATCCGAGGAACCGAGAGTTTGTTTTGAAAAGAAAGGCTTTTGATCTAGCGAAACCATTGAGATTTTGGATTCGGGAGCCACGTTACGAGCGGGGAAGGTTTTGTTGAAAAAAAGCACCCCGCTCGCCCGGTGAAAATCGGTCTCTACTAAATATTTTAAATGGGGGATTTAATACCATTCGGAAAACCTTAAAAACACATAAGGGGAAAGGGGAACAAGATAAAGCATATCACATTGCCGTGCTAGTGGTGCTTACTATACAGAAATGATAAAGGATGTTGTGATGATAATATAAATAAGAAAAACGTATGAAAAAAGCTGTCTGGGTCACCATCCTCTGTCACACGGCACACCACTTTATGACGCGCGGCCTTCTGATATGCCGTGCGTGGTTCTGACCCTGTCATCAAACTTTTGTCATTTTACAGAGCCTCGCACGGTATACCCAGTATAACGCACGGTGTTATTTTTAAAACTCCAGAACGCTCACAGCCATCAGATCATCTCAAAACTGTACCATTCTTCCAAGCCACGAGTAGGAAACCATTTTTGATACATTTATTCATTTGAAAAGATTTATAGAGCTTAAAACATGGCTTGTAGATATGGTCTCATTTCGAGACTATTTTTGGTGTACAGAAACAGATCCAGCAACAGACGATCATGATCCAGACAATTTGAACAAGAAAACACTAGTTATTTGAAATACTGCACGTGCGAGTCCACTATGCCGTGCGACGCTTCAAAGTGCCGCGCGGCATAGTGTACCCAGCATAGAAAACTGGTTTTGTTTTGTAAAAATGATTTTTAGGTCAGATCTTAACCAAAAAGGGTTAAGCCTGATAATAGAAGAGTCCCCTCAGGGCCAGGACATAGCCTAACCCAAGGAAACTTGGTTTTTACCTTTGATCTTGAGCTTGAATGAAGATTGATGATGGAAAGGGCTTTTTGGATGATGATGAGTGAGTGTTGGCGAGGTAGATGGAGAAAAGAGGAGATTAGATGTGTAAAATAGATGGGTGGTTGGGTAGTTGAAACATTTACGGTTGGTGAAGTAAAGGGGAAGGGCTAACTCCCATGGTGAGGAGAAAAATGGAGTAAACAGCCTAGAGAATGTCTTTTGGGAGCAACATTCTCAAGACTTGGAAATGGGGAATGGGTGTGAAAGCAAGAAGAGAGAGAAAGGGTATAATAGTGATCAATGGCCCTTTTCCTTTGAGTGGAAGGGTGTATTTATAGGCAAGAGCCAGGGATTTTGAACTTCAAATGTTGGAGGTATTTTCTGGGCGGGCCAGAAGTGTGCTTTCGGCTGAGCCGTTTTGCAGCTGTGGCTCAAATAGGCGTGGCCGACAGCTTTCTGAGCTAGTCAGAACTTTACCCAAAATGCTGTGCGGCTAACCTCATGATCACGTGCGGCGTAATGACTTTTGATACGTCGTGCGGTGTAGAGGTGTCACGTGCGGCATTACAGGTTCAATCCAGGGCTTTTGAGCTTTCTCTGGGCTTTTGGGCTTTTGATTTGTTTGGGGCTGAGGGTTCATTTGGGCTGAGGATCTGTTTGGGGCTGAAGGAATCCTTCATTCAAGCTCGCAAAGGTTCCGTTTCCTTCATTTCATCATCGGGGTGGACAAAGACCCTTCGAGGTTCGGATTGGGGTGTCTACAGTAGTCCCTCTTTAACGTAACTCGGATATCATTGTTTTGATACGAGTGACGCTTAAAGAATAGGCACCCCGATCCGTTGCTCTAAAATCTTTGAATAGAGACAAAATGTTTGAAAATGCAAAGAAATGACAATGGTGGTCGCGCTCGTGGAGCTGCCTATGTACCCCGTTTGTAGGGATCAGACCGACGTAGTTCAATTGGGACGGTGTAAGTAAAACAAAATCATGCAGTAGACTTGAGAAGATTGAGTGCTAGTAGGGTGTCGTGGAAAATGCGAAGCGAGCCTTCAGTAGGCTAAAAATTTGAGACGAGCCTTTTGAAGGTTTGGAATTCGAGCCTTTTTGAAAATTCGAGACTAGTCTTCGGGAGACTAAGTTTGATTTGAGACGAGACGAGCCTTCGGGAGGCGAAATTTGATTCGAGACGAGCCTTCGGGAGGCGAAATTTGATTTGAGACGAGACGAGCCCTCGGGAGGCGAAATTTGATTTGATACGAGTAACATGAATTCGACGAGTCCCGGGGGATGAATTCTGCGAACAACTGCGAATATGGCGAGTCCTCGGGGGATGGGAAATTTTACGAGTCCCGGGGGGACAAGAATTGAATAATCCCATAATCAATGTACGTCGTTCTAAAAGATTTTCGCTGCAAAACGGCTGGAGTATTTGATTTCCGAGATGATTTTGGTGGCTGGGGTGATCAATTCCCGAGGAGACTGGAGTTAATCCTCTGGAGTTAAAATGCCGTGCGGTTTACCGAAAAGCCGCGCGGTATTTCAGATTCCATGCAACTCTTCGATTTTCGAGGATAGTTCAGCTAGTTTGAAGATGCTCATTAATACAGGCGTGCCTCTTCGTCGGCTGGAACTGCTTTTAAAAGGATGGTAGGTACTTCATTCCATCCACTCTCACCGAAAACTCCTAAGTCTCTCTACCTTCTTCTTCATTCTAAAAAAAGGTTACTCTCAAAATTTCGGCCATGGCGAACAGTAACTTGGCAGCGCGATTGGAATCGCTGGAGGCGGAGATGGCTCTCTACCACCAGGAGATCGAAGAACTCAACACGCAAATTGCAAGGTTAATTTCCACCATCCGCACCCTTCGCTGTGCGGTGTCCAATCTGCAAGACTTCGCGTACGACCAGCAGGATGACAAGAACGACGCGTGGTTTGCACCGGAGTGCTTGTCCAGTGATACCGCTGAGGATTCCGAAGGGAATCCGAATGGTTCCGACGACCGTTCGGACGGGGCAAATGACGCATCCGATGATTGAGGTGGAGGGTCCGGAAGAAGAAGAAGAAGAAGAAGAAGAAGAAGGGCAGTAGGACCCTTTTCTGTTTTCCTTTTGTTTTTGTTTTTTTTTGTTTTGAATGATGGAATGAAAATCCCGAGGGTGGCCTTGGGTTTTATGAAATGGAAAGCCTTCTTTCTTGCTACTGTTTGTCTGCTATTTTCTGTTTTTTTCTATATACGAACAAACTCGAACGCAAATGCCGTTGTCAGGAACTGCCATCAGAATCCAAACTGTCGAACTAACCCAGTATGCCGTGCGTAGTATACAAAATGGCGTGCACCGTGGCAACTCGAAAATTTCATGCAGTTAAGTTATTATGCCGCGCGCTCTTCCCAATATGCCGTGCGGCACATCTTATTTCAAACCCGGTCCAATTTAACTCCAGACAAACCGGTTTGAGAGGGGGATATATATATATATATATATATATATACGGGGCGTACACAGTATGCCTCGTTCGTTCGAATTTCCCTCTCTCTCTCTCTCTCTCTCTCGTTCTCTCTGCTCTCTCCTAACGTCTCTCTCTCTCTTTCGATCATCTCTCTCTCTCGCTGCTCTCTCATTTCTCTCTCTCTATTTTCTCGTCTCTCTCTCTATTCTCTCTCCTCTCTCTCGGTCATGGATGATACGGATACGCCCGGGGGCGATCATCCCCCGCGGGTCGAGGTTGTACCGGCCTCGTTGGCTCCGGAGAGTGGTACGACAGTCGAGGAGGGGCCAGAGACCGTGGGGGTCTCAGCCCAGGCGGCATTGGCCGAGGAGGCTTCGGCCTCGGCTACCGTGGTGGACGGCAGTGGCGGTGGTGACGGTGGTAGTAGGGTGCTGGCCGGCTATGGCCAGGAGACGGAGACTCCGGGTGTAGTAGAGTCTAGGGGTGAGGACGAGGCTACGGGCTGAGTGGAGGGCGCAGTTGGTTTAGAGGAGAGGGCCACGGAGGCTCGCGGTGGCGACGGGCTTGACGGAGTGGAGGTGGAGACAGAAGCTTCTCCTATGAGAGAGCCCCGGACTGACTTGGGGAAGGGCCCCATTGTCGAGGAGGAGTTGGTGGAGGAGAGGGAGACACCGGCTTTGTTTGTCGGTAGTGGTGAGGGTGCAGGGTCATCACGACCCGTAGATTTAAGTGACTACTTAGAGGTGGCGTCTCTTGACGACCTGGTCGAGACCTTTCGGGGAGTGCCAGGGTTAGCAGAGGCTTTGCTTGAGGCTCGAGAGAGAGCGCTCCAGGCTGAGCTCGAGACGGGGGCCGCTGAAGGGCCACAGGGAGTAAAGGAGGAGGCAGCTGGAGGTGAGATAGCCCCTCGGAGGAGTGTCGTGCAGGAGGCGACGGAGGCCTTGAAGGGGCGAGGAGCTTACGTGGCGGAGTCCTACGTGCCCTTTCAGCACGTGGTGGTCCCTACCCTTTTAGACGCCTACAGGCCGGAGCGGCCTACGTACGACGAGGCCCTGGTCTTGAGGGACCCACAGCAGCACCTTTCCTTGCGCCGAGACAAGGTATACTTTAAACACTTGCATTTCGAATTTCAATGTATAGTACTTTCATTTCCTTATTTGAATATCGTGTTTGCCTTGAATTGCATACCTGTTTACTGCACATTATCAACTTATTGCAACAGGCGATCACTATCTCGTGCTACGGCGGTGCGGCCGATGTGCCGACGTTTTGGGAGAGGCTCCCCGAGGCCGTGAGGGGGATAGTGAGACAGGCAGGCTTTGGGGAGTTCGTCAACGTGTTGACGAGGGCGAGCAACGATCTCCAGGTGGTGAGGGCACTTGCCGAGAGGTGGTGGGACACGACGAATACGTTCCACTTCCTTTTTGGTGAGCTGACGGTGATGCCTCTGGACTTCGCGACGATCACTGGTCTGAGGGTTGGGGGCGACCCTATCCCCTACGACGCTGTTACAGGGAGGAGTGCGGCGTTCCAGCGGGAGATGCTGGGGTACGTGCTGAGGGCAGAGAGGGAGGACGCCCAGTACGCCCAGCTCTTGGAGTTTTGGACGGAGGAGCTTCCGACGGACAGGGTGCAGGAGGAGCAGATGGCGCGGTGTTTCTTGTTGTACTTGCTCGGTGCATCCCTGTTTCCCAACAGGCGCAACCTAGTACACCTTTCGCTCCTACTAGCCTTGAGGGACGTCGGGGAGATAGCCCGCTTTGATTGGGGCGGCGCGGCTTTGGGGGCATGCTACGCCTTCATGGGGTCTCTTTCCCGGGGAGCGGGGAAGAGCCTCGGCGGTTACTGGAGAGTCTGGGAGGTACATTTCAAACTTCTCTTGCACTTATTTGTCTTTCTATTCACTTATTGCATATCCTGTGCTAATCCTTGATGTTTAATTCTACAGCTGTGGACGTACGAGGTACTAGACATGTACCCTCCCGAGACCTCCTGCCCTAGTGACACAGTACTTCCCCGGGCTCTGCGTTGGTCCAAGGAGTTCCGGGGAGTGAAGAAGGGGAAGGGCGACCTGAACGCCTACCACCTTTTTCTGGACGAACTTCGTCCTGACAGGGTATGACTACACCTTGCATGCTCCTATTTGTTGATACTTCTTATTTGAATCTCATGCTGATGTTGTATATCCTTGATTGCAGGTTCACTGGCGTGTGTGGGATCGCTACGAGCTCCCTTACTTGGTCCGGAGTAGGGAGGTGACGAGGGGGAGGGTGCTTCTCGAGTCCCCTTACGGTTGGTAGTGGTACCTGGGCGACTGGGTGTCACGTCAGTCGTTGAGGCTGGACATTTTTCGAGTCCCTGGTCACCTTCCTGCTTTGGTGCAGAGGACGAGCTTGTACACCAGGGAGGAGGTTGTGCGGTTTGTGCGACCGGACCTTGAGCTGGAGCCGCTTTTCCAGGCAGACGCTGACTACCCCGAGTACCGGGCTCGGTACTTGATGCCGAGCTTCGGGGTACGAGTTGCTGCCTGGGAGGCGACGCTTCGAGCGTCAGGTGGTGCAGGCGGTAGAGGTGGACGAGGAAGGAGAGGAGGGAGAGGAAGAGGAAGAGGGCGCGAAGGTGGTGGTGGTCGTCAGTGTGACGGTACAGGTCCGAGCGGGGTCAGCTTGCCCCGACTCTCCTGGACTATGGACATGACGACTGCCCAAGGGGTTTCTGGTGTAGTGGTGGTGCCACGTCCCACAGCTGCAGTTCCGGAGTTTCTTGCTCAGGTATGACACGTATTCTTTCGCCTTTTGCATGCACTTGCTATTATCACTGTACATTCTAATCAATTTGCCTATTGTGCAGGCGACTCCAGAGTACGTGAGGGAGATAGCGGAGGCCATGATGGGCCTGGAGCAGTTGGTGAGGCAGTACGCGATGGGCCATGCTCCAGAGGTGCTTCTTCGCGCTGGTGGGACGATGGTAAGGCTTTCAAACCCTTTGCTTTTACTTCTTATTGCCTATACTATGATTACAATGCAAATGATGAATGTCATGTTATTGCAGGCTGGAGGAGGGGCTTCACGTGGGATGCGTAGGAAGTCTGTGCGCATGCAAGCGCCACAGGCTTCCTCTGCTGGCTCTCGGGAGGAACCTCCGTCGAAGAGGCCACGACTTTCTGGGGAGACAGAGGATGAGCCTATCGACGTCTCAGACGAGACCAAGGAGCCCACAGACGTTGACCTAGAGGACACCTCAGGGAGCACTGTGCCTAGGGCGACGGGTACTCAGAAGGCGGCCAGTTCCCAGGCGGAGGAGGTCTCTAGGGAGGACGACGAGGAGGACGCTGAGGAGGGTGAGGACGAGGACGAGGATGAGAGCTGAGCTCCCTCTTTTGTTTGTTTTGCTTTTGCCTTTTTGTGGAGCCTGCGTGCTTCTTTTGGAAGGGTGCCTGTTTACCCTCAGTAGATAGGATTTTTGAGCCTTGGGCTTGCACGCCTTCTTGTACTTTGACTCATGGATATTCTGGAGATTATATATAGAAAAATTTATTCTTTCAATGTTTATGGCATTCAATTCCTCTTATTGTCATTTGTATAAAGAAGATTGAATAACTGAAACATTAACCCATGCATGCAACTAGTCTTCGGCCATAAACTGAAGTGAACTCAAGCTTTGTGATGAGCAATATGTTGGGACATAGGTATATTGACGTTGGAATAGAAATCAAAGAAGGTAAATGAATAATTTTGAAAAATTGACACTTTATACAAGAATTTACAAGAATGCCCTTGTCGTGGACTCTTGTATGTCAATAGCGACCCTTAACATTCGACACGTGGCTAGAAAACTCAAGCTCTCGTTTGAAAGCTGCTTGAAAAGCAAGAAAACGTTGACTTTGGAAGGTGACATTCTCAAATTTTGACTTTGACCTCGAAACGGAACTAGGACCAGGTCACTTTTGACCATTATGACCTGTGGGAGTCGAAAGATCAGCTTGGAACGACTTGAAATGGACTTCGATACCTTGACACGGCTTAAGAAACGGATTTTTATCGACTTTTGGTGCCACTACGTCAAATTTTGAGAGTTGACTTGAAGCGGAACTTCCCCGAAGTCCCAAATACCCATTGAGGTGTGTTCTGGGGGGGGTGGTGATGCCTACGAGTGCCTCGAATTGGTTTCAAACCTCTACTGTCAAAGTCTGCAGAAATGCAGACTTGATATGCCGCGCGGGGCTTCGAAATGCCGCGCGGGGTTTCATCTGATCCCGCGGCGTATCCGTGTTATGCCGTGGCTTTTCCTTTGGATTTATTATGCCGCGCATTACCCTAATATGCCGTGCGGCATTTTTTTCCTGACATTCTGCCATTTGCTGCTTCCTAAGACAGATTGCACGAAGGTTGAAGTTTGACCTATTCTATAACATTTCCGAGCCAGTGCATGTCTACTTTGTTCTTTTTAGGGCATGACCAAGCTTTTCCCTATGTAAGACTCATGGAAAATTTACACTTTTGGAACCCAAGGCTCTTTTGAAAGTTGAAGTTGTCTCCTCTAGCCCTCCTATAAATTCAGGCCTTAGGCCTCACACTAACCATATCTTTCTTAGTCTTTCACCTTCCTCAAACCTTCACTTCCTCCCGATGGCTCTTTCTCTCACCGGTTCACTTTGGCCATGGTTGGTTTCTATGGAGGGGGTCGATTGGCTCAACTTTCGGGCACATGGTCTCTACTCCATGAGATACCTTCGTAACATCCGCCTTCGTCCCGAGCTTTTGAGGGCTGCCACAAGTCTTTGGGACCCAGAGGTGCACATATTCCGCTTTGGTGAACAAGAGCTTTGCCCCACAATTGAAGAGTCCCGCGCCTATCTTGGCGGCTTTGGCTCTGGAGAGGTCATTGTCCCTCCTGTGCGCGAGAACATGTCCAAGGTTCTTGCTGCCTCTCTAGGTTTGAATGACGGTGTTGCTCGTTATTTGGTTAGCAACGGTCACCTCAATGTGATGCGCCTCATTGAGATGTTTTCTCCTCTTGGTAACCTAGCAGACACAACCTACCACACTCGGTGCATGACCGCTCTTTGCATGTGCTTACTTGCTGCTTACTTCTTGGTTCCTTCCACTGGACATGCTAGCTCGGCGCTGGTCAGCATTGCGGTGCAGATTGAAGCTCGGAAGGATGTGATTCCAATGGTATTGGCTGAAAACATTGATGGGCTTGGACAAGGTTCGTTCTGGAGAGACCGAGACTTTTGGAGGTAGCCCCCTTCTCTTACAGGTTGGTTTTCACCTCATCTTTCCTCTTTCGAGCTTTTCTCATTTTTCTTCAACGTTTGGCTTGGCTTTTTACGGTTTCTCACTTGTTTTCTCTCTTTGGCAGATTTGGCTTTGCGACAAAGTGAATGTGCTGACTCTCCCTCTTGGCAACTTAGTGTATGAGGCTAGGTTATTGTCCTCTCGGTGCTTTGAATTTGCAGACAGGCGAGTTTCCGAATGGGTCAACTTCTTCAAACGTCAGCGGGCTGAGACAATTTCCTGGAGATGCTCATGGCTTGACCTTCCGCATATGACTGTACACTATATGGGCCCTCAGTGGGTGGTTCTTGCTGGTCTGGAGGCTTTTACCTTCTACATCCCCTATCGGATTCAGCGTCAGTTTGGTTTGAGACAGGAGGTTCCTGCGGAAGTCCTGGTGGATGTAGTTCTGTCTTTCTTCCGCCATTCGGCTCTTTGCAACTACCAGCGATTCTGGAGGTCTCGCGAGGTGACTGATGCTCATCCTTACCCATCTGTGGCAGCGCGTGGGAGTTACAGGAAATGGCTCAGGAGGGACATTGCTGCAAGGGCAGGAGCCCAAGGAAACTGACTCGATCTTACTACCCTGACCGTTGAATAAATCGTGGACCCCCTTTTGTTGTATTGCACTTTTATTTTCGAAAATCATGCTCTCCCCCTCTCTGATTCCGCCTTTCTGAATTCTGTCAACCTGGATTTTGTTTTGATTGATTGTGACCGGGTCTCATAGTGAGACTGCCTACGTATCCTTTTTGGGGAAGGAATCAGATCATGATGTAGTTCAAGGATAGGGTTCGCTCTGGTTTTGACACTCTCCTTTTGCGCTCTAATTTTTGCCTACTACCGTCCTTTCGGGTTTTCGGTCTAGCGAGCTCATTCATTGTATGCCTTAACTTTTGCCTAAGATGCCCTTGCGGGTTTTCATCCTAGCAGGCTTTTGCTCTAATTTTTGCCTGGAACTGGCTGCCCTTGCAGCTTTCAGCCCAGCGAGCTTCTTTCTGGGGTAGTAGCGCTTGAGTTGATCCAGGTTGACCAGAGTTGAGAATTCGTTTCCGTCCAAGTCAATGAGTTGCGTAGCTCCTCCAGACAGGATGGTCTTGATGATATAAGGCCCGGACCACTTTGGTTGGAACTTTCCTCGTGGATCATAGACTGGTGCCTGGATTTCCTTCAAAACCATGTCGCCTTCCGCTAAGTCCCTGGGTTTTACCTTTTTGTTGAATGCGCGCGCGATTCTCCTTTGGTATCCTTGAATATGGTAAAGTGCCCTTAATCGGCGCTCATCGAACAGCATAAGTTCTTCAAATCGGTTGCTCAGCCAATCTGCCTCTTGGACATTACTTTCGATCATAGTTCGGTGGGATGGAACCTCTAACTCTATGGGGAGTACAGCCTCCATACCGTAAACCAAGGAGTACGGAGTTGCCCCTGTTGGTGTACGTACGGACGTGCGATATCCCCATAATGCCAACGGTAGTTGTTCATGTCAATCTCTCGCAGACTGAATGGTCTTCTCTAGGATGGTTTTGATTGTTTTGTTGGCTGCTTCCACGGCCCCATTGGTCTGCCTTCGATAGGTTGTTGATTTATGTACTTGGATCTGGAACTCATCCAAGACTTCCCTAGCTCGACCTTTGAAATGAACCCCGTTATCGAACACGAATGCCTGTGGGACCCCATACCGATAGATGACGTTTTGCTTGATAAAGTGTGCGACTTGAACTGCGGTCAGGGTTGCATACGAGGCTGCTTCCACCCATTTCGTGAAGTAATCAATGGCCACTAGGATGAACTTATGGCCATTAGAGGCTGCTGGCACAATCCTTCCGATGACATCAATACCCCATGTTGACAAGGGCCACGGCGAGGTCGTTTGCTGCAGTTCATGCGGTGGGACATGCGTGAGGTTAGCGTGAATCTGGCACTTATGACAACGTCGTACGTATTCCACGCATTCCGTCTCCATGGTGGACCAGAAGTAGCCCTGTCTCAAAATCTTTTTGACAAGCATCATACCATTCATGTGAGGACCGCATACGCCCTCGTGGACTACCTCCATCACTCTTTTTGTCTCCTCACCATGAATACACAGCTTGTGGGTACCACAGTGAGATCTTCGGTATAGGTTTCCTCCACAAATGATGTATTGAGCTGCCATTCTCCGAAGAGCGATCCTGTCTTTCTTGCTAGCCTCAGCGGGGTACTCTCCCCTTTTCACGAATCTCCAGATATCGTAAAACTAAGGGTGACCATCTTTGGGCTCGTTGATGACCATGACGTGCTAGTATACCGGGGTGTCCCTTTGCTCGATCACAATTGGCCTTAGCTTTACACTGACAGGGATTTCGACCATGGAGGCCAATGTTGCCAAGGCATCAGCGAATTGATTTCTGAGTCTCGGGACATGAGTGAAAGTTACTTTACTGAAATGGGGAATGAAATCTTCGAGGTCTTGATGGTACGGCTTTAACTTCTCTTCCTTGACTTTCCAATCACCGTTCGCTTGAGAGACAACCAAGTTTGAATCTCCCACAACTTCCAATTTTTCTATGCCGATTTCAATGGCTGCTTCCATGCCTACAATACAAGCCTCGTATTCTGCCTGATTGTTGGTGACCTCGAAGTTAAGCTTGAATGCAAGTGGGATGTGCGACCCATCCGGCGAAATCAATAGTACACCGATCCCAAACCCTTTCTGATTGGCCGCTCCATCAAAATACAACCGCCACACGTCTTCGGCTACGGTCATTATGTCTTCATCAGGGAACTCGAATTCAGCATCTTCTCCTCCCTCGACTGGACAATCGGCCAAGAACTCAGCGACAGCTCTGCCTTTTACTGACTTCCTGGTGACGTACTTTAATTCGAATTCTGCCAGCATTAATAGCCATCGTGCCATTCTTCCTGGTGAGTGTCGGCTTCTCGAATAAGTACTTTAAAGGATCCATTCGGGATATCAACCTTACCGAATAGGCCAGCATGTAATGTCTCAACTTTCTGGAAGCCCAAACGAGCGCCCAACACGTCTTTTCTAATGGAGTATAGCGTTCTTCCGATCCGACCATCTTTTTGCTAAGGTAATAGACAGCCCTCTCAACCCCATCGTCTCCTTCCTGTGCCAGCATACACCCCATGGAAGACGGAGTGACTGACAAGTATAGGATCAAAGGTTTTCCTGATTTTGGTGGCATCAAGAGTGGTGGATTCCTTAGATAGGTTTTGATGGCCTCGAAGACTTACTGACATCTGTCGTTCCATACAAATGGTGTTCCCTTCTTGAGCAGGCGAAATATGGGTTCACACGTTGAAGTCAATTTTGCAATAAACCGGCTGATGAACTGCACTTTACCAAGGAAACCCCTTACGTCTTTCTCTGTCCGCGGTGGTTCCATTTCCAGAATGGCCTTAATCTTTGATGGATCGATTTCGATGCCGCGAGTGGTGATCATGAACCTGAGCATTTTCCCTGTAGTGACTCCGAACGTGCATTTAGCCGGGTTGAGGCGCATCATGTACCTCCTTATCCTTTCGAAGAATTTTCTGAGCGCGGATAAGTGTCCTTCCCGCTCCTTTGCCTTAACGATCATGTCGTCAACGTAAACCTCCACCTCTTTATGAATCATATCGTGTAACAAGGTTATAGCAGCTCGCTGATAGGTGGAGCCAGCGTTCTTCAGCCCAAAAGGCATGACCTGATAGCAATAAGTTCCCCACTTAGTGACAAATGTGGTTTTCTCTCGGTCTTCCGGGGCCATGAGGATTTGGTTATACCCTGAGAAACCATCCATAAAAGAAAGCAAAGTGTGTCCCGCGGTGTTGTCAACTAGCACGTCAATGTGCGGCAGAGGGAAGTCATCCTTAGGGCTAGCTTTGTTTAGGTCCCTGAAGTCCACACAGACCCTGATTTTGCCATCCTTCTTTGGAACGGGAACAATGTTTGCGACCCATTGGGGTTATTTAGTTACCATTAGGAACCCAGCATTGATTTGTTTGGTTATCTCCTCTTTTATTTTAAGCACCCAGTCGGGCCTCATGCGTCTCAGTTTCTATTTTACTGGTTTTGCGTCAGGATAGAGGGGAATCCGGTGTTCCACGATTTCAGGATCGATTCCGGGCATGTCAACGTGTGACCATGCAAAAACATCTTCGAATTCTTTTAGCAAATTTATAAGAGCCTGGCGCTCTTCTTCTGACAGTGCGGAACCGTTCTGAACCATTCGGGGATTCCCTTCATTCCTCAAATTTATTGAAACAACCTCTTCTTTTACAGGCTGAGCATGCCTTTCGTCTTCCCTCTTAATTAGGGACCGAATTTCTTTAGGGATTTTCCCATCGGGATCGATCTCTTTATCATCGGGGTCGACACAATTTATTTCAAAGTCAGGGAAGTAAGCAGAACCAGATTCATTTATTTCATCATAAGTAGAGGCCTCGGGGGCACCATACACACGGGTAGACTCAAATTCAAAATACAGACTCTGAGGAGTTGGGCCAGGAGGCACTGACTCAGACTCAGAAGACTCAGAGGACTCAAAGGACTCAGTTTCAGACTCAGGCTCATGACTGGTTGCACTTGGTATGAAAGTCCAATTCTTATAATCCCCAGCGGCATCCATGATGAGTGAAGTCGGGTCTTCGGGGGCCTCCTGCCCTAGCATCTGCACTTCTGCTTCCATGGCTATACCCAATGGTTCGTCTTCCCCAAATAAGGTTGCCAGACTACCCAGGCGAAAGGTTTCAACCCAGTCAGCTATCTTTGCTTGTTTGATCACTGCTTCCAATTCTTCATCACTTCTTGGCCAAACATCATTAGCGAATATCTCAAACCCCGGTAGGAAGGTGTTAGTCTCTTTGTCCTAGAATGGTTCCGGCTGTCCTTGGTAAATCTGCTTTGCCTTCTCTTTGACAAAATAATCCTCCAATCTATCTCCCTTCTTTTCTTTCTTGCCCTCCGAAGGATGGTATCCCAAGCCTGCTATGCGAGTTAAAGTTCCTCGTTCTTCAAACTGCGCTGGCCCTTGGAGATTCTTTCCCAACCCCAAACCTGGCATGTAGGACATTTTCTTCATTATCTTTATGGCGACATTACTGATGACGAAGTCATCATCGATCTTGACAGTGAAAACAGAATTAGAGGTGTCCAGAGAGAAGCCGCCCAAAGCAATGTCCTCTTCTCTGTGTTGTATCTCCAAGAGTGGGGCATTGTCCTCCACGGGAGCGCGAATCCTAGAGTCGCCATGAATGGTGAGCATCCCAGTCTCAAGTCCCAGTCTAATTTTTTGATGGAGTGTTGAAGGAACAGCCATGATGTCAGGTCGATGCATCTAAGGTCTACCCAGTAGTAGATTGAAAGAAGCGGGAATGTTTACCACATGAAACTCCACCTCCCGTTTGGTAAGGTCCGAAAGTCATAGGAAGCATGAGGGTTCCAACCACATCCCGACGGGTGTTGTCATATGCCCGAACTTTGACTTCTGATGGAGAAAAATCATTATTTTTGTATCCCAGGCAATAGGCAACACGGAGTGGACAAACATTGATTGCTGACCCATTATCAATCAAGATCACTGGTACCCATTTTCCGTGGCATTTCAGAGTGACATGGAGTGGCCGATTGTGATCAGTTCCTTCAGTGGGTAAATCTCGATCAGTGAAGGTAATGGCATGTTTAACGGGTATGGTTTTGATGAGTGCTACGAGTTCATCAGGGGTTATGGCGGAAGGAACTTTCAGGTGAGAGAGGGCTTGGATGAGTCCTTCGCGATAGCGGGTGGAGTGAACGAGCACGTCCCAAACAGACATTTTGGCTTGAGTCTATTCAAGTTGGCACTTGATCATTCCTTCAGGGTTTTTCTCAGGGCGAGAAGGCTCCTTAGTTGGTGGGGCAAAGGGTTGGAAAGTATCTTTGATTGGGGTAACGAACGGGTTAGAAGGTTCTTTGGTCAGTGGAGCTAGGGGGTTGGAAGGTTCTCCGATTTGAAGGTTAGGAGGTTGATAAATTCGACCACTCCGGGTCAGTTGACCAATCTGTCGGTACTTAGACTCTTCATCCCATAAATCAGCAAGGGCCTTGCGTTTGTTTCCAATAGTGGTGTCTTGGAGATTGGCAGCCAAGTCAGCGATAACCAGATCCTCCCACAGATCCTCGGGCTTCCATTTCTCAGCTTCTGCCACCGCCCTGTTTACGGTCCATTCTTCATTTCCCACCTTTATGTTAATGATTTATGTATTTTCCCACAGATTTGTCTTAGCCCTTGGTTCATCTTCCCACAAATTCATCATGGTGACATCAGCATCCTTCGGGAAAGTAACGGATGACTCTGATTTAGCTTCATCTACCAAGTAGTCCATTGGGTCAAACTCATTACTAGCCACATCTTCTTCTGGCCCTGGCGGTTCCGGGTATGGGGCGAGACCTATATTATTGTTTGGGTCGTTGACGATGAGGTCATGGAGGTAGGAGGGATTCGGTTGAAATGGAGCAGGCTCGGGCCAGTTGTAGGCCATTATCTGAGGTTGATATTCTTCTGCGAATAGCATGGGTATAGAGAAGGTATCCAAAGGATCATTCCAGGCCAAGAGTTGGTATTCATCCGGGATCGGGCTCCATTCCCATTCAGGCATCTCTGGAAAGTTCTCATTTTGGTTTTCAAACATCATGTATAGAGAAAACCCATCAAGAGGGTCAGCATGAATGCTTTGCCAATCAATTTCCCATCCAGGTTCAAAGAATGGGTTCACATCTCCTTGGAAATTGGTGGCCTCGAATTCCTCCCAATCAGCAATCAAATCTCCCCATTCCTTAAGGAAACAGAGAGCAGTCTCTTCGAGAATTTCCACAACAGGCTTTGGTTCGGTATCAGGGATGATGAAAGGGGTAGGATCAAAGTTTTGGCTCTTGGTTTGGGTGATTTGGTTGATATGGAATGGGGCATTATGTTGTGGCAAGGGATTTGTCATGGTGTTTGGTTTGTCTGAAGGAGGGTTATCAATGACTTTATTGTCAATGAGGTTTTGAATCTCATGACGGAGGCGGATACAGTTGTCAGTGGTATGGCCATGCATTTGGTGGAAATTACAGTAGGCATTCTGATTCAGGTTAGGTGGAATGGTTTGTGGTGGCGGGAGAGGGTTCAGCACTCCTACTTCAGTAAGCTTTTTGAGTAAGGCGGATCTAGGAGTGCTAAACTGGGTAAAGACTCTATTTTGGGACTTTGGTTTTTTGGAAATTTGATTTACTTCTGCCGGCTTGGTGGATGAAGTTCCAGCCTGATTGGTATTCCCGAAGAGAACATTGCTATTTCCTGAATATACCCTCTTGGACTTTGATCCGGAGTCCTTCTTCTCCAATGTGCCGTCTCGTAGGGCCTCCTCTACAGCCAAGCCCAAGTCATAGAAAGTTTCAAAATTTGGAGCTGCCTGGGAGAGGACCATGTATGGGGCAAAAGAGCTTAATTGGCAGGTTCTTGGTGATGATCCTTATCTGTTCTTTCAAATCTGGTTTGTTTTGCATCTGAGCGGCCTTAGCCCTCCAACATTTTACAAAATCAGCGAAGCTTTCTTTCTCACCCATCTTGGTGCTCTCTAATTCCCTAGTGGTCATCTTTAAATCAACGTTGAAATCATATTGAGCCACAAATGCTGTCCCAATGTCTTCCCAAGTCCTTTTCTTAGAGGGTTCAAGAGTAAAAAACCATTGCAGGGCTGGTCCCGACAGAGTTTCATGGAATAGCTGAGCCATAGCTTCCTTTTCAATCCCCCTCATGGTGAGTGAACCAACATACCCTTGGAGGTGAGCCTTTGGATCTCCAGTACCATCAAACTTTGCAAAATCCATACCCTTAAACTTTTTCGGTAACTTAGCGTTGGGGAACAAGCACAATTTGTTCATGTCGATTTCGCCCCTTCCTAATCGCTTATTTTCTTGCACAGATTTTTCCAACTTACCAATTTTAGCCATAAGGGCGGCTAAATTGGGATCAACTGCTGGTGTATCTTTGGCCGGCGTCTCACCCTTGGGTATGTCAGACTTAACCAGGTGTAGGGAGGTATTCCCGAACAGATACGATTAATGGCCGAACACGTGGTGTGCCGGATCCATGCAATGAGAAAAGTGATATGGGACTCAATACAAGATGAACGACGGCGATGAGATCCGGTGGTACGAGAAGACACCGGATCAGACAGTCTGTTCGGCTAGGATGGACCAATGACATGAGAAGTCATTTAGTTGGTACAGTCTGTTCGGCTTAAATGGGCCAATGACATGAGAAGTCATTTACTTGTGCAGTTTGTTCGGTAGGAGCATGTGCCGAACAGATGGAGTCATCTGATGAAACGTTGTCTTAAGAGATAAGGCAATAGGGGTGTTCTAGGAGAAGAACCCAATATACGGTAAAGATAAGTTAGGGGACCGTCCTATTATGGAACGAGTTTCATAGTAAGAAGAGACCCTATGAGTAGGGGATCTCAGTTGATTGGGCAAGAGATCCCCAAGAAAGCCAGGATTCCTGTACGAGGCAGGAGACCTGGGGCAATAAGGATGCTTGAGGAGCAAGCAGATGGATATATATAAATACAAGGTAAACCTAGAGGCAAAAGGTACGCAATAAGTTGCATTCGTTCCATACTTTCCTACTGAATTTAGGGTTTTGATACAGTACGAGATACTAACTTAGACATCGGAGGGCCTTTGCCACGAGAGGCAAAGGTGCGCTCACCCCCTGTCTGTTTTACAGGTTAGGGTTCAGGCGAGGGCATTAGGGTTCCGATCAGACATCACGTGAGTAGACGAGACTCAGTGCTGTTCCAGGTACCATTTGTTTTTCTCCACCTACAATTGGCGCTGTTTGTGGGAAACGAAAGAGTTCCCTTTTGAAATACGACCATGGTGGAAGTAGATCCAGTCACACCGCTCGCTGAAAAAAACCAGGTTGGTGGGGAAGGAGATAAGTCCCCACCAGGTGCTCCAAGAAAACCTACCAGCGGGCATGGCAAGAGGACGACAAGTAGAGATCCTCTTACCATCCAAGATAACTCCAAGAATAGGGAGGGCAGGACGGCTACAACCTCCACGCGAAGGAGCAAATCCCATCAAAGGGGAGAGTCAGTTGCACATTCAAAGAGTGTGCATAACAACGAGGATATCCTCGACAAAAAGAGGCAGGAGGTCGAGGAATATGCTCGACTAATTCGGAAAAAGGAACATGAGATTCGAGAGTTAGAACGGATCCGAGAACATCCTGAGGATTCTGGGCTATCACGGGGACATTCCAGAGGAAACAGAAGGGCTCTGGTGACTTACAAAGCCGCTCCCTCACATAGAAGGAGCAGGAGTCCTACCCCAAAAAAGAAAAGAGCTTCTTCGCGAAGAAGAAGAAGCAGAAGCCCAAGCAAGAGTCCTGGCAGGGGAAGATCTTCTCCACGAAAAAGAAGAAGTAGGAGCCGAAGTTCCTCACCCGAGGAAAACACTCGCAAACACCATAGGGACAGGTACGAGAGACCTGATACCCATTGGAATAAATCTGATGCTCGAAAGACCAAAGAGACTGGAGAAGGGGCCATGTCTGCACGAGAGGCAGCAAGGGAGGCCCTGAGTAATATAGCAGCCTCACCGTTTGCAAAAAGGTTGCGGGATGCACGACTACCGAGCAGAGTAAAGCATGGTACATTTATTCTGTACGAGACAGATGCGGATCCCGTCGCTCACATACAGCATTACCAACAGGCTATGTTCATGCATGATGGAGATGATGCCATCATGTGTAAAATGTTCCCGTCCAGTTTAGGCAAGGTTGCTTTGTCCTGGTTCCATAAGTTGGAACCATGTTCCATTCGTGATTGGACCCAACTGGCGGAGGAATTCACCGCTCGGTTTTTGACAAGTAGGAGGGCCCCCAAAAACTTCGAAAGCCTCTCCACGATGAAGCAGGGGGAAAGCGAGCCGATCAGAGACTACGCTAAAAAGTATTGGGAAACTTTCAATGAGATTGACAGTTGAAGTGAGGAATACGCAATTGCTACGTTCAAGACTGGCCTACCTGTTCAGGGGGAATTGCGACGATCACTGAACATGCATCCAGTGCAGACTTTAGCAAGGCTGATGGAGCGAATAGAGCAACACGCCAGAATGGAGGGTGACATACTCCGAGAGGAAGGGAAGGTCATAGCCGAACAGCCAAAAACCCCAGCGAAGAGGGTGGATAAGCAAGAGCCCAAGACCTATAGAGAGAGGAAAGAGTATGGGCAGGCTAAGAAAGAGCCATACAAAGAAAAGCAGGCACCTGATCCTAAGTCCTTCTTTTCAATCACCACCGGATCTCATCGCCGTCTGTGGGAAGCCCATCTACAGGATTCTTTATCGAATAAAGAATCAGCCTTACTTTAAATGGCCCCCGAGTCTTGGAGGAGATAAGGATGCAAAACGTGCTACAAACCAACACTGTAGCTACCACAAAGATTGGGGCCACATGACTGAGGATTGTGAAATGTACAAGAGACATTTGGATGATTTAGTCTCCCGTGGCTACCTTAAGGAATTCATTCAGGAAGATCCCAAAGATAAAGGGAAAGCAATGGAGTTGGATTACGAACAAAATCCTAAGGGGGTAATCCATATGATACATGGATTGGCTGCACCTTATACGAGGAATGAGGTAAGGCTACTCTAGAGGCAAGCCAAACATGACCAGCATGTTATGAGATTGGGAAACAAAAGAGGGCGAGAGAATGACATGTCCAACGAAAGCATAGTCTTTACAGATGAAGATCTGGGAGAAGTCCAGGTGCCCGACAACGATGCATTAGTCATAACCCTACGAATTGGGGAATACGACATTGAGAGAATCCTGGTGGACTCAGGGAGCTGTACAGAGGTGTTATACTACGATGCATTAAAAAAGTTGGGGCTGAAGCAGACAGATTTGGAACAATCTATTACACCTTTGGTTGGATTTGGTGCAGGCGCAGTGTAGCCCCTCGGGAAAGTAACGCTGCCTGTTCGGGCTAGGACAGTGGTCTTAAGGACTGACTTTTTGGTTGTGGATGTACCATCCTCCTATAACGCGATTATAGAAAGAACTTGGTTACATAAGATGAGAGCTATTTCTTCTACATATCACCAGATGGTGAAATTCCCAGGATCTAATGGGATCGAGAAGATCAGGGGTAATCAAAAGGCAGCACAACAATGCCTAATTTCCATCATCAAGAAAGTTCCAAAGGCCCATCAGGTTCATACGGTAGAAGTACCAGATCAACCGACTGTCGAGGATGTCGGGAGAGATCCAGCAGAAAAAATAGTGGAAGGCCTAAAGAAGATACAGATCAACGAGACTGATCCTGAGAGGTATTTTCTAATCGGGGAATCACTACAGGATGAGGAAGAATCCGAACTGGTGGGTTTCTTGAAAGAACATGTTTATGTATTTGCTTGGATACCGGAGGAAATGCCTGGAGTGGATGCAGATGTGATCTGCCACCACCTAAATGTTGACCCGCAGCATAAACCCGTTATTCAGAAGAAAAGAAGGGCAGCTGTACAGCATGTTGACGCTATTATTGAAGAAGTGGATCGTTTGTTAGAGGCCAAAGCAATACGAGAAGTCTACTACCCAGAGTGGCTGTCCAACACTGTGGTTGTGAAAAAGAAGAATGGGAAATGGCGTGTCTGTGTGGATTTCACAGACTTGAATAAAGCATGTCCTAAAGATAGCTTCCCTCTCCTAAGGATTGATCAATTGGTTGACGCCACTGCTGGGAATGAACGGATGAGTTTCCTCGACGCATATCGGGGGTATCATCAGATTGCCATGTTTGGGCCTGATCAAGAAAAGACTTCTTTTATTACACCACGAGGGTTGTACTGTTACAGTGTTATGCCTTTCGGGCTGAGGAACACAGGAGCGACTTATCAGAGGTTGGCAACGATCATGTTCAAGAAGCTTCTTGGCCAAACTATGGAGGTATACATAGACGATATGGTGGTTAAAAGCAAAACCCGGCAAGGGCATATTCTGGACTTGAAAGAAGCCTTTGAAATTTTAAGGAAATACAAGTTGAAACTCAACACCTCGAAATGTGCGTTTGGGGTTAGTTCTGGAAAATTCCTAGGCCACCTGGTGACTCTGAGAGGGATCGAGGCAAACCCTGATCAAATAACAGCCTTGCAAAAGCTACAAAGTCCCAAAACTACGAATGAAGTCCAGAGGCTAACTGGGATGGCTGCGGCCCTCAATAGATTCATTAGCCGTTCAAGTGATAAGTGTAGGCCCTTCTTCCAGCTGTTGAAGAAAAGAGAAGGATTTGAATGGGGAGCAGAATGTGAGCAGGCATTCCAAGACCTGGAAAATACCTGGCTGAGGCCCCACTCTTATCAACTCCGGACCCGGGTGAGTCTTTGATTTTGTATTTGGCAGTTTCTGAACATGCTGTAAGTGCAGTCCTATTAAGGAATATGGAATCTGAGCAAATTCCAATTTATTATGTGAGCAAAACCTTACTGGATGCGGAAACGAGGTATCTGCCCCTTGAGAAGCTGGTCCTTGCATTAAGGACAGCAACACGAAAGTTGCCCCATTATTTCCAGAGCCATAAGGTCGTGGTCTATGCTGAATTTCCGTTGAGATCACTGCTACGAAAAGCAGATTTCTCTGGACGGATCTCAACATGGTCTGTTGAGTTAAGTCAATATGATATTGACTTCCAGCCGCGCACTGCAATAAAGGGCCAAGTGTTGGCAGATTTTGTGGCAGAATTCTCACCAACAGTAGCACCTCAGCCCCCCGCAAGAAAGGAGCAGAAAGTTGAACTGTCAAAAAAGAAAGGCAAGGCACCTGCCGAACAGGATCCTTTAAAATGGAAACTATTTGTCGACGGTTCTGCCTGCAACACTGGTTCAGGTATTGGTATTGTTTTGTTCCCTCCCGGAGGGGTTATGTTGGAACAATCTGTTCGGCTTGGCTTTAGTGCATCAAATAATGTGGCAGAGTACGAGGCTCTCCTGGTCGGCTTGAACAGTGCAAAAACTCTGAAGGTTAAAAGGATCAGGGTTTATTGTGATTCACAACTTCTGGTAAACCAACTGTCCGGCGAGTATGAGGCTCGAAATGAGAAGATGGCAGCCTATGTGGAGGTGGCCAAAAGTTTACTTCATACCTTCGAAAGGGTGCGTATCGAACAGATAAGCTCTGGATAGAATTCCCATGCAGATTCTTTGGCTTGGCTAGCTGCAGCTGTTCCAACCGAGTTTAAACGAAAAGTAGCAGTTGACTACTTGGTTGAGCCGAGCATCGGCAGGAATATAGAGTTGGTCTTGGACGTGTACCAAGGACCAAGTTGGATGGATCCAATCATAAAGTTTTTACGAGATGAAATACTCCCCTCAGATAAGAAGGAATAACATAAAATCAAAACCAAATCTGCAAGGTTTTGGCTGTCCCCCGAGGGGAAGTTGTACAGAAAGTCCTTCACTGGGCCATATTTGCTTTGTGTGCACCCCGAGATGGTGCAAAAATTCCTCCATGAAATCCACGAAGGAACATGTGGGAGCCATGCTGGGGGCAGGTTTATTGCCCATCGAGCAATCACCCAAGGATACTAGTGGCCCCATATGCAAGAAGATGCAAAGGTTTATGTCAAGATTTGTGAAAAATGCCAGAAGTTCTCACCTATGATAAGGACACCGGCCGAAGATCTGGTACCCTTAACTAGCCCTTGGCCATTTGTCCAGTGGGGAATGGACATTGTGGGTCCACTCCACAAAGCAACAGGGAATCAAAAATTCCTGTTGGTAGCCACTGATTACTTCACAAAGTGGATCGAGGCAGAGCCCTTGGCCAAAATCACTGAGCCCATGATAGAAAGATTTGTGTGGAAGAGTATCATTACTCGTTTTGGGGTCCCCTATTCTTTGATTACAGATAATGGGGTACAGTTCCAAAAGAAATTCAAGACATTCTGTTCCCAGTATGGAATAAGGAACTATTACTCAACCCCTGCTTACCCTCAGAGCAATGGGCAAGCAGAAGCTTCCAACAAAACCATTCTCGATGGGATCAAGAAGAGGTTGGACAAGGCAAAAGGCAAGTGGCCTGATGAACTACCACTGGTGTTGTGGGCGCACCGAACAACGCCTAGGAGGTCTACGCGAGAGACCCCCTATTCATTAGCATATGGTACAAAGGCAGTCATACCCCTGGAAGTTGGCCTTCCAACCAACAGGACTGCATTGGTTGAGAGTGGGGGCAATGACAGGGCCCTAGAGATTGAGCTTGATTTGGCCGAAGAAAGGAGAGAAAGGGCCCTGGTCCATTTGGCCTCATACCAGGAACAGCTAATGAAGGGCTACAACAAACATGTCCACCCTCGAGAATTTGGTGTTGGGGACCTTGTGCTTCGAAAAGTACTTGGCAATACCAAAGTGGCTAATGAGGGAAAGCTATGAGCAAATTGGGAAGGCCCGTATTGAGTAACAGAAATTGTGGGCATTGGGGCTTATAGGTTGGTAGACCTGGACGGGAACCCGGTGCCAAGGCCTTGGAATGTCCACAATATGAGAAAGTTCTTTGTTTAAAAAGACTTTTGGTTTATCATTTGTTCTGTTTTAGGACTGTGTAATTGTGTGGAATTACGAAGAAAATTTCTTTGTTTTTACTTTTTATTAGTTGCAAGGAGTACGCATAACGACTCCTTGAGTTTGAGAAATATGAATAAAGTTATGTTTTCTGCGATATATTGTTTTTTCGGAAATTTTGTTTTGTGGTTGTTTTTTATCTTATAAATACGAACAATGGCCTAGCTGCCCCTTCTTCGTATTAGCGAGTAGGTAATGGGGACGAAAGCCTTATAAACGTACGAATATACGTATTAACTGTCTAAACACGAAAAAAGGACACTCGGACCATACAAGTACGAGAGAAGCTTGTATGCACGAATTACTAAGTACGAAAAACTTAGAATAAGGTACGAAATGCCTTGCAGCGAACATAAATATTGTATGCATGGATTGCTAAGTACGACAAACACTTAACAATCTGTTTAAGTATGAAAAACTTGAACATGCATGAATAAGGTGATTCCAAAGTATGAAATACTTGGACAAAAAGCCTACAAATTTACCTAAGTAAGAAATACTTAGGATTCAGTTTATTCATAAAGGATTACGAATAGTTTGCTTAAGGCCTCTGTTTAAGTATGAGAGACTCAAAGGCATATTAGCAAAGACGATTTTTTGCTGGTAAAAATGATTCTAAACCTACGATAAGGTTGGATAAGTGTATAACATAAAACACTTGAAGAAGTACGAGAAGCCGAACAAATATAAAGGCCGTGCAAAGCAGACTACTAAGTATAAACTCTCCAAGTATGAGAAACTTAGAGACAATAGCATGAAATTTGTGCTAAGTATCGAACAAAACTTAAACAGTAGTGTGCCACGAAGGGCCAAATACCTGTTTTAAAAGTAAGTATAGGCTGATGCCACGCAGGGCTAAGAGATAGTGGTCGCACAGGACCTCCCAAAAACTATTGCCAATATGTTCTTGAAACTAAAAAAGACTTACCAAAAATCAGTCCAAAGTCTGAACTTCTGGGGGGTGTCCCTTGGGACTTCTGTGGTTGTATCTCCTCCGGAAGTCTGTCCATCCAGGTTGATTGGTTCATTTGTTGTTCCCTCCACCTGTGGCTGTTCGGGATCTGCTCCGTTGAGTTCAGATGGAACGCCTTAGGGCTCCATCTACATATGCAAAGTCATCGATCTGCTCCTCGATATCATCAAGAGGGGGCTCCTCGGAGTCATGGGATTGCTGGAGACGTTTGCTGGGCAAATCGTTATCTACCCAGAGGCTGGAATCTTCAGGAACTCCAACCTTCGTCAGGCACGACTCCCAGCATACACCCCAGATCTGATCCTGGATACCAGGCATCTGCTCCACATAGCTAGCTGTTGCATCATCAAAGCCTTTCTTGTATCCATCTTCATGGGCTGTCTTCTTGGTGTTATCAATCTCGGATAACGCCTGGCAGAGGTTTTCTTCAGCAACATCAAGCTTCACCTTCATCCCGTCAGCTTCCAGCTTGGCTTTATCTCTCTCTCTCTCCAGCCTTGAGACTGATCGAATCAGACTGGTGTTTTCATTCATCAGCCTGATCCTTTCAGCCTCTGCCTCTTGAAACCTTTGGCCCAGTATGACCATTTTTTGGATAAACTGAAAGAATGACAAACCCAATTTGCAGTCAGGTATTCTTAAAGCTACCACGACAAATGTAGGATGTAAAGCAGAGGTAACAATTAGGAATTACCTTAATTCCACTGACGAGTCCAGTGGATACAAGCCGTTCGGAGGAATTTGAGGATTCCTTCTGCATGTCCACTGGTAGCAGCAACCCTTGAGCAAGGGCCAGTGCAGTCTCCGAGGAACTTGCGCTGTCCCCGACATTTACTGGACGGTCACCCCTTGTGAGTTGAGGGGCCCAGGTATCATGGATTACTTGGGTGACTGGGGTGAGAGTCTCTAGACTCGAAGCAGCAGCAGCTTGTAGGTCTGAGGCTCTGGCTTCTTGATGCCTAGGGCGTTTGTCCCGATGGGCATCAACAGCCTCGAAGGAACTATCTTGTTCCCGAGGAGAAGAGGAGGATTGTGTAGTGGGACCCCTAGTGCGACGGGGTGGCGGGGGAGCCTGGCCAGTAGATGCCACCCTGCCCGGGGCACCACGTCCCCGTGGAGAAATAGTGAGAAGAGTACTGAGATTCAATGGTTGGTGAGACATGGTACCTAAGCCTGGAGGGGATGGAGAATATCCAGAAGAGGATGATTGACTTGTGTGTTGTTGAGGGGTTGACTGTTTGGGTTGTTGTTGGGTGGCCTCTTGTCGACGAGAAGACCTTCTAAGTATCAGGCGAGGCAGAGGGATCCCCTCTGAAATTGGAATTTCCCCTGGCTGTCTGGCAATCGTTACATCGGCATTGGATCTCGAAGTCCTCGGCTGTGGAACAGAAGAGGTGGAAGCACCACTAGTACTTGGGTTCGCGAGCCTTCTGTCGATAAAACCCTTGTAAGATGGATCGTAGCCTAGCAAGACATTTGCATCGTGTCCCCGTCCAGCAGTTCGTGTGCCTGGCTCCCCTTTGTATTTGAGGACCTTGCTGGTGTCCGCTGTTCGGACGTAGCTGGGTTCCCTACTTGGGCGTTTGTTGGCGTTTGTTGCTGAAATAACAAACAATGGGGAACATTCAGTGATACAGTTTAGGTACAAAGGAACAAATAAACTGAAATACAAAACAGAAGGACATAAATTAGAAGCGTACGTGGGAAGCCCCATTCGTGGGGAACGTGGACACCCACCACTTGGCCATCTTCCCCCGTGGGCTCGAAGGCTCCGGTTACGTAAAGAAAATCCATCTCGTGATCCCGAGCAGAGTTTGGCAGGTTAAGCACGAAGCGCTTCTCTGCCTTTCTCACTTTTAAGTAGTAAGTATTGTATTCTCGGTTTAATACAATACTGTACCACCACTGGATGTCCCAGATTCCTAACTGGGTCCCCAAAATTCTGTTTAAAGCTACAACTCCCATTACCAATCTGAAAAAATTGGTGGATACTTGCATGGGGTTGAGTCGATACCAGTTGAGAACACGACGAAGTAGTGGGTCAAGGGGGAAACGAACTCCGCCCTCGACAATGGCCACGATTGGGATACATGTTCTATCCCACGTACATGCATTTCTGACCGCACCCAGAGGGGCAAGTTCTAAACCTACGGTCTCAAGGACGTTGTAATCAGCTCTAAAGGCTGCCATTGCAGCCAGGGTTTCACAAAGCTTCCTAAACTTTCCTGGTTTGGGCTCATTATCATCATCCGCCATGGATGCTATAAAGAGTTCTAACGACAATAGAGCGAAATCTGAAAATGGGAATGAACAGAGCCCTAACTGGAAAACGAATCTGAGAACGAAGTCTCAAGATGAAATGAAAGAAAAATGAGAATAAGAGTCTTACAGGGATGTAGTGAGGATTTCCTAGGATGAAATCGAGTTTGCAGACGGCGGCGATGGCGGACTGAAGAGGAAAGAGTTCGCCTGGTTTAGGAGAGAGAAGACCAGAGTTTCGAGTTTTTTTTGGGTAAAAACCCAAAAAGATACCTTTTTTGGGTTTAAAAGTGAGAAACGGAGACGAAACGTCTCCTCTAAGCGACGTTACATGAAAAGTAAAAGCCACAGGAGGTGGATGGCTGATGTTCAAACGGCGTTTGGCTAGGACGTCAGTTCGAATTTAATGCGAGGCGTACGAAGTATGCCACGTGAGGCCATTACTTCGAGAAAGTAATGACTAAACCGCCAAAAGACATCAATAGGAACCCAATGACTATATCTGCACGGGATCTGGTTTGTTCGGCCTTAAGTTCATTCTTTAAGCTTTACTCATCACTCTCGAGCAAAACTAATAAGCAAAGCTGGGGAGCAATTGTAGGGAGGTATTCCCGAACAGATACGATTAATGGCCGAACACGTGGTGTGCCGGATCCATGCAATGAGAAAAGTGATATGGGACTCAATACAAGATGAACGGCGGCGATGAGATCTGGTGGTACGAGAAGACACCGGATCAGACAGTCTGTTCGGCTAGGATGGACCAATGACATGAGAAGTCATTTAGTTGGTACAGTCAGTTCGGCTTAGATGGGCCAATGACATGAGAAGTCATTTACTTGTGCAGTTTGTTCGGTAGGAGCATGTGCCGAACAGATGGAGTCATCTGATGAAACATTGTCTTAAGAGATAAGGCAATAGGGGTGTTCTGGGAGAAGAACCCAATATACGGTAAAGATAAGTTAGGGGACAGTCCTATTATGGAACAAGTTTCATAGTAAGAAGAGACCCTATGAGTAGGGGATCTCGGTTGATTGGGCAAGAGATCCCCAAGAAAGCCAGGATTCCTGTACGAGGCAGGAGACCTGGGGCAATAAGGATGCTTGAGGAGCAAGCAGATGGATATATATAAATACAAGGTAAACCTAGAGGCAAAAGGTACGCAATAAGTTGCATTCGTTCCATACTTTCCTACTGAATTTAGGGTTTTGATACAGTACGAGATACTAACTTAGGCATCGGAGGGCCTTTGCCACGAGAGGCAAAGGTGCGCTCACCCCCTGTCTGTTTTACAAGTTAGGGTTCAGGCGAGGGCATTAGGGTTCCGATCAGACATCACGTGAGCAGACGAGACTCAGTGTTGTTCCAGGTACCATTTGTTTTTCTCCACCTACACCAGGAGCTTGTCACAAACCTCCTGCATAGACTCCATCATCATATTCATGTCATTTTTCATGGATGCAACCGAGGCTTTGAGTTGCGTATCCATGCGGGCGAGGGATTGCCTAAACTGGGCGTCCATGGTGGCCATGTTCTGTCTAAGTTCTTCTACCCCATTTCCTTGATCAGCCATTAGCAAAGGACTTTCAGGTGACAGTTCTGCTAGAGACTCCTGTATTGCTAATCTTGGCGAAACTGCTAATGACGACTGCCCTTCCTGTTCTATGTGGACCTCAAACAGTTGGGTTCCTTCCAGGGTGTCTATGCGAACCAATCTTTGGGATGGACGAAACCAATTGGGTATAGCCTCTTCTTTTCGCAGGTGACCAATGTTTCCGAACTGGCAACAAGGCAAAAGGGAATAACTCAGAACCCATCCCGAGTGATCGTCCTACCTTCTGCGCACCTTCTAAGTCCTAAGACCTACCGTGACTAGGAACTCACTTGAGGCATTTGTACAGAAGATTTCTGATGGCCCGGGTAGGTACTGTCAGGCAGGTTAAATTCCGATCGCTTCGGAACCAGAGCCAATCTCCTTACCTTGACCATCCGAGGCAGAGCAATGTGACCATTAGAATCCAGATACGCATACCTTCAAGGTTAGTCCCAAGTCAAGGGAGCCGTTCGGACACGGCAAACACCAGAGGTATCGCAATCTCCATGGATTTACGGTCTCCTAGACCGACCGAAAAATCCAAAAGAATTCTAAGGGAGCCTAATCCTCTAGCCTGCAAGATGCAATGATGTGTGAATGATATGCATGTACGGAAAAGAAATACACATAAATAAGATATATCACGTAAGTCCTAGCCATGGGTTCCTGTCCTAGTTGGGAAGATTCTATGGTTATGTACGAGTGCATAGGCCGGTTTTGTCTCAGAAGGGTTCCCGGACTAGAGCCAAGATGTACTACCCCATGTCAAGTGTATTGCAAGACAATGGTCGAACAGCACGATGGCCCATCATAGTCGAGGGTTGTTAGGCATCCCGGGAGAGCTTGTCACCGGTAAACAGGGCAAGATTGCCGAGACAAGCTAGCGAGGCTTGTGCGGTGCATAGTGTAAAAGAAAGTTTAAGTTTTCCGAATTGCATTAAGCCCCCCAAATAAAATACCTTTCAAGTTTGGCTCTCTTGATTATTCAACACTCTTTTATTCTTTTTTTTTTTTGTAAAAAAAAAGTATTGAATATAATCTCCCCAGCAGAGTCGCCACTGTGGGCTCCCGCGCCCGGCGCGTTCGTAGAGTCGCCACCCGGATTTTTGAGATGGATGATCCGAGGAACCGAAAGTTTGTTTTGAAAAGAAAGGCTTTTGATCTAGCGAAACCATTGAGATTTTGGATTCGGGAGCCACGTTACGAGCGGGGAAGGTTTTGTTGAAAAAAAGCACCCCGCTCGCCTGGTGAAAACCGATCTCTACTAAATATTTTAAAAGGGGGAATTAATACCATTCAGAAAACCTTAAAAACACATAAGGGGAAAGGGGAACAAGATAAAGCATATCACATTGCCGTGCTAGTGGTGCTTACTGTACAGAAATGATAAAGGATGTTGTGATGATAATATAAATAAGAAAAACGTATAAACGAGCTGTCTGAGTCACTATCCTCTGTCACACGGCACACCACTTTATGACGCGCGGCCTTCTGATATGCCATGCGTGGTTCTGACCCTGTCATCAAACTTTTGTCGTTTTACAGAGCCTCGCACGGTATACCCAGTATAACGCACGGTGTTATTTTTAAAACTCCAGAACGCTCACAGCCATCAGATCATCTCAGAACTAGCTGTACCATTCTTCCAAGCCACGAGTAGGAAACCATTTTTGATACATTTATTCATTTGAAAAGATTTATAGAGCTTAAAACATGGCTTGTAGATATGGTCTCATTACGAGACTACTTTTGGTGTACATAAACAGATCCAGCAACAGACGATCATGATCCAGACAGTTTGAACAAGAAAACACTAGTTATTTGAAATGCCGCACGTGCGAGTCCACTATGCCGTGCGACGCTTCAAAGCGCCGCGCGGCGTAGTGTACCCAGCACAGAAAACTGGTTTTGTTTTGTAAAAATAATTTTTAGGTCAGATCTTAACCAAAAAGGGTTAAGCCTGATAATAGAAGAGTCCCCTCAGGGCCAGGACATAGCCTAGCCCAAGGAAACTTGGTTTTTACCTTTGATCTTGAGCTTGAATGAAGATTGATGATGGAAGGGGCTTGTTGGATGATGATGAGTGAGTGTTGGCGAGGTAGATGGAGAAAAGAGGAGGTTAGATGTGTAAAATAGATGGGTGGTTGGGTAGTTGAAACATTTACGGTTGGTGAAGAAAAGGGGAAGGGTTAACTCCCATGGTGAGGAGAAAAATGGAGTAAAATGCCTAGAGAATGTCTTTTGGGAGCTACATTCTCAAGACTTGGAAATGGGGAATGGGTGTGAAAGCAAGAAGAGAGAGAAAGGGTATAATAGTGATCAATGGCCCTTTTCCTTTGAGTGGAGGGGTGTATTTATAGGCAAGAGCCATAGATTTTGAATTTCAAATGTTGGAGGTATTTTCTGGGCGGGTCAGAAGTGTGCTTTCGGCTGAGCCGTTTTGCAGCTGTGGCTCAAATAGGCGTGGCCGACAGACAGCTTTCTGAGCCAGTCAGAACTTTACCCAAAATGCCATGCGGCTAACCTCATGATCACGTGCGGCGTAATGACTTTTGATACGCCGTGCGGTGTAGAGGTGTCACGTGCGGCATTACAGGTTCAATCCAGGGCTTTTGGGCTTTCTCTGGGCTTTTAGGCTTTTGATTTGTTTGGGGCTGAGGGTTCATTTGGGCTGAGGATCTGTTTGGGGCTGAAGGAATCCTTCATTCAAGCTCGCAAAGGTTCCGTTTCCTTCATTTCATCATCGGGGTGGACAAAGACCCTTCGAGGTCCGGATTGGGGTGTCTACACCACTACTTAGGTATTACATCAATTTTCTTTGTTCAATCTGTATCAACTCATGTTTTTTCAATTATTAACTTCATGCCATTATTCTTTGCTAGTGTCTATTCCCAAAGAAGTTCCTGCTCCTAAGGAAACTTCACCATCAAAGAAGAGAGATAAAGGGAAAGGCATTATGACTGCTGATGATCTATCCAAGCAAAAGAAAAGAACTCGAAGTTCTCAAGCTTTGGATGATGTTCAAGGTTCCCCACTTCTTGCAGATGCCATAAAGAACTATAATCCTCAAGATCGACAGGCAGAAATAGCTGATGACATGGAAACCTTAGGGCTATATCAGAGAGTATGATTCTTAACTCTTCATATGACCATTTATTTATTGTGTTTGGTCATTTATTATTTCAACTGATTTTACTCCTCTTCTTAAATTCAGAGAACTAGGAGAAAGCTTCAACTACCAACATCTTCTGAAGAAAACAATGGTCATGATAAGGGTTCAACCACTGACCTTTCAAGTGTTCTGAAGCCTTCATCTCCAAAGGATACACTTGTTGTTCATGCCCCATCGCTTCTGAAACCTCAAGTTCAGACGAGCCAAGAAGGTGTAAACTCTGAGCAAGTTGATGAACCAATACATTCAGATGCTGCACAGCCTTCTGCTACACCTTTAGAAGGTGATGAGGCCCTTATTGATCTCAACCTTGATCTGGATCCTGATAACCACGCATCACCCATTCACTCCAAAGATCAAGATGATGTTGATATTGATCAGAGTACTATTGGGTGCAACTCTCCCCAATCTCAGGAGATTATTGAGGAACCCACTCCTGCCATAACTGTTCAACCTATTTCCCTCCAATCAACAGAGATCACTGGAGCTCAAGAGCAACCACAGATGCCTGAACCCACTCCACTGAATCAAGGGACAATTTCTGAAACCCCCAGGGCTTCTCCTTCCTCTGTTAATAAGGAGGGGCATCAAAATCCCGTTTCAGACCTTGACCAGATGATCAACAAAGTTAAGACTTACTCTGAGTCTTACTCCAAATCAATGTCTGAATTCTCTAAATCTCTGACTCCTCCCACCTTTTACCACCTAAGTGAAGAGACTAAAGATGAGGTGAAGTCCTTTTTTAGAATGCTTGAGCTTCCTTTGGCAGAGGTTGCTGCTGAACATATTCCAGCTTTCACTAGTTGTGTTACTCATTTGATCGACAAGAAAGTACTTCCAGACCTAGAACACATCGAAATGAAAGAGAAACTGAAAGCCATGGACCAATTTGCCAATACTTCTGGCAAACTTGATACAATGAGCACTTCCATATCTCAGTTGAAAGACAATTTACATCAGTTAGATGTGGAAGAAGCTGGACTGATTGCTCGTCTGAACCAAATCAAGCAAGAGAGAGTTTCTCTGATAGCATAGAAAGAGCTTATCAGTCATGAATTGGCCACTATCACTCCTGATGAGCAAGGGATTAGAGCCATGATTTCTGTGACAAGGGATGACTATTTGAAGAATCAGTCGAGATATAAGACTATTGATCATCAATGGAACTATTTTGTCAAGTTCTTCATGGATTTTAGGTCTAAGATTCAATAGACTCTTGTAAATGATCATACCATGGCCTATTTTTTGTCAGGCCTTGTTAATGTTTAACTTTTCTCTCAATGCATTTTAACCTATTTTAGGTTTTTGTGATTTATGTCTATCACCTTATATTTTGGGTCTCCTAACTGTTAGCTTCTTCTTTTGTTGATACAAGCCTGAACTGATGAGGCCAAACTTTTCCTATTAATAAACATCACTTGGACTTCTTAATCTGTTTTGGCAGTTCTAATCAATAATTATCCCAAATCGACGGGAAATTATTAATTAAAAGTTCATTGAAACTTACCAAATAATATTAACAAATGATAACCTTAACAGGTTATTTTGAACATGAATAAACTGACACGACTCTTCCCCTTCTCCATTCTAGTGGAGATTGTAGGGAGTAAATCCTGAACAGGCACAAAATAGGGCCGAACACGTGGTACGTGGGACCACGACATAGTTATGTTAAGGACAGTCGCCGTGCAGGACGACGGTCGGCGACAGGGAGCAATGATATGAGAAATCATTGGTCAAGATCCAATAACACGAGAGGATGTTGGACCAAGGGATTGGCAAAGGACCAGTAGCATGTGAAGTCACTGGTCCAAATAGTTGTTCGGCAACGAAAGGGCCGAACAGGAGGGGACTCATGAGAAAACAACCCTAGGAGCAAGGAACGCTCCAGAAGGTTCCAGAACAGGGACATTCCGTGAAGGAATAAGATCCCAGCAAAGTAGGATCTTGGAAAGATACCCAACGGGAATGGGAAGTTCGGCCAGCTGTGGAAAGGAGTCCTAAACAGACTAAGGTAATGAACTGATAAGGGAACAAGAATCCAAGATATTCTGGGTTTCCTATACGAGATAGGAAACCTAGGGAAACGTGGATACTTGGGCAGCAAGCATCCATAAACCTATAAGTACAAGGTAAACCTAGAGGAAAAAGGTACACAATACATTACAGTCTTACATACTCTCTTATGCTTAATTAGGGTTTTCTATTAGTACATGATACTAACTTAGGCATCGGAGGGCCTTTGCCACGAGAGGCAAAGGTGCACTCACCCCTTGTTTGTTTTGCAAATAAGGATCCCGGCGACGTATTAGGGTTCCGGCGAGGATCTTGAAGTAGCCGTTACGTTCTTGTGCTGCTCAAACCACTCTCGGTTTTTCTGCACTTACAATTGGCGCCGTCTGTGGGAAACGAAAGAGATCCCTCTGAAAAGCGACCATGATGGAAGAAGACCCAAAGACACCACACGACCCAAAACACCAGTTGGGAGGAGGAGGCGACCAGTCCCCACCGGATCCACCGAGAAAACCCGATGGTGGGCCCAAGAAGCTCACAAGCAAGGGTAATCCCCTGACCGTCCATGACGATTCCAAGAACAAGGAGGGAGGGACGGCCACAGGATCCACGAGAAGGAGTAAGTCCCATCGTGAGGGAGAATCAGTGGCGCATTCAAGGAGTGCACACAACCGTGACGATGTCTTGGACAAAAAGAGACAAGAGATCGAAGAGTACGCTTGTCTGATTAAAAAACGAGAGTATAAGATCCAGGAATTGCAACGGATACGAGAACATCCGGAGGATTCTGGACTGTCACGAAGAAATTCCAGAGGAGACAGGCTGGCAATAGTGGAACACAAGAAGGCTCCTTCACGAGGAAGGAGGAGCAGGTCCAGAAGCCCGGCCCCGAGAAAGAAAAGTGCTTCTTCACAAAAAAGAAGGAGCAGAAGCCTTACCCCCGAAGAGGGGGAGATTAGAAGACATCACAGGGATAGGTACGAGAGGCCTGATTCCGATTGGGAAAAGAATACTCCCAAGAAGGCAAAGGAACAAGAGGAGGGAACCATGTCTGCACGAGAAGCAGCACGGAAAGATCTCAGCAATATAGCTTCATCCCCTTTTGCAAGGAGATTGCAAGAGGCAAAGCTTCCGAGCAGGGTGAAGCACGGGGCATTCGTTCTTTACGAAACAAATACTGATCCCGTGGCCCACATACAGCATTACCGGCAGGCAATGTTCATGCACGACGGAGATGATGCGATCGTGTGCAAGATGTTCCCATCAAGTTTGGGAAAGGTAGCTTTGTCTTGGTTCCATAAACTAGGGCCGAACACCATACGAGGATGGAGACAGCTAGCCGAAGAATTCACTGCTCGGTTTCTGACAAGCAGGAAAGCACCAAAAACCTTTGAGAGCCTTTCTGTCATGAAACAAGGTGAGAACGAGCCGATCAGGGACTACGCTAAGAAATACTGGGAGACTTTCAACGAGATTGAAGGTTGCAGTGAGGAGTATGCGATAGCCACCTTCAAGACAGGGTTTCCTGTTCGGGGAGAACTCCGTAAGTCCCTGAACATGACCCCAGTAAGTACATTGGCAAGACTGATGGAACGAATCGAGCAGCATGCCAGAAATGAGGATGACATATTGCGAGAGGACAACAGAATGGTCGCCGAACAGGCGAAGGGTTTGCCGAAGAGGACAGACAAACCGGAGCCCAAAACCTACAAAGAGAGGAAGGAATACGGGCAGGTCAGGAAGAGCCGTTCAAAGAGAAACATGCTCCAGACCCTAAGTCTTTCTTTTCGGTGACGACGGTTTGGAAGGAACCAATCTATCGGATTCTTTATAAAATAAAGAATCGTCCATATTTTAAGTGGCCCCCAAGGCTGGAGGGAGATAAAGACGCAAAAAGGGCTACGAGTCAGCATTGCAGTTATCACAAAGACTGGGGGCACATGACGGAAGATTGTGAGATATTCAAGCAACACCTCGATGATCTGGTTTCACGTGGTTACCTGAAAGAGTTTATTCAGGAAGAGCACAAAGGTGCAAAGAAAGCATTGGAGTTGGATTATGAGCAAAATCCGAGGGGCGTAATCCATATGATACATGGGTTGGCCGCGCCTTATACGAGAAATGAGGTGAGGTTGCTCCAGAGACAAGTAAAACACGACCAGCATGTGATGCAGTTGGGAAAGAAACGAGGACGTGAGGGAGAAGAATGCAATGGAGGCATAGTCTTCACGGATGAGGACCTGGGTGGAATCCAGGTGCCACATAATGATGCGTTGGTCATAACCCTACGAATTGGGGAGTATGAAATAGAAAGAATCTTGGTGGACTCAGGAAGCTGCACAGAGATACTGTACTATGACGTGTTCAAGAAGTTGGGGCTGACACAAGCGGATTTGGTGCAGTCAACAACCCCGTTGGTCGGATTCAGTGCAGGAGCAGTTTGGCCCTTGGGCAAAATAACTCATCCTGTTCGGGCAGGGACAGTCGTGCTGAGGACCGATTTCCTAGTGGTAGATGTACCATCTTCTTATAACGCGATTATTGAAAGAACATGGCTGCACAAGATGAAGGTGGTTTCTTCCACTTACCACCAGATGGTGAAATTCCCAGGATCGAATGGTATAGAGAGGATAAGAGGGAATCAGAAGGTTGCCCAGCAGTGCTTGATTTCCATAATCAAGAAGGCACCCAAAGCAAAGTTAGTCCAACCAGTCGAGGTCCCGGATCAGCCGACCATTGAGGATGTCGGAGGGGACCCCGCCGAGAAGGTGGTGGAAGGCTTGAAAAAGATCCAGATCAACGAGAATGATCCAGAAATGTATTTCCTGATTGGGGAGAACCTGAATGAGACCGAGGAGAAAGAATTGGTGGGGTTCCTCAAGGAGCACGTTGATGTGTTTGCTTGGGTGCCCGAGGAGATGCCTGGAGTGGATGCAAACGTGATTTGTCACCACTTGAATGTGGATCCACAACATAAGCCTGTGATGCAAAAAAAGAGACGGTCTGCCGTACAGCACGTGGACACTGTCATCGAGGAAGTGGACCGGTTGCTCGAAGCAAAAGCTATACAGGAGGTATACTACCCAGAATGGTTGTCCAATACTGTGGTGGTAAAAAAGAAAAATGGGAAATGGCGAGTCTGTGTCGATTTCACCGACTTGAACAAAGCGTGTCCCAAGGATAGCTTCCCCCTTCCCAGGATAGACCAACTTGTTGATGCAACAGCTGGGTATGGGCAGATGAGTTTCCTTGATGCTTATCGAGGGTATCACTAGATAGCCATGTATGGTCCCGATCAAGAGAAGACTTCCTTTATCATACCAAGGGGGCTGTACTGTTATAGCGTCATGCTCTTTGGTTTGAGGAATGCAGGTGCAACATACCAGAGGTTAGCAACGATTATGCTAAAGAAGTTGCTCGGCAAGACCATGGAGGTTTACATAGACGACATGGTAGTCAAAAGCAAGGAAAAAGAGAACCACATTGTTGATTTGAAGGAAGCCTTTGAGATACTGAGGGAATATAAGCTGAAGCTCAACGCCTCGAAGTGTGCGTTCGGGGTAAACTCAGGAAAATTCCTAGGGCATTTGGTGACCATACGAGGGATAGAGGCAAACCCCGATCAAATTACTACGTTGCAAAAGCTCCAAAGTCCGAGGACCACGAAGGAGGTCCAGAGGTTAACAGGGATGGCAACGGCTCTAAATAGATTCATCAGCAGGTCAAGTGACAAATGTAGACCTTTCTTCCAATTACTGAAAAAGAGGGAAGGATACGAATGGGGAGCAGAGTGTGAGCAAGCGTTCCAAGACCTGAAGAAGTACTTGGCAGCAGCTCCCCTATTATCCACACCCGAACAAGGTGAGTCTTTAACTTTGTACTTAGCAGTTTCTGAACATGCTGTGAGTGCAGTGTTATTAAGGGATAAGGGATCCGAGCAAGTCCCCGTCTATTATGTGAGCAAGACATTGCTGGACGCAGAAACGAGATATCTGCTCCTCGAAAAGTTGGTCCTAGCATTAAGGACGGCGGCGAGAAAATTGCCCCATTATTTCCAGAGTCACAGGGTTATGGTCTATACTGAATTCCTGTTAAAGTCTTTGCTACGAAAGGCGGACTTCTCGGGACGTATCTCAACTTGGTCAGTCGAGTTAAGCCAGTACGACATAGACTACCAGCCGCACACCGCAATAAAGGGGCAAGTTCTGGCAGACTTTGTAGCTGAGTTTTCGCCCACGGTGGCTCCCCAGCCTCCTATGAGACAGGAGCAGGGAAAGGAACAGGGGAAGGAGCAAACAACGAGAAAGAAGAAAGCTCCGGCCGAAAAAGATCCCATGGAATGGAAATTATTTGTTGATGGCTCTGCGTGTAATACAGGATCAGGAATTGGGGTAGTACTCTTCCCTCCTGAAGGAGCAATGATGGAGTTGTCCCTTCGATTGGGATTCAGTGCTTCAAATAACGTGGCAGAGTATGAGGCACTCTTGGCAGGGCTAAGGAGTGCAAAGACCCTGAAGGTAAAAAGAATACGAGTACATTGTGATTCACAACTCGTGGTGAATCAGTTGTCCGGGGAATACGAGGCTCGGAACGAGAAGATGGCTGCCTACGTGATGGCCGCCAGAGATCTGCTAGACACTTTTGAGAAGGTGTATATTGAGCAAATAAGTTCTGGGCAGAACACCCATGTTGACTCTCTTGCCTGGTTGGCTGCAGCTGTACCAACAGAATTCAAAAGACGTGTGGCAGTAGATTATCTTGCTGAGCCGAGCATTGGGAGAAGTGTGGAGTTAGTCTTGGACGTGAACCAAGGACCAAGTTGGATGGACCCAATAGTGGAGTTCCTACGAGATGGGACACTCCCCACAGACAAAAAGGAGGCTCACAAGATAAAAACAAAATCTGCACGATTTTGGCTGTCACCAGAAGGGAAGTTGTACAGAAAATCTTTCACTGGTCCATACTTACTTTGTGTGCACCCAGAGATAGTGCAGAAGTTCCTCCACGAGGGAACGTGTGGAAGTCATGCTGGGGGTAGATCCATTGCCCACCGAGCAATAACCCAAGGGTACTGGTGGCCTCACATGCAGGAAGATGCAAAGGTGTATGTGAAAATTTGTGAGAAGTGCCAGAAATTCTCACCAATGATCCGAACACCAGCCGAGGATCTGGTGCCTTTGACAAGTCCTTGGCCCTTCGCACAATGGGGGATTGACATCGTGGGTCCACTTCACAAGGCAACAGGAAATAGGAAATTTCTGTTGGTAGCAACAGACTATTTCACCAAATGGATTGAGGCAGAACCATTGGCTAAGATCACTGAGCCTATGATAGAAAGGTTCGTGTGGAAGAGCATAATTACTCGATTTGGGGTCCCCTACTCACTGATTACGGATAACGGGTCCCAATTTCAAAAAAAGTTCAAGGCTTTTTGTGCCCAGTATGAGATAAGGAATTATTATTCAACCCCAGCCTACCCACAAAGTAATGGACAGGCAGAGGCATCCAACAAGACCATACTTGACAGGATCAAGAAGAGGTTGGACAAGGCAAAGGGGAAGTGGCCCGACGAACTGCCACTCGTTTTATGGGCGCACCGAACAACTCCTATGAGGTCTACGGGAGAGACCCCATACTCATTGGCATATGGGACGGAGGCTGTGATCCCATTGGAGGTTGGACTGCCGACCAACAGGACCACCTTAGTTGAAAGTGGAGGTAATGACAGAGCCCTGGAAATTGAACTGGATCTTGCCGAGGAACGAAGAGAAAGGGCTCTGGTGCATTTGGCCTCATATCAGGAGCAGCTGATGAAGAGCTACAATAAAAATGTCCACCCCCGAGAATTTGGTATTGGAGACCTTGTGCTTCGTAAGGTGCTCGGCAATACCAAGGTGACCAACGAGGGCAAGTTGGGGGCAAACTGGGAAGGCCCATATCGAGTCACAGAGATTGTGGGCATTGGGGCTTATCGTTTGGCGGACCTGGATGGGAACCCGGTGCCGAGGCCATGGAATGTCCACAACTTGAGGAAGTTTTTTGCTTGAAAAAACTTCAATTTATTTTTTATTTATTTGATTTTTGTGATAGGATGCACATCGTGATTGTGTGGGAATTACGAATAAAATTCCTTTATTTTTTATTGAGTCGTTAGTTGCAAGGGGTACGCGTAACGCCCCCTTGAGTTTTTGAATTATGAATAAAATTCTGGTTTTGATATAAGACGTTGTTTTTTTTTATTTCTGTGATAATTAGAATACGAAGTTAGGCCTGGTCCTCGCTCCTCACTTCGTATTGGGGAGCAGAGAGATAGGTTTATGCCAAATACGGGTATATTTGAGCAGATTCAAAACGTTGCAAGTACGAATATACTCGGTTACAAATACAGGTATGAACAAACCTGGTGTGCATACGTGAATGTACACACTTTCCCCAAATATGAAAACATTTGGGTAGACTAAGTATGAATACACTTAGACTTACAAACGAGCGTTTGGCGTGCATATGAAAATATGCATAGCTTCCCCAAAAACGAAACATTTGGGAATCTAAGCACGAGTAAACTTAGATGGTTTCTAGTCCAAACCAATGAAAAATGGGGAGCAAACGAATGTATGCAAACTTATCTAAGTATGAACACACTTAGAATTATTTCCAAGTACGAGGAAAACTTGGGCAGCATACGAATACATACGATATTGTCTAAAGTACGAATACACTTAGGACTTTTTCCAAATACGAGGATAACTCGGAGAACATACGAAAACATGCTGTTCAGTGGTATGAATAAACTTGGGTAGCATAGGGATGCACCCCAGCAAGATAAAAAAAAAAGAAGAAGAGAGAAAACACTCAGAACACCTAAGTACGAGATACTTGGGCAATCGAAATTAAACGGTTGGCCACGAAAAAGGCCACTAGCAATGTTAAGAAGCCACGAAGGGCCAAATACTTAAGTTAAAAGTATTGAAAATGTATCTGTGCCACGCAGGGCAAACTTACGGCCACCATAAGAATCCAAAAAACATGATTGGGAAAAGTTCCAAGAGAAGGGAAGTCATACCTGCTGGTTAACGATAGGGTTCTCGATGGTAGGGTTCTCGACGGTGGGGGAAGGAATCTGTGCAGGGGTAGCCTCCGTGTTTGTGCTCTCGTCAGCTGGACCTCCACTGGCTTCCTTTTGGCCAGGGTGGGTCTCTTCCACATTTATAACAGCTTCTGCATCTTGATGCTCGGAGGCGTCAGTATTGAGCCCCTCATCCAGATTATCCCCTTCCTCAGCACACTCCTCCTCGTCTTAGGCCACCATAGTGCTCGGAAGATCAATTTCCGTCCACAGGGGAGAAGACTCAGCTGTACCAGACTTCCTGAGGCCAGCAGTCCACCCAGCAGCAAATATCTGATCCTGGATCCCAGGCATCTGGCCTTTGTAGCTCTCAGTAGCTACATTGATTCCTTCATTGTAGCCCTGCTGGTAAGATGCCTTGGCCTCACTTTTACTCGTTTCCAGCTCTATCAAACTCTGGTTCAGACTATCTTCGGCACCTTCCAATTTAACCTTCAGTTCATTTGCTGCACTTCGAGCCTGGTTTCTCTCTCTCTCAAGCCGGGCAACGGTGCTCAGGAGCTTGGCATTGTCACTGGCCAATTTTGCGCGCTGGGGCTCTGAGTGGCCCAATTTTTGGGCCATGGCCACCATCTTTTGAGCAGCCTAGACATATTATTAGTAGCTCAGTAATACAATTAAGAAAGGGCAAAGTTATGAGAACGATAAGAAAACAACAAATCCACCTTAAAGCTGTGCACCATAAATGACCCGCGCAGGTTGTCCGGCGAATTGACCACCTCCTTCTGCATGTCCCCTGGAAGCATGAGAGCCTGGGATAGGGCCAGTGCAGTCCCTTCAGACTCCACACTGTCTCGGATAGTGACAGTCTTGTTGCCGTGAGTAAATTGGGGAGCCCAGATTGGAGTTGGGGTTATGGGCGGCTGAGTCGAGGGCCCTTCAAGTGCTTCCAAACGTTGGCGTTTGTCCCTGTGGCTAGCTTCAACTTCCTCGGGAGAGAATCCGGGAGGGGCGTCAGGTTGCGTTGGTCCTCGGCGGCCATGCGACGGCACCGGACTCTGGGAGCGACCTCGGCCACGAGTAATGCCGCGGCCTCTTCCTCGGCCAGCTCCTGGGATTGTGAGGAGGCTTTCAAGGTTGATTGGCTGGTTCATCTCTTGAGAATGTAGGGATGGAGAATAGCCGTCGGATGATGTGGATGCTTCCTCGACAATTTCACAGATGTGCTACGGAATGGAGGAGTCCGAGAACGCCTTTCCTCTTCTATTTGCTCGGGCTGTGCGGGCTGTGCGGCAGCAGGCCCAGGAACTGGTGGGTCGTCGGCTGCACGGATGCGCCGATCAATAAAGCCCCCGTACGATGCCCTGTAACTCAAGAGCACCTGTGCTGCTCTTGCTCGGCCTGCCAAATAGGTACCCTGACCGTTGAAATTTAGGGCTTGATTGATATATGCTACATGAACTTGGGGAGTGATGATGGCGTGCCCTTGGTTGACGTTTTCGGCTGCAACACGAGAAGTTGACAATTAGAAAATGAGTGATCAAAATGCAATATGAAAAATTGCTAAGTGATTCTACGAGGAAAAAAGAACTAACGTGGTTGCCCGAATCTGTGAGGGGCATGGAATCCTATCACTCTGCCATCCTCATTCCTGGGCTCGAAGTTCCCAGTGACGATTAGAAAATCATCGTCGTCTCCACGAGCAGAGTCAGGCAATTCGAGCACGAGACGTCTCCGGGAATCTCTACTCTTTAAATAATAGGTTAAGGCATCCTTGGTCCGAGAAATGCTGTACAGGTGATGAATATTGTGCAGACCTAAGGATGTGCCTAACATCTGGTTTAGGGCATTGATGCCCATAACGACGCGAAAGAAATTGGCAGACACCTGCATTGGTGACAACCTATAGAAAGCTAGAACTTGGCGGAGTAATGGGGCCAAAGGGAACCTAACACCACCCTCGACGATAGCCACCACGGGAATGTGAAGGGTGTCATTATCAGGGCTTTCCCGAAGGGCGTCCTCATGGGCCAGTACAATGGCGACATCATCAGGGATCTCATAACGAGACCTGAATGTCGCCATGGCCTGAGTTGTGTTACAGTGACGGCGGAATCTCCCCATTCTAAACAGGAGTGAAACAGACGAGTAAAAGGGGTACGAAGAAACCTTGAAAAATCCCTAGATCGACGAGAGATAAAAGGAAACGATGACTTACGATTATGGTGATCAGAGTCCTAGGTGCACAAGGGAAAAATCTTGGGATGATGAACAGGGCTTCAATAGCGGGTACGCTTGAAGTGCTCTGGTTGCAGAGGGAATCTAGACGAAGGATGGGGTTTCGAAATGGGGTGAAAACCCAATTGTACCCTATTTCAGTAGATGGCGTAAGCAGAACATCATCCGGAGCGCCGTTTGGGCGTTCCGTTTTCCGAAAAGAGTCCATTCGCATTTAATGCGGGCGGTACGATGGGTGCCACGTGTAAAGAAAGGGGCACAAAAAGCCTGTCCAGCCCAATGACGAGACGTTTTTTGGGCAGGTTCAATGATGTTATATGCACCAAATTTAAGAATTAATGGATGCAGGAGCAAAGAAACGTTATTCAGTTCCTGGGGAGCTTTGCTCGTCATGTACGAGAAAAATAACGAGTAAAGCTGGGGAGCAATTGTAGGGAGTAAATCCCGAACAGGCACAAAATAGGGCCGAACACATGGTACGTGGGACCACGACACAGTTATGTTAAGGACAGTCGCCGTGCAGGACGACGGTCGGCGACAGGGAGCAATGATATGAGAAATCATTGGTCAAGATCCAATAACACGAGAGGATGTTGGACCAAGGGATTGGCAAAGGACCAGTAGCATGTGAAGTCACTGGTCCAAATAGTTGTTCGGCAACGAAAGGGCCGAACAGGAGGGGACTCATGAGAAAACAACCCTAGGAGCAAGGAACGCTCCAGAAGGTTCCAGAACAGGGACATTCCGTGAAGGAATAAGATCCCAGCAAAGTAGGATCTTGGAAAGATACCCAACGAGAATGGGAAGTTCGGCCAGCTGTGGAAAGGAGTCCTAAACAGACTAAGGTAATGAACTGATAAGGGAACAAGAATCCAAGATATTCTGGGTTTCCTATACGAGATAGGAAACCTAGGGAAACGTGGATACTTGGGCAGCAAGCATCCATAAACCTATAAGTACAAGGTAAACCTAGAGGAAAAAGGTACACAATACATTATAGTCTTACATACTCTCTTATGCTTAATTAGGGTTTTCTATTAGTACGTGATACTAACTTAGGCATCGGAGGGCCTTTGCCACGAGAGGCAAAGGTGCACTCACCCCTTGTCTGTTTTGCAGATAAGGATCCCGGCGACGTATTAGGGTTCCGGCGAGGATCTTGAAGTAGCCGTTACGTTCTTGTGCTGCTCAAACCACTCTCGGTTTTTCTGCACTTACAGAGATCATGGGCAGTTATCCTCGGAAATTGAATCAATGGTTCATGCAGATTTTGAAAGTTGAAATAGCGGTTCCACAACTCATTGGAAAACTGAATCGCCACTACATTGGCAGTTACCAATACGCCTTTAAATTAGACCTTAATCTCTTTTGCTTTTCACCTTCAACAAATCAAACCATTGTTCTTTCCGTCAATCATGTCAAATGCAAACAAAAACTCTGCACACATGGAAATCGACAGGAAGAACCACCTTCCAGCGTTTGAAGGAAGTTCTTCCTCTATTGACGATCCATACTCTCCCATCCAAACTACTAGATGGGATGATCCCTTACCATCCAATCCTCCTGCACGATGGGGAATTGATCCACCCACTGAAATGGTGGTTGTCAGAATGGAAGAAGCACTATTCTACCCAAACTCCAATATTCGACGCTCTCACATCAAAGTGAGTTACCAGTTCCCTTGGGTTAGAGAAGAACCAAGAGCAATGCTGTTGGATTCACTGATTTCATCATCGCTTAGACCAATGCCATTTCAACTGGCAGAGGCAGGTGGCAAGCCATACCTGGAGAGTCACGAATCTCTCTTTGAAAGGGCTAAGAACCAACAACCCTACCAGAAGGAAGTTGTTCGAAAACCTTGCTATCCCATCGACTTTTCTGATGATGAGCCTAAACTCAAACCTCTTCCTGAGAACCCTGATTGGTTCCAGGAATTAACCAAACTGAGGTATGATCCCCCACTCTCTCATACTGCCCATCAAGGGTATTCTATCTTTGGGGATTCAGATGAAACTACAGCCAAAGAACTACTGGCTGCTTTTGCCTTTTTAGATGTTCATATTCTAGAAGAGCAGGTCCCCTACTTAAACTTTCTATGGGCATGTGAAACTCTTCAGTTCTATGAGAGTAGCCTCATTACTACCCATCTTCATGGGTTCAAAACATCTTTGCCTCTTATAAGGCTTTGGTTAAGGGCTAGCACTACTGCACATTACGACCCTTTTTGGGTTGATTATGAAGTGCATCAAGATAAGGTTATCAACCTTCATAATAAAATGGTGGAATTCGAAGACTCTAATTGGGAACTTCCACCAAACCCCCCAAGAAAAATGATCAAGAAATACCAAAATTGGCAAATAAAGAGAGCCCAAAAGAGGACTGAACTCCAAACCAAGGCTTAGCAAAAAGTTTTAGCCATGAGGCCTATGGTTGAGAAGAAAATAAAGATGGATGCAGAGGAAATCGCCAGAGACAGAGAGCATGATTTTCTGAAATATGCTTGGGAAAAGTTCCATGTGTTTGTAACTTGGAGTTTTCCTCACTATTTCGAGATCATCAGAATCGACACAAATGGCAATCCCATTGCACCTGCTGGAGTCTAGGCTTATGATGTTTAGCCTTTTCTTTTATTTGTACTTTTCTTATTGCCTCTTTTAAATAGGCATTTGTTTTATTTCTTCCATCTGCCTTAGTGATAGGCATTGTATTATGTTTTTATGATGAAATGAAAATGTAAGCCTTAGTTAATAGGCTTATTATGTTAATCTCTGTTTGATCTGCATATAATTTTATGTCTCATTACCACTAATAACTGGGAATCTAGTTTCATGCAGTATTCACCAAAACAGATATGTTCAAAATTAAGTAGTCTACCTAATTAGTAATTTTATGAATCGATTGACTCCCAAGGTGATGGAAAATATTCCTTCAAATACTTCCCATTAATTGTTCTTTCATGTGATATCCCAAGAATCGATTCTAAATGATATGCTCCTCCTCTCAGGACCTTTAACACACGAAATGGTCCCTCCCAATTTGGAGACCACTTGCCAAACTTCCCTTTCTTTTTCTTATCTAAAGGTAAAATTGCTTTCCAAACCAAATCACCTTCTGCAAATGATTTCTCATGAACTCTTTTATTATATATCCTTTCCAATTTCTTTTTCTGTGGTTGGATATTGTTTAATGCATCGATACTTGACTCTTCTAGTCCATCGAGTTCTTCATACATTGCCTCCTCAAAATCAACATTGTTTGGATCATAATGACTAGCCACCATATGAGAAGTGACATTGATCTCGACGGGCAAAACTGCAGCTTGACCATACACCAATTCGTATGGTGTTGTTTTTGTGCTGTCTCTTTTCGATGTTCTATAAGCCCATAAAACTTTTGGCAATAATTCATGCCATTCTCTGGGATTATCTACAATCATCTTAGACAAAGTATTTTTAATAATTTTATTGGTTGATTCTACTTGCCCGTTTGCTTGAGCATAGTAAGGAGAAGAATTTAAAATTTTTACTCCAAATGAATTGGCATAAGCCATAACTTCTTGACCATTAAACACAGATGCTTGGTCAACAGTTATAATTTCAGGAATACCAAATCGACAGAAAATATATTCCTCAAGAAATTCGATTACTTGCTTCTGAGCTACACTTTTTAAAGGAATTGCTTCTGTCCATTTTGTAAAATAATTTGTAGCTACCATTATGTACTCATGTTGCAAAGAAGAATGAGGTACAATTTCTCCAATCATGTCAATTGCCCAACCTCTGAAAGGCCAAGGTTTAACAATTGACTGTAAAGGGAAAGCAAGAAGCCTCTGAATTGGGCCATGCTGTTGGCACTTTTGACACCCTTTTGCATATGCAATACAATCCTTCCTTAAGGTTGGCCAATAATAGCCATACCTCCTGATTAACCACTTCATTTTCTCCCCAGATTGATGGGATCCACAAGTCCCTTCATGGACTTCTCCCATAACTGTCATGACTTGAGGTTTTGCAATACATAACAACAAAACTCCATCTGATGACTTTCTAAATAAGTCACCTCCCAAAATGATATAATTAATAGCCCTTTGTTTTATACTCCTATCTGTTTTCTCACTTGGATTTTCTAGAAACCTTTTTATTGGAACTCTCCAATCATCAATCAAATTTATTTCCATAACTTCCAGATCATCTCCATCTCTTTCAATAGAGAAGGGCAAAAATCTCTTTTGTACTTTTATCAACTTTTCATTTTGTCTATCAGGAATCCTAACCCCAGATGCAATTTGTGCCATTTCATTGGCTTCACCATTTTCTAATCTATAAACATGTTCTAATTGTATATCATCAAAATATGACATGAGAACTCTTACTTTATATAGTTGTAGTTTCAATAGTGGGTGATTACACTTATATTTACCCATTACCTGTCGAATCACCAATTGTGAATCCCCTATGACATCTAGATGTCTTATATTTAATTCTTTTGCAATTTCTAATCCAATAATTAAAGCCTCATACTCAGCTTGATTATTAGACAAAATTCTGCTTTTATTTTAGTTGAAAAGAGAACTGTAATAATTCTCCTTTTGGGGAAATTAGAACTATTCCAGCTCCAACCCCTCTGTCAGTCTTAGAACCATCAAATGATAATTTCCATGATTTTATCTCAACCATATGAATTTCAAATTCATCTTTCTCTATCAACACATTAGGATTGAAATTATGCGGAAGCGTTCAATCTACTCCTAGAGGGGGGTGAATAGGAGTTTTTAAAAAAAAATTATCAATTTTCTGATTTAAAAAATTAATATAGATGGATGGGTTGATTATCTCGATTAATCCAAACCAAAATTCAAGTACTGCAGTAGAATAAAAATTGTGACAAGAGACGCACGATTTACGTGAAAAAACTTAGGGTCCTAAATAACCCTAAGCCAAAACCACGGCCTAACACTACTGCTTTATTCTATTAATCGAAAAGAAGTACAGATTGCGAAATAGCAAAAACCTTACCCAAGCCTTTACCTATTCTCGCCAATCTCCGATGCTCCCAGAGCTTCTTCAAGATCCAATAGATGCACCACGGACTTCACGCCCGATCTCCGGATTCAACCAGCTCCGAATCAATCTCCCAAAGATTCGGCCACAGCAGCAAACGGCACCAAAAACCACGAACAGTGAATGGTTGAATGATATGATGTGAAGCGTGATCTAGACAACCCAAGAAAAATGTTCGGAGATGCAAGAACAAACAAAAATATGGGCTGCTAGGAAACCTATCAAACTCGCCTCCACCGAAAAACAAAACCCTCGTGCAAGAACGAAGAAAAGGATTGTGGGCTGCAACAAAATACCTCTCTGTAAATATTTTATTCTCCGTCCTCGTCCCACTTATGACCTAATAGGTCTATATATATATATGCAGATGCAAGATTAAAAGAACGTGATAAAAAGCAATGGACGCTGCCCTAAACACGGGTGGCTGCCCAACTTTTTAAATTCAATTGCCATGTACAAATTCCTAGCAACCAAACCTTTTATGTTTTCAAAAAAGAAATCGTTTTATGATCTCTACATATGGAAAAAGTATTTCCCTAGCCCCCGGCCAATAATATATTATGAAAAGGAAATCTTTTACATATAAACAAATTTTCGGAGATCTAATCTTGGTAACGAAATTCAATCATATGCATGACGTGTTGTGCAATGCGCTTACCTGTCACACAAAAAGATCGACTTTCCAGTGGTCAACTTGGCGCAGAACATGGGAGGAGCATCGAGCGAGAAACTACCCCTTAAGAACCTACCCATTAAAATTAAAAGGAGTCTATATAACAAAGACACAAATGGAGGTTTTGGACAACCCAGGAAAGTGCCAAAATATCTAACAATCTCCCCCTTTGGCATTTCCGGGACAAAACCAACTGCACTAAAACACAACGGAAAAATACAACTTAAAGAGATAAACACTAGCCTAAACTAGGTCTATCCAATGAAGCTTGAGTTGCACTTCAATACCTGCAAAGATAGCTCAACAAAAACTATGCGACAAAATATATGTTTTGAAAAGTAGAATGGGTCAGCATAATTTAATAATAAACGACAAAGTAACATTATATCCAAAAGCATGAAAACCAACCAGCGATTCATCAATAAAATAAATCTCTCCTTATAAATATCTCCCCAACTTAACAAAGGTACTCAATAAAAATTCTCCATCTTTATGCAAGACTCATCGACACATATCACTCTACAACCCATGACCAAACCAAAACCATAAAATATAACTGTAAAAATTCTCCCCCTTTTTGTCACGGAAAAACAAAGGAAAGGAGCATACCAACCAAATTCGAACAGAGAGTTTCGATGGAAACTCGATTGATGGTTTGGTGGACCAATTTCTAGACAGTGAGTTGTGATGACACTCGATGGATAGTTTAGTTGACCGACTTTACTAAAAAAAAAAAAAATTCAAATAGCCCAGCTACCTCATCCCAAAACACTATACTGTTAATGATAAATATGACTCAATTTTAAAAAAAATGGAGTCTGATGTCGCACACAATGAATTCATACGGATGCATCGAGAACATAATATATACACTTCTTGTGAACAAAAGCAATGTTTGCCATTATCAAACACCTTATAAGCAGAACAAAAGAATTCGCAATGCAGTCGTTCAGCAAAGAGATAGTTAGAAGAAGAATGAAGCATAAAACAAGGTCGTATGACAAAGTGTGTGTGTGCATCACGTAAATAATGTCAAGCTTTACTCAGTCCGGGAGGAATATTCTCATGTACGCAAGGATTTTTAGGATAACTCCCCCTCAAAAAGTCAAACCAAGCTAGGTCCTCAAAGTGAAATAAAGAGAAACACAAACTCCCCCTCAACAGAACAACCCCTTTTTTTTCTTTTTCTTTTTTTGTTGGGGATAAAGACATTCACTATTACTCCACTGCTGTTTGACGCGAACACTCACTGCTTACTGAGGCAAAAGGCCCGGTTACTAGGCAAGTGGCCCAAGAGTCATACGTACCTTCACAAGGTCTATCCACCTTTTGACGCGAACGCATAGAGGGAGAATACCTCACCCCAATTGTCCGGTTATTCAATGAACGCCCGGATAGGTAAAGAATATAAAAGTACCTAGGTTCTTGTAGGAGATAACAGTATAGGGTAATAAAAATCACTGGGGAATAGTAGCCAAAGGTCAATCTCAAGGGGGACAAACACATGAACATGTCCAAGTACATGAGAATAACCAAAAGGAGTTGAGGGAGCAATAAATCACGCACGTGATATAGTGGAAATCATAAAGCCATGAAATATGATGCATCCAAAATCTAAAGATTCTCAGGGATGAAAAAGCACATTGGATGCAAATATTCTGACTATAAGGGCCATGAACAGGAGAAACAAAGAACATCTGTTCAAATTTTTTTTTTATATATATAAAAAGGAAATAAACATAAAAGAAAAAGTTTTACATGTCTACTCTAGAATGAAGGCACACAAAGCACGCAGATGAGAGACATTCAAACCCACTGAATCTAATCCATGAAAATGAGACCAATAGACTTCCTAAGGGAATCTAACGGTTTTGTGAAAATATCAGCTTTTTGTTTAGAAATGGGTGTAAACTCAAGTGTCATGACGCCATCTTCAACCAAATCACGAATAAAATGATAACAGATGCCAATATGTTTGGTTCGAGAGTGCGGAACGGGATTCTTAGAAATGTTTATGGCACTAGTGTTATCACAGAAAACGGTCATTGCACCTTGTGAAAAACTGTAATCTTGAAGCATTTTCATCATCCACAAAAGTTGGGTGCAACAACTGCCATCTACAATATATTCAGCTTCGGTAGTGGATAAGGAAACACAATTTTGCCTTTTGCTATGCCAAGCAATTAAGCAATTTTCAAAATAAAAACAACTACCGGAAGTGCTTTTTCGGTCATCAGCACTACCAGTCCAATCGGCATCAGAATATGCGGCTAAATCAATATCAGTACCACATTGGTACCAAAGCCCAAGAGAAGAGGTGCCCTTAACATAGCGTATAACCCGCTCAAGAGCGGTCAAGTGGGATTCTTTAGGATCAGACTGATAGCGAGCACAAACACCAACACTAAAGGAAATATCAGGATGACTAGCGGTGAGATACAAAAAACTACCTATCATGCTACGATGGAGAGTAGGATCAACACTCACGCCGTTGACATCTTTACCAATTTTAATACTCATGCTCATGGGTGTATGTGTGGTTTTAGAATCTACCATGCTGAATTTTTTGACTAAATCTTTAGCATAAGTAGACTGTGACAAAAATTTACCATCATCATGCATAATACGATGGCAAACATTAGAGCTAGCAGTCTTAACACAATAACAATTATCAGAAGATCGATCGTATTCCTTTAACAACACAAACACCCGATGCATCTACAATCGAGCAACCAATTTTTGAAAAATGAACTTCATGCATATTATCACAAAACTGGCCAATACTCAATAAATTAGCTTTCAAACCCTCAACATATAAAACATTTTCCAAAAGAGGGAGATCAGGAGTAGATATAGTACCTTGACCTATAATTCTGCCTTCGTTTCCATCGCCAAAAGTGACAACCCCGCCGTTATATTTTTCAATATTGATAAACACTGATTTGTCTCCAGACATATGCCTAGAACAACCACTGTCTAAATACCAAGCAAAAGTGTTATTAGCTTTGAAAGCAGTGTGTGCTACACAAAATGCCACATTAATTTTCTTCCATTCTTGCTTAGGAGGGTTCTGACAACGAGATAAATCAAGCATGTTTGTTCCTTTAGCAAACATAGGCAGTTTTTGAATTTCTTCAACAATATGAGAAGTTTGATTAGCCAACTGATTCAATTGTTTGTGAAAATTTTCATTTAATTTGTGAGACTTAGATTGAGATAACTCATGTGATTTTCCAAAATTAGAACCACTCTGCTTCGGACCAGAATTAAACTTAGGAGTTTGAAACTTACCTTTAATTTCCCTTTTTATTTTCCTTGATAAGTTGGTAACAATAAGGACGAATATGACCTAGACTACCGCAATGGTGGCAAATGATAACACGTTTCTTAGAGATAGGACAATCTAAGGTCTTAGAAACAGTCGAGGAAGCAGATTTTACAAATTTGATCTCCTTGTTCATTAGTCTTAGGAGCAAGAGATGGCAGGTCGATGAAACCAAGGCCGCTTCTATTTTTAAAAGTACGAGTCAATTCAACAATACGAGAAGCGCCACAGTCGTTTCTTTTAATGGCCTCACTAGCCTCTTTTAAATCATGTTCTAATATTTTGACTCTTTCCTTAGATATCCCAAGAGCCTTCAATGCCTCCAAACGTTCTTTTTCGATTTTAGCAAATTTTTCATTGAACTTTGTTTGGTGCACCTTTAACTCTTCTATTTCGTGAATCCTAGAATCAACGTCAACACGTAGACTATTTCTCTCAATTTCAACCTTTTTAATGACAAGAATCAATTCTTTCTTTTTCTTTTTCAGTTTAACACATTCTTTGAAAAGTTCATTATATGCATCATGAATAGATTCTAAGTCATCCTCTTCATCGTTAACGTCCTCATCACTAGATTCATAGTTATCCTCAATACTACACGTAGGTGTGGACACAAACGCTTCTAGTGATGTAGGAGATGTCACACTAGCAGCAAGGACCGTGTATCTCGAGACTTCGTCAGTTTTATCATGACTATTTTGAGAATCGCTCTCTTCCTCACTATCATCATCCCAAGTGACTTTTTACCCCCTATTGGATTTCTTTTTGAGTGTGTTGGCACATTCAGCTTGAACATGACCAAAACCATGACACTCATGACATTGAATGCCTTGGGGTTTCTTAGTTTTATCCGTAGAAAACTTCTTTTCACTGAAACCAGAATTGTTTACTTTAGGACCATCTTTAAAAGTTGAAGAGTTTCCTTACTTATTATCTTTTCGAAACTTAATAAATTTTCTAAATTTTTTAGCAAAGAAGGCAAGTTCATCTTCATTAAGATCATTGTCACTATCTTGGGGAATATAGGAATTTTCATTGGAAATTTTAAAAGCAATACTTTTGCCATCCTTAGAAATTGGTTTCTTAGACAGGTGATTCAGTTCAAACGTTTGCAGTTTGCCTACAAGTTCCTCAAAAAGAATATCATCAACTTTATCACTTTCTTCGATTGCGACTATCTTAGCCCTAAATCTCTCAGGAAGAGACCTAAGCACTTTACGGCAAACTTTGAGATTGGAAATCGGTTCACCTAATGCATGAAAAGAATAAACAATATCACTCAGCTTGGTGATAAAACTATCAAAATTTTCATCTTCGGACATTCTCAGTTCCCTCAAAACAAGTGGTTAGCATTTGAAGTTTAGAGGTCTTAACAGTTTTGGTGCCTTCGTGGGTAACGCGCAAAATCTCCCATGCTTCCTTGGCGGTATCACATGCGGAGATACGACTAAATTCAGTTTTACTTAAAGCACCATAGATAGCTCCTAAAGCACGAGAATTGGCCTCGAAACTATCATTATCTGCAGTGTTCCACTCGGTGTCTTCTTTAAGTCTCATCTTCTTAGTAGTAGTGTCCTCTATTTTAGGAGGTTCATACCCGTACCTCACAAACCTCCAAACCCTAATACCTAGAGAACTTAAGTGTGTCGTCTGTAGACACCTCCCAAGCGGGGCATCGCCATACAGATTGATCACGTTTGTTTGCTCGATTGGTTGCTCGCTTCATAAACCAAAATCATGGACATTCCCATGGCTAGGAACATCGCCACATGATAACGGTTATCATCAAATAGAGTCGCCACCCAGTTTATTAAAACTGGAAAAACAGATAGAGATTCTGGATACGGGAGCCAAAAGTACAATAAGGGGAAGGTGTTAGGCACCCCTCTTTGCCCAGTCGTGAGACTGGCCCATACTCATTCAACATAAGACGTGTAGATGCTTTGTTTAATTCCAACACATAGTCTGTTTATTTATTCCTTTAAACAGTAAGTAAGGTGAGTCAGTGCGATAAATAAGCATGCATCCAGAAAGCAGAGAAAGCAAATAAACTGTCCCAGGAGATTGATTACTCGGCCGGTGAATAGATGTCATGGCCGAGTAATCACACTGGTTTGATGTACCGGCCGAGGGATCGAAGCCCCGGTCGGTGTTCTTCCTCACACCAGACAGAAAGATTAACAGGTAATCAAAATGCTACGATTAGTCAAAAAGACAGTAAATAAGACAAACCAGAGGCCGTTGGGCCTCACCACCTTGATCCCTCAGTTGCTTGATTGCTTTGGATTGGGCGTGATTGATTGATTGCTCGATTGAAAACCCTAGGGTTAGGGTTTGAACTTCGGGGTTTGATTACCGGATTGACGGCTGCCTTCGGGAGGTAAGGGCTTTTGGAGTATGGGATTGAGAGAGTATTTGTGCAGAGCTTTGAGGCTTGATTGAGTGTGAAGGTCTATTAATTTCGTGTGTCAATTTCGGAGCCCAAAGGCTCCTTAATATAGGCATAGGGATGACTCACTCCGGCCAATCAAATCACGAGATGGCAATTGCAATTGCAATGCATCTCTAACTCTACGTCATAATCTCTGAGCGTAGCCTGAACGCATCGGGAAGGTAGTGTAGTTGGATCAAACCAAACATCTGACAGAACGTTCCAGAGTCTGGAAAAAGGTCGATCTGGCGGCCGAGTAAAGGATCTTGCGGCCGTGGAATGGATGTCTCGGCCGAAGGATAGATTTTGCGGCCGAGGAATTGATCTCTCAGGGAGATTTTGCTGGCAACAGGTTGCTCGGGTGAGGAATTGATGTTTTGGCCGTTAGATCGATGTTACGGCCGTCAAATGGATTCTCCTAGGCTTCTGTATTTCTGTCTGAAAGGCTATATGGCTTTGAATTGGGTCCTCTAAGTGGCTCAAAGTTCTTACCGAAAGTCCTAAGGTTCTCAAGGAAGCAATCAGCAATCAATGTATCCATTTCATCATCGGGATTGTCCCAAGGTGGGACTTGAAATAATCGTTAGGCCAAATTGGGGTGTCTACAGATGCCCCTCTTTGACTGAACTCAGACGGATCGCGAGACATGTTTGAGTAAGAGTCAAAGCTGTAAAAAGCAACTCAATTTGGTCCAACCACTATTCCAAGGGGTTTTCGAAAAAGGTTTTGTTATGGTCGGGCCGGGAGGCTGCCTACGTATTCCACAAGGGAAATTCAGACCAATCGTAGTTCGGGCAATAAAGAAAAGCAAAAAGTTTGGAGGGTTAGAGACAGAAGACGTACCTTAGGGCTTAAAAAAGCCGTAGTGTGACGTACCTATACTGAGCCAGGGTTTTGGCGAAGAGTAGTTGAAGGAGCGCGGGGCTACCTGGGGAGTTTTTGCGGAGAGCTTCCTTAGTTATTTTGGGGTAGATCAGTACACTGCAGGTGCGTTTGCTTTTCTTGATCATCCTTACTTTGACTGAAAGGAGCTCGGTAGAGCAGCCTATCCTTACGAATGAGCTGGAAGGGTTTGATGTAATGGGGTGGAATCCAAACCATCTGCTGGGATGAGTTGGACACCGATTTGCTTTTGAGATATGGAGGCGCGGGGCCAGTAACTGGAGCGCGGAGCTTTGGTGATGAGGGAACCGAGGCACGGAGCCGGTTGTAGTCATGAGGCGAGAGCCTGGAGAGTGATGGAATCGAGGCGCAGGGCCGGTTATAGTTACAAGGCGAGAGCCTAAGGTGATAGGATTGAGGCGTGGAGCCTGCTGTGGTTATGAGGCAAGGGCCTGAGGAGATTGGATTGAGGCGTGGAGCCTGTTGCAGTCTTGAGGCGAGGGCCTGAGGTGAGCTTAGAGCTTGATGGAACCGAAGCGCGGAGCTGGTATTGATCATAAGGCGAGAGCCTGAGGTGTCGGAGCTTAGAGCTTGACATGATTTGACTTGATAGAACCGAAGCACGGAGCTGGTATTGATCATAAGGCGAGAGCCTGAGGTGTCGGAGCTTAGAGCTTGACGTGATATGAACCGAAGCGTAGAGCTGGTTGCATTCTGATGGTCTGCGCATGGAGCTTTTCCATCATAAGTGTTGGCGTGGAGCCAAAGGATCGAGGCGCTGAACCGATCAATAAAACCGAGGCGTAGAGCCGGTTGATTGCAGGGTTGACCTGTTTCATGAGAGATATGCAGAGTGTATATGTGTGATGATGGTTGTTAGATGTGAACAGACATGATGCAGACTCGATGTGATAATGCAATATGTGCACGGGCCCATGCGTGTGTGTTTGTTTTAAGCTTAGAGCTTCTATCAAATTCCGGACTTGAGCATTCAGAGCGTAGAGCTCGAGCATTCGGACGGCAGAATCCAAGCATTCAAAGTACAGGCTTTGAGCGTCCAGTACACAGTGGTTGGGCATCCAAGCGTAGAGCTTAAGCATTCAAGTGTATAACTTGAGCATCCAGTACACAGTGGTTGGGCATCCAAGCGTAGAGCTTGAGCATTCAAAAATGTTAGATTTTTGAGCATTCAGGCGTAGAGCCTGAGAATAGATGTCTTGATTGTTGGGGCGGCTTAGAGCCTATTGCTTGTTTACGGTTTCGAGCCAGTTGAGATAATGGGCTTCGAGCCGTTGAGTTGTGATAACAGGCATAGAGCCTTTTGATAACGGGCTTCGAGCCGCTGAGATTGGTTGTTTACGGCTTCGAGCCATTTGAAACGGTGGGTTTGGAGCCGCTGAGTTGAGTGATTACAGGCGTAGAGCCTATTGCAGTGATAGCGAGCACAGAGCTGCTGAGATAAAGGGCTTCGAGCCGCTGGGTGATAGTAGACGTAGGCTTCAAGCCTGTTGAGGTAAATGGGCTTCGAGCCGCTTGGTTGATTGTTATGGCTTCGAGCCAATTCAGATGGTAGATACAGGCTTCGAGCCTGTTGAAGTAATGGGCTTTGAGCCGCTGGAGTAGACTTGATTGTTACGGCTTCGAGCCAGTTGAAACGGTGGGCTTGGAGCCGCTGAGTTGACTTGTTACGGCTTCGAGCCAATTGAGATAGCAGGCTTGGAGCCGCTGAGTTGTATGGAGACGATGGGCACAAGGCTGCTGAATTGGTAGGTGGGGGCGTAGAGCCGCTGAGTTGCGTAGAGATGATGGGCTTTGAGCCTGTCAGGATAGTGGACGTGGAGCCGTTGAGTTGTAGGCGTAGAGCTGCTGAGTGAGCGAGTATGGGCATAGAGCCTATTGATAATAGGCTTCGAGCCGCTGCTGGGTCGATTGGTGAAGGCGTAGAGCCTGTTTGATGGCAGTGACTAGCAGAGTTGCTGATAGTGATTGGGCTTTAGAGCCGCCAGGTGTTCTGACTTGTTTTGGCCAGCAGTTTGTGGAGAGAGATTTTCCTCATGCTTGGGCATGCCCCCAAGGCTAGTTTTGATCATGTTGCATTGGCTTGGGGATGCCCCCAAGGCTGCTTGGTCGATTGAGGACTTAGAAGTCTATAGTGGCTTGAGCTAGTGCACTGAGCAAAATCTGCTGTTGCTGAGGGAATTTGATTAAGGGGCCAGGAGATCGATCTCTCGGCCGAAGAATTGATGTCTCGGCCGTGAGAACGCCAGAAGTCAGGAAATCGATTTAAGTTTAGTTAAATCGATCTCACGGGTCATATCATCCTTTCCCATTCCTCATTCTCTTCTCTCGTCCAAACAATCGCCGCCGATCTCTCCTCTCTCTCCTCGTCGGCCGCCGCCATCCCCCACCTTACCGCCGTCGTTTTTCCTTCGACCCCGCAGTTCCAGTCATCACTTCCCTTGGCTGCCATGGCCTCATCTCCGCCTCCTCCTCCGCCATCTGGCACTGCTGCCGCGTCTAGAGACACAGGTAAAGCTCCGGCCGTCGAGGCCGCGATTTTTGGCGGGGTTTCAAGTTCCCGCGTCTTGCGTTCGAGTCGGCGTAGGGCCACTGTTGGGGGGAGCTCGTCGCAGTCCATTCCTCCCGAGATGGAGCCCGAGGTTGGTGCTGATGCTGGTGGTGATATTCTACCTCCATTTGATGTTGCCACTTACGCTCCTCAGATCCACTTGGTCGGGCGTGGTGGTTCTTTGCGATACCGTCCTCCCCTCAGTGACATCCCACATGAGGTCTTGCACAGGGAGCCAGAGCAGCACTTTGGTTTCACCAACAGGAAGGTAGGATTTTATCCTGTCAAATGACTTTGTATATGAGATTTCATGAAATGATAATTTGAGATTTGATAGGAATTTTGAGTTTTCAGAAGTTGCCCCCTGCATAGGCGATGTTTTTGTATTGATTTCTTCTTCGTATTTTGTCAGGCAAATGAGAGGCTGCGCGTGTGGGGAAGCTGCCCCCAGGTGTTTGAGTGGTATGAGAGGCTTCCTCGAGAAGCTAAGGATGCGGTTGCTTTGGCTGGCTTTGAGCAGCTAATATGGGGCTTTCATCTTCCAAAGGCTGAGCTAGGTTTGACCACGGCATTGGTGGAGCGGTGGTGGGATACCACCAACACTTTTCATCTTCTTGAGGCCGGAGAGATGACGATCACTCCAGGTGATTTTGCTTTGCTTACAGGTCTGAGAGTTGGTGGTGATCCTCTTCCGATTGACCCGCGGATTCACGAGCGAGAGGGTGCTTTTAAATACCTTTTGGGGAAGGTCCCTCGTGTATCAGAGAGTGGCCACATCACCTATACCTGGCTTCGGGAAGAGTTTGATCAAGCTGATATCCTGACAGAGGTTTCCCTTTCCCAGCTGGTACGGGTTTTCCTTCTTTATTTCATTGGGCAGACTCTGTTTTGCAATAAAGAGAATTCGGTGCATGTCCAGTTTTTGGCTGCTTTGGTCAATTTGGATTCCATAGTAGAGTTCGATTGGGGGACTCCTGCCTTAGCTACGCTGTATGGGCACCTGAGTGCCTGCTCCCGATGTGTTAGTTTGTCGCTGGGTGGACACCACCGCGTTCTTGAGGTATTCACTTGGAGCTTTCTTTGTCGTTCTTTTGTCACTTCATTCTTTATATCTTGTGTTAATCTTGTGTCTTGTAGCTCTGGGCCTTTGAATACTTGTTGCAGTTTCCTCCTCCGACTAGGCATATTGAGCCTAGGTTTGTTCCACGGGCGGCCCGTTGGCTAAAGGGGGTCCGGAGAACACGGTCGCCTGCCATGGACTTGTTAGCTTGGAGGCGAGTTTTGGATCGCCTGACAGTGGATTAGGTATGATGTCTTCCTAGTCTCTGATTTTCATGTAATTCTTTCATTTTCTCAACCAGATGTTTTCTTCCTCTTTTGCCAGGTGCGATTCGACCCGTGGGGCACCCTGCTCGATGATGCTCCTTTGGAGTTGACTTCGGCTCGGCCTTTGGACAGCCAGCATTTCCTTTTGGAGGGGCCCTTTTTGAGAGCTTGGTACCTTGGGGAGAGGGTAGCGAGTCAATTCTTCCCACGTTCAGAGGCGTTGCAGCTTGTTCCTCTTCCTCCTCCAGCTGGCATGAGGTCTACCCATCTATTGACAGGAGAGAGCTTGCTCCTTGCTCTTGAGAGACAGTCAGTCGTGAGTTTTCTTCAGGCGGGAGACTACTCGACCTTCCGTTTGGCCTCGCTGACCCTACCTACTGCTACTGCCGCTGCTGCTCCTCTTGTTTGGCCACGGGCCCCCAGCTTCATCTCTTTCCACAATGCAAATGGAGAAGAGGAGCGTTTGACGCTCTCACCGTGTGTTACGCAGCTCTATGTGCTTCCTACCGGAGTTCAGCAGGTAATATTGTAGGTTCTTCCTTCGTTTCTTTTAGCATTCCTTGCTCATTTGATTGTATATGCAATTGCTTCCTCTGCAGGTGCCCGCTGAGGTGGTTCAGGAATGGTTGCGTGCTTTCCAGAGTGCAGAGGCTTTGGCTCGACGGCAGCGCGGCCGAATAGCTGCGGTATGCATCCTTTGATCTCTTCTTTTTCCATCCTACATTTCATGTGAAACTAAATGCCTATATCCTGTGTCTCTGCAGCTTGAAGCAGAGCGAGTACTGACAGTGTCGGTCACCCAGAGTGCTGGAGTTAGCGAGGGTGGGAGTACTGGAGCTGGTGATGGAGATGCCGCGGCTGGTGAGGGACAGAGGATCAGTGTCTCAGTTCCTGAGCGTTTTCGTCCCGCCCTCAAGAGGGGTCGTGGGCAGTAGCTAGCCTTTCCTTTCTTGTACCTGTATTTGTTAGTTCTAAAAACAGATAATTCGACAATTGTATTTTTTGTTTGCATTTGAAGCATCCTCAGCATGTATGAGAAATTAGATATTTATGCAATATTTTTCAAAGTTTTGTGAATGTCTGGATTTAGACATGGGCCGAGGAATGGATCACTCGGCCGAGGGTTCCATTCTTCGACCGCTACTTCCATTTCCTAAAGAAGTTGGATTTTTGCTTTTAGCCAAGTGGCGTTTTTCCCTTTTTACACTTGAATTTGATTCAGGCTCTTTATTTGCTTTTGCTGTTCCCACAATCTCTTTGCCATGTTTTGTTAGAATGCTTGGTCCCTTATGTCGACGGCTTTTGAGTCAGAGAGGACGAATGATGATTCTTACGTGTCTTTGTTTTTGCCAACTCCCTGGAAAATGACTAACTCATCTTTTGCGAGCTCAATACGCAGGGTTAGCTATGCCTATCATTGAGTACAAACCTTTTGGTATCATCTTTCTTCTCTCCCCAAATGTTTGGGCCGCATCTCGACGCGAGATTGCCTACGTATCCCAATCAGGGAATCAGGCCTTTTACGTAGTTCCAAGATCACCACCTTTGGGGGCTGGGTTTTCACTCTTGGTTTTTCTTTCTCTCATGCTCTAAGTTTTGCCTAGGTTACCTGATAGAGGTTGAGTCCCTAGCGAGCTTTCCTTCGAATGCCTTAACTTTTGCCTAGGCTGCGTTTTTTCGCTTTTTCTTTGTCCTAGCAGGCTCTGCTCTTACTTTTGCTTGGGTGTATATTTTACCCAACGAGCATTTTTCTCTCAATAAGGTTTTGGTGTTTTGGAGAGGAATCTGATGGAGATGTTTTTATGAATCTCCTGTTGTGTTTGTACTTTCACAATGGGCAAGCTAACCCTAAGTGTTCTCACGGAGATAGCGTCTTTTTCCTGAGTTTTGATAAAAAGCCTAGTTCTAAGTAACCAGGGTTCGTCCCCTCTTTCCTTTTGGTCGGTAACATAAAGAATTAGATTCTTGAAATCCCTTTTATCTTTGGCAGAGAGATTGTAGTGTATAACAATCACATTTTAAAGATGGAATCATTTGTCAAGCATAGAAGTGATAAAATGGGGATTTATTCAATCGTAGATAATGCCCAAACAGGGGCCCAAAACATGTCCTAACTTGTCTTTAGGAAATGAAAGCAATGTTTTTGTCATGCGATTTACTGCAGTATTTCGGGAGTGGCTCCTTTTCCTTTTGCAGTTTTATACTCTTCTTCACCCTCTTTGCCAAACAGAATCTTTAGGTCAAATTCAGCTAGCACCTCAATCCAGTCTTCGGGAGTAGGAGATGAATTGGTTGGTTCTTCTTCCAAATCACTGTCGGTCCATTCCTGATCAAAGAAGATTTGCATTCCAGGGTACCGTTGCTTGGTAACTTCGTCTTCCCATGTCTCTGCGAAGCCACAGAATGGAAAGTCTTCTCCTTCTCTCACAAACCAGCCATTGAGCGTTTTTGGGATCACGAGTTTCTCTTCTTTGACCCTGCTTCCTCTTGCCTTAGCATTTTCCATGTTTCTCTTCCTTTTTACCTCGGCTTCTGTCGGGGTGTAGCCAAGACCAAAGGCGTATTGATTATGCGGAGGATCAATCATTTGCGGGATACCTTTTGATCTTTTGCCTACACCCAACCCAGGGAGGTATTTTTGCTTCTTCATCATCCATATGGCGGGGGTACTTACGTAGAAGTTTCTCTCAGCCATTAAGGCTTGTACAGCGATTGCTTCCTCAAGACTGAATCCAGTAAGGAAGGTTTCCTCAGTTTCTACCTCTTGGACAGGCGTATCAGAATGAGTTCGGATTGATGAATCCCCCAGAATGGTTACGACCCTTTCGTCTACCGCGAATTTGACTTTTTGATGCAAAGTAGAAGGTACTGCCCCAGCGTCATGTAGCCAAGGCCTTCCTAACAAAAGATTGAAGGTGGCCGGTATATCCATCACATGGAACTCCACATCCCTTTTGATCTTCTCCACTTCTACTGGCAGTGTGACACACCCAACCACTCTTCTCTTTGAATTGTCATACCCCCTTACTCCCTGGCTTGAAGGGCGCACGTCGGTGGCGTTAACCCCCAGCTTGTCGAGGGTTCTTTGAGGACATACGTTTAAAGCAGACCCATTATCCACCAAGACCAGTGGGATCCATTTGGTGAGACATTTAAGTGAAATGTAGAGAGGTTTGTTGTGTGCAGGCCCTTCAGGAGGTAGATCCTTGTTAGTGAAAGCTATCGTTGGTTTCGGAGCTTTTGACGCCATTATGAAACTCACGAGTTCTTCGGGGGTGATGTCGATGGGAACTTTGGCTTTCCCCAAGGTTTTGAAGAAGGAGTTACGATGTTCGTAGGAGGACATGAGCAATCCCCAAATAGAGATATCAGCTTGGATTTTCTTTAGTTGTCTTAGTACCCTGTCTTCCTCAGGTTCGGTCCTTTGGCTTTCTTCTCCTTCCTCTTCTTCCATTACTCACGTTGAGGTTGAACTTTCCCCACTTAGTTTAGGAGGTTTATACACCCTTCCGCTTCGGGTGAGGTGACCCACTTCTTCTTCTTGGGTACCCCAAGGATCAGCAGGCTCAATTCTTCCAACTTTCCAATCATTTGGCAGGGCTTGACGCATGTCCAACCACCAATCCCCATCATCAATGGCAAAGATGTGGGGTTCTCCTCCTGTTGCAAAGCATTCCTCGTTCTCAGAGAGGATTAGGGATGGTTTGGCTTGGGTATTTGGAATAATGTGTAGGGCAGGATTATATGTGGGGCTATTGGATAGGCTTATGAGATTGATATTTTGAGGCGGTGGTTCGTTGTTGTGAGCGGAAAGTGGATTGGTTTGTACGTTAGGCTTAGGAGGTTTTATGGTTTGACTATCAATGAGATCCTGGATGTCATGACGAAGACGCATGTAGCGGTCTGTCTCATGTCCAGGGTGTTGATGGTAAGCACATTGCTTATTGGCATCATAGCTTGGGCCATAAGGTGGCTGAGGAGGCGGATTATTCAAGAGCCCAAGGTGCCCTTGACGGCTTAGGATGGCTAAGGCTTGGGATGGAGTCATATAGAGTGGGCTGAAATTGCGGCGAGAGCGATTCATGTTTCTAGATGAGCTAGTTTGAAAGGGGTCTTGTGGCAAGACTGAGTCAAGGGTGTTGACGGAGGTAGGAGATGCACGGTTTGGAAAGGTTTTTCTGGGTGGAGGGGTTTCTTCTTTTCCAATGAGGCCCAATTTGATCCCATCCTCGATTTGTAATCCAGTGGCGTGTAGGCGTTTGAAGTCGGTGATAGCTTGAGTGTAAATGTGAGTGAGGTATTTGGGCTGTAGGTTCTTGACAACTATCCTCACTTGATCTTCCTCGGAAGGGCGGCTTTTCATCTTGGCAGCCTTCTCTCTCCATCTTGCCACAAAGGTAGCAAAGTCCTCATTGGATTCTTGTTTAGTCATCTCCAAGTCTCGGGTAGTTAGCTCAATTTGGACATTGTACGCATACTGCATGACAAAAGCGTTAGCAATTTCAGGCCAAGTTTGATAGTGCACAAATTCCAAAGTGAGAAACCAATCGAGGGCGCTTCCAGTGAGAGTTCTTTGAAACAATTGAGCGATGAGCTCGTCGGTCAAGCCCATAGGCTTTAGAGTGTTGATGACATGGCGGACATGGCTGGTAGGGTTACCAGTCCCGTTGAATTTCTCGACATTTGGCATTTTGAACCGTTCAGGCAGTTGAGATTCTGGAAAGAGGCAGAGTCCTTCAAAATCTAGAATTTGGTCTCCTTGTGAATGAGCCAAAGCGTGCTTGATCTCCTTGACCTGTTTGACCAATTCAGGGTTTTCTATAATTTCATGAGGATTTTCTGCTTCCTCCTCGTTTTTCTTGTCTTCAGCATCTCTTGCTGCTTTCTCAGCTTGTAAATAGGCAATTTGGGCTCGGAGCTCGGTGATGGTAGCATCATTGTCTGCCATTTTTGGGGTGTAGGTAGGGAGGTTGCTTGGTGAGGCTTGGAATTGGGTAGATAATCGGGTTTGTTGAGGAGACGTCCGCGAAGTCCCTGAAACTGATTGGGACCGTTGCGGTGAGAGTGTTCTGGTAGATGAAGGTGACCGACGACGTGACTGTAAAGACCTCTGTTTGGCGTGACTTCGGGTATTGTAAGAGTATAAAACCGGCTGAGGTTGCTTCTTTAACCTACCTATTGTGCCTGCTTGAAAAATAGAATACCTGGAAATTAGTATTCGGCCTGTGTAGGGTTAGGATTTGGGTTGAAAATCCCAACCCTTCTGCACAGAAAGAGTTAATTACAACAACAGATGATACAAGGTGTGAGGAAGCACTTTTGCAAGTAGAATGCAAGTAGGTTCCTAGCCTGCAGGTTCCTGTCTTAGTTTGATAAGTTCTATGGCTTTCTAAAGCATGCAAGGTTTTGGTAGTTTCAGGGTGCTCCATTGTCAAAGGGCACCAATCCTCTCTCCAACCCATCATAGGCGGTGATTGGGTGATTCCCTTTTTGATATACCACTAGGTACGAGTGACTGTGGAGTTTGCTGGAACCCCCAACATAGCCCGTGTCATGCCGGGATATCAGGTGAACTCAACGGGTTGCCCGCTCGATGCATATGATAGATGAATTAGACAAGGCATGTATTAGTCTTATGTTGAACTTTTTGGTTATGGCTCTCACATCCCCAACGGAGTCGCCAAAAACTGTAGACACCTCCCAAGCGGGGCATCGCCATACAGATTGATCACGTTTGTTTGCTCGATTGGTTGCTCGCTTCATAAACCAAAATCATGGACATTCCCATGGCTAGGAACATCGCCACATGATAACGGTTATCATCAAATAGAGTCGCCACCCAGTTTATTAAAACTGGGAAAACAGATAGAGATTCTGGATACGGGAGCCAAAAGTACAATAAGGGGAAGGTGTTAGGCACCCCTCTTTGCCCAGTCGTGAGACTGGCCCATACTCATTCAACATAAGACGTGTAGATGCTTTGTTTAATTCCAACACATAGTCTGTTTATTTATTCCTTTAAACAGTAAGTAAGGTGAGTCAGTGCGATAAATAAGCATGCATCCAGAAAGCAGAGAAAGCAAATAAACTGTCCAAGGAGATTGATTACTTGGCCGGTGAATAGATGTCACGGCCGAGTAATCACACTGGTTTGATGTACCGGCCGAGGGATCGAAGCCCCGGTCGGTGTTTTTCCTCACACCAGACAGAAAGATTAACAGGTAATCAAAATGCTACGATTAGTCAAAAAGACAGTAAATAAGACAAACCAGAGGCCGTTGGGCCTCACCACCTTGATCCCTCAGTTGCTTGATTGCTTTGGATTGGGCGTGATTGATTGATTGCTCAATTGAAAACCCTAGGGTTAGGGTTTGAACTTCGGGGTTTGATTGCCGGATTGACGGCTACCTTCGGGAGGTTAGGGCTTTTGGAGTATGGGATTGAGAGAGTATTTGTGCAGAGCTTTGAGGCTTGATTGAGTGTGAAGGTCTATTAATTTCGTGTGTCAATTTCGGAGCCCAAAGGCTCCTTTATATAGGCATAGGGATGACTCACTCCGGCCAATCAAATCACGAGATGGCAATTGCAATTGCAATGCATCTCTAACTCTACGTCGTAATCTCTGAGAGTAGCCCGAACGCATCGGGAAGGTAGTGTAGTTGGATCAAACCAAACGTCTGACAGAACGTTCCAGAGTCTGGAAAAAGGTCGATCTGGCGGCCGAGTAAAGGATCTTGTGGCCGTGGAATGGATGTCTCGGCCGAAGGATAGATCTTGCGGCCGAGGAATTGATCTCTCAGAGAGATTTTGCTGGCAACAGGTTGCTCGGGTGAGGAATTGATGTTTTGGCCGTTAGATCGATGTTACAGCCATCAAATGGATTCTCCTAGGCTTCTGTATTTCTGTCTGAAAGGCTATATGGCTTTGAATTGGGTCCTCTAAGTGGCTCAAAGTTCTTACCGAAAGTCCTAAGGTTCTCAAGGAAGCAATCAGCAATCAATGTATCCATTTCATCATCGGGATTGTCCCAAGGTGGGACTTGAAATAATCGTTAGGCCAAATTGGGGTGTCTACATCGTCATTCGTGCTTTCCAGTAGGGATAATCATTCCCATCAAAGTAGGGCGGCCTCGAGTTAGAGGCTCCCTCACGTGGTGCATTCATGTCCATGATCACAGGATCAAAACTCAGGTGTTTAAACCTAAACAGAGCAACCCGCTTTGATACCAATTGAAATTATGCGGAAGCGTTCAATCTACTCCTAGAGGGGGGTGAATAGGAGTTTTTAAAAAAAATTATCAATTTTCTGATTTAAAAAATTAATATAGATGGATGGGTTGATTATCTCGATTAATCCAAACCAAAATTCAAGTACTGCAGTAGAATAAAAATTGTGACAAGAGACGCACGATTTACGTGGAAAAACTTAGGGTCCTAAATAACCCTAAGCCAAAACCACGGCCTAACACTACTGCTTTATTCTATTAATCGAAAAGAAGTACAGATTGCGAAATAGCAAAAACCTTACCCAAGCCTTTACCTATTCTCGCCAATCTCCGATGCTCCCAGAGCTTCTTCAAGATCCAATAGATGCACCACGGACTTCACGCCCAATCTCCGGATTAAACCAGCTCCGAATCAATCTCCCAAAGATTCGGCCACAGCAGCAAACGGCACCAAAAACCACGAACAGTGAATGGTTGAATGATATGATGTGAAGCGTGATCTAGACAACCCAAGAAAAATGTTCGGAGATGCAAGAACAAACAAAAATATGGGCTGCCAGGAAACCTATCAAACTCGCCTCCACCGAAAAACAAAACCCTCGTGCAAGAACGAAGAAAAGGATTGTGGGCTGCAACAAAATACCTCTCTGTAAATATTTTATTCTCTGTCCTCGTCCCACTTATGACCTAATAGGTCTATATATATATATATATGCAGATGCAAGATTAAAAGAACGTGATAAAAAGCAATGGACGCTGCCCTAAACACTGGTGGCTGCCCAACTTTTTAAATTCAATTGCCGTGTACAAATTCCTAGCAACCAAACCTTTTATGTTTTCAAAAAAGAAATCGTTTTATGATCTCTACATATGGAAAAAGTATTTCCCTAGCCCCCGGCAAATAATATATTATGAAAAGGAAATCTTTTACATATAAACAAATTTTCGGAGATCTAATCTTGGTAACGAAATTCAATCATATGCATGACGTGTTGTGCAATGCGCTTACCTGTCACACAAAAAGATCGACTTTCCAGTGGTCAACTTGGCGCAGAACATGGGAGGAGCATCGAGCGAGAAACTACCCCTTAAGAACCTACCCATTAAAATTAAAAGGAGTCGATATAACAAAGACACAAATGGAGGTTTTGGACAACCCCGGAAAGTGCCAAAATATCTAACAAGGATGATCTGCAAGAAAATCAGCTAATGCTTGGCCCTTTACTGCCTTTTGAGGCACATATTCTAAGCAATACTCTACCAAGGCCAATAACCACTTTCCTTGCTTACCTCTCAATATAGGCCTTGTTAAGATATATTTGATAATATCAGTTTGTGCAATTACATGCACTGTTGATGGCAACATATAATACCTTAATTTGATTGCAGAAAAATACAATGCAAGGCATAACTTTTCAATCGGTTTATATTTTATCTCACACTCATTCAATCTTCTACTTAAGTAATATATGGCTTGTTGTAGACACCTCCCGAATGGGGCATCGCCATACAGATTGATCACGTTTGTTTGCTCGATTGGTTGCTTGCTTTGTAAACCAAAATCATGGACATTCCCATGGCTAGAAATATCGCCACATGATAGCGGTTATCATCAAAACAGAGTCGCCACCTAGTTTGTTAAAACTAGGAAAACAGATAGAGATTTTGGGTACGGGAGCCAAAAGTACAGTAAGGGGAAGGTGTTAGGCACCCCTCTCTGCCCAGCCGTGAGACTGGCCCATAGTAATTCAACATAAGACATGTACACACTTTGTTTAATTCTAACACATAGTTTGTTTTTAACCTTTAAGCAGTAAAGGGTGATCCAGTGCGATAAATAAAGCATGCATCAGAAAGCCAAACAAATCAAACTATCCCAGGGAGATGGATCCCGCGGCCGGTGAATGGATGTCACGGCCGAGGGATCCTCCTGGTTTGATGTACCGGCCGAGGGATCGAAGCCCCGTTCGGTGTTCTTCCTCACACCAGGCAGGAAGATTAACAGATAATCAGAAAGCTGTGATTAAGCGTAAGAACGATAAATAAAACAAACCAGAGACTGTTGGGCCTCACCACCTTGATCCCTCAGTTGCTTGATTGCTTCGGATTGGATGTGATTGACTGATTGCTTGATTGAAAACCCTAGGGTTAGGGTTCGAACTTCGGGTTTGATTGCCGGATTGACGGCTGCCTTCGGGAGGTTAGGGCTTTTGAGGAGTGGATTTGAGAGAGTATTTTGGCAGAGTTTCGTGGCTTGAGAGAGTGTATTCTCTAATGAATTTTGTGTATATATTTTCGGAGTCCAAAGGCCCTTTATATAGGCAATTGGTGACTCACTTCGGCCAATCAAATGGCACGATTGCAATTGCAATGCACCTCTAACTCTACGTCGCAATCTCTGAGCGTAGCCCGAACGCATCGGGAAGGTAGTGTAGTTGGATCAAACGTCTGACAGAACACGTTCCAGAGTCTGGGAAAAGGTCAATCTGGCGGCCGAGTAAAGGATATCACGGCCGAGTAATGGATGTCTTGGCCGAAGGATAGATCTTGCGGCCGAGGGATTGATCTCAGGGAGAGTTTGCTAGCAACAGGTTGCTCGGGTGAGGAAATGATGTTAGGGCCGTGGGATCGATGTCACGGCCGACAGATGGATTCTCCTAGGCTTCTGTATTTCTGTCTGAAAGGCTGTATGGCTTTGAATTGGGTCCTCTAAGTGGCTCAAAGTTCTTACCGAAAGTCCTAAGGTTCTCAAGGAAGCAATCAGCAATCACTGTATCCATTTCATCATCGGGATGGTCCCAAGGTGGGACTTGAAATAATCGTTAGGCCAAATTGGGGTGTCTACAGATCCCCCTCTTTGACTGAACTTAAACGGATCGCGAGACATGTTTGAGTAAGAGTCAAAGCTGTAAAAAGCAACTCAATTTGGTCCAACCACTATTCCAAGGGGTTTTTGAAAAAGGTTTTGTTATGGTCGGGCCGGGAGGCTGCCTACGTATTCCACAAGGGAAATTCAGACCAATCGTAGTTCGGGCAATAAAGAAAAATAAAAGTTTGGATGGTTAGAGACAGAAGACGTACCTTTGGGCTTAAAAAGCCGTAGTGTGACGTACCTAGACTGAGCCAGGGTTTTGGCGGAAGATAGTTGAAGGAGCGCGGGGCTGCCTGGGGAGTTTTTGCGTAGAGCTTCCTTAGTATTTTGGGGTAGATCAGTACACGGCAGGTGCGTTTGCTTTTCTTGATCATCCTTACTTTGACTGAAAGAAGCTCGGTAGAGTAGCCTATCCTTGCGAATGAGCTGGAAGAAATTGATGTAACGGGGTGGAATCCAAACCATCTGCTGGGGATGAATCGGACGCTGTTTGTTTTTGAGATATGGGGGGCTAAGAGCCAGTAACTAGAGCACGGAGCTTTGTGGAATGAGGGAACCGAGGCACGGAGCCGGTTGTAGTCATGAGGCGAGAGCCTGGAGAGTGATGGAATCGAGGCGTGGAGCCTGTTGCAGTCTTGAGGCGATGGCCTGAAGAGGTTGGATTGAGGCGTGGAGCCTATTGCAATCTTGAGGCGAGGGCCTGAGGTGACCTTAGAGCTGGATGGAACCGAAGCGCGGAGCTGGTATTGATCATAAGGCGAGAGCCTGAGGTGTCAGAGCTTTGAGCTTGACGTGCTGAACCGAAGCGCGGAGCTGGTATAAGGCGAGAGCCTGAGGTGAAAGAATTTGAGGCGTAGAGCCTGCTGTGGTCTTGAGGCGGGAGCCTGAGGTGAGCTTAGAGCTTGATGTGATTTGAACCGAAGCGTAGAGCTGGTTGCATTCTGATGGTCTGTGCACGGAGCTTTCTCATCATAAGTATTGGCGTAGAGCCAAAGGATCGAGGCGCTGAACCGATCAATAAAATCGAGGCGTAGAGCCGGTTGATGGCAGGGTTGACCTGTTTCATGAGAGGTATGCAGAGTGTATATGTGTGATGATGGTTGTTAGATGTGAACAGATATGATGATGCAGACTCGATGTGAAAATGCAATATGTGCACGGGCCCGTGCGTGTGTGTTTAAGCTTAAAGCTTCTATCAAGTTCCGGACTTGAGCATTCAGAGCGTAGAGCTCGAGCATTCGGACGGCAGAACCTGAGCATTCAAAGTACAGGCTTTGAGCGTCCAGTACGCAGTGGTTGGGCATCCAAGCGTAGAGCTTGAGCATTCAAGTGTATAACTTGAGCATCCAGTACACAGTGGTTGGGCATCCAAGCGTAGAGCTTGAGCATTCAAAATGTTAGATTTTGAGCATTCAGGCATAGAGCCTGAGAATAGATGTCTTGATTGTTGGGGCGGCGTAGAGCCTGTTGAGATTTGCTTGTTTACGGCTTCGAGCCAGTTGAGATGATGGGCTTGGAGCCGCTGAGTTGGTTGTTACGGCTTCGAGCCAGTTGAGATAGTGGGCTTAAAGCTGCTGAGTGAGTAATAGCGAGCACAGAGCTGTTGAGTCGAGGGCTTGGAGCCGCTGAGTGAGTGAATACGGGCGTAGAGCTGCTATGATAATGGGCTTCGAGCCGCTGAGATTGGTTCTTACAGCTTCGAGTCAGTTGAGATGGTAGATATAGGCTTCGAGCCTGCTAGGATAGTGGGCTTGGAGCCGCTGAGTTGGTTGTTACGGCTTCGAGCCAGTTGAGATAGTGGGCTTAGAGCCGCTGAGTGAGTATAGGCATAGAGCCTGGGCGACTTGAGCGACCTGTGCACAAGGTTATGGAGCTTGCTAGGGTAATGAGCTCAGGGCTGCGGAGTGTTTTAGTTTGCCATAACATGAGCTTTGGCCAGCAGTTTGTGGAGAGAAATCTTCGATGCTTGGGCATGCCCCCAAGACTAGTTTTGATCACGTTGCATTGGCTCGGGGATGCCCCCAAGGCTACTTGGTTGGTTGAGGACTTAGAAGTCTGTAGTAGCTTGAGTCAGTGCACAAAGCAAGACCTGATATGGCTGAGGGAAATAGATTGGGAGGCCTGGAGATCGATCTCTCGGCCGAAGGATTGATGTCTCGGCCGAGGAATCGATATCTCGGCCGTGAAATAGCCGACTGTCAAAAAATTGATTTAAGTTAAACTTAATCGATCTCACGGGTCATTTCATCCTTTCTTTCTCTACCCTTTATTCTCCTCTCCTATTTCGAGCGATCGCCGCCGCTTCCTCCTCTCTCTCCTCGTCGGCCGTCACTGTCCCCCACCTTACCGCCGTCGTTCTTTCCGACCACACGGTTCCGATCATTATTTTCCTGTCATGGCATCATCACCGCCTCCTCCATCATCCGACGCTCCTACTGCGCCTAGGGATACGGGCAAAGCCCCGGCCGTTGACGGGGTTTCCAGTTCCCGCGTTCTTCGTTCAAGTCGGCGTAGAGCCACTGTTGGAGGAAGTTCCTCGCAACCCATTCCTCCTGAGGTCGAACCCGAAGCTTCTACTGATGCCGGTGGTGACGCTCTTCCTCCGTTTGATGTTGCCACATACACCCCTCAGGTTCATATGGTTGGGCATGGCGGTTCATTGCGATATCGTCCTCCCCTCAGTGATATCCCACCTGAGGTCTTGCACAGGGAGCCAGAGCAGCACCTTGGTTTCACCAATAGGAAGGTAGAATTTTATCCTGTCAAATGATGTTTGTATATGAGATTTCGCAGAATGAATGATAATTTGATATTTGATAGGGAGTTTGAGCTCTAAAAGTTGCCCCATGTATAGGCGATATTTTGTGTATTTGATTTCTTCTTCGTATTTTGTCAGGCAAACGAGAGGTTGCGCGTGTGGGGAAGCTGCCCCCAGGTGTTTGAATGGTACGAGAGGCTTCCTCAAGAGGCCAAGGACGCAGTTGCTTTGGCTGGCTTTGAGCCCTTGATACTCGGTTTCCATTTTCCGAAGGCGGAGTTGGGATTGACCACAACATTGGTGGAGCGGTGGTGGGACACCACCAACACTTTTCATCTTCCAGAGGCTGGGGAGATGACGATCACTCCGGGTGATTTTGCTTTGCTTACAGGTCTGAGGGTTGGCGGTGATCCTCTTCCAATTGACCCTCGGATTCATGAGCGAGAGGGTGTTTTTGACTACCTTTTGGGGAAGGTCCCTCGTGTGTCAGAGAGCGGTCACATCACCTATTCCTGGCTTCGGGAAGAGTTTGATCAAGCTGATATCTTGGCGGAGGTTTCCCTTTCTCAGCTGGTACGAGCTTTTCTCCTTTATCTGCTTGGGCAGACTCTGTTTTGCAACATGGAGAATTCAGTGCATGTCCATTTCTTGGCCGCTTTGGTCAATTTGGATACTATGGCCGAGTGTGATTGGGGGACTCCTGCCTTAGCTACGCTGTATGGGCACCTGAGTGCCTGTTCCCGAGGTGTTAGTTTGTCGCTGGGTGGGCATCACCGCATTCTCGAGGTATATACTTTAGCTTTCTTTGCTCTTCCTTTATCACCTCATGTTCTATATCTCATGCTCGTCTTTTATCTTGCAGCTCTGGGCCTTTGAGCATTTGCTGCAATTCCCTCCTCCGACTGGGCATATCGAGCCTAGGTTTGTTCCACGAGCGGCCCGTTGGCTGAAAGGGGTTCGGAAGACGCGGTCGCCTGCCATGGATTTGCTGGCTTGGAGGCGAGTTTTGGACCGCCTGACAGTGGATCAGGTATGATATCTCTTTATCCCCTGATTTTCGTGCAATTTCTTCATTCTGCCATTTTGATGCTATTTCCCTTGTTACAGGTGCGATTCGATCCGTGGGGTGTGCTACTTGATGATGCTCCTCTGGAGTTGACCTCAGCTCGGGCGTTGGACAGCCAGCACTTCCTTTTGGAGGGGCCGTTTTCGAGAGCCTGGTATCTCGGAGAGAGGGTAGCGAGCCAGTACTTTCCACATTCCGAGGCGTTGCAGCTTGTTCCTCTCCCTCCTCCTGTTGGTATGAGATCGACCCATCTTTTGACCGGAGAGGGCTTGCTACCTGCTCTTGAGAGACAGCCAGCCATGAGTTTTCTCGTAGCGGGAGATTACTCAGCCTTTCGTTCGGTCGCATTGACCCTTCCTACTGCTACCACTGCTGCTGCTCCTCCTGTTTGGCCACGGGCCCCCAGTTTTATTTCTTTCCATAATGCAAACGGAGAAGAGGAGCGTTTGACGCTGACACCGTGTGCTACGCAGTTCTACATGCTTCCTGTCGGAGTTCAGCAGGTAATATTGTAGATTCTGCTTTGGTTTCCTTTAGTATTCCTCACTTGCTTGGCTGTATACGTAATTGCTTCCTTTGCAGGTGCCTGCTGATGTTGTTCAGGAATGGTTGCGTGCATTCCAGAGTGCAGAGGCTTTGGCTCGACGGCAGCGAGGCCGAATAGCTGCGGTATATATCATTTGATCTCTTCTTTTCTCCATCCCACATTTCATGTGAAACTGAATGTCCATATCCTGTGTCTCTACAGCTTGAAGCGGAGCAGGTGCCGACGGTGTCGGTTACTCAGAGTGCTGGAGTTAGTGAGAGTGGGAGTACCAGAGTTGGTGATGGAGATGCTGAAGCTGGTGAGGGACAGAGGATCAGTGTCCCAGTTCCTGAGCGTTTTCGTCCTGCGCCCAAGAGGGGTCGTGGGCAGTAGCTAGCTTTCCTTTCTTGTACCTGTATTTGTTAGCTCCAAAACAGATAGTTTGATGTTTGTATTTTTTATGAAACAACCTCAGCATGTGTTGGAAATTATTTTGTCTCAAGATACTTCAGACTTGTATGCAATATTTTCAAAGTTTTGTGAGTGTTTGGATTTAAACATTGCCGAGGAATGGATCGCTCGGCCGAGGATTCCATTCTTCGGCCGCTACTTCTATTTCCTAAAGAAGTTGGATTTTTGCTTTAGCCAAGTGGCGTTTTTCCCTACTTGAATTTGATTCAGGCTCTTTATTTGCTTTTGCTGTTCCTACAACCTCTTTGCCATGTTTTGGGATCGTTAGAATGCTTTGTCCCTTATGTTGACGACTTTTGAGTCAGAGAGGACGAACGATGATTCTTACATGTCTTTGTTTTTGCCAATTCCCTGGAAAATGACTAACTCATCTTTTTGTGAGCTCAATACGCAGGGTTAGCTATGCCTATCATTGAGTACAAACCTTTTGATATTGTCTTTCTTCTCTCCAAATGTTTGGGCCGCATCTCGATGTGAGATTGCCTACGTATCCCAATCAGGGAATCAGGCCCTTTTTTACGTAGTTCCTAGGTCACCATCTTTGGAGGTTGGGTTTTCACTCTTGGTTTTTCTTTCTCTCATGCTCTAAGTTTTGCCTAGGTTACCTGATAGAGGTTGAGTCCCTAGCGAGCTTTTCTTCAAATGCCTTAACTTTTGCCTAGGCTGCGTTTTTCGCATTTCCTTGTCCTAGCAGGCTCTGCTCTTTACTTTTGCTTGGGTGTATAGATTACCCAACGAGCATTTTTCTCTCAAGAGGGTTTTGGTGTTTTGGAGAGGAATTTGATGGAGATGTTTTTATGAATCTCCTGTTGCGTTTGTACTTTCACAATGGGTAAGCTAACCCTAAATGTTCTCACGGAGATAGCGTCTTTTTCCTGAGTTTTGATAAAAACCTAGTTTTAAGTAATCAGGGTTCGTCCCTTCTTTCCTTTTGTCGGCAACATAAAGAATTAGATTCTTTTAAAATCCTTTTATATTTGGCAAAGAGACTGTAGTGTATAGCAATCACGTTTTAAAGATGGAATCATTTAGGTCATGTTTGGTAGCCATTCTATTTTCTGTTTTCATTTTCAGAATTTTCAAAAGTTAACTTTGAAAGTTTGTTTGTTGCACTACTTCCACTTTCAAATTCTGGAAATCACTTTCACTATTTTCATAATTTGAGAAAGTACCAAAACTCAACTTTCACTATTTTCAGAAACAAAAAACAGGCTACTCCGCTACAATTCTTTGCAGGTCTTTTTTCATTTCCTCTTCCTCTCTCTCTCAAACCCAAGCCATTGAAGATACTCTCTCTCTCGCTCCCTCCCTCCCTCTTATAGTCAATAAAAGATACTTATCGAATGAGAAAAACCTTATAGTCAATAAATGACCGACTTTGAAATTAGAAAATTTCACATGTATTTCATCTATATATATATATATATATATATACTCTCTTAACTTAGAGATGAGAGGAGGCCGGAAGGGATACGTTGGGCTTATGAAGCCATCATTTTATGAAAGTTGATACTATAACTTCGGCCTAGGAAAGAAGAACCCAATCACCTGGACTTAGTGCCGGCTCAAAGATATTTGGGCCCGAAGCGAAAGTTGCAATAGGGGGGCCATTTATCTCCTCATCTTTGAACAAAATTTTGCAAAATGTTGAGGAAAACTAAGGGGTGGAGATTCGAACCCAGTTTTTAAAGCACTCAAAGAGCCTAAGCTGCCACATGACCAAAAAGATGTTACTCAAAGCAAGGCAATTGAAACTTCTTATTATTTAAAACTAAAAAACTGTATTTTTTGGAGCCCTCTTCGGGCTAAAAAATCGGGGGCCAAAAGCAACGACTTCTTCGGCTTCCTCTCTAAGCCGGCTATGCCTGGTCTATCCACCCGGCCCTTTCTTTCAGAATGTCAAGTATGAAATTTGTTTCTAACGTGATTGCAAAGGCTTGGATGATTCTCTCTCTCTCCTGTATAGTTTGAGAACTAGTGGAGAAATTGCAAGAAAGACCATTTTAGAAAAAGTAAAAACTAGTTTCAGAAATTGAATTTTTTTATTATTTAAAAACAGGTTAACACAAACATGTTTTCTGTTTTCACTTTTTTTTAGGAAAAGTAAAAACTGATTTCAGCAAATAGAAAACAGGAAACAGAAAAGTGATAGTGTTACCAAACATAGCCTTAGCAAGCATAAAATGGGGATTTATTTAGTTGTAGATAATGCCCAAACAGGGGCCTAAAACATGCCCTAACTTGTCTTTAGGAAATAAAAGCAATGTTTTTGTCATGCGATTTACTGCAGTATCTCGGGAGTGGCTCCTTTTCCTTTTGCAGTTTTATACTCTTCTTCACCCTTTTTGCTAAACAGAATCTTTAGGTCAAATTCAGCTAGCACCTCAATCCAGTCTTCGGGAGTAGGAGATGAATTGGTTGGTTCTTCTTCCATGTCACTGTCAGTCCATTCCTGATCAAAGAAGATTTGCATTCCAGGGTACCTTTGCTTGGTAACTTCGTCTTCCCATGTTTCTGCGAAGCCACAGAATGGAAAGTCTTCTCCTTCTCTTACAAACCAACCATTGAGTGTTTTTGGGATCATGAGTTTCTCTTCTTTGACCCTGCTTCCTCTTACCTTAGCCTTTTCCATGCTTCTCTTCTTTTCTACCTCGGCTTCTGTCAGGGTGTAGCCAAGACCAAAGGCGTATTGATTATGCGAAGGATCAATCATTCGCGGGATGCCTTGTGATCTTTTGCCTAAACCCAACCCAGGGAGGTAGTTTTGTTTCTTCATCATCCATATGGCGGGGGTGCTCACGTAGAAGTTTCTCTCAGCCATTAAGGCTTGCACAGCAGTCGCTTCCTCAAGACTGAATCCAATAAGGAAGCTTTCCTCGGTTCCTACCTCTTGGACAGGCGTATCAGAATGAGCTCGGATCGATGAATCCCTCAGGATGGTTATGACCCTTCCATCTACTGCGAATTTGACCTTCTGATGCAAAGTGGAAGGCACTGCCCCAGCGTCATGTAGCCAAGGCCTTCCTAGTAAGAGATTGAAGGTGGCCGGTATATCCATCACATGGAATTCCACGTCCCTTTTGATCTTCTCCACTTCTACTGGCAGTGTGACACACCCAACCACTCTTCTCTTTGAATTGTCATACCCCCTTACGCCCTGGCTTGAAGGGCGTATGTCGATGGCGCTTACCCCTAGCTTGTCGAGGGTCCTTTGAGGACATACGTTTAAAGCAGACCCATTATCCACCAAGACCAGTGGGATCCATTTAGTGAGGTATTTTAGCGAGATGTAGAGAGGCTTGTTGTGTGCAGGCCCTTCAGGAGGTAGATCTTTGTCAGTGAAGGCTATTGTCGGTTTTGAAGCCTTGACGCCATTATGAAACCCACCAGTTCTTCGGGGGTGATGTCGATGGGATATTTGGCTTTCCCCAAGGTTTTGAAGAAGGAGTTACGATGCTTGTAGGAGGACATAAGCAATCCCCAAATAGAGATATCAGCTTGGATTTTCTTTAGTTGTCTTAGCACCCTGTCTTCCTCAGGTTTGGTCCTTTGGCTTTCTTCTTCTTCTTCTTCCATTACTCGTGTTGAGGTTGAACTTTCCCCACTTAGTTTAGGAGGTTTATATACCCTTCTGCTTCGGGTGAGGTGACCCACTTCTTCTTCTTGGGTGCTCCAAGGATCAGCAGGCTCAACTCTTCCAACTTTCCAATCACTTGGCAGGGCTTGACGCATGTCCAACCACCAATCCCCATCATCAATGGCATAGATGTGGGGTTCTCCTCCCGTTGCAAAGCATTCATCATTCTTAGAGAAGATCAGGGATGGTTTGGCTTGGGTATTTGGAATAATGTGTAGGGTAGGATTATATGTGGGGCTATTGGATAGGCTTATGAGATTGATATTTTGAGGCGGTGATTTGTTGTTATGATCGGGAAGTGGATTGGTTTGCACATTAGGCTTAGGAGGTTTTATAGCTTGACTATTAATGAGATCCTGGATGTCATGACGAAGACGCATGCAGCGGTCTGTCTCATGTCCAGGGTGTTGGTGGTATGCACATTGCTTATTGGCGTCATAGCTTGGACCATAGGGTGGCTGAGGAGGTGGATTATTCAAGAGCCTAAGGTGCCCTTGGCGGCTTAGGATGGCTAAGGCTTGGGATGGAGTCATATAGAGTGGGTCGAAATTGCGGCGAGGGCGATTTGTGTTTCTAGATGAGCTAGCTTGAAAAGGGTCTTGTGGCAAGACTGAGTTAAGGGTGCTGACGGAGGCAGAAGATGCACGGGTTGGAAAGGTTTTTCTGGGTAGAGAGGTTTCTTCTTTCCCAATAAGGCCCAGCTTGATCCCATCTTCAATTTGTAATCCAGTGGCGTGTAGACGTTTGAAGTCAGTAATAGCCTGAGTGTAAATGTGGGTGATGTATTTTGGCTGTAGGTTCTTGACAACTATCCTCACTTGATCTTCCTCGGAAGGGCGGCTTTTCATCTTGGCAGCCTTTTCTCTCCATCTTGCCACAAAGGTAGCAAAGTGCTCATTGGATTCTTGTTTAGTCATCTCCAAGTCTCGGGTAGTTAGCTCAATTTGGACATTGTACGCATACTGCTTGACAAAAGCGTTGACAATTTCTGGCCAAGTTTGATAGCGCACAAATTCCAAAGTGAGAAACCAATCGAGGGCGTTTCCAGTGAGAGTTCTTTGAAACAATTGAGCGATGAGCTCGTCGGTCAAGCCCATAGGCTTCAAGGTGTTGATGACATGGCGAACATGGCTGGTAGGGTTACTAGTCCCGTTGAACTTCTCGATGTTTGGCATTTTGAACCGTTCAGGTAGTTGAGATTCTGGAAAGAGGCAGAGTCCTTCGAAATCTAGAATTTGGTTTCCTTGTGAACGAGCCAAAGCGTGCTTGATTTACTTGACCTGTTTGACCAATTCAGGGTTTTCTATAACTTCATGAGGATTTTCTGCTTCTTCCTCATTTTTCTTGTTTTCAGCATCTCTTGCTGCTTTCTCAGCTTGTAAATAGGCAATTTGGGCTCGGAGCTCGGCGATGGTAGCATCATTGTCTGCCATTTTTGGGATGTAGGTAGAGGGATTGCTTGGTGAAGCTTGGAATTGGGTAGATAATTGGGTTTGTTGAGGAGACGACCGCGAAGTCCTTGGAACTGATTGGGACCGTTGCGGTAAGAGTGTCTTGATAGACGAAGGCGACCGATGAGATGACTGTAAAGACCTCTGTTTGGCGTGACTTCGGGTATTGTATGAGTATAAAACTGGCTGAGATTGCTTCTTTAATCTACCTATTGTACCTGCTTGAAAAGTAGAATACCTGGAAGTCAGTATTCGGCCTGTGTAGGGTTAGGATTTGGGTTGAAAATCCCAACCCTTCTGCACAGAAAGAGTTAAATTACAACAACAAATGGTATAAGGTGTGAGGAAGAACTTTTTGCAAGTAAAATGCAAATAGGTTCCTAGCCTGTAGGTTCCTGTCTTAATTTGATAAGTTCTATGGCTTTCTAGGACATGCAAGGTTTTGGTAGTCCTAGGGTGCTCCGTTGTCAAAGGGCACCAATCCTCTCACCAGCCCATCATAGGCGGTGATTGAGTGATTCCCTTTTTGATATACCACTAGGTACGAGTGACTGTGGAGTTTGCTGGAACCCCCAACATAGCCCGTGTCATGCCGGGATATCAGGTGAACTCAACGGGTTGCCCGCTCGATGCATATGATAAATGAATTAGACAAGGCATGTATTAGTCTTATGTTGAACTTTTTGGTTATGGCTCTTATATTCCCCAGCAGAGTCGCCAAAAACTGTAGACACCTCCCGAATGGGGCATCGCCATACAGATTGATCACGTTTGTTTGCTCGATTGGTTGCTTGCTTTGTAAACCAAAATCATGGACATTCCCATGGCTAGAAATATCGCCACATGATAGCGGTTATCATCAAAACAGAGTCGCCACCTAGTTTGTTAAAACTAGAAAAACCGATAGAGATTCTGGGTACGGGAGCCAAAAGTATAGTAAGGGGAAGGTGTTAGTCACCCCTCTCTGCCCAGCCATGAGACTGGCCCATAGTAATTCAACATAAGACATGTACACACTTTGTTTAATTCTAACACATAGTTTGTTTTTAACCTTTAAGTAGTAAAGGGTGATCCAGTGCGATAAATAAAGCATGCATCAGAAAGCCAAACAAATCAAACTGTCCCAGGGAGATGGATCCCGCGGCCGGTGAATGGATGTCACGGCCGAGGGATCCTCCTGGTTTGATGTACCGGCCGAGGTATCGAAGCCCCGGTCGGTGTTCTTCCTCACACCAGACAGGAAGATTAACAGATAATCAGAAAGCTGTGATTAAGCGTAAAACGATAAATAAAACAAACCAGAGGCCGTTGGGCCTCACCACCTTGATCCCTTAGTTGCTTGATTGCTTCGGATTGGATGTGATTGACTGATTGCTTGATTGAAAACCCTAGGGTTAGGGTTCAAACATCGGGTTTGATCGCCGGATTGACGGCTGCCTTCGGGAGGTTAGGGCTTTTGAGGAGTGGGTTTGAGAGAGTATTTTGGCAGAGTTTCGTGGCTTGAGAGAGTGTATTCTCTAATGAATTTCGTGTATATATTTTCGGAGTCAAAAGGCCCTTTATATAGGCAATTGGTGACTCACTCCGGCCAATCAAATGGCACGATTGCAATGCACCTCTAACTCTACGTCGCAATCTCTGAGCGTAGCCCGAACGCATCGGGAAGGTAGTGTAGTTGGATCAAACGTCTGACAGAACACGTTCCAGAGTCTGGGAAAAGGTCGATCTGGCGGCCGAGTAATGGATGTCTTGGCCGAATGATAGATCTTGCGGCCGAGGGATTGATCTCTCAGGGAGATTTTGCTAGCAACAGGTTGCTCGGGTGAGGAAATGATGTTACGGCCGTGGGATCGATGTCACGGCCGACAGATGGATTCTCCTAGGCTTCTGTATTTCTGTCTGAAAGGCTGTATGGCTTTGAATTGGGTCCTCTAAGTGGCTCAAAGCTCTTACCGAAAGTCCTAAGGTTCTCAAGGAAGCAATCAGCAATCACTGTATCCATTTCATCATCGGGATGGTCCCAAGGTGGGACTTGAAATAATCGTTAGGCCAAATTGGGGTGTCTACACTTGTTCATGGCCATTTTCATTATCTTGGGCCAAAAGACTGCCAATCGACTGGTGACCAGCTGAGATATAAAGTTTCAAGGGTTTGCCAAATATTGGTGGCATGAGCACAGGAGGCTTAACTAATGACTGTTTCAAAAATTCAAAAGCCTTATTATGCTCTTCATTCCACTTAAAATCTTTTTGAGATTTTAGTTTTAAAAGTGGTGAAAAGGCAAGGGTTTTTCCAGACAAGTTGGAAATAAATCTCCTTAGAAAATTAACCTGTCCCAAGAACTGTTGAAGTTCTTGTTTATTTGATGGAGGCTGTGCTTCCATAATTGCTTTTGTTTTATCTTTATCCACTTCGATTCCTTTCTTATGAACTAGGAATCCAAGGAAGTTCCCAGCACTAACTCTGAAAGCACATTTTGTTGCATTCATTTTCAATTGATACTGTCTCATTCTTTGTAAGACTTGTTTTAAATGATCAATATGATCATCAAATGTATGAGATTTCACGACTACATCATCAATATAAACTTCCATAAATCTCCCAATCAAATCATGGAAGATTACATTCATAGTTCTTTGATAAGTTGCCCCAGCATTTTTTAAGCCAAATGCCATTACAATCCATTCAAACAGACCAATATATTCTGGACATCTAAATGCTGTTTTATGTGTATCCTCTTCTGCAATAAATATTTGATTATAACCAGAATAACCATCCATAAAGGAGAGAAATCGATGGCCTGAAGTAGCATCCACCAAATGGTCTACCACAGGCATATGATACTCATCCTTTGGTGAAGCTGTATTTAGATTTCTAAAATCGATGCATATTCTGACTTTTCCATTTTTCTTAATCACAGGAACAACATTAGAAATCCATTCTACATACTTGACTGGTCTTATGAATTTGGCTTTGAATAATCTTTCCATTTCCTTCTTGACTTCTTTTAGTACTTCAGGAGTCATCTGTCTTGGAGTTTGTTGGTATGGAACAAAATTCTCTTTAATAGGAATTCTATGCTCAACCAATGATCTATCCAAACTAGGCATATCAGGATAATCCCAAGCAAAGCAATCTTTAAATTCAGACAGCAAATACTTCAAATGATCCTTCATTTCATCAGGTAAAGAAGCACATATATGAAGAATTTTAGGATCTTCCTCTGTTCCTACATTAAAATCCTCTAAAGGATCCTTAACCTCTTCTTTAAGATCATCAAGCTTAGCAGAAGCAGCTTTAAGATCTTCCATAGCTAATTCCTTTAAAGATAAAGGACTGTCATCTATCACACAGTCTGCCCAATTACAAGAAATAGGCTCATCAGCCTCTAATTTCCTAGACACAATAAAAGAAAACAACCTCTTAAAAGTGGCTTTCAAAGTAGCCAACTGCTCATCCACTTGATTTAATGTTTCACTAGACATAAGAAATCTTGGATTCAGCATTACTAGACCTCAAAATTATGTTAGGTCTGACAAAATATTTACTCAACTCTTGAAAACCATCTTTGATATATTTAAGAAACTGGCTTTCAGTAACACCTGTCCCTATTGACTTTACCTCTGACTCTTCAATCTTAATTGGCCATAAGTCTTCATCATATAGTCCTGCTTCCACATTGTTGGTATCTGCTTTGAATGGATGTTTATTTGCCCAGAAAATCTCCATTTCTGTGGCCCTTACATTCTGCCCTTGCTTCAGAAATATCAATGCCTGAAGTAAAGAAGAAGGAACACATCCATTTATGTGAATCCAATCTCTGCCTAACAAGGCATTGTAATTGGAGGAAGAATCAATGACAAAGAAAGTTGTATTCATCTTTCTACTTCCAATTTGTAATTGCAAAGAGATCACACCTTTAGCAGGTGAGCATCATCCTGCAAAGTTACCAACTGTCACTTCTGTTGGAATCAAATCTGATTCCTTTTTATTTAAGACTTTCATCATCTTTGCGGGTAAGATGTTGACAATAGCCCCATTATCAATTAAAACCTTATTAATAGGTTGTCCATTGATATGCAACATTATATATAAAGGTTTTAGATGCCTAACCAAGGCATCATCAGGAGATCTAAGTACCACAATATCTTTTCCTTCCGTATCTTTTTCAATTCTTATAGATTCCTTTTGGAAATCTTTCTCCTGTTCATCATTTATTTTTACTATTGCATCTGTCTTATCTTCTACATCTCCTTCTAAACTAGTTGGTTGATTAAGTTTTGCCTGAAAGGTTTTTGGCAGTACCAAAATCATATTGCATGGGAGCTTAGTAGGAGAAACTGACCCGAATTGGATTGTGGCCAATGCTTGACCAAATGTAGCAGACTTTTGAGAGTTAGCTTCATTCTTGTCATCTTTTGGATCATCTTTCATTATTTCTGAACTATCGACAGACAACAAGTCATCATCTTCTAATAAAACTTGTTGAAACTCTGCCATCTTTTTCTTCAAACTCTTCTTAAATTCTGCTTTCTGTTCTTTTATGGATAGGACAGAAAAACCTGATGAATTTGAACTTTGCCCCCCAAGTCTTTGGGCAATAGTTGGCTTGACAGTTTGCCCCCTAAGTTTCTCTGTCTCTTTTGCCTTTGGTTTAGGCATTGTTGATTCCCTATTCCAAACCATAGGAGTTGGTTGCTTCGGAATTGCTTTAACATTCAATTCTGGCCATTGTGTTGGCTCTGTTACCATATATGAATCTCTTCTTTCTCTTTCTGAAATCTTTCTCTACAACCTCCTTTTCTGAGTATTAGTAATAGGAACAAATTCCCCAACACCTGGGAATTTCGGATGTCTCACTGTATCCCACATGTGATGCTCAATGTTTGGTGGAACAACCATTCTTCCTTGGTATCCACCTCTGACAAAAGGGAGCCTACCTCTTGATCTCATACCCCTAGAATATGCACCTCTTCCTCTGAAAATAGGTGGATATATCAGATTTGGATCTGGTTTTTCTGGTATTGCTGGAATCACTGAAAATCCCTTGAATAAGAATGGTCCATCATCTTCTCCATACCATTTCATAGATTCAGAAGGGACAAAAATCCCAGGGTCTTCACCTTCAAATATCAGTTTTGGGCCAACATAAATTTGCAAATCATTACCCCCCATGGTATTAAACCTTATAGAACCTTTTGCATAACTTCCATTATACTCTTTCCCAGCAATCACTTCTTCTCCTGACTTTATCTCCTTATCACACCTCAAACAGAAATAATTTTCAAATTTCTGTTTAACATGTGACTCTCCCTCAGTTTCCATGATATCTTCTTCTTCTTGAATCCTTTGCTCAACTTGGGATGCCATTTTTCCTTTCCTCAATCTGGCAGTCACCACATTTACATCTACTAAAGGAAACGGATCAATGTCTATCCCCATTACTTCCTTATTTCCTTTGGCATACTGTAATAAACCTTTCTGGATCAGGTCCTGCACACAATTTCGAAATGTAACACAATTGTTAGTGTTATGTCTAAAAGAATTATGCCATTTGCAATAATCCTTCCCTTTTCTATCCTTTTCTGGTGGAATAACATGTCCTGCTGATAAGGTTAAAAACTTTTGATTTATTAGTTCATCAAACAACTGGTCTGCTTTAGACAGATCAAAAGAATATTGTCTAAAACTTGCTTGGTTTCTTCTATTCGGATGTGATGATGGCATATTTACAGGCTTCTCAGCCTTTGTCAAAGTATCACATACAATTGGAGCTTTACCAATCACTTGAGCAACATCAATCTCTACATCACCCTCTATATCTTGGTAATAAGTACCAAGTGATTTATTCTTTCTGAGTTCACCTTCCAAAAGGATAGCCTCATACCCTGTGGCTTTTGAAGTAAAATCAAACAAATCTCTGAATTCAGTTCCAGTAAAATGTTTCTTAAAGTCATAATCAAGCCCTTCTTGGGCAATTTTGACTATCTCAGATTCTGGAATGTAAAAGTGACACTGATTTCTGACCTTTTTAAATCTATTCATATATTATTCAACAGATTCAGATGGTCTTTGTCTAATTTTGGCCAAATCTGCTACTGAAATTTCTGGTGCATGCCTAAAGAATTGAGTATGAAATTGTTCTTCCATCTCTCTCCAAGAATGAACAGAATTTGGAGGTAAACTTATAAACCATGAAAAAGCAGTTCTAGTAAGAGAATGAGGAAACAACTTCAATTGTAATGCCTCATCCAAGTCTACTTCACCTATTTGAAGGCAAAATCGTCCAATATTTTCCACAGTCGACTGATTTTCTTCTCCATTAAAAAGAACCAAATCTGGGATCCTATAATGCCTAGGAAAAGGCACATTATCAACCCAATTTGGGTATGGTTTTCTAAACATAGGTTTTTCAATCCTTCTCAACCCAGGACCATACATATCTTGCATAATATTCATAAGTTGAGCCCTCAAATAGGGTTCTTGTACCCTTATTGTTTGATTAGGAACATTAGGCCTCATTTCATACCCATAAGGGTGATCTGGCCTTCTCCCATTGGGATTAAATGTTGGTGGATCATATCCATACATATTGGGGTCGACATTAGCCATATTTGGCATGCTCCTATTATCATTCCTACTTAGATTTGCATTAAGATTTTGACCCCCAATCCCCATATTATACGGATTTGGATTGTTATTCCCATTGTTCCCAAATCCTGTGTTAATTGGAATTGTTGTTGGTATACTTTGATAAAAACTTTGATTTTGTCCATAGTTTTGATTTCCCAAAGGAATCCTATTGACTCCAGTAAAAATGGCATCAAAAGCAGGATTATCAAATACCTGAGAAGAAGGTATGTCATTCATCGGATTTGTTTATCCACAGCTTTGTCCAGGATGGACATTCACATTAACTGGCACTTCAACTGTTGGTTGAGTTATTTGATTTTGCGCCATTGCAGTTTTAAACATAGCCATCACTGTTTTGGCCACCTCACTCTCTGGATTATTCAGCAACCTCGCGAATTGTTGAACCAAATTTGATGATTCACCCTCTGGACCATTTAACTGGCCTATTTCTGGAATCCTCTGATTTGGATCAATCACATTTCCTTCATTCACCTCATTTCCGCCATTATTGTTGGCAGAGTTGTTGTTATCATTATTACCATCAACTGGTAATTGATTTCTCGTCTTCGGTGCCATGTCTTACTTCCAAATTAGTAAGGGCCCTCCTTCTAGCGCCAAAAATTGTTACTAAATTTTCTGGATCGATCCGATCGACAGGGATCGACGGTAGAATCGACGGGGAATTGTGTTTTGAATTGCTGGAATGTGGTTGTGGAAAGTGGAGTTTGGTTCCTTGCCGTGTTTCAGGACTTCTTTGGAAGCAAACAATGAAGTGGATGGATTATGGAAGAAGAGTTGTAGACACCCCAATCTGGGCTTCCAGATTAGTTTACTTACGGTTTTTGATTCCCCGATGATGAAACGGATCAAGAACACCCCGGGAATGTCGAGTGTTTGAGCTTTGAGTGTTTGAAAAACCCTTGAACCTAACCTAGCCTAAGCCACTTCCAAAAGCCGAAAACCCTACTGACGCGTGCCAAGGCGCAATCATCGCGCGCCAGGGCGCAACCATCGCGCGCCCGGGCGCACTGTCGCGCGACAGACTAGAACCCTCGCGCGATGGTCAAACTGCCAGGTGGACAAAGTTTAACCGTTGACCCTCGCGCGACAGTTTGGAACCCTCGCGCGACGGTTCCAACCTGTCCCCATCACCTTTATTCAGCTGGGCAGCTTAATTACCAAGTAACCCCCAGCCAGCCTCGTGGCTGGCTGGCCTCCATTCTTTGAACCAGAGCTACCTTTCCATTAATGGAAGGTGCTCTCCCTATAAAAACCCCCATTTGTTCTCTTTCAAAAAGGTTAACAATTTTTGGCATTCAAAGGGTCATCTCCTTGTACTCTTTTAAACTAATAAAAGAGATACAAAGACACCCCAAGAACATAACTTGTTCTTCTTCCACTCAAACACCTCATTCAACCTCAATCCTATTCAAAGCTCAAACACCTTTCAAACCTCAAAAGCCAAAGGTATATCTTACCTTTGTTCTGCTCTCTGTTCTGATCCCTGAGGGGGGCTGGCAGGGTCAAGGCTGGTAATCAATACCAGTCCTGGCCCTAAAGCTAGCAAGGTTTCAAAAGCCGTGGCCAAGTAACCCTCGCGCGATGGTCCCACTCACTCGCGCGACAGTTCTGTTTGCACGAGATTGGACCACGTGGGGAAGGGATGCTGGTCATTTCTTATTTTTGGTTATTTCCATAGCTGTTGTGTAGTTTATTTTGGTATTAAGTCACTGTGGAGCATGCTAATAACCATTTTACAGCTTTCTTTAGCTTAAAATTGCTAGCTTTGCACTTCAATATTTAGTTCTGCTCTGTTGGAGTGCCCCTGGGATCATTTTGGACTTGTCTCAGAACCCAGGACGTGCAAAACCAGACACTGGAAGTTCGGCCCATACCCTCGCGCGCTGCTCCCAAACACTCGCGCGATGGTCAAAAGGAGAGTTGACCAGTGCGCCCAGGCGCAGCTATCGCGCGCCAGGGCGCAACCATCGCGCGCCCGGGCGCACCGTCGCGCGACTGTTCGGAACCCTCGCGCGACGGTTCCATTCTGTTCCCGATCAATGGCTGGCCTTGCATGTTTAACTTGGTTTTTAGGCTGTTATTTTGTCCCCACACTGTTTATGGGGTGTTTTCGTTTATTTATTAGGCTTTTCAGCCTTTCAACTGTATATTATGACTGCATAAACTGCTTGGTTTGTCCTGGGTGTGCACTGGTCCTTCCAGAGCCCAGAGAGTTTAAACTGCTTGGTTTGTCCTGGGTGTGCACTGGTCCTTCCAGAGCCCAGAGGGTTTGAGAATAAGAGCTGTGGGCTTAGGCTTACTGGTGCGCGCAGGTCTTGTAGTGGCGTGCGCAGGTTTGGTCAGCATGCATTGACTTGATCAGTGCATACTGGTTTCTTCCTGTGCACGACACTCCAAGACAGGAGCTTTCCAGTCTGTTTAAACTCCCACAGGAGTCTGTTCTCATCCTATACTAACTGCTCATCCATGCCATCTATCACATCCTGCAAACATGTTACAGTTTTAATCCCCGATTAACTGTTCCCCCGCCCTAACTGGCTAAAATTGATTAATAAAAGAAGAATCGCAACGTTTTCAAAATGCTCAAGTAGAGACCGATCTCCGGATTGGGCGAGAGGGGTGCCATAAAACCCTTCCCCTCTCGTAACCTGGCTCCCGAACCCAGATATGGTTATGACGGACTGGTTCCTTAACTTTTTCAAATCAAACAGCGCGGCAGGTGCTTCGAAATACGGTTCCTTGAGTGTCGGACCTTCAAAACTCAAGTGGCGACTCTGTATTTTTGAGCGCTTGCCACCTGCGCTCGTGCTCCCTCGATCCGGGCCCTTGCATTTTTGGAAACCAGAATTTCCAGGGCATGCTGCCCACAGTGGCGACTCTGCTGGGGATGATCGAACTAATATTGATCTGTACTTAGAGTTTAATACACTCGTGAACAATCCCTTAAAAGTCTGTCAAAACGGTTAGCTTCGCGCTGCCGAAGGTTGGAATGGTGATTTAACAGGACCTCGTGTCCGGCCATTCTAATCTGGGGCTTTTTCGATTGTTCGCTTGCGTAGTTTCCTCTAAAGATGGACTAAATAAAGTGAGCCAAATTTGAAAAGGCATTTTGCGATTTTGTGATTCTTCTTCTCTTAATCAATTTCTAGCATTCTCATTTGCATCGATGTGGGATAAGCCTCGTTGGATCGTTTTGGCAATCCGGCACGGTTTACCGGAGCCCGGGGACCCTGAATGACCGACAACCTTCGACGATGATGGGTCATGCTACCGTTCGACTGTTACTCTGCGAAAAACGCGGGTAACGGGAGGTATATCTGTGGCCCTAGTCCGAGGAACCCGTTACGAACCAAAACCGGCCTATTGCATATACAGAGCACTAGAACTCTCCAAACTAGGACAGGTACCCACAGGGTAAGATCTATTTGCATCTAACCCCGTAACTGCCTATGTGTTATTGTTTTCCCTATCACATGCACTGTTTTGCATAGGAGCATGCTTAAGGCTGTTTTGTCTTTCGAGTTTGTCTTACGCTGTCTAAGACGTTGTTGGACCCGATGAGGAGTCGTTCATTCTGTTGAATGTTCATTATCAATCGCAAAGTCCTTAGTTCAATGAGACTTTGAGAAATCAAAATTTACTACATCCTTGGCTCACGCCCGTTTAAGGATTCAACTGACAATAAGGAACAACAAAGTGGTGATGTCGTGTCGCTGGCGCCACCCAGGTTGAAGTGCGTTGTCACTATACACCGCCGTGTTCAAGGTTAAGGTGTCATGACATCAACACCGAGTTGTTCCAAATTCAAAGTCGAATCTTCAAAAGGGACTAGCCAAAGATTTAGTCTATTTTGACATCTTTTAGGATCTGTCGATCTACTCAGGGACACATCGCTGAAAAGAATTCTGAGGATTCCGGCAACGTCTGAAACTTGTGAGGCAAACTCGTCTCTGGTTCTGTACATGCATACATACATTCTGTTCTGCGTAGGAGCACGTTTAGGGCGGCTTCTAGTTTGTCTCTCGCTTTCGAGTCTGTCTTATGCTTATTAGGACGCTGCTATAACCCGATGAAGAGTCGTGCATCTCGATGGTGCACGTTGTTAATTTTTCAAAAAGTCCTTAGATCAGCGAGACTTTGAGAAATCAAACCTTATTAAGTCTTTGGCTCATGCCTGATTGCGGATTCAACCGACAATAAGGAACCACAGAGTATGGATGTCGTGATATTGATGTCATTTTGGTTATCGTGCTTCGCACGTACACCGCCCCGGCTAAAGCGCGTTGTCGCTCACGCCACCCCGGTAAAGGTGTCACGCCATCAATACCGAGTTGTTTCTAATTCAAAGTCGAATCTTCAAAAGGGACTAGTCAAAGACTTAGTCTGTTTTGGCATCTCTTAGGATCAGTTTGATCTATTCAAAGGATATACCCTCGAAAAGAAATCTGAGGATTTTGGCAGCGTCCGAACATCTTGAGACAAGCTCGTCTCTAGTTCTAGAGTCTAGGGTTGACACCGACGACGATGTATGCATTGCATTTTGCTGTAGGAACGCCACTGAGCTTTCATTTACTTTACTGTCTAGTTTGGAGCCATTGCACCGAGCAAAAGAGTACCGAAAGGAAGAGCCAAACCTACTTGAGAACGTCTTCGGAATCCAATTCAAAGACTTGTCAGGCTCGAAACTCAGTCAGTTGCAACGAAGGCTTCTCCGGGTTCATTGTTGGCCGCCCTACAGTCGGGTTCACCATCGATTTTACAAAGAGTCACGCCGTCGGCTTCCCCTTCTTCAACATCTTCAAGGCCAGCTATGGCAGATCAACCGCTCACTCTGGAAACCATGCTTATGAACCTTCAGGATAGCATCACCACCATGCAACAGAGGGCAGCTCAGACAGATACCAATATTGCCCGCCTGAATGACCTTATCCACACTCGCCTTCCACCTCCTCTTGAAGAGGAAGGCGAGGACGATGAGTCCGACCAGGAACAGCCTGTCTTGGTCCCAGATCCGAATCACGAGGGGCGTCTCATTGTTCAGCTCAACCCTAAGGAGGCTCGTGCGCCTGCTGCAATCCCGAATCCGGTAGGTGGCAAGCCTATTTTGAATCCGGATATGGTAGCTCTCATGGCCAAGATGGCAAAGCTGGAGGAGGCAGTCTCCAAGTCTGAGAAAATCAGTGCAGGGGGAATTGACTTGGATCGTCTCTGTTTGTACCCTAATGCCAAGCTCCCTGACAAATTCAAGATGCCTGACTTGGTTAAGTTCGACGGGAGTGGTGACCCCAGAACTCATCTCTATGGCTACCATGCTGCCATGAAGCTGCTGGGTGTGGAAAGTGAGGCCATGTCTCAGCTTTTTCCTCAAACCCTCTCTGGGCCTGCCTTCCATTGGTTTCTGTCGCTCGACATCGCCAAACGAAAAACTTGGGAAGACATAGGGGCTGCCTTTGTCTCTCAGTACAGCTACAACTCTCAACTCAAGATGACTATTCGAGAGTTAGAATCCACAAAGATGGAGGCAAAGGAGACCTTTGCGGACTTTGTTAAAAGGTGGAGAGCCAAAGCCGCTCTAATGACTGAGCGCCCCAGCGAAAGAGACCAACTCCGCATCATCTCCCGCAATCTTCAGCTAGACTATGCTAGACACCTGGTACTCGCTCAAGCGACCGCCAACTTTGAGATCTTCTTTGATTCTGGCCTAGCCATCGAGGATGCGCTGCAAGCTGGCATTCTGCCAAGGGGTGAATCCTTTTCCTCCACTCAAAAGGCTAAGCCAATGGCTTATTCGGAAAATGGTAGTGCGTTGTTTGGTGACAGCAACTACACCAATACAGCCGCAAGTGGGAGCGATACTCCAGCTTTCAACTCCAGTCGTGCCGCCGATATCAATCAAATTCGAAGCGCTCAAAGCCTCCGTTCTCGAACACAACCCCGAAGCTTCTCTGCCTTCGAGGCATCTCTGTCCGCAGTGATGGAGAAACTTGTCAAGTCTGGGCATCTCAAACCTTTGACCCCAACTTTTCCACCCAAAGTCCTTCCGACCAACTACAATGCCAACCTTTTCTGTGCTTTCCACCAAATGCCTGGCCATCTCACTGATAACTGCTTGCGTCTCCGACACGAGATACAAGATCTAATTGATGATGGCACGGTTCAAGTTCCACCAAAGCCCAACGTCATTTCCAACTCCTTGCCTCAACACGGGCCTGACCCTCTGGTTGGTCAGGTATCTATCACCTCCACTCAAATCAACCCGAGCTCCACCATATTCAACCCTAGCCACTATATCATCCCAGCAAACCAACCCAAACCCATCGTATCCATCCCGTCTGAACTGGAGGTTAACATGATGGCTGTAGGTTGGGCAACCAAGGTTTTCTCTGCCAACAACTGGATTGACAGTGATGAGGGGCTTGCAAAGGAGAGGACCGTTTGGCTGAGGTCCGTTGTTCAAAGGAGCATCGAGTAGGTTTGGTCGAAGAAGCTGAGGAAGCCGAAGTGCTGTTGCTGGGGCCTAACACCTGCTGGATCCTACCTCTTTTTGTGGAAGCTATGGGTAGCTTTTTAACAATTGCATTTTCAAAACCACGTCTAGTTTGCATTGGCGTCTTGTCTGAGTCTGACACAGAGTCTTTTGCGTTTGTCTAAGTCTAGCTCTGAGTCGGAGGTTGTGCCTCTTGGCCCTCCACGTCGTAGCTTTTGTTTCAAGTTTCGAGTCTGCTGTACTTGGCAAACCCCGAGGGTTTTTATGATATGCATTATCTGCTTCTAAGTACTTCGCTAGCTTTTATATAAACTGTGTCGACCCTGACGACGAAGGGATAGATTTCGATGGGATCATTCCCAAGGAAATGTGTTCCCTCGCCGAAAGGGAAGACGAAAGGCATGCTCAGCCTATTAAAAGAAGAAGTAATTTCAAATAAACTTGAAAGACAAGTATAACCTCCTGAAAGGTTCAAAATTGGTCCAAGCACCGCCCCCAGAGGAGAATTGTGCCCAGTCAGTCAGGCTCGAAAGGTTCATCGATGTCTTGGCATGGTCTTACCAAGTCACGCCTCGCATTGATCCTAAGATAAAGAAGCATTAAATCCCCTGCTACCAGGTGCCAATCCAGAAAGCAGAAGCATAGAAGGCTCCGGGCCTTGTACCATGTTCAAAGCAACAACAGTGGCGTTCCGCCAAGTACAAATGAGAAAATGCACAAAACGGCCCGGAGCAAGGCATGCCAACTGAAGCACTCTTGACCCTGCGTCATCAAAGCCATTTTATCTAGGGCTGCAGCCAAAGGTTTTCGACCTCGATGGCAACAAATTCAATACCTGGGTCAACCTGGATCAATTCAAATGTTGCTTTTCCCTGTGAGAAGCTCGTTGGGCTGAAAACCCTAAGGGTGGGCAGTTCCAAGCAAAAGTTAGAGCAGCCTGCTAGACCAAAACCTATGAAGGAGGTTTAGGCAAAAATGAATAGGCAATATTCAAAAGCTCGCTAGACCGAAGACCCGAATGGGCGGTACTAGGCAAAAGTTGGAGCGTAAAAGGAGAGGTAAATACTCGAGAGTTAACCCTTAGCCTGAACTACGTTTTGACCTGATTCCCTAGCTTGGGATACGTAGGCAGTCTTTCTTTGAGACTCGGTCACAATCTATCAATTGGATCCATGGTTGACATTTTGGTACACATCAAAGGTCGAAGAGGATCGAAGATCAAGACAAGCTTCATTGGAGGAACCAGAAGGGGGAAAACCTTCGTCTTTCAATTTTATTACCAAACTGCTTCTTCAATTTACAGGCTGAGCATAAGTCTTAAAAATAATTGAAGCATCAAAAACAGAACGAAATGCTAGAGGCCTTAACAGGCTTACAGTTTATTCTAAGTTCAGCAAAGTCTGGTGTAAGCAACCGCAACGCATTTGTTCAAAGCGATACGCGTTGGTCTCAAACCTGCGCACTCTTCTTGTAGCAGACAGTAGCAGTTAGCTACTACCCTCGAATGTCGTTCCAGGGGCTTTCGCCAAGTCTTGTCATGCTGTGCAAGTCATATGGACTTAATGTGACTGCACGGGGGTGTCGGTTTCAGTCCGGGCCTATACGTGTCATAATCTGCGTCTTATGTCCATTTTTGCGACATTTTTCCAATTTTTCAATCAATTGTCATTTCGAGGTATTTTTCTCGATTTTGTTTGTACAGGTCTTTGTACCTTTTCCACTTTTCATAAGTGTCAGTTTCACCTGTTCAGGAATATTGTGAGTTTTGGCACATTAATGCCCAAAATTTCATTGTGTTTCGTGTGTCTAAGGGTTCGCATTGTACCCTGGTTCTCTTTCTCCCTTTTCGTTCGAGCTAGGCGAGTCTGTACATATGTGCGCATGTCTGTGTGTCGATTCAAAGCACTTGTCAATGCAAATTAGATATTAGTGGTTAGTTTTTGCATTCTCTTCAACACTTGCAAAAGAGAGTCAATAAACTGGAAAACGCAATTGTTACATTGCTACCCTAGTATCTGTAATCCGCAAGCAGTGGAATCTCGTAAAGCAGAAAGGGCACGTCAGCCCAAGGCCAAGCAAAACATCTCTGGGGCACACCTGCCGAAGCATCAAAGAAAGGGCGTGCAGGCCCAATTCCATTACTAAACGTCAACTAGGGCACGCTGGCCCACTCAATGCCTATCTATCTGGGTGCATATCTCAGAAGCACAGACAGTACAGTGATGAGGCTCAGTGGTAGTCCTTAGGTGTCGTTGTCCTCCTAGGAGCCGCCCTAAGTTTGCATCTGCATTTTCAATATGTTATACATATCGTTGCATATTGTGTGTATATCAAATGTTGAGTGCAGGAAAAATCCATCAAAATGACAAAGCGAGCCTGCCCGGTATCGAAGGCAGCAAGTAAACAGCCCAGCAGTTGTCACCAATTTCTCCCCAACTGCAGCCCGCCTTGCTTCTATCCATGATATCCACTGTTTGTGCTACTTGGATCAACACAACGACAGCCGGTCCTGTCCAATCTTCAACGGCTCGGTCACTTTTTATAGCGATCCGCCAGTTCAACACAACGACAGCCGGTCCTGTCCAATCTTCAACGGCTCGATCACTTTTTATAGCGATCCGCCATTTCTAATCAACGACAGCCGGTCCTGTCCAACCTCAACGGCTCGATCACTTTTTATAGCGATCCGCCAGTTCAAATCAACGACAGCCGGTCCTGTCCAACCTCAACGGCTCGATCACTTTTTATAGCGATCCGCCAGTTCAAATCAACGACAGCCGGTCCTGTCCAGGCTTCAGCGGTTTGATCATTTATACTGCTGATCCTCCCATCCAGGCTTCAACGGTTTGATCATTTATACTGCTGATCCTCCCATCCAGGCTTCAATGGCTCGATCATTTATACTGATGATCCTCCTTTCCAGTCTTCAACGGTTCGATCATTTATACTGATGATCTGTTCGTTCAAAAATCAAAGCGCGTTGAGGCGTTCTTCAGTCAGTGTTGAGACATTGGCAAATCCAAGCGTGTTGAGGCGTTCTTCAGTCAGTGTTGAGACATTGGCAAATCCAAGCGTGTTGAGGCGTTCTTCAGTCAGTGTTGAGGCATTGGCAAATCGAAGCGCGTTGAGGCGTTCTTCAGTCAGTGTTGAGACTTTGGCAAATCGAAGCGCGTTGAAGCGTTCTTCAGTCAGTGTTGAGGCATTGGCAAATCGAAGCGCGTTGAGGCGTTCTTCAGTCAGTGTTGAGACATTGGCAAATCGAAGCGCGTTGAAGCGTTCTTCAGTCAGTGTTGAGACATTGGCAAATCGGAGCGCGTTGAGGCGTTCTTCAGTCGGTGTTGTGGCATTGACAAACTAATCAACGACAGCTGGTCCTGTCCAATTTCCCAACTGCGTTCACCACATCATCCCATAATCCACAACAACGATCAGATTATCAATCGATGGTCCGTTGATCCGCAACTGATTGTTCCCCAGGAGAGTCCGTCTTGGCCTGTCCCGAACGACAATCACCCTCAGTCTAGCCGAAAGTGCATCTTCCAGCAGGCTTATTGCTCTGTCTCGGATGGTCTTTGATAAGGAGATTGGCTCTGATTCCCAACAGATGGAATTCAACCTGCCTGACACGACCTACCCATGTTTGTTGGAATACTTTGTGCCGAGGATAGCTTGATCCCCAGCAACGACGGCCGGTCCCGCCAACATCTGCAGCGACAGCCTGTCCTGTCCAAATTCAATCAACAAGCGGCGATGCAATCGTCCACTTCTACTTCCATCCCCAGCGACGGTCCGTCCGTCCTATCAACCGATCAGGTTCTGTAAGTATGCTTGTCTACTTTGCTAGTATGTTTTGCTCTGGATTGCCTTGAGGGGTGTCTAGAAACCTTTGATGTTACTTGTACCAAGTCAATGGTGCTCCAAGTGCCATCAAAGGGGGGCTACTGTAGACACCCCAATCTGGGCTTCCAGATTAGTTTACTTACGGTTTTTGATTCCCCGATGATGAAACGGATCAAGAACACCCCGGGAATGTCGAGTGTTTGAGCTTTGAGTGTTTGAAAAACCCTTGAACCTAACCTAGCCTAAGCCACTTCCAAAAGCCGAAAACCCTACTGACGCGTGCCAAGGGCGCAATCATCGCGCGCCAGGGCGCAACCATCGCGCGCCCGGGCGCACTGTCGCGCGACAGACTAGAACCCTCGCGCGATGGTCAAACTGCCAGGTGGACAAAGTTTAACCGTTGACCCTCGCGCGACAGTTTGGAACCCTCGCGCGACGGTTCCAACCTGTCCCCATCACCTTTATTCAGCTGGGCAGCTTAATTACCAAGTAACCCCCAGCCAGCCTCGTGGCTGGCTGGCCTCCATTCTTTGAACCAGAGCTACCTTTCCATTAATGGAAGGTGCTCTCCCTATAAAAACCCCCATTTGTTCTCTTTCAAAAAGGTTAACAATTTTTGGCATTCAAAGGGTCATCTCCTTGTACTCTTTTAAACTAATAAAAGAGATACAAAGACACCCCAAGAACATAACTTGTTCTTCTTCCACTCAAACACCTCATTCAACCTCAATCCTATTCAAAGCTCAAACACCTTTCAAACCTCAAAAGCCAAAGGTATATCTTACCTTTGTTCTGCTCTCTGTTCTGATCCCTGAGGGGGGCTGGCAGGGTCAAGGCTGGTAATCAATACCAGTCCTGGCCCTAAAGCTAGCAAGGTTTCAAAAGCCGTGGCCAAGTAACCCTCGCGCGATGGTCCCACTCACTCGCGCGACAGTTCTGTTTGCACGAGATTGGACCACGTGGGGAAGGGATGCTGGTCATTTCTTATTTTTGGTTATTTCCATAGCTGTTGTGTAGTTTATTTTGGTATTAAGTCACTGTGGAGCATGCTAATAACCATTTTACAGCTTTCTTTAGCTTAAAATTGCTAGCTTTGCACTTCAATATTTAGTTCTGCTCTGTTGGAGTGCCCCTGGGATCATTTTGGACTTGTCTCAGAACCCAGGACGTGCAAAACCAGACACTGGAAGTTCGGCCCATACCCTCGCGCGCTGCTCCCAAACACTCGCGCGATGGTCAAAAGGAGAGTTGACCAGTGCGCCCAGGCGCAGCTATCGCGCGCCAGGGCGCAACCATCGCGCGCCCGGGCGCACCGTCGCGCGACTGTTCGGAACCCTCGCGCGACGGTTCCATTCTGTTCCCGATCAGTGGCTGGCCTTGCATGTTTAACTTGGTTTTTAGGCTGTTATTTTGTCCCCACACTGTTTATGGGGTGTTTTCGTTTATTTATTAGGCTTTTCAGCCTTTCAACTGTATATTATGACTGCATAAACTGCTTGGTTTGTCCTGGGTGTGCACTGGTCCTTCCAGAGCCCAGAGAGTTTAAACTGCTTGGTTTGTCCTGGGTGTGCACTGGTCCTTCCAGAGCCCAGAGGGTTTGAGAATAAGAGCTGTGGGCTTAGGCTTACTGGTGCGCGCAGGTCTTGTAGTGGCGTGCGCAGGTTTGGTCAGCATGCATTGACTTGATCAGTGCATACTGGTTTCTTCCTGTGCACGACACTCCAAGACAGGAGCTTTCCAGTCTGTTTAAACTCCCACAGGAGTCTGTTCTCATCCTATACTAACTGCTCATCCATGCCATCTATCACATCCTGCAAACATGTTACAGTTTTAATCCCCGATTAACTGTTCCCCCGCCCTAACTGGCTAAAATTGATTAATAAAAGAAGAATCGCAACGTTTTCAAAATGCTCAAGTAGAGACCGATCTCCGGATTGGGCGAGAGGGGTGCCATAAAACCCTTCCCCTCTCGTAACCTGGCTCCCGAACCCAGATATGGTTATGACGGACTGGTTCCTTAACTTTTTCAAATCAAACAGCGCGGCAGGTGCTTCGAAATACGGTTCCTTGAGTGTCGGACCTTCAAAACTCAAGTGGCGACTCTGTATTTTTGAGCGCTTGCCACCTGCGCTCGTGCTCCCTCGATCCGGGCCCTTGCATTTTTGGAAACCAGAATTTCCAGGGCATGCTGCCCACAAGAGTAATAAAAACGGACTTTATTAAACTTCAAAGTAGAAGAACAATCGATAAAGATTATCGAGTGAACAATTACAAGTTAAAACTACTCCTAGAAAAGAAAAGATAAAGGCCTGATGGCGTTGTTTGTGTGTCCCAAAAACTGCTACGAACTTCTCCATAAATAGGCCTCTGTATTTGAATTTGAATACTCCCTCCAAAGATGGTAGTTTCTCCCTCATATCATGCCTTTGAACTGCTCCCACGATCGGTGAAACGAGTAACTTCCACGTTGTGGAACTGCTCCAAGTATTGCTGGGCAAAACTGCCCCACGATCATGAGAATGTCTATGTGTATCTCCTTTTAACACTTGTAAATGAACCGTCAACGTAAACAAGTCCAATAATACTCAGTTATTAAACGGAAATAGACCATATATTGGTCAATCGACGGGTCACTCGACGGGAATATACTGTTCAAAACCTTTGCTATGGTTTTATGTTATACAACTGGATTTGTTCAATCTAAACCTATGATATTAAGGTAAACCGGAGTCACCTCTTTAAATATCAATCTCTCCTAAGCCACGTGTCACCCAATCGACGGGTAAAAATAAAATCACAGTTATGGAGCAAACAGCACCATACCCATCGGTAGGTCCTGAAGTCCAAACACATTGGTGAATTTCATAACATTTGTAACTCCACAACCTCCCTACGTAAAAGATACTCATCAAGGTATATGGTTCACGTACATTTATAAGGAAAGCAATTTTTTAATTTTTTTTTTGATATCTCTCATTCACCTCATTTTCTTGCTTTTCAACTTACTCTCGCATTCCCAAGACTCATAGTAGTGAAGCTCTAATAGTTCTCAATACTAACTCAAGGCAAGTTCCCTCGAAAAGGCAAACGCTAGCTCGATATTCAAGTGTCCGACACGATGAAGTCTAAACCTAACAAGTAAAAGTTCCAACTTACAATTTTTTTTTTCTCTAGCAAGGGTGTAATGTTTTCTGTCACTAAGTAGATTTGTTGAATAATTAGCCCTTTGAAAATTTCAGTTCAAAAATTCTTGAAATATACCCTTCTGTTGTGATTTTTTTTTTGCAAAGGAATGTTCATTTTTGAAAGACATTATCGACAATCAATCATGAGCATCTCACCTGTTCATCTTAGAATAACAACAGTCCAGACAACATTGAAAAGAATTATAGATAAGATTTATCCCACTATGATATAACCGACTCCAAGTCTGTACCTGTGGGCTCCCGCGCCCGGCGCGTTTGAAGAGTCGCCACCCGGATTTTTGAGATGGATGATCCGAGGAACCGAGAGTTTGTTTGGAAAAGAAAAAGGCTTTTGATCTAGCGAAAATGTTGAGATTTTGGATTCGGGAGCCACGTTACGAGCGGGAAAGGTTTTGTTGAAAAAGCACCCCGCTCGCCCGGTGAAAACCGGTCTCTACTAAATATTTTAAATGGGGGGATTTAATACCATTCGGAAAACCTTAAAAACACATAAGGGGAAAGGGAACAAGATAAAGCATATCACATTGCCGTGCTAGTGGTGCTTACTGTACAGAAATGATAAAGGATGTTGTGATGATAATATAAATAAGAAAAACGTATAAACAAGCTATCTGGATCACCATCCTCTGTCACACGGCACACCACTTTATGACGCGCGGCCTTCTGATATGCTGTGCGTGGTTCTGACCTTGTCATCAAACTTTTGTCATTTTACAAAGCCTCGCACGGTATACCCAGTATGACGCACTGTGTTATTTTTAAAACTTCAGAAAGCTCACAGCCATCATATCATCTCAGAACTGTACCATTCTTCCAAGCCACGAGTAGAAAACCATTTTTGATACATTTATTCATTTGAAAAGATTTATAGAGCTTAAAACATGGCTTGAAGATATGGTCACATTCCGAGACTGCTTTTGGTATGCAAAAATAGATCCATCAACAGACGATCACGATCCAGACAGTTTGAACAAGAAAACAGTAATTAGCTGAAATGCCGTGCGTGTGAGTCCACTATGCCGTGCGACGCTTCAAAGCGCCGCGCGGCGTAGCGTTGTTCCCAGTACAAAAAACTAGTTTTGTTTTGTAAAAATGATTTTTAGGTTAGATCCTAACCAAAAGGGTTAGACCTAAAGATAGAAGAGTCCCCTCAGGGCCAGGGCAGAGCCTAGCCCAAGGAAACTTGGTTTTTACCTTTGATCTTGAGCTTGAATGAAGGTTGATGGTGGTGGATGGACGTCGGCAAGGTTGGAAAAGAAAAAAGAAGTATGGGTGTGTGTAGTAGATGGATGTATTGGATGGTTGGGGTCTCAAAGTTAGGAAGGAGCTAACTTTAATGGTGAGGAGAAAAATGGAGTAAAAGGCCTAGAGAATGTCTTTTGGAAGCAACATTCTCAAGACTTGAAAATGGGAAATGAGTGTGAAAGCAAGAAGAGAGAGAAAGGGTATAATGGTGATCAAGGGCCCTTTTCCCTTGAGTGGAGGGGTGTATTTATAGGCAAGAGCCATGGATTTTGAATTTCAAATGTTGGAGGTATTTTCTGGGCGGGCCAGAAGTGTGCTTTCGGCTGAGCCGTTTTGCAGCTGTGGCTCAAATAGGCGTGGCCGACAGCTTTCTGAGCCAGTCAGAACTTTACCCAAAATGCTGTGTGGCTAACCTCATGATCGCGTTCGGTGTAATGACTTTTGATACGCCGTGCGGTGTAGAGGTGTCACGTGCGGCATTACAGGTTCAATCCAGGGCTTTTGGGCTTTCTCTGGGCTTTTGGGTTTTTGATTTGTTTGGGGCTGAGGGTTCATTTGGGCTGAGGATCCGTTTGGGGCTGAAGGAATCCTTCATTCAAGCTCGCAATGGTTCCGTTTCCTTTATTTCATCATCGGGGTGGACAAAGACCCTTCGAGGTCCGGATTGGGGTGTCTACAGTAGTCCCTCTTTAACGTAACTCGGATATCATTGTTTTGATACAAGTGACGCTTAAAGAATAGGCACCCTGATCCGTTGCTCTAAAGTCTTTGAACAGAGACAAAATGTTTGAAAAATGCAAGGAAATGACAATGGTGGTCGCGCTCGTGGAGTTGCCTACGTACCCCGTTTGCAAGGATCAGACCGACGTAGTTCAATTGGGACGGTGTAAGTAAGGCAAAATCATGCAGTAAACTTGAGAAGATTGAGTGCTAGTAGGGTGTCGTGGAAAATGTGAAGCGAGCCTTCAGGAGGCTGAAAATTTGAGACGAGCCTTTGGGAGGCTTGAAATTCGAGCCTTTTTGAAAATTCGAGACGAGTCTTCGGGAGACTAAGTTTGATTTGAGACAAGCCCTCGGGAGGCAAAATTTGATTTGAGACGAGCCTTCGGGAGGCGAAATTTGATTTGAGACAAGCCCTCGGGAGGCGAAATTTGTTTTGAGATGAGACAAGCCTTCGGGAGGCGAAATTTGAGACGAGCCCTCGGGAGGCGAAATTTGATTTTGAGATGAGACGAGCCTTCGGGAGGCAAAATTTGATTTGATACGAGCCTTCGGGAGGCGAAATTTGATTTGAGACGAGCCCTCGGGAGGCGAAATTTGATTTTGAGATGAGACGAGCCTTCGGGAGGCAAAATTTGATTTGATACGAGTAACACGAATTCGGCGAGTCCCCGGGGGCGAATACTGTGAATAAGGCGAGTCCTCTGGGGACGGGAAATTTTGCGAGTCCCGGGGGGACAAGGACCGAATAATCCCATAATTAATGTACGTCGTTCTAAAAGATTTCTGCTGCAAGACGGCTGGAGTATTTGATTTCCGAGATGATTTTGGTGGCTAGGTTGATCAATTTCCGAGAAAACAAATTTAATCCTCTGGAGCCATAATGCTGTGCGGACATTCAGTATGGCGCGCGGCGTTTCGAATTTCCATGCACCCCTTCGATTTCCTAGGTCAGTTGGCTGATTTAAGGGTGCCCATTAATACAGGCATGCCCTTTCGTCGGTTGGAACTGCTTTTAAAAGGATGGTGGTGCCTCATTCTATGCACCATCAACAAAACACTTCAAGTCTCTCTACATTCCTATCCAGTTTACGGTTATGGCGGGCAACAACCTGGCAGCACGAGTGGAATCTCTGGAGGCGGAGATGGCTCTCTATCACCGAGAGATCGAAGAACTCAACACGCAAATTGCAAGGTTAATTTCCACCATCCACACCCTCCGACGCACGGTGTCCAACCTCTAGGATTTCGCGTACGATCAACAAGATGATAAGAGTGATGCATGGTTCGCACCGGAGTGCTTGTCCAGTGATACTGCTAAGGATTCCGAAGGGAATCTGAACGGTTCCGACGACCGTTCGGATGGGGCAAACGACGCATCCGATGATTGAGGTGGAGGGTCCGGAAGAAGAAGGGCAGTAGGACCCTTTTCAGTTTTTCTTTTTTTGTTTTCTCTTTTTTTTTTTTTTGAATGAATGTAACGAAAATCCTGGGGGTGACCTCGGGTTTTATGAAATGAAAAGCCCTCTTTCTTACTACTGTCTGTCATCTGCCTTCTTTGTTTTGTGAACAAACACCAATGCCATTTTACAACTTGCCAGGAATTGCTTTCAGAATTCGAACTGTCGAAACAGCCCAGTACGCCGTGTGTAGCATATGATATGCCGTGCGTCGTGATAACTCGAGAAATTTCATACAGTCAAGCTGTTACACCGCGCGCCTATACACATTATGCCGTGTGGCACACCTATCGTCAAACCCGGTCCATTTTAATTCCAAACGAACCGGTTCAAGGGGGATATATATATATATGCGGGGCGTACACAGTACACCCCGTTCGTTTCAAATTTCCCTCTCTCTCTCTCTCTCTCTCGTTCTCTCTGATCTCTCTCTCTCTCCGATCATCTCTCTCTCTTTCGCTGCTCTCTCTCCCGTCTCTCTCATTTCTCTCTCTTTGTTCTCTCGTCTCTCTCTTTGTTCTCTCTCCCCTCTCTCGGTTCTCTCTCCTCTCTCTCGGTCATGGATGATACGGATACGCCCGGGGGCGATCACCTGTTGATGGTTGAGGTTACACCACCCCCGGCTTCTCCGGAGGGTGGTACGGCAGTCGGGGAGGGGCCGGAGACCGTGGGGGTCTCAGCCCAGGCGGCATTGGCCGAGGAGGCTTCGGCCTCGGCTGTCGTGGTGGACAGCAGTGGCGGTGGTGACGGTGGTAGTAGGGTGCTGGCCGGCTACGGCTAAGAGACGGAGACTCCGGATGCAGTGGAGTCTAGGGGTGAGGACGAGGCTACGGGCCGAGTGGAGGGCGCAGTTGGTTTAGAGGAGAGGGCCACGGAGGCTCGCGGTGGCGACGGGCTTGACGGAGTGGAGGTGGAGACAGAGGCTTCTCCTGTGAGAGAGCCTCGGACTGACTTGGGGAAGGGCCTCATTGTCGAGGAGGAGTTGGTGGAGGAGAGGGAGACACCGGCTTTGTTTGTCGGTAGTGGTGAGGGTGCAGGGTCGTCACGACCCATAGGGTTGAGTGACTACTTAGAGGTGTCGTCTCTTGACGACCTGGTCGAGACCTTTCGGGGGGTGCCGGGGTTAGCGGAGGCTTTGTTGAGGCTCGGGAGAGAGCGCTCCCGGCTGAGCTCGAGACGGGGGCCGCCGGAGGGCAACAGGGAGTAGAGGAGGAGGCAGCTGGAGGTGAGACAGCCCCTCAGAGGAGTGTCGTGGAGGAGGCGACGGAGGCCTTGAGGGGGCGAGGAGCTTACGTGGTGGAGTCCTACGTGCCCTTTCAGCACGTGGTGGTCCCTACCCTTTTAGACGCCTACAGACCGGAGCGGCCTACGTACGATGAGGCCCTGGTCCTGAGGGACCCACAGCAGCACCTTTCCTTGCGCCGAGACGAGGTATACTTTAAACACTTGCATTTCGAATTTCAATGTATCGTACTTTCATTTCCTTATTTGAATATCGTATTTGCCTTGAATAGCATACCTGTTTTACTGAACATTATCAACTTATTGCAACAGGCGATCACTATCTCGTGCTACGGCGGTGCGGCCAACGTGCCGACATTTTGGGAGAGGCTCCTCGAGGCCGTGAGGGAGATAGTGAGACAGGCGGGCTTCGGGGAGTTCGTAAGCGTGTTGACGAGGGCAAGCAACGATCGCCAGGTGGTGAGGGCACTTGCCGAGAGGTGGTGGGACACGACGAATATGTTCCACTTCCTTTTTGGTGAGCTGACGGTGACGCCTCTAGACTTTGCGGCGATCACTGGTTTGAGGGTCGGGGGTGACCCTATCCCCTACGACGCTGTCACAGGGAGGAATGCGGCGTTCCAGCGGGAGATACTGGGGTACGTGCTGAGGGCAGAGAGGGAGGACGCCCAGTACGCCCAGCTCTTGGAGTTTTGGACATAGGAGCTTCCGGCGGACAGGGTGCAGGAGGAGCAGATGGCGCGGTGTTTCTTGTTGTACTTGCTCGGTGCGTCCTTGTTTCCCAACAGGCGCAATCGAGTACACCTTTCGCTCCTACCGGCCTTGAGGGACGTCAGGGAGATAGCCCGCTTTGACTGGGGCAGCGCGGCTTTGGGGGCGTGCTACGCCTTCATGGGGTCTCTTTCCCGGGGAGCGGGGAAGAGCCTCGGCAGCTACTGGAGAGTCTGAGAGGTACATTTCAAACTTCTCTTGCACTCATTTTGTCTTTCTATTTACTTATTGCATATCCTGTGCTAATCCTTGATGTTTAATTCTGCAGTTGTGGACGTACGAGGTACTTGACATGTACCCTCCCGAGACCTCCTGCCCTAGTGACACAGTACTCCGCCGGGCTCTGTATTGGTCCAAGGAGTTCCGGGGGGTGAAGAAGGGGAAGGGCGATCTGAACGCCTACTGCCTCTTTCTGGACGAGCTGCATCCTGACAGGGTATGACTACACCTTGCATGCTTCTATTTGTTGATACTTCTTATTCAAATCTCATGCTAATGTTGTATATCCTTGATTGCAGGTTCGCTGGCGTGTGTGGGACCGCTGCGAGCTCCCTTACTTGGTCCGGAGTAGGGAGGTGACGAGGGGGAGGGTGCTTCTCGAGTCCCCTTACGGCTGGCAGTGGTACCTGGGCGACCGGGTGTCACGTCAGCCGTTGAGACTGGACGTTTTTCGAGTCCCTGGTCCCCTTCCTGCTTTGGTGCAGAGGACGAGCTTGTACACCAGGGAGGAGGTTGAGCGGTTTGTGCGACCGGACCCTGAGCTGGAGCCGCTTTTCCAGGCAGACGTTGACTACTCCGAGTACCGGGCTCGGTACTTGATGCCGAGCTTCGGGGTACGAGCTGCTGCCTGGGAGGCGACGCTTCGAGCGTCAAGTGGTGCAAGCGGTAGAGGTGGACGAGGAAGGAGAGGAGGGAGAGGAAGAGGAAGAGGGCGCGAAGGTGGTGGTGGTGGTCAGGGTGACGGTACAGGTCCGAGCGGGGTCAACTTGCCCCGACTCTCCTGGACTGTGGACGTGACGACTGCCCAGGGGGTTTTTGGTGTAATGGTGGTGCCACGTCCCACAGTTGCAGTTCCGGAGTTTCTTGCTCAGGTATGACACGTATTCTTTCGCCTTTTGCATGCACTTGCTATTATCACTGTACATTCTAATCAATTTGCCTATTGTGCAGGCGACTCCGGAGTACGTGAGGGAGATGGCGGAGGCCATGATGGGCCTGTAGCAGTTGGTGAGGCAGTACGCGATGGGCCATGCCCCAGAGGTGCTTCTTCGAGTTGGTGGGACGATGGTAAGGCTTTCAAACCCTTTGCTTTTACTTCTTATTGTCTATATTATGATTACAATGCAAATGATGAATGTCATGTTATTGTAGGCTGGAGGAGGGGCTTCACGTGGGCTGCGCAGGAAGTCTGTGCGCATGCAAGCGCCACAGGCTTCCTCTGCTGGCTCTCGGGAGGAGCCTCCATCGAAGAGGCCACGACTTTCTGGGGAGACAGAGGACGAGCCTATAGACTTTTCTAACGAGACTGAGGAGCCCACAGACGTTGACCTAGAGGACACCTCAGGGAGTAATGTGCCCAGGGTGACGGGTACTCAGGAGGCGACCGGTTCCCAGGCGGAGGAGGTCTCCGGGGAGGACGACGATGAGGACGCTGAGGAGGGTGAGGACGAGGATGAGAGCTGAGCTCCCTCATTTGCTTGTTTTGCTTTTGCCTTTTTGTGGAGCCTGCGTGCTTCTTTTGGAAGGGTGCCTGTTTACCCTCAGTAGATAGGATTTTTGAGCCTTGGGCTTGCACGCCTTCTTGTACTTCGACTCATGGATATTCCGGAGATTATATACAGAAAAATTTATTATTTCAATGTTTATGCCATTCAATTCCTCTTATTGTCATTTGTACAAAGAAGATTGAATAACTAAAACATTAACCAATGCATGCAACTAGTCTTTGACCATAAACTGAAGTGAACTCAAGCTTTGTGATGAGCAATATGTTGGGACATAGGTATATTGACGTTGGAATAGAAATCAAATAAGGTAAATGAATAATTTTGAAAAATTGACACTTTATACAAGAATTTACAAGAATGCCATTGTCGTGGACTCTCGTATGTCAATAGCGACCCTTAACATTCGACACGTGGCTAGAAAACTCAAGCTCTCGTTTGAAAACTGCTTGAAAAGCAAGAAAACGTTGACTTTGGAAGGTGACATTCTCAAATTTTGACTTTGACCTCGAAACGGAACTTGCACCAGGTCACTTTTTACCATTATGACCTGTGGGACTCGAAAGATCAGCTTGAAACGGACTTCGATACCTTGACACGGCTTAAGAAACGGATTTTTATCGACTTTTGGTGCCATTACGTCAAATTTTGAGAGTTGACTTGAAGCGGAACTTCCTTGAAGTCCTAAATACCCATTGAGGTGTGTTCTGTGGGGTGGTGATGCCTGCAAGTGTCTTGAATTGGTTTCAAACCTCTGCTGTCAAAGTCTGCAGAAATGTAGACTTGATATGCCGTGCGGGGCTTCGAAATGCCGCGCGGGGTTTCATCTGATCCTGCGGCGTATCCGTGTTATGCCGTGGTTTTTCCTTTGGATTTATTATGCCGCGTGTTACTCCAGTATGCCGTGCGGCACTTTTTTCCTGACATTCTGCCATTTGCTGCTTCCCAAGACAGATTGCACGAAGGTTGAAGTTTGACCTATTCTATAACATTTCCGAGCCAGTGCCTGTCTGCTTTGTTCTTTTAGGGCATGACCAAGCTTTTCCCTATGTAAAACTCATGGAAAATTTACACTTTTGGAACCCAAAGCTCTTTTTGTAAGTTGAAGTTGTCTCCTCTATCCCTCCTATAAATTCAGGCCTTAGGCCTCATACTAACCATATCTTTCTTAGTCTTTCACCTTCCTCAAACCTTCACTTCCTCCCAATGGCTCTTTCCCTCACCGGTTCACTACGCCCATGGTTGGTCTCCATGGAGGGGGTTGATTGGCTCAACTTTCAGGCACATGGTCTCTACTCCATGAGATACCTTCGTAACATCCGCCTTCGTCCTGAGCTTTTGAGGGCTGCCATAAGTCTTTGGGACCCAGAGGTGCACGTATTCCGCTTTGGTGAACAAGAACTTTGTCCCATGATTGAAGAGTTCCGCGCCTATCTTGGCGGCTTCGGCTCTGGAGAGGTCATCGTCCCTCCTGTGCGCGAGAACATGTCCAAAGTTCTTGCTGCCTCTCTAGGGTTGAATGACGGTGTTGCTCGTTATTTGGTTAGCAACGGTCACCTCAACGTGATGCGCCTCATTGAGATGTTTTCTCCTCTTGGTAACCTAGCAGACACAACCTACCACACTCGGCGCATGCCCGCTCTTTGCATGTGCTTACTTGCTGCTTACTTCTTGGTTCCTTCCACTGGACATGCTAGCTCGGCGTTGGTCAGCATTGCGGTGCAGATTGAAGCTCGGAAGGATGTGATTCCAATGGTATTGGCTGAAACATTGATGGGCTTGGACAAGGTTCATTCTAGAGAGACCGAGACTTTTGGAGGCAGCCCCCTTCTCTTACAGGTTGGTTTTCACCTCATCTTTCCTCTTTCGAGCTTTTCTCATTTTTCTTCAACATTTGGCTTGGCTTTCTACGGTTTCTCACTTGTTTTCTCTCTTTGGCAGATTTGGCTTTGTGACAAGGTGAATGTGCTGACTTTCCCTCCTGGCAACTTGGTGTATGAGGCTAGGTTATTGTCCAATCGGTGCTTTGAATTTGCAGACAGGCGAGCTTCCGAGTGGGTCAGCTTCTTCAAACGTCAACGGGCTGAGACTATTTCCTGGAGATGCTCATGGCTTGACCTTTCGCCTATGACTGTACACTATATGGGCCCTCAGTGGGTGGTTCTTGCTGGTCTAGAGGCTTTTACCTTCTACATCCCCTATCGGATTCAGCGTCAGCTTGGTTTGAGACAGGAGGCTCCTACAGAAGTCCTGGTGGATGTAGTTCTGCCTTTCTTCCGCCATTCGGCTCTTTGCAACTACCAGCGATTCTGGAGGTCTCGCGAGGTGACTGATGCTTATCCTTACCCATCTGTGGCAGTGCGTGGGAGTTACAGGAAATGGCTCAGGAGGGACATTGCTGCAAGGGCGGGAGCCCAAGGAAATTGACTCGATCTTACTACCCTGATCGTTGAATAAATCGTGGACCCCCTTTTATTGTATTGCACTTTTATTTTCGAAAATCATGCTCAGCCCTATGTATTAGAAGCAGTTATTTTAATAAAGTGAGTTACAGAGGGTCTCCCCCTCCCTGATTCTGCCTTTCTGAATTCTGTCAACCTGGATTTTGTTTTGATTGATTGTGACCGAGTCTCATAGTGAGACTGCCTACGTATCCTTTTTGGCAAAGGAATAAGGTCATTACGTAGTCCAAGGATAGGGTTCGCTCTGGTTTTGACACTCTCCTTTTGCACTTTAATTTTTGCCTAGTACCGCCCTTTCGGGTTTTCTGCCTAGCGAGCTCGTTCATTGTATGCCTTAACTTTTGCCTAAGATGCCCTTGCGGGTTTTCATCCTAGCAGGCTTCTGCTCTAATTTTTGCCTGAAACTGGCTGCCCTTGCAGCTTTCAGCCCATCGAGCTTCTCTCAGGGGTAGTAGCGCTTGAGTTGATTCAGGTTGACCAGAGTTGAGAATTCATTTCCGTCCAAGTCAATGAGTTGCGTAGCTCCTCCAGACAGGATGGTCTTGATGATATAAGGCCCGGACCACTTTGGTCGGAACTTTCCTCGTGGATCATAGACTGGTGCCCGGATTTCCTTCAAAACCATGTCGCCTTCCGCTAAGTCCTTGGGTTTTACCTTTTTGTTGAATGCGCACGCGATTCTCCTTTGATATCCTTGAATATGGTAAAGTGCCCTTAAGCGGCGCTCATCGAACAACATAAGTTCTTCAAATCGGTTGCTCAGCCAGTCTGCCTCTTGGACATTACATTCAATCATAGTTCGGAGGGCTGGAACCTCTAACTCTATGGGAAGTACAGCCTCCATACCGTAAACCAAGGAGTACGGAGTTGCCCCTGTTGGTGTACGTACGGACGTGCAATATCCCCATAATGGCAACGGTAGTTGTTCGTGCCAATCTCTCGCAGACTGAATGGTTTTTTCCAGAATGGTTTTGACTGTTTTGTTGGCTGCTTCCACGGCCCCATTGGTCTGCGGTTGATAGGTTGTTGATTTATGTACTTGGATCTGGAACTCATCCAAAACTTCCCTTGCTCGTCCTTTGAAATGAACCCCGTTATCGGACACGAATGCATGTGGGACCCCATACCGATAGATGACGTTTTGCTTGATAAAGTGTGCGACTTGAACTGCGGTCAGGGTTGCATACGAGGCTGCTTCCACCCATTTCGTGAAGTAATCAATGGCCACTAGGATGAACTTATGGCCATTAGAGGCTGCTGGCACAATCCTTCCGATGACATCAATACCCCATGTTGAGAAAGGCCACGGCGAGGTCGTTTGCTGCAGTTCATGCGGTGGGACATGCATGAGGTTAGCGTGAATCTGGCACTTATGACAACGTCGTACGTATTCCACGCATTCCGTCTCCATGGTGGACCAGAAGTAGCCCTGTCTCAAAATCTTTTTGGCAAGCATCATACCATTCATGTGAGGACCGCATACGCCCTCGTGGACTTCCTCCATCACTCTTTTTGTCTCCTCACCATGAATACACAACTTGTGAGTACCACAGTGAGATCTTCGGTATAGGTTTCCTCCACAAATGATGTATTGAGCTGCCATTCTTCGAAGAGCGATCCTATCTTTCTTGCTAGCCTCAGCGGGGTACTCTCCCCTTTCCACGAATCTCCAGATATCGTAAAATCAAGGGTGACCATCTTCGGGCTCGTTGATGACCATGACGTGCTGGTATACCGGGGTGTCCCTTTGCTCGATCACAATTGGCCTTAGCTTTACACCGATAGGGATTTCGACCATGGAGGCCAATGTTGCCAAGGCATCAGCGAATTGATTTCTGAGTCTCGGGACATGAGTGAAAGTTACTTTACTGAAATGGGGAATGAGATCTTCGAGGTCTTGATGGTATGGCTTTAAATTTTCTTCCTTGACCTTCCAATCACCGTTTGCTTGAGAGACAACCAAGTTTGAGTCTCCCACGACTTCCAATTTTTCTATACCGATTTCAATGGTTGCTTCCATGCCTACAATACAAGCTTCGTATTCCGCTTGATTGTTGGTGACTTCGAAGTTAAGCTTGAATGCAAGTGGGATGTGCGACCCATCCGGCGAAATCAATAGCACACCGATCCCAAATCCTTTCTGATTGGCCGCTCCATCAAAACACAACCGCCACACGTCTTCGGCTACGGTCATTATGTCTTCATCCGGAAACTCGAATTCAGCATCTTCCCCTCCTTCGACTGGGCAGTCGGCCAAGAATTCAGGGACAGCTCTTCCTTTTACTGACTTTCTGGTGACATACTTTAATTCAAATTCTGCCAGCATCAATAGCCATCATGCCATTCTTCCTGTAAGTGCCGACTTCTCGAATAAGTACTTCAAAGGATCCATTCGGGATATCAACCTTACCGAGTAGGCCAGCATGTAATGTCTCAACTTTCTGGAAGCCCAAACGAGCGCCCAACACGTCTTTTCTAATGGAGTATAGCGTTCTTCGGATCCGGCCATCTTTTTGCTAAGGTAATAGACAGCTCTCTCAACCCCATCGTCTCCTTCCTGTGCCAGCATACACCCCATGGAAGACGGAGTGACTGACAAGTATAGGATCAAAGGTTTTCCTGGTTCTGGTGGCATCAAGACTGGTGGATTCCTTAGATAGGCTTTGATGGCCTCGAAGGCTTGCTGACATCTGTCGTCCCATACAAATGGTGTTCCCTTCTTGAGCAGGCGAAATATGGGTTCACACGTTGAAGTCAATTTTGCAATAAACCGGCTGATGAACTGCACTTTGCCAAGGAAACTCTTTACGTCTTTCTCTGTCCGCGGTGGTTCCATTTCCAGAATGGCCTTAATCTTTGATGGATCGATTTCGATGCCGCGAGTGGTGATCATAAACCCGAGCATTTTCCCTGTAGTGACTCCGAACGTGCATTTAGCCGGGTTGAGGCGCATCCTGTACCTCTTTATCCTTTCGAAGAACTTTCTGAGCGCGGGTAAGTGGCCTTCCTGCTCCTTTGCCTTAACGATCATGTCGTCAACGTAAACCTCCACCTCTTTATGAATCATATCGTGTAACAAGGTTATAGCAGCTCGCTGATAGGTGGAGCCAGCGTTCTTCAGCCCAAAAGGCATGACCCGTAGCAATAAGTTCCCCACTCAGTGACGAATGTGGTTTTCTCTCGGTCTTCCAGGGCCATGAGGATCTGGTTATACCCTGAGAAACTATCCATAAAAGAAAGCAAAGCGTGTCCCGCGGTGTTGTCAACTAGCACGTCAATGTGCGGCAGAGGGAAGTCATCCTTGGGGCTAGCTTTGTTTAGGTTCCTGAAGTCCACACAGACCTTGATTTTGCCATCCTTCTTTGGAACGGGAACAATGTTTGCGACCCACTGGAGGTATTTAGTTACCATTAGGAACCCAGCATTGATTTGTTTGGTTACCTCCTCTTTTATTTTAAGCACCTAGTCGGGCCTCATGCGTCTCAGTTTCTATTTTACTAGTTTTGTGTCAAGATAGAGGGCAATCCGGTGTTCCACGATTTCAGGATCGATTCCGGGCATATCAGCGTGCGACCATGCAAAAACATCTTTGAATTCTTCTAGCAAATTTATGAGAGCCTGGCGCTCTTCTTCTGACAGCGCGGAACCGATCTGAACCATTCGGGGATTCCCTTCATCCCTCAAATTTATTGAAACAACCTCTTCTTTTACAGGTTGAGCATGCCTTTCGTCTTCCCTTTCGATTAGGGACCGAATTTCTTTAGGGATTTCCCCATCGAAACCGATCTCTTCATCATTGGGGTCGACACAATTTATTTCAAAGTCAGGGAAGTAAGCGGAACCAGATTCATTTATTTCATCATAAGCAGAGGCCTCGGGGGCACCATACACACGGGTAGACTCAAATTCAAAATACAGACTCTGAGGAGTTGGGCCATGAGACACCGACTCAGACTCAACAGACTCAGAAGACTCAGAGGACTTAGTTTCAGACTCAGGCTCATGACTGGTTGCACTTGGTATGAAAGTCCAATTCTTATAATCCCCAGCGGCATCCATGATGAGTGAAGTCGGGTCTTCGGGGGCCTCCTGCCCTAGCATCTGCACTTCTGCTTCCATGGCTATACCCAATGGTTCGTCTTCCCCAAATAAGGTCGCCAGACTACCCAGGCGAAAGGTTTCAACCCAGTCAGCTATCTTTGCTTGTTTGATCACTGCTTCCAATTCTTCATCACTTTCTGGCCAAACATCGTTAGCGAATATCTCAAACCCCGGTAAGAACATCTCCAATCCAATACTCTATATGAGAGTATCAAAATACTCTATTTTATTCATAAAGTGATTTTAGAGGAAATCACTATTCCTATTTACTCCAACCATAAACCCTCTATTTTTCCCTCTAAAATAGAGGAGGCTTTAGAGGATGGGTTGGAGGAGTTCCATACTCTCAAATGGAAGAATAGAGCATGGATTGGAGATGCTCTAAGGATACAAGTGCCATTTTAAAAGGTGAATAGTGTTATAGAGGTGATCCTCCATATTTTCTCCCATCCTCTAAATATGGAGGATCAAAATCTCATCCTCTCAAATAGAGGAGGCTTGAGAGGATGGGTTGAAGGAGTTTTATACTCTCAAATGGAGGAATAGAGCATGGGTTGGAGATGCTCTAAGAAGGTGTTGTTCTCTTTGTACCAGAATGGTTCCGGCTGTCCTTGGTAAATCTGCTTTGCCTTCTCTTTGACAAAATAATCCTCCAATCTATCTCCCTTCTTTTCTTTCTTGTCCTCTGAAGGGTGGTATCCCAAGCCTGCTATGCGAGTTAAAGTTCCCCGTTCTTCAAACTGCGCTGGCCCTTGGAGATTCTTTCCCAACCCCAAACCTGGCATGTAGGACATCTTCTTCATTATCTTTATGGCGACATTACTGATGACGAAGTCATCATCGATCTTGACAGTGAAAATAAAATTAGAGGTGTCAAGAGAGAAGCCGCCTAAAGCAATGTCCTCCTCTCCGTGTTGTATCTCCAAGAGTGGGGCATTGTCTTCCACGGGAGCGCGAATCCCAGAGTCGCCATGAATGATGAGCATCCCAATCTCAAGTCCTAGTTTAATTTTTTGATGAAGTGTTGAAGGAACTGCCATGATGTCAGGCCGATGCATCCAAGGTCTACCCAGCAGTAGATTGAAAGAAGAGGGAATGTTTACCACATGAAACTCCACCTCCGTTTGGTAAGGTCCGAAAGTCATAGGAAGCATGAGGGTTCCAACCACATCCCGACGGGTGTTGTCATATGCCCGAACTTTAACTTCTGATGGAGAGAAATCATTATTTTTGTATCCCAGGCAATAGGCAACACGGAGTGGACAAACATTGATTGCTGACCCATTATCAATCAAGATCACCGGTACCCATTTTCCGTGGCATTTCAGAGTGGCATGGAGTGGCCGATTGTGATCAGTTCCTTCAGCGGGTAAATCTCGATCAGTGAAGGTAATGGCATGTTTGACGGGTATGGTTTTGATAAGTTCTACGAGTTCATCAGGGGTTATGGCGGAAGGAACTTTCAGGTGAGAGAGGGCTTGGATGAGTCCTTCGCGATGGCGGGTGGAGTGAATGAGCACGTCCCAAACAGACATTTTGGCTTGAGTCTGTTCAAGTTGGCGCTTGATCATTCCTTCAGGGTTTTTCTCAGGGCGAGAAGGCTCCTTAGCTAGTGGGGCAAAGGGTTGGAAAGTATCTTTGATTGGGGTAACGAACGGGTTAGAAGGTTCTTTGGTCAGTGGAGCTGGAGGGTTCTCCGATTTGAAGGTTAGGAGGTTGATAAATTTGACCACTCCGGGTCAATTGACCAATCTGTCGGTACTTAGACTCTTCATCCCACAAATCAGCAAGGGCCTTGCGTTTGTTTCCAATAGTGGTGTCTTGGAGATTGGCAGCCAAGTCAGCGATAACCAGATCCTCCCACAGATCCTCGGGCTTCCATTTCTCAGCTTCTGCTACCGCTTTGTTTACGGTCCATTCTTCATTTCCCACCTTTATGTTGATGATTTATGTATTTTCCCACAGATTTGTCTTAGCCCTTGGTTTATCTTCCCACAAATTCATCATGGCGACATCAGCGTCCTTCGGGAAAGTAACGGATGACTCTGATTTAGCTTCATCTGCCAGGTAGTCCATTGGGTCAAACTCATTACTAGCCACATCTTCTTCTGGCCCTGGCGGTTCCGGGTATGGGGCGAGACCTACATTGTTGTACGGGTCGTTGATGATGAGGTCGTGGAGGTAGGAGGGATTCGGTTGAAATGGAGCAGGCTCGGGCCAGTTGTAGGCCATTGTCTGAGGTTGATATTCTTCTGCAAATAGCATGGGTATAGAGAAGGTATCCAGAGGATCATTCCAGGCCAGGAGTTGGTATTCATCCGGGATCGGGCTCCATTCCCATTCAGGCATCTCTGGAAAGTTCTCATTTTGGTTATTGAACATCATGTACAGAGAAAACCCATCAAGAGGGTCAGCATGAATGCTTTGCCAATCAATTTCCCATCCAGGTTCAAAGAATGGGTTCACGTCTTCTTGAAAATTGGTGGCTTCGAATTCCTCCCAATCAGCAATCAAATCCCCCCATTCCCAAAGGAAACAGAGAGCAGTCTCTTCGGGAATTTCCACAATAGGCTTTGGTTCGGTATCAGGGATGATGAGAGGGGTAGGATCAAAGTTTTGGCTTTTGGTTTGGGTGATTTGGTTGATATGGAATGGGGTATTATGTTGTGACAAGGGATTTGTCATGGTGTTTGGTTTGTTTGAAAGAGGGGTATCAATGACTTTATTGTCAATGAGATTTTGAATCTCATGACGGAGGCGGATACAGTTGTCAGTGGTATGGCCATGCATTTGGTGGAAATCACAGTAAACACTCTGGTTTAGGTTAGGTGGAATGGTTTGTGGTGGCGGAAGAGGGTTCAGCACTCCTACTTCGGTAAGCTTCTTGAGTAAGGCGGATCTAGGAGTGCTAAACTGGGTAAAGACTCTATGTTGGGACTTTGGTTTTTCGAAAATTTGGTTTACTTCTGCCGATTTGGTGGATGAAGTTCCAGCCTGATTGGTATTCCCGAAGAGGACATTGCTGTTCCCTGAATATACCCTTTTAGACTTTGCTCCTGATTCCTTCTTCTCCAATGTGCCGTCTCGTAGGGCCTCCTCTGTAGCCAAGCCCGAGTCATAGAAAGTTTCAAAATTTGGGGCTGCCTGGGAGAGGACCATGTATGGGGCAAAAGAGCTTGGCAGGTTCTTGGTGATGATCCTTATCTATTCTTTCAAATCTGGTTTGTTTTGCATTTGAGCGGCTTTAGCCCTCCAACGTTTTACAAAATCAGCGAAACTTTCTTTCTTGCCCATCTTGGTGCTCTCTAGTTCCCTTGTGATCATTTTTAAATCAACGTTGAAATCATATTGAGCCACAAATGCTGTCCCAATGTCTTCCCAAGTCCTTTTCTTAGAGGGTTCAAGAGTAAGAAACCATTGCAGGGCTGGTCCCGACAGAGATTCGTGAAATAGCTGAGCCATGGCTTCCTTTTTGATCCCCCTCATGGTGAGTGAACCAACATACCCTTGGAGGTGAGCCTTTGGATCTCCAGTACCATCAAACTTTGCAAAATCACACCCTTAAACTTTTCCAGCAACTTAGCGTTGGGGAACAAGCACAATTTATTCATGTCAATTTCGCCTCTTCCTAATCGCTTATTTTCTTGCACGGATTCTTCCAACTTACCAATTTTAGCCATAAGGGCGGCTAAATTGGGATCAACTGCTGGTGTATCTTTGGTCGGTATCTCACCCTTGGGTATGTCAGACTTAACCAGGAGCTTGTCACAAACCTCCTGCATAGACTCCATCATCATATTCATGTCATTTTTCATGGATGCAACCGAGGCTTTGAGTTGCGTATCCATACTAGCGAGGGATTGCCTAAACTGGGCGTCCATGGTGGCCATGTTCTGTCTAAGTTCTTCTACCCCATTTCCTTGATCAGCTATTAGCAAAGGACTTTCAGGTGACAGTTCTGCTAGAGACTCCTGTATTGCTAATCTTGGCGAAACCACTAATGACGACTGCCCTTCCTGTTCTATGTGGACCTCAAACGGTTGGGTTTCTTTCAGGGTATCTATGAGAACCAATCTTTGGGACGGACGAAACCAATTGGGTATAGCCTCTTCTTTTCGCAGGTGTCCAATGTTTCTGAACTGGCAACAAGGCAAAATGGAGTAACTCAGAACCCATCCCGAGTGTCTGTCCTACCTTCTACGCGCCTCCTAAATCCTAAGACCTACCGTGACTTGAATCTCACTTGAGGCATTTGTACGGAAGATTTCTGATGGCCCGGGTAGGTATTGTTAGGCAGGTTAAATTCCAATCGCTTCGGAATCAGAGCCAATCTCCTTACCTTGACCATCCGAGGCAGAGCAATGTGACCGTCAGAATCCAGATACGCATACCTTCAAGGTTAGTCTCCAGTCAAGGGAGTCGTTCGGGCACGGCAAACACCAGAGGTATCGCAACCTCCATGGATTTACGGTCTCCTAGACTGACCAGAAAATCCTAAAGAATTCTAAGGGAGCCTAATCCTCTAGCCTGCAAGATGCAATGATGCGTGAATATGTACGGAAAAGAAATACACATAAACAGGATATATCACATAAGTCCTAGTCATGGGTTCCTGTCCTAGTTGGGAAGGTTCTATGGTTATGTACGAGAGCATAGGCCGGTTTTGGTCTCAGAAGGGTTCCTCGGACTAGAGCCAAGATGTACTACCCCATGTCAAGTGTATTGCAAGACAATGGTCGAACAACACGATGGCCCATCATAGTCGAGGGTTGCTAGGCATTCCGGGAGAACTTGTCACCGGTAAACCGGGCAAGATTGCCGAGACACGCTAGCGAGGCTTGTGCGGTGCATAGTGTAAAAGAAAGTGTAAGTTTTCCAAATTGCATTAAGCCCCCCAAATAAAATACCTTTCAAGTTTGGCCCTCTTGATTATTCAACACACTTTTATTCTTCTTTTTTTTTTTTAAGTATTGAATAAAAGTCCCCAGCGGAGTCGCCACTGTGGGCTCCCGCGCCCGGCGCGTTCGAAGAGTCGCCACCCGGATTTTTGAGATGGATGATCCGAGGAACCAAGAGTTTGTTTGGAAAAGGAAAAGGCTTTTGATCTAGCGAAAACGTTGAGATTTTGGATTCGGGAGCCACGTTACCAGCGGGGAAGGTTTTGTTGAAAAAGCACCCCGCTCGCCCGGTGAAAATCGGTCTCTACTAAATATTTTAAATGGGGGGATTTAATACCATTCGGAAAATCTTAAAAACACATAAGGGAAAAGGGAAACAAGATAAAGCATATCACATTGCCGTGCTAGTGGTGCTTGCTGTACATAAATGATAAAGGATGTTGTGATGATAATATAAATAAGAAAAATGTATAAACAAGCTATCTGGATCACCATCCTCTGTCACACGGCACACCACTTTATGACGCGCGGCCTTCTGATATGCCGTGCGTGGTTCTGACCTTGTCATCAAACTTTTGTCATTTTACAAAGCCTCGGACGGTATACCCAGTATGACGCACGGTGTTATTTTTAAAACTTCAGAAAGCTCACAGCCATCAGATCATCTCAGAACTGTACTATTCTTCCAAGCCACGAGTAGAAAACCATTTTTGATACATTTATTCATTTGAAAAGATTTATAGAGCTTAAAACATGGCTTGAAGATATGGTCTCATTCCGAGACTGCTTTTGGTATGCAGAAATAAATCCATCAATAGACGATCACGATCCAAACAGTTTGAACAAGAAAACAGTAGTTAGCTGAAATGCCGTGCGTGTGAGTTCACTGTGCCGTGCGACGCTTCAAAGCGCCGTGCAGCGTAGCGTTCCCAGTACAGAAAACTAGTTTTGTTTTGTAAAAATGATTTTTGGGTCAGATCCTAACCAAAAGGGTTAGACCTGAAGATAGAAGAGTCCCCTCAGGGCCAGGGCAGAGCCTAGCCCAAGAAAACTTGGTTTTTACCTTTGATCTTGAGCTTGAATGAAGGTTGGTGATGGTGGATGGACGTCGGCAAGGTTGGAAAAGAAAAGAGAAGTATGGGTGTGTGTAGTAGATGGATGTATTGGATGGTTGGGGTCTCAAAGTTAGTAAGGAGCTAACTTTAATAGTGAGGAGAAAAATGGAGTAAAAAGCCTAGAGAATGTCTTTTGGAAGCAACATTCTCAAGACTTGGAAATGAGAAATGGGTGTGAAAGCAAGAAGAGAGAGAAATGGTATAATGGTGATCAATGGCCCTTTTCCCTTGAGTGGAGGGGTGTATTTATAGGCAAGAGCCATGGATTTTGAATTTCAAATGTTGGAGGTATTTTCTGGGCGGGTCAGAAGTGTGCTTTTGGCTGAGCCGTTTTGCAGCTGTGGCTCAAATAGGCGTGGCCGACAGCTTTCTGAGCCAATCAGAACTTTACCCAAAATGCCGTGCGGCTAACCTTATGATCGCGTGCGGTGTAATGACTTTTGATACACCGTGCGGTGTAGAGGTGTCACGTGCGGCATTACAGGTTCAATCCAGGGCTTTTGGGCTTTCTCTGGGCTTTTGGGTTTTTTATTTGTTTGGGGCTGAGGGTTCATTTGGGCTGAGGATCTGTTTGGGGCTGAAGGAATCCTTCATTCAAGCTCACAAAGGTTCCGTTTCCTTTATTTCATCATCGGGGTGGACAAAGACCCTTTGAGGTCCGGATTGGGGTGTCTACAATACCATTTCCATTTTTAAAATGAACTATTCAAAGAATCTATTTTGCAAATCATTACCCTTTTTAGAAAATCTTTAGTTTAAAATATGTACGTCCGTAATAACTTTTGGAACCAAAATCCATTACTTCACACGCCTCAATATACTTACCCTACGCTCCAAGTAAAGAACTCGATTCATGTTTAACATATACACCGTATATATATACGTAACGTCCAAACTAGTCTTGCTTTTTAATATCTTCACAAGGATCAACCAATCTAGCAATAATCTCAATAAGACCACAATCTATAAATTGAAAGACGCGCAAAATTATTCTCAAACCACAAGCCGCTATATAATAAGGAGTCAAGTTATGAGATTTGAATCGTCACGTGACATTACATGTAACTAAAGAGAGTCGAGTCACCACACTCAAGCACCTTCTATCGATCACCTATTTGGCACGTAGCATACATCCACACACATATCATTATCCATCCTTCACCATGTTCTAAAAGCAAATGTCATACACTGTGGTTACATAACGGATCAAACATACAGGTTGAAGCTAAATAGCAACCTATCTTATGCACCCAATAGTTTAATAAGTCAACCGGCCCACGGATTTACCCTACCAACTAATAGTCCACACATCACCAAATACATCAGCGCATCATCGAGCTCACACAGTACCCAACACAACATCAGGCTCACATAGTACCCATCACGACTTCGGGCTCACACAGTACCCAGCACACTAACGGGTTCACACAGTACCCAGTGCAACCACGGGCTCACACAGTGCCCAATACAACCACAGGCTCACACAGTACCCAAGAGGCTACGGGCCCACACAGTACCCAACACACTACGGGCTCACACAGTGCTCAAGATACCACAGGTTCACACGGTACCCAATACTACCACAAGTGCACACGGTACCCTATATAATCACCACAGGTTCACAAAGTGCCCATTACTTCATATCTCATGGCTTTAAGAAGTTCAACAGTAATCAAGTTCATTTCAATCTCTTAAGACTGTAGACACCCCAATCCGGACCTCGAAGGGTCTTTGATCGCCCCGATGATGAAATAAAGGAAACAAAGCCTTTGTGAGCTTGAATGAAGTATTCCTCCAGCATCCGCAGCCCAAACCAACCATCAGCCCAGAAAAGCCCAAAAACTCAGAAGCCCAGAGAAAGCCCAAAAAAGCCCTGGATCGAACCTAAAGTATCGTGCGCAACACTTCTACACCGCACGGCGTACCGAAATTTAATACGCCGCACGCAGTCATGAGGTTAACCGCACGGCATTTTGATAAAGTTCTGACTGGCTCAGAAAGCTGTCGGTCACGCCTATTTGAGCCACAGCTGCAATATGGCTCAGCCGAAAGCACACTTCTGGCCCGCCCAGAAAATGCCTCCAACTTTTGAAATTCAAAATCCAAGGCTCTTGCCTATAAATACACCTCTCCACTCAAGGAAAAAGGGCCCTTGATCACCATTATACCATTTCTCTCTCTTCTTGCTTTCACACCCACTTTCCCATTTCCAAGCCTTGAGAATGTTGTTTTTAAAAGACATTCTCTAGGCCTTTTACTCCATTTTTCTCCTCACCATTGAAGTTAGTCCCTTACTAACTTTGAGGTCCCAACTACCCAATATATCCATCTATTACACACATCCACACTTCTACTTTCTTTCTTTACCTCCCGATGTCCATACTTCTTCATCAAAGCTCATTCAAGCTCCGGATCCAAGGTAAAAACCAAGTTTCCTTGGGCTAGGCACTGTCCCGGCCCTGAGGGGACCTTTCTGTTTTCAGGCTTGACCCTTTTGGTTGAGATCTGACCCAAAACCTCTTTTTCAAAACAAAACCAGGGCCCTGTACGAAGGTGTGCTAAGCCGTGCGGCTCTTTAGAGCAACGCACGGCGTAGCATACCAAAACGCACGGCATTTCAAAAAAGAATACTGTTTTCTTGATCAAACTGTCTGGATCGCGATCGTCCGTTGTTGGGTCTTTTCTGTATACCGAAAGCTGTCTCAGAACGAGATCATTTCTACAAGCCATGTTTTAAACTCCGTAGATCTTTTCAAAATAAGCACATGCATCAAAAATGGTTTTCCCTTCATGGTTTGAAAGAATGGTGTAGATCTGAGATGATCTGATAGCTGTGAGTCGTCTAAAGCTTTAAAAATAAAACCGTGCGATGTAATGGTACACCATGCGAAGCTTTACAAAACAATAAAAGTTTGGTATCAAGATCGGAACCACGCACGGCATATCGGTAAACCGCGCCTTATAAACCGATATGCCGCCTGATGGAGGATAGTGATTCAGACAGTCCGTTTGTATATCTTTTTTGTTTATATTATCATCATGCCATCTTTATCATCTCTGTACAGCAAGCACCACTAGCACGGCAACGTGTTATGATTTATCTTGTTCCCCTTTCCCTTTATGTGTTTTCGAGGTTTTCCGAGTTGTATTAAACCCCCCATTTAAAATGCTTAGTAGAGACCGGTTTTCACCGGGCGAGCGGGGTGCTTTTCAACAAAACCTTCCCCGTTCGTAACCTGGCTCCCGGATCCAAAATCTCAAACAGTTTCACTAGATCAAAAGGCCTTTTTCTTTTCAAAACAAAACCCCTCAGTTCCTCGGATCATCCATCTCAAAAATCCGGGTGGCGACTCTGTCATAATATCGCACCTTCGGGCGCGGGAGCCCACAGTGGCGACTCTGCTGGGGACTTTTATTCAAAACTTCTTTTTTTTTTAAAAAAAAAATGCATAAAGAAGTGTTGGATAATCAAGAGGGCCAAACTTGAAAAGACATTTTACTTGGGGGACTTAATGCAATTTGGAGAACTTAACTTTCTTTCACACTATGCACCGCACAAGCCGCGTTAGCGTGTTTTGGCTATCTTGCCCGGTTTACCGGTGACAAGCTCTCCCGGAACGTCTAGCAACCCTCGACTATGATGGGCCATCGTGCTGTTCGACCATTGTCTTGCAATACACTCGACATGGGGTAGTACATCTTGGCTCTAGTCCGGGGAACCCCTCTCAAACCAAAACCGGCCTTTGCACTTGTATATAACCATAGTACTTTCCCAACTAGGACAGGGACCCATGGCTAGGACTTATGTGATATATCCTGTCCATGTGTATTTCTTTATACATACATATCATTCATGCATCATTGCATCTTGCAGGCTAGAGGATTAGGCTCCCTTAGAATTCTTTAGGACTTTTCGGTCAGTCTAGGAGACTGTAAATCCATGGAGGTTGCGATACCTCCGGTGTTTGCCGTGCCCGAACGGCTCCCTTGACATGGGATCAACCTTGGAAGTATGCGTATTTGGATTCTGGCGTTCACATTGCTCTGTCTCGGATGGTCAAGATAAGGAGATTGGCTCTGGTTCCGAAAACGATCGGAATTTAACCTGCCTGACAGCACCTACCCGGGTCGTCAGAAATCTTCTGTACAAATGCCCCAAGTGAAACTCAAGTCACGGTAGGTTCTAGGACCTAAAGAGTACGTAGAAGGTAGGATAGACGCTCGGGGCGGATTTTGAGTTGTTCCCTTTTTGCTTTGCTACAAGTTCAGAAACATTGGACACCTGCAAAAAGAAGAGGCTTTACCCAATTGGTTTCGTCCATCTCGAAGATTGGTCCGCATAGATACCCTGGAAGAAACCCAACTGATTGAGGTCCCCATAGAGCAGGAAGGCCAACCGCCATTAGCAGTTTTGCTAGGCCCAGCAATACAGGAGCCCTCGTCACTTGAAAATCTCTTACCCATGGCTGACCAGGGAAACGGGATAGAAGAGATTAGGCAGAACATGGCTACTATGGATGCTCAGTTTAGGCAATCCCTTGCTGGGATGGATGCGCAACTCAAAGCTTCGGTTGCATCCATGAAAGACAACATGAACATGATAATGGAAACCATGCAAGAGGTTTGCGACAAGCTTTTGGTTAAAACCGATGTACCCAAGGAAGAAACGCCATCCAAGGACGCGCCAGCAATTGATCCTAATATGGCCGCCTTTATGGTTAAAATCGGAAAGTTGGAAGAGTCAATGCAAGAAAACAAGCGATTTGGAAGAGGAGAGGTTGACATGAACAAATTGTGCCTGTTCCCCAACGCGAAGTTACCAGAAAAGTTTAAGGGTGTAGATTTCGCAAAGTTTGATGGTACCGGAGACCCAAAAGCTCACCTCCAAGGGTATGTTGGTTCACTCACCATGAGAGGAATCGAGAAGGAAGCCATGGCCCAACTATTCCATGAATCTTTGTCAGGGCCTGCTTTGCAATGGTTTCTTACCCTAGAACCCTCTAAGAAAAGGACTTGGGAAGATATTGGGACGGCTTTTGTAGCTCAATACGATTTCAATGTCGATCTAAAGATGACCACAAGGGAACTAGAAAGCACCAAGATGGGTGAGAAGGAAGGCTTCGCCGACTTTGTGAAACGTTGGAGGGCTAAGGCCACTCAGATGCAAAGCAAGCCAGATTTAAAGGAACAGATAAGGATCATCACCAAGAATCTCCCAAACTCTTTTGCCCCATACATGGTCCTTTCCCAAGCAGCCCCGAATTTCGAAACTTTTTATGACTCAGGCCTGGCTGTAGAAGAAGCACTGCGGGATGAAACATTGGAAAGGAAGGAACCAGCAGCAAAGCCCAAGAGGGTGTATTCAGGGAACAACAATGTCCTCTACGAGAATTCCAATCAGGCCGGGACTTCATCCGTCAAGCCAGCAGAAGTAAACCAAATTTCAGAAAAACCAAAGTCCCAACAAAGAACCTTTACTCAATTCAGCACTCCCAGATCCGCCTTGCTCAAAAAGCTCACTGAAGTAGGAGTGCTGAATCCCCTTCAGCCACCACAAAATATTCCACCCAATCTAAACCAAAATGTCTATTGCGATTTCCACCAAATGCATGGCCACACCACTGATAACTGTATCCGCCTCCGTCATGAGATTCAAAACCTCATCGACAATAAAGTCATCGATACCCCTCCTTCTGACAAACCAAACACCATGACAAATCCCTTACCACAGCATAATACCCCATTCCATATCAACCAAATCACCCAAGACAAAAGCCAAGACTTTAATCCTACCTCTTTCATAATTCCTGATACCGAACCAAAGCCTGTCGTAGAAGTTCCCGAAGAAATCACCCTCTGTTACCTCTGGGATTGGGGAGATTCGATTGAGGATTGGAAGGAGTTTGAAGTCGCTAATTTCCAAGAAAATATAAACCCGTCCTTTGAGCCAGAATGGGAAGTTGATTGGCAAAACATTTATGCTGACCCTCTCGATGGATTCTCTTTGAATATGATGTTCAACTTGCCGGAAATGCCTGAATGGGAATGGAGCCCAATTCCGGATGAGTACCAACTCCTGGCCTGGAATGATCCTTTAGATACCTTCTCTATACCCATGCTGTTTGCAGAAGAGTACCAACCCCCGGCAGTAATCTACGACTGGCCTGAACCGGTTCCATTCCGACCGGACCTGTCCTCCTACCTCCTTGACCTCATAGCCAACGACCCATACAACAACGTGGGTCTTGCTCCATACCCAGAACCGCCAGGTCCCGAAGAACATATGGCTAGTAATGAGTTCAACCCGATGGATTATCTGTTTGACGAAGTTAAGTCAGAGTCATCTGTCACCTTCCCAAAAGATGCTGATGTTGCCATGATGAACTTGTGGGAAGATGAACCAGGCGCTAAGACAAACCTATGGGGTGATACGGATATCATCAACATAAAAGTGGGGAACGAAGAATGGACTGTAAACAGGACGGTAGTAGAAGCTGAAAAATGGAAGCCCGAGGACCTATGGGAGGACCTGGTTGTTGCTGACCTGGCCGCCAATCTCCAAGACACTACCATTGGAAACAAACGCAAGGCCCTTGCGGATTTGTGGAATGAAGAGTCCAAGTACCAACAGATTGGTCAATTAACCAGGAGTGGTCGAATATACCAACCCCCTAATCTTCAAATCGGAGAATCCTCCAACCCTCCAGTTCCACTGACCAAAGAACCTTCCAATCCGTTTGTTACCCCAATCAAGGATACTTTCCAACCCTTTGCCCCGCCAGTTAAAAAGCCTTCACGCCCTGAGAAAGACCCAGAAAGAATGATCAAGCGCCAACTCGAACAGACTCCAGCCAAAATGTCTGTTTGGGACGTACTTGTTCATTCCACCCGCCATCGTGAAGGATTCATCCAAGCTCTCTCCCACCTAAAAGTCCTCTCCGCCATAACCCCTGACGAACTTGTGGCACTCATCAAAACCATACCCGTCAAACACGCTATCACCTTCACTGATCGAGATTTGCCCGCTGATGGAACTGATCACAACCGACCACTCCATATCACTCTAAAATGCCACGGAAAATGGGTACCGGTAATCCTCATTGACAACGGGTCAGCAATAATGTCTGCCCGCTTCGTGTTGCTTATTGCCTGGGATACAAAAATAGCGATTTCTCTCCATCAGAAGTCAAAGTTCGGGCATATGACAATACCCGTCGGGATGTGACCGGCACTCTCATGCTTCCTATGACTTTTGGACCCTACCAAACAGATGTGGAGTTCCATGTGGTAGACATTCCCGCATCCTTCAACCTGCTGCTGGGTAGACCTTGGATGCATCGACCTGATATCATGGCAGTTCCTTCAACACTCCACCAGAAGGTTAGACTGGGACTAGAAACTGGGATGCTCACCATTCATGGCGATTCTGGGATTCGTGCTCCTGTGGAAGACAATGCCCCGCTTTTGGAGATACAACATGGGGAAGAAGACGTTGCTCTGGGCGGTTTCTCTCTTGACACCTCTCATTCTGTTTTCACTGTCAAGATTGATGATGACTTCGTCGTTAGTAATGTGGCCATAAAGATAATGAAGAAAATGTCCTACATGCCAGGATTGGGGCTGGGAAAGAACCTTCAAGGGCCAGCACAGTTTGAAGAGCCGGGAACTTTAACCCGCGTAACAGGTGTGGGGTACTGCCTTTCCGGGGATAGGAGGGAAAAGAAAGGAGACAGGCTGGAAGATTATTTTGTCAAAGAAAAGGCAAAACAGATTTATCAAGGGCAGCCGGAACCATTCTGGGACAAAGAAACCAACACCTTCCTACCGGGATTTGAGATATTCGCCAATGATGTCTGGCCTGAAAGTGATGAAGAGCCAGAAGCAGTAATCAAACCAGTAGATGCCACATATTGGGTTGAAACTCTTGCCTTGGGTAGCTTGGCAACCTTATTCGAGGAGGACGAACCATTGGGTATAGTTGCGGAAGCGGAAGTGCAGATGCTGGGGCAGGAGGCCCCCGAAGACCCAACTTCACTCATCATGGATGCTGCTGGAGATTATAAGAATTGGACTTTCATACCAAGTGCAACTAGTCATGAGTCTGAATCTGAAACTGAGTCCTTTGAGTCTTCCGAGTCTTCCGAGTCTTCTGAGTCTTCTAAGTCTGTCAAGTCTGAGTCGGCGCCTCTTGGCCCAACTCCTCAGAGTCTGTATTTTGAGTTTGAATCTACCCGTGTGTACGGTGCCCTCGAGGCCTCCATTAATAATGAAATAAATGAATCTGATTTCGCCTACTCCCCTGATTTTGAAATAAATTGTGTCGACCCCAATGATGAAGAGATCGATTTTGAGGGGGAAATCCCTGAAGAAATTCGGTCCCTAATCGAAAGGGAAGACGAAAGGCATGCTCAGCCTGTAAAAGAAGAAGTTGTTTCAATAAATTTGAGGGACGAAGGGAATCCCCGAATGGTCCAGATCGGTTCCGCGCTGTCAGAAGAAGAGCGTCAGGCTCTTGTGGAGTTGTTAAAAGAATTTGAAGACGTTTTTGCATGGTCGCACGCTGATATGCCCGGAATTGATCCTGAAATCGTGGAACATCGGATTCCCCTTCACCCTGATGCGAAACCAGTAAAACAAAAACTGAGACGCATGAGGCCCGACTGGGTGCTCAAAATAAAAGAGGAAGTGACTAAACAAATCAATGCTGGGTTCTTAATGGTAACCAAATATCCTCAGTGGGTTGCTAACATCGTTCCCGTTCCAAAGAAGGATGGCAAAATCAGGGTCTGTGTGGACTTCAGGGACTTAAACAAAGCTAGCCCCAAGGATGACTTTCCTCTACCCCACATCGACGTGCTAGTTGATAACACCGCGGGACATGCCTTACTTTCCTTCATGGACGGCTTCTCAGGATATAACCAGATTCTCATGGCCCCAGAAGACCGAGAAAAGACCACGTTCATTACTGAGTGGGGAACCTATTGCTATCGGGTCATGCCTTTCGGGCTGAAAAACGCAGGTTCCACTTATCAGCGAGCTGCTATAACCTTGTTGCATGATATGATCCATAGAGAGGTGGAGGTTTACGTTGATGACATGATCGTTAAGGCGAAAGAGCGAGAAGGTCACTTACCCGCGTTGAGAAAGTTTTTCGAAAGGATAAGGAAGTACAGGATGCGCCTCAACCCTGCTAAATGTACATTCGGAGTCACCACCGGGAAAATGCTCAGATTCATGATCACCACTCGTGGCATCGAAATCGATCCATCAAAGATTAAGGCCATTCTGGAAATGGAGCCACCACGGACAGAAAAAGATGTGAGGAGTTTCCTTGGCAAAATACAGTTTATCAGCCGGTTTATTGCAAAACTCACCTCAACATGCGAGCCCATATTCCGTTTGCTCAAGAAAGGAACGCCCTTTGCATGGAATGACAAATGTCAGCAGGCTTTCGAAGCCATCAAAGCCTACCTAAGGAATCCGCCAGTCTTAATGCCGCCAGAACCAGGAAAACCTTTGATCCTATACCTGTCAGTCACCTCGTCTTCCATGGGGTGTATGTTGGCACAGGAAGGAGATGATGGGGTTGAAAGGGCCGTCTACTACCTCAGTAAAAAGATGGTTGGGTCTGAAGAACGCTATACTCCCTTGGAAAAGACGTGCTGGGCACTTGTTTGGGCTTCCAGGAAGTTAAGACATTACATGCTGGCTTATTCGGTGAGATTGATATCCCGAATGGATCCCCTGAAGTACTTATTTGAAAAGCCAGCACTCACAGGAAGGATGGCACGATGGCTATTGATGCTGGCAGAGTTCGAATTAAAATACGTCAGCAGAAAGTCAGTAAAAGGAAGGGCTGTCGCTGAATTTTTGGCCGATTGCCCAATCGAAGGAAAGGAAGATGCCGAATTTGAGTTCCCGGACGAAGGCATATTGACCATAGTTGAGGACGTGTGGCAGTTGTATTTCGACGGAGCAGCCAATCAGAGAGGATTCGGAATTGGTGTGCTGCTAATTTCACCGGATGGGTTGCATATCCCGCTTGCATTCAAGCTCAATTTCGAAGTCACCAACAATCAGGCAGAATACGAAGCTTGCATCGTTGGCATGGAAGCAGCTATTGAAATCGGTATAGAAAAATTGGAAGTCGTAGGAGATTCCAATCTGGTCGTTTCTCAAGCAAACGGCGATTGGAAAGTCAGAGAAGAGAAATTGAAGCCGTACCATCAAGATCTCGAAGATCTCATTCCCCATTTCAACAAAGTAACCTTCACCCATGTCCCGAGACTCAAGAATCAGTTCGCTGACGCCTTGGCAACACTAGCCTCCATGGTCGAAATCCCTATCGGTGTGAAGCTAAGGCCAATCATGATCGAACAAAGGGATACCCCAGTATACCAACACGTCATGGCCATCAACGAGCCCGAAGATGGTCATCCTTGGTTTTACGACATCTGGAGATTCGTGGAAAGAGGAGAATACCCCTCTGAAGCAAGCAAGAAAGACAGGATCGCCCTTCGGAGAATGGCAGCTCAGTACATCATTTGTGGAGGGAATCTATACCGAAGGTCTCACTGCGAAACCCACAAGCTGTGTATTCATGGTGAGGAAGCCAAAAGAGTGATGAAGGAAGTCCACGAAGGAGTATGCGGTCCTCACATGAACGGCATGATGCTTGCCAAAAAGGTTTTGAGACAAGGCTACATCTGGTCCACTATGGAGACTGAATGTGTGGAATACGTACGACGTTGCCATAAGTGTCAAATTCACGCTAACCTCACGCATGTTCCACCACATGAGTTGCAGCAAACGACCTCGCCATGGCCTTTCTCGACGTGGGGTATTGATGTCATCGGAAGGATTGTGCCAGCAGCTTCTAACGGCCACAAATTCATCCTGGTAGCCATCGATTACTTCACAAAATGGGTAGAAGCAGCCTCGTATGCAACCCTGACCACGGTTCAAGTCGCGCACTTTATCAAGCAAAACGTTATTTATCGGTATGGGGTCCCACAAGCGTTCGTGTCCGACAATGGGGTGCACTTCAAAGGCCGAGCAAGGGAAGACTTGGAGGAATTCCAGATCCAAGTACACAAGTCAACAACATATCGGCCGCAGACCAATGGGGCCGTGGAGTCAGCCAACAAAACAATCAAAACCATCTTGGAAAAGACTACTCAATCTGCAAGGGATTGGCACGAACGACTACCTTTGGCATTGTGGGGATATCGCACGTCTGTGCGTACGCCGACGGGAGCAACTCCGTACTCTTTGGTTTATGGCATGGAGGCCGTACTCCCCATAGAATTAGAGGTGCCATCCCTCCGGACTATGATCGAATGCGATGTACAAGAGGCAGACTGGCTGAGCAACCGGTTTGAAGAACTTATGTTGTTCGATGAACGTCGTTTAAGGGCACTTTATCACATTCAAGGGTATCAAAGGAGAATTGTACGCGCATTTAATAAGAAAGTGAAGCCCAGGGATTTGGCAGAAGGCGACATGATTCTGAAGGAGATACGAGCGCCAATCTATGATCCACGAGGAAAGTTCTGACCAAAATGGTCTGGGCCGTATATCATTAAGACTATCTTATCTGGCGGAGCTACGCAACTCATTGATCTGGACGGGAACGAATTCTCGACTCTAGTCAACCTGGATCAACTCAAGCGCTACTACCCCTGAGAGAAGCTCGCTGGGCTGAAAACTGCAAGGGCAGTCAGTTCCAGGCAAAAATTAGAGCAAAAGGCCCGCTAGGATGGAAACCCGCAAGGGCATCTTAGGCAAAAGTTAAGGCATACAATGAATGGGCTCGCTAGACCGAAAACCCGAAAGGGCGGTACTAGGCAAAAATTAGAGCGCAAAAGGAGAGTGTTAAAACCAGAGCGAACCCTATCCTTGAACTACGTCATGACCTGATTCCTTCATCAAAAGGATACGTAGGCAGTCTCACTATGGGACTCGGTCACGATCAATCAAAGCAAAAAAATACAGGTTGACAGAATCCAGAAAGGCAGAATCAGAGAGGGGGAGACCCTCCATAACTCACTTTATTAAAATAACTGCTTCTAATACATAGGGCTGAGCATGATTTTTGAAAATAAAAAGGCAATACAATAAAAGGAGGTCCACGATTTATTCAATGATCAGGGTAAGTAGGGTCGAGTCAGTTTCCTTGGGCGCCCGCCCTCGCAGCAATGTCCCTCCTGAGCCATTTCCTGTAACTCCCACGCGCTGCCACAGAAGGGTAAGGATGAGCATCGGTCACCTCACGAGACCTCCAGAGTCGCTGGTAGTTGCATAGAACCGAATGACGAAAGAAAGGCAGGACCACATCCACCAAGATCTCTGCAGGAACCTCCTGCCTTAAACCAAGCTGACGCTGAATCCGATAAGGGATGTAGAAGGTAAAAGCCTCCAGCCCAGGAAGAACCACCCACTGGGAACCCATATAATGCACAGTCATGGGCGGGAGATCCAGCCAAGAGCTTCTCCAGGAAATCGTCTCAGCCTGTTGACGCTTGAAGAAGGTGATCCACTCGGAAACATGCCTGTCCGCAAATTCGAAGCACCGAGAGGAGAGTAATCTAGCGCCATACGCCAAGTTACCAGGAGGGAGAGTCAATATGTTCACCTTGTCACACAGCCAAATCTGCCAAAGAGAGAAAAAGTGAAAAACCATAGGAAGCCAAGCCCAACATTAAACAGAGTAGGAAGAGCTGAAAAGAGGGAAAATGAGGCGAAAACTAACCTGCAGAAGAAGGGGGCAGCCCCCAAAAGTCTCAGTCTCTCCAGAACGAACCCTGTCTAAACCCATCAGCGTCTCAGCCAATACCATCGGAATCACATCCTTTCGTGCCTCAATCTGCACTGCAATGCTGACTAATGCCGAGCTAGCACGACCAGTGGAGGGAACCAAGAAGTAAGCGCAAGCAAGCACATACAAAGAGCGGTCATGCGCCGGGAGTGGTAGGTTACGTCCGCTAAGTTGCCAAGAGGAGAGAACATCTCAATAAGTCGCATCACGTTGAGATGACCATTGCTAACCAGGTAACGGGCAACACCGTCATTCAAGCCAAGAGAGGCGGCAAGAACCTTGGACATGTTCTCGCGCACGGGAGGGACAATGACATCTCCAGAGCCGAAACCGCCAAGATAGGCGCGAAACTCCTCGATCGTCGGGCAAAGCTCTTGTCCACTAAAGCGGAACACATACACCTCCGGGTCCCAAAGACTTATGGCAGCCTTCAGGAGCTCAGGGCGAAGGCGGATGTTACGAAGGTATCTCATAGAATAGAGACCGTGCGCCCGAAAGTTGAGCCAATCGACCCCTTCCATGGAAATCAACCATGGCCGTAGCGAACCGGTGAGAGAAAGAGCCATTAGGAGGAGATGAAGATTTGAGGAAGAAAAGATATGGTTAAAATGAGACCTAAGGCCTGAATTTATAGGAGGAGAGAAGAGACAACTTCAACTTTCAAAAGAGTCTTGGGTTCCAAAAGTTTAGATTTTCCATAAAGACTTGCATAAGGAAAAGCTTGGTCATACTCTAAAAGAACCAAGCAGACATGCATTGGCACGGATATGATATAGGACATGTCAAACTTTAGACCTCGTGCAATCTGTCTTGGGAAGCAGCAAATGGCAGGATGTCAGAAAAAAGGTGCCGCGCGGTGTAGAGAGGTGGCGCACGGCATACCAAGACGAGGAGAAAACCACGGCATAACACGGATACGCCGTGGAATCAGAGGAAGCCCCGCACAGCGCTTTGTAGCCACGCACGGCATATTAAGTCTGCACTTCTGCAGACTTTGACAGCAGAGGTTAGAAACCATTTCGAGGCACTCGCAGGCATCACCAACCCTCAGAACATGTCTCAATGGGTATTTGGGACTTCGGGGAACCCCCACTTCGAGGCAACTCTCAAAATTCGACGTAAAGGCACCAAAAAGTCAATAAAACCTATTTCCCAAGTCATGACAAGGTATCGGAGTCCGTTTCAAGCCGTTCCAAGTCAGTCTTTCAAGTCCTACAGGTCACAATGACCAATGGTGACCTAGTCCAGGTTCCGTTTCGCGGTTAACGTCGAAATCTGAGAATGTCACCCTCCAAAGTCATGGTTTTCTCGCTTTCTAGGCATATTTTCAAGAAGTTTTCAGTTTCCAATAGGAGTTTGGGTTCCGTAGTCACGTGACAAGTATCCAGGGTCGTTATTGATGAACAAAAGCCCGCAACAGGGGTAGTTTCGTAAAGTCTTGAACAAAGGAATTAGTTATTCATTATATCTTCTTTGATTTCTATTCCAACGTCAATATACTGCTCATCATAAAACTCAAAATTCATTTCAGATTATGGCTCGAAGGACTAGTCGCATGCATTGGTTAATGTTTCTGTTATTCAAATCTTTCTTAGACAAATGACAATAAGGGAAGTTGAATGACGTAAATACTGAAAGAAATAAGCATCTCTGTATATAATCTCCGAAATATCCATGAGTCGAAGTACCAAAAAGCGTGCAAGCCTCAAAATCCTATCTACTGAGGGTAAACAGGCACCCTTCCAAAAGAAGCACGCAGGCTCCAGTCAAAAAGCAAAATAAAAGGGAACTCTACTCTAGTCCTCGTCCTCGTCGTCGTCCTCACCTCCCTCGATGTCCTCCCCAGAGGCCTCCTCTACCGGAAAACTAGCCGCCTCCTGAGTACCAGGCGCCCTAGGCACTGTACTCCCCGAGGTGTCCGAGAGGTCAACGTCCGTCGGCTCCTCAGTCTCGTCAGAGACGTCGATTGGCTCCTCCTCTGTACCCCCAGAAAGCCGCTGCCTCTTCGACGGAGGCTCCTCCCGCGAACCCGTAGAGGAAACCTGTGGCGCCTGCATGCGCACGGACTTCCTGCGCAGCCCACGCGAAGCCCCTCCTCCAGCCTGCAATGATAGGATATTCGTCATTAGCATTGAAATCATGGAATAAGCAATAGGAAATAAAAGCAGAGGGTTCAAAAACTTTACCATGGTCCCACCAGCACGAGGAAGCACCTCTGGGACACGCCCCATGGCGTACTGCCTCACTAGCTGCTCCAGGCCCATCATGGCCTCGCCCATCTCTCTCACGTACTCCGGAGTCGCCTACACAATAGGTCAAATGTTTAGAACATACAGTGATACTAACAAGTAAGTGCAAATGGGCGAAAGAATGCAAGTCATACCTGAGCAAGAAACTCCGGAGCTGCGGCCGTGGGACGCGGCACCACCACCACACCAGAAACCCCCTGGGCAGTCGTTACGTCCACGGTCCAGGAGAGTCGAGGCAAGCTGGCCCCACTCGAGCCTGCGCCGTCACCTCGACCTCCGACGCTACCCTCACGTCCTCTGCCTCTCCCTCCTCTCCGTCCTCGTCCACCTCTACCACCAGCACCACCTGACGCTCGAAGCGTCGCCTCCCAAGCAGCATCCCGTACCCCGAAACTCGGCATCAGGTACCGAGTCCGGTACTCAGAGTAGTCCACGTCTGCCTGGAAGAGCGGCTCTAGCTCGAGGTCCGGTTGTGTGAACCGCTCAACCTCTCCCCTGGTGACAGGCTCGTCCGCTGCACCAGAGCAGGAAGGAGACCAGGGACTCTAAAAGCGTCCAACCTCAGCGACTGACGTGACACCCGGTCACCCAAGTACCACTGCCAGCCGTAAGGGGACTCGAGCAGCACTCTCCCCCTCGTCACCTCCCTACTCCGCACCAAGAAAGAAGACTCACAGCGGTCCCACACACGCCAGCGGACCTGCAACCAGAAATGAATGATATCAGCATAAGATTTGAATAAGAACTACCAAGCAAATGGAAGCATGCGAGGTATGATCATACCCGGTCAGGACGAAGCTCGTCTAAGAAAAGGCGATAGGCGTTCAAGTCGCCCTTCCCTTTCTTCACTCCCCGGAATTCCTTGGACCAACGTAGGGCCCGGGGAAGCACTGTGTCGCTAGGGCAGGAGGTCTCAGGAGGGTACATGTCCAGTACCTCGTACGTCCACAGCTGCAGAATCAAACATCAAGGATTAGCACAGGATAGGCAGTAAGTGAATAGAAAGACAAATAAGTGCAAGAGAAGTTCGAAGTGTACCTCCCAGACCCTCCAGTAACCGCCGAGGCTCTTCCCCGCTCCTCGGGAAAGAGACCCCATGAAGGCGTAGCACGCCCCCAAAGCTGCACCGCCCCAGTCAAAACGGGCTATCTCCCTGACGTCCCTCAAGACTGGTAGGAGCGAAAGGTGTACCTGGTTGCGCCTGTTGGGAAACAGGGACGCACCAAGCAAGTACAACAGAAAGCACCGCGCCATCTGCTCCTCCTGCACCCTGTCAGTCGGGAGCTCCTCTGTCCAAAACCCCAACAGCTGAGCGTACTGGGCGTCCCCACTCTCTGCCCTCAGCACGTACCCCAGTGTCTCCCGCTGGAGCACCGCGCTCCTCCCTGTAACAGCGTCGTAGGGGATAGGGTCACCCCCGACCCTCAGACCAGTAATCGCCGCGAAGTCCAGCGGCGTCACCGTCAGCTCGCCAAAAAGGAAGTGGAACGTGTTCGTAGTGTCCCACCACCTCTCAGCCAGTGCCCTCACCACCTGGCGATCGTTGCTCGCCCTCGTGAGCACACTCACGAACTCTCCGAAACCTGCCTGCCTCACTATCTCCCTCACAGCCTCAGGGAGTCTCTCCCAGAACGTCGGCACGTCGGCCGCGCCACCGTAGCACGAGATGGCGATCGCCTGTTGAAATGAGTTGATAACATTCAGTAAACAGGTATACTATTCAAAGCGAATACAGCATTCAGATAAAGAAATGAAAGTACGATACATTGGAATTTGAAATGCGAAGTGTACCTCGTCTCGGCGCAAAGAAAGGTGCTGTTGTGGGTCCCTCAAGACCAAGGCCTCGTCATACGTAAGCCGCGCCGGCCTGTAGGCGTCTAAAAGCGTAGGAACCACTACGTGCTGAAAAGGCACGTAAGACTCCGCCTCGTAAGGTCCATGCCCCTTCAGGGCCGCTGCCGCCTCCTCCACAACACTCCTCCGAGGATCTGTCCCACCTCCGGCAGCCTCCTCCTCTGCCCCCTGTGGCTCTCCAGTGGCCCCCGCCTCAAGCTCAACCTGGAGCACCCTCTCCTGGGCCTCAAGTAAGGCCGCAGCCAGTCCAGGTACCCCCCGTAAGGTCTCAACCAAGTCCTCGAGGGACGCCTCCTCGAGGTAGTCACCTAAACCAATGGGCCGCGACGACCCTGCACCCTCGCCACTGCCTACAAACATGGTCGGCGTCTCCCTCTCCTCCACCAACTCTTCCTCAACAACGGGACCCTTCCCCAGGTCCGTCCGAGGCTCTCTCACAGGAGAGGCCTCTGTAGCCACCTCCGCTCCGTCAGGCCTGTCACTACCGTGAGTCTCCGTAACCCTCTCCTCCAAACCAACTGCACCCTCCGTCCGGCCTGTCGCCTCGTCCTCACCCCTGGACTCCACTGCACTCGGAGTCTCTGTCCCCTCGCCATACCCAGCCAACACTCCGCTGCCACCGTCACCGCCGTCACTACCCACCACCGCGGCAGCCGAGGCCAAAGCCTCCTCGGCCAATGCCGCCGGGGCCGAGACCCCCATGGTCTCCGGCCCCACCTCGGCTGCCATGTCGCTCGCCGGGGCCACCACGGCCGGCACAACCTCGACCCGCGGGGGTTGATCACCCCCGGGTGTATCCGCGCTATTCATGAGAGAGAGAGAATGAGAGAGAGAGAGTAGAGACGAGAGAGACAGCGAGAGAGAGAGACAGCGAGAGAGAGAGACAACGAGAGAGAGAGACAGCGAGAGAGAGAGACAACGAGAGAGAGAGATGATCGGGAGAGAGAGAGAGACCAGAGAGAGACAGGAGAGAGAGGAGGGAAATTCGACCGATCGGGGCGTACTGTGTACGCCCCGTATATATATATATATCCCCTGAACCGGTTCGTCTGGATTTTAAGTGGACCGGGTTTGAAGATAGGTGCACCGCACGGCATAATGGATCAACGCGCGCGGCATATTGGCTCAACTGGATGAAAATTCTCGAGTTCCCACGACGCACGGCATTACCCATGCTGCGCACGGCATACTGGGTTATTTCGACAGTTCAGATTCTGAGAGCAGTCTTCTGGCCATGGCATTCACATTCGGTCTCGTTCATGAACAGTATAAGCAATGAAAATACGGACAAACAATGGCAAGAAGGGGAGATTTTTCATTCCATCAAACCCGAAGAAGTCCCCGGGATTTGCATTACATTGTTCAAAAAAAAAAGAAGAGAAAGGTGGAAAATCAAAAAGAAATCCTACTGTCCCTCTTCTTCTTTATCAAACCTACTCCTCAGTCGCTCCCTTCGCCGGAATGGTCATCCGAGCCATTCAGATTCCCCTCCGAGTCCTCTGCAGTCCCGTCCGAATCATGCCCCGGTGCGTACTCCGGGTCGTGTTTGCTGTCCATCTGGTCAAAAGCGAAGTCCTGAAGGTTGGACACCGCGCGACGGAGAGTACGGATCGTCGATATGAGCCTTGCAATCTGACGGTTCAATTGCTCAATCTCCTCGCGGTAAAAGCCCATCTCGGCCTCCAAAGAAATCACACGCGCTGTCAAGTCGTCTGCCGCCATGTCTCGAGAAGTAGATTATGAATTTAGGAATCTAGAAAGATTTGGGAGGAGAGTGCATAGAATGAGGCACCCCCATCCCTTTTAAAAGAGGTTCTGACCGATGAAAGGGCACGCCTGTATTAATGGGCACCCTTAAACCAGCCAACTGATCTCGGAAATTGAAGAGGTGCATGGGAAAACGAAAGGCCGCACGTCCTTATGATCGCCCGCACGGCATTTTGACTTCAGAAGAATAAATGTGTTTTCTCGGAAATTGAGCACTCTAGCCACCAAAATCATCTCGGAATACAAAAGGCTCCAGCCGTTTTGCAGCAGAAATCCTTTGAAATAGCGTGCGTTAATGATAGGATTATTTGGTCCTAGTCCCCGGGGACTTGCAAAAATTCCCCGTCCCCCGAGGATCGGTCGTACTTACGTCTGCTCGCAGTATTTGCCAGTCTCAAGTCTCAAATCAATTTCAAAAATCGCCTCCCGAAGGCTCGTCTCAATTCAAGTCTCAAGTCACAAGTCTCAACTCAATTTCAAAAATTCGCCTCCCGAGGGCTAGTCTCAAGTCTCAAGTCTCAAATCAATTTCAAAATTCGCCTCCTGAAGGCTCGTCTCAATTCAAGTCTCAAGTCTCAAGTCTCAACTAAATTTCAAAAATTCGCCTCCCGAGGGCTAGTCTCAAGTCTCAAGTCCCAAGTCTCAAATAAATTTCAAAATTCGCCTCCCGAAGGATCGTCTCAATTCAAGTCTCAAGTCTCAAGTCTCAAATCAATTTCAAAAATTCGCCTCCCGAGGGCTCGTCTCAAGTCTCAAGTCTCAAATCAATTTCAAAATTCGCCTCCCGAAGGCTCGTCTCAAGTCTCAAGTCTCAAGTCTCAAATCAATTTCAAAAATTCGCCTCCCGAGGGCTCGTCTCAAGTCTCAAGTCTCAAATCAATTTCAAAATTCGCCTCCCGAAGGCTCGTCTCAATTCAAGTCTCAAGTCTCAAATCAATTTCAAAAATTCGCCTCCCAAGGGCTCGTCTCAAGTCTCAAGTCTCAAGTCTCAAATCAATTTCAAAAATTCGCCTCCCGAGGGCTCGTCTCAAGTCTCAACTCAATTTCAAAAATTCGCCTCCCGAGGGCTCGTCTCAAGTCTCAAGTCTCAAATCAATTTCAAAATTCGCCTCCCGAAGGCTCGTCTCAATTCAAGTCTCAAGTCTCAAATCAATTTCAAAAATTCGCCTCCCGAGGGCTCGTCTCAAGTCTCAAGTCTCAAGCCTCAAATCAATTTCAAAATTCGCCTCCCGAAGGCTCGTCTCAATTCAAGTCTCAAGTCTCAATTCTCAACTCAATTTCAAAAAAATTCGCCTCCCGAGGGCTAGTCTCAAGTCTCAAGTCTCAGGTCTCAAATCAATTTCAAAATTCACCTCCCGAAGGCTCGTCTCAATTCAAGTCTCAAGTCTCAAATCAATTTCAAAAATTCGCCTCCCGAGGGCTAGTCTCAAGTCTCAAGTCTCAAATCAATTTCAAAATTCACCTCCCGAAGGCTCGTCTCAATTCAAGTCTCAAGTCTCAATTCTCAACTCAATTTCAAAAAAATTCGCCTCCCGAGGGCTCGTCTCAAGTCTCAAGTCTCAAATCAATTTCAAAATTTGCCTCCCGAAGGCTCGTCTCAATTCAAGTCTCAAGTCTCAACTCAATTTCAAAAAATTCGCCTCCCGAGGGCTAGTCTCAAGTCTCAAGTCTCAAATCAATTTCAAAATTCGCCTCACGAAGGCTCGTCTCAATTCAAGTCTCAAGTCTCAACTCAATTTCAAAAATTCACCTCCCGAGGGCTAGTCTCAAGTCTCAAGTCTCAAATCAATTTCAAAATTCGCCTCCCGAAGGCTCGTCTCAATTCAAGTCTCAAGTCTCAACTCAATTTCAAAAATTCGCCTCCCGAGGGCTAGTCTCAAGTCTCAAGTCTCAAATCAATTTCAAAATTCGCCTCCCGAAGGCTCGTCTCAATTCAAGTCTCAAGTCTCAAATCAATTTCAAAAATTCGCCTCCCGAGGGCTCGTCTCAAGTCTCAAGTCACAAATCAATTTCGAAATTTGCCTCCCGAAGGCTCGTCTCAAGTCTCAAGTCTCAAATCAATTTCAAAAATTCGCCTCCCGATGGCTCGTCTCAATTCAAGTCTCAAGTCTCAAGTCTCAACTCAATTTTAAAAATTCGCCTCCCGAGGGCTAGTCTCAAGTCTCAAGTCTCAAATCAATTTCAAAATTCACCTCCCGAAGGCTCGTCTCAATTCAAGTCTCAAGTCTCAACTCAATTTCAAAAAATTCGCCTCCCGAGGGCTAGTCTCAAGTCTCAAGTCTCAAATCAATTTCAAAATTCGCCTCCCGAAGGCTCGTCACAATTCAAGTCTCAAGTCTCAAGTCTCAACTCAATTTCAAAAATTCGCCTCCCGAGGGCTAGTCTCAAGTCTCAAGTCTCAAATAAATTTCAAAATTCGCCTCACGAAGGCTCGTCTCAATTCAAGTCTCAAGTCTCAAGTCTCAACTCAATTTCAAAAATTCGCCTCCCGAGGGCTAGTATCAAGTCTCAAATCAATTTCAAAATTCGCCTCCCGAAGGCTCGTCTCAATTCAAGTCTCAAGTCTCAAGTCTCAAATCAATTTCAAAAATTTCCCTCCCGAGGGCTCGTCTCAAGTCTCAAATCAATTTCAAAATTCGCCTCCCGAAAGCTCGTCTCAAGTCTCAAGTCTCAAATCAATTTCAAAAATTCGCCTCCCGAGGGCTCGTCTCAAGTCTCAAGTCTCAAGTCTCAAATCAATTTCAAAATTCGCCTCCCGAGGGCTCGTCTTAAGTCTCAAGTCTCAAATCAATTTCAAAATTCGCCTCCCGAAGGATCGTCTCAATTCAAGTCTCAAGTCTCAACTCAATTTCAAAAAATTCGCCTCCCGAGGGCTAGTCTCAAGTCTCAAGTCTCAAATCAATTTCAAAATTCGCCTCCCGAAGGCTCGTCTCAATTCAAGTCTCAAGTCTCAACTCAATTTCAAAAATTCGCCTCCCGAGGGCTAGTCTCAAGTCTCAAGTCTCAAATCAATTTCAAAATTCGCCTCCCGAAGGCTCGTCTCAATTCAAGTCTCAAGTCTCAAATCAATTTCAAAAATTCGCCTCCCGAGGGCTCGTCTCAAGTCTCAAGTCACAAATCAATTTCGAAATTTGCCTCCCGAAGGCTCGTCTCAAGTCTCAAGTCTCAAATCAATTTCAAAAATTCGCCTCCCGATGGCTCGTCTCAATTCAAGTCTCAAGTCTCAAGTCTCAACTCAATTTTAAAAATTCGCCTCCCGAGGGCTAGTCTCAAGTCTCAAGTCTCAAATCAATTTCAAAATTCACCTCCCGAAGGCTCGTCTCAATTCAAGTCTCAAGTCTCAACTCAATTTCAAAAAATTCGCCTCCCGAGGGCTAGTCTCAAGTCTCAAGTCTCAAATCAATTTCAAAATTCGCCTCCCGAAGGCTCGTCACAATTCAAGTCTCAAGTCTCAAGTCTCAACTCAATTTCAAAAATTCGCCTCCCGAGGGCTAGTCTCAAGTCTCAAGTCTCAAATAAATTTCAAAATTCGCCTCACGAAGGCTCGTCTCAATTCAAGTCTCAAGTCTCAAGTCTCAACTCAATTTCAAAAATTCGCCTCCCGAGGGCTAGTATCAAGTCTCAAATCAATTTCAAAATTCGCCTCCCGAAGGCTCGTCTCAATTCAAGTCTCAAGTCTCAAGTCTCAAATCAATTTCAAAAATTTCCCTCCCGAGGGCTCGTCTCAAGTCTCAAGTCTCAAATCAATTTCAAAATTCGCCTCCCGATGGCTCGTCTCAAGTCTCAAGTCTCAAATCAATTTCAAAAATTCACCTCCCGAAGGCTCGTCTCAATTCAAGTCTCAAGTCTCAAGTCTCAACTCAATTTTAAAAATTCGCCTCCCGAGGGCTAGTCTCAAGTCTCAAGTCTCAAATCAATTTCAAAATTCGCCTCCCGAAGGCTCGTCACAATTCAAGTCTCAAGTCTCAAGTCTCAACTCAATTTCAAAAATTCGCCTCCCGAGGGCTAGTCTCAAGTCTCAAGTCTCAAATAAATTTCAAAATTCGCCTCACGAAGGCTCGTCTCAATTCAAGTCTCAAGTCTCAAGTCTCAACTCAATTTCAAAAATTCGCCTCCCGAGGGCTAGTATCAAGTCTCAAATCAATTTCAAAATTCGCCTCCCGAAGGCTCGTCTCAATTCAAGTCTCAAGTCTCAAGTCTCAAATCAATTTCAAAAATTTCCCTCCCGAGGGCTCGTCTCAAGTCTCAAATCAATTTCAAAATTCGCCTCCCGAAAGCTCGTCTCAAGTCTCAAGTCTCAAATCAATTTCAAAAATTCGCCTCCCGAGGGCTCGTCTCAAGTCTCAAGTCTCAAGTCTCAAATCAATTTCAAAATTCGCCTCCCGAGGGCTCGTCTTAAGTCTCAAGTCTCAAATCAATTTCAAAATTCGCCTCCCGAAGGATCGTCTCAATTCAAGTCTCAAGTCTCAACTCAATTTCAAAAAATTCGCCTCCCGAGGGCTAGTCTCAAGTCTCAAGTCTCAAATCAATTTCAAAATTCGCCTCCCGAAGGCTCGTCTCAATTCAAGTCTCAAGTCTCAACTCAATTTCAAAAATTCGCCTCCCGAGGGCTAGTCTCAAGTCTCAAGTCTCAAATCAATTTCAAAATTCGCCTCCCGAAGGCTCGTCTCAATTCAAGTCTCAAGTCTCAAATCAATTTCAAAAATTCGCCTCCCGAGGGCTCGTCTCAAGTCTCAAGTCACAAATCAATTTCGAAATTTGCCTCCCGAAGGCTCGTCTCAAGTCTCAAGTCTCAAATCAATTTCAAAAATTCGCCTCCCGATGGCTCGTCTCAATTCAAGTCTCAAGTCTCAAGTCTCAACTCAATTTTAAAAATTCGCCTCCCGAGGGCTAGTTTCAAGTCTCAAGTCTCAAATCAATTTCAAAATTCACCTCCCGAAGGCTCGTCTCAATTCAAGTCTCAAGTCTCAACTCAATTTCAAAAAATTCGCCTCCCGAGGGCTAGTCTCAAGTCTCAAGTCTCAAATCAATTTCAAAATTCGCCTCCCGAAGGCTCGTCACAATTCAAGTCTCAAGTCTCAAGTCTCAACTCAATTTCAAAAATTCGCCTCCCGAGGGCTAGTATCAAGTCTCAAATCAATTTCAAAATTCGCCTCCCGAAGGCTCGTCTCAATTCAAGTCTCAAGTCTCAAGTCTCAAATCAATTTCAAAAATTTCCCTCCCGAGGGCTCGTCTCAAGTCTCAAGTCTCAAATCAATTTCAAAATTCGCCTCCCGATGGCTCGTCTCAAGTCTCAAGTCTCAAATCAATTTCAAAAATTCGCCTCCCGAAGGCTCGTCTCAATTCAAGTCTCAAGTCTCAAGTCTCAACTCAATTTTAAAAATTCGCCTCCCGAGGGCTAGTCTCAAGTCTCAAGTCTCAAATCAATTTCAAAATTCACCTCCCGAAGGCTCGTCTCAATTCAAGTCTCAAGTCTCAACTCAATTTCAAAAAATTCGCCTCCCGAGGGCTAGTCTCAAGTCTCAAGTCTCAAGTGTCAAGTCTCAAATCAATTTCAAAATTCGCCTCCCGAAGGCTCGTCACAATTCAAGTCTCAAGTCTCAAGTCTCAACTCAATTTCAAAAATTCGCCTCCCGAGGGCTAGTCTCAAGTCTCAAGTCTCAAATAAATTTCAAAATTCGCCTCACGAAGGCTCGTCTCAATTCAAGTCTCAAGTCTCAAGTCTCAACTCAATTTCAAAAATTCGCCTCCCGAGGGCTAGTATCAAGTCTCAAATCAATTTCAAAATTCGCCTCCCGAAGGCTCGTCTCAATTCAAGTCTCAAGTCTCAAGTCTCAAATCAATTTCAAAAATTTCCCTCCCGAGGGCTCGTCTCAAGTCTCAAGTCTCAAATCAATTTCAAAATTCGCCTCCCGAGGGCTCGTCTCAAGTCTCAAGTCTCAAATCAATTTCAAAATTCGCCTCCCGATGGCTCGTCTCAAGTCAAGTCTCAAGTCTCAAGTCTCAAATCAATTTCAAAAATTCGCCTCCCGAGGGCTCGTCTCAAGTCTCAAGTCTCAACTCAATTTCAAAAATTCGCCTCACGAAGGCTCGTCTCAATTCAAGTCTCAAGTCTCAACTCAATTTCAAAAATTCGCCTCCCGAGGGCTAGTATCAAGTCTCAAATCAATTTCAAAATTCGCCTCCCGAAGGCTCGTCTCAATTCAAGTCTCAAGTCTCAAGTCTCAAATCAATTTCAAAAATTTGCCTCCCGAGGGCTCGTCTCAAGTCTCAAGTCTCAAATCAATTTCAAAATTCGCCTCCCGATGGCTCGTCTCAAGTCAAGTCTCAAGTCTCAAGTCTCAAATCAATTTCAAAAATTCGCCTCCCGAGGGCTCGTCTCAAGTCTCAAGTCTCAACTCAATTTCAAAAATTCGCCTCCCGAGGGCTAGTCTCAAGTCTCAAGTCTCAAATAAATTTCAAAATTCGCCTCACGAAGGCTCGTCTCAATTCAAGTCTCAAGTCTCAAGTCTCAACTCAATTTCAAAAATTCGCCTCCCGAGTGCTAGTCTCAAGTCTCAAGTCTCAAATCAATTTCAAAATTCGCCTCCCGAAGGCTCATCTCAATTCAAGTCTCAAGTCTCAACTCAATTTCAAAAAATTCGCCTCCCGAGGGCTAGTCTCAAGTCTCAAATCAATTTCAAAATTCGCCTCCCGAAGGCTTGTCTCAATTCAAGTCTCAAGTCTCAACTCAATTTCAAAAATTCGCCTCCCGAGGGCTAGTCTCAAGTCTCAAGTCTCAAATCAATTTCAAAATTCGCCTCCTGAAGGCTCGTCTCAATTCAAGTCTCAAGTTTCAAGTCTCAACTCAATTTCAAAAATTCGCCACCCGAGGGCTAGTCTCAAGTCCCAAGTCTCAAATCAATTTCAAAATTCGCCTCCCGAAGGCTCGTCTCAATTCAAGTCTCAAGTCTCAAGTCTCAAATCAATTTCAAAAATTCGCCTCCCGAGGGCTCGTCTCAAGTCTCAAGTCTCAAATCAATTTCAAAATTCGCCTCCCGATGGCTCGTCTCAAGTCTCAAGTCTCAAGTCTCAAATCAATTTCAAAAATTCGCCTCCCGAGGGCTCGTCTCAAGTCTCAAGTCTCAAATCAATTTCAAAATTCGCCTCCCGAAGGCTCGTCTCAATTCAAGTCTCAAGTCTCAATTCTCAACTCAATTTCAAAAAAATTCGGCTCCCGAGGGCTAGTCTCAAGTCTCAAGTCTCAGGTCTCAAATCAATTTCAAAATTCGCCTCCCGAAGGCTCGTCTCAATTCAAGTCTCAAGTCTCAAATCAATTTCAAAAATTCGCCTCCCGAGGGCTCGTCTCAAATCAATTTCAAAATTCGCCTCCCGAGGGGTCGTCTCAAATCTCAAGTCTCAAGCCTCAAATCAATTTCAAAATTCGCCTCCCGAAGGCTCGTCTCAATTCAAGTCTCAAGTCTCAACTCAATTTCAAAAAAATTCGCCTCCCGAGGGCTAGTCTCAAGTCTCAAGTCTCAGGTCTCAAATCAATTTCAAAATTCACCTCCCGAAGGCTCGTCTCAATTCAAGTCTCAAGTCTCAAATCAATTTCAAAAATTCGCCTCCCGAGGGCTCGTCTCAAATCAATTTCAAAATTCGCCTCCCGAGGGCTCGTCTCAAATCTCAAGTCTCAAGCCTCAAATCAATTTCAAAATTCGCCTCCCGAAGGCTCGTCTCAATTCAAGTCTCAAGTCTCAAGTCTCAACTCAATTTCAAAAATTCGCCTCCCGAAAGCTAGTCTCAAGTCTCAAGTCTCAAATCAATTTCAAAATTTGCCTCCCGAAGGCTCGTCTCAATTCAAGTCTCAAGTCTCAACTAAATTTCAAAAAATTCGCCTCCCGAGGGCTAGTCTCAAGTCTCAAGTCTCAAGTCTCAAATCAATTTCAAAATTCGCCTCCCGAAGGCTTGTCTCAATTCAAGTCTCAAGTCTCAACTCAATTTCAAAAATTCGCCACCCGAGGGCTAGTCTCAAGTCTCAAGTCCCAAGTCTCAAATCAATTTCAAAATTCGCCTCCCGAAGGCTCGTCTCAATTCAAGTCTCAAGTCTCAAGTCTCAAATCAATTTCAAAAATTCGCCTCCCGAGGGCTCGTCTCAAGTCTCAAGTCTCAAATCAATTTCAAAATTCGCCTCCCGATGGCTCGTCTCAAGTCTCAAGTCTCAAGTCTCAAATCAATTTCAAAAATTCGCCTCCCGAGGGCTCGTCTCAAGTCTCAAGTCTCAAATCAATTTCAAAATTCGCCTCCCGAAGGCTCGTCTCAATTCAAGTCTCAAGTCTCAAGTCTCAAATCAATTTCAAAAATTCGCCTCCCGAGGGCTCGTCTCAAGTCTCAAGTCTCAAGTCTCAAATCAATTTCAAAATTCGCCTCCCGAAGGCTCGTCTCAATTCAAGTCTCAAGTCTCAAGTCTCAAATCAATTTCAAAAATTCGCCTCCCGAGGGCTCGTCTCAAGTCTCAAATCAATTTCAAAATTCGCCTCCCGAAGGCTCGTCTCAATTCAAGTCTCAAGTCTCAATTCTCAACTCAATTTCAAAAAAATTCGGCTCCCGAGGGCTAGTCTCAAGTCTCAAGTCTCAGGTCTCAAATCAATTTCAAAATTTGCCTCCCGAAGGCTCGTCTCAATTCAAGTCTCAAGTCTCAAATCAATTTCAAAAATTCGCCTCCCGAGGGCTCGTCTCAAATCAATTTCAAAATTCGCCTCCCGAAAGCTCGTCTCAAGTCTCAAGTCTTAAATCAATTTCAAAAATTCGCCTCCCGATGGCTCGTCTCAAGTCTCAAGTCTCAAATCAATTTCAAAATTCGCCTCCCGAGGGCTCGTCTCAAGTCTCAAATCAATTTCAAAATTTGCCTCCCGAAGGCTCGTCTCAATTCAAGTCTCAAGTCTCAACTCAATTTCAAAAAATTCGCCTCCCGAGGGCTAGTCTCAAGTCTCAAGTCTCAAATCAATTTCAAAATTCGCCTCCTGAAGGCTCGTCTCAATTCAAGTCTCAAGTCTCAACTCAATTTCAAAAATTCGCCACCCGAGGGCTAGTCTAAAGTCTCAAGTCCCAAGTCTCAAATCAATTTCAAAATTCGCCTCCCGAAGGCTCGTCTCAATTCAAGTCTCAAGTCTCAAATCAATTTCAAAAATTCGCCTCCCGAGGGCTCGTCTCAAGTCTCAAGTCTCAAGTCTCAAATCAATTTCAAAATTCGCCTCCCGAAGGCTCGTCTCAATTCAAGTCTCAAGTCTCAATTCTCAACTCAATTTCAAAAATTCGCCTCCCGAGGGCTCGTCTCAAGTCTCAAGTCACAAATCAATTTCAAAATTCGCCTCCCGGAGGCTCGTCTCAAGTCTCAAGTCTCAAATCAATTTCAAAAATTCGCCTCCCGAAGGCTCGCCTCAATTCAAGTCTCAAGTCTCAACTCAATTTTAAAAATTCGCCTCCCGAGGGCTAGTCTCAAGTCTCAAGTCTCAAATCAATTTCAAAATTCACCTCCCGAAGGCTCGTCTCAATTCAAGTCTCAAGTCTCAACTCAATTTCAAAAAATTCGCCTCCCGAGGGCTAGTCTCAAGTCTCAAGTCTCAAGTCTCAAATCAATTTCAAAATTCGCCTCCCGAAGGCTCGTCACAATTCAAGTCTCAAGTCTCAAGTCTCAACTCAATTTCAAAAATTCGCCTCCCGAGGGCTAGTCTCAAGTCTCAAGTCTCAAATAAATTTCAAAATTCGCCTCACGAAGGCTCGTCTCAATTCAAGTCTCAAGTCTCAACTCAATTTCAAAAATTCGCCTCCCGAGGGCTAGTATCAATTTCAAAATTCGCCTCCCGAAGGCTCGTCTCAATTCAAGTCTCAAGTCTCAAGTCTCAAATCAATTTCAAAAATTTGCCTCCCGAGGGCTCGTCTCAAGTCTCAAGTCTCAAATCAATTTCAAAATTCGCCTCCCGATGGCTCATCTCAAGTCTCAAGTCTCAAGTCTCAAATCAATTTCAAAAATTCGCCTCCCGAGGGCTCGTCTCAAGTCTCAAATCAATTTCAAAATTCGCCTCCCGAAGGCTCGTCACAATTCAAGTCTCAAGTCTCAACTCAATTTCAAAAATTCGCCTCCCGAGGGCTAGTCTCAAATAAATTTCAAAATTCGCCTCACGAAGGCTCGTCTCAATTCAAGTCTCAAGTCTCAAGTCTCAACTCAATTTCAAAAATTCGCCTCCCGAGTGCTAGTCTCAAGTCTCAAGTCTCAAATCAATTTCAAAATTCGCCTCCCGAAGGCTCATCTCAATTCAAGTCTCAAGTCTCAACTCAATTTCAAAAAATTCGCCTCCCGAGGGCTAGTCTCAAGTCTCAAGTCTCAAGTCTCAAGTCTCAAGTCTCAAATCAATTTCAAAATTCGCCTCCCGAAGGCTTGTCTCAATTCAAGTCTCAAGTCTCAACTCAATTTCAAAAATTCGCCTCCCGAGGGCTAGTCTCAAGTCTCAAGTCTCAAATCAATTTCAAAATTCGCCTCCTGAAGGCTCGTCTCAATTCAAGTCTCAAGTCTCAAGTCTCAACTCAATTTCAAAAATTCGCCACCCGAGGGCTAGTCTCAAGTCTCAAGTCTCAAATCAATTTCAAAATTCGCCTCCCGAAGGCTCGTCTCAATTCAAGTCTCAAGTCTCAACTCAATTTCAAAAAGTTCGCCTCCCGAGGGCTCGTCTCAAGTCTCAAGTCTCAAATCAATTTCAAAAATTCGCCTCCCGAGGGCTCGTCTCAAGTCTCAAGTCTCAAGTCTCAAATCAATTTCAAAAATTCGCCTCCCGAGGGCTCGTCTCAAGTCTCAACTCAATTTCAAAAATTCGCCTCCCGAGGGCTCGTCTCAAGTCTCAAGTCTCAAATCAATTTCAAAATTCGCCTCCCGAAGGCTCGTCTCAAGTCTCAAGTCTCAAATCAATTTCAAAAATTCACCTCCCGAGGGCTCGTCTCAAGTCTCAAGTCTCAACTCAATTTCAAAAATTCGCCTCCCGAGGGCTCGTCTCAAGTCTCAAATCAATTTCAAAAATTCGCCTCATGAGGGCTCGTCTCAAGTCTCAAATCAATTTCAAAATTCACCTCCCGAACGCTCGTCTCAATTCAAGTCTCAAGTCTCAACTCAATTTCAAAAATTCGCCTCCCGAGGGCTAGTCTCAAGTCTCAAGTCTCAAGTCTCAAGTCAATTTCAAAATTCGCCTCCCGAAGTCTCGTCTCAATTCAAGTCTCAAGTCTCAAGTCTCAAATCAATTTCAAAAATTCGCCTCCCGACGGCTCGTCTCAATTCAAGTCTCAAGTCTCAAATCAATTTCAAAAATTCGCCTCCCGAGGGCTCGTCTTAAATCAATTTCAAAATTCGCCTCCCGAAAGCTCGTCTCAAGTCTCAAGTCTCAAATCAATTTCAAAAATTCGCCTCCCGAGGGCTCGTCTCAAGTCTCAAGTCTCAAATCAATTTCAAAAATTCGCCTCCCGAGGGCTCGTCTTAAGTCTCAAGTCTCAAATCAATTTCAAAATTCGCCTCCCGAAGGCTCGTCTCAATTCAAGTCTCAAGTCTCAACTCAATTTCAAAAATTCACCTCCCGAGGGCTAGTCTCAAGTCTCAAGTCTCAAATCAATTTCAAAATTCGCTTCCCGAAGGCTCGTCTCAATTCAAGTCTCAAGTCTCAAATCAATTTCAAAAATTCGCCTCCCGAGGGCTCGTCTCAAGTCTCAAGTCTCAAATCAATTTCAAAATTCGCCTCCCGAAGGCTCGTCTCAAGTCTCAAGTCTCAAATAAATTTCAAAAATTCACCTCCCGAGGGCTCGTCTCAAGTCTCAAGTCTCAACTCAATTTCAAAAATTCGCCTCCCGAGGGCTCGTCTCAAGTCTCAAATCAATTTCAAAAATTCGCCTCATGAGGGCTCGTCTCAAGTCTCAAATCAATTTCAAAATTCACCTCCCGAACGCTCGTCTCAATTCAAGTCTCAAGTCTCAAGTCTCAACTCAATTTCAAAAATTCGCCTCCCGAGGGCTAGTCTCAAGTCTCAAGTCTCAAGTCAATTTCAAAATTCGCCTCCCGAAGTCTCGTCTCAATTCAAGTCTCAAGTCTCAAATCAATTTCAAAAATTCGCCTCCCGACGGCTCGTCTCAATTCAAGTCTCAAGTCTCAAATCAATTTCAAAAATTCGCCTCCCGAGGGCTCGTCTCAAATCAATTTCAAAATTCGCCTCCCGAAAGCTCGTCTCAAGTCTCAAGTCTCAAATCAATTTCAAAAATTCGCCTCCCGAGGGCTCGTCTCAAGTCTCAAGTCTCAAATCAATTTCAAAAATTCGCCTCCCGAGGGCTCGTCTTAAGTCTCAAGTCTCAAATCAATTTCAAAATTCACCTCCCGAAGGCTCGTCTCAATTCAAGTCTCAAGTCTCAAGTCTCAACTCAATTTCAAAAAATTCGCCTCCCGAGGGCTAGTCTCAAGTCTCAAGTCTCAAATCAATTTCAAAATTCGCCTCCCGAAGGCTCGTCTCAACTCAATTTCAAAAATTCGCCTCCCGAGGGCTAGTCTCAAGTCTCAAGTCTCAAATCAATTTCAAAATTCGCCTCCCGAAGGCTCGTCTCAATTCAAGTCTCAAGTCTCAACTCAATTTCAAAAAATTCGCCTCCCGAGGGCTAGTCTCAAGTCTCAAGTCTCAAATCAATTTCAAAATTCGCCTCCCGAAGGCTCGTCTCAATTCAAGTCTCAAGTCTCAACTCAATTTCAAAAATTCGCCTCCCGAGGGCTAGTCTCAAGTCTCAAGTCTCAAATCAATTTCAAAATTCGCCTCCCGAAGGCTCGTCTCAAGTCTCAAGTCTCAAATCAATTTCAAAAATTCGCCTCCCGAAGGCTCGTCTCAATTCAAGTCTCAAGTCTCAACTCAATTTTAAAAATTCGCCTCCCGAGGGCTAGTCTCAAGTCTCAAATCAATTTCAAAATTCACCTCCCGAAGGCTCGTCTCAATTCAAGTCTCAAGTCTCAACTCAATTTCAAAAAATTCGCCTCCCGAGGGCTAGTCTCAAGTCTCAAGTCTCAAATCAATTTCAAAATTCGCCTCCCGAAGGCTCGTCACAATTCAAGTCTCAAGTCTCAAGTCTCAACTCAATTTCAAAAATTCGCCTCCCGAGGGCTAGTCTCAAGTCTCAAGTCTCAAATCAATTTCAAAATTCGCCTCCCGAAGTCTCGTCTCAATTCAAGTCTCAAGTCTCAAATCAATTTCAAAAATTCGCCTCCCGAGGGCTCGTCTCAAGTCTCAAGTCTCAACTCAATTTCAAAAATTCGCCTCACGAGGGCTCGTCTCAAGTCTCAAGTCTCAAATCAATTTCAAAATTTACCTCCCGAAGGCTCGTCTCAATTCAAGTCTCAAGTCTCAAATCAATTTCAAAAATTTGCCTCCCGAGGGCTCGTCTCAAGTCTCAAGTCTCAAGTCTCAAATCAATTTCAAAATTCGCCTCCCGAAGGCTCGTCTCAATTCAAGTCTCAAGTCTCAACTCAATTTCAAAAAATTCGCCTCCCGAGGGCTAGTCTCAAGTCTCAAGTCTCAAATCAATTTCAAAATTCGCCTCCCGAAGGCTCGTCTCAATTCAAGTGTCAAGTCTCAAATCAATTTCAAAAATTCGCCTCCCGAGGGCTCATCTGAAGTCTCAAGTCTCAAATCAATTTCAAAATTTGCCTCCCGAAGGCTCGTCTCAAGTCTCAAGTCTCAAATCAATTTCAAAAATTCGCCTCCCGAGGGCTCGTCTCAAGTCTCAAATCTCAAGTCTCAAATCAATTTCAAAAATTCGCCTCCCGAGGGCTCGTCTCAAATCAATTTCAAAATTCGCCTCCCGAAAGCTCGTCTCAAGTCTCAAGTCTCAAGTCTCAAATCAATTTCAAAAATTCGCCTCCCGAGGGCTCGTCTCAAGTCTCAAATCAATTTCAAAATTCGCCTCCCGAGGGCTCGTCTCAAGTCTCAAGTCTCAAATCAATTTCAAAATTTGCCTCCCGAAGGCTCGTCTCAATTCAAGTCTCAAGTCTCAACTCAATTTCAAAAAATTCGCCTCCCGAGGGCTAGTCTCAAGTCTCAAGTCTCAAGTCTCAAATCAATTTCAAAATTCGCCTCCCGAAGGCTCGTCTCAATTCAAGTCTAAAGTCTCAACTCAATTTCAAAAATTCGCCTTCCGAGGGCTAGTCTCAAGTCTCAAGTCTCAAGTCTCAAATCAATTTCAAAATTTGCCTCCCGAAGGCTCGTCTCAATTCAAGTCTCAAGTCTCATGTCTCAAGTCTCAAATCAATTTCAAAAATTCGCCTCCCGAGGGCTCGTCTCAAGTCTCAAATCAATTTCAAAATTCGCCTCCCGATGGCTCGTCTCAAGTCTCAAGTCTCAACTCAATTTCAAAAATTCGCCTCCCGAGGGCTAGTCTCAAGTCTCAAGTCTCAAATCAATTTCAAAATTCGCCTCCCGAAGTCTCGTCTCAATTCAAGTCTCAAGTCTCAAGTCTGAAATCAATTTCAAAAATTCGCCTCCCGAGGGCTCGTCTCAAGTCTCAAGTCTCAAATCAATTTCCAAATTCGCCTCCCGAAGGCTCGTCTCAAGTCTCAAGTCTCAAATCAATTTCAAAAATTCGCCTCCCGATGGCTCGTCTCAAGTCTCAACTCAATTTCAAAAATTCGCCTCCCGAGGGCTCGTCTCAAGTCTCAAGTCTCAAATCAATTTCAAAATTCGCCTCCCGAAGGCTCGTCTCAATTCAAGTCTCAAGTCTCAAATCAATTTCAAAAATTCACCTCCCGAGGGCTCGTCTCAAGTCTCAAATCAATTTCAAAATTCGCCTCCCGAAGGCTCGTCTCAATTCAAGTCTCAAGTCTCAATTCTCATCTCAATTTCAAAAAATTCGCCTCCCGAGGGCTAGTCTCAAGTCTCAAGTCTCAAATCAATTTCAAAATTTGCCTCCCGAAGGCTCGTCTCAATTCAAGTCTCAAGTCTCAACTCAATTTCAAAAATTCGCCTCCCGAGGGCTAGTCTCAAGTCTCAAGTCTCAAGTCTCAAATCAATTTCAAAATTCGCCTCCCGAAGGCTCGTCTCAATTCAAGTCTCAAGTCTCAAGTCTCAACTCAATTTCAAAAATTCGCCTCCCGAGGGCTAGTCTCAAGTCTCAAGTCTCAAATCAATTTCAAAATTCGCCTCCCGAAGTCTCGTCTCAATTCAAGTCTCAAGTCTCAAATCAATTTCAAAATTCGCCTCCCGAGGGCTCGTCTCAAATCAATTTCAAAATTCGCCTCCCGAAAGCTCGTCTCAAGTCTCAAGTCTCAAGTCTCAAATCAATTTCAAAAATTCACCTCCCGAGGGCTCGTCTCAAGTCTCAAGTCTCAAATCAATTTCAAAATTCGCCTCCCGAGGGCTCGTCTCAAGTCTCAAATCAATTTCAAAATTCGCATCCCGAAGGCTCGTCTCAATACAAGTCTCAAGTCTCAATTCTCATCTCAATTTCAAAAAATTCGCCTCCCGAGGGCTAGTCTCAAGTCTCAAGTCTCAAATCAATTTCAAAATTTGCCTCCCGAAGGCTCGTCTCAATTCAAGTCTCAAGTCTCAAGTCTCAACTCAATTTCAAAAATTCGCCTCCCGAGGGCTAGTCTCAAGTCTCAAGTCTCAAGTCTCAAATCAATTTCAAAATTCGCCTCCCGAAGGCTCGTCTCAATTCAAGTCTCAAGTCTCAAGTCTCAACTCAATTTCAAAAATTCGCCTCCCGAGGGCTAGTCTCAAGTCTCAAGTCTCAAATCAATTTCAAAATTCGCCTCCCGAAGTCTCGTCTCAATTCAAGTCTCAAGTCTCAAATCAATTTCAAAATTCGCCTCCCGAGGGCTCGTCTCAAATCAATTTCAAAATTCGCCTCCCGAAAGCTCGTCTCAAGTCTCAAGTCTCAAGTCTCAAATCAATTTCAAAAATTCACCTCCCGAGGGCTCGTCTCAAGTCTCAAGTCTCAAATCAATTTCAAAATTCGCCTCCCGAGGGCTCGTCTCAAGTCTCAAATCAATTTCAAAATTCGCCTCCCGAAGGCTCGTCTCAATTCAAGTCTCAAGTCTCAACTCAATTTCAAAAAATTCGCCTCCCGAGGGCTAGTCTCAAGTCTCAAGTCTCAAGTCTCAAGTCTCAAATCAATTTCAAAATTCGCCTCCCGAAGGCTCGTCTCAATTCAAGTCTAAAGTCTCAACTCAATTTCAAAAATTCGCCTCCCGAGGGCTAGTCTCAAGTCTCAAATCAATTTCAAAATTTGCCTCCCGAAGGCTTGTCTCAATTCAAGTCTCAAGTCTCAAGTCTCAAGTCTCAAATCAATTTCAAAAATTCGCCTCCCGAGGGCTCGTCTCAAGTCTCAAGTCTCAAATCAATTTCAAAATTCGCCTCCCGATGGCTCGTCTCAAGTCTCAAGTCTCAAATCAATTTCAAAAATTCGCCTCCCGAGGGCTAGTCTCAAGTCTCAAGTCTCAAATCAATTTCAAAATTCGCCTCCCGAAGTCTCGTCTCAATTCAAGTCTCAAGTCTCAAGTCTGAAATCAATTTCATAAATTCGCCTCCCGAGGGCTCGTCTCAAGTCTCAAGTCTCAAATCAATTTCAAAATTCGCCTCCCGAAGGCTCGTCTCAAGTCTCAAGTCTCAAATCAATTTCAAAAATTCGCCTCCCGAGGGATCGTCTCAAGTCTCAACTCAATTTCAAAAATTCGCCTCCCGAGGACTCGTCTCAAGTCTCAAGTCTCAAATAAATTTCAAAATTCGCCTCCCGAAGGCTCGTCTCAATTCAAGTCTCAAGTCTCAAATCAATTTCAAAAATTCGCCTCCCGAGGGCTCGTCTCAAGTCTCAAATCAATTTCAAAATTCGCCTCCCAAAGGCTCGTCTCAATTCAAGTCTCAAGTCTCAATTCTCAACTCAATTTCAAAAAAATTCGCCTCCCGAGGGCTAGTCTCAAGTCTCAAGTCTCAGGTCTCAAATCAATTTCAAAATTCGCCTCCCGAAGGCTCGTCTCAATTCAAGTCTCAAGTCTCAAATCAATTTCAAAATTCGCCTTCCGAAAGCTCGTCTCAAGTCTCAAATCAATTTCAAAAATTCGCCTCCCGAGGGCTCGTCTCAAGTCTCAAGTCTCAAGTCTCAAATCAATTTCAAAATTCGCCTCCCGAGGGCTCGTCTCAAGTCTCAAGTCTCAAATCAATTTCAAAATTCGCCTCCCGAAGGCTCGTCTCAATTCAAGTCTCAAGTCTCAACTCAATTTCAAAAAATTCGCCTCCCGAGGGCTAGTTTCAAGTCTCAAGTCTCAAATCAATTTCAAAATTCGCCTCCCGAAGGCTCGTCTCAATTCAAGTCTCAAGTCTCAACTCAATTTCAAAAAATTCGCCTCCCGAGGGCTAGTCTCAAGTCTCAAGTCTCAAGTCTCAAATCAATTTCAAAATTCGCCTCCCGAAGGCTCGTCTCAATTCAAGTCTAAAGTCTCAACTCAATTTCAAAAATTCGCCTCCCGAGGGCTAGTCTCAAGTCTCAAGTCTCAAATCAATTTCAAAATTTGCCTCCCGAAGGCTCGTCTCAATTCAAGTCTCAAGTCTCAAATCAATTTCAAAAATTCGCCTCCCGAGGGCTCGTCTGAAGTCTCAAGTCTCAAATCAATTTCAAAATTCGCCTCCCGATGGATCGTCTCAAGTCTCAAGTCTCAAATCAATTTCAAAAATTCGCCTCCCGAGGGCTCGTCTCAAGTCTCAATTCAAGTCTAAAGTCTCAACTCAATTTCAAAAATTCGCCTCCCGAGGGCTAGTCTCAAGTCTCAAGTCTCAAGTCTCAAATCAATTTTAAAATTTGCCTCCCGAAGGCTCGTCTCAATTCAAGTCTCAAGTCTCAAGTCTCAAATCAATTTCAAAAATTCGCCTCCCGAGGGCTCGTCTCAAGTCTCAAGTCTCAAATCAATTTCAAAATTCGCCTCCCGATGGCTCGTCTCAAGTCTCAAGTCTCAAATCAATTTCAAAATTCGCCTCCCGAAGGCTCGTCTCAATTCAAGTCTCAAGTCTCAAGTCTCAACTCAATTTCAAAAATTCGCCTCCCGAGGGCTAGTCTCAAGTCTCAAATCAATTTCAAAATTCGCCTTCCGAAGTCTCGTCTCAATTCAAGTCTCAAGTCTAAAATCAATTTCAAAATTCGCCTCCCGATGGCTCGTCTCAAGTCTCAAGCCTCAACTCAATTTCAAAAATTCGCCTCCCGAGGGCTAGTCTCAAGTCTCAAATCAATTTCAAAATTCGCCTTCCGAAGTCTCGTCTCAATTCAAGTCTCAAGTCTTAAATCAATTTCAAAATTCGCCTCCCGATGGCTCGTCTCAAGTCTCAAGCCTCAACTCAATTTCAAAAATTCGCCTCCCGAGGGCTAGTCTCAAGTCTCAAATCAATTTCAAAATTCGCCTCCCGAAGTCTCGTCTCAGTTCAAGTCTCAAGCCTCAAATCAATTTCAAAAATTCGCCTCCCGAGGGCTCGTCTCAAGTCTCAAGTCTCAAATCAATTTCAAAATTCGCCTCCCGAAGGCTCGTCTCAAGTCTCAAGTCTCAAATCAATTTCAAAAATTCGCCTCCCGAGGGCTCGTCTCAAGTCTCAACTCAATTTCAAAAATTCACCTCCCGAGGGCTCGTCTCAAGTCTCAAGTCTCAAATCAATTTCAAAATTCGCCTCCCGAAGGCTCGTCTCAATTCAAGTCTCAAGTCTCAAATCAATTTCAAAAATTCGCCTCCCGAGGGCTCGTCTCAAGTCTCAAGTCTCAAGTCTAAAATCAATTTCAAAATTCGCCTCATGAAGGCTCGTCTCAATTCAAGTCTCAAGTCTCAATTCTCAACTCAATTTCAAAAAAATTCGCCTCCCGAGGGCTAGTCTCAAGTCTCAAGTCTCAGGTCTCAAATCAATTTCAAAATTCGCCTCCCGAAGGCTCGTCTCCATTCAAGTCTCAAGTCTCAAATCAATTTCAAAAATTCTCCTCCCGAGGGCTCGTCTCAAATCAATTTCAAAATTCGCCTCCCGAAAGCTCGTCTCAAGTCTCAAGTCTCAAATCAATTTCAAAAATTCGCCTCCCGAGGGCTCGTCTCAAGTCTCAAGTCTCTAGTCTCTAATCAATTTCAAAATTCGCCTCCCGAGGGCTCGTCTCAAGTCTCAAGTCTCAAATCAATTTCAAAATTCGCCTCGCGAGGGCTCGTCTCAAGTCTCAAGTCTCAAGTCTCAAATCAATTTCAAAATTTGCCTCCCGAAGGCTCGTCTCAATTCAAGTCTCAAGTTTTAAATCAGTTTCAAAAATTTGCCTCCCGAAGGCTTGTCTCAATTAAAATTTTTCGCATTAGTTGCTACATTTGCATCGTACCAATTGAACTACGTTGGTCTGATCCCTACAAATGGGGTACGTAGGCAGTTCCACGAACGCGACCACCATCATCATTTTCTTGCATTTTCGAGCATTTTGTTTTCTGTTTCTGTTCAAAGACTTTAGAGCAAACGGATCGGGATGCCTATTCTTTAAGCGTCACTCGTATCAAAACAATGGTATTCGAGTTACGTTAAAGAGGGACTACTGTAGACACCCCAATCCGGACCTCAAAGGGTCTTTGATCGCCCCGATGATGAAATAAAGGAAACAAAGCCTTTGTGAGCTTGAATGAAGTATTCCTCCAGCATCCGTAGCCCAAACCAACCATCAGCCCAGAAAAGCCCAAAAACTCAGAAGCCCAGAGAAAGCCCAAAAAAGCCCTGGATCGAACCTAAAGTACCGTGCGCAACACTTCTACACCGCACGGCGTACCGAAATTTAATACGCCGCACGCAGTCATGAGGTTAACTGCACGGCATTTTGATAAAGTTCTGACTGGCTCAGAAAGCTGTCGGTCACGCCTATTTGAGCCACAGCTGCAATACGGCTCAGCCGAAAGCACACTTCTGGCCCGCCCAGAAAATGCCTCCAACTTTTGAAATTCAAAATCCAAGGCTCTTGCCTATAAATACACCTCTCCACTCAAGGAAAAAGGGCCCTTGATCACCATTATACCATTTCTCTCTCTTCTTGCTTTCACACCCACTTTCCCATTTCCAAGCCTTGAGAATGTTGTTCTTAAAAGACATTCTCTAGGCCTTTTACTCCATTTTTCTCCTCACCATTGAAGTTAGTCCCTTACTAACTTTGAGGTCCCAACTACCCAATATATCCATCTATTACACACATCCACACTTCTACTTTCTTTCTTTACCTCCCGACGTCCATCCTTCTTCATCAAAGCTCATTCAAGCTCCGGATCCAAGGTAAAAACCAAGTTTCCTTGGGCTAGGCACTGTCCCGGCCCTGAGGGGACCTTTCTGTTTTCAGGCTTGACCCTTTTGGTTGAGATCTGACCCAAAACCTCTTTTTCAAAACAAAACTAGGGCCCTGTACGAAGGTGTGCTAAGCCGTGCGGCTCTTTAGAGCAACGCACGGCGTAGCATACCAAAACGCACGGCATTTCAAAAAGGAATACTGTTTTCTTGATCAAACTGTCTGGATCGCGATCGTCCGTTGTTGGGTCTTTTCTGTATACCGAAAGCTGTCTCAGAACGAGATCATTTCTACAAGCCATGTTTTAAACTCCGTAGATCTTTTCAAAATAAGCACATGCATCAAAAATGGTTTTCCCTTCATGGTTTGAAAGAATGGTGTAGATCTGAGATGATCTGATAGCTGTGAGTCGTCTAAAGCTTTAAAAATAAAACCGTGCGATGTAATGGTACACCGTGCGAAGCTTTACAAAATAATAAAAGTTTGGTATCAAGATCGGAACCACGCACGGCATATCGGTAAACCGCGCGTTATAAACCGATATGCCGCCTGATGGAGGATAGTGATTCAGACAGTCCGTTTGTATATCTTTTTTGTTTATATTATCATCATGTCATCTTTATCATCTCTGTACAGCAAGCACCACTAGCACGGCAACGTGTTATGATTTATCTTGTTCCCCTTTCCCTTTATGTGTTTTCGAGGTTTTCCGAGTTGTATTAAACCCCCCATTTAAAATGCTTAGTAGAGACCGGTTTTCACCGGGCGAGCGGGGTGCTTTTCAACAAAACCTTCCCCGTTCGTAACCTGGCTCCCAGATCCAAAATCTCAAACAGTTTCGCTAGATCAAAAGGCCTTTTTTCTTTTCAAAACAAAACCCCTCGGTTCCTCGGATCATCCATCTCAAAAATCCGGGTGGCAACTCTGTCATAATATCGCACCTTCGGGCGCGGGAGCCCACAAAGACCTTCCACAATTTCAATTCAATTTATCAATTTTGAGTCTCTTCATTTAGCTAATCCAGTTGGCATATCCATTCAAATTTTTGCTAAAAAGATTCACATAGATAACTCCGCAATGTTAATCGATACTAGAGTAGACCATACGTTTTCATAATGGCAATCATTCGGCAAGTAAGCATTTCAACTATGCATAAGATTTCATAACATCAACATATGAATTTATATTACCTCGCAATTCGGTATTTGGTTCATGACCTGACCTCGTGGGTCTCTGTGCGTTCCCTTTGCTTGTCGTCTATGGACAATCTACCGCTAAGTGCCCTGGATGACGATACCAGTAGCAAACCCGAGGTGGTCTCTGACCATGATATTCTCTCTCTTGAGGAAAGTCCATCGCACGATGGCCCGACTGACGGCACCGATAACACACAATTGTTGACCCAGACGATACACCCGACATCCTAGAAAAGTTAGGTAGTTTTGAACTATGTTGGCTCGAGGTGGACCGAAACTGCTCTCTGTGTCTCTTTCTCCTTTGGTTCTTAGACCCTTCTGCAGATTCATTCATTCTAATAGTTTGTTGTCTTGGCTCCCATACTTTCACCTCCTCTGGTATCTCCTCAATATACTCAATACTTCTAGCACACTTGACAATGTCAAAAAACCTTCTAATTCGTTGACCCACCACAAACTTTTTGATAGACGGATGTAACCCTTTCTTAAAACGCCGACATTTCCTATCCTCGGTTGCAACTAACTCTGGTGCAAAACGGGACTAGGTTTGGAACTTAGTAGCATATTCCGAAACGGCCATGTTACCTTGATATAACTTCTCAAATTGATTTCTAAGTTGCTCATGATACGACTCTGGAAAACATTGGTTTTCAAAAAGCTCTTCAAACTCAACCCAAGTTAGTTTTTCCTCATCCGGCTCATTTTCTTGACTCGCTGCCCTAGCCGCCCTTCGAGCATCTCTCCTTACTCCTAAAACGGATTCCCACCACTCATTCGCCTCACTGGTAAGTTGACAAGCTACTATACTCACCCGCAGGTCATCCTCCGTAATCTTGAGAGCATTAAAGATCTTACGCATGTGTGCAAGCCAATGGTCGGCCACAAGAGGATCACTACTCTCCCCATCGAACTGAGGTGGATTCCTACGACTAAACTCTCGCATGGCTATAAAGGCCCGATTGTCTGCATTATCCCTAGGAGGTGGTTGTAAAAGATTAGTTGCTGCAAGTGCTGCTACAATTTCCCTAGCAAGTTGATTCTGTCCTGCCCCCATTCTCAGATTTCCAATCCTACCCCGTCTATTCTCATGTCTCGGAGGCATCTCACTACAAAGAAACAATAAGGAGATCATCATTAACAGATACACTACAAATCTCTAACTTCACCAATCCGGTCTAACAACTCTATGCCAGCCTACGGTAACGTAAATGCAATGCCACATAGTTGAATGAATGTCACTCACATAGGTATCCACAAACTTTGTTAAAATGTAATGATTTGAACCCATGAGACTAAAAGTCTCCCCACGGTCTCGAGGTATTCTAAACCTATGCTCTGATACCAAGTTGTCACGCCCTCGACTTTCAATATAAAAAAAATAGCTTTTCATAAATGAAACTCCTCACGTTATATCATACATAATATCCCAAAAGAGTTCACCATGTCCTGGTCATTAAATTACAAATCCAACTCCAAGAGTTTGAATATATTACATCATTAAAAGAAATAGAGTTAAAGTTCTATTACATTCCCAAAACATGTTTTATCAAATATCCATGAGTTTCCTTTACCACTTCTTTCGAAAATATGCACTTGAATGCATGCACTTCACTCCCAGCTATTGCTCCGGGTTCATACCTGAAAAATGATAGGTTGAGCAAACACGCGCCCAGTAGAGAAATCTACATGACTATTATATGCAAATGGGATGACAGGTATAATGAATAACGGAAGTAGGTACGACATTTCAAATATGAAATAGAACTTGACTGGTAATTATTTCATCATCGACTACGGAAGGAAGGATCAATATCTACACCCCAAGATTTAAGTATACCTCGAATATCTACTACCCAGATGATTGACTCAAGACTACCAATGCCTCTCAACCTATTCGATATCTCAACGTCGCAATATACATGACACTTCATATTTAACAGTAACAAGCATATCTCTACAATATTGTGTCCGGACAACCAACCATTTCTTTCATGGATTCATTTAGCTAACCCTTTATTTATTTCCATACCACCATTGTAAACCAATGCCACGCATCATGAGCGGTTGCTCTTTCCGAACTATTCTTGGAGTCCCGTCACTCCCCACAAGTGCTCTCACACAGATGGAACAAATTCAATCCACATAGTATAGGTCATAGTACCACCATTTCCTTACTACACTTCATAACTCTAGCATTCATCTCAATCACACAAAAAGGATTCATAAGCGAGACACGTTCACGTAGAAAGTATAAGGGCAACCCCCTCGTAATCTACTCGCAACTATAACACTATTAGTTTCTTATATTATCATACACATATTCACACATCTCACATCAAAGTAGACTCATTCTCAACAATTCGTAGATTTCTTACCATTTAATACATTACAATCTTACAAGCGATATACTACACCTCAACACAAGAAAATATTCCCCGTGTCCATCTCTAGCATCGCCAAGCTTGAAGGAATGTCCTACACATATAAACATGTCTACCTTGAAGACCTAGGAGTGCACCAAATCAAACGTGAGGTTCAAACACAATACAGTTCCCAAAGTCGACACAAATCTTACACGAACCGATCTTATTTTGGCTATAACTTCTTATTGGATTAGAACGGGACTACGAGACTACCACCATTAGAAACTAGACTTTCCGCACATCAATTTCGATATATAATATACCCCAAACGGATTCCAAACGATAAAGTTATACTCATCCGAAGTTACAGGAGGAATATGCCTTAAGGCCTTGGGTATCGATACCATGCCAAAATGGTATTGATACCAATTGACTAACTTGTACAGACGTAAGGGTATCGATACCATGCCAAAATGATATCGATACCAGATGGTTTCAAGCAGCGATGTTCAGATTTTTTGACAGAGCTAATCAAGGCCCGAATGGGGCGATCAAACACGGATTCAAGCACCAAATCAACACATAAACATATAATAGAAGTGAGAAATCCCTACCTCGAAGTCTAAGAACGAAACCCAAGCTCAATCAAGCAAGCCCTAGCTCCGAAAACCTTGAATCAACCGAATACTCCTCTCCGAGCTTAACCCAACGGACTACGAGCCAAAAAATCATGTGTAGATCCCAATAGTGTCCTTATACAATACATTGGGTGTGTGTGTGTGTATATATATAGAACTGAATTTTGGAATGAAAACATAATAAATCTGGGCCCAACCTTTATGCAAGCAATTAGTCCCGTAGATTTCGTCAATCCATCCCAAAAATCACGCCCCCATTCAAATTCTCATCCACCTTTCCTAATCTGCAAAACATGGTCGGTTACAAAACCACCATTATCCTTTCTATCACAAGAGAAAAAAAAAATCCCCACTAGGCACCATTATCATCTTTCCCTCATTTGGTGCCGCACCGAGGAACCATGGAGGCGTAGCCCAGGAGCATGGGGATGAGGAAGTGGACATTAGAGGAGAAGCCGAAGGAAAGGTAGCAATGACAGAGCAGCGCCGGTGGTGGCGACGTGAGGTGCTTGTCCGGGGGGTCGCCGAGGACGTGGCGCCAGAAGAAGCAGACGGGAATCGTGGCCAGGAAGCATAGCGGAGGACGGGGACTAAGATGCCGATGGCCGACGCTGTAGATTCCACGTCCAGTACCATATATTGTGGTGATTTGGCTTGCGTCTCTCTCTCTCTCTCTCTCTCTCTCTCTCAGCTGTATCCCTCATTTGTATTCTGTATAATACCATGGATTGATCTATTAAGTTCTAGGCTGGCAAGAATCTCGAAGTGGTTGTTGTGTTAAACATAATAATCATGGAATATTTTGCATAAATATTTTTATGAAGTATTTATTCACGATTTTTGTATTCATAGTTCATTAATGTATTTCATGGTTTATTCACGGTTATGTATCCATGGTGTATTCCTAAAAAAAATGATGTATTCCCTTTGATTTCATGGTGAATTTACAGAATTTACAAAATTCTTGTTTTTTCGAGAAAACATAATTTTGGTTTATTTAGTTTTATTCGATTTCATGGTAAATTATTTACTTCATTTACCATGAAATATGTTTGTTTCGAAATAGTCATGAAATTAAAGAAAAGATCTGGGTTTTTCCAAGAAAACGTAATTTTGGTTTATTTAGTTTAAAGAAAGCAAAGATCAGGGTTTTTGCCGAGAAAACATGATTTTGGTTTATTTAATTTTATTCGATTTCATGGAAAGATCGGAACGGTTCATGATGAAAATGCCTTTGGACATCAGCTTTGTGGATTATAGGTATTGGCCAACCAGACATGATAAAATGACCATGTTTTATGAAATTAACATGATAAGTTGACCATATTTTTGCATGTATTGATCATGTTAAAATGCTCGCGTATTATCCAAAAAGGTCATATTTTTAATTGATCTTATTCCATGAAATATGGTTAAATTACCATCAAAACAAGTGTTGTCGTGATCAGCATTTCATGTTTAAATTGCCATGTCGATTTCAACGTTTCATGACCATTCGTAATCTAGCTTGAAACCGATTTAATAAACATGACATACTCCCAAAATATTATCATTGAAATATAAAAGTAATCAATCATATTAAAAATACCAAAAAATCATGAATTATGATTGTTTTTATGCGATTCAATTAGAAATATAAAAGTGATAGGATAAAAAAAATAAAAGTAATCAATCATATTTAAATTTACCAAATCCCACTGAATTAGGAAAACAATCCAATCCCACTAAATTGGGAAAACAATCCAATCCAATCCCACTAAATTAGGAAAGCAATATAACATAATATGTATATCATAGTGAAAAGGGTAAGAAATGTAATTACACACTAAGAGGATGGAAACATAAGTATGAAAAGTGGGTGGGATGGAAACTTACATGGCATGACTACTGAGGATGAATATTTAAAAACTTCCTTAAAAAGTTGAGGTAAGAGGAGTTGAACCTAAGACCTTAGGAGAGAGTACATTCTAAGTCTTTGGCCTTCGCCACTGAGCCATCCCTTAGGGTTAGATCTAAAAATTGTTGCCACCCCGATCAACAAAATCCTTCTGATAAAATTCATTCCGTCCTTCATATGGTACTCCATCAATGACTATTAAATTCATTGTTGCAAATTTTAATTGGGAATTGATATTCATACTCTCTTTTTAATTATTCACACTCTTTCTTTTATTTTTTAGTGTTGAAAAGTGTATGTATTTTTTTTAATTAAAAAGAAGAGTGAATATCACTTTCCTTTGAATTCTATAGAACATGGATGTGATCCCTGTGATCAAACGAAACATGCGAAGGCTCCTCGGTCATTAATTTTCTTCAATTCCTCCTCAAACCTTTCCATGACTGGTTGTGGCAAGCATATTGGAACCACAGTCCCATCTTTGAAACTCATATAAAAGCTAGCAATAGGAAACACCCCGGCGGTGCCGCCATAAACCAGTTTCCCCCACCCAAAATCCACTGTGTCGAAGCCAAGAGACCTTACATCAGATCGGAAACAATAAAGTTTCCTGCCACGGTATGATTTGGGCGAGATCACAAAGTGGTTCGTGATTTGTCAAAACGAAGTGAACTTTAATATTTTCCAATCATGTGAAAAAGAAGAGAACAAAAGTGAAAAGTTATGTCGGAATGATAATGACGTTTACAATTGAATGTAAAGGGTGCGAAAATGGTAAAAATCAGAGATACTTGAGAAAGTAAATGGATTGGAAAGATAAACTTTTGCTGAAAAAATAAGATAATTTAGTTAAGCACCGGGTTTGATTGGTCCACGACCCCTTTCTAGTCTTGAGTTCTTCTATTTATGGGCCCCAGGAAGAGAGAGAATGTCCACGTAATTTTGGCCCACATCCCAGTAGTGGTTACTGGCTGCTAGCTTCTTGGCTCCTCCAACCATGAGCCGCCATGTGTCCCTATAATGTTGGGGTTATGGTCAGGTCCAGTCCAGTTTTAATAGTGTCCAGTTCGATCCAGTTTTTGGCTGTGGGCCCACAACAACGATTGGAATTGTTTATTTACATCTCGTCGAATACGTCATCCACGAAAAAATTAACATGATCAAGCATCGATAAATACATTAACGAAATATATTTGTACAAGAAAAAAAAGGGCAATTATATATGAGTTTCATTTTATTTTTGGTCATTGCATTTTCTTGTACAATATATTTCGTTCATGTACCTATCAATGTTTGATGATGCTAATTTTTTGCGTGGATGATATACTCGACGAGCTATAGAAAATAAATGACTGTGGGCCCGGGAGGGACCCGCAACGGCCCAAAACTGGACCGGACTAGACACTATTAAAACTGGACTGGATCTTAGACCCCTTTAATCACTATAAGATCCGCCACCAATCTGAAATACTCAGCGGTTATTTGGGGCTATGCCATTTTTACCAACTCCACCATGTATTCCAGTGGAAAGGAACATACCAAAAAATAAAATGCAAATTCAACAAAAATTCAGAAAAGACGACAAAAATAACGAAACAAAGAATAACAAAAAAATGTTAGCATTAACTCACCTAGCTATATGCTATACAATGACGACGAGAATTTTTAAGCTTGTTATTGAAAAGTTAAAATGATAAAGCCCACACTACAACAACATATTCTACATAGTTTGTGTATGTTTTTTCTCCATTTATAAGGGACATACTAATATACTATAGATCTTAAAGTACATATATTTTTGGATAACAGAGTGCCCAGAACCAACTTGCATGCATCTCAGATTAATCCATACAGCTCCTTCCACAACCGTTTTAAGTAACCTCAAGAATTGAAGCAATAGAAGTTCATCCCAGTCCTTCATATGATACTCCATAAATGCTTACTATAGTCATTGTTGCAGATTTTCTTTACTCTTCTCAGTTTAGAGCATGGATTTGATCTTAGGGGGCCTGTGATCAACTGAACCATCGAAAGGCTCCTTAGTCATTTTCTTCAACTCCTCCTCAAACCTTTCCATGACTGGTTCTGGCAAGCATATTGGAACCACAATCCCATCTTTGAAATTCATATAGAAGCTTATCACAGGAAACGCCCTGGCGGTGCGGGCAGTGACGGCATACACCGGTTTCCCCCACCCAAAATCCACTGTGTCTCCGCCAAGATGTCTTGCGTCAGAAACAATAAAGTTTCCCGCCACGGTGTACAAAGGGCGCCCTTTAATCACCATAAGATCCGCCACCGATTTGAAATACTCAGCGGTCATTTGGGACTTTGCCATTTTTACCAACTCCACTGTGTATTCCAGTGGAAAGGTACATACCTTTCCAGCCTTCGAAACTGCTGCAGGACAAGTAATGACGTTGCCGTAGTACCCGTGAGGCACAATCCGGCCAAGCAAGCTTCGGCCATTGACAAAGCACGAAACTCTAACGGTGTTGTTAGGGTCTAGCGCAAGTGCACGAGTGCGACACCTCCACAAGCACGCGGTCAAAACCTCGAATGTGGAGGCGCTTGCATGCGGGGGGAGATGGTTTCGAATAGCTCTAATCTCCTTGGGACCAAAGTAGAAAGGTTTTTGGATCGGGGTTGAGTTGGCATCATCGTTGTTGGTGTCGAGCACTTGTTCGTATTCATGGTGAAGGCATGTAATTCGGGGAGGATGTCTTGCGGATAGGAGCTCCCTTTGCCACACAGGTGACACAGAAGGTGCAGTGACTTCTTTCCCTTGGGCGAACTCGGCGATTGCACTTAGGAATTGGACCAGACCAGCTCCATCACTAATTGTGTGGTTCAGGCGCAAGGCAATGGCGAATCCACCACACCTAAATCGAGTCACCTACATTCACCGAAATTCACCAACAAAAAAAAAAAAAAACTTGATGTGAACATTACACGTGAATACGAATATGCACATTTGTTACAAGAGTAAGTACTCTATCCAGAATCACATTTCTTGCCCGCATCTATCTATAGTCAAGAAAGCTGAGCTGTGGGGTTTGGTGAAAGGTTTGACTTATGTAATGCACCAAAAGCTATGCGAAGTTGAAACAGATCAGATGTGACGGAGATAGGTGCCGAAGAGCACCTAATTAGTCTCCCTAATTATTCATGCGTTGTTAGTCCATTTGCGTTGTTATTTGATGTTTTTAGTTGTTTAGTAATGTTTGAGGCCTTGGAGGGTGGTTAAGGCTTAAATGTGTGAAGTGGGAGTGCTTAGGAAGCACAAACATGAAGTAGGAAGCTGCAGGAGTGGCCCGGAAGCAGGGGAGAGAATGCTAAAAATCCCGTTAGGACAGCTTTCATTCCCGTCCAGGCGGCTTTGCCCACCTGTAGAAATCCCAACTCTCTAAATTTTCGCCTGGGCGGTCTCAGAACAATAATATATTTTGCAAGTTTTAAATGTAACTTTGAGGCCTTAGGGTATAAATACATCTTCAACATTGTTTTAGGGTTCCTAACTTTTGTTTAGCGAGCTAGAGGCTAGGGAGGCAAGAGCAAATCAAAGAGAGAAACTTTGTGTTCTTCATGTGTTCATCATATTCAAGCGCGTTCTTCTTCTCCATGGCCGGCTAAACCCCTTATCTTGGGGGAGGATGAAGCCTCACATCAAGTAACCTTGTTCTTTTGTATAGATTAGGATTTTTATTCGAAGGGGATTATGTGTTCAAGAACTCCTTTCATGATATCAATGGAATGGTTTTTAATTCTTTAAATTGATTGAGTATTTATTTCCTAGGTTTCTAAATACCTTTCACATAATGGTTTTCATTGTTCTCAATTCAGGTGACTGAGATGGGTTATGCTCATGAGACGGACCATGCCATTAAGCAGTTAAACCGCGCTAGTGAGACGGTTAGTACTGTGGGATAGTCCATGTTGGTTGGCAAATTGTGGAAATCTACTTGCCTACTATCGATAGGGATTGCAAGCCCTAGCGATAGGGATTTACAATTCAAGTGTTAACCCGATCTATGCGATACATGGTTATGCGGTTGGGGTGGATTCTAAATCCTAGACTTTCCTCCATCAAGTTTCCAAACCCTTTTTAATTAATTTCTTTTGTTTAATTAGTTTCTCTGAACAAACAAACCAATCAAACTCTCTTTTTCCCTTCAAATTAATCTAGAAATTCGTCGGAACTATAGTAACTTAGCCAATCTGTCCCTCCGGATCGACACTCGGTTCTGACCACTATTCTACGGAGTAGTAGTTAACTCCAAGTTTTTACAAATTTATTTTTGATACTGTACGACACGATCAAAAACCTAAGCGAAGTTGAAACAGAGAGCTTGAACTCTCGTTTTTGTTTTTATCTTTATCTTTCTATTTTTGTGTTTCCATAGTACACAAAATAAAGTGAACACCAGCCCTCAATGAAAAAGGTTCTATATTGAGGATGTTTTCAGCAGGAAATTAAGAAAATGATTTACAAACATTATTACACAAAATATTTGTAAAATTTTATGGCAGTGGCATATTTGAAATCACAAGGTGTCATCATTATGAGTCATGGGAATTCCCTATAAACATTTAGGCAATGTTTGGTAACACTGCCACTTTTCTGTTTTTTGTTTTCTATTTGCTGAAATCAGTTACTACTTTTCCTAGTAAAAAAAAGTGAAATTGGAAAACATGTTTGTGTCAACCTGTTTTCAAATAAAACAAAAACAAAAATACATAAACATGAGTTTTTCATCACTCCCCATTGAAATTCAGAAGACAAAAGACAGTTCAATTTTTCGAAAGATTAAGTTTTCCTTAATTTGAGTGGAAATAAATTTTGATATAGGTTTGTGAAGAGGAAATTAATTAACAGAGCTTTTACTCATAATTGAGTATAATTAGATAGTTTTTGTGTGCCACTCAAAACTCACTTAATTATGAGTCCGGTTTTCCTCCAACCCCAGTAGGAGGAATTTCTCCAACTAAGGACACATGGCACTTCTTGATTCGCCCAAGTCCCTTCTTTCCCTACCTAATAGCAATCTAACATTACCTCTACATCTTAACGTTAACTCTAAACTAAATTCACCGTTAACCAAAAAATCCCTACTTTTTAGGAAAACACCTCCATGTAATTAAAAAAATTTATTTTACAATCCCATTATTCTAGGTATAGATTACCGTGTATATACCTATTATATGTATGAGAACAAAGAAAAAAATGGAATTGCTACGTACTCTGCATGTCAAATCAACTTCAAAAGATTCCATAGCAAAAATGTCATTGCCGTCAATGACGTCCTAATTCGATTAGACAATTTCATGCCGCAATTGAACAATATTCTCATCGGCGTAGATGGAAAAATTGATATTGGTAACTCATTCTTATGCTTTTTGTGTCTTTTAGAAGATATGGAATAGAGAGAAACTGAAATTTTCTAATTACATGCATGGAGGTGTTTTCCTGAAAATTAGGTTAATTTTTTGGCTAACGGTGAATTTAGTTTAGAGTTAACGTAACATTAGATTGCTATTAGGCAAGGAATGAAGGGACTTGGGCGAATCAAGAGGTGCCATGTGTCCTTGGTTGGAGAAATTCCTCCTACTGGGGTTGGAGGAAAACCGGACTCATTAATTATCATGTACTAATTTCCTGGCTATCCATAATTGCGAGTCTAACTTTTTTTCTTTAAAAAGTAGGTTAATATATCTATGACTATAAAGATATGTTTATGTATTAATTAATTCAATTATTGGGTGCAAAATTAACAACCTTGTATTTTGGGTCTTTGGCCTTCCACTGATGTGGCGAGAAGGTGCATGAGTCAAATGACAAGCTGGGTTAAATTGAAGCGGAAGGTTGGGAAGGTTTTGGCAGCCGGTTTAGGAAGAAGTGAAAGTAAGGTTTTGATACTTTCTTAAATTTTCAAAATAGTGAAAGCTATTTACATTATTTGGAAATGGAAGTGGTGCACCAAACATATTTTCATTTCTATTTTTTGAAAATTCTGAAAATAAAAACAGAAAATAGAAAACATTAGTGCTACCAAACATAGCCTAGCTTAGAGTTTCCAGATTGTCAAATGTTCAAAGCTAAGTAGCTAACTCTACCTGAAGCAACAAGAGAGGGCAGCCAAGGATTCCATCAGAGCCAGGAACATCATGAAGAAGCTCCTCCAACACCGGACTCCCTGGAAGAATCGCATCACCAAGTCGGTTGAGCTCAACTTCTGCATCGGCCTCTACAAACAAAACCCCCTCGCTCGTGCAATCCACCAGAAGTTTCCGGTTAGGCCCTTCAACAAGCCTCCCGGCAAATGGGTAGTAGAACGAAAGTGCTTTGGCTAGGCCTTCCCTGATGACACGCACAGGGTCTTCTCCTTCCATGAAAGGACTGCTCTTGTAAAACATTATCACCGGAAGCTGAAACCGGAGACCCTCTTGGTCGTCTATGTCTGAGAGTTGTTTTAGTTCACGCGGTGTTGGTTCCGCGGGCACCACGAGTCTTGGCTCTTGCCTTGTCACTGTGAACAACATGGAGGAGGAAGATTCTGACATTGTTTAGGGAAGTGTTTTAAGATGAAGACAAGAGGAAAACAAGGCAAATACACTCTAGACTTTGTGCAGTGAATTTGAAAGGTATTTATAGAGGATATAGTCCCAGCGTACCTCAATTTTGGAAGGCGACTGGAGACGTACCATGAATTTCATGAATCATGTGGTCCTTTTCTACTACCACATGGAAAAAGAAATCGTCCTAATGCAAAGAACCAACCATCTATAACTAGGGGTGGGTGTTGTATCGTGTCGCGTTCGTGTGAGAATTCTCTCAACCCTAATCTGATCTATTTAGTTTTTCGTATCGATCGTGTCATCTTCATGTCCCGTGTCAGAAATAGCCAACCCTAACCCACTAACTTCGTGTCGGGTTTGTGTCGTGTTATCATGTCCTTTAAAAAATTCCCACCCCACATCATGTCGTGTTGTGTCATCTCTTGTTCGTGTCAAAATTCTCTCAATCCTAACCCGACATGTTTAAATTTTCGTGTTATGGTGTCGTGTCGTATTCAAATTCCGTGTCAGAAATAACTGACCCTAACCCGCTAATTTCGTGTTGGAAATTCCCGTCTCTACCTATATTAGGGGTGGCAAATTGAACCCAGACCCATTAAGAAACCCAAACCCACCTATTAAAAAATAGACCCAACCCAACCCATTTATTAATTGGGTTAGAATGGGTCCAAAATGAGCCGAGTCCAGTTCGAGCCGAGCTTATACAAAACGAGCCGAGGATTTAGAGTGTTGAGCTCAACTCATTTACTGTACAAGTCTGAAACTTGAGTTTGAACTCGACTCAATTACTAAACGATTCCGATTATGAGTTGTATTTTGAAATTGTGTCAGTAGACTTTCTCTGTAACGAAGCATCGACTTTATCAATTTTACCATTTTCATAACAAACGAAAAAAGAAAAACAGGGGCACACAAAGCAAAAGAGAAAAAGGATGGACGAAAAGCAGATATCATCATCGTCACCGGCTACAGTTCACTTTTGATCTCCGATTGGGTAAATAAGCCAACTGACTTATTTTTTTGTTCTTATTCAATTTTTTTTTGTATTTGTTAGTTTTTGGTTAATTATTGCATCGTCATGACGAAAAGAATCTAAAAAGTAAAAAATTAAGAGCGAAATCAAATTTTTTTAATAAAGACGAAAAAATTGGCTTATTTTTGTCTTTATTCAAAAAAATTAGGTTTCGATCGTAATTTTTTACTTTTTAGATTCCTCTCATCACGACGATGCAATTATCCCCAAAAAATTGATGAAAAACTAACAAATACGAAAAAATTGAATAAGGACAAAAAAGAAGAAGCCAGTTGACTTGTTCAATTGTACAAATACATTCTGTTCCTAAATGGTCATAATTAAATTTTGACTCTAGGGCTCTCATTGATTAACCCTAAGAGATATTTGATTCTACGACTTTCTTAGGGTTAATCAACGAGAGCCCTAGAGTCAAAATTTAATTATGATCATTTAGGATAAAATGATCAAAAAACTAAAATCTTTCCACCGGTTCAAACGGATTGAAATTTGGAACACTTAATTTTTCAACCTCTTTAGACAATTTAAACTACGGAAAAAATATACTCCCTCCGTCCCACTTTGTTGCGCCCGTTTCCTTTTTTGGACGTCCCAAAAAATTGTCTATATCTCACAATCTATAATGTTTTTTATGATTTCGAAAACTTAGTTTAAAAAAATAAATTGAGATCTATCAAAAAGATCCATATTGAATATATAAAATATTATAGATTATGGGATATAAACAATTTTTTGGAACGTCCCAAAAAGAAAACAGGTGAAACAAAGTGGGACGGATGGAGTAATTTTTCCGTTTTACATTATTTCACCATCAATATTAGGCTCGTTTGATAGGTTTCGTTGAGTAGATTTCAAAAATATAAAATTTATTAAAACAAAATATGTGAAAAAAAAGTTATTAGCATTTAAAATTTTATAAAAATAAAATAAAATGTGGAAGAGAGAGAGCACATGGGGTGGGGGTAAAAGGGGGAAGGAGGGGCCGTGTCAAGGGGGCCTGACATGGGGGGTGATTAATAAATTGCTTATACTTTGAAGTCACTTGCACTGTTTTTTTTTTTTGATGTTTTGATTTCCTGAGCATTTCCTCTGAAGTGAGTGCTCTGGTTCTATTTGCAGGGCAGAAGCAGAGGATGAGGGAGATGAGGAGAGGGAGAATAGAAATGAGGATTGGCCTGAGATGGGAAAAAAAAAATTAAATGAGTTAGGTGGGTGAATGGCCCCACACCAACTTTAAGCATCTTTTAAGGGTCTTTGTTCTTAGTACCTAGCATTTCCTTAAAAAACACACAGAAACCTGAAAAAGGGGGACCAAAGTTGTCAAATCATCTTTATTTTTAATTTTTTCCATTTATTTTGTTTTAATGGCAGAGAAAATTTCATTTATCACAATTCACAATGAGGAAAAAAAGAAATCAGACCAATAAAAAAAGAGAAGCATTGAGAGAGACTCGGACAGTACACTCAAATATTCTGCACCACTGTGGTTGCAGCACAAATATGATCCAATGAAGAAAAATTTATAATTCAATAATGAATAGTAGGTCAAAGGGAAAGAGAGACCGAATAACTAATTCATAATCATATTTTTTTGAATAAATTATGGATTTGGCTTTAAAAGTCAAATACTCTCTCCGTCCCTTTTTAGGTGTCTTGTTTCGTAACCCCAACTTATTAAGGAGAGGCTGCTGATTTTGCCACTCCTATTTTTGTTAACGGCACTCCCCTGCAAGTGTACTTTTTTGTACCAAAAATACACTTGTAAGGAAGTGTCGTTAACAAAAAAGGGAGTGGCAAAATCATTTCCCTAAGTAGACATCATCATTACACATTTCACATCAACTTTTCTCTCTACTTTTCCTACTTACCCTCTATAGAGATATTATCATTACACTTTTACTCACCAACTTTTCAAAATGGAATATACTTTTAGATGCAAAATGAAAAATGCACCAATTTTTAGCCACTAACTTTACAAAATTGACACTTATTAATGGACAGCCAAAAATGAAATACTGAACTCTAAAAAAGGGGACAGATGGACTAGTAACTTATTTTTTTTGTCTTTATAATTCTAATTCCACCATTCTATCTAATTGGGGCCGCGGATCAGAAAAAAAAAATCTAATTGGGGCCATTTTGTGGTCCTTATAAATTCCAATTGGGCCTACTTTAATTTTTGTAAATGAGGCTTAGTTAATTATTTATGAGAAATTACCCAGCCGGTCTCAACTTTCAATTTCATAGCCCTTCAAATCCATGGAGAATGATACCCCCACCGAACCGCCCACCGCACGCACGCCGGGCTCACTCCGGCCACCGGACAGTCGATCCAAGTCGTCCAAAAATTCTATAAAAAAAAACCGAGTGGGCTTGCCCGAGAATCAATGGCATCCGACGTGTGTAGGTGCTTGATCCGAACTTCCAAAAATCAGAGATCCGACCCGTTAAAAGATGGAAGATTGGTTCGAGCACTTACACAAGTCGGATGCCATTAATTCTCGCATTGGCCCACTCAGGTTTTTTTTTTAGAATTTTTGGATGACTCGGATCGGCCGTCCGGTAGCCGGAGTGGACCCGGCGTGCGTGCGGTGGGCGGTTCGGTGGGGGAACCGCGGTGGGGTATCATTCTCCCAAATCCTATTCCTAAAAGTACAATGCCGTGTAGGTCCTCTCTACAAATTATACACGCGCTTCTCAATTTCTCTGCCCATGTGCGCAACATTTTTAATGGCCAAATGGTCCCATGCATGTAAAGCACGTCACTTTCATTCTTTCTTTCTCTCTCTCCTGACACACATACTGCTTCTCTCCTCTCTCTCTCTCTCCATACACTTTTTTTTGTGATATTTCTCTACACAGATACACTCTCCCTCCTCTATCTTATGTCCACTTTTTCTCGGAAAATGCTAAGAACATATTAATACACCTGTAGAAATTTCACAATAAATGCTAGAGATTCACATGTATGTGAAAGGGGTGTAGTTGAGATATGACAAATTGTTCTGCCCCTAGCATCTCCCTTTTTTTCTCTCTTCTCTCTCCGTCTTTTATTTTCAATAAATCTAGAAATGTTTATAATTTTATGCAACATTATTATTTTTTTGTAAAAATTATATATTTGAAATCTATTCTTAAAGATCAGACAATGAAATCATATTGAATATAAAATTAAGTAAAAAAAATTTAATTTTTCAATGTGTATTTTGTATTTTTTGATTAAACTTTATATTTTGAAATTTTATCGATTTCAACTACTATTGTCTATGAACAAATGAATCGTCTATTCTAAGAGCTATAATTATTTTCTATGTTAAACTTCATTCAGAATTAATAGTGTAAAGTTTAGTATAGCAGTATTACATTAACAATATAAAATTCATAATTAATAGTGTTAATTAATATTTAATTGAAAAAATAAGTGTTAATTAACAATTTAATTGAAAAAAATAGTGTTAATTAACAATTAATTGAAAAAATAAAATGGACACTGAAAAATAAAAACTTTATACTTAATATTGGTCTCATAAGTTAGATCTCTTTGATTAGATTTCAAATATATAAAACTTATAAAAAATAAATTTGTAGAAAAAAAGTTATAAAGATTATAGAGTAAGATTTTATGCTTTTTAATTAAAAAAGAGGGAGGATTCAAAAAAAATTAAAAAAAGAGGGATAAGAGAGAGAGAGATTCAATCTGCCAACATCACTCTTGTCTCACCACGATGCGTGTGGGTTACAACAAGAGGGGACAGAGTGTAACAAGACTTTGTGGAAAAATATTTGTGCACAAGGATCTAATGGGACATAATCTATCCGCATCCGACCGGCCTGAAAGAACTCCTAAATTTATTTGGGCCATATATATATAGGGGTCCTAGAATTTTAGGGTCCTCATTTTTTTAGTCTTTTTTAGGGGCCAAAGCCCATACTTCTTTGGCTTACCTTATGAGCCGGCCCTGTAAGGAACTATTCATATGTTATTGAGTACAAATAAGGAAGGGAAATGATCTTGTTACTCCTTAAAAAATACACTTGCAGAGGAGTGACGTTAACAAATAAAGGAGTGGCAAAATCAGCAGCCATAAGGAATTCCAATCTTAGCAATTGCCTAGGTGAGTTGATATGTGAAATTACCCTCTTGTCCTCCTAAAAAAAAATTGCCAATCTTTGATAATTTTGTCACCATCCAATTGTTCTCGACTGAGTCCGTTCAATGATGGAAAATCGTTCAATTGTACAAATACATTCTGTTCCAAGCCAAGGCACTATTAAATGATTGACAGATGGAACACGTTCTTAATTTCTGAAAATGTGTATCATGTTTGTTGAAAATTCGTCCAAGCCGATGAAAGAAGATAAACATGGGGAGGAATTAACGATTGCTTCAAGGCACGTACATACTCGCTCTCCTAAGATGATATTCTTCGCCCTTACTAATTTGAGAGAATCTCGACCACGAAGCTGTCTCCATGATACAATGTAGCCCAACCATAAGGACTGTTGTCCAACTGAGTCCAACACTAACAAAGAGTTACCCGAATACCTTCGGATTTTACGAGCCCACCAAGAATAAATTAGGAGATAATTTGGAGAAAAAGAACAATCAGAATTGTTCTCGATCACTATATCTGGTTCTATATCCAATTTGGTGGAACCCCTAGCATTTATCTAGGCATAGGCTTGTGGTCATTCACCAATGGTCACATCTTTATATTCAAACCATTGTGACCGTTCATGAGCAGTCATACGCAGTGACAGATACAGAAATCTAAGTTAGTAGGGGCACATATTACTTGCGGAAAAAAGAATTCCATAGAGGAAATAATAATGAATTTCATCCCTCACTTTTAGTTATATGTTATCGTTCTTTAATGTGAACTTCCAAAAGAATTCTTATTAAGTGTAATGTCTCGCAACAATATCGATAAGTGAAGACAATGGACAATACCATAATTTTGAGACAATTTTTGAAGGGTACTGAAGCTATTTGGAAAATTTAAACCCCAAGGAGTTGTTTTGGTGGTCAAAGCCTGCGACTTAGGTATTTGTTTCCTCCGTACGTCTCAAGTTCAAAACATCCTAGGAGCTATCAATTGGTCCCCTAGTGGAGGGTGGAATTGGTCCCCTAGAAATCAATTCGAGGTGCGCATAGGTTTACCCGAACACTCTGGGATATGAAAAAATGTTATTTCGAAGAATTGAGGAGGGGCACATGCCCCCATAGGACCCTTAATGGGTCCGCCGCTACTAGAATAATGGATAAAGAACACACTTAAAAAGTTAGAAAGATCACAGTTTTGATGAAAATGTGATAAAGAAATGTGAGGTGAATTTTTTATGTCACTTTGCTAATAAAACTGTGGTAATTAACATTTATTATCACAGTTTTAATAGAACCGTGATTAAAATTGTTTAATTTAACCACATTTTCCTACAAGTGTGATAAAATGTGTTTATTTTAATCACGCCTCGTTACAACCGTGATAGAAATGTATCTATATTAACCACACTTTCTTACAAACATGATAAAATGAGTTTATTTTAACCACGTTTCGTTGCTACTGTGATAAAATCTTTCTTGTTTGATTTAACCACATTTTTTTAAAGCGTGATTAAATGTGTTTGCTTATTTTAATCACGCTTTAATTACAAGTGTGGAAAAATCTAATTGCCTATTTAACCACGTTTATCAAAAAGTGTGATAAAATTTTCTTTATTTATTTTAATCATGTTTTTATTTACAACCGTGATTAAAAACACTCCTAAAAAAGATTAAAAAGTTGGGCGCGCATTTTGCCGCCAATTCACCCAATCCTATAACCCCACGTCGTTTCTCTCTTCTTCTTTCTTTATCCGAACCCCACGTTTCTCTAGTGAGCAACTAAAGGAAAACCCTAAACAGTTTCAGCGCTTTCTCCTCTCCCTCTCCATCCCGGTGAGGTCGGCGACTCGGTGCCCTCTTTCTCTCCATTGTTGCGTCTCGTCATCCTGCAGCATGTTTCATCTCCTGCTTCCAGTTGCAACATCCGCGACCACCACCACCAGCTTCCAATGAGAAGAGCGTCGCCTCGCCGACAACCATCTATTGAGGCGATTTTGATTAGAAGAATCATCCTCTGTGGTAAGTGTTTTTCCCAGATTCAATTTCTCTTTTTCGACTTTCCCTCCTTGTTCTTGTTTTGTACTTTCAACCTAGGGTGAGGGTTTTGGGACTTGGGCTCCCTGAGTCTCGGTTATCTAATCAATGACGGGCTATTTAGTTTAGTGCTGGTTTCCAGGAAAGATATTCGAATGCTGATGGCGCCTCCTGCATTCGCAGCAAAGTCGTGCTTATTTTTCATGGTAAGCATGCTCTTGGTATTTTGGATTGTGATTATGCAGATATTGACAGATTGATATGTCTTGTTTACAATCACGGATGATTCTGCATATTAGGTGTTTGGTAAAAGTACCAAACGAGTTTTGGTATTAATTAGCACAAGAATTGTAATATGTGGGAGTCTTAAGTCCTACACCGTAGGAATCTTTGGTACTAGTTCCAATTTTGTTGTTTCTGCTTTCTCTTCCAGCCAATTTTTATGTGCTATTTCACAAGTTAAATTAAAGCTTCAATTGTTGTTTCTTGAAAAAACAGAAAGGGAGTAAAATGGCCTCCTATTCATAGAGTGGTCATGAGTGGCAATGGTACTGGAATTCCCCTATTCGTATCGACAAAATGTGCAATTAAGTTCATTGAAATTGGCTTTGTTAGCAAACTCAATTTATATTTTGTTTGTTATAGAGCTATTCATGTTAATCTCTGTTTGCATATTTGTAATGCTATACATGGCTGACCAGATAACCGATCGACCTTACGGCACTACTTTATTTAAGTGTTATTTAGTAATATTTTGGATTCGTCAATTTATCCTGTGATGTTCTTAAACACACCCAATATGCTTAGGGTGTCTAGGTGTAAAAAGCAAGATGGTGAAACGAGAGAAAAAGTGACGTGGCTCTGTTTTAGTCTCCCAAACTCGACTTTAGTTCGGTTATTTGAATTGAAGTTGAATTTTGCTTTTTTACTGTGGGAGGATTGTAATATTGCTTGTGACCTTATTGCTGCATAATGATATGTTGCAGGTGGTAGAAGAGATGGGTTGGTCACAACTTTGCAACCACAAAGTCAGAGGTCGTTGTATGTATATTGTTTTATGATATATGTGACATGATTTATCATTTTCTCTCAGTAAATTATTGATGAGTTTGTAATTTTCCTGTTTGCAGACGGCTGCCAATGTTCAGATTTTGTACAGAGACTATGGACTATAGTATGAGTTTTGAGGAAAACACATTTGTCATTGTGGCAAATGGTAGACGAACTTGAGAGGCTAGCTAGCATATTTGTCATTTGTTTTTGCCTAAACATTGATCTAGCTAGGCTTAATGTTTTCGGTTCAATACTCGGACCATGTAACATGTTTGATTCTTGAATTTATGTGTAAAACACTTTCAGATTAATATAAGTTCAAATTCTGGCCTTTTCAGTTAGTAAATGTGTTTGCCATATCATTGCAGCATGATGAACTTGTACAGTTAGCAATGAGGAACAAATTCTAGGTTCGAAGATGGAAAATATCTAATTTAAGAAAATAACCAAGTTCACCACAGTTTCTGAATAAAGCGAGATATTTTAAGTCCATTAACAACCACGGTATCTGAAAAAAACTGTGATATTACAGATGATATGATCACAGTTTTAGTAGAAAACTGTGGTTATTTGATTGAAAATGATCACGGTAAAGAAGATATGATCACAGTTTGAGTAAAAACTGTGATTGGTTCAATCAAAATGATCACGGTTTTTGTATAATACTGAGATGTTTAATTGCAAACAATCACGTTTCTTACTTATCAAGCATGGTTTTTATTAGCTTGTATCACAGTTTATAACCGTAATTAAAAGTAGGAGACTTTTAATAACGGCCCGATAGACCACGGTTTTATAACCGTGATTAAAATCAAAAGATCACGGGTAATAAGTGTGATCATTAAGCATTATTGTAGTAGTGGCCCCTAGTCATACGTAATTACCTTTTCATCTAAACCCAACGGTCACACCATTTAAATCCACTGGTCATGTATATTCATTTAACGAATAGTCACACATTTAGTATAAACCCCATCATCAATAATTATATCTCATATCCGTTAAATATTTTGGAAATGATTCAGCATTCCTTTTTTTTTTTTTTTTTGAAAACAGGCAATCAATTCATTTCACAATACCAGAAGGTAAAATCCCGAAGGCTACAACGATTTCATTAGAAAATATAGGAAAGAACCAAAACTACTAAAACCTAGACACCGGAGCACATCTGCTAGGAGGCTCCTTAGCACATACTGTCAAGGCAAACCATACATAAATGCAAGGCATCGAGCCCGTCTCCGATTTTAGTAGTAGAGCTCAAAGGGACACCTAGCTCAAACCATAACCATAAGCACAGATGAAATCAACATCAACTAGTACAAAACAATCTAAACAGGCTAAAAACTTATTCGCCCACCTACCGCGCCCACCAGTTTGGGAAAATCAGACTGGTATAGTCACCGGATTGGGGAAACTAGCCGGAAGAAACCGAACCAAAGATGGCCAGTACAAGAACCTCCGGCCAAGGAGTTGTCGCCAGAGAATGCCACCCCAAAAACTGGAGACTTATTGCCGGAGGGAGCCGAGCTACCCTAACATCATCTCTCCGTCAGATCTATCCCCAAAACAAACCCAATCTAGAGGGAGGCGGTGGCGGGCATAGATTCGGCAAGGCACAACTCTATGTTCCGCAGAAATAAATTCCAAATTCTAAATCATGTTAACGCATTGCCGAATTTTGATGCTACCTATTGAATTCTTATCAATTGTTACACGTTAAATAGAATAAGTGATCTAATGCTACAAAACCATATGAAAGCATTAAAATATTTAAACTCAGTGACTACATTCAATAGATTGACAGATGTTTAACTTATTAGGTTCCATTTTGCTAAGATTCTTATTTTTTAAGTACATATTTTTTGTTACGAGACAAGTCATTCTCTCATAATGCATCACATTTAATTCAAAAAATAAGTATTCATTCAAATAAGTACTTATTTGAACACACCCCGACGCAACTGACAATCACACTCACACTCACGTACAATCTTGCATTCAACAGACTACAGATGTCTAGTAAATAAGCAATCCAAATGCATGTTCAAGACTTCATTCCTTAACTACCTTTTGGGCACATATCTCAGTATCCTAAGTTTTAAGTACAAGAACACTATACGCTTAGAATTAGTCTGGCACCCCCAATATACGTATCTGAGTCCATGTAATACAACTGCACATATAAACCCAGTGTCAATCGGCATGCAACACAAAATAAGAATGGGAGCTCCATCTTTCACGTCATATACAAGCGCTTCAAGCGTAGTGCTCTGTCTGCTTGGAATGCCATTAGAAAGGAAAAGCCTGATGTGCCTTGGTTCAACCTCCACTTCAAGCGCTTCTACTCAATGGATGGCAATTCGAGGACGGTTCCCCACTAAAGACAGGCTGCTAACTTGGAGAAGTACAATTTACAACTGATGCTGAGTATGTCGACCTTTGCACAGGCTCTCAGGAATCTCATAGCCATCTTCTCATTGGGTGTCTTTTCTCTTCTCAGTTATGGCACAATATGCACAGATGAGACTGGCTGGTAGAGCTCCTCTGGACCTTGGAAATGGTGAATAGGGCTAATCATATGGTTGGAAGCAAGTCTTCGAGAGCCACCAGTTTCAGGCTCTCTCTTAGGCTCTATATGTGGGGGGCTGAAATCACCCATGACCCTTCTTCCCCTTGTTGAATGGTGAGGGTGCTCGCCAAGTCTGGAGAGGTTTCCGCCTAACCTGGAGAGGTTTTTACCGAGCCCGGGAAGGTTCCCACCGAGCCTGGGGAGGTTCCCACCGAGCCTGAGGAGGTTGCCACCGAGCTTGGGGAGGTGGCTGCCGAGCTTAGGGAGGTGGCTGCCGAGCTTAGGGAGGTCACCACCGAGCTTAGGGAGGTGGCTACCGAGCTTGGGGAGGTCATCACCGAGCTTAGGGAGGTGGCCACCGAGCTTCACCGAGCTTAGGGAAGCGGCCACCGAGCTTGGGGAGGAGCTTGCTGAGCCATGGAGTGGAGCTTTGCCGAGCCATGGAGGTCTCCACTGAGCCTGGAGAGGTTGCCACCGAGCTCGGGGAGATTCCACGGTGGAGCCTGGAGAGGTTGCCACCGAGCTCGGGGAGATTCCCACCGTGCCTGGCCACCGAACCTGGTACCTGCAAACCGGAGGGGGGTGTACCTCCGGGGAGAAGCTCCGACGACCTAGTCAGTAGGTGAATGAGAGAGAAGTGAGTATGCTTTTTAGGGAGAAAAGTATGAAGAAGAAGGATCCTCAACCTGGGAGGAGTAGTCCTCTATTTATAGGAAAACCTTGGAGTGCTGAACCGGTAGGCGGTACACCCATGTGTATCGTACTGTTCGGATGACGTCACATGTCAAGTGATCTGCTTTATCACACCTGTCCTCCACCTGTTCAATATAACCTTCCAGAAGCTTCTAAATCGACTTTAGATATTTGTTAGATCTTTTAGGGAGCAGAATTTAGCCGAACGTTAGGGAAATGATCGCCTAACGTAAGGGACATGACCGCCGAACGTTAAGAACGTTAGGGAAAAGACATCTGAACGTTAGGAACGTTAGGGAAAAGACATCCAAACGTTAGGAACGTTAGGGAAAAGACATCCGAGCCCGGGGAGGTTGCCACCAAGCTTGGCTTCCGAGCCCGGGGAGGCCACCGAGCTTGGCTACCGAGCCCGGGGAGGTTGCCACCGAGCCTTGGCTACCGAGCCCGGGGAGTTTGCCTCCGAATCAGGTGCTTCCTGTAGCTTCAGATGCGAATGGATCCATAGAGTGACGTGTCCATAGCAAAAAGTGAATTGGTCCGCGACCCATTTGGATGTTCAGAAATTATGGATATTTCGGCCCACTACAATAGCCCCTCAACTCCTTCTTCCAGCGGTTGGAGCTGAAGGAGGAGTTGAAATGTGTGGGCCGAACAATAGACAATCCTGTCGGACTTCCCTAAGCATACTAGCCGAACGCTAGGGGTGATAGTGCTTGAACCCTAGCGTCGCGTAGGCATGCCGAACGCTAGGGGTAAAAGTGCCTGACAATAATAGACGGCTTCGAGAATTTTGCCGAACGAATAGAGTGCCGAGGGCTACGAGGATTTCACCCGAACGAGTAGATTACCGAGGGCTACGAGGATTTCGCCCGAACGAATAGATTACCGAAGGCTACGAGGATTTCACCCGAACAGCGAATAGATTACCGAGGGCTACGAGGATTTCGCCCGAACGAGTAGATTACCGAAGGCTACGAGGATTTTGCCCGAACAGCGAATAGATTACCGAGGGCTACGAGGATTTCGCCCGAACGAGTAGATTACCGACAAACGTTAGGGAAATGTCCACCTAACGTTAGGGAAACGCGCACCTAATGTTAGGGAAAAACTGCCTAATGTTAGGAAAACGAGCGCACCTAACGTTAGGGAAAAACCGTCTAACGTTAGGAAAACAAGCGCACCTAACGTTAGGGAAAAACCGCCTAACGTTAGGGAAAAACCGCCTAACGTTACGAAAACGAGTGCACCTAACGTTAGGGAAAGACCGCCTAACGTTAGGAAAACGAGCACCGAATGCTTAACCGTATGGACCTTGCCTTCGGAATAAGGTCGGAAACCCCAAGCGTAGGGCTTGATCGTCGGTAGCAATAAACCGGTAAGACCGGGATCGTACCACAGGGATTCAGAGATAGCTTAATTGGATTGTAGGATTTTTGTAAGGTTTTCGGCGTTTAAGACGGCCAACTGTCGGTTTTGCTTTAGAGAATGGAAAACGAAAGTGAAATGACTAGAAAAGCGGTTTGTGCTTGGTAAAAACAGGCGGCATGGTTTAGGGGCTCAAATCGCCCAATGACATAGCTAATTTAGCCGTTTCTTTCTAACAACTCCAAGTCAAGGCATAGACAAACTTAGCTTGAAGCACTCAACGCTAAAAGTCGAGCATAACCATGGCATTAGCTCAGAAATGACTTAATCTCATTTGGAGATCACTTAAATCAAACGCCAGTAGCGTTAAAAGCTCCTAGCCTCACATGTATGACGAAGGTATTAGCCCCGGCAAACACATGATCAACGAAGGTATTAGCCCCTTTGGTTTGGTCGAAAATTAGAGATTAAGCCTTTCCCTTACTAAAATCATGATCAAGTTATAGAAAAGCCACTAAAACAACTAAACTATGGGAGAGAGAGATCACCCCATGACCAAGCCTAGAAGACTACTCAACCATAGCAAATCGACTAGAATTTAAGCTAGGAAGCGAAAACATAATTAACCGACAAAGACGAAAATAAACTTGATATTATAAAGGATCTAAACCGTAGCTACAACATTAATACTTGGAAAATTAACAAACAACTTAAACTTACAAGTGTTCTTGAAGGAAATGCTAGGAAAGCTTGAAAGACATTAATGGAGTTCTAAAATTTAAAAAGACTTAAAGCTAAAAATGAACTACCCTAGAGAGGGAGAGAGAGGGTTCTATTTATACACAAAGGCCTTTCTCTCTCCTCCAAAGTCTGAAAATATCCCACAAAACCAGCCATTAAAAGAAACTTTCCATAAGTGGAAAGTTTGAAAAAGCAAAGAAAATATCTGCTGGGAACATTTGTTATCGATACCATAGGCCAAGGTATCGATAACATCCTTCAAATTCTTCCCCGTAACCGACTGGTATCGATACCAATGTCATAAGGTATCGATACCCTACAGGCTGGACAGCTCCTGGACCAAAACATGACAAATGGTATCGATACCATTGTTGATGTTATCGATAACATTTCTGAAATCTGCAGATTTCCAGGTAGGCTTCAGCTTCAGCAAACAGCTCCCAGCAACTTCCAGCTCCTTAGCACTTATTTTCATTCTCTAAATTTAAGTAAAGACTACATTTTAAACATTTCTTTTACCTTTCTTTACTTTAATTTTATTTAATGAAAATAAGAAAATACCCCCCATTTGGAAACAATGGCATTACCAGAATTTCAAGATTCCAATTAAATCAAAATATCGACCCCCCACTTTTAGTGTAAAATGGACAACTGCACATTTTTCTCAAGACGAAATGGCTCAAAACATGACCTTGCTCTTTAAATAAAACCTTGCAACTTTGTAGTTACTCTTAGAAAAATTCAAGGATCAATTTCCGCCATTTTTAATCTCGAAAATCGATACTTTTTCAGAAAGTCATTTTTCCATACTTAGACAGATTTTAAGGGGCCGACAGGGTCTTCGGGTACTTGGAAGCACTTGGGCCATCCATGGCGTCAAACTACGCCTTATTTGCACGTTTGACCTGAAAAGCTTACAAAAGATACCTTACGTGCAATATCACTATAAAAGCTAAATAAACATAAGTAAAAGCAAGATAGAACGGGACTAGTCGCACCAATTATCTACAATATTGGGTGCTCATCACCGAATGTTAGGGAAAGACCGCCTAACGTTAGGGAAACGTTCGCCGAACGTTACGCTTATAGAAGGACGAGCAGCTTCGCTCGGTGAAATGAACACAGTACCAGCCCCGGTGCCATTTGGTGTTGGTAGCCTCGTCAACATGCATCCTCCAAGCTTCCTTTCTTCGTCTGCAATCTTCAATACGTTGGCTTCGTGGGTGCTCGGAAGTCATGCATGGCGATTGCCTTCATGCCATGCAACCAAGCTCGACCGAGGAGGATATTGTAGGGGCTCGGAAAATTGTCCACTACGAGCAGCCACTACAATCATCACTCGGGAGCCGGTGTGCACGGGGAAGGTAATCAAGCCAATCGGCCAAACAGAGGCACCCATGAAGCTGATGGGTGAAATTGGTGCAGTCCATATGTTGGCTTCGTGGGCGCTTGAAAGTCTCGCACGACGACTGCCTTCATGCCATGCAACCAAGCTCGACCGAGGAGGATATTGTAGGGGCTCGGGAAATTGTGTCCACTACGAGCTGCCACTACGACCATCACCCGGGAGCCGGTGCATTTGGGGAAGGTAATCAAGCCAAGCGGTCAAACAGGAGCGCCCGTGAAGCTGATGAGCGGAGTTGTAGCCGTGCGGAGTTGGTTCGAGGTAAGCCCAAAACGCTTGTAAGTTGAGTAGAACAGTACCTCGATCGAACTCTCTTGGTCGATCAATACACGTTGATTGGTAGATTTTTCAACGGTAATAGTGACAACAAGAGCGTCCGTGCGAGGTGTTTGGACGCCGTTGAACTCTATCGCTGGTGGAGTGTGTCCAGACATGACTAGAACGTTGAGAGTGGAAGAAAGGGGAAGTGAGGTATGGTGTTCAGTTCCACAACACAGGGAGTTAGGTGAAAGTTTCCCCAGCAGAGTCGCCAATTGTGGGGGGCTGAAATCACCCATGACCCTTCTTCCCCTTGTTGAATGGTGAGGGTGCTCGCCAAGTCTGGAGAGGTTTCCGCCTAACCTGGAGAGGTTTTTACCGAGCCCGGGAAGGTTCCCACCGAGCCTGGGGAGGTTCCCACCGAGCCTGAGGAGGTTGCCACTGAGCTTGGGGAGGTGGCTGCCGAGCTTATGGAGGTGGCTACCGAGCTTAGGGAGGTCACCACCGAGCTTAGGGAGGTCACAACCGAGCTTCACCGAGCTTAGGGAGGTGGCTACCGAGCTTGGGGAGGTCACCACCGAGCTTAGGGAGGTGGCCACCGAGCTTAGGGAAGCGGCCACCGAGCTTGGGGAGGAGCTTGCCGAGCCATGGAGTGGAGCTTTGCCGAGCCATGGTGGTCTCCACCGAGCCTAGAGAGGTTGCCACCGAGCTCGGGGAGATTCCCACCGAGCCTGGCCACCGAACCTGGTACCTACAAACCGGAGGGGGGTGTACCTCCGGGGAGAAGCTCCGACGACCTAGTCAGTAGGTGAATGAGAGAGAAGAGAGTATGCTTTTTAGGGAGAAAAGTATGAAGAAGAAGGATCCTCAACCTGGGAGGAGTAGTCCTCTATTTATAGGAAAACCTTGGAGTGCTGAACCGGTAGGCGGTACACCCACGTGTATCGTACTGTTCGGATGACGTCACATGTCAAGTGATCTGCTTTATCACACATGTCCTCCACCTGTTCAATAGAACCTTCCAGAAGCTTCTAAACCGACTTTAGATATTTGTTAGATCTTTTAGGGAGCATAATTCAGCCGAACGTTAGGGAAATGATCGCCTAACGTAAGGGACATGACCGCCGAACGTTAAGAACGTTAGGGAAAAGACATCCGAACGTTAGGAACGTTAGGGAAAAGACATCCGAGCCCGGGGAGGTTGCCACCAAGCTTGGCTTCCGAGCCCGGGGAGGCCACCGAGCTTGGCTACCGAGCCCGGGGAGGTTGCCTCCGAATCAGGTGCTTCCATTAGCTTCATATGCGAATGGATCCATAGAGTGACGTGTCCATAGCAAAAAGTGAATTGGTCCGCGACCTTTTTGGATGTTCAGAAATTATGGATATTTTGGCCCACTACACTATATACTACGGCCGGAGTGAGAGAAACCTTAGAATTTTTCAATAGAACCCAAATGATATTGCAGAAGTGATTCTGAAACTAGAAAGCGATATCAAGGCCTATCTCTCCTCATGGAGTACGATTCCCCAATCAACTGAGAATAAGCTTGTATATAGAGGAATTTGCCTCGAAGGGTCCTTGGGAATGATAGCTGAGCCCCGTGTGTTGTGTTGGCCTTGGTGGACAGGTTTGCATCCTGGTGTTGGCTGGTCTTTGGAAGATTCAGAGGTATCAGATTCTTGTGTAGTTTATGCCGTTGCTGTATTTTGATTTTTGTTTTCTTCTTATTTATTCTAGTGGTGTTTTGTTTTGGGGTTTCGGGGACTTGCATGGCTATACCTAGGTCCATATTGTTTGGTTTGTTACTTTGTTTGATTCCTAACGAAATCAGCTTACCGAAAAAGTGTAGATACTCCAACGAGGGGTCCAAGTTGTGCTCGATCCATTCTAATAAAGAAAGGGACTACCCATTATGGTGTGAACGCACTACAAGAAATTTTGCTTTTTCCGGTATTTCATAAATGCCGTTAAAAGTTTAAAAAAAATGCCGGAAAAGAGTATTACCGGCATTTGTTAGGTATTACCGGCATTTATTACAAATGCCGTCTAGGAATGTGTCGGTAAAGATACAAATGCCGGGAATAGTTGGACTCATTTGCGGCATTTGTACAAATGCCGGGAAAAATTGTACCATATAAGACAAAAAAAATGACACGTGGTGCTTGCGTGTCACCCACATGTCCGCCACATGGCGCTTGCGTGGCGCCCACGTGTCGCGCAAATTTTGTGGAGAAATTGCTTGCCCCAAGTTTCGAACTTGTGACCTTTGCCTTGCGCGCGCGTGAGGCTACCAACTGGGCTAGCCACCATATTGGGTCAACTTGCACATTGAAAAATATTTATATTAAATGGAGATTTTTTCCGGCAATTTTTTTAACAAATGCCGGTAATAGTTTGGCGGTATTATTTTGGCAGAAAACTCGACTTTTGCCGGCATTTTTTTAAACAAATGCCGGTAATAATTATTTTTTCCGGCATTTTCTTGAAATGCCGGTAATAGTGGCTTTTTCGGCATTAATAAAAATGCCGGGAATGACCATTTTTCTTGTAGTGACGCTTTTGTGAAGCTGTGTCTCAAAGTTGATTTTCGCTTTGGTCCAAGAAAACAAAAGTTTATACAATTAGTATTAATGTGGCATGAACAGACTGTGAGGACAACGAAGTAAATTAGCACCACAGTTGCAAACATTATCATCCTTCAGCTGCCTACACATCCAACAACAGTTTACAAAACAAACAATCTTACGAATTCAGTTTTCATTTGCGGATAGGAGCTCCATTTGCCACACAGGTGAAACAGAAGGTGCGGTGACTTCTTTTCCTTGGGCTAACTTGGTGATTGCACTTAGGAATTGGACCAGACCAGCTCCATCACTCATTGTGTGTGGTTCAAGCGCAGGGCAATGGCAAATCCATCGCACCTAAATCGAGTCACCTACATTCACCGAAATTCACCAACAAAAAAAAAAAAAACTTGATGTGAACATTACACGTGAATACGAATATGCACATTTGTTACAAGAGTAAGTACTCTATCCAGAATCACATTTCTTGCCAGCATCTATCTATAGTCAAGAAAGCTGAGCTGTGGGGTTTGGTGAAAGGTTTGACTTATGTAATGCACCAAAAGATATGCGAAGTTGAAACAGATCAGATGTGACGGTGACAGGTGCCGAAAAGCACCTAATTAGTCTCCCTAATTATTCATGCGTTGTTAGTCCGTTTGCGTTGTTATTTGATGTTTTTAGTTGTTTAATAATGTTTGAGGCCTTGGAGGGTGGTTAAGGCTTAAATGTGTGAAGTGGGAGTGCTTAGGACGCGCGAACATGAAGTAGGAAGCTGCAAGAGTGGCCCGGAAGCAGGGGAGAGAATGCTGAAAATCCCATTAGGACGGCTTTCATTCCCATCCGAACGGCTTTGCCCACCTGTAGAAATCCAACTCTCTAAATTTTCGCCTGGGCGGTCTCAGAACAATAATTTATTCTGCGAGTTTTAAATGTAACTTTGAGGCCTTAGGGTATCAATACATCTTCAACATTGTTTTAGGGTTCCTAACTTTTGTTTAGCGAGCTAGAGTGAGGCAAGAGCAAATCTAAGAGAGAAACTTTGTGTTCTTCATGTGTTCATCATATTCAAGCGCGTTCTTCTTCTCCATGGCCAGCTAAACCCCTTATCTCGGGGGAGGATGAAGCCTCACATCAAGTAACCTTGTTCTTTTGTATAGATTTGGATTTTTATTCGAAGTGGATTATGTGTTCAAGAACTCTTTTCATGATATCAATGGAATGGTTTTTAATTCTTTAAATTGATTGAGTATTGATTTCCTAGGTTTCTAAATACCTTTCACATAATGGTTTTCATTGTTCTCAATTCGGGTGACTCAGATGGATTATGCTCATGAGACGGAACATGCCATTAGGCAGCTAAACCGCGCTTGTGAGACGGTTAGTACTGTGGGATAGTCCATGTTGGTTGGCAAATTGTGGAAATCTACTTGCCTACTATCGATAGGGATTGCAAGCCCTAGCGATAGTGATTTACAATTCTAGCGATATTGAAACAGAGAGCTTGAACTCTCGTTTTTGTTTTTTTGTTTTTTTTATCTTTATCTTTCTATTTTTGTCTTTCCTTAATTTGAGTGGAAATAAATTTTTATATAGGTTTGTAAAGAGAAAATTAATTAACAGAGCTTTTACTCATAATTGAGTATAAATAGATAGTTTTTGTGTGCCACTCAAAATTCACTTAATTATGAGTCCGGTTTTCCTCCAACAGGAATTTCTCCAACTAAGGACATATGGCACCTCTTGATTCGCCCAAGTCCCTTCTTTTCCTACCTAATAGCAATCTAACATTACCACTGCATCTTAACATTAACTCTAAACTAAATTCACCGTTAACCAAAAAATCCCTACTTTTTAGGAAAACACCTCCATGTAATTAGAAAATTTTATTTTACAACCCCATTATTCTAGGTATAGATTACCGTGTATATACCTATTATGTATGAGAACAAAGAAAAAAATGGAATTGCTACTAGAGCATGTCCAATCAACTTCAAAAGATTCCATAGCAAAAATGTCATTGCCGTCAATGATGTCCTAATTCGATTAGGCAATTTCATGCCGCAATTGAACAATATTCTCATCGGCGTAGATGGAAAAATTGATATTGGTAACTCATTTTGCTACATCAAGAAGTTGGCTTATTATTCATCGAAGAACAAGGTTATGCACGAGTTTGAAAAATTCCATTAGATTTTTTCCATTCTTTTTTTAAAGGGAGGCTTTCTCCATTCTTATGCTTTTTGTGTCTTTTAGAAGATATGGAGTAGAGAGAAACTGAAATTTTCAAATTACATGCATGGAGGTGTTTTCCTAAAAATTAGGTTAATTTTTTGGCTAACGGTGAATTTAGTTTAGAGTGAACGTAACGTTAGATTGCTATTAGGCAAGGAATGAAGGGACTTGGGCGAATCAAGAGGTGCCATGTGTCCTTGGTTGGAGAAATTCCTCCTATTGGGGTTGGAGGAAAACCGGACTCATTAATTATCATGTACTAACTTCCTGGCTATCCATAATTGCGAGTCTAACTTTTTTTCTTTATAAAAAGTAGGTTAAGATATCTATGACTACAAAGATATGTTTATGTATTAATTAATTTAATTATTGGGTGCAAAATTAACAACCTTGTATTTTGGGTCTTTGGTCTTCCACTGATGTGGCGAGAAGGTGCATGTGTCAAATGACAAGCTGGGTTAAGTTGAAGCGGAAGGTTGGGAGGGTTTTGGCAGCCGGTTTTGGAAGAAGTGAAAGTAAGGTTTTGATACTTTCTTAAATTTTCAAAATAGTGAAAGCTATTTAAATTATTTGGAAATGTATATTTTGTATTTTGTCTAGTTAATTGTGTTTCATAAATCTACTTTTAATCTTTCTACGACATGTCGAATATCATTTCATTCTCAATTTTTTGTTTCACATTTTTGAACATTGTCATTACACTGGCAAAATGAGATGTCTAATGTGAAAAATAACAGTCACTTATTAATTGGAACTCTCTAATGCATAATGTCCAAAATTCAAAAATGCCTAAACCATGGGCTATACGTTTTATACTTAAGCAATTATTAACAATGGGAGCAATATTGCTAAATATTGTATAGTGAATTGCTCTTAGACTTGATACGCTGAGACAATTCAAGCAATTCGATTGTTTTTATATTCTATATAGTTTACTATATTAATAAATATGTTAGGTTTTTTAATTCTTAGCACAAACGTTTTAACGTTGCTTGGTAAGCAATTTTTTGGTTGAAATGTGTTCAAAAAATGCCCCCACTTACATGGATTTCTGGCTACGCCACTGGATGACACGCACAGGGTCTTCTCCTTCCATGAAAGGATTGCTCTTGTAAAACATTATCACCGGAACCTGAAATCGAAGACCCTCTTGGTCGTCTATGTCTGAGAGTTGTTTTAGTTCACGGGGTGTTGGTTCCGCGGGCACCACAAGTCTCGGCTCTTGCCTTGTCACTGTGAACAACATGGAGGAGGAAGATGTTGACATTGTTTAGGGAAGTGTTTCAAGATGAAGACAAGAGGAAAATAAGGCAAATACACTCTAGACTTTGTGCTGTGAATTTGAAAGGTATTTATAGAGGATATGGTCCCACCGTTCCTCAATTTTTGAAGGCGACTGCAGACGTACCATGTGCTCCTTTTCTACTACCACATGGAAAAAGAAATCGTCCTAATGCAAAGAACCAACCATCTATAACTAGGGGTGGGTGTCGTATCATGTCGCGTTCGTGTCAGAATTCTCTCAACCCTAATTCGATCTATTTAGTTTTTCAAATTGTGTCATCTTCGTGTCCCATGTCAGAAATAGCCAACCCTAACCCACTAACTTCGTGTCGGGTTTGTGTCGTGTTATCATGTCCTTTAAAAAATTCCCACCCCACCCCACGTCGTGTCATGTCATCTCTTGTTCGTGTCAAAATTCTCTCAATCCTAACCCGACATGTTTAAATTTTCGTGTTATGGTATCGTATCGTATTCGTATTCCGTGTCAGAAATAACTGACCCTAACCCGCTAATTTTGTGTTATAAATTCCCACCCCTACCTCTAACATGTGCAAGTTTGCAACACGGTCCATCTAAGAAGTGTTGGAACATTGAAAGATTTTAATAAACATAAAATAAAGGGCAAATTTTCGTAGTCATCCCTGTAGTTTTACGGTTGTCTCACTTTCGTCTCTCTAGTTTCAAAGTGCTCCAATTTCATCCCTGTAGTTTGTTTTATGCTCCAAATTGGTAAAATCGTTTACACCGTTAACGAAAGTAATGGAAAAATATGATTAAAAAATTAAGTGCTCCAATTTTCAATCCGGTTGAACTGGTGCGAAGATCTTATTTTTTTGATCATTTTATCCTAAATGGTCGTAATGAATTTTTGGCTCTAAGGCCTTTCAACGAGCACTTTAAGTGTTCCAATTTTTAATCTGTTTGAACCAGTGCGAATATCTTATTTTTCTGATCATTTTATGTTAAATGGTCATAATGGATTTTTGACTCTAAAGCTTTTCAATGAGCACCCTAAGAGAGCCCTGAAACTAAATAAGGAGTCTTCGGGTGCTCGTTGAAAGGCCTTAGAGCAAAAATTCATTACGACCATTTAGGATAAAATGATCAAAAAAATAAGATCTTCGCACCGGTTCAACCGGATTGAAAATTGGAGCACTTAATTTTTTAATCATATTTTTCCGTTAGTTTCATTAACGGTATTAACGATTTTACCAATTTGGAACATAAAACAAACTACAAGGACGAAATTGGAGCACTTTGAAACTAGAGGGACGAAAGTGAGACAACCGTAAAACTACAGGGACTACTACGAAAATTTGCCCAATACTTATTACCTATCATTACTTTTCCGTTACAAAATTAGTGCATAAATGTTGTCGGTTACAAAAACATAAAAGTGATATTTATTCCTATCATTATATATATCAATAAATGGATCTTAAATCCAATAACCTCTATATATATGGGTTTCGACAAGTGTGAAAAGTAGAGGAAGTGAAGAAAGTATTTGGAGAGTATACACAGATAATGAAAGAGAGTTTTTAGAATATTCATATACTATTTTTTATAGAGTTGGGCAACTCGGTTCGTGACTCGTTCAAATCCTCCCGGTGGTCGTGAACATCGGGTGAGGAATGCTTGTGAGCGCTTGGGTTTAATCTTTGGGCTAGTATACTCCAGTGGAACCTTCACGAGGGGAGGAATATTAGCCTTAAGACAGTGACTACACGACTCTCAATCTCACAAGCAACATCTTTTCTACTTTCACTATTTTCCTACTCTCATGTTTTTCTTGTTTGTGTTTCTATGTTCATGTGGTCCAATGATTCTTGTTATAAAATGATATTTGTGAACCAAAGTTGTAACAATTTAAGGCTAATATTTATCTCCACAACAAATTGGGAAAATTCACACTGATTTTAGCTTGGGAGTTTGACTGAATAGATTTTGGCCTTTAGTCAATGCGCACGTAGTGACATTTATGAGTCTTCCATGCTTGCATGTGTTTTATTATTTTGTAGAAAATAAAATTTCTATCTACATCCCATACACTAGTGATTGAGATGCATATCCGAATGATTTTGTGGGTTTTATCTAATGCCCGCCGAAACAATAGTTATGTGGTCGTCGCTGAGCAAAAGACGAACACTAGATTATAGTGGTTTTGTTGCTAAAGAATTAAGGAGTTTTAACCGGTAGTGGTTTTAAATCCTGGCCGTATAAGTATTTACAAATTGTTCTGAAGAGATATGTTCCATTGTTTAGGAAAAGGAAAAAGAAAACGGTTTATGTGCGTTTTCATCAACAGTTTGGAGACGAAAACCAATTGTTATAGTTTGAACCAATTCTCTTATATTTGAACAGAAGTTTATTAGATCCCTTTAAAAGGAAGAACTCTGTTTTTTGTATTAGATCGTTTTGAATTCGTCAACAACACCACCAGCGAACAAACATGAGTTAGTTTGAAACGGTATTTGGAAGAGAACGTACAATTCAGTATTTGGTTTAGTCCAAAGTGAGGCTAGTCTTCCAAAAGGGAAGAAACAGAACAGAGTGTTCAACTCTCTGGGAAATGAAGAAGAAATCAATTCATAGTTCCTCTTAATGTATTGTTTGGGAAAAGTTGGTCTAAGGGGTAAGAAAAGAGTATCTCATTCTGGGTAAAGAAAATAAAACCTGACCTTTGAGTGATTTATTTTTATTAGTTGTATCTCCTAAAGTTTGAAGTTTTCTGCTGGAATTGTCCAAATTTATTATTGCAAAATAAATTCGGATAATTGATGTGACCCTTTATCTCGTTGTGTATGGTACCACGGAGCCACGGGTTTCTTTGATTTACGTTTAATTTTTAGTTGTCAGTGAAATAAGGAGTATGACACAATAAATAAACGAGGTGTGATTTGGCCTTAAAATAAATACTATTGCAGCTACATTCTTTCAAAGTTTTAGTATTTTATCACTTTGGTTTTGAACCTCATAACTTATTTCTTATATCATAGTGGTTTGTGACACACAAGTATTCTGAAAAGGTTGAACCATACGCTTATAAACTTAATAGTGTAATTAGTTTTCTACACACACAAGTGTCGTATCCTTTAATTGCCGGTGCTACTTGAAATTAATATTAACTGTCTTAAGAAAATAATTTCAGTTGTGATAGTTGATGTTTGCGTATTGTTACCGTTTGTGTGAATTTCCTCACTACCTCTCTCCATTGTTTGGTTAACAGTTTACAAGTGATTCAAGTGAATGTCTTGGAAAAAAAAAACAGTTTACACCTAGCTATAGGAGAAAAGGGAAAATGGAGAAAGAGAAAAGAAGTCATCTCAGTAGATAGCATGAGTCGTTTCAATCTTGAGTGTGCATTTGTTTCGTCTTTCTAAGGGTCTATGTCTCGTAAAGCCTAACATAGTACTGTTATTGAATCATGAGAATTGATTTGATGTTGTGTTGATAAGTTTCTATGGAAAAAAAAGAAGGTAGTTTTAGTTAAACCCAATATTAGTCTGGCCAAGCGGGAAGGAAAATCAAAAGCCCTGATTTAATTCAAGATAGTGTTCTTGAAAACCTTCTACGGAAAATAAAGGGGAGAGGAAGCACAACAACTACGTACCCCATTATTCATAGTAGAACAAGCTGTTTTCGTTTACAATGTGATGTGATGATTTTCCAAATATCTCTACTGTGTTGAGTATAGACACCATGACTCCTACACCCATGAAATAACCCTCAACATAATTAATGTTGTTTGTTGCATGATGAATAATTAGTTTATCATCATCAACGAATCTGTTTTGTGTAATGTTCGACTCCTTATGATCAAATTTTCTAGGGAACCATTGATGTCAAATATGGAAATCCTATGGTATGTTTGATCTTGTTCTAAGGCTGTTGAATAGCGTTTATTCTTTTGTGCTTGTTTCAAATTTGATTTGATCCCTTACCATTTGCTATAAAATCGTTTTTGTACTGCATATAAATAGCTAGCTGGTGGTTCTCATTTTGTACCGATTCTCAAGGATAATTTATGCTAGCTAGAGCCCTTAGGCTGTGTGACCTAATAAAAGACTAGGTGTTCGGGCTTTTGCCCCTAAGGTGTTAGGACCTCGGTCCATTGTTTTCCAACCTTGGTTGGATTCTCCCCCCCTCCCCCAACTTGATGTACCATTTGTCAAGTTTTCTTAATAAAACTACTTTGCTTATCAAAAAAAAAAGACTAGGTGTATTATTATATAGCTAGATCAATACATCACTATTGACGTAATATGTTGATGAGCACTCGTAATATTTACCCGTTCTATTATGAACTATCTTTGAGTGTTGGCCTAGGAATTATACTCTAACGCTTTACAAATGTCGAGCCCGTTTAATGTGTGATAGTACATTTGTCACGCCCTCGATTTTCAACATAAAATGCAATGGATTATACATCCAGAGTGAATGAATGCAACAGAATATCACAAGAGATAAAGGGTCTTTCACCGCGACCAAGCATTCTACAACGAAGAAGGGGAATCAAGATTTTATTAGGACATCCTTAATAACCCATGTGTCAACTAGAGGTAGGAGCCAACTCGAATCGTTCTAATTAAACCACTACTTGCCCTCAACCGTCACTTGTCCGTCGCTACGTAAATTTAAAATTTAGGTTCTCGTATGAATACTCATTCTGTCTCAATCTACAGGTGTATATGATGATCACGCACCAACAGCAATATGAGAGCACTAATAAAAATGTTCTACGAACCTAAAGGTGCTAATAACAATGAATATATCTCCCAGCAAAACCATACGATCATATCACTGAATTTTCCTTTAGAACCTAATCAATTCGTCTTGTATTTCTCAAGTATCAACTATTTTTCCTTTCAATTTAATTCTGGGTGTTTGGGACCCCGTGCGTCCACGAGAAACCTTTCATTCTTGTCCGGGCGTTTGGGACCCCATGCGTCCACGAGAAACCTTTCATTCTTGTCTGGGTGTTTGGGACCCCGTGCATCCCGATTTCATTCCGGCATCGCACCATTCGGTGGATCTGTGGCTTTCTTCATATTCGTGGCATCGTTCTATTTCTTGTTTCCCATTTCACATTACTTAATGACCTCATACTCAACATATAATCAATCTATATCATTCAAACAACATGTCACACGATCTCGTTATATCCACATATATATCGATTGATCAATAACGTTTCAAACCATCCTAAAACAATCAACCATGCCATAATATCAACAAGTAGATAAATATACACCTTTCTCTTATGTACACCACACTACCCCACGTATCATACCAACCCACTACAACTCAACGGCATGCTACTCTCTAGTATCAATACTTGAATCTCACGGAATAAGAGTCAAAATGGTTTAAAGGATAAGTGAGTCATGCGGACACACATTACTATGCTACAACTCGGGTCACTATAAAAGCTCACATTTTCCAACTATACTCTCCACAACGTCCCACATAGCCTACGGTACTCCCACACAACCTTACATCACGTATTCCGTTTACAATGACACTAAGATTACGCTTGACGAGTATCGAAGGAATTTGAATAATCAACGAATCATTGGAACCCGAGTAATCAAGTTTAGGGATGGTTTAACAATGTTTAGAGTGTGTTAAAAGTGATCGGGAGTCAAGACGATCGACGAACGGTCAACGAGGTTCAAAACAGTTTTCTGAGTCATTGGTACCGATACCTCAAAAAGTAGGTATCGGTACCAAACCAATCCAGTGAGCAATCAGAGTCGAGATATCAGTACCTCAAAAAAGTGGTATCGGTACCACTGCATTACAGCAGACGATTTTGCAGAAAACGAAGAATGAGCACAAAGTCAAATCCAATGAAATAAGGCACGATTTAGACACATAATCATCACATAAACTCATAACTAGAGTAAGAAATCCCTACCTCGAAGCCAAGATCGAGACCCACGTGATTCGAGCAAGCCCTAGCTCCAAGGACTTCAAAACCAAGCGAAATACACCTCCTCCGAGCTTGAACGAACGCAACCCGAGGCCTAGAACACTTGAGGAAGTCGATTTGAGGGAGGATCTTGGTGGGTTTTAGGTTTGGGAGTGAGTTTGAGAGTGGAGGAGTGGAGAGAGAGAGAGCCGATGGAGAGGGAGAGAGTCGGCTGGAGAGAGAGTTGTGGGAGACTTTTTTTTTTCTCCTACAACACACACACACACCCCTTTTATACTAGCACCCAAACCAATTAAACTCACACTCCCTCAAATAACGATCCTATCGTTTAAGCCCCAAATCAAAAAGAAACTCACAATTTTCCTCATTTATCCAATACTATAGTATTTATAAAACCTTTAAAACATTTTCTAAAAATTACGGGTCTCTACATCCTACCCTCCTTAAAGAAATTTCGTCCTCGAAATTTAAACCAAACCTACGAAAACACATCATCAAAAGAAACTCTAATCCATAGGACCGTGTCCATTCACGACGCTTCGTACCCACCTACTCTCGTGTCCAAGACGCTATGAACTCTACAATGCCACAACCAATTTGTATAGCCTCCTACCAAAACGATCATCAGATCCTAAGGTTCATACACCTCAAATGAAAGAGTTGTCGTATCCGTATGAATCTTACTCGTGTTAGCAATCAATTTTGGTCTCACAGACCGTATCCATTCTTACTCCTTCCGATTAATCAGTTCCTGTTCTAAGGATCGTATCCAAACACAAAGGAGAACTTCATAACATCGTAACTCAACAACTTTGCCAAGCGATACATAATCAACAAGTTTAAGATTACATTTTCTCCCTCGAGGTTTATAAGATTACGCTGATAAAGAGAATAGCTCTCATACGCTTCTATTTCACCTCCTTTCTTATTATTCGACCTACCCTCACTCTCAAGACTCACACAAGCAAAGCTCTAATGATCCTCAACGCTAACTCAAGACAAGTTCCCTTTAAAGAAATACGCTAGCTCGAAGTCTAAGTGTCCGACTCAATGTGATCAAAATTGAATAACAATCATGAGTTTCCCACTCATCATTCTCATAGTAAAAGTGTAATATCACATGCCTCCAAGCAGTTTTGACGAAAAACTTAGTCCATTGAAAATTTTAGTCCCCGTAGTTGACAAATCATTGAAACACGTCCACCTTGTGGCGAAATTTTATAGAATTTAACAAGAAAAGTTTATTTAAATTTTTTTTTTGAAAGATATCATCACCAATCAATCTTATGCACCTCACCTAGTCTTTTAGGATAACGGCAATTTAGACAACATGGTAATGAATTTAAAATATGGTTCACATCATTCAAAATGAACTAAACTAAGAATCAACTTTCATACGACATCACTCTCATTTAGAAAAGGAAGAAGAAATTTTAAGTTCAACCCGATCTTCAGACATATCAGTAGGACATTCCCATTAACCGAACACTGATAGTTCCATTCATAGATACCCAATACACATAAAACAAAACCGCCAGCCACAATCTCTAAGTCGCACCTCTATGTATCCGCATAACTCTTTTTACCAATTCTGGACTGCATTTTAAGGACAAATCCCACACACTCAGATTTCACAACAGATCAAGCACTTAAAGGAAATATCAACACATTTCATACATGAAATATTTCCAGAAAGTCAACCATACAATTTAATAGCTTACACAACACCAGCCACATCCACGCGTTAACAGACTCACTCAGTATCCCACGGACTCACCGAGTATCCATCACTTTACAATTTATGGCTTTAGGAAGCCCAACAGTCATCTCACTCCTTTTACTCTCATAATACCTTATACAATGTCTACTCACTTTACCAATCTTGAACTTTCTCATTCATTCAGTCAGATCAAATCACGTATTTCTCACATTCATAATCATAAACATCACATCATAAATACACATATCATCAATACTAATCATTCCTCTATTTTAACAATATCACATCCTTTCAGCATCTCATCACTAGAGCACCTACACAAAGTGTGCAACAGCCATACCAACGAACATCCAATACTCTCGAATATCTTTATGCTAGAACTCAAACACTAATACAGACCAATTGACAGACTTACCCCTGGATACCCACAAGACTCTGGGTTGCAAACAACCTTTCTATACTTTTTATTATATTCTAAGACTCCTACCACCTCTTTATTTAAGAATCAGATTCACTCGCAGCAATAACTTCTAATAGTCCCACTCACCACCAATTTTACACCATTCCAATCAAGGACACCAACTATACTCCCCTTCTTTATCGCCCTTAATAGTCCATCCTCGTATCGCCCTTACTTCGAACAATTTCCTTACCTTACCTTACATTAACCACTTGCCTTAAATTAAATCACTATCCTTCTCCTTATATCTTATTTTCCCTCTCACCAAACAACACAACTAATATTCTTCAACCGACCCTTCATAACAACAATACTATAGCAATCACTACAATGACTACAATTATACCATAGCACATCCTTTTCTAAGAAATTTCTATATACAGACATATGTCTCAAACCTAGAGATCTTACCCCTAAGTATAAACCTAATATCCAATTGACTTCCCGAGACTTCCATCTAGAAGGTGCGGTGATCAAGCGCCTCTTCCAATTGGATCTCTTCGGTAGTTGCCTGGGTGTCCAGAAGACACATACTGTATCTAGACACCCTACTTATAACCCTCATCTTCCTAAGGCAAGCTTAGATACGTACAACTCTCTATAAGGGTTGTACCTGCCTTACCTATACTCAAAATCACTACCCTTATTACTACCATAACAATGACAAACATAATCATTACCACTGCAAGAAATCATCCCTTCGAACACATCCAAGGCACTCACTAGCTCAACCCTCTAGTTCTGATACACCTCACTCACTTAAAAATTACTTAAAGTATTTAAAACTTAACATGTAATCTGCGCAATTCAAATAAAACGCATCAAACATTTTGCTCACAAACCTTCTTAACGGTCAAACACTTCTATTACATGCTAACGGATATCATTTCTCACATGTCGACCTTGCCACTACGCATAACTGCTACAACAATCTCGGCTTTTCAGATTCTTTCCCATCTAACATCTTATCTAAAAAGGGCACCTTACAACAAATGGCTCAAGACCAAAACTACCGATAGTAACGACAATGATAACAAAGGTCGCAACCATAGCCACTACAAGGAGCTCGAACTTCTCTTTTTCTCATACACGAGCATCAGCTTTTCACTGTTTTATGTAGATATAAATGCCATGCTAGTTCAATGAACACACGTCAGTCATGCAAGCTCACATATGTTTTTTTTTTTTTAAACAAAAATGCAATGATTTTTTTTTTTGAGCCCATGAGACTAAATCTCCCCACGGTCTCTAGATATTCAAACCTAAAGCTCTGATACAAATTTGTCACGCCCTCGATTTTCAACATAAATAAATAATCTGTTTCAACAAACAAACTCCGCATAAAATAGATATTACCCAAAAGTTCCCAAATGGTCACTTACAAAACCAAGTCCCCCACGTTTAAGAATTTTCAATATTGGCACTACGGCCCAAATCTCACAGTTAGTCAAAGACGGTAAATTTAGAGGTTACAAGATATCAAATGTTTAAAAGTTCCAATGAATTCATAATTACATTCTTTCAAGAGATCATACAAGATGATGGCAAAACCACTTCTCAAGGACATAAACTTTTAAAGATGTGAGGTCAAGCATGCACACCATGCACTCCGCGTCTAGATCCTTGCTGTTTACCTGAAAATGATAGGTTGAGCTACACTAGCCCAGTAGAGAAATCTATACACAAGTTATATGAAAATGCAATGGATTATACATCCAGAGTGAATGAATGCAACAAAATATCACAAGAGATAAGGGTCTTTCACCGCGACCAAGCATTCTACAACGAAGAAGGGGAATCAAGATTTTATTAGGACATCCTTAATAACCCATGTGTCAACTAGAGGTAGGAGCCAACTCGAATCGTTCTAATTAAACCACTACTTGTCCTCAACCGTCACTTGTCCGTCGCTACGTAAATTTAAAATTTAGGTTCTCGTATGAATACTCATTTTGTCTCAATCTATAGGTGTATATGATGATCACGCACCAACAGCAATATGAGAGCACTAATAAAAATGTGCTCCGAACCTAAAGGTGCTAATAACAATGAATATATCTCCCAGCAGAACCATACGATCATATCACTGAATTTTCCTTTAGAACCTAATCAATTCGTCTTGTATTTCTAAAGTATCAACTAATTTTCCTTTCAATTTTTTTTCTGGGCGTTTGGGATCCCGTGCGTCCATGAGAAACCTTTCATTCTTGTCCGGGCGTTTGGGACCCCGGCCATGTGTCCACGAGAAACCTTTCATTCTTGTCTTGGCGTTTGGGACCCCGTGCGTCCACGAGAACCTTTCATTCTAGTCCGGGCGTTTGGGACCCCATGCGTCCACGAGAAACCTTTCATTCTTGTCCGGGCGTTTGGGACCCCGTGCATCCCAATTTCATTCCGGCATCGCACCATTCGGTGGATCTGTGGCTTTCTTCATATTCGTGGCATCGTTCTATTTCTTGTTTCCCATTTCACATTACTTAATGACCTCATACTCAACATATAATCAATCTATATCATTCAAACAACATGTCACACGATCTCGTTATATCCACATATCGATTGATCAACAACGTTTCAAAGCATCCTGAAACAATCAACCATGCCATAATATCAACTAGTAGATAAGTATACACCTTTATCTTATGTACACCACACTACCCCACGTATCGTACCAACCCACTACAACTCAACGGCATGTTACTCGCTAGTATCAATACTTGAATCTCACGGAATAAGAGTCAAAATGGTTTAAAGGATAAGTGAGTCATGCAGACACACATTACTATGCTACAACTCGAGTCACTAGAAAAGCTCACATTTTCCAACTATACTCTCCACAACGTCCCACACAGCCTACGGTACTCCCACACAACCTTACATCACGTATTCCGCTTACAATGACACTAAGATTACGCTTGACGAGTATCGAAGGAATTTGAATAATCAACGAATCATTGGAACCCGAGTAATCAAGTTTAGGGATGGTTTAACAATGTTTAGAGTGTGTTAAAAGTGATCGGGAGTCAAGACGATTGACGAATGGTCAACGAGGTTCAAAACAGTTTTCTGAGTCATTGGTACCGATACCTCAAAAAATAGGTATCGGTACCAAACCAATCCAGTGAGCAATCAGAGTCGAGGTATCGGTACCTCAAAAAAGTGGTATCGGTACCACTGCATTATAGCAAACGATTTTGCCACAAACGAAGAATGAACACAAAGTCAAATCCAACGAAATAAGGCATGATTTAGACACATAATCATCACATAAATTCATAACAAGAGTAAGAAATTCCTACCTCGAAACCAAGATCGAGACCCACGTGATTCGAGCAAGCCCTAGCTCCAAGGACTTCAAAACCAAGCGAAATACACCTCCTCCGAGCTTGAACGAACGCAACCCGAGGCCTAGAACACTTGAGGAAGTCGATTTGATGGAGGATCTTGGTGGGTTTTAGGTTTGGAAGTGAGTTTGAGAGTGGAGGAGTGGAGAGAGAGAGAGAGCCAATGGAGAGGGAGAGAGTCGGCTGGAGAGAGAGAGAGTTGTGGGAGACTTTTTTTTTTCTCCTACAACACACACACACACACCCCTTTTATACTAGCACCCAAACCAATTACACTCACACTCCCTCAAATAACGATCCTATCGTTTAAGCCCCAAATCAAAAAGAAACTCACAATTTTCCTCATTTATCCAATACTATAGTATTTATAAAACCTTTAAAACATTTTCTAAAAACTATGGGTCTCTACAACATTACTAATATGTGTTTTTCAAAAGGCTCTTGATCTAGAATTAATAGTTTATAATATGTGATTAATTTTTTAAAAAATATGTTATGTGCGTGGAAAGTGAAAATAAGTACTCCCTCCGTCCCTTTTTAAGAGTCCTGCTTCGTAATTCCAACTTATTAAAAAGCCATAATCATTATACCTTTCACATCAACTTTTTTCTCCACTTTCCCTACTTACCCATCATCATTACATTTTACTCACTAACTTTTCAAAATGGAATCTACTTTTAGGGACAAAATAGACAATGCACCAACTTTTACCCACTAACTTTACAAAATGGACACTTATTAAGGGACAGCCCAAAATGGAATACTGGACTATAAATAAGGGACGGAGAGAGTATAAGAATTAAGTTCTGTTGGTAGCCGTTTCAATGAGTTGCAACTTCTTGGTATTGGACAAATGAGATTTTAAACCATGGTTATAAATTCTCCTATTATTTTGTGACCGTATGTGAGCATATGTTTAACTTACTTTTGTAATAAAGTAGTGTATTTTCTATCATATCACTAATATGAGTTTCATTGGTTGGTTGAAGTTTTGAAACTTGTGGGGGATGGTCAAACTTCATTATTTTGTGTAAGTTTCAAAATTTATTATGTGAATTTATTGACTCTTAAAACCATTATATGTGTGCTCGAAAAAGTACTTCAGTAATACAAGTAATCATGTTTTCACATTACCAAAATCTATTTGTATACCTATTTTTAAGGGGGGGGGGGGGGGGGGGGGGGGGGGGGGGGGGGGGGGGGGGGGAGAAAGGATTGGAATGTGGGGGTTATTTATGAATAAAAGTGGTTTTCTGTATTTTTGATAAATTTGTGTAATTTCATAAAGCTCTCAACTATATTTGAGTATTGGGAAAAAAAAAATTACAGAAGAAGAGCCATGTCTCTTTTTTCCAATTTTGGTGAAAATTACTCACCAACCATATGATAGGATAGTGTGTATATCTTACGTACGTCAAAACTCTTGTGTCATAGTTCTATGATGAAATAATTGGTTAGTTAATCCAATATTATTTATGATATAAGAAATTTCCAATTGCATAGAAGTAATAGAGTGATTGTACTTTGCATATAATACAAACCCTGTGTAAGAGTTTTATTGGAGAAGAACCCTTCCTAAGCAAGACCACATTAAAAACGGGAGAATGAGAGAAAGACGGGAGAGAGTCGATAGCAGAGAAAATCTACAATCTACAATCTTTGTGGACAACCTCCCAGATGGGATTCGGAAAGGTTTTGTCCACAACTTATTTTCGAGATTCGGAAGGATTTGGGACTGTTTTATCCCAAATAAGAGAAGCAGGAGCACGGGGAAGAGGTTTGGTTTTGTCAGATTCGAATCTAGCAAAGATGCACTTCAAGCAGTACAATCTATAAATGGATCTTGGATCTGGGGCCAAGAACTGGTGGTGAACAAAGCGAAATTCTTGAAGAAGCAAGATAGTCTTCCAAATCAGATCTACAACCGACTCAATAAGGAAAACCTAGAAGATGGAGATGTAGTCGGAAATCAAGGGAGATATTATAATCAACGCCAAACTCAGGCCAACAATCGATACAACCAGGTAACCCTAGAAGATGGAGACTTCGGAAATCAAGGGAGGCCAAATAATCAACGCTCAAATTTCAGACCATTAGCGAGCAGCAACAACCCATCATGTAATGGGAATCAACTTATGATCTATCAAAAGAAATCTCAGATCCAGAAGAACAACCAAAATTTGAAGAAAGTCGAGGATAGGGGTAAGGAGATATGGAGGAGAAAAGGCTTTCCAGAATCAAGTAAACAAGGGGGAAATACTAGATCGACAACCCAACGAAATGAGGGCAAGGACGAAGGCCTTACAATAAGCGTTCAAGCAGTGGGAAATGGCTGGCTAAATAGGAGCGCTGTTGGAAAAATGAGACGATTAATCTCACCACAAGAATTGGAGTCTCTGTTCAAGAAGGATTTGGCAAGGAATGTGCAGATTAAACCTATGGGAGGGAGGTTCGTGATTATTACTTTCTTGGGTGAGGAACAAAGGAACGTTACCTTGAAGGAGAAATGGCTCGAATTGTGGTTTGAAGAGGTTAAACCTTGGAGTGGTGAATCAGCGAAGAGTGAAAGATTTGTGTGGATTGCTTGCTACGGGATGCATCTCAATGCTTGGAATATCCAATCTTTCAAAGCAATCGGAAATCACTGGGGAAGCTTTATTGAAGTAGACAGCGACACGTTGAGAGAAGTATCGTTTGCTAAAGCCAGAATCCTTATAGCTACAGAGAATCCTAACAAAATTGGGGGGAAGGTGCAGCTGATGGTGGATGGAAGGAAATACTCCGTTACAATGGAAGAGGAGGAATCTTTCAGAACGGTGATCTCGGCTAACCAGGTTCCAGATTACGTAATGAGTTCTGAACCTGAGGGAAAAGATGCTGAGGTGGATAATGTGGATGGTGACAAGGATGTCAGAAAGGAAAAGGAAGATAATTTAGTGGATGACATGGAAAAGCAAAGAGTTAACAAGCTGGGTGACAGGACTAAGAATAACGAAGAGGAAGCTGAAAAGTTGAAGAAAAATGGCTTTAATGGCAGCCACCAATCACGGTTGGAGAAAGAACCAGCACTTGATAAGCAAGTTGCTCAAGGGGCTATGCCTATTGGGATTCCTAATACGGTTGAAAGTAGTAATGAGGTGAGCAACAATTCTGCTCATGGTCTGGCTTCTTTTGTTCAGGATTCCCAAAGCCCAATAAATGAAGAATATCTCGACTCCACAAACTATAAAAGCCAAGATCAAAATGCAGAATATCGGGTAGATGACAAGCAGGAGCAAGGCAAAGACAGTGAAACTGAGGCTAACATTCCAGTGCAGTGCGACTCCAACATCAACATAAGGGCATCTCAAGTGCATGGCATTAACCTACATGTAGATTTAAATCCAAGTGCAGTGAGACGAAATGTTAGAAGTCAACAGTTGGAAGCATCATTGAGTTCAGAAAGGAATGAGATTGAAGAGTTCAGTACTGCCTCTCAAGAACAGGAGCAGAACGAAATTAACAAGGAGGTGCAGAATACTATCATAGCAGGTAACACTCTTGGTATTAAATTTGGGGACTCTGGTATTAAGAGGATGACAAAGATGATAGAAAATGAGGCAAAAATTTTGAAAGCTTCTCTGAAAAACAGTTCTTTCGCCCCTCTTATGAGGGACGAATGATCTTCTCTAACTGTGTGTAAGTAGTTAGAGGCCCCAATGAAAATCATTTCCTGGAATATTAGGGGGCTTGGTAGTTCAGTTAAGAAGAGATTTGTTTCGAAGCTGATCAGAGATAGATGTCCAGATGTTCTGTTTTTGCAAGAGACTAAGATTGAGAGATTTGAGAGGTCTGTTGTTCAGAGAATGTGGGGATCCTCTGATATGGAATATGCTGAGTCTGGGGCTGTGGGATTATCAGGGGGGATAATAACAATTTGGAATCCAGAAAAGTTTAAACCAAGTAGTGTCACTATACACAGGCATTTTGTTATGGTGACGGGCGTCTTACTAGAATGTGAATGTGCCATTATTAATGTATATGCTCCTAATGAAGCTGTAGGTAGATATGAACTGTGGAATGTATTACTCCAATTGAAACATGTCGCAAAAATCCCTTGGTGCGTGGGGGGGAGATTTTAATGAGATAAAGGCTATGAATGAAAGAACAGGGTGCATTAGAGTGGAGAGGAGCATGAGGGAATTCAGAGAGTTTATTAATCAGCTAGAAGTCAAGGATTTACCAATGATGGGTAGGCATTTTACATGGACTGTTTCTTTTTTTTTTTTTTTATTTCTTTTCCTCCCTTTTCCCTTTTGTACTGGCTGCTGTGAGTTTTGGGTCTTGGGTGGGTAGGGGCTGTCTTCAGGTGGGTCTGTTCTATGCCTGGTTGGTGGGGTTTGGGGTGTTTTGCCCAGTTTCTCTTTGGTCTTGCTGGGATTTGGCTTGTGGTGTCTGCCTCCCTTGTGAGTTCGTAGCACTACAAGAAAATCGTTCTATAGCAACGGTCGAAAGCGTTGCCAAAAAGCCAAAAAATCGTTGGTAGAGACCTATTTAGGCTATACCAACGGTTGGTCAAACCGTTGCAATATATCCGTTGCTGTAGGGTATAGCAACGGTTTTGACGAGCGTTGGTACAGATTTTTTTTTAGTAACGGTTCCTTTAGCAACGGTTATAGTTTTTTTTTTTTTTAAATCTGGGGTAAAATATGACATGGCAGCCACGTGGCCGCTGACATGGATTCCACGTGTCGCCATGACGCTTGCATGGCGGCCACGTGTCGCTGACGTGGCGGCCACGTGTCGCCCGCGTGGCGCATGGAAGGCAACACAATTTTGCTTCTCCTGGGATTCGAACCCAGGACCTCGCGTATGCGCGCGCGAGTGCATACCAGCTGGGCTAGCCCAGCACTTGTGCATTATTAAGGAACAACTAATATTTATATTGTGCGAACTGTCATTAGAGCATCCATAATGTGATAATCAAAACCAAAAAGTTGTTAAAGTTAGCAAAATTTGATCAAAAAAGTGCTCACATTGTAATAACCAAACTTAGCAACCTCTTAATCAAATCAAATTTTGGCTTTTGAATAATCAAAACTAGCAACTTTTTTGCTAATGGTCTCCACATTTTTTTAATCAAATACACCCATCATTACATAAAAACTTTTTCTCTTTCTCAACAATGTTTTCAGAAAATTATTTTTAAATTATTTTTTTTTCCAGAAACTTTAAAAAAAACAGTATTTACAAAAAACTTTTTTTTAAAGTGTTTTAACACAAAAAATTGTTTTTTTTTTTTTAAACGGCTTTTAACAATTTTTTTTTAAAAAAAACTATTTTTTAACACAAATTATTATTATTATTTTTTAAAATGGCTTTTAACAAATTTTCAAAAAATAATTTTTAGCAACGGTTATTGGAAAACCGTTGCTATAGTCAGGTTTTTAGCAACGGTTATAGAAAACCGTTGCTATAGTCCGGTTTTTAGTAACGGTTATGAAAAACCGTTGCTATAGTCTTGTAATCTAGTAACGGTTGCATGAAAATCGTTGCTATAGTCCTGTTTCTAGTAACGTTTTGTAAACCGTTGCTAAACACCACCTATACCGACGGTTTTTTGAACCGTTGCTAAAAAAACCGTTGCGAGATCCCAAATTTCTTGTAGTGTAGCCTTTTCTTTTCGTGGTTTTTTGTGTTCGTAGTGTCATGCAGCTTTCTTATGGGAGACACCTGGATTTTGGCCTCTTTGCCAACTCCCATGCCGGGAGGGCTAGGAGGTTTTGGGAGGGCTAATAGAATAAACTTATCTGGACGGGGCTAATATGAAGTCATGGAGAGTTGATGAAGACTAATAGTTCTCTTATCAACTCCTAATTTTTGGGAGGGCTAAGAGATTAGTTCAGAGCTGGACGTTGGTGATATGAAGTCATGGAGAAAAGATAAAGATTATTCTACCACTCTTTCAACTCCACAGACTTGGAGGGCTAGGAGTCTTTCGGCAGTTTTGGTTCTGAAATTGGGTGCAAGATGAAGAGAGCTCAAGGTGTAGGTAAACTACCAAAATCTGCTGTTGGTGCAGAATGAAGATGGATAAAGATACAGGTGAGATTTTCACTCTTTTCAACTCCCAATTCTGGGGAGGGCTGAGGGTTTTGGAGATTTGCTGGTATCGATAAAAATTGTTTTAGCTTCGGGTGTATCTAATTCTGAATGACGAGCTGATAGATGTCTGATCCATGCTGAAACTTTGTTTGCTGGGATTCTCATGAGCTAAGGTACTTATCATGCGGCACCTATTTATAGTGGTCATAAGCTGAGGGGGAGCTGCAATTTGCTGTGTCGAATATTGATAATCTGGAATTTTGTAATGCTAATTACCACTTCAACTGTTGTTGTTGTGGCTGCTACTGGGTCTGAAATACTCTTGCTGACTCCTCTAATGCGGCTGATCTGGAGACGATATGAAGATGAGTTGACGCTGGTAGTTCTTAATGGTTGAAGCTACCTCTGGTTTAACGATATGCTGCTGGTATAGATCCCCCAAACGGATTGAAGTGCTGTATCTTGGGACTTGTAGTCTCAAGATCATTCAATTTCTATTGAATGTAATTTTTTCTCCTTTCCTTTTCTTTCTTTTGTAGGCCTATTATGGCACCTCATCTTCTGAGGTCCGTAATTGGTCTCTCCTCGATGTACCCTTTGTCGAGTTATAATAAAATTTTGTTGCCTATCAAAAAAAAAAAGAGTTTTATTGGAGATGTAGTGGCCAAAATTTTTAAAGGATCACAATACTCTCTTTAATACACCTGCTATGTGGGTATTAAAATTATAAGTACGCTGCTAGTGTTATGTGGGGGCATATTAATAGTTTGTGAATTTTATTTATAAGTTAGTGGTAATTTAATTGGTCATATTAACTTGCCTTTGCTTTATTCCTTTTAAGTGAAATGGAAAATGCGTGCGGGAGTTCTAATTTTGTGAAAATATTGGTTGGATTTTCTTATTGAGAAATTCTTAATACTAATTTTTGTGTGGGCAAGTTGTGTTTGAAATTTAAACAGGTGCATTTTTAGCTTGTAAGACGAAGTTTGAGATTTGCACCGCTATACGGAGAATAAAGGCTTGAGAAGCTGAAACATGCATGCAAAGTAAAATAAAATATTGAGGCATATATTGAACTCCCAAGAGGAGTTATTGCCTCTGAACTCCCAAGAGGGGAATGAGCAAAGCCTACAGGAAGTCACCTAGGGAGGTAACCCAATCTCTGTGACTAGAGATCCCATGAAGGAGATTCAATGGGTAAAAACAATCCATATTGCGTGACTTGATACCAGCACTAAAGAAAAATTAGGAGACACTATATAGTGTTGTTCTCCTGCTCATTCCTAAGGCACAGTGCTGAAGAAGTGACAGGTTGAGGATGGGTTTTAACCCTTAATGAATCTGAGGCGAGGAGTCTCTCGTGAGGTACATTCCGTCACTGTACGTACCCTCGGAGGATTCACCTAAGTGGGGGTTGTTGTGAGGCCGCGACTATGAGGTTCGGGCTGACCTCTAGTAACCCTCATAAGAATCAAGATTCAGTGCACGGCCATTAATAGCACTAACCCGCGAACTGAAGTCCAATACCGATACTATGCGTGTGATATGTTGAACTCTGACTCAGAGGATCTAGTTCAAGACATAGTTCACTATGATCCTTCAGGGGTAAACTATTAACACTAAGTGAGGTTCAAGTCCGGAAGACACCTACACCTATTGCACAGTATATAGTTGCCCAAATTTTCTTATACATTATGTATACTAAATATATCGCGTTTTAAAGCAAAAAAAAAAAAAAAACACACATATGCTATTTATTTTTATTAAAAGTGGGGGATTGTTGGAACATTGAAAGATTTTAATAAAAATAAAATAAAATACTTATTACCTATCATTACTTTTCCGTTACAATATTAGTGCATAAATGTTGTCGGTTACAAAAACATAAAAGTGATATTTATTCCTATCATTATATATATCAATAAATGGGTCTTAAATCCAATAACCTCTATATATGTGGGTTTTGACAAGTGTGAAAAGTAGAGGAAGTGAAGAAAGTATTTGGAGAGTATACACAGATAATGAAAGAGAGTTTTTAGAATATTCTTATACTATTTTTTATAGAGTTGGGCAACTCAGTTCGTGACTCATTCAAATCCTCCCGGTGGTCATGAACATCGGGTGAGGAATGCTTGTGAGCACTTGGGTTTAATCTTGGGACTAGTATACTCCAGTGGAACCTTCACGATGGGAGGAATATTAGCCTTAAGACAGTGACTACACGACTCTCAATCTCACAGGCAACATCTTTCCTACTTTCACTGTTTTTGTACTCTCATGTTTTTCTTGTTTGTGTTTCTATGTTCATGTGGTCCAACGATTCTTGTTATAAAATGATATTTGTGAACCAAAGTTGTAACAAGAAGCACCAATTAATCCTTCCTTCTTTGGCACTAAAAGTTGAGGAGGTAATTCCGTTTGACCAAAAAAAAAAAAAAAGTTGAGGAAAAAATGTGAAATGAATGGAAGATTAGTATTCACACTTCCACATTTATCACACGATATAAAAACAAAAGAAACCTGAAAAAGAGGAGCCAGAGTTTTCAAATCATCTTAATTTTTAATTTTTTTAATGGCAAAGAAAATTTCATTTATCACAAGAATAAAAAAAGGGAAATCGGACCAATAGGAAAAGAGAAGCATTGAGAAAGACTCGAACAGTACACTCAATGTTCTGCACCACTGTGGTTGCAGCACAAATATGATCCAATGAAGAAAATTTAGACTCCTCAATGGTATAATTCAATAATGAATATGTCAAGGGAAAGAGAGACCAAATAACTATTTCTTTTTTTTTTTTGGTCAATCGGCAAAAACTTTATTCATCACTGAAACTGAGAAAAGTCTAAAGATTCTTCCCTACGAATCCAGTTCGAAAAATCTCCTTCCTAGATCGTAGGTAGCTCCATGGATATGGCATATTTGGCTATAGCATGAGTCACCCTATTACAATCTCGACGAACAAACGAAAACGAAAAAGAATGAACCGAACTAATAAGATTTAGCATATCTGTGATCGATAATAACGGCTCAATGAGACTTGGCATATTGAACTCCCTGCAGCATCCGAATTATCCCTTGCGCATCTCCTTCCAGAATGAGATCATCTCCCCATCCATCCCTTGCGTAGCTTGCTGCCCAGCGAAAACCCAAAGCTTCTACTAATTCAGCTGATACAGTATTGGTTATAGGAATAGCAACAATCTTCGATCTGAAGCTGACCCATTTCATCCCGCAACACTAACCCTACTCCATCTCTACCTCTGCTAGCATCAAAAGGTCCATGCTCATTGATTTTGAGTGAACCCAAAGCCGGAGGTTGTCATTTTGGAATTTTAGCTCTTTGTGATTCCTTTCTATTCCGTTCTCCCTTTTCTGTTGCAATGGCAATCATCTGAGTTTCTCCCATCCAGCCTTTATTGAAAACCCAATCATTCCGTGCTTTTCATATATGCCACCCAATGATGGCAAAAGGACCCAACAACTCTAGGCCATTTGTACCAGCAACAATCTCTACTAAATTCTTCCCCACCTCCCCCAGCTGCGCCGTACTCATCCTCTCTGTTCTGAACCGAAAAGGAGATAGCAGCCACACTCTGCATGCCCTGTCGCAACCAAACAACATATGAGAAACCGTTTCAATTTCCAAATTAACCACAAATTGGGCATAACTGCTCCACTGGCACCTTCTTTTGTACCAAGGCTTGGTTAACTGGGAGTATATCATGCAAACATCGCCAAAGTGTTCGTGTTCAAAGCTGGAGCTCAAGCTTTGAACACGAGAGAATGATTGCAATGACAACCATTGAGCTTAAGGCTACTGAATATCTTTCTCTCGTTTTTAGTTCAACCAAATATTCTCTTTCTTCTAGCGTTCGTGTTCAAAGATAGAGGGCAATGACAAGAATGGTTGCAGCAGGGATCATGTGGTTGGTAAGCAGAGAAGAGTGTTATGGATTTTACGCAATCCTACAACGCCCCTACGGATCTTGGAACAATGGATCACAGAATAAAGTAAACAGATACGTGCGTAACGAAAAACTGGAAAGAAAACGAGACACAAGATATACGTGGAAAAACCTCAACATGAGGAAAAAACCACGGGAGCCACACCAGTCCACTATGAAATCAATCTAAGAGTACAAGTCTTCTCACAATCTCTCTGAGATGTGTTTTCTCTCGCCTCTCTCTTTTTCACGCTCAGAAAAAGTGATTACAATAAACTCCTAACACGCGCAGCCGCGCACAAAACCCTAAATACAATTTAAGGCCCGAAGGCTCTCGGTAGCGCTATAGCAAAATGGCTATAGCGCTAGACCACGCGGTAGCGCTACACCTAAAATGGTGTAGCGCTAGGAAACCTTCTGATCAAATTCCCACTTGCAAAAGGTTTTGTCTTCACCCCAACAATCTCCCACTTGAAGATAACCTGAAGCATCCGCAAACCCAAATAATCTCAATCAATCATGGACGTAGTCATCTGACCCCTCTTGGTGTGGCTCCAGGCCCATCATCTCTTCAAGCATGAAGGCCAACTGAAGTCGAACACAACTTCAGTTTCTGAACAGTAACAGACTTGGTCAACATATCTGCCGGATTTCGTTCCCCCAAAATCTTCTCTAGCAACAAATCCTCATCTTTCAAAAGCGAGCGAATAAAATGATACCTCAAATCAATGTGCTTCGTCCTGGCATGGAACACTGGATTTTTGGCAAGGTGAATAGCACTCTGGCTGTCACTGAAAAGAACGCAGTTCTCTTGCTTCAAACCCAGCTCCTCCAAGAAGCCCTTCATCCAAACCATCTCCTTTGCAGCCTCAGTCACGGCCACATACTCAGCTTCTGTAGTAGATAATGTCACTAATTTCTGCAGACGTGAGACCCAGCTCACCGCTGTTGAACCTATAGTATAGATATATCCTGTGGTACTTCGCCGCGTATCATGATCACCGGCAAAGTCAGCATCCACATATCCCTGCACTGTCAATTTCTCTCTCCCAAAACAAAGTGGCAAATCAGTGGTACCTTTCAAGTATCGCATAATCCACTTTACTGCTTCCCAATGCTGTTTCCCCGGATTGCTAGCAAACCTGCTCACAACTCCCACTGCATGGGCAATGTCTGGTCTCGTGTTCACCATCGCATACATCAGGCTACCCACGGCCGAGGTATACGGAACCTTGGCCATGTACTCTCTTTCTGCATCTGTCTTGGGTGATTGCCCCTGAGAAAGTTTGAAATGACTTCCCAAGGGTGTGCCAACTGCCTTGGCACCCTGCATATTGAACCTCTCCAGAACACGCTCAATATACTCAGCTTGACTCAACCGTAAGGTTCCCTGAGCCTTATCTCTGCCGATTCTCATCCCAAGTATCTGCTTAGCTGCACCCAGATCTTTCATAGCAAACTCTGTTGCCAACTGCTGCTTCAATTTGTTGATCTCCCTAACACAGGAACCTGCTACAAGCATATCATCTACGTAGAGCAATAAAATGATGTAGCTAGACTCAAACCTCTTGAAGTAACAACAGTGATCCCCATTGCACCTTGTGTAGCCACTGCGCTGCATGAAACCATCAAACTTTCTGTACCACTATCTGGGAGCCTGTTTCAAACCATACAGACTCTTCTTGAGCCTGCACACCATCTCTTCCTTGTCTTTCACAATGAAGCCAACAGGCTGCTTCATGTAGATTTCTTCATCCAAGTCCCCGTGAAGAAAAGCAGTTTTAACATCTAACTGCTCAAGGTAGAGATTTTCAGCAGCAACCATACTCAGCACCACTCTGATAGTGGCCATCTTCACAACGGGTGAAAATATCTCTGTATAATCAATCCCCTCCTTCTGTTGGAAGCCCTTTACAACCAATCTTGCCTTGTACCTTTTCTTGCCATCACTCTCCTGCTTAAGCCGAAAAACCCATTTGTTCTGCAAGGCTTCTTTCCTGCAGGAAGCTGAGCTAACTGCCAAGTACCGTTGGAATAAAGAGAATCCATCTCTTCCTGCATCGCAGTCTTCTACTTTGCTGACTCAGAAACCTGCATAGCCTCATCATAGCACTCTGGTTCTCCACTGTCCGTCAAAAGCAAGTAATCAAGCGAAGAAATATATTTCGGATTCGGCTTGTGTACTCTGGTTGTCCTCCTCAACTCTCTGACCGCTGAACTAGTCCCTGTCTCTGGAGCTGCCTCATCTGAAACTGTCCCCTCCGAAACTGTCTCATCTAAAACTCTCTCCTCTGCCTGACCAGACCCCTATTCAACCCCCCTGTCACCTGGAAGATCCTCCAACCCAAAGTACTCGGATGTATCTCCATCCGAAGTGGTACTCTCACTGCTCAGTTTGCTGTCCCTGTCTTTGTACATCACCTTTTCATCAAACACAACATCTCTGCTTCTGATTATCTTCCGGTTCTTGTTATCCCAAAAACGATAACCAAACTCATCTCCGCCATATCCAATAAAGGTGCACTTCTGTGACTTAGCATCAAGTTTATCCCTGTCCTTGTCGCTAATATGCACATAGGAAACACAACCGAAAACACGTAAGTGTGAGAGACTTACCTCTTTACCACTCCAAACCTCCTCTGGTATGCCAAAATTCAACGGAACTGATGGCCCAAGATTGATCAAATGTGCTGCTGTGCTAACTGCATCTGCCCAAAATATCTTGGGCAACCCTGCGTGTAACCGTATGCTCCTAGCACGCTCAGTCAAAGTCCTGTTCATCCTTTCTGCAATGCCATTGTGCTGCGGAGTCCCTGGAGGTGTCCTCTCTAAACGAATCCCGGATAGAGCGCAGGCTTTCTTGAACTCCCCCAACTCATATTCTCCGCCATTGTCGGACCTCAACCTTTTCACCTTCAAATCTGTTTCATTCTCAACCATGGCCTTCCACTTCTTGAAGACTTCAAAGACCTCTGACTTGTGCTTCATGAAGTATACCCATACCTTCCTCGAGTGATCGTCGACAAAGGTAACATAGTAATAAGAACCGCCAAGAGAAGACACTGTAGCTGGACCCCACACATCTGTATGGACAAGCTCTAGCTTCTGAGCCCTGGGAGGCCTGCTGCCTTTCTGAAAGCTAACCCGTTTCTGTTTCCCGAAGATACAATCCTCACACATGTCAATATCCACTGACCCTAAACCCGGTAGCTTCCCTTTTGACTGCATAACCTTCATTCCCTTCTCACTCATATGCCCCAATCTATAGTGCCACAGATTTGAACTCTCCTTACTGTCTATAACTGCAAGTATGTCGCTACCATGTGAAGTCAAGTAAAGTGTACCAACTTTCTTGCCTTTAGCCGTCACCATGGTACCATTGGAGACTTTCCACATGTCCCCTGTGAATGTCGATGTATAACCTGCTGCTGCAAGCTGTCCAACCGAAATAAGATTCCTCTTCAACTTCGGAACGTGCCTGACATCTTTCAGACACCATTTGAACCCATGCGTTGCAATCTGAACATCCCCTTTTCCCACAATACTGCAAGGCTCGTCGTCCCCCAAGTATACTTTCCCAAAGTCCCCTGCTACATAGTTCTGCAGAACCTCCCTGTTAGCAGTGGCGTGGAATGAGGCACCTGAATCAATCACCCAAGATTCAGTGTCGCTGTTCATGGAAAGAATAAGTGCATCGTGCACAACGTGAGCCTCCTGCCCACCGTTATTCTTTTTCGGTGCTTTGCAAGCTTGTGACATATGGCCTGTCTGACCACAATTCCAACATTCACCTTTAATGGGCCGAACCTGAGATCTATCTCTATTTCCCTTGCTCTTACCCTTCGATTTCGATCTGTTCCTGTTCTGATTCTGACCACCCTTGGTTTGGCTTCTGCCCCTCTGCTCAAAACTTAGAGCTGAACCTGAACTACCTGAACCATCGATCGAACCCCTTCTGACCTCCTCAGTCAGAATCAAACTAACAACCTCACTCAGTTTCAACTTTTCTTTCCCTGCCGAATTACTGACTGCAGTAACAGTACCCTGCCAGCTCTCTGGCAACTGAGACAGTATTAACAAGGCTTGAACCTCATCATCAAACTTGATTTCGACAGACATAAGTTGATCAACTATCGTATTGAACTCACTGAGATGTGACATAAAGGAAACCCCTTCAGCCATAGACAGATTGAAAAGTTTTTTCATGAGATGTACCTTATTCACAGCAGACGGTTGCTCGTACATCTTTTTCAGTGCTTCCACAAGACCCTCCGTCGTTTTCTCCTTCAAGATGTTGTGGGTGACTGACTTTGAAAGGGACAGGCGAACAACCTCTAACGCCTTCCTGTCCAAGACGTCCCAATCCTCGTTGCTCTCATCTTTCTTCTTCCCCTTTTCTTTACCCAGCAGCGGACGGTAAAGATCCTTTTGATACAGATAGTCCTCTATCTGCGTTTTCCAGAACGCGAAGTCTGACCCGTCAAACTTCTCCATCCTCTGCTTGCCTTCTTCAAAACCCATAGCTCCCACTGAACTTTGGCATGCCCGAACGAGATTAAACCCTAACCTGTCGAACAAAACATACTGCAACCGCGGCTTTGATACCAGTTGTTATGGATTTTACGCAATCCTACAACGCCCCTATGGATCTTGGAACAATGGATCACAGAATAAAGTAAACAGATACGTGCGTAACGAAAAACTGGAAAGAAAACGAGACACAAGATATACGTGGAAAAACCTCAACGTGAGGAAAAAATCACGGGAGCCACACCAGTCCACTATGAAATCAATCCAAGAGTACAAGTCTTCTCACAATCTCTCTGAGATGTGTTTTCTCTCGCCTCTCTCTTTTTCACGCTCAGAAAAAGTGATTACAATAAACCCCTAACACGCGTAGCCGCGCACAAAACCCTAAATACAATTTAAGGCCCGAAGGCTCTCGGTAGCGCTATAGCAAAATGGCTATAGCGCTAGACCACGCGGTAGCGCTACACCTAAAATGGTGTAGCGCTAGGAAACCTTCTGATCAAATTCCCACTTGCAAAAGGTTTTGTCTTCACCCCAACAAAGAGTTGGGAGCAGCTGTTCGGGAGATCGATCTTCCCTTGATGGTATCCATAAATTGGGGAGTAGATTGAGACGGTCGGAGAGGAAGATTAAAAAGAGGAAATTTCTTATGGAGCTTGGAGTTAAGGCCGTCAGATTGAATCTTAAAAATATGAAGGTCTCGTCTTCTTCCTTATCTAACGATGATGACATCCGGAATAGAAACTACATTTTCTTTAAGGAAGCCCGCAAGACATTGGATTTTGGTCCCATGTTAGGCAATAGGCATTGAAGTTAGAGGAGGGAGAAACTTTATTTTAAAATTTTTTGTTGAAATGCAAGAGGAAGAATTTAAGAATAGGATCCAAGCTCTAGATGACTTGGAGGAAGAGTTTGCCTCGGAGGAAGAAGTTGATTTCGAGGATGGTGCCTCTCTTTCTTTGAAATTTTAATTTTGAGGTTTGGCGGGTTTGGGTTGCTTCTTGGTTTCGGTTTTGTCCTTTAGGTTTGCTGTAACAACCCGGATCCTCAAGCACTACGATATTAAAAAGACCACAATCTGTCTGTTATTCCAAAATTTTATAATTTACAACTATCTCAAAAGTGAATTAACAACAACCCATTCTTGCAGCAACTCGGACAAGCTCGCAACACCGGCATCTGGCCCGCTAACCAACCTACAAGCTGAGTCCCAAGGACCCCAGGAGTGTGTGAGACATAATAACGTGTACAATATTAACATCAAATAAACTGCACAACATCAACCACCATATATAACACCAACCACGAATATAACACATTCCACATAAATGGAACCACATATCCGGTCCTCCTCAGTATATGACGGGTGACGTACCACCTCACTAGCCTCACCACAGCCCATTGGCCAACTTGTCTTTTGGCATAGCTTATTAGCCTAGTCATCCCGTCACATACCAAACAGTTTCACGGCATACCGTCACTGCACATAACACAATCAACAAGAACCCAATATTAATATTGTACAAGAAATATGTATCTCACACTCACCCTCAAATCGCCTTGTTATCAGATATAATTCCACCTTATATTCCTCTTCAAAAAACAACGTACAAGACCTCATCACCATCAAAATTGCACCGAATGCCTTTTCTTTTGTTTTGTTCTCTATATTGTCTAAATACACAACTAAAGTAAAGTTACTATTAAGACAAATACGGGTATTACATTTGCTATCTTGAGTTTTGATTTATTTTTTTTTTGGCTTAGGTTTTTTGCTTGTTTGGGTTGTTTCGGTTTCGGTTTTCTCTGTGGTGTTTTGGTTGGCTTCTTGCCTTCCTTTGGGTTCAGTTCTTGGATGGCGTTTCGCCGGTGTGTCCGTGATCCGTTAAATCTTTGTAATCTTTTCAAAGATTTATAAAATTTTCTTTTGTTGATAAAAAAAAAAAGCTTTAACAAAAAAGCCTTCAAATAACTCATTTTCAGTTATTTTGGTATTTGAAGACTCCACAGTCGACCTGACAACAACAACAACTACATTCAAAATGTTTTCAAAAGCAATTTCCAACCTTAGAGCAAGTGCACCAGCCTATGTAATGTATTCCTCCCTTTTCGCCTGAATAGGTAGCCAAGAAACACAAGCTGCAACAGCCTCGGTTCAGGCTCGGCAAACTATTTTGAGCCACTGTTGCTCAGCTTGTTTCGGCGAGTTACTGTACACTCTACTGTCTTTATTTTATTATTATTTTCGCCCAATCATATCTGTCCTCTCTCTTCCCCTGTTCTTTCTTCCTAGCGCTCTCTCTCACACAGTCACACACTATATAAGTATATACTGTATATGTGTATACATGTGTTTGTCTGTGTCAATATATAGAGGTTATGGCTCAAATTTGATGGGAAGGAGGGCTGGGCTTCAAAATTTCGACGTCTGGGCATAATCGCTTGTTTTCCTTTTACTGGATTGTTGGTCGAATACGGGCCGTGAACACAGAAACCAACATTTGTATCCAATGCTTGCCACATGTTTGGCAAAATGCCGAAGAGGAGTTTTTATCCCCTTGACTGCAACGTGGGCATGGGGAAGATTTCTGCAATTCATCTAGAATGAATAAAATAAGAATTTTTAAATGAATTGAAAAAGTTATAGCATGACCAGTTCTACTATTGCTTATTAACCAACTCTCCACGCTTTCCTCTCTCTGTCTCTCTTTACAGGCAAAGGCTGTGATGCTCCCATAAAAAACTGCTGGTTTTGGGAGCATGATACTCCCATCAAACCTGGACTGTAGGATGTGATTGTTTTAATCCTGGCCATTCATTAAATCCCTGAATGCAATTCATCTCTCTCCTCTCTTTATCTCAGCACCTGCTATTCTGGTTGCATCCAATACATCCGAGTAAAAGAAAAAAAAAAAGGTACGCATCACAGGTAAAATTTTTGAGCCCTAATCGCCGCTCTCTCGTCGTCTCTCCTCTCGTCAATCGTTGTCTACCTCTCTGACGCCTCCATAGCCGGACGCCTCCATAGCCGGACGCCTCCACCTCCACAGCTCTAAACGCCTCTATCTCTCTCCCTTCTGCACAGTCAACGGAAACCCTCACCACTCTTCCACCTCTATACCTCCATAGCCCCTAAACAAACAACGATGAGCCCTCTCTCGTCCTCAACAGTCAGTCACAACGAAAAGCCCTCTCCATTGTGCGAGGTATTTCTCTCTCTCACTCTCTCAAACACACAGCCACCACTACAATACACAAACACCCTGCACTTAGGGTTTTGTGGGTTCTCTGGAACAGACTCCTTTTCTTTTGACAATATTTTTTTGTTGTTGCTAAGCTTTGACGTGGGTTTGTTGGCTTGTTTTGTTTTAACGTGGATTTGTGGGTTCTCCTATGAACTGATTTGTATTATTTTAGTTGAAAAACTAGATCTGTACATGATTGGCTCAAGTTTCGACACGTTTCATTATAGTCTGTAATTGAAAATTCCAATTGTTTAGTTTGTTTGACCTGGGTTGAGGATTTTGCTTTCTTTAATCATTGTACCTCAGGAGTGTTTTTTGGTTTGCTCTGTAGATAGTGATTGAATAATGTAAAGAGAACGATGTGGAGATAATGGCAGACATGAGGGTCCCCCAAGTTTGATCACATGTTTTGGTGGTTTTAATTTGGCCAACAGGAGTGTTTTCCTCTCTGCAATGTCCAAATTCTAATATGCACCAATCAGTATCATCATCATCATCATAAGAATATACAATTGTGGGTCATGTTGATTGTGCATCTTATCCTAGTTAATTAGTCAATGCACAAGTTTGAGAATCGATGGCCCCATCAGTTGTAGATATTATCGACTAAACCACCTCACATTGGAAATTCGCCTAGGAATTTAAAACTGTGTGCCGGCCCTTAAAATAAGATCGAATGTGGTAGATATTATCAACTAAATTTTTAATTAAATCATTCATGCATTACAAAAATGGTCAATGCATAGTTACGCCAATTTTGAATTACAAAAATGTTTTTTTCTCTTCGTGTGACATACTAATCAAAGCCCATTTTTACACACGTCAAAGAAATGGCCGTTTTTATATGTGGGGGGGTAAGGAGTAGAGAATGAGGTTTTTTTTTTTTTTTTTTGGGTAGGCTGTTTGCGTGCTGTGGAACTTTTATGAAGTCCAATGACTAATGGAGCAGACCATAGATCATTTAGATTGAGAAATTTCCTCTACCGAAGGCCATGGGACAAAATGTTGAAGATATTGGGTAGTTTCACGTTAATTTCTCGGTAATTGATAGGTTTAATGATCGACATGGCTATTAATTTGCTTTTATGATCATGGTAAATTTGCCATCATGGTTTCGTTAATTGCCCCTCCATTGGGATGGGGACCATGGGGTAATATTGAAAGCATTGTACATATGTATTCAACCTTGCTTTTCACAAACTAACTATCAATTTTTTATTTAACAGGTCTATTTGTTTTAGGAGTTGAAAATGGTTAAAGAAGACCGTAATGCTGTTCCAAAGCATCCTTGTAATGGATGGATATATTTCTTGTATGTCTTTTTGAGACTTTGAGTATCTTTAATGGCCACAAGTTACAATTCGTTTGGACCACTCATTATTTCTAATATTTGGCTATTTTGTTAAATGTAGTTGAGATTCACTTCTGAAGAGGGTAGGAACAACTTGATTTTGGACTTGATCCTTTGTGGGGAGAACGTAATCAGGAATGAAGTCATCCGAAAGGCTCAAGAAAAATACCTCAACACTAGAAGGATAATTTGATACCACGGCGCCTTTGTGGCTTTTGTTGTAAACTTGATTTCAATCATGTTGTAAACTTGATGAATGTGAGGTGCCTTTGTGGCTTTTGTTGTAAACTTGATATGGCAAATACTGCCTTCAATTTAGATCATTCTATTGTTTGCTGCTATTGTAATGGTAACAGCTCGTTGTAATGGTGATCTATTTTGGACAGTTTTCTGTTGCTGCTGCTATTTCTTCTGCTGCAGGTGTTGGGTAATCTGTTGGATGGCTGTTTTGCTATTGAACTGCTGCTGCTGTCCAGGTGTTGTACTGCTGGCTGCTTTGCTCCTACGGCTGCCTTCTGTTCTGTTATGACTGTTGTTTGCTATTGAACTGTTGCTGGCTGCTATGGTTTGGTTTAAGCTATGTATTTGCTTTGGTTTAAGCTATGTATTCGGTTATGTCTGCTACCCATGTCACTTTTGTACCAGATTGTTTGGTGTGCCATGAACAGATTGTTATGCTCTCAATAACCGTAATTACAAAAAATCTGGGCATGCTTCTCATTTCCATAGCATTACTTACCATTTATACAGGGTGTGCTTACTAAAATCTGGGAATTCTTACCATTTCAATAACAGTACTTATAAAAATCTGGGAATTCAGACGAGTTGTCTTTGTAGAAGAAAAGAGAACTTGGCAGGTAACAATAACGAGTTCTACTAAAGTTTTGAAAGTTTCAATAGAGTGCTTTAGTTCACTTATTTTCTTTTGAGAAACTTCTGTAAATTTCTTTGTTCTTCTTGTACATTGGCCATGGGCTTTTAAAAGACCATTCTCAAGTTTAATCGACCAGGATCCGAGTTTCTTGCTCAAAGTTTTCATCTTCATTTTATTTGCTTAATCTTTTCTACTACGCTCTTGCCTGAAGTTAAAGTTTTTCCTAGTCACATTAATCAGTAATGGAGGCCGAACCAGATGCCATCTCTAAAAAAGTAATTTTGGTTTTCAGGTGGGCTATGTATTGTCACCCGTACTAAGTATAGCTACTGCATCCTTACATGCTGCTATTGCTCCCAAGTCCCACCATATTTTTCCTTCCCGCTTTACCACTCTTTCATAGCATTACTTACCATTTATACATGGTGTGCTTACTAAAATCTGGGAATTCTTACCATTTCAATAACAGAACTTACAAAAATCAGGGCGTACTTCTCATTTCCATAGCATTACTTACCATTTATACATGGTATCCTAACTAAAATATGGGGATTCTTACCATCTCAATAACTTACATAAATCTGGGCATTCTTTTCATTGCCAAAGCAATACTTACCATATAAATAGGGTATGCTTGCTAAAATCTGGGCATTGTTACCATTTCAATAATCGTACTCACTGTCTTACCATGACTACAGATAAGTTCTTGTCCAGATCATTACCTTAGTTTTACTGAATTAAAAGATTACAATAAACTTCTTGTCCCTACTCAATGCCTTAATACAAATAAAGGTTAGATTTATCCTTCACAATCCTTGTCCGAAATCATCTTCCCATCCTCCAACGTTGCTGCCATGGAACTGGGCTTGCACACTCTCAGGATTTCTTGACCAGTTAGCAGTCTACAAAGTTCAAGTTTGAAAATTAGTAAATGGACAAATAAATAATAGTCTATCAACTAACTAGATAGTAAGAGGCTTACCAAATTAGGGTTGACACTGGATTCACAACCATTGATTGTGTAATCAATGTGCATAAACGATGAATGATATATTGACGAGTCTCGCCCGGTAAATGATTGTTGGTGAATAACGCTCACATCTGATTCATATGTGTCTTCATCCTCATTCATGTCTCCTAGATTATCTCCATGCACTAATTTGGGGCATTTGGTTCTTATATGACCAGATTCTCTACAATTGCCACATTTTCTTGTTCTCTACAATGGTAAAAACTAACATACATATGTTAACCACAAATACTATATTACCTACGGTATGGCAAGCAAAACTGTTATCTATGGAGATTACCTACCATTTCCATAATCATAGTTACCATAACAAAAAGGTTTTTTACTAAATTCTGGATATACTTACCAGGAATATAGAGAACTTATTCTCCTGATACTTCCTAAATACGGTTTTCATCCGTAGTAAAAATACAATAAAAAGAGGTATAAAAAGCCATAGTAAATGGTAAGTATTACCATAAAAAAACGTAAAAATAGCTTCATTAGATTATTGTGAAACACTTATTCAAGATTTTTCAACTTATGATCATTTGGTAAGTTGGTGTGAGGTAATCATCACAACTAATTTCAGTTTATTCTTCAAGAAAACTTACTTGGTGAGCTTCTTCAACTTGTTATGGAGGTTCTTCTTAAATCTTCAGTTTTTTGGACAAGAGAAGAGATGAATGTGAGCTTTTTGGACAAAAGGAGAGATGAATGGGAGCTAGAGGAGTTAGAGTGGATAAGTTTGCAGGGTTTAAGGTAGGTGTGGAGAAATCTAGTACCATTAAGTCATAATTGGTGGTAGGTAAACAAGGCAATTGACAAACCGTGAATAAGTTTGTGTGGTAAAACTGGTCTAAGTATATAGTCGTTGTTCCCTTATTTCATGGTAAGTATTGTCAATCACATGGTAAGTTTTATCAATGAATATTAGTCCGTCGTAAAAATTCAGTTTTTGTGGTATCTCTAGCCATATTCTTTGGTAAGTAATCTTTATTCTATAGTAAGTATAACATTAATGACGGGTAGGTATACATTAATGTATATCACCATTAATGTCTTATTACCCATTAATGTCTTATTACCTACCACATTAAATTTTATTTGGATATATTGTATTACTTTTATGATAAATTAAATAAAAGCAGTCATATTAATAAAATTACTTTTATAAAAGGATCAAATAAATGAGATATTTCAATTTACTGGTTCACTAGTGGTTATTTTTACATTAGCAAAGTGATCAATGTTACCTCAAGGACTATTACTCCTTCATTTGTTAAGTGATCAATGTTAACCATCAAATAACCATTTTTCAAATTTGCTAATTGTGTAACTTGAAGGATTGAAATTGATAAATCTGTGGTTAAGCAGTTAAACAAATTAGTCAACCTACTTTAGACAATTATATTAATTTCCACTAATCACTATCATTCAACATCATTGCTAACTACCACATCTGCCAATTGGCTGAACATATAACCAGATCAATCAATTACAAATGAATCAATTCTCGTTGATTGATCGTTGCCAAATATATTAGTATCAACACTATTAGTTGTTAGATTTGTAAAATATATCATATTGATCACTATAAACTATATTAATGAATTTGAATGGCCTAATTTCATTAAATACTAGAGAATTCTACAAAATTATTCAATCACTATTAAACAAAAATGTATTTATCGTACAATGTTGTTGTAACAATCAACTTGTGGCGTCATTTTATAATATATATTAACTATATTTGTAAGCTATCAAAATATTAATAAATATCTTGTTTTTTCCTTAATATTTAAAACTAAGTTACTTAACTCAGATACCTTCTAATATCTATAATAAAGGATTATTTAAAAATTAATCAATTAAATACATTTATAATGTCATTTGGAAATTATGGAAAATATTTTTCAAATTTTTATATTTTCATAACCAATTAAAATTAAAATTTTTATATTTTTAAGATAATTCTTCTAATATTTAAATCCCTAAAATCTGCAAATTTTCCCGCCAAAAAATCATATACCTTTTTTTTTTTTTACTTAATGACAACGTGTTACCTGACCAACCGGTTGTAGTAAGCGTTGCTTGTTTGTGTGGTAAGTGTTACCTTATACAATGGTAAGTGTTGCCTTAGTAAATGGTATAAGTTGCCTGTTCTGTGGTAAGTAATTCTCCGTTTTTTTGGTCAAAACCACCTCATTTTCAACAAAACCACCCATGTTTTAGTTTTTGGTTTCAATCCAAGGGCTGAGGTTTATCTATTTTCAATCCAATGGTTGTAATTCAATGGGAGTATGATGCTCCCATACCACTTGGGAGCATTACAGAAGTTTTGCTCTTTACAGGCACACAAAACATCTCCAAACTACTCCAAGGTTTATCAAATGGCAGAGCTGGGGCATTTAACATGCAAAAGGAAGAAGGAAGAGGTAATAGTAAAATGCGTAACAAGCTTAGAATATCCGGTTTACGAGAAAACTTTCTGCTTATGTATTGCTCAAGATGAGGAGCCTTATAACCATAGGGAATGGTGTATGCTCAAAATCTCCAGTGAAAAGGACAAGGCCGAGGAGAAGTTAGGAAAGAAGATTTGTCAAATTACCGATGCAGCTCCGGGGAGCCTATCTAGCGTTTCACCTCGACGACCGCCGCCAAGGTGAGTTGGATCGAGTTCCAATGCTTTCACTAGTTGTAAAGTTGAAGCTGGGTAAATCGTTTTGGTTTTATGGAACAAGCAGTGCCTCAGTTGGGTCCTTCGTCTATCACATTGGGAGATATTGTGGTGAGGGGAAGTACTCTCGAACGTGAGGTATTTTGATTCCTCCCATCCCGAGGAGGGCCCGAAGACAGGTCCTCGCACTATATGTGCCAGATGTGATGCCGCGGTTGTAGGTCTCAATGGAAACCTATATGTCATGGGTTTTGATGGCGGTGGCGCCAGCCTTGACGTTCCTAGCGTGTGGGGAGAGTTTCTAGATACAAGGTGTGGGGACGTGATTTATCCTTGAACCTCCTGAACCCTTTCTCGTTGCTTGAACCGTGATGACCTTGACCGGCGACGCCGTGTACCTGCAAACCGGAGGGTGGTGTTCCTCCGGATAGAAGCTCCGACGATCTAGTTAGAATCGGAGGGAAGAAGAAGAAGGAGTTTGGTAGGAAAAATATGCTAGGGGAGAAGAATATCTTACCATTTCCCCAGAAGGGGTACTTTGCTATTTATAGGCGGAGGTCTGGAGTGTTGAGTAAGGAGGGAGTGCACTGCACGCGCGTTTCTACGCTCGGATGACGTCACGTGTCAGGGATATTTTATGTGATGCTGCCCTTCAAGATACGCAGACCCACATGGGTCGATGTCAGAGACGTCAAATCAGTTATCAGAGAGATGAACCTGCTTATCATCGGTCCTATCAGAAAGAGCTTCTAGAATGTTCTGTCACCGCCTTAGAACATTCCTCCACCGCCTTAACCGAGGAAACCATCCGAACATAGGAACGTGCCGAGGGTGACAACTGTTCGTTGAACAACCTTCTGTCCAAATGGAAGACGTCTATCCGAGTAAACATACCCTTCACCGAACAAGAGTGTTTCACTACGCTCGGTAACCAGCTGCAGGACCGCCTATCGTTCGGTAGTTTGACCGGGGTGACGTGTTAGGTTTGACTTTTCTCATACAGACGAACTGAGACAACTGAACTGTGGGTCCACAAGGTCATCCCATTGAACCCTTTGAACCTTCGGATATTTTGGCCCACTACAATAGCCCCTCAACTCTTGCTTTGTGTAGTCCGAAGAAAGGAGGAGTTGACAATAGTGGCCGAACAACGCTTGTCCTAATAATCGACGCCTCGTTCACTTCCTCTCAGGCCGAACGCAGAAGTCTGCCGAACATTAGCCGTTCGCGTAACCCGAAGCAGACAAGCTCTGAACCCGCATTTAATGCTTCTGAAACCGCCGATTTCAAATTTGATACGTGTCATCAATTCATTGGATAGTGAAACGGCGCTGTACAAAGCTCTCCACGTGTCAGTCATCGCGCGGAGCGTCAATCTCCTGCTCCAATCCAACGGCTGAGGGCGCTACGCCATTTCGAATTCTTCTCTTGGTATAAAAGGGATGGAAGGAGAGATAAAATCACTTTTTCTCTCCTTCCATCAGACGCCTCAACTGCTCCTCGACGGTTCTTGCCCCAACATCGCCTGAAATCTGAAGATCAACACTACGAATCACAGATTTCTCTTGATATTCAGGTATATTCTGCTTCTCTTGGTGCTTTCCTGCATTTTTATTGTCTTTTGAGCATGTTTTGACCACAAAAGTGGGTTTTTGCTCCCGTTTCGTCCGTTTTCCTTTCTGTACACTGTAGAACAGGTTGAACATATTCATGTGTTCTTCCGGGCCCATGAACATCTTCGACCCGTGTTCTTCCGAACGCAAATTAACTCCAAAGAACAATTAACCAAGAACTCTCCGAACGAAATACCGAATAAATAACAACCACACCGGCTTCCGAAGCATAACTGCGCTCGGAATCCCCATTCGACACATAGTCGTTCGGGAGTGACGCGTTTGCTCGGATAACTTAGAACACTGAAATTAGGCACCTTAGGAATAACGGCCTTGCTTTTCGCTAACGGTCTCATCCCATGCACCTGTTCTAGGTATGGAATCGCCATCAACTTCCTCGGGAGAGTCTTATCGCTCGGTGGACTCCGAAGCACCTGATTTCGGTGAGATGGACCCCCGAATAGCCGAAGCAATTAGAGCTGAGGCTCGGAAGTACCGTGTAGGGGCGGGGTCTCCATACGTCGGAATCGAGGGGATCGATTTTCCCTCGAACGTGACGCCTCTTCGGTCAATGGGCCCTGATATTATTGAGATTGACGATGACGACGAATCTTCGGAGAGAGCGGGAGAAGACCCAGACGAAGAAGAAGACTTAGAAGAGGGAGCAGCAGACGGTGACGAAGAAAACCAGTCTGAGAGAGACACACCTGCTTCCTCATCCAGTCGGCCAAAGGAGGAAACCGCTATCCTCGGTGAATCTTCTTCCGCCGTTCCGAAGAAGAAGAAGGTCAAAAGGAAGATCATTCCCCTGGACCCAGACTTGATCCCAGACCGAACGGGAAAAGATCCCTGTCCCTACTGGGACTGCTTCGGAGACCAGGAGGGGATAGACCTCTTTCGGCGGGCCTACAATATCCCGAACGATGTTGTGCTCACGCCCGTGGAAGGGCCCCGGATATTGTTCAGTGACGAACATGTCACTGTTCCTTTAATGGCAATCACCGAAGGCGGGCTTCGATTCCCGATGCACAAGATCTTGAGACAGATCCTCCATCGCTTCGGCCTGACCCCGTGCCAGCTTAGCGTAAACTCTTACCGTATAATCCACTCGATCATCAAGCTTGCCGAGGTAAAGATGTTCCCTCTTGAGGCCTACCATATCTTCGAGAACTACATGATGTCGAGGAACATTAGACGTTCTCGGTATTACTTGTGTTCTCGGAGAAACATGGAAAAGATCATTCCCGAGGGAATGTATGACTCGGAGAAGTGGGCTTCGGATTACGTCGAAGTCCGAGGAAACTTTCAATACCCGCCCCTAGAGTATGGGCAATTTGAGATTGCAACCCATAGGGGTGAACCCTGTAAGCATCTCGTACTATTATTTGCATGTCTTTCGTTCGGTTCTTCTCGTAATTTTAATTATTTTGCTTTAAACTTGAATCTGTCACTTCTAATTTTTTTTTTCTCTATCTGTTTGGCTTCGGTAGACACAAGTAAGATCAACAAAGATCTTCTGAGGGTTGCCAGAGGGTGCGGCCTAGCCTCGGCATTGCTTACAATACCGAGCGGAGAGAGAGACGCGCCTACGATCCTCCAGTACGACGCCACTTACGGTGGAAGGATCCGAGGAAAGGCGGCGGACAAGGCAGCCGAAGACAAACCAGTCGGGCTTCCCGAGGAACGTCTTCCGAGCAAGGAGAAGCCGCTCCGGGGAAAGTTACGCGTGCCGATCACAGAGCTTTTCTTCGGAGACAAAACAATGCCTCCCCGAAGCATGAAGGCCGTGCTGCAAAAGAGGTTGGAGGACCAGGCGAAACAACTGGCCGAGCAAAAGAAGGACGGCGCCCCTGGAGCTTCAGGCTCGGCTCCGAGCAAGAGCAGCCCCATTCCTCCTCAGGCACAAAAGCGGCCTCCTTCCTCTACTTACTCGTCCGAGGACGCTCCACCGCTGCCGAAGAGAACCAAATCCCATGCCACCAAGTCATCTGGGGTCGGCCTTCCGAGGGTAGAGGAGAAGGAGAAAAACAAGGCGGCCGAGGGAGAGGCAAGAGCTTCTTCGGATACTGAGAGTCCATGGATGCTGAACTTCGTCACTCCTGACAAGAAATGGATCCTCAAATCTGACAGCCTTCAGGAAGACCCCTCCCTCGCCTTCACGCTGCACTTGGGGCTTATGCTTCCGAAGGATATCGCTGCTCCCCCATCACTGAAGACAGCATTGAATGATTACTACTTTCATGTTGGGAGAGTAAGTCCAACTTTTTTTTTTCTTTTATTTATTTATTTCCTTTGTACATATCTACTTTCGCACCTTGGATTACTCATATTTCCTCCATTTTCAGGCAACACAATCAATCATGAGTGCCCAGCTATACCTCACCGAACATGACAGGCAGACAAAAATGCTGAGGCAGAAGGTGGAGCTCGGCCAACTGACTGTGGATGAGTATAAGAAAAACCTGGACCATTCCGAGGGTGTCCGCCGAGCTCAAGAGGCCCAGATCAAAACTCTTAACGATTTGGTGAAGGGCCTCCAAGACGCAGCCGAGCACACGAGGGCCGAAGGCAAGGATGAGGGCTTGGCGGAGGGACGTGCCCTGGGGAGGAAGGAGATGGAGGAGGAAATGAAGAAGCTGCTGCAGGAGGAGTTCGATAAGGGCTACTACCAAGCCGAAGACGACTCTGCGGACCAAATTCTGGCCCTTCAAACAGAGATGAAGGAAGCGCAGCATCGAAAAAGCTTCAAGCTCGGATTCAACATGGGTTTCGACGAGGTCGGTGTTGAACCTGATGACGAGCGTAGAAGCCTTATCGAAATTCCTCCTCTTCCTGCTGAAGAAGCTGAGGTCGAAGAGCCCATTGTCAATGAGGCTGTGACCAGTCCAGCCGAGCAGGAGAGCACAGCCACTCCAGCACAAGATTCCACCACTCTCCCCCCAGTCACTCCCACTCCCGATGCATAAGACTTGTTATTTTTCATTTTTGTTTTAGTAATTTGGATGTTAGAGATTTTATTTGGAACGGTCGGCGCCGAACGATTGGCTTTAGCCGAACCGTAGTTATGTAATTAACACAGGTAGAGGGTGGCCAAGAACGATTTACCATGGCCACTCCTCGGTAAGGTTGTCCAGGGATGGCACCAAACGATGCACCGCCCGCCATGCCCTGGCAACAATGCTAGAAACATTTCCAAGTATTTTTGCTCGGTTAATGCACTTTTTGTTTTGAAATAAGTAATGTTTAGCAATTTTTGCAAATTTTCCAAGTATTATTGCTCGGTGTGTGTTTCGTTCTTGTTTTTCGACAATTTTTGTTAGTTTGTAAATGCCTATGAACGTTTTCAAATTGTAGAAATAAACGCAAGTATAACTGCTCGTCCAACCGAATACACTAAGGGATCCAAACATTAGGGGGTCCAAATGATGGAGGCCACCCAGATGAACAATAGGTGGTCTGAACGATGGACGCCACCCAGACGAACAATTGGTTTACTTGCTCAATTGCACACCATAGTTTACCCATAGGAGCCCCCCTGCCTTAGTGTATTACCAACGTAAGAGCAAAAAGACACTAAGGCAGGAAAGTGGGTAAACAAAGTAACATAGAGTGCCGAGCCCCAACGACGGGGAGAAACAAGGCTTCGAGAATTTCGCCTAAACCAAGTATCCGAACAAATGCAGGGTGGAAGTGCTTTCCCGAAGGATGTGGGCGAGATATTATACCCAGTTAACCGAGCGTGTAATCCGAAGAGACAAGAATGTAAAAAGAAAACTTTTATTAACAAAAGAAAATGCCCGAATGCTTACAACACCGAACAAAACGAACCAAAAAATAATAATAATCAAGAGGATGGAGATCCGCCGAGGCTACCCATGAAATTTCCGAAGTTTTTGGGCGTTCCATGGGTTTGCGATGGGCGTACCATCCATCTCGGCGAGCTTATAGACGCCGTGGCCAATCTTCTGCACCACTCGGTAAGGGCCTTCGTAGGGATCCTTGAACTTTGTCAACTTCTTCGCCTCGACAACCATCTGAAGAACCAAGTCACCGACGTTAAACGGCCGAGCCCGAACGTTCTTGTTATATCCCCGAGCTACCTCTTGCTGATAGGCAGCGTGCTGAAGATTGGCGTTATCCCGAAGTTCTTCGGCAAAGTCCAATTCCGCTCCGACCAAAGCATCATTGTCCACCGGGTTGAAATTCTCGGACTGAACGGTAGGGATAAGGGTTGAGAGGGGCAAGACCGCCTCCATGCCATATACCATGGAGAACGGCGTTCGGCCAGTGGAACGTCGGGGGGTGGTACGGTAGCTCCACAGAACGTGAGGCAACTCATCAACCCACTTGCCGAGCTTGCGGTCCAGACGGCGCTTCAGCCCCCGAGTAATAGCCTTGTTCGAAGCTTCGGCTTGGCCATTTCCTTGGGGATAAGCGACGGACGAAGTATGAATGGTGATATGATGCTCTCGGTAGAAGTTCTGGATCGCCGAAGCGACGAACTGGGAACCGTTATCCGAAAGAATTGCATACGGCACTCCGAACCTGGAGATGATGTTTTTCTAGATAAAGCGTTCGACATCTCCGGCTGTAGTCTTCACCAATGGAGAAGCTTCAACCCACTTTGTGAATAAATCGGTAGCAGTGAGCATGTACTCAAATCCTCCTAGCGTCTTCGGCAGCTTGCCCACTATATCAAAGCCCCAGACAGCAAACGGCCAAGGACTAGTGATCATCTTGAGAGGAAATGCTGGCTGGTGAGGGATGGAGGCATGCTTCTGACACCGAACGCAGCGCTTCACGTATTCCTCGGATTGCTTGACCATCTTTGGCCACCAATAGCCCTGTGTTAACGCTCGTTGGGCCATCGTTCGGCCACCCGAATGTCCACCACAGCTTCCTGAATGAAGCTCGTCCAGGATGCCCTGAACTTGATCCTCATGTACAACGCGTAAGTCCGAACTGGTGAATGTTCGGCGGTATAGATTGTCATTCGGATCAAGGAAGTAGTTTGCTGCTCGGCAGCGAATTTGGTGAGCTTCCTTTTTGTTTTCGGGGAGGGTTTGATGCCTCAGATAAGCAACAATGGGATCCATCAGACTTGGACCGAAGGTGATAACATTAACCGAGCAAGTAAGAGGTTCGAAGCTCGGTGACTCAACCTCGTCAAAAATAATAGTGCGACCACCCGAAGTTCAGTACACCGAGGCAAGACCTGCTAGGGCGTCAGCGTGTGCATTATGTTCCCGAGTGATCCACTATATCTCAACGCGGCCAAACTGTTTCAGCAGAGAAAGAACATGACTGACGTAAGCGTTCATCCGTTCATCCTTAACCTGATAGTCGTCGTTAAGGTGGCCCACAATCAGTCTGGAGTCACAGAAGACATGGACCGAGTCGGCTTCCATCCGAAGAGCAAGCTTCAACCCAGCAATGAGAGCTTCGTACTCGGCTTCGTTATTCGTGGCGGGATAGCCGATGGTGACCGAGCTCTCGTGGACCGTTCCAGCCGGAGAAACGAGAACAATGCCAGCCCCAGCCCCGTGGATGTTCGAGGCTCCGTCCACTGTCATCCTCCAAGCATCCCCGGAGAACAACTTCCACTCCTTCCTCGGTTTCTTCGTTCCCAAGGTGAACCGAGCCCGAAGAGACTCGGGGGGAGGATTGCTCCACTCAACGAATTCTTCCTCCTTAGCTATCCGAGCCTCGTCAGCAGCAATTGTCAATGCGTTCTCCTCGTCCTTCAGCCCAGGCGTTAGCTCGGCGAAAAAGTCAGCTAAAGCTTGACCCTTGATTGCAGTCCTCGGCTCAAACTGAATGTCATAGTTGGCAAGGTCTTGAGAGAACTTCAAGATCCTGCTGGAGGAGGTGGTCTTCCGAAGAACGGCCTTGAGAGGAAACTCAGTGAGAACCACGATCCTATGGCATTGGAAGTAGGGCATAAGGCTCGTTTTAGCCGAAACGAGCGCTAGAGCCAACTTCTCCATAGGCAGATACCTCGTCTGAGAGTCCGTCATCGTCTTGCTTGAAAAGAAAATCGGCAAGTGGTCCATTCCTTCTTTCCGAACGAGCACGGCACTCGTTGCATGATCCGACACAGCAAGGTAAAGGTACAGGTCTTCATCAGGTTCGGGAGTGACGAGGAGTGGGGTGTGGGAGAGATAATCCTTTAAGGATTGCAAAGCATGCTCACACTCCTCAGTCCACTCAAACCTACGCCGACTAGTCTTGATGGCTTGGAAGAAGGGCCTGCAAAGGTCACTTGAACGTCGAATGAATCGATTCAACGCCGCAACCATCCCTGTCAGTCGTTGAACCTCTTTGATTGTAGTTGGAGCTCGGAGGTTTTGCACGGCAGTAAGCTGGGTCGGGTCAGCTTCTATCCCTCGGCGGCTCACCATATATCCAAGGAACTTTCCTGAACCTACTCCAAACGCACATTTCTCGGCGTTGAGTCGGAGCCGGTGTTCCTGAAGGATCTCAAAGATTTCTCCAAGATCCCGAAGGTGATCAACGCCAAGCTTGCTCTTGCACTCCATATCATCAATGTACGCTTCCAGAGTTTTGCCGAGCTTGAGGAGGAACATTTTAGTGATTGATCGTTGGAAGGTTGCTCCGGCATTCTTCAGTCCGAAGAGAACGACGTTGTAGCAATACGTTCCTCGGGGAGAGATGAACGCCGTCTTCTCTTGGTCACCTTTGGCAAGGGCAATCTGATGATAGCCCCGGTATGCATCCATGAAGCTCAGTCGCTCGTATCCAGCAGTTGCGTCCACCATTTGTTCTATCCGAGGAAACGGGAATCGATCCATTGGGCAAGCGTCGTTGAGATTGGTGTAATCAACACAGACCCTGAGCTTCCCATTCTTCTTCGGAACAACGACGGGGTTAGCGAGCCAAGTTGGGTATAATATCTCCCGAATGGCTCCAGCTACTAGCAGTTGATCCACTTCGGCCATGACCGCCTCCACATGCAAGGCCGCCGAGCGACGAACCTTCTGGACCACCGGGCGTCTATTCGGATCCACATTGAGTGAGTGGGAGGCGAAGGATGGATCCACCCCGGGCATTTCCTGAGAAGTCCAAGCAAATACTTCCATGTTCGTTTTTAAGAAATTGAACATGTCCATACGCTCGGAGTCACTCAAGGAACTGCCGACGAGGAAGTACCTTCCCCCATCCTCGGTGATCGGCATCCGTACGAGTTCTTCGGTTGACCTTTGCTCGGCAGGCAATCCCACTTCTTCGGGTTCGGGAGTGTCAGCCCTTTCAACGCATTGTACCTCCAAGAAGCTCCGCTCGTTAGTCATTGTACTGACAAAACATTTCTTCGACTGGACTTGGTCCCCCCGAAGGCTCTCCTGCCTTCCATTCCAGCTGATAAATTTCATAATCTGGTGGAGGGTAGAGGCGACCGCCTTCATTCCGTGTAGCTAGGTTCGACCGATGATGATGTTGTAGGGGCTGAGAGAGCTAACCACCACAAATTCGACATCAATCACTCGGGAGTCGGCTCGCACAGGAAGAGTGATCAGCCCCTGAGGCCACACGGGTGCTCCGGTGAAGCTAACGAGGGGTGTACTTGCTGTCCGAAGCTGGCTTGGCTTGAGACCGAGGCTTTTGAACGTAGAATAGAACATAACCTCCGCCGAACTACCCTGATCTATTAGCACTCGTTGAACAGTGGAAGTCCCAACTGTAACCGAGACGACGAGAGCGTCGGTGTGTGGCATTTGAACCCCTTGCAAATCTTCGGATGTGAAGGTTACCGGGCCATCAAGGCTAGGATCAACCCATTTTCTCTTCGGTGAGATTCCAATGTTGCAAACGGCTAAGGCAGCAACTGCTCTGTCGATTTCGGAGTATAGCTCGGCCGCTCTTCCTTCGGATACAATGCCTTGGATGACTCCAACGAGATTCCCAGCTGGAGAAGGCGGAGGAAGGGGCAGTGGATTTCGCCGAAGATCGATCCATTGATTCAGGTGCCCTGCGGCCACCAGTTCCTCCAGATAACGCTTGAACGGTTGGCATTGGGTGGTGTAATGGCCTCGCTCTTTGTGGAACATGCACATCCCGGGGCCATTGCCTGCTGTCCCTAGGAACCCTATCGGCCAAACGAAGAATGGCATTTGTCCAATGATGCTCAACAATTTGTAGATTGGCTCAATGAAGGCAGTACGCTTGGCAACGTACTCTTCCAGCCTCGGCTCCCTCCTCGTTTGTTGCCACTGAAGTTGTTGCTGCGGGTGTTGGGGAGGCTTGTTCCGATTGTTCGTCTTGCTCGTTCTAGCGCCATTTTGGCTCGTTTGTCCTTACCGAACATTAACTACTTGCTTTTTAGCAGCAGCAGTTGTCTTCGCTGTGTCTATTCCCTTCGGGGCATTACGTTCGGCCACCGCCTCTTCATGCACACAATCCTTTTCGATAATCACCATAAGCTCTCCCATCGTCTTCGGCGGGTTTCGGGATAAATCTCTGAACATCGCCGAGGTTGGATCCAACCCGTTCATAAATGACTCGGCCGTTACGCTTTGATCACAATCGGTAATGAGGTTATAAACCTCCCAATATCGCTCGGTGTATAACCGAAGGGTTTTGCCTGGTGCCCTCTTCATATTCACCAGCATTGAGAGTGTCTTCGGCTGGATGTTGCTCGTCACGAATCACTTGGTGAACTCCAACTCCAGCTCGTTGAAGCCTTTAATGGACTTCAGCTTGAGCTGATTGTACCACAACATTATTGGCTCACTCAGTGTAAAAGGGAAATTTTTACACATAAGTGCGTCGGAGAAGTTGTGGAGGCTCATCGTTTGTCGGAATCGGCAAACGAACGCAACTGCGTCCTCCTTGGCCTCATAACGCTTGAGCTTCGGCAAGACAAAACGCTCCGGAGGTCGCTCCTGTTGTATGGCGTCGATGAAGGGAGAGGCCTTAGCCTTACCGAGCTTGGAGTTATCGTCCAGCTCCGGGATGCTCGAAATAATGGGCAGAGGAGCTTCGAGGTGGTCGGTTCGATTTTCCCGAGGTTCCTTGTGGTGATGTCGTGGCTGCCTATGCTGCTCTCTCTGCTGATGCCTAACACCTTCCGAACGTTCCTGTTGCTCGATTCTTGGATCCTCGAGACGAACTTGCCGAGGATTGGAATCTTCGTTGACCGGTTGGTATATCGTAGACATTCCTGTAAATTGGTCGTACAGAACAATGGTGTTGTCTTGCCTCTGTCGTTCCCCACTTTCTGCTCGGCGGTGGCTAGATGAGCCAGCTGGGCATCTTCCACCTGGGTTACGTTCCGTGCGGAACCTTGACTGCTCGGATCGCTCGGGGTGTTCGCTCGTCCGAACTCGCCGAGGTTGATCATTGAGGTCCAGAGGTCTTTTTCCATCCGCGTGCTCCTGGTGCCGTCGAGAAGCATTGTACGTTCTCCCAGAAGCTTCCATCCTGCGTGTACCTGCTGTAGAGCTCGTCGCCGAAGATCGCGTGCTTTCGTTGCGAACGATACTTTCCAAGCGGGGGCGAGAAGCCGTAGGTTGGATCCTGGGGGCGTGCTCGAGCCTATTAAAGACGGTGCGTCGCTCGGATTGAGCACCTTCGGATGTTTGCGCCTGGCGAGACTTCCTACTTCGTTTGTGCGTTTTCTTCGGCCGACTCGGTTCGGTAGGGTGGCTATGCACGGGAGTCGTGGCCACGCCTCCGTCCCGCTCTTCAAGCCGTTGTTGGAGGAGTGCGATCACCGCAGCCTGACGTTTTTGCTCTGCCAGGGCAACCTCAAGCTCGGTTGGGGGGTAGGAGAGTTGCCGTGAGACCGGCAAGGTGGTTCTTGCGGTTTGGCTAGGGTCAGCATTTATGGAACCAAACCCAGCTAAACCGAGGGTGAAGTTCTCCGGACCTGGCGGGGGAAGACGTTGTGCCATAACCTGAATAGGTGGTGTACGGTGGAGAGAGGAGGAGGCCTGAGATGGACCACGGCCCACTGTGTTTGCTAGGAAAGCTTTGTTCTTCCCCAGCGAAGTCGCCAATTGTGGGGACGTGATTTATCCTTGAACCTCCTGAACCCTTTCTCGTTGCTTGAACCGTGATGACCTTGACCGGCGACGCCGTGTACCTGCAAACCGGAGGGTGGTGTTCCTCCGGGTAGAAGCTCCGACGATCTAGTTAGAATCGGAGGGAAGAAGAAGAAGGAGTTTGGTAGGAAAAATATGCTAGGGGAGAAGAATATCTTACCCTTTCCCCAGAAGGGGTACTTTGCTATTTATAGGCGGAGGTCTGGAGTGTTGAGCAAGGAGGGAGTGCACTGCACGCGCGTTTCTACGCTCGGATGACGTCACGTGTCAGGGATATTTTATGTGATGCCGCCCTTCAAGATACGCAGACCCACATGGGTCGATGTCAGAGACGTCAAATCAGTTATCAGAGAGATGAACCTGCTTATCATCGGTCCTATCGGAAAGAGCTTCTAGAATGTTCTGTCACCGCCTTAGAACATTCCTCCACCGCCTTAACCGAGGAAACCATCCGAACATAGGAACCTGCCGAGGGTGACAACTGTTCGTTGAACAACCTTCTGTCCAAATGGAAGACGTCTATCCGAGTAAACATACCCTTCACCGAACAAGAGTGTTTCACTACGCTCGGATGGGTGACCTATGCTCGGTAACCAGCCGCAGGACCGCCTATCGTTCGGTAGTTTGACCAGGGTGACGTGTTAGGTTTGACTTTTCTCATACAGACGAACTGAGACAACTGAACTGTGGGTCCACAAGGTCATCCCATTGAACCATTTGAACCTTCGGATATTTCGGCCCACTACACAAGGTTGGAGTGCTCTCCCCGATTCTCCGTCTACTCTTGGATCTAAGTATTTATTTGCTGCAACCCTCGGCAGCGATTTCTCAGGCAAGATTCTAGTACTTAATCAATATACATATGCTATGTGCCTATATGAGGTGACTGAAAAGTCTTGGGAGAGCTTGGACCCCATTGTTGAGTATTACAACGGCTTTACTTGCATCCCAATTGTGGTTGGTTCAGATCTCTATTGGATCCGCGTTCCAAATGCGTGGGTCTATGATTTTCTCAAGAAAGCTTTGGTCTCATTGCCCATCGGAGATTCTAAGATCTGTTGGCTTATAAAAGGCAGTTATCGTGAGATGGGGCCAACTTTGGTGCATTTGGTTGGAGATCTTTTTTGTCTGATTTGGATCGGCGAGGATTGCGAATCTGTTCACTGCACGAAAGTACAAGTATCTACTGATCCGGAGGCTATTTTCGTCTTAGGATGTCACAATTTTCGCTTTGACCACATGGTTTGCCTCCTAGATTGCTTTCCTCTCTAGTTGATCCGCTTGTATGTCTACAGTCTACTCTTCTCTTCTTGTGCTTGTGCTGGCTTATATGTTTGTTTGTTTTTAGTATTTTAGTTGAGCTGCATGTTCAGGCATTGTTTATTAAATTAATGTTTGCGAATTACAAGTCCCAATTTGTTAGGTACTGGACTTGTCTTGTCTACTCTTTTTCTGAAAATCTTTAATTTTGTATCAAGAAATTCGAAAAATTATGCACAAAAGTACTTTTAATTTTTGATCTAAAAATTAAACGTCTTTTTGTAGTAAGCTATCTTTTCGAGACGGAGGGGTTATGATCCAATTTTAGATTGTTATTCAGCCTGAATAATAGTAGTGTTCTAGCAATCAATCCCTAACATGCATGACACGACACACATGTTACGAAAGATTGTAGTGCCTTAGATTTGAATGACATCGCACAGTGAGAACTACTCCTACTAGATTGTAATTCCTAAACATTGTGGTTATGTGGTACCACAACCTGCTAGACCGTAAGCTGCACAAGAGTGTCCTTGTTCATAAGAACTACTGCTGTAAACCAGGTGGGTTTTGGATACAAGTTCAATGGACTTTGTTTTTCTCGCCGAAGTTATTCTTGTTAGTATAACTAGATTAACAACTATTTTTTCCCACCTTTTTGCCGCGCGAGTGAAAAACTAAAGGCGCATGCGCTTGCACAGACGTGTCAGGATTTGTCGCGTCCAACGATCGTAGGATTGAGTGTTGTGATCTTACTCCTAACAAGAGTGACCGTGTGTGATCCAAAGGGTGAGATCACAAAATGGTTCGTGGTTTGTCACAATGAAGTGAACTTCAAAATTTCCTAACCGTGTGAAAAAGAAGAGAGCAAAAGTAAAAAGTTATGTTGAAATGATAAAGTTGAATGTTACAATTGAATGAAAATGGTGCGAAAAAGGTAAAAATCCAAGATACTTGAGGAAGTAAATGAATTGGAAGGATGACTTTTGCTGAAAAAGCAAGATTATTTGATTAAGCTCTGGCTTTGATTGGTTCATGTCCCTTTTCTAGTCTTGAGTTCTTCTATTTAATAGGCCCATGGAAGAGAGAGAATGCCCACATAATTTTCGGCCCACATCCCAATAGTGGTTACAATGCTGCTAACCACATAGATAATCTGTGATTTTGTTGGGGGGTCCACCACGGGTCCCACACAAATGATTCGAGCCGTTTATTAAAAGTAAATACTTTTTCAAGGGTCCCCGCGAAAAATCAGCTTAATCTAATACCTATAGGTGCTTGATCCAATTATCTAAATTTTCATTCAGATTTCTAGATAATGAAAAGTTAGATGATTGGATTGAGGATTTATAGGTATCGGATTGAGCTAATTTTTTGCAGGAACCCTTGAAAAAATGTTTTACATTTAATGAACAATTTTGATCGTTTGTGTGAGACCCGTGATGGGCCCCACAACAAAATCTGTGTGGATAGACTTATGCAGTGGTTATTGGTTTTTTTTTTTCTTTTCTTACGTTATACATCGGTATACATCAGCGGGGGTTAGCGGAGTGTTATTATGTTAGTCAACGGAGGATACAGAGGCTATCCATAGCCCTGAACCCCAAACTTGCTCCCCGTGGGACTCGAATAGCCCTGTACCCCAAACTTGCTCCTTGTGGGACTTGAACTCAGATCACCACTGGAAGAGAAATGAGGCAACCAACTTGACAAGCTTGATTTCTCGCGGTGGTTCTTGGTTGGCATGGTTGCTTCTTGGCCCCTCCAACCGTGAGTCGCCATGTGTCCCCTGATTGCCAATCTTGGACTCTTTAACTTGGTCAAAGCATATATAATGCTCACAGCTCAAACTTCCCACGTTCAAAACTTGTAAATCATGAATTTAAAAGAGAATTGATTTTGCCACTCCTTTTTTTGTTAATATCACTCTCCTTTGTGTCTTTATTAAATGATTTTTTTAGAGAAGAGAAGTGACATTAACAAAAAAGGGAGTGACAAAATCACTCCCCATTTAAAATTGATTCCAAGGCTGTGCCAAGTGTCCTTGGATGATTGCCTTTTTGTTTTATCCCCCTTGCCTACTGTATAAGAAAAGTCAAACCAATCCTTATAATAATGATGGGGTCAAGGTCTAGTCCAATTTTAATTGTGTCCAGTTCGGTCCAGTTTTGGGAATGAATGGAATCGCTCATTTTGTAGAGCTTGTCGAGTAAGTCATCCACGGAAAAAATTAGAATGATCCAAACATCAATAGATACATGAACGAAATATCTTTGTACAAGAAAAAAAAAAGGGGCAATTATGAGTTTCAATTCATTTTTTGTCATTGCATTTTTCTTGTACAAATATATTTCGTTCATGTACCTATCAATGTTTGATCATGCTAATTTTTTGCGTGGATGACATACTGGACAAGCTCTACAAAATAAATGATTCCGATCGTTGTTGTGGGTGTAGACACCCCAATTCGGACCTCGAAGGGTCTTTGTTCACCCCGATGATGAAATAAAGGAAACGGAACCTTTGCGAGCTTGAATGAAGAACTCCCTTAAAACCAAACAGATCCTCAACCCAAAAGCCCAAACAAACCCAAAAGCCCAGAGAAAGCCCTGGAGCAAGCCTGTAATACCGCGCGTGACATCTCTAAACCGCACGGCGTATCGAAATTTAATACGCCGCACGCGTTCATGAGGTTAGCCGCACGACATTTTAGGTAAAGTTCTGACTAGCTCAGAAAGCTGTCGGCCACGCCTATTTGAGCACAGCTGCAATACGGCTCAGCCGAAAGCACACTTCTGGCCCGCCCAGAAAATACCTCCAACTTTTGAAATTCAAAATCCAAGACTCTTACCTATAAATACACCCCTCCACTCAAGGGAAAAGGGCCCTTGATCACTATTATACCATTTCTCTCTCTTCTTGCTTTCACACCCACTTTCCCATTTCCAAGCCTTGAGAATGTTGTTCTCAAAAGACATTCTCTAGGCCTTTTACTCCATTTTTCTCTTCACCATTGAAGTTAGTTCCTTACTAACTTTGAGACCTCAACCACCCAATATACCCATCTACTACACATATCCGTACTTCCACTCTCTTTTTCAACCTTCCGACGTCCATCCGCCTTCATCAATACTCATTCAAGCTCAAGATCAAAGGTAAAAACCAAGTTTTCTTGGGCTAGGCTCTGTCCTGGCCCTGAGGGGACCTTTCCGTCTTCAGGCTTAACCCTTTTGGTCAGGATCTGACCCAAAACCTCTTTTACAAAACAAAACCAGTGTTTTGTGCAGGGTGTACTACCCCGCGTGGCGCTTTGAAGCATCGCACGGCGTAATAGACTCGCACGCACGGCATTTCAAAACTCTATTGTTTTCTTGTTCAAACTGTCCGGATCATGATCGCCTGTTGTTGGATCTGTTTCTGTATACCAAAAGCAGTCTCAAAGTGAGACCATATCTGCAAGCCATGTTTTGAGCTCCCTAGATCTTTTCAAAACAAAGATATGTCTCAAAAATGGTTTTCTATTCATGGCTTGAAAGAATGGTGCAGATCTGAGATGATCTGATGACTGTGAGCTGTCTGAAGTTTTAAAAATAACACCGTGCGATGTAATGGATACACCGTGCGAGACTTTGCAAAGTAATAAAAGTTTGGTATCAAGATCAGAACCACGCACGGCATATCAATAAGCCGTGCGTTGTAAAGCGATATGCCGTCTGACGGGAGATGATGATCTAGACAGCCCGTTTGTATATCTTTCTTGTTTATATTATCGCCATGACATCTTTATCATCTCTGTACAGCAAGCACCACTAGCACGGCAACGTGTCATGATTTATCTTGTTCCCCTTTCCCTTTATGTGTTCTTAAGGTTTTCCGAATGGTATTAATCCCCCATTTAAAATGCTTAGTAGAGACCTGTTTTCACCGGGCGAGCGGGGTGCTTTTCAACAAAACCTTCCCCGCTCGTAACCTGGCTCCTGGATCCAAAATCTCAACGGTTTCGCTAGATCAAAAGGCCTTTCTTTTCAAAACAAACCCTCGATTTCTCGGATCATCCATCTCAAAAATCCGGGTGGCGACTCTGTCGATCGCGCTTCGGGCGCGGGAGCCCACAGTGGCGACTCTGCTGGGGACTTTTGTTCAATATTTTACTTGTGCTTTTTTTAAAAAAAAAAAAGAATAAAAGAGTGTTGAATAATCAAGAGGGCCAAACTTGAAAGGCATTTTACTTGGGGGACTTAATGCAATTTGGAAAACTTAACTTTCTTTCACACTATGCACCGCATAAGCCGCGCTAGCGTGTTCTGGCTATCTTGCCCGGTTTACCGGTGACAAGCTCTCCCGGAATGCCTAGCAACCCTCGACTATGATGGGCCATCGTACTGTTCGACCATTGTCTTGCAATACACTTGACATGGGGTAGTACATCTTGGCTCTAGTCCGGGGAACCCTTCTGAAACCAAAACCGGCCTTTGCACGTGTACATAACCATAGAACCTTCCAACTAGGACAGGAACCCATGGTTAGGACTTATGTGCTATATCCTGTTTATGTGTATTTCTTTTCTGTACATACATGTCATTCACACATCATTGCATCTTGCGAGCTAGAGGATTGGGCTCCCTTAGAATTCTTTAGGACTTTTCAGTCAGTCTAGGAGACTATAAATCCATGGGGGTTGTGATACCTCCGATGTTTGCCGTGCCCGAACGGCTCCCTTGACATGGGATTAACCTTGGAGGTGTGCGTATTTGGATTCTGACGGTCTCATTGCTCTGTCTCGGATGGTCAAGATAAAGAGATTGGCTCTGGTTCCGAAACGATCGGAATTTAACCTGCCTGACAGTACCTACCCGGACCGCCAAAAATCTTCTGTACAAATGCCCCCAAGTGAAACTCAAGTCACGGTAGGTTTTAGGACCTAGGAGGCACGTAGAAGGTAGGACAGACACTCGGGGCGGATTCTGAGTTTTTCCCTTTTGCCTTGTTACAAGTTCAGAAACATTGGACACTTGCAAAAAGAATAGGCTTTACCCAATTGGTTTCGTCCGTCTCGAAGATTGGCTCGCATAAATACCCTGGAAGAAACCCAACTGGTTGAGGTCCACATAGAACAGGAAGGCCAGTTGTCATTAGTAGTTTCGCCAAGCCCTACAGTACAGGAGTCTCTGTCACTTGAAAATCCTTTACCAATGGCTGACCAAGGAAATGGGGTAGAAGAGCTTATGCAGAACATGGCCACCATGGATGCTCAGTTCAGGCAATCCCTTGCTGGGATGGATACGCAACTCAAAGCCTCGGTTGCATCCATGAAAGGCGACATGAATATGATAATGGAGTCCATGCAGGAGGTTTGTGACAAGCTTTTAGTTAAAACTGACATACCCAAGGATGAGACACCAGCCAAAGACACGCCAGCAATCGATCCCAATTTAGCCGCCCTTATGGCTAAGATTGGTAAGTTGGAAGAATCCGTGCAAGAAAACAAGCGATTAGGAAGGGGAGAAATTGACATGAACAAATTATGTTTGTTCCCTAACGCTAAGTTGCCGGAGAAGTTTAAGGGCGTGGATTTTGCAAAGTTTGACGGTACGGGAGATCCGAAGGCTCACCTTCAAGGGTACGTTGGTTCACTCACCATGAGGGGGATCGAAAAGGAGGCCATGGCCCAGCTATTCCATGAATCCCTATCGGGGCCAGCCTTGCAATGGTTTCTTACCCTGGAACCTTCCAAGAAAAGGACTTGGAAAGACATTGGGACGGCGTTTGTAGCTCAATACGATTTCAATGTCGATCTAAAGATAACCACGAGGGAACTAGAGAGCACCAAGATGGGTGAGAAAGAAGGTTTCGCTGACTTTATAAAACGTTGGAGGGCTAAAGCCGCTCAAATGCAAAGCAAACCGGACTTAAAAGAACAAATAAGGATCATCACCAAGAACCTACCAAACTCTTTTGCCCCATACATGGTCCTCTCCCAGGCAGCCCCAAATTTCAAAACTTTCTACGACTCAGGCCTGGCTGTAGAGGAGGCACTGCGAGATGGTACATTGGAAAAGAAGGAATCAGGAGCAAAGCCCAAAAGGGTGTATCCAGGGAACAGCAATGTCCTCTTCGGGAATTCCAATCAGGCTGGAACTTCATCCACCAAACCGGCAGAAGTAAACCAAATTTCTGAAAAACCAAAATCCCAACAAAGAGTCTTTACCCAATTTAGCACTCCTAGATCCGCTTTGCTCAAAAAGCTTACTGAAGTGGGAGTGCTGAATCCTCTTCAGCCACCACAGAACATTCCACCCAACCTAAACCAGAACGTTTACTGCGATTTCCATCAAATGCATGGCCATACCACTGACAACTGTATCCGTCTCCGTCATGAGATTCAAAACCTCATCGACAATAAAGTCATTGATACCCCTCTTTTTGACAAACCAAACACCATGACAAATCCCTTGCCACAACACAATACCCCCTTCCATATCAACCAAATCACCCAAGCCAAAAGCCAAGACTTTGATCATATCTCTTTCATCATCCCTCATACCGAACCAAAGCCTGTTGTGGAAATTCCCGAAGAAACTGCCCTCTGTTACCTTTGGGATTGGGGAGATTTGATTGCCGATTGGAAGGAGTTTGAAGTTGCCAATTTCCAAGAAGACGTAAATCCGTTCTTTGAGCCGGAATGGGAGGTTGATTGGCAAAACATTCATGCTGACCCTCTTGATGGATTTTCTCTGTACATGATGTTCGAAAGTCAAAATGGTAACTTGCCAGAGATGCCTGAATGGGAGTGGAATCCAATTCCGGATGAATACCAACTCTTGGCCTGGAATGATCCTTTAGATACCTTCTCTATACCCATGTTGTTTGCAGAAGAATATCAACCACAGACGGTGATTTACAACTGGCCTGAACCTGTTCCATTTCAACCGAATCTCTCCTCCTACCTCCACGATCTCATGGCTAACGACCCATACAACAACGTAGGTCTCGCTCCATACCCAGAACCGCTGGGTCCTGAAGAAGATGTGGCTAGTAATGAGTTCAACCCAATGGACTACCTGGTCGATGAAGTTAAGTCAGAGTCATCTGTCACTTTCCCAAAGGATGCTGATGTTGCCATGATGAATTTGTGGGAAGATGAACCGGGTGCTAAGACAAACCTGTGGGATAATACAGAAATCATCAACATAAAGGTAGGAAATGAAGAATGGACCGTAAATAGGGCAGTAGCAGAAGCAGAAAAATGAAGCCCGAGGATCTGTGGGAAGACCTGGTTATCGCTGACTTGGCTGCCAACCTCCAAGACACCACTATTGGAAACAAGCGTAAGGCCCTTGCTGATTTGTGGAATGAGGAGTCCAAGTACCAAAGATTGGTCAATTGACCAGGAGTGGTCGAATATATCAACCCCCTAATCTTCAAATCGGAGAATCTTCCAACCCTTCAGCTCCACTGACCAAAGAACCTTCTAACCCGTTCATTACCCCAATCAAAGATAATTTCCAACCCTTTGCCCCACCAGTTAAAGAGCCTTCACGCCCTGAGAAAAACCCAGAAGGAATGATCAAGCGCCAGCTTGAACAGACTCCGGCCAAAATGTCTGTTTGGGACGTGCTTGTTCACTCCACCCGCCACCGCGAAGGATTTATCCAAGCTCTCTCTCACCTAAAAGTCCTTTCCGCCATAACCCCTGACGAACTTGTGGCACTCATCAAAACCATACCCGTCAAACATGCTATCACCTTCACTGATCGAGATTTGCCCGCTGAAGGAACTGATCACAATCAACCACTCCATATCACTCTGAAATGCCACGGAAAATGGGTACCGGTAATTTTGATTGACAACGGGTCAGCAATCAATGTCTGTCCATTCCGTGTTGCTTATTGCTTGGGATACAAAAATAGTGATTTCTCTCCATCAGAAGTCAAAGTTCGGGCATATGACAACACCCGTCGGGATGTGACTGGGACCCTCATGCTTCCTATGACTTTCGGGCCTTACCAAACGGATGTGGAGTTCCATGTGGTAAACATTCCGCATCCTTCAACCTACTGCTGGGTAGACCTTGGATGCATCGACCTGACATCATGGCAGTTCCTTCAACGCTCCACCAGAAAGTTAGACTGGGACTGGAGACTGGGATGCTCACCATTCATGGCGACTCTGGGATTCGTGCTCCTGTGGAAGACAATGCCCCACTTTTGGAGATACAACATGGGGAAGAGGACATTGCCCTAGGTGGCTTCTCTCTTGACACCTCTAATTCTGTTTTCACTGTCAAGATTGATGACGACTTCGTCGATAGTAATGTTTTTTTGGATAAAAATCGATAGTAATGTTGCCATAAAGATAATGAAGAAAATGTCCAACATGCCAGGTTTGGGGCTGGGAAAGAATCTCCAGGGGCCAGCACAGTTTGAAGAACCAGGAACTTTAACCCGCGTAACAGGTTTGGGATACCACCCTTCAGATGATAAGAAAGAAAAGAAGAGAGATAGATTGGAGGATTATTTTGTCAAAGAGGAGGCAAAGCAGATTTATCGAGGACAGCCAGAACCATTCTGGGACAAAGAAACCAACACCTTCCTACCAGGATTTGAGATATTCGCTAATGATGTCTGGCCTGAAAGTGATGAAGAATTGGAAGTAGTAATCAAACCAGCAAAGATGGTAGATTGGGTTGAAACTCTTGCCATGGGTAGCCTAGCGACCTTATTCGAGGAGGACGAACCATTGGGTATAGCCGTGGAAGCAGAAGTGCAGATGCTGGGGCAGGAGGCCCCCGAAGATCCAACTTCACTCATCATGGATGCCGCTGGAGATTATAAGAATTGGACTTTCATACCAAGTGCAACCAGTCGTGAGTCTGAATCTGAAACTGAGTCCTTTGAGTCTTCTGAGTCTTCTGAGTCCTCCGAGTCTTCTGAGTCTGTTGAGTCTGAGTTGGTGCCTCTTGGCCCAACTCCTCAGAGTCTGTATTTTGAGTTTGAATCTACCCGTGTGTATGGTGCCCTCGAGGCCTCTGCTTATGGTGAAATAAATGAATCTGATTCCGCTTACTCCCCTGATTTTGAAATAAATTGTGTCGACCCCAACGATGAAGAGATCGATTTCGAGGGGGAAATCCCTGAAGAAATTCGGTCCCTAATCGAAAGGGAACACGAAAGGCATGCTCAGCCTGTAAAGGAAGAAGTTGTTTCAATAAATTTGAGGGATGAAGGGAATCCCCGAGTGGTTCAAATCGGTTTCGCGCTGTCAGAAGAAGATCGCCAGGCTCTTGTAGAATTGTTAAAAGAATTCGAAGATGTTTTTGTATGGTCACACGCTGATATGCCCGGAATCGATCCTGAAATCGTGGAACATCGGATTCCCCTTCACCCTGATGCAAAACCAGTAAAACAAAAACTGAGACGCATGAGGCCTGACTGGGTGCTCAAAATAAAAGAGGAGGTAACTAAACAGATCAATGCTGGGTTCTTAATGGTAACTAAATACCCTCAGTGGGTCGCCAACATCGTTCCCGTTCCAAAGAAGGATGGCAAAATCAGGGTCTGTGTGGACTTCAGGGACTTAAACAAAGCTAGCCCCAAGGATGACTTCCCTCTGCCCCACATTGACGTGCTAGTTGATAACACCGCGGGACATGCCTTACTTTCTTTCATGGATGGTTTCTCGGGGTATAACCAGATTCTCATGGCCCCGGAAGACCGAGAGAAGACCACATTCATTACTGAATGGGGAACTTATTGGAGGTTGTGGGAGATTCAAACTTGGTCGTTTCTCAAGCAAACGGCGATTGGAAGGTCAGGGAAGAGAAGTTAAAGCCGTACCATCAAGATCTCGAAGATCTCATTCCCCATTTTAACAAAGTAACTTTCACTCATGTCCCGAGACTCAGGAATCAATTCGCTGATGCCTTGGCAACATTGGCCTCTATGGTCGAAATCCCTGTCGGTGTGAAGCTAAGGCCAATTATGATCGAGCAAAGGGACACCCCGGTATACCAGCATGTCATGGCCATCAACGAGCCCAAAGATGGTCACCCTTGGTTCTACGATATTTGGAGATTCGTGGAAAGAGGAGAGTACCCCTCTGAAGCAAGCAAGAAAGACAGGATCGCCCTTCGGAGAATGGCAGCTCAGTACATCATTTGTGGAGGAAATCTATACCGAAGGTCTCACTGTGGAACCCACAAGCTGTGTATTCATGGTGAGGACACAAAAAGAGTGATGGAAGAAGTCCACGAGGGAGTATGCGGTCCTCACATGAATGGTATGATGCTTGCCAAAAAGGTTTTGAGATAAGGCTACTTCTGGTCTACCATGGAGACGGAATGTGTGGAATACGTACGACGTTGTCATAAGTGCCAAATTCACGCTAACCTCACGCATGTTCCACCGCATGAGCTGTAGCAAACGACCTCGTCGTGGCCTTTCTCGACATGGGGTATTGATGTCATCGGAAGGATTGTGTCCGCAGCCTCTAATGGCCATAAGTTCATCCTGGTGGCTATCGATTACTTCACGAAATGGGTAGAAACAGCCTCGTATGCAACCCTGACGGCAGGTCAAGTCGCGCACTTTATCAAGCAAAACGTCATTTATCGGTATGGGGTCCCACAGGCATTCGTATCCGATAATGAGGTTCATTTCAAAGGCCGAGCAAGGGAAGTCTTAGAGGAGTTCCAGATCCAAATACACAAGTCAACAACCTACTGACCGCAGACCAATGAGGCCATGGAAGCGGCCAACAAAACAATCAAAACCATCCTGGAAAAGACCATTCAATCTGCAAGGGATTGGCACGAACGACTACCTTTGGCATTGTGGGGATATCGCACGTCTGTACGTACACCAACGGGGGCAACTCCGTACTCCTTGGTTTATGGCATGGAGGCCGTATTCCCCATAGAATTAGAGGTTCCATCCCTCTGAACCATGATCGAATGTAATGTCCAAGAGACAGATTGGCTGAGCAACCGGTTTGAAGAACTTATGTTGTTCGATGAACGCCGCTTAAGGGCACTTTACCACATTCAAGGATATCAAAGGAGAATCGCGCGTGCATTCAATAAAAAGGTGAAGCCCAGGGACTTAGTGGAAGGCGACATGGTTTTGAAGGAAATCTGAGCACCAGTCTATGATCCACGAGGAAAGTTCCGACCAAAATGGTCCGGGCCTTATATCATCAAGACTATCCTATCTGGAGGAGCTACGCAACTCATCGACCTGGATGGAAACGAATTCTCAACACTAGTCAATCTGGATCAACTCAAGCGCTACTACCCCTGAGAGAAGCTCACTGGACTGAAAACTGCAAGGGCAGCCAGTTCCAGGCAAAAATTAGAGCAAAAAGGTCTGCTAGGATGAAAACCCGCAAGGGCATCTTAGGCAAAAGTTAAGGCATACAATGAGCGAGCTCGCTAGGCCGAAAACCCGAAAGGGCGGTACTAGGCAAAAATTAGAGCGCAAAAGGAGAGTGTCAAAACCAGAGCGAACCCTATCATTGAACTATGTCATGACCTGATTCCTTCATCAAAAAAGGATATGTAGGCAGTCTCACTATAAGACTCGGTCACGATCAATCAAAGCAAAAATCCAGGTTGACAGAACTCGGAAAGGCAGAATCAGAGAGGGGGAGACCCTCTGTAACTCACTTTATTAAAATAACTGCTTCTAATACATAAGGCTGAGCATGATCTTCAAAAATAAAAGTGCAATACAATAAAAAGGAGGTCCATGATTTATTCAATGATCAGGGTAGTAAGATCGAGTCAGTTTCCTTGGGCACCTGCACTCGCAGCAATGTCCCTCTTGAGCCATTTCCTGTAACTCCCACGCACTGCAACAGACGGGTAATGATGAGCATCGGTCACCTCGCGAGACCTCCAGAATCACTGGTAGTTACAAAGAACTGAATGGCGGAAGAAAGACAGAACTACATCCACCAGGATCTCTGTAGGAGCCTCCTGCCTCAGACCAAGCTGACGCTGAACTCGATAGGGGATGTAAAAGGTGAAAGCCTCCAACTTAGGAAGAACCACCCACTGGGAGCCCATATAGTGTACAGTCATGGGCGGAAGGACAAGCCACGGGCATCTCCAGGAAATAGTCTCAGCCCGCTGACGTTTGAAGAAGTTGACCCACTCGGAAGCTCGCCTGTCCGCAAATTCAAAGCACTGAGAGGACAATAACCTAGCCTCATACGCCAAGTTGCCAGGAGGGAGAGTCAGCACATTCACCTTGTCACATAGCCAAATCTGCCAAAGAGGGAAAACAAGTGAGAAACCGTAGAAAGCCAAGCCCAACGTTAAAGAAAATAGGAAAAGCTTGAAAGAGGAAAGATGAGGCGAAAACTAACCTGTAAGAGAAGGGGGCTGCCTCCAAAAGTCTCAGTCTCTCCAGAATGAACCCTGTCCAAACCCATCAGTGTCTCAGCCAATACCATTGGAATCACGTCCTTCCGAGCTCCAATCTGCACTGCAATGCTGACCAATGCCGAGCTAGTATGACCAGTGGAAGGAACCAAGAAGTAAGCAGCAAGTAAGCACATACAAAGAGCGGTCATGCGCCGAGTGTGGTAGGTTGTGTCCGCTAGGTTGCCAAGAGGAGAGAACATCTCAATGAGGCGCATCACGTTGAGATGACCATTGCTAACCAAGTAACGAGCAACACCGTCATTCAAACCTAGAGAGGCAGCAAGAACCTTGGACATGTTCTCGCGCACGGGAGGAACAATGACATCTCCAGAGTCGAAGCCGCCAAGATAGGCGCAAAACTCTTCAATTGTGGGGCAAAGCTCTTGTTCACCAAAGCGGAATACATGCACCGTCGGGTCCCAAAGACTTGTGGCAGCCCACAAAAGTTCGGGACGAAGGCGGATGTTACGGAGGTATCTCATGGAGTAGAGACCGTGCGCCCGAAAGTTGAGCCAATCGACCCCCTCCATGGAAATCAACCACGGCCGTAGTGAACCGGTGAGAGAAAGAGCCATTGGGAGGAGATGAAGAAAGATATGGTTAGTATGAGGCCTAAGGCCTGAATTTATAGAGAGATAGAGGAGACAACTTCAACTTTCAAAAGAGCCTTGGGTTCCAAAAGTGTAGATTTTCCATGAGTCTTACATAGGGAAAAGTTTGGTCATGCTCTAAAAGAACAAAGTAGACATGCATTGGCCCGGAAATGTTATAGAACAGGTCAAACTTCAACCTTCGTGCAATCTGTCTTGGGAAGCAGCAAATGGCAGAATGTCAGGAAAATAGTGCCGCGCGGCATAACGAGGTAACGCACGGCATAACAAATCCAGGGGAAAGCCACAACATAGCACGGATACGCCGTGGGATCAGATGAAGCCACGCACGACACTTTGTAGCCCCGCACGGCATATTAAGTCTGCATTTCTGCAGACTTTGACAGCAGAGGTTTGAAACCAATTCGAGGCACTCGCAAGCATCACCAACCCTCAGAACACATTTCAATGGGTATTTGGGACTTCAGGGAACTCCCACTTCGAGTCAACTCTCAAAATTCGACGTGAGGACACCAAAAAGTCAATAAAACCCATTTCCTAGGTCATGTCAAGGTATCGGAGTCCGTTTCAAGCCATTTCAAGTTGATCTTTCGAGTCCTACAGGCCATAATGGCCAAAAGTGACCTGGTCCAAGTTCCGTTTCGCGGTCAATGTCAAAATTTGAGAATGTCACCCTCCAAAGTCAAGGTTTTCTTGCTTTTCAGACATGTTTTCAAGCAGTTTTCAGTTTTCAAATGAGAGCTGGAGTTTTATAGTCACGTGTCAAATATCAAGGGTCATCGTTGATAAACAAGAGTCCGCAACAGGGGTATTTTTGTAAAGTCTTGCACAAAGGGATCAGTTTTTCAGAGTTATTCATTTATCTTCTTTGATTTCCATTCCAACGTCGATAGATCTTTGCCCCGACATACTGCTCATCATAAAGCTCGAGTTCGCTTCAGATTGTGGCCGAAAGGACTAGTTGCATGCATACATTGGTTAGTGTTTCTGTTATTCAATCTTTCTTAGACAAATGATAATAAGAGAAATTGAATGACATAAATATTGAAAGAATAAACTTGTCTATATATAATCTCCAAAATATCCATGAGCCGAAGTACAAAAAGGCGTGCGAGCCCAAAATCCTATCTACTGAGGGTAAACAGGCACCCTTCCAAAAGAAGCACGCAGGCTCCACCAAAAGGCAAAAGCAAAACAAAAGGGAACTCAACTCTCATCCTCGTCCTCCTCGCCATCCTCCCTAGAGGCCTCCTCTACCTGAGAACCAGCTGCCTCCTGAGTACCTGACACCCTAGGCACCGTGCTCCCCGAGGTGTCCGCGAGGTCGACGTCCGTCGGCTCCTCAGTCTCGTCAGAGACGTCGACCGGCTCGTCCTCTGTCCCCCCAGAAAATCGCTGCCTCTTTGACGGAGGCTCTTCCCGAGAGCCAGCAGAGGAAGCCTGTGGCGCTTGCATGCGCACAGACTTCCTATGCAACCCGCGAGAAGCCCCTCCTCCAGCCTGCAATAACATGGTATTCATCATTTGCATTGTAATCATAGTATAAGCAATAGGAAATAAAAGCAAAGGGTTCGAAAGCTTTACCATAGTCCCACCAGCACGAAGGAGCACCTCTGGGGCGTGGCCCATGGCGTACTGTCTCACCAGCTGCTCTAGGCCCATCATGGCCCCGGCCATCTCACTCACGTACTCCGGAGTCGCCTGCACAATAGGTCAATTGATTAGAACGTACAATGATAATAACAAGTGCATGCAAATGGGCGAAAGAGTGCAAATTATACTTGAGTAAGGAACTCCGGAACTGCGACCGTAGGACGTGGCACCACCACTACACCAGAAACCCCCTGGGCAGTCGTCACGTCCACGGTCCAGGAGAGTCGAGGCAAGCTGGCCCCGCTCGGACCTGCACCGTCACCTCGACCACCATCGCCACCCTTGCGTCCTCTTCCTCTTCCTCCTCTCCGTCCTCGTCCGCCTCTACCGCCTGTACTACCTGGCGCTCGAAGCGTCGCCTCCCAGGCAGCAGCTCGCACCCCGAAACTCGGCATCAAGTACCGAGCCCGGTACTCAAAGTAGTCAACGCCCGCCTGGAAGAGCGGCTCTAGCTCAGGGTCCGGTCGTACGAACCGCTCAACCTCCCCCCTGGTGTACAAGCTCGTCCTCTGCACCAGAGCAGGAAAGGGGACCAGGGACTCGAAAAATGCCCAGCCTCAACGACTGACGTGACACCCGGTCACCCAAGTACTACTGCCAGCCGTAAGGGGACTCGAGCAGCACTCTCCCCCTCGTCACCTCCCTACTCCGAACCAAGTAAGGAAGCTCGCAGCGGTCCCACACACGCCAGCGAATCTGCAATCAAAGATGAATAACATCAGCATGAGATTTGAATAAGAACTATCAACAAATAAAAGCATGCGAGGCGTAGTCATACCCTGTCAGGACGGAGCTCGTCTAGAAAGAGGCGGTAGGCGTTCAAGTCGCCCTTCCCCTTCTTCACTCCCCGGAACTCCTTGGACCAACGTAGGGCCCGGGGAAGTACTGTGTCACTAGGGCAGGAGGTCTCGGGAGGGTACATGTCCAGTACCTCGTACGTCCACAGCTGCAGAATCAAACATCAAGGATTAGCACATGATATGCAATAAGTGAATAGAAAGACAAATAAAATGCAAGAAAAGTTCAAAATGTACCTCCCAGACTCTCCAGTAACCACCGAGGCTCTTCCCCGCTCCTCGGGAAAGAGACCCCTATGAAGGCGTAGCACGCCCCCAAAGCTGCACCGCCCCAGTCGAAACGGGCTATCTCCCCGACATCCCTCAAGGCCAGTAGGAGCGAGAGGTGTACCCGGTTGCGCCTGTTGGGAAACAGGGACGCACCGAGCAAGTACAACAGAAAGCACCGCGCCATCTGCTCCTCCTGTACCCTGTTAGTCGGGAGCTCCTCTGTCCAAAACCCCAACAGCTGAGCGTACTGAGCATCCTCCTTCTCCGCCCTCAGCACGTACCCCAGCATCTCCCGCTGGAACACCGCACTCCTCCCCGTAACGGCGTCGTAAGGGATGGGGTCACCCCCGACCCTCAAACCGGTGATCGCCGCAAAGTCCAGCGGCGTCACCGTCAGCTCGCCAAAAAGGAAGTGGAATGTGTTCGTCGTGTCCCACCACCTCTCAACTAGTGCCCTCACCACCTGGCGATCGTTGCTCGCCCTCGTCAGCACGCTCACAAACTCCCCGAAGCCCGCCTGCCTCACAATCTCCCTCACAGCCTCGGGGAGTCTCTCCCAGAACGTCGGCACGTCGACCGCACCACCGTAGCACGAGATGGTGATCGCCTGTTGCAATAAGTTGATAACATTCAGTAAACAGGTATATTATTCAAAGCGAATACAGCATTCAGATAAAGAAATGAAAGTACGATACATTGAAATTTGAAATCAAAGCGTTTAAGGTATACCTCGTCTCGGCGCAAGGAAAGGTGCTGATGTGGGTCCCTCAGGACCAGAGCCTCGTCGTACGTGGGCCGCTCTGGCCTATAGGCGTCTAAAAGAGTAGGGACCACCACGTGCTGAAAGGCACGTAGGACTCCGCCACGTAAGCTCCGCGCCCTTTTAGGGCCACCGTCGCCTCCTCCACAACACTCCTCCGAGGGCCTATCTCACCTCCAGCGGCCTCCTCCTCTACTCCCTGTGGCCCTCCAGCGGCCCCCGTCTCGAGCTCGTCCTGGAGCGCTCTCTCCCGAGCCTCAAGTAAAGCCGCCGCCAGTCCAGGCACCCCCCGTAAGGTCTCAACCAGGTCCTCAAGAGACGCCTCCTCTAGGTAGTCACCCAAACCTATGGGCCGCGACGACCCTGCACCCTCGCCGCTACCAACAAACATAGCCGGCGTCTCCCTCTCCTCCACCAACTCCTCCTCAACAACAGGGCCCTTCCCCAGGTCAGTCCGGGGCTCTCTCACAGGGGAAGCCTCTATCTCCACCTTCGCTCCGTCAGGCCCGTCACCACCGTGAGCCCCCGTGACCCTCTCCTCCAAACCAACTACACCCTCCGCTCGGCCTGTAGTCTCCTCCTCACCCCTGGACTCCACTGCACCCGGAGTCTCCGTTTCCTGGCCAAAGCCGGCCAGTACCCTACTACCGCTGTCACCGCCGTCCACACCAACCACCACGGCTACCTCCTCGGCCAATGCCACCTGGGTCGAGACCCCCATGGTCTCCGGCCCCACCTCGGCTGCCACACCACTCTCCGGGGCCACCATGGCCGGTACAACCTCGACCCGCGGAGGATGATCACCCTTGGGTGTATCCGTGTCCTTCATGGTATAAGAGAGAAGAAAGGAGAGACGAGAGAGAGAGAGAGCAGAGAGAGACGAGAGAGCAGTGAGAGACGAGAGAGAGAGAGCAGTGAGAGAGAGAGAGCCGCGAGAGAGAGATGAGCGAGAGAGAGAGAGACAAGAGAGAGAGACCAGAGAGAGACGGGAGAGAGAGGAGGGAATTTTCGAACGGGGGCGTATTGTGTACGTCCCGTGTATATATATATATATATATATATCCCCTGAACCGGTTCGTCTGGAATTTAAATGGACCGGGTTTGAAGAGAGTTGTGCCGCACGGTATACTGGAGAGAAGCGCACGGCATAATATCTTGACTGTACTAAAATTCTCAAGTTACCACGACGCATGGCATTACCCATACTGCGCACGGCATACCGGGTTAATTCGACAGTTTAGATTCTGAGGGCAGTTTCTGACAATGGTATTCGCGGTCGATTTCATTCGTGTATAGAAAGCAGAAAAAACAGGCAAGCAATAGCAAGAAGAGGGACTTTTCATTCCACAAAGCCCAAGGTAGTCCTCCGGGATCTTCATTACATCGTTCAAAAAAAAAAAAAAAGGGGAAAGGGAGAAAACCAAAACAGAAAAAAATCCTACTGCCCCCTTCTTCTTCCTCAATCTTCATCCTCAGTCGCTCCCTCCACCGAATGCACCGTCCCCTTCGCCAGAACGGTCGTCCGAGCCATTCGGATTCCCTTCCGAGTCCTCTACAGTCCCATCCGAATCGCGCCCCGGCGCATACTCCGGGTCGTGCTTGTTGTCTGTTTGATCAAAAGTGAAGTCCTGAAGGTTGGACACCGCGCGACGAAGGGTGCGAATCGTTGAAATGAGCCTCGCGATCTGACGATTCAGTTGCTCGATCTCTTCACGATAAAAACCCATCTCTGCTTCCAAAGAGACCACCCGCGCTGCCAAGTCACCTTCCGCCATGTTTTGAGAGTGATATGTGAACTGAGGAATCTAGAAAGACTTGGGAGAATGGTGCATAGAATGAGGCACCACCATCCTTTTAAAAGAAGTTCTAGCCGACGAAAGGGCACGCCTGCATTAATGGGCACCCTTAAACTAGCCAACTGACCTCAGAAATCGAAGAGGTGCATGGAAATTTGAAATGCTGCACGCCACATCGAAGGCCCGCACGACATTATGGTTTCAGAGGAATAAATGTGTTTTCTCGGAAATTGAGCACTCTAGCCGCCAAAATCATCTCGGAAACCAAAAGCTCCAGCCGTTTTGCAGCAGAAATCCTTTGGAATAGCGTGCATTAATGATGAGATTATTCGATCATAGTCCCCCGGGACTCGCAAAAATTTCCCCGTCCCCCGAGGACTGGCCGTATTCACACTTGCTCGCAGTAGTTGCTAGATTCGCGCTCCTCGTCTCAAATCAAGTCTCAAATCAAATTTCAAATCAAATTTCGCCTCCCAAAGGCTCGTCTCAAATCAAATTTCAAATCGAATTTCGCCTCCCGAAGGCTCGTCTCAAAATCAAGTCTCAAATCAAATTTCAAAATCAAATTTTGCCTCCCGAAGGCTCGTCTCAAATCAAATTCCAAATTTCGAATCAAACTTCGCCTCCCGAAGGCTCGTCTCAAATCGAACCTCGCCTCCCGAAGGCTCGTCTCAAATCAAATTTCAAAATCAAATTTCGCCTCCCGAAGGCTCGTCTCAAATCAAATTCCAAATTCCGAATCAAACTTCGCCTCCCGAAGGCTCGTCTCAAATCGAATTGCGCCTCCCGAGGGCTCATCTCGAATTTTCAAAAAGCTTACTTTGAACTTTTTCTTTGCATTATTTGCTGCGATTGCATTGTCCCAATTGAACTACGTTGGTCTGATCCCTACAAGCGGGGCACGTAGGCAGTTCCATGAACGCGACCACCATTGCTATTTACTTGCATTTTTGAGTATTTTGTCTCTGTTCAAAGACTTTAGAGCAACGGATCGGGATGCCTATTCTTTAAGCGTCACTCGTATCAAAACAATGATATCCGAGTTACGTTAAAGAGGGACTACTGTAGACACCCCAATCCGGACCTCGAAGGGTCTTTGTTCACCCCGATGATGAAATAAAGGAAACGGAACCTTTGTGAGCTTGAATGAAGGACTCCCTTAAAACCAAACAGATCCTCAACCCAAAAGCCCAAACAAACCCAAAAGTCCAAAAAGCCCAGAGAAAGCTCGAAAGCTCTGGAGCAAGCCTGTAATACCGCGCGTGACATCTCTAAACCGCACGGCGTATCGAAATTTAATACGCCGCACGCGTTCATAAGGTTAGCTGCACGGCATTTTAGGTAAAGTTCTGACTGGCTCAGAAAGCTGTCGGCCACGCCTATTTGAGCCACAGCTGCAATACGACTCAGCCGAAAGCACACTTCTGGCCCGCCCAGAAAATACCTCCAACTTTTGAAATTCAAAATTCAAGGCTCTTGCCTATAAATACACCCATCCACTCAAGGGAAAAGGGCCCTTGATCACTATTATACCCTTTCTCTCTCATCTTACTTTCACACCCACTTTCCCATTTCCAAGCCTTGAGAATGTTGTTCTCAAAAGACATTCTCTAGGCCTTTTACTCTATTTTTCTCTTCACCATTGAAGTTAGTTCCTTACTAACTTTGAGACCTCAACCACCCAATATACCCATCTACTACACATATCCATACTTCTACTCTCTTTTTCAACCTTCCGACGTCCATCCGCCTTCATCAATACTCATTCAAGCTCAAGATCAAAGGTAAAAACCAAGTTTCCTTGGGCTAGGCTCTGTCCTGGCCCTGAGGGGACCTTTCCGTCTTCAGGCTTAACCCTTTTGGTCAGGATCTGATCCAAAACCTCTTTTACAAAACAAAACCAGTGTTCTGTGCAGGGTGTACTATGCCGCGCGGCGCTTTGAAGCATCGCACGGCGTAGTAGACTCGCACGCACGGCATTTCAAAACTCTATTGTTTTCTTGTTCAAACTATCCGGATCATGATCGCCTATTGTTGGATCTGTTTCTGTATACCAAAAGTAGTCTCAAAGTGAGACCATATCTGCAAGCCATGTTTTGAGCTCCCTAGATCTTTTCAAAACAAAGAAACGTCTCAAAAATGGTTTTCTATTCATGGCTTGAAAGAATGGTGCAGATTTGAGATGATCTGACGACTGTGAGCTGTCTGAAATTTTAAAAATAACACCGTGCGATGTAATGGATACACCGTGCGAGACTTTGCAAAGTAATAAAAGTTTGGTATCAAGATCAGAACCACGCATGGCATATCAATAAGCCGTGCGTTGTAAAGCGATATGCCATCTGACGGGAGATGATGATCCAGACAATCCGTTTGTATATCTTTCTTGTTTATATTATCGCCATGACATCTTTATCATCTCTGTACAGCAAGCACCACTAGCACGGCAACGTGTCATGATTTATCTTGTTCCCCTTTCCCTTTATGTGTTCTTAAGGTTTTCCGAATGGTATTAATCCCCCATTTAAAATGCTTAGTAGAGACCGGTTTTCACCGGGCGAGCGGGGTGCTTTTCAACAAAACCTTCCCCGCTCGTAACCTGGCTCCCGGATCCAAAATCTCAACGGTTTCGCTAGATCAAAAGGCCTTTCTTTTCAAAACAAACCCTCGGTTTCTCGGATCATCCATCTAAAAAATCCGGGTGGCGACTCTGTCGATCGCGCTTCGGGCGCGGGAGCCCACAGTGGGCTTGGGAGGAACCCACAAAGGCCCAAAACTGGACCAGACTGGACACTATTAAAACTGAACTAGGCCTTAAACCCCCTTTAATCACCATAGATCCGCCACCGATCTGAAATACTCGGCGGTTATTTGGGGCTTTGCCATTTTTACCAATTCCACCGTGTATTCTTGTGGAAAGGAACATACCACAAAAAAAAAAACGCGAATTAAACAAAAATTCAAAAAAGACGACAAAAATAACGAAACGAAAAATAACAACAAAATGTTAGTGTTAACTCACCTAGCTATACAATGACGACAAGAATTTTTGAGCTGTTATTGAAAAATTGAAATGATAAGCCCACACTACAACCACAAATTCTACATAATTTATTTGTGCTTTTTTTTTTTTCCGTTTATAAGAGACTCACTATAGATCTTAAAGTACATATATTTTAGGATAATACAGAATGTCCAGAGCCAACTTGCATGTACATCGGATTAATCCATACAGCTGCTTCCACAACCGTTTCAAGTGACCTCAAGAATTGAGGCAATAGAAGTTGAACCTGAGACCGTAGAAGAGAACACATTCAAAATCTTAGGCCTTTACCACGGAGCCATCCCTTTTTAGTCCTTCCTATGATACTCAATAAATGCTTCCAATAGTCATTGTTGCAGATTTGAGTTCTCAGTTTAGAGCATGGATGTGATCTTAGGGGGCCTGTGACCAACTGAAACATCGAAAGGCTCCTTAGTCATTTTCTTCAAATCCTCCTCAAACCTTTCCATGGTTGGATCTGGCAAGCATATTGGAACCACAATCCCATCTTTGAAATTCATGTACGTAGAAGCTTACCACAAGAAATGCCCTAGTGAGGCCGCCATACACCGGTTTCCCCCACCCAAAGTCCACTGTGTCTAAGCCAAGACGTCTTACGTCAGAAACAATAAAGTTTCCCGCCACGGTGTACAAAGGCCGCCCTTTAATCACCATAAGATTCGCCACCGATCTGAAATACTCGGCAATCATTTGGGGCTTTGCCATTTTTACCAACTCCACCGTGTATTCCAGTGGAAAGGAACATACCTTTCCAGCCTTCGAAACTGCTGCAGGATAGGTAAAGACGTTGCCGTGGTACCAATGAGGCACAATCTGGCCAGGCAAGCTGCGACCATTGACAAGGCACGAAACTCTGACGGTGTTGTTAGGGTCCAGTGTGAGTGCACGAGTGCGACACCTCCACAAGCACGTGGTCAAGACCTCTAATGTGGAGGTGCTTGCATGCGGGGGGAGATGGTTTCGAATAGCTCTGATCTCCATGGGACCAAAGAAGAAAGGTTTTTGGATCGGGGTTGAGTTGGCATCATCGTTGTTGGAGTCGAGCACTTGTTCGTATTCGTGGTGAAGGCATATAATTCGGGGAGGATGTCTTGCGGATATGAGCTCCCTTTGCCACACAGGTGACACAGAAGGTGCAGTGACTTCTTTCCCTTGGGCGAACTCAGCGATTGCACTTAGGAATTGGACCAGACCAGCTCCATCATTCGTTGTGTGGTTCAGGCGCAGGGCAATGGCGAATCCATCGCACCTAAATCGAGTCACCTACATTAACAAGCAAAAAAAAAAAAACTTGATGTGAACATTACACGTGAATACGAATATGCACATTTGTTACAAGAGTAAGTACTCTATCCAGAATCACATTTCTTGCAAGCATCTATCTATAGTCAAGAAAGCTGAGCTGTGGGGTTTGGTGAAAGGTCTGACTTATCTAATGCACCAAAAGCTATGCGAAGTTGAAACAGATCAGATGTGATGGTGATAGATGCTGAAAAGCACCTAATTAGTCTCCCTAATTATTCATGTGTTGTTAGTCCGTTTGAGTTGTTATTTGATGTTTTTAGTTGTTTAGTAATGTTTGAGGCCTTGGAGGGTGGTTAAGGCTTAAATGTGTGAAGTGGGAGTGCTTAGGATGCGCGAACATGAAGTAGGAAGCTGCAGGAGTGGCCCGGAAGTAGGGGAGAGATTGCTGAAAATCCCGTTAGGACGGCTTTCATTCCCGTCCGGACGGCTTTCATCCCGTCCGGACGGCTTTGCCAACCTGTAGAAATCCAACTCTCTAAATTTTCGCCTGGGCGGTCTCAGAACAATAATATATTCTGCGAGTTTGAAATGTAACTTTGAGGCCTTAAGGTATAAATACATCTTCAACATTGTTTTAGGGTTCCTGACTTTTGTTTAGCGAGCTAGTGGGAGGCAAGAGCAAATCTAAGAGAGAAACTTTGTGTTCTTCATGTGTTCATCATATTCAAGCGCTTTCTTCTTCTCCATGGCCAGCTAATCCCCTTATCTTGGGGGAGGATGAAACCTCACATCAAGTAACCTTGTTCTTTTGTATAGATTAGGATTTTTATTTGAATGAGATTATGTGTTCAAGAACTCTTTTCATGATATCAATGGAATGGTTTTTAATTCTTTAAATTGATTGTGTATATATTTCCTAGGTTTCTAAATACCTTTCACGTAATGGTTTTCATTGTTCTAAATTCGGGTGACTGAGATGGGTTATGCTCGTGAGACGGACCATGCCATTAGGCAGCTAAACCGCGCTAGTGAGACGGTTAGTACTATGGGATAGTCCATTCTGGTTGGCAGATTGTGGAAATCTACTTGCCTACTATCGATAGGGATTGCAAGCCCTAGCGATAGTGATTTACAATTCGAGTGTTAACCCGGTCTATGCGATACATGGTTATGCGGTTGGGGTGGATTCTAAATCCTAGACTTTCCTCCATCAAGTTTTCAAACCCTTTTTTAAATAATTGCTTTTGTTTAATTAGTTTCTCTGAACAAACAAACCATCAAACTCTCTTTTTCCCTTCAAATTAATCTAGAAATTCGTCGGAATTATAGTAATTTAGCCAATCTGTCCCTCAGGATCGACACGCGGTCCTGACCACTATTCTACGGGGTAGTAGTTCACTTCAGGTTTTTACAAATTTATTTTTGATACGGTATGACATGATCAAAAACCTAAGCGAAGTTGAAACAGAGAGCCTGAACTCGATCTCATTTTTTTGTCTTTCCAAAGTACACAAAATAAAGTGGGCACCAGCCGTCAATGAAAAAGGTTCTATATTGAGGATGTTTTCAGCAAGGAAAATGATTTACAAACAATATTACACAGAATATATGCAAAATTTTATGGCGGCGGCATATTTGAAATCAAAATTTTAGCTTAGAGTTTCCAGATTGTCAAATGTTCACAGCTAAGTAGCTAACTTTACCTGAAGCAACAAGAGAGGGCAGCCAAGGATTCCATCAGAGCCAGGAACATCATGAAGAAGCTCCTCCAACACCGGACTCCTTGGAAGAATCGCGTCACCAAGTTGGTTGAGCTCAACTTCTGCATCGGCTTCTACAAACAAAACCCCCTCGCTCGTGCAATCCACCAGATGCTTCCGGTTCGGCCCTTCAACAAGCCTCCCAGCAAATGGGTAGTAAAACGAAAGTGCTTTGGCTAGTCCTTCTCTGATGACACTCACAACACTCACAGGGTCTTCTCCTTCCATGAAAGGATTGCTTTTGTAAAACATTATCATCGGAACCTGAAACCGGAGACCCTCTTGGTCGTCTATGTCTGAGAGTTGTTTTAGTTCACGCGGTGTTGGTTCCGCAGGCACCGCCAGTCTCGGCTCTTGCCTAGTCACTGTGAACCATATCGAGGAGGAAGATGTTGACATTGTTTAAGGAAGTGTTCTCAGATGAAGTCAAGAGGGAAAACAAGGCAAATACACTCTAGACTTTGTTCTGTGAATTGAAAGGTATTTATAGAGGATATGGTCTCAGCTAGCGTACCACAATTTTTGAAGGCGAATCATGTGCTCCTTTTCTACTGCCACATGAAAAAAAATCGTCCTAATGCAAAGGACCAACCACCTATAACTAAGGGTGGGCATCATATCCTGTCGTATTTGTGTCAGAATTTTCTTAATTCTAACCTAATCTGTTTAGTTTTTCATGGTGTCGTGTCATCTTCGTGTTCTGTGTCAAAAATAGTCGACCCTAACCTGCTAACTTCGTGTCGGGTTTGTGTCATGTTATCGTGTCCTTTCATAAATTTCCACCCCGCGTCATGTCGTGTCATCTCTTGTTCGTGTCAAAATTCTCTCAATCCTAACTCGGCCTATTTAACTTTTTGTGCTATGGTGTCGTGTCGTATTCGTATTCCGTATCAGAAATAACTGACCCTAACTCACTAATTTTGTGTCGGAAATTCCTACCCCTACCAATAACGTGTGCAAGTTTGCAACACGGTCCATCTAAGAAGCACCTTAATCCTTCCTTTTTTTGGCACTAAGGGCCCGTTTGGATGCGGGATAAGAATTGTGGGTATTAGTTATGAAGGGGATAAGATAATAGGGGGTATTATGTAAGAATGGTGGGCCCACATTGATGTGACGGAAGGATTAAATAATACTTGATTTGGATGAGGGATAAAATGGGGGGATAAGATTGTTTTGTAGTTGAAATGGAGAGAGAGGGAGTATTATCCGGGGGTATTATGTAATAATACCACAAAACCTCCCCATAAATAATCGGGTATTAGGGGGTATAATATAATCCGGGGCTTAGTTAATACCCCCTCCATTTTACTTTCCAAACGAGGTCTTAAGGTTGGGCCCACGGACTAAAAGGGAGATATCACAATCCCCGTTCACAATACTCCATCCAAATAGGCCATAAAAGATAAGAAAAAAATGTGAAATGAATGGAAGATTAGTATTCACACTTGTGGACTGGAATTTTCAGAAGCTTGTGAGTCAATTTGTCCAGAGCTTCAGGACATGCTCTAGTCATCACTCATGTCGAGTCACTTCCACATGGACCGCATTTATCACACGATATAGAAAACATACAGAAACCTGAAAAGGGGGGACCGGAGTTGTCAAATCATCTTTATTTTTAATTTTTTTAATGACAAATAATATTTCATTTATCACAAGGATAAAAAAAGGGAAATTGGACCAATAGGAAAAGAGAAGCATTGAGAAAGTTCGAACAGTACATTCAATGTTCTGCACCATTGTGGTTGCAGCACAAATATGATCCAATGAAAATTACTCCTCAATGGCATAATTCAATAACGAATTGTAGGTCAAAGGGAAAGAGAGACCGAATAACTAGTTCATAATCATATTTTTTTAATAAACTATGGATTTGGCTGTAAAAGTCAAATACTAGTACAGTAACTTTTTTTTTTGTTTGTATTAAAAAAAACTCGCATTTGTTAGATTTGCATCAAACTTTTGTGACTTATTGATCGTCTGGGCAAGAGGAATCGAAAAAGTATAAAATTTTGATCGAAACTCATAATTTTTTTTAAAAAGGCAAAAATAAGTATAAAAAAACGCATTTTTCACTTATTTTTGTTTTTATTCAAAAAATTATAAGTTTTGATCAAAAAAATTACTTTTCCGATTCCTCTCGTCGACATGAATCAATAAGTCATAAAAGTTTGATGCAAAACAAACCAATGCAAAAAAATTTCATATAAAGACAGAAAAAACAAGTTAACTTTTCAATCCAAACCCACCCAAAAAAATATGATTTTGTCACAAATATCTATGCGTTGGATCTAATGGATCAAATCGCAGCAATAGTACTTTTTTCTATTCCATTGGCAAAAATTCAAATTCAAGAATCTCTTAACCACTATCAAGGAACTAGTGCTATCTCATAAGTTTTGCGGGCCGGAAGCAAACTCCTTGAATGAGGCTTCTCTATATTTTTCATACAAAGTTGGTCTACAAAGAGTTTCATAAAAAAAACCATTACAAAAGATTTACCATTACAAAATACTCCGTATAAATATATAGTTATCTCCAAAAAATGCAACCATTATGATATCTCTAAATCCATTATTTAATTATTAGTCTTCTCGCACTTTTTCTGCAAACGTACTAATTAAGTCTCCATAGTCACACTTATGTTTTCATCCTCACTTTTTAATAATTCCAATAGTGCCCTTATACAATACATTGGGTGTGTGTGTATATATATATATATATAGAACTGAATTTTGGGATGAAAACATAATAAATCTGGTCCCAACCTTTATGCAAGCAATTAATTAGTCCTGTAGATTTCATCAATCCATCCCAAAAATCACGGCCCCCATTCAAATTCTCATCCACTTTTCCTAATCTGCAAAACATGGTCGGTTACAAAACCACCATTGTCTCCTTTCTATCACAAGAGAAAAAAAAAATCCACCATTATCCCCACTAGGCACCATTATCATCTTTCCCTCATTTGATGCCGCACTGAGGAACCATGGAGGCGTAGCCCAGGAGCATGGGGATGAGGAAGTGGACATTAGAGGAGAAGCCGAAGGAGAGGTAGCTAGGACAGAGCGGCGCCAATGGCGGCGACGTGAGGTGCTAGTACGGGGGGTCGCCGGGGACGTGGCGCCAGAGGAAGTTGATGAGAATCGTGGCCAGGAAGCATAGCGGAGGGCGGGTGTGGGCTCCCGCGGCCCGGCACGCAATCGAAGAGTCGCCACCCGGATTTTTGAGATGGATGATCCGAGAAACCGAGAGTTTGCTTGAGTAAAAGGCTTTTGATCTTGCGAAAACGTTGAGATTTTGGATCCGGGAGCCACGTTACGAACGAGGAAGATTTTGTTGAAAAAGCACCCCGCTCGCCCGGTAAAAATCGGTCTCTACTAAGCATTTTAAATGGGAGATTTAATATCATTTGAAAAACTTAACTTTAAAACATGTACAAGAAAGGGACATGGGGTATAATATAACACATTGGCGTGCTTGTGGTGCAAAATGTACAGTATGAAATGGATGAGCAATATACAGAAAATGAAATAACAGCATTACAGCAAACTGCCAATATCATGTGAAATACCGCACGACAAACCGGATACATCGCACGGTGTAACTAAAACACCGTGCGGTGTACTTGTCTACGCATTCCAGAATCAGTTTGCTCTTACATGACAAAACAAACCATAGATCCGCAAAATAGTTTTTTATATTTTCTGAATCTCTGAAAAGTGATTTACGAGATCCTATTGTTCATCTTATCATGTAAAACAATGTTAAAAGCTTTTTGAAATGTTAAAAGATTTAATAAAGTAAAAAAAAAAGACTTTTAACATGAAACTTGATTCTGGAATGTACCCGCGCAGAAAAGCAACAAGCAGACTAAACAAAACAACACAAGAAGGAATATGTACAAGAAATGAAATAACGCGCGGAGTAATACGCTACGCCGTGCGGTGTCGTAAAACGCCCCAGGATGCAGCGTATCCAGTGCAAAAACTGTTTTTTGTGCTTTTTGAATATAAAGCTCGTTTGAGACCCAAACTCGGTATAGAAAGACCGAGGAGGGCCTCGATCGGCTCCCCTCAAAGCTAAATGTGGTTTAGCCCAAGGAAACTTGATTTATACCTTTTGATTGAAGCTTGGATGTGCTTGAAGATGGAGAGTGAAGGTTGATTTGGATTGAGTTTTGAAAAATTTGTGAGCAAATGGGTGTAGAGAGAGAGAGAGAGATCAAGTGGGTTGATGTAGAGAGAGAAAGATGTGTGTATAGTTGTGATGGGTGTAAGGAGTTGTAGAGAGAGAATCAAGGGGGGGTATTTTTAGAGAGAGAGAGTGAGAGTCTAGAAAATGGCAGAGTAACTTTACTTGGGTTGAAGGGGTACTTCTCAACTAGAGGGGGTGTGTATTTATAGGCAAGAGAGCCAAGGATGAGCACTACAAAGAGGGGAGGTGGCTTCTGGACCGAATAAAACTTATTTTCTGGCCAAGACGCTCCTCCTGCAGGCGTGGCCGACAACTTTCTGCACTTGTCAGAACTTTTTCCCGAAATGCCGTGCTGCATATTGAAATACCGTGCGGCGGAGTGATTTTCTTGAATTTTTCTGAAATGCCGTGCGGTATTCCGAGACAGCACAGCACACCAAACTTCGCGGGGGCGCCCCGGACACTCCCGAACTCGGATTTAGGCACGGTTCGAAGCGTTGGAAAGCTTGTCGAGTCCTCTTTCTAACCCAATTGGTTTCACTCAAAGGTATTTCATACATTGAAATGTGTGTCCATTTTACCCTCAGTGTGTCATAGAAAAAGTTGTTTTTGACAAAGCAAACACATCTTTCTCTTTTGCAATTGAACCGAGAGCCACCCTATATGTTTGGGAAGGGATTTTTGTGAGGTTAGGGAAGGAGTAAGAAAGGAGCAACAATCCAAGTCTTGAAGGTATATTTTTCCTTATTTCATCATCGGGGAAACTTAAAGATTATTCGGAGACCCAGATTGGGGTGTATACAGCGGGGACTGAGATGCCGATGGCCGACGCCGTGGATTCCACGTCCAGTACCATATATTGTGGTGATTTGGCTTGCGTCTCTCTCTCTCTCTCTCTTGGCTGTATCCCTCATTTGTATATTATGTATTTCTTTTTCTTAATACCATGGATTGATCTATTAAGTTTTAGGCTGGCAAGAATCTCAAAGTGGTTGTTGTGTTGAACATAATAATCATGGAATATTTTGCATAAATATTTTTATGAAGTATTTATTCACGATTTATGTATTCATAGTTCATTAATGTATTTCATGGTTTATTCATGGTTATGTATTCCTTTAAAAAAATGATGTATTCCCTTTGATTTCATGGTGAATTTACAGAATTTACAAAATTCTTGTTTTTTCGAGAAAACATAATTTTGGTTTATTTAGTTTTATTCGATTTCATGGTAAATTATTTACTTCATTTACCATGAAATATGTTTGTTTCGAAATAGTCATGAAATTAAAGAAAATATCTGGGGTTTTCCGAGAAAACGTAATTTTGGTTTATTTAGTTTAAAGAAAGCAAAGATCTGGGTTTTTGCCAAGAAAACATGATTTTGGTTTATTTAATTTTATTCGATTTCATGGAATGATCGAAACGGTTCATGATGAAAAGGCCTTTGGCCATTAGCTTTGTGGATTATAGGTATTGGCCAACCAGACATGATAAAGTGACCATGTTATATGAAATTAACATGATAAGTTGACCATATTTTTGTATGTATTGATCATGTTAAAATGCTCGCGTATTATCCAAAAAGGTCATATTTTTAATTGATCTTATTCCATGAAATATGGTTAAATTACCATCAAAACAGGTGTTATCGTGATAAGCATTTCATGTTTAAATTACCATGTCGATTTCAACATTTCATGACCATTCGCAATCTAGCTTGAAACCGATTTAATAAACATGACATACTCCCAAAATATTATCATTGAAATATAAAAGTAATCAATCATATTAAAATTACCAAAAAATCATGAATTATGATTGTTTTTATGCGATTCAATTTGAAATATAAAAGTGATAGGATAAAAAAAATAAAAGTAATCAATCATATTTAAATTTACCAAATCCCACTAAATTAGGAAAACAATCCAATCCAATCAAATCCCACTAAATTGGGAAAACAATCCAATCCATGCAATCCCACTAAATTAGGAAAGCAATACAACATAATATATGTATATTATTGTGAAAAGGGTAAGAAAGGTAATTCACACACTAAGAGGATGGAAACATAAGTATGAAAAGTGGGTGGGATGGAAACTTACATGGCATGGCTAATGAGGATGAATATTTAAAAACTTCCTTAAAAAGTTGAGATAAGAGGAGTTGAACCTAAGACCTTAGGAGAGAGCACATTCTAAGTCTTTGGCCTTCGCCACCGAGCCATCCCTTAGAGTTAGATCTAAAAATTGTTGCCACCCCAATCAACAAAATCCTTCTTCTAAAATTCATTCATGTCCTTCATATGGTACTCAATCAATGACTACTAAATTCATTGTTGCAAATTTTAATTGGAAATTGATATTCACATTCTCTTTTTTATTTTTTAGTGTTGAAAAGTGTATGTTTTTTAATTAAAAAGAAGAGTGAATATCAATTTCCTTTGAATTCTCAATTTAGAACATGGATGTGATCCCTGTGATCAAACGAAACATGCGAACGCTCCTCGGTCATTTTCTTCAATTCCTCCTCAAACCTTTCCATGACTGGTTGGCAAGCATATTGGAACCACAGTCCCATCTTTGAAACTCATATAAAAGTTAGCAATAGGAAACACCCCGGCGGTGCCGCCATAAACCAGTTTCCCCCACCCAAAATCCACTGTGTCGAAGCCAAGAGACCTTACATCAGATCAGAAACAATAAATTGGCTATGTTCGTTTAGTGTATTTGGAAATTTTTAACTTTGTTTTCCAATCATTACCCTATTTTTTCAATCATTAATTTCATTTCTCTCTCTATCTCTCTCCACTCATTACCCCTCTCTCCAATCATTACCCTATTTCTCTCTCCACCCACTACCAAATCAAAAATTTCCAAAGTATCTAAACGAACATAGCCTGTTTCCTGCCACGGTATGATTTGGGTGAGATCACAAAGTGGTTCGTGGTTTGTCAAAACGAAATGAACTTTAATATTTTCCAACCATGTGAAAAAGAAGAGAACAAAAGTGAAAAGTTATGTCGGAATGATAATGACGTTTACAATTGAATGTAAAGGGTGCGAAAATGGTAAAAATCCGAGATACTTGAGAAAGTAAATGGATTGGAAAGATAAACTTTTGCTGAAAAAATAAGATAATTTAGTTAAGCGCCGAGTTTGATTGGTCCACGACCCTTTTCTAGTCTTGAGTTCTTCTATTTATGGGCCCCGGGAAGAGAGACAATGCCCACATCCCAGTAGTGGTTACTGGTTGCTAGCTTCTTGGCTCCTACAACCATGAGCCGCCATGTGTCCCTATAATGTTGGGGTTAAGGTCAGGTCCAGTCCAGTTTTAATAGTGTCCAGTTCGATCCAGTTTTTGGCTATGGGTCCACAACAACGATCGGAATTGTTTATTTAGAGCTCGTTGAATATGTCATCCACGAAAAAATTAACATGATCAAACATCGATAGATACATTAACGAAATATATTTGTACAAGAAAAAAAAGGGCAATTATGAGTTTCATTTTATTTTTGGTCATTGCATTTTCTTGTACAATATATTTCGTTCATGTACCTATCGATGTGTGATGATGCTAACTTTTTGCGTGGATGTTATACTCGACGAGCTATAGAAAATAAACGATTGTGGACCCGAGAGGGACCCTCAACGGCCCAAAATTGGACCGGACAGGACACTATTAAAACTGGACTGGATCTTAGACCCCTTTAATCACTATATAAGATCCGCCACCGATCTGAAATACTCAGTGGTTATTTGGGGCTTTGCCATTTTTACCAACTCCACCATGTATTCCAGTGGAAAGGAACTTTACCAAAAACTAAAACGCGAATTCAACAAAAATTCAGAAAAGACGACAAAAAACGAAACAAAGAATAACAAAAAAATGTTAGCGTTAACTCACCTAGCTATACGCTATACAATAATGACGAGAATTTTTAAGCTTGTTATTGAAAATTAAAATGATAAAGCCCACACTACAACACATATTCCACATAGTTTGTGTATGTTTTTTCTCCGTTTATAAGGGACATACTAATATACTATAGATCTTAAAGTACATATATTTTTGGATAACAGAGTGCCCGGAGCCAACTTGCATGCACCTCAGATTAATCCATACAGTTCCTTCCACAACCGTTTCAAGTGACCTCAAGAATTGAGGCAGTAGAAGTTGAACCCGAGATCTTAGGAGAGAGCACATTCTAAATCTTAGGCCTTCACCATGGAGCCATCCCTTTTTAGGGTGAATCTAAAAAATGCTATATCAACAAAATCCTTCTGACGAAATTCATCCCAGTCCTTCATATGATACTCCATAAATGCTTACTATAGTCATTGTTGCAGAATTGCTTTACTCTTCTCAGTTTAGAGCATGGATGTGATCTTAGGGGGCCTGTGATCAACTGAACCATCGAAAGGCTCCTTAGTCATTTTCTTCAACTCCTCCTCAAACCTTTCCATGACTAGTTTTGGCAAGCATATTGGAACCACAATCCCATCTTTGAAATTCATGTAGAAGCTTAACACAGGAAACGCCCCGACGAGGCCGCCATACACCGGTTTCCCCCACCCAAAATCCACTGTGTCTACGCCAAGACGTCTTACGTCAGAAACAATAAAGTTTCCTGCCACGGTGTACAAAGGCCGCCCTTTAATCACCATAAGATCCGCCACCGATTTGAAATACTCGGCGGTCATTTGGGGCTTTGCCATTTTTACCAACTCCACCGTGTATTCCAGTGGAAAGGAACATACCTTTCCAGCCTTCGAAACTGCTGCACGATAGGTAATGACGTTGCCGTAGTACCCGTGAGGCACAATCAGGCTAGGCAAGCTACGGCCATTTACAACGCACGAAACTCTAACGGTGTTGTTAGGGTCTAGCGCGAGTGCACGAGTGCAACACCTCCACAAGCACGCGGTCAAGACCTCGAATGTGGAGGTGCTTGCATGCGGTGGGAGATGGTTTCGAATAGCTCTGATCTCCTTGGGACCAAAGAAGAAAGGTTTTTGGATCGGGGTTGAGTTGGCATCATCGTTGTTGGTGTCAAGCACTTGTTCGTATTCGTGGTGAAGGCATGTAATTCGGGGAGGATGTCTTGCGGATAGGCGCTCCCTTTGCCACACAGGTGACACAGAAGGTGCAATGACTTCTTTCCCTTGGGCAAACTCGGCGATTGCACTTAGGAATTGGACTAGACCAGCTCCATCACTCAATGTGTGGTTCAGGCGCAGGGCAATGGCGAATCCACCGCACCTAAATCGAGTCACCTACATTCACCGAAATTCACCAACAAAAAAAAACTTGATGTGAACATTACACGTGAATACGAATATGCACATTTGTTACAAGAGCAAGTACTCTATCTAGAACCACATTTTCTTGCCAGCATCTATCTATAGTCAAGAAAGCTGAGCTGTGGGGTTTGGTGAAAGGTCTGACATATGTAATGCACCATAAGCTATGCGAAGTTGAAATAGATCAGATGTGACGGTGATAGGTGCCGAAAAGCACATAATTAGTCTCCCTAATTATTCATGCGTTGTTATTCCGTTTGCGTTGTTATTTGATGTTTTTAGTTGTTTAGTAATGTTTGAGGCCTTGGAGGGTGGTTAAGGCTTAAATGTGTGAAGTGGGAGTGCTTAGGACGCACGAACACGAAGTAGGAAGCTGCAGGAGTGGCCCGGAAGCAGGGGAGAGAATGCTGAAAATCCTGTTAGGACGGCTTTCATTCCCATCCGGACGGCTTTGCCCACCTGTAGAAATCCCAACTCTCTAAATTTTTGCCTGGGCGGTCTTAGAACAATAATATATTTTGCGAGTTTTAAATGTAACTTTGAGGCCTTAGGGTATAAATACATCTTCAACATTGTTTTAGGGTTCCTAACTTTTGTTTAGCGAGCTAGAGGGAGGCAAGAGCAAATCTAAGAGAGAAACTTTGTGTTCTTCATGTGTTCATCATATTCAAGCGCGTTCTTCTTCTCCATGGCCGGCTAAACCCCTTATCTTGGGGGAGGATGAAGCCTCACATCAAGTAACCTTGTTCTTTTGTATAGATTAGGATTTTTATTCAAAGGGGATTATGTGTTCAAGAACTCTTTTCATGATATCAATGGAATGGTTTTTAATTCTTTAAATTGATTGAGTATTTATTTCCTAGGTTTCTAAATACCTTTCACATAATGGTTTTCATTGTTCTCAATTCGGGTGACTGAGATGGATTATGCTCGTGAGACAGACCATGCCATTAGGCAGCTAAACCGCGCTAGTGAGACGGTTAGTACTGTGGGATAGTCCATGTTGGTTGGCAAATTGTGGAAATCTACTTGCCTACTATCGATAGGGATTGCAAGCCCTAGCGATAGTGATTTACAATTCGAGTGTTAACCCGGTCTATGCGATACATGGTTATGCGGTTGGGGTGGATTCTAAATCCTAGACTTTCCTCCATCAAGTTTCCAAACCCTTTTTAATTAATTGCTTTTGTTGAATTAGTTTCTCTGAACAAACAAACCAATCAAACTCTCTTTTTTCCTTCAAATTAATCTAGAAATTCGTCGGAATTATAGTAATTTAGCCAATCTGTCCCTCCGGATCGACACTCGGTTCTTTTCACTATTCTACGGAGTAGTAGTTAACTCCAAATTTTTACAAATTTATTTTTGATACGGTACGACACGATCAAAAACCTAAGCGAAGTTGAAACAGAGAGCTTGAACTCTCGTTTTTTTTTTTTCTTTATCTTTCTATTTTTGTCTTTCCATAGTACACAAAATAAAGTGAGCACTAGCCCTCAATAAAAAAGGTTCTATATTGAGGATGTTTTCAGCCAGGAAAATGATTTACAAACATTATTACACAAAATATTTGTAAAATTTTATGGCAGCAGCATATTTGAAATCACAAGGTGCCTCATCATTATGAGTCATGGGAATTCCCTATAAACATTTAGGCAATGTTTGGTAACACTGCCACTTTTCTGTTTTTTGTTTTCTGTTAGCTGAAATCAGTTACTACTTTTCCTAAAAAAAAAAAAAAAGTGAAATCGGAAAACATGTTTGTGTCAACCTATTTTCAAATAAAACAAAAACAAAAATATGTAAACATGAGTTTTTCATCACTCCCCATTGAAATTCAGAAGACAAAAGACAGTTCAATTTTTCGAAAGATTAAGTTTTCCTTAATTTGAGTGGAAATAAATTTTGATATAGGTTTGTAAAGAGAAAATTAATTAACAGAGCTTTTACTCATAATTGAGTATAATTAGATAGTTTTTGTGTGCCACTCAAAACTCACTTAATTATGAGTCCGGTTTTCCTCCAACCCCAGTAGAAGGAATTTCTCCAACTAAGGACACATGGCACCTCTTGATTCGTCCAAGTCCCTTCTTTCCCTACCTAATAGCAATCTAACATTACCTCTGCATCTTAACATTAACTCTAAACTAAATTCACCGTTAACCAAAAAATCCCTACTTTTTTAGGAAAACACCTCCATGTAATTAGAAAATTTTATTGTACAATCCCATTATTCTTGGTATAGATTACCGTGTATATACCTATTATATGTATGAGAACAAAGAAAAAAATGGAATTGCTACTCTGCATGTCCAATCAACTTCAAAAGATTCCATAGCAAAAATGTCATTGCCATCAATAACGTCCTAATTCGATTAGGCAATTTCATGCCGCAATTGAACAATATTCTCATCGACGTAGATGGAAAAATTGATATTGATAACTCATTTTACAACAGCAAGAAGTTGGCTTATTATTCATCGAAGAACAAGGTTATGCACAGAGTTTGAAAAATTCCATTAGATTTTTTCCATTCTTTTTTTAAAGGGAGGCTCCATTCTTATGCTTTTTGTGTCTTTTAGAAGATATGGAATAGAGAGAAACTGAAAATTTCAAATTACATGCATGGAGGTGTTTTCCTAAAAATTAGGTTAATTTTTGGCTAACGTTGAATTTAGTTTAGAGTTAACGTAACGTTAGATTGCTATTAGGCAAGGAATGAAGGGACTTGGGCGAATCAAGAGGTGCCATGTGTCCTTGGTTGGAGAAATTCCTCCTACTAGGGTTGGAGGAAAACCGAACTCATTAATTATCACGTACTAACTTCCTGGCTATCCATAATTGCGAGTCTAACTTTTTTTCTGTAAAAAGAAGGTTAAGATATCTATGACTACAAAGATATATATGTTTATGTATTAATTAATTCAATTATTGGGTGCAAAATTAACAACCTCGTATTTTGGGTCTTTGTTCTTCCGCTGATGTGGCGAGAAGGTGCACGAGTCAAATGACAAGCTGGGTTAAGTGGAAGCGGAAGGTTGGGAGGGTTTTGGCAGCCGGTTTTGGAAGAAGTGAAAGTAAGGTTTTGATACTTTCTTAAATTTTCAAAATAGTGAAAGCTATTTACATTATTTGGAAATGGAAGTAGTGCACCAAACATATTTTCATTTCTATTTTTTGAAAATTCTGAAAATAAAAACATAAAATAGAAAATATTAGTGCTACCAAACATAGCCTAGCTTAGAGTTTCTAGATTGTCAAATGTTCAAAGCTAAGTAGCTAACTCTACCTGAAGCAACAAGAGAGGGCAGCCAAGGATTCCATCAGAGCCAGGAACATCATGAAGAAGCTCCTCCAACACCGGACTCCCTGGAAGAATCGCGTCACCAAGTCGGTTGAGCTCAACTTCTGCATCGGCCTCTACAAACAAAACCCCATCGCTCGTGCAATCCACCAGAAGTTTCCGGTTATGCCCTTCAACAAGCTGAAAACTCTCGTTTTTAACACAAGGTGTGGATGCGATGAGCGCGGGCGTGCCAAGACTTGTAGCGCCTAACTTCTTGTGAAGATTCCCGTGAATCTTGACTTCTATCGTATGAGCGATCGTGTGTGACCCAAACCAAAAGTTAAAGATCACAGAGCGGTTCGTGGTTTGCCACACGGTTGTGGACTTAATATTTCCTAGTCGTATAGGAAATGGACGTAGAAACGTGAAAACGTAAACTCTATTACACCGGGATAATAAAGTTGGTACAGGAAAGTAAAAGATCCAAACAACTTAAAGAAGTGTGTTTGAATGAGGTTTGAGCACATAGTACTCGATAATCTACTTTGCTGAAAGTAGTAAAGTGTTTGCTTCGCTGGGAAGGCTTTTTGTTTAAGCGTTGAGCTTGATTGGTGTTGGACCCTTTTTCCATCATTGTGAACTAGTATTTATAGGGCCAGCAGCATCCTGATTCAGGCCTGAATCCGAAAATCTGCATTGCTTCTATGGCTGCCAAGTGTCCCATGATTTCCTTCCACTTTTTGTGCATGCACGGTCATGGGAGGTTTTCAGAAGTTGAGGGCAGTTAAGGTAGATCATGGGTAGTGGATTGCTTGCATGGTGACAAGTGTCCCATGTCTTCACAAAGTAACTTCCCACTTTCCCCCTTTTTTGTGCTTCCAGCGACACATGGCCAATTGACTTGGTCAATTGGCCCATTGAATTTCAAATATCAACTGACACAAGGGTAACCACCTCCTAAAAACATGGGCTGCTCCCCACTGACCGAATCTGCTTCTTTTCTTCATGGGTCGACCCGTGGGCTACATCTTGTGGGCCAAATCACATTTTCTTCATGGGCCCAACCGTGGGCTGCCTTCTGGGCCGAACTGCTCTGATTAAAACCGTGGGCTGCATATTTCTTGGGCCCAAATGGGAAAAAACCCATGGCCCGATAATTACCCAATTAATTATACAAGTCTCGGCCCAAATTAATTAAGGATTTAATCGAAAATCCGATCACGGCCAGCCCGATCCGTGGTGCCAAAAACGGGTATAAACATTGCCCCCCCATGCCTTGATTCTTGATCATAGGATCAAGGCATGTATAAAAAAGATAGTTGTTTTTGGCATCCAAACAGTCCTTGGATCCTGTTTTAGCATACCTTCTTTTGTTTACCCTGCCTATGGATGGTAGGCACTAGGCATTGTCATGCTCCATTCAGACCTTTGATAATTTGAGATCTGTCTTCAGGCCTGAACCGTGAAAGACCTGACAAAAAGGCCTAGAAAAACGTTGGAAGGCCTAAACTTCTTCTTGGAATGCTTGGAAATGTGGTTCAGGCCTAAACAAAGGGCTCAAAGGGCCTTCATCTCTGCAGAAAAGGCCTACTTACGCTAAGAGAGTCCTATGTCCAGGCCTGGTTGTAGAGAAACAATTGAATCTTGAAAAGGCCTGGGAAGGACTGAAAATAGATTGAAGGCCTGAACCTCTGCTTTTGAACTTTCAGGCCTACTCGATGAAACGAAAAGGCCTCTGCCTCTGTGGAAAAGGCCTAGTAAAACTCTGATAGGGCCTATTCAATGACTGATAGGCCTTGGCCGAACATTTTAGAGATGCTCGTTCGGCCTATGAAGGACTTTTCATTGGCTACTTAGCCCTTTTTACAACCACAACGTTTTTGCGTAAGCCAGGTGAATAAGATCCGCTTTTGATGTGCCCCGCAAATCCAATGCGGGCGTAGTTCCACAACTTTCAAGCCTACAGTTGGCCTATGCTTGTAATGCCTTTTAGCAGTTTGGACAATGCCAAAAAGGCCTTCATTAACCGGGGGAAGAGGGGGATCTCCAATCACAAATGAATCATGATCAATCCCTGGAGTGTTGTCAATTTCCTCATCCTCATTCAGTTCCTCCTGTTCTAGAACAGATGCGGCTTGCAATTCAGACCTGGCCATAGGACTGATGGCAGGTCTGAATCCTTCCTAACTTGTATCTGTTATCTGCTCACTGCTCAGGACTGAATCTGAATGTGGTGGCTCTACAGATGCTTGAGATGACTTTTCCGAGGAGAGAACGAGTTGATCTTGCCTCATGATAGGACTTTCTATGTTTTGGCTTATTTCAGGTCTGAAATCTTGCTCCCTTTGCGTTAAAACAGACCTATCTTTTCGCTCCTCTGGGCATGGAAATAGCTTACCATCCAAAAGTTTCTGAAACACTCCTGAATGTTGGTTGCTGCGATCAGGCCTGAAATTGTTGCTTCGATCTGTATCATCCAGGCCTTGCTGCTGTTCAGGAATCCTCAAAGGCCTGAACTGGGACGTTTGCCCCCCGAGTCGAAGTCCTTGGCCTCCTTGCCCCCCAAGTGCAGGGTTGTTGGAAGCTAATGGCTGAGAGAAGCCTGGAGGCTTGGTGTGCTTGCTGGAAGCTCGTTGAGACTCTTGCCCCCCGAGTCCAATTCCCTGGCCTCTTTGCCCTCCGAGTGTAGGATTGTTGGAAGCTAAGGGTTGAGAGAAACCTGGAGGCCTGATAGGCTTGCTGGAAGCTTGCTTAGACACATTCAGGCCTGAAGCTTGGCCTAAAGTGCTAAATGGTGACCTCGATGGTGGAGTAAGATATGGAGTTGACTTCATGTCTTCAATGACCTTTTTGGATTTGATTAGACATTCTTCAACTGTACGCCTACATTCATCCCAAGGATCAATGAATTCCTGTGAGAGTCCTTCGTTGGATGCAATAGTACAGGACTGAATGCCCATATTTTCTTCAACTTGGCCCTCAAAGGTTTGAGTAGAAGGATCATCAAGCCCACCATTTTGAAATTCAAGTTGTTCGGGCAGGGCTGAATACATGATATGTGAATTGCCATGTGACTTGGCAGTAAAGAGACGGTTTACCTCACATCGTAATTGGCGATCCTCCTCTTCAAGCCTGTCAACTTCATCTTCAAGCTCTTGAATTTCATCGTTGTAGCGATTTTGTGCTTCAAGAAACCAATCCTCCGTAGGATTGAGTCGACGCCTCTCACAATCAAGGCGGTAGATTTCGTCTTCAAGTTCGTCGACCTTATCATCGCGCCAACGAATTTCTTCTTGACATCGCCGAATTTCAACATCCAATTCAACGTATCGAATTGACATGCGAATGAATCAGCGTAATACCTTTGAAACGACTAGGGTCCCACCGGGCGTGCCAATGAAAACTCTCATTTTTGACACAAGGTGTGGATGCGATGAGCGCGGGTGTGCCAAGACTTGTAGCGCCTAACTTCTTGTGAAGATTCCCGTGAATCTTGACTTTTATCGTATGAGCGATCGTGTGTGACCCAAAGGTTAAAGATCACAGAGCGGTTCGTGGTTTGCCACACGGTTGTGGACTTAATATTTCCTAGTCGTATAGGAAATGGACGTAGAAACGTGAAAACGTAAACTCTATTACACCGGGATAATAAAGTTGGTACAGGAAAGTAAAAGATCCAAACAACTTAAAGAAGTGTGTTTGAATGGGGTTTGAGCACGTAGTACTCGATAATCTACTTTGCTGAAAGTAGTAAAGTGTTTGCTTCGCTGGGAAGGCTTTTTGTTTAAGCGTTGAGCTTGATTGGTGTTGGACCCTTTTTCCATCATTGTGAACTAGTATTTATAGGGCCAGCAGCATCCTGATTCAGGCCTGAATCCGAAAATCTGCATTGCTTCTATGGCTGCCAAGTGTCCCATGATTTCCTTCCACTTTTTGTGCATGCACGGTCATGGGAGGTTTTCAGAAGTTGAGGGCAGTTAAGGTAGATCATGGGTAGTGGATTGCTTGCATGGTGACAAGTGTCCTATGTCTTCACAAAGTAACTTCCCACTTTCCCCCTTTTTTGTGCTTCCAGCGACACATGGCCAATTGACTTGGTCAATTGGCCCATTGAATTTCAAATATCAACTGACACAAGGGTAACCACCTCCTAAAAACATGGGCTGCTCCCCACTGACCGAATCTGCTTCTTTTCTTCATGGGTCGACCCGTGGGCTACATCTTGTGGGCCAAATCACATTTTCTTCATGGGCCCAACCATGGGCTGCCTTCTGGGCCAAACTGCTCTGATTAAAACCGTGGGCTGCATATTTCTTGGGCCCAAATGGGAAAAAACCCATGGCCCGATAATTACCCAATTAATTATACAAGTCTCGGCCCAAATTAATTAAGGATTTAATCGAAAATCCGATCACGGCCAGCCCGATCCGTGGTGCCAAAAACGGGTATAAACACAAGCCTCCCGGCAAATGGGTAGTATAACGAAAGTGCTTTGGCTAGGCCTTCCCTGATGACACGCACAGGGTCTTCTCCTTCCATGAAAGGATTGCTCTTGTAAAACATTATATATCACCAGAACCTGAAATCGGAGACCCTCTTGGTCGTCTATGTCTGAGAGTTGTTTTAGTTCACGGGGTGTTGGTTCCGCGGGCACCACGAGTCTCGGCTCTTGCCTTGTCACTGTGAACAACATGGAGGAGGAAGATGTTGACATTGTTTAGGGAAGTGTTTTAAGATGAAGACAAGAGGAAAACAAGGCAAATACACTCTAGACTTTGTGCTGTGAATTTGAAAGGTATTTATAGAGGATATGGTCCCACCGTACCTCAATTTTTGAAGGCGACTGCAGACATACCATGTGCTCCTTTTCTACTACCACATGGAAAAAGAAATCATCCTAATGCAAAGAACCAACCATCTATAACTAGGGGTGGGTGTCGTATCGTGTCGCGTTCGTGTCAAAATTCTCTCAACCCTAATCCGATCTATTTAGTTTTTGGTATCGTGTCATCTTCGTGTCCCGTGTCAGAAATAGCCAATCCTAACCCACTGACTTCGTGTCGGGTGTGTATCGTGTTATCATGTCCTTTGAAAAATTCTCACCCCGCGTCATGTTGTGTCGTGTCATCTCTTGTTCGTGTCAAAATTCTCTCAATCCTAACCCGACATGTTTAAATTTTCGTGTTATGATGTCGTGTCGTATTCGTATTCCGTGTCAGAAATAACTGACCCTAACCCGCTAATTTCGTGTTGGAGATTCCCACCCCTACCTATAACGTGTGCAAGTTTGCAACACGGTCCATCTAAGAAGCACCAATTAATCCTTACTTCTTTGGCACTAAAAGATGAGGAAAAAATGTTAAATGAATGGAAGATATTCACACTTCCACATTTATCACACGATATAAAAACAAAAGAAACCTGCAAAAAGGGGAACCAGAGTTTTCAAATCATCTTTATTTTTAATTTTTTTAATGGCAAAGAAAATTTCATTTATCCCAAGAATAAAAAAAGGGAAATCGGACCAATAGGAAAAAAGAAGCATTGAGAAAGACTCGAACAGTACACTCAATGTTCTGCACCACTGTGGTTGCCGCACAAATATGATCCAATGAAGAAAATTTAGACTCCTCAATGGCATAATTCAATAATGAATATGTCAAGGGAAAGAGAGACCGAATAACTAATTCTTTTCTTTTTTTTTTGTCAATTGGCAAAAACTTTATTCATCACTAAAACTGAGAAAAGTCTAAAGATTCTTCCCTACGAATCCAGTTCGGAAAATCTCCTTCCCAGATCGTAGGTAGCTCCATGGATAGGGTATATTTGGCTATAGCATGAGTCACCCTATTACAATCTCGACGAACAAACGAAAACGAAAAAGAACGAACAAAATTAATAAGATTTAGCGTATCTGTGATCGATAATAACGGCTAAATGAGACTTGGCACATTGAACTCCCGCAGCATCCGAATTATCCCTTGCGCATCTCCTTCCAGAATGAGATCATCTCCCCATCCATCCCTTGCGTAGCTTGTTGCCCAGCGAAAACCCAAAGCTTCTACTAATTCAGCTGATACAGTATTGGTTATAGGAATAGCAACAATCTTCGATCTGAAGCTGACCCATTTCATCCCGCAACACTAACCCTACTCCATCTCTACCTCTGCTAGCATCAAAAGGTCCATGCTCATTGATTTTGAGTGAACCCGAAGCCGGAGGTTGTCATTTTGGAATTTTAGCTCCTTGTGATTCCTTTCTATTCCGTTCTCCCTTTTCTGTTGCCAACCCATACTCCGTAAACTCACTCATCGCAATGGCAATAATCTGAGTTTCTCCCATCCAGCCTTTATTGAAAACCCAATCATTCCGTGCTTTCCATATATGGCACCCAATGATGGCCAAAAGACCCAACAACTCCAGGCCATTTGTACCAGAAACAATCTCTACTAAATTCTTCCCCACCTCCCCCAGCTGCGCCGTACTCATCCTCTCCGGTCTGAACCGAAAAGGAGATAGCAGCCACACTCTGCATGCCCTGTCGCAACCAAACAACATATGAGAAACCGTTTCAATTTCCAAATTAACCACAAATTGGGCATAACTGCTCCACTGGCACCTTCTTTTGTACCAAGGCTTGGTTAACTGGGAGTATATCATGCAAACATCGCCAAAGTGTTCGTGTTCAAAGCTGGAGCTCAAGCTTTGAACACGAGAGAATGATTGCAATGACAACCATTGAGCTTAAGGCTACTGAATATCTTTCTCTCGTTTTTAGTTCAACCAAATATTCTATTTCTTCTAGCGTTCGTGTTCAAAGATAGAGGGCAATGACAAGAATGGTTGCAGCAGGGATCATGTGGTTGGTAAGCAGAGAAGAGTTGGGAGCAACTGTTTGGGAGATCGATCTTCCCTTGATGCTATCCATAAATTGGGGAGTAGATTGAGACGGTCGAAGAGAGATTAAAAAGAAGAAATTTCTTATGAAGCTTGGAGTTAGGGCAGTCAAATTGAATCCTAAAAATATGAAGGTCTCATCTTCTTCCTTATCTAATGATGACATCTGGAATAGAAACTCCATTTTCTTTAAGGAAGCCCGCAAGACGTTGGATTTTGGTCCCATGTTAGGCAATAGGCATTGAAGTTAGAGGAGGGAGAAACTTTATTTTAAAATTTTTTGTTGAAATGCAAGAAGAAGAATTTAAAGATAGGATCCATGCTCAAGATGACTTGGAGGAAGAGTTTGCCTCAGAGGAAGAAGTTGATTTCGAGGATGGTGCCTCTCTTTCTCTGAAATTTTAATATCGAGGTTTGGCATGTTTAGGTTGCTTCTTGGTTTCGGTTTTGTCCTTTAGGTTTGCTATCTTGAGTTTTGGATTTTTTAAAATTTTTAAACTTTATTTTAAAAATTTTTATCCCCTTGACTGCAACGTGGGCATGGGGAAGATTTCTGCAATTCATCTAGAATGAATAAAATAAGAATTTTTAAATGAATTGAAAAAGTTATAGCATGACCAGTTCTACTATTGCTTATTAACCAACTCTCCACGCTTTCCTCTCTAATTGCAGAACTGGGGCGTTTAACACGCAAAAGGAAGAAGGAAGAGGTAATAGTAAAATGCATAACAAGCTCAGTATATCCAGTTTACGAGTAAACTCTCTCATTATGTATTGCTCAGGATGAGGAGCCTTATAACCATAGGGAATGGTATATGCTCAAAATCTCCGGTGAAAAGGACAAGGAGAAGGAGGCCGAGGAGAAGTTAGCAAAGAAGGTTTGTCAAATTACCGACGCGGAGCTCCAGGCTACTTTTACTGGATTATTGGTGATGGGCCAGATGCCGTTGCTCCGCTCCGCTCCATTCATTGCGCTTCGCTCCACTTGTTCCGCTCCGCTTCACTCCAGCATCTGGCCTTCTTTCTAGAACTTCTTAGTATCTCTCTATACTTACATATGAGCCATAGTTCTAACAGAACAAGTAGTGCCTCAGTTGGGTCCTTCGTCTATCACATTGGGAGATATTGTGGTGAAGGGAAGTACTCTCGGAACGTGAGGTATTTTGATTCCTCCCATCCCGAGGAGGGCCTGAAGACAGGTCCTCGCACTATATGTGCCAGATGTGATGCCGCGGGTTTAGGTCTGAATGGAAACCTATATGTCATGGGTTTTGATGGCGGTGGCGCCAGCCTTGACATTCCTAGCGTGTGGGGAGAGTTTCTAGATACAAGGTTGGTGGGAGAGTGACATGCTGAATGGAGTGCTCTCCCTAATTCTCCGTCTACTCTTGGATCTAAGTATTTATTTGCTGCAACCCTTGGCAGCGATTTCTCAGGCAAGATTCTGAAAACTCTCGTTTTTGACACAAGGTGTGAATGCGATGAGCGCGGGCGTGCCAAGACTTGTAGCGCCTAACTTCTGGTGAAGATTCCCGTGAATCTTGACTTCTATCGTGACAACGATTGTGTGTGACCCAAAGATTAAAGATCACAAAGTGGTTCGGGGTTTGCCACACGGTTGTGGACTTAGAATTTCCTAGTCGTATAGGAAATGTACGTAGAAACGGAAAAAAGACGTGAACTTTATTTCTCCGGAATAATAAAGTTGGATTACAAGGAAAATAAAAGATCCAAACAACTTGATGAAGTGTGTTTGAACGGGGTTTGAGCACGTAGTACTCGATAATCTACTTTGCTGAAAGTAGTAAAGTATTGTGCTTCGCTGGGAAGGCTTTGATTTGTAAGCGTTGAGCTTTTTGGTGTTGGACCCTTTTTTCTGTCTTCGACTCTGCTATTTATAGGCTCCAAGCTTGTGCAGAAAAAGATAAAGAGCAGCCGGATTGTGGAGAAGTAGTGGCTGCATAAGTTGAAATCATGGGGAGTGGGGTTCTTGGATGTTGGACAAGTGTCCCATGTTGTGCATGGTAACTTCCCTTCATTTGCTCCTTGAATGCCAAGTGTCCACAATGGCTTGCAACTTCCAAGTAAAATGCCAACTGCTCCGATCGTGGGCCATTCTACTTCCTTTTTCTCATAAACCATGGGGTAATGGGATCCCATTACTTGATTTCCTTCTCCTGCACGTGTAAACTAAGCATGATGGAGCCATTTTGACAAAGTCAAATGGCTTCCCACTTTGATTATAGAAGAATTCCATAACTGCTCCAATTAGGATTTCCTCCAGTAACTGAAAAATAAAACATGGGCCAATTTTCAAGACTAAAATTAATTGGGTCTTGGTCCAAATTACAAAATTAATGTGGCCCATTAATTTTCAGCCCGAGAAACTTGTAAATCTCGGCCCAATTTAATTAGTATCTAATTAAATGGCCCTCCAGCGCTAATTCGAGATTATGTGCCAAAAATGGGCATAAACATTGCCCCCCCACGCCTTGATTCTTTACTTTTAGGATCAAGGCGTGAATAGAAAGTAAATCCATTTTTGGCATCCAAACAGGCTTTGACTCTTGTTGTAGCATGACCTCTTTTGTTTGCCTTGCCTATGGATAGTAGGCATTAGGCATCTTCTATGCTCCATTCAGGCCTTCGAATATAAGATCTGTTTTCAGGCCTGAACCATGAAAGACTCGACAAAAAGGCCTAGAAATCCATTGGAAGGCCTGAACTTCCTCTTTGAATGCTTATAAATGTGGTTCAAGCCTAAACAAAGTGGCTCAAGGGCCTTCGTCTATGCAGAAAAGGCCTACTTACGCCAAGAGAGTCCTATGTCCAGGCCTGGTTGTAGAGAAACAATTGAATCTTGAAAAGGCCTGGGAAGGACTGAAAATAGATTGAAGGCCTGAATTTCTGCTTTTGAACTTTCAGGCCTACTCGATGAAATGAAAAGACCTCTGCCTCTGCGGAAAAGGCCTAGTAAAACTCTGATAGGGCCTACTCAATGACTGATAGACCTTGGCCGAACATTTTATAGATGCTTGTTCGGCCTATGAAAAGGACTTTTCATTGGCTACTTAGCCATTTTTACAACCACGACGTTTTTGCGTAAGCCAAGTGAATAAGACCCGCTTTTGATGTGCCCCACAAATCCAATGCGGGCGTAGTTTCACAACTTTCAAGCCTACAGTTGGCCTATGCTTGTAATTCCTTTTGGCAGTTTGGACAATGCCAAAAAGGCCTTCATTAACCGGGGGAAGAGGGGGATCTCCGATCACAAATGAATCAAGATCAAGCCCTGGAGTGTTGTCGGTTTCTTCATCTTCATTCAGTTCCTCCTGTTCTAGAACGGGTGCGGCATGCAACTCAGACCTGGCCATAGGGCTGATGGCAGGTCTGAATTCTTCCTGACTTGCATCACCGCCCAGGAGTGAATCTGCGTGTGCTAGCTCTTCAGACACTTGAGAGGAGAGAATGGGCTGATCTTGCCACATAATAGGACTTTCCACGTTCTGGCTTATCTCAGGTCTGAAATCTTGCTCCCTTTGCGTTGAAACAGACATATCTTCTCGCTCTTCTAGGCATGGAAATAGCTTACCATCCAAAAGTTTTTGAAAAACTCCTGAATGTTGGCTGCTGCGATCAGGCCTGAAACTGTTGCCACGATCTATATCATCCAGACCTTGTTGTTGTTCATGAATCCTTAAAGGCCTGAACTGGGATGTTTGCCCCCCGAGTCGAAGTCCTTGGCCTCCTTGCCCCCCGAGTGCAGGGTTGTTGGAAGCTAATGGTTGAGAGAAGCCTGGGGGCTTGGTGTGCTTGCTGGAAGCTTGTTGAGACTCTTGCCCCCCGAGTCCAATTCCTTGGCCTCTTTGCCCCCCGAGTGTAGGGTTGTTGGAAGCTAAGGGTTGAGAGAAACCTGGAGACCTGATAGGCTTGCTGGAAGCTTGCTTAGACACATTCAGGCCTGAAGCTTGGCCTAAAGTGCTAAATGGTGACACCGATGGTGGAGTAAGGGTTGGAGTTGACTTCATGTCTTCAATGACCTTTTTGGATTTGATTAGACATTCTTCAACTGTACGCCTACATTCATCCCAAGGATCAATGAATTCCTGTGAGAGTCCTTCGTTGGATGCAATATTACAGGACTGAATGCCCATATTTTCTTCAACTTGGCCCTCAAAGGTTTGAGTAGAAGGATCATCAAGCCCACCATTTTGAAATTCAAGTTGTTCGGGCAGGGCTGAATACATGATATGTGAATTGCCATGTGACTTGGCACTAAAGAGACGGTTTACCTCACAGCGTAATTGGCGATCCTCCTCTTCAAGCCTGTCAACTTCGTCTTCAAGCGCTTGAATTTAATCGTTGTAGCGATTTTGTGCTTCAAGAAACCAATCCTCCGTAGGATTGAGTCGACGCCTCTCACAATCAAGGCGGTAGATTTCGTCTTCAAGTTCGTCGACCTTATCATCGCGCCAATGAATTTCTTCTTGACATCGCCGAATCTCAACATCCAATTCAACGTATCGAATTGACATGCGAATGAATCAGCGTAATAACCCTTGAAACGACTAGGGTCCCACCGGGCATGCCAATGAAAACTCTCGTTTTTGACACAAGGTGTGAATGCGATGAACGCGGGCGTGCCAAGACTTGTAGCGCCTAACTTCTGGTGAAGATTCCCGTGAATCTTGACTTCTATTGTGACAACGATTGTGTGTGACCCAAAGGTTAAAGATTACAAAGTGGTTCGGGGTTTGCCACACGGTTGTGGACTTAGAATTTCCTAGTCGTATAGGAAATGTACGTAGAAACGGAAAAAAGACGTGAACTTTATTACTCCGGGATAATAAAGTTGGATTACAAGGAAAATAAAAGATCCAAACAACTTGATGAAGTGTGTTTGAATGGGGTTTGAGCACGTAGTACTCGATAATCTACTTTGCTGAAAGTAGTAAAGTATTGTGCTTCGCTGGGAAGGCTTTGGTTTGTAAGCGTTGAGCTTTTTGGTGTTGAACCCTTTTTTCTGTCTTCGACTCTGCTATTTATAGGCTCCAAGCTTGTGCAAAAAAAGAGAAAGAGCAGCCGGATTATGGAGAAGTAGTGGCTGCATAAGTTGAAATCATGGGGAGTGGGGTTCTTGGATGTTGGACAAGTGTCCCATGTTGTGCATGGTAACTTCCCTTCATTTGCTCCTTGAATGCCAAGTGTCCACAATGGCTTGCAACTTCCAAGTAAAATGCCAACTGCTTCGATCGTGGGCCATTCTACTTCCTTTTTCTCATAAACCATGGGGTAATGGGATCCCATTACTTGATTTCCTTCTCCTGCACGTGTAAACTAAGCATGATGGAGCCATTTTGACAAAGTCAAATGGCTTCCCACTTTGATTATAGAAGAATTCCATAACTGCTCCAATTTGGATTTCCTCCAGTAACCGAAAAATAAAACATGGGCCAATTTTCAAGACTAAAATTAATTGGGTCTTGGTCCAAATTACAAAATTAATGTGGCCCATTAATTTTCAGCCCGAGAAACTTGTAAATCTCGGCCCAATTTAATTAGTATCTAATTAAATGGCCCTTCAGCGCTAATTCGAGATTATGTGCCAAAAATGGGCATAAACAGATTCTAGTACTTAATCAATATACATATGCTATGTGCCTATATGAGGTGACTGAAAAGTCTTGGGAGAGCTTGGACCCCATTGTTGAGTATTACAACGACTTTACCAGCACCCCAATTGTGGTTGGTACAAATCTCTATTGGATCCGCGGTTCAAATGCGTTCTCAAGAAAGCTTTGGTCTCATTGCGCATTGGAGATTCTAAGATCTGTTGGCTTATAAAAGGCAATTATCGTGAGATGGGGCCAACTTTGGTGCATTTGGTTGGAGATCTTTTTTGTCTAATTTGGATCGGCGAGGATTGCGAATCTGTTCACTGCACGAAAGTACAAGTATCTACTGATTCGGAGGCTGTTTTCGTCTTAGCATGTCACAATTTTCGCTTTGACCACATGGTTCGCCTCCTAGATTGCTTTCCTCTCTAGTTGATCCGCTTGTATGTCCACAGTCTACTCTTCTCTTCTTGTGCCTGTGCTGGCTCATATGTTTGTTTGTTTTTAGTATTTTAGTTGAGTTGCATGTTCAGGCATTGTTTATTAAATAATGTTTGTGAATTGCAAGTCCCAATTTGTTAGGTATTGGATTTGTCTTGTCTTCTCTTTTTCTGAAAATATTTAATTTTGTGTCAAGAAATTCGAAAAATCATGCACGAAAGTACTTTTAATTTTTGATCTAAAAATTAAACGTCTTTTTGTAGTTGAAAACTCTCGTTTTTGGCACAAGGTGTGAGTGAGATGAACGCGGGCGTGCCAAGACTTGTAGCGCCTAACTTTTGGTGAAGATTCCCGTGAATCTTGACTTCTAACGTATGGATGATTGTGTGTGATCCAAAGGTTAAAGATCACAATGTGGTTCGGGGTTTGCCACACGGTCGTGGACTTAAAATCTCCTAGTCGTATAGGAAATGGACGTAGAAATGTAAAAAGACGTGAACTTTATTACACCGGGATAATAAAGTTGGATTACAAGAAAAATAAAAGATCCAAACAACTTGATGAAGTGTGTTTGAATGGGGTTTGAGCACGTAGTACTCGATAATCTACTTTGCTGAAAGTAGTAAAGTGTTGTGCTTCACTGGGAAGGCTTTGGTTTGTAAGCGTTGAGCTTTGATTGGTGTTGGACCTTTTTTTCAGCATTGTGAACTAGTATTTATAGACCCAGTAGCATCCTGATTCAAGTCTGAATCCGAAATTTGTCTTGCACCATCAGCTGCCATGTGTCCCATGATTTCCCACTTTTTGTGCATGTACGGTAGTGGGTAGTTATTTGCAGGTTGAGAAGTCATGGGTGATGTGGCAGAAACCTCCCACTACTTCCCTTTCTTCATGCATGCGACACATGGCCAATTGACCAAGTCAATTGGCCTTTGAAATACAAAAACCCAACTGCCAACAAGTGATAACCGCCCCCTACAATTGTGGACCACCCTATTTGCACCAGATCAATGCTTTCTTTTGTAAATTCAAACGTGGGGTTAAATCATCATCATCCTTCGTGGGCCCAACCGTGGGCTGTCCTTCCAAAAGATCCTGGGCCGAATTCTTCACATGGGCCGCATGTTCCCTGGGCCAAAATGGGAAATACCCATGGGCCAAGACTTACCCAATTAATTTACACAACTCTCGGCCCAATTAATTAAAGAATTAACGAAAAGCCCAATCACGGCTAGCCCGATCCGTGATGCCAAAAACGGGTATAAACATTGCCCCTCATACGCCTTGATTCTATTAAGATTAAGGCGTTTGGAAAAGTACAGTTTTTGGCAGCCAAACAGATCTTGACTTATTTAAAACTCTGTCAGGCCCAAACGCAGCCTAACATTTTCCTTCTTGGAACAGACGCAATCATTATCAGATCTTCATGTGGGGCTTCTATCCATAAAGGAGGTCTCCTTTCTCTCTTGGGACTCTAATAGCTTCCAAAAGATTCCTTTTTCAACCCAAATTCTTCTTGTTGTACGTGTAACCTCTTTTAGGATAGAAACAAAAATTCAAAAAAAGGGGAGAGGAAGTAGGAGGCGGTACAAATCCCCATCTTTTAAACCCACTTCACGAAAACCAATGCCAGCACCTCCCACTTTAAAGCTGGCCTCTCTCTCTCTCCTTCTCTTTTACTTTTCGTTGCCCATCTCTCTCTCTCCCCCTCTCATCCAGAGCCAAAAAGAACCCCAAACCTCCATTGTCGAATCCAAAAAAAAACTCCACACCATGTCTTCTTTCAGAGCAAAGCAACCAGTCAAGAGCCAGACCACTTTCTCCGATGAGATCAAGAGCATTATCAAATCCGAGAAGCTTCCCATCAACTCTGAAATCTTGATCGACCGCGCCCAAACCCGTTCGCCCACAGTCAAAATAGGGCTTGGACCTGCGTTCAATGGTGACTACCCAGAATCGCTCTACCCGTTCTATCCTCTTGCCGAAGAGGCCTTGCCCTTCAGCTACATCACTGCCGATTGGAGTGCTTACCCACGGGATATCCCGAATCGACTCTGGCATCGGCCAGATAAGCAGTACGTACAGTGGGTTAACCGCGTGGCAGCCATGAAGGGAGGGCTATGGAAGGAAATCGGGATCTACGAGGCCCTTATGCTCAGCCGCAGCCTCATTGACATGGACAAGGCCCTATTCATGGCCGCGGCCCTATTCTGGTCTGTTTCTTCCAACTCTTTTCATTTCCGTATTGGTATGATGGGCATCACGATACAGGACGTCTCATTTCTGACCGGCCTTCGCCCCCATGGGGTTAGGGCCGATTGTTTCGTTTCGCAAAAACCCCCATCCTTCACGTACCCAGAATCGGCCCAGTTGGCCTATTCGAACTTCTTGAAATGTTTTGCTGGCAATGAAGGAGAAGAAGTCACCGAGGAAGAGCATGTTGCTCTCCTCATTTACTGGCTAAACAAGTGTATTTTTTGTGTTTCGTCGAATAGAATAACCAAAGAGTTTACTGACATTGCTAAGGCCCTGGCCTCGGGCCAAAAATTGGCCCTGGCCCCGTTGGTCCTTGCCCATCTGTACCGTGGTATGCAGGAACTCTTGACCAATAAGTTTGTATTTGCACCTGGTCCCCTTTGGATAATCACCCTCTGGATTTGGTCTTACTTCCCCTCATTTGCCCCAACAATGAACAAAAAGCCCACGCATGGATGTTATGGCCGCCACTATGCGGGCTAAGCCCTCCAAAAACATGACTTCGACACTTGCTTTACCTATTTCTACCACGAGCTGACCACACTGGGTAAGGGTTACATGCCGTTTGAGAGGGATACAGTGCCTTTATGGTTGAAAAATCCTACTGGAGAGCCTGGGGAAGACTTCGATGAACATAAGGAAGTTTGGGCTAGTTTCCTTATCTCGAGGGACTTGTTGTATGGCATGGGTGTTTCTTCGGCCAACAACAGGTGTGGGACCGAATACTACAACGCTGCTCAGTTTGCTCGCCAATTCGGCCTAATGCAACTCATTCCAATTCCCCCATACCTGTCTTGCAACGAGGACTTTATTGACAGGGTTATTGCACCAGAAAAAACCCTAGAGGCTGTTCGGAATCAATTTGCTAAGGATGAGGCCAATTTTCAGTTGAAGCCTTATCCTGATCGTCCGGAGAAGTCCCTCAGATTTGAAAAATGGTGGTCAGCCTGTGTGAGCACGTATCTTGCCAAGGACCTAGGTGAGGTCTTGGCAAAGGTCACCCCTGGGGCCTTAATTGTTGAAGATATTGACCTTGCCAAGATTTCCAAACCGAAGAAGAAAACTTCCCGTTCTGAAGGTCCCTCTTCCACCGCCAGCCTAAAAAGGAAAGGTACGTTCAAAGAAACAACTTCATTTTCTTATCTGCTGTCCAGATTCAGGCCTATATCAGATTTACTCATGCAGTTCCCATTTCAGGTACTCAAGAAGTCGGCAAATCCGAGCCAGAAGAAACCCCAAAAAAGAAGAAGAAGCTCCAGAAGCTGTCGGAGATGAAAACACCAACCGTAAGACCTGATCAGTCCTTCCTTTCGCTTTTATCTCTATGATTCAGGCCTAAATGCTTAAATCTGCAGGGAAAAGTTGCTGCGATTGCTGGCAGGACCAGAAGCAGTACCAAGACTAGCTCTCCAGACCAGGTAACCTTTACCATTCAAGTATCCAGGTCTCAACCTGCTTTGTATTAAGGCCTGAATGTAAATTCTTGAACTTTGCTCAGGCTGAATCAAAGGAAACCATCCACCACGCCGAATCAACCCCAGTAAAGGAAGTAAAGAAGGGAAAGACCAAGACTGCTCCCATCAAAGAAACACAAGAGGAAGAGACTAAACAAGTAGAATTGAAGAAGAGCCCCTCACTTGCATCTAGTGATTCTTCCCCTGCTTCGCTGGAGGTAAAGCAACACTTCTTAGCCTTGATTCTTTGATTTCTCTATTGTTTTTTCCTTTGGGAAGCCTATCCCTTATCCCTTGATAAATTCAGGCTACCTCGGAAGGCCTTCCAACTAATCCTGAACATGAGGCTTCGTCACAGATGCCTGACAAATCCAAATTATCACCATTCAAGCCTGAGCCTCCCACTGTTCAAAAGGATGAAGTTGTTGAAGAAGCAGCTGACGAAGATATGGAAGACTTCTTCAAGACTGCAGCCAACCTCGTCCAAGTTTCTCTCTCGGGCATTTCTGAAGATGGGTCAAGTTCTACCCAAGTGCCCCCAACGGCTGAAGAAATTGCCGAGGCCAAAGAGACCTTCAAGGCTTTGATCAAGATGGATATCAGAACAACTCTTCACCCACGAAGGGCCTCTTCATTCAAGAAAGCCCTCGATGTTTTGGCCAGAGCTCAGGTCTTCAGTGAGGCCGTTGAAACAACCCTGCAAAACTTTCATAAGGATTTCCCAGACATGCAGAAATCTTATGACAATGCTGCTCTTGAACTCTCCAAAGTTGAATCAGGCCTCACCGAAATTGATGATCTCCGCCAAGAGTTGAGCAAATGCTTGAATGGCTATGAAGCTTCCAAAGCCCAAATTGAAGCCCTTGAGGTGCAAAAAACCAATCTGGCCAATGACATTCGGACCTGGGAGGAACAGATCCAAGAACTGAAAAGGAAGTAGGAAAATGCAGAAAAAAGCATGGTGGCCTTGGTGACTCAACAGTCAAGCCTGGAAGCTCAACAGAAGGGATTGTTCGCCACTTCCAAAGCTGTCAAGGTCAAGCTCCTTCCCCTGGTTCCCAACCAAGCAGGCCTCCAAACCTCAAAAGAAAGGTTAGAGGCCCAACTCAACAACCTTGCTGCATCCTGGGACAATCTTCGTTCAAGTATCCTTAGTGAACTTTAGGCCATTCTAGCCTTGTAATAATGTAGTTCCTTTCATTTAGCCCTGAACTTTAATCCATTGGGCTATTGGTGTTTGCGTGGCCTGAACTTTACGCCTTTTCAACTGTTATTATTTGGATGACATAAACCAGATTCAGGCCTGGATGGCGGCCTAGACAGATTCAGGCCTTGATAGTGGCCTAAACAGATTCAGGCCATGATCTATCTATCTATTATGGTTTTGATAGTAGTTTTTCTTTAAAATCTCTCATCTCCCACATCGTAGGATAATGATGTTTTAAAAACTTTCCATTAATAGTATGTTTATGCATTCCACCATCTAAATCCATTAAAAGATAAACATTACCTTCGAACACCTTGCAAATTTGATAAGGCCCTTCCCACGTTGGAGACCACTTTCCATACCTTGGGGTTTGAGCGCCCAAGGGAAGAACAACCTCCCACACCAAATCTCCCTCAGTGAAGCTTTTCATTCTAACTCTCCTATTATAGGCCTTAGCCACTTTACGCTTCTGAACCAACATATGGTCTAAAGCAGATAACCTTACCTCATCAAGGTCTTCCATTTCCATTAACATAGCTTGGCTATAATCAGCAGGACTTAAGCCATTTTCGTACGCAATCCTGGCCGATCTAACCGTTACCTCCATGGGAAGTACGGGGTCATGGCCATATACCAACATGTAAGTAGTAACATTTGTGGCTTCTTTCTTCGAAGTCCTATAAGCCCATAATGCATTGGACAGGAGCTCATGCCAAACCCTCGGATTGTCCTCCACCATTTTCTCAATGATCCCAATCAAGGTCTTATTGGTTGATTCGGCCTGGCCATTCCCTTGTGCATAATAAGGAGTTGAATGAGAGAGTTGAATATTGAATTGGCTCGCAAAGGCTCGAACCTGTGCCCCAAAGAACACTGAGCCTCTATCCGCCACAAAATGCTCCGGAATTCCAAACCTATGGATAATCTTCTCCTTCATAACTTTGATCACATCCTGTTGATCCACAGACTTTAATGGAATGGCCTCCGCCCATTTCGTAAAATAATCCGTGGCTACCAGGATGAACTTGTGTTGTTTCGATGAAGGGGGATAAATCATCCCAATTATGTCTAAAGCCCAGCCTCGAAAAGGCCAAGGCTTTACTACAGCTTGATAATCTGTCGCAGGGGTATGATGGACTGAGCCATGAGCTTGACAAGGTTGACAGCCCTTAGAAAAACGTATACAATCCTCTAAGATAGTGGGGGAATAGTAACCATACCTTCTAATTAGCCAACTCATCTTGATACCGGACTGATGTGCTCCACAAATCCCTTCGTGGACTTCTGCCATTACCTTCATGGCCTCGGTATGGCATAAACACCTCAAAAGCAAGTCATCTTCAAGGCCTTTCTTGTACAACTCGTCTCCAAGGAGAGCATAACTCATCGCTCTTCTCTTGACCTTTCTACTAGCCCCCATATGAGGCCGCTTTAAGTAAGCAATGATAGGATCACGCCAATCTTCCTTATTCTCATCTTCTTCTTCAACCGGAAGGTCTGAAGCAAATACCTCTAGGCCTAAACCCCTTCTCCTTACAGAAGGGAGCAGCCTTTTCTGGACTATAATAATCTTATGAAGAGTTTCTGGTGAAAGCTTCAGGCCTGTTGAGGCCTGAGCCAGACTGTTTGCTTCTGTATTCATACTCCTTGAGACATGTTTGACAGTTACGTTATCAAAGTCTTGAATTAATTGCACCGCGGCCATGTAATAAGGAGCTAACTCCTCACTATAGCATTTAAACGTTCCTGCCAAGTGGTTGATTACGAGGTTTGAATCCCCTATGACTCTCACTTCTCGGGCCTCAAGATCCCTAAGGATTTCAAGGCCTATTACTACCGCTTCATATTCGGCCTGATTATTTGTACATGGAAAATCGAATTGAAAAGATAGCTCTGTTCTCAGGCCTTGGGGAGAGATAACGATGATCCCACAGCCTGAAACCTGTTGAGTTTTTGATCCATCAAAGAGAAGAATCCAAGGAGTGAGTGAGACTTCAAATGCACTCAGGCTTGAATCAGATTCTTCGCCGATATCCACACAAGGGTGATCGGCAAGAAAATCTGCTAAGGCCTGGCCTTTTACAGCCTTTTGAGGGACATATTGAAAACTGAACTTCATTAAAGCCAAAGACCATTTGTCTATTCGGCCTCGCATGATTGGCCGAGAAAGCAAGTACTTAATAAGGTCTGTTTGACTCATAATGTAAACCACAACGGGAAACATGTAGTGCCTCAATTTTATTGCTGCAAAGTACAAAGCAAGACATAACTTCTCAATAGGAGTATATCTCCTTTCACAAGGAGTTAACAGCCTACTTAAATAATAAATAGCTTGCTCTTTCCCTTGCTCATTATCTTGTGCTAAAAGGCATCCAATTGAGCTTTGCGTAGCCGAAATGTAAAGCTTCAAAGGCTTGTTCTTGATAGGAGGCATAAGGACTGGAGCCTTCGCTAAGTAGCCTTTGATCTCCTCAAAGGCCTTTTGATGATCTGCCTCCCAAGCAAAAGCGTCTTGATCCTTCAGCTTCAAGAGTTGGGAAAAGACTTGAACCTTCCCCGCTAGGTTCGAGATGAACCTTTTCAAAAAGTTGAGTGACCCTAAGAGCTTCTGCAATTCCTTCTTGGTTGTAGGAGGCTTTGCTTCCATGATTGCCTTGGCCTTATTCTGGTCAATCTCAATCCCTCTATTATGGACCAAAAATCCTAGGAACTTGCCTGCGGAGACTCCAAAGGCGCACTTCAAGGGGTTGACCTTTAAGTCAAATTGTTGCATCCTCAAGAATGACCTCCTCAGATGTTCCAAATGTTCATCATAGGTTTGAGACTTGACCACAATGTCATCGATGTAGATCTCCAGGAAACGGCCAATGAAATCATGGAAAATGGTGTTCATTGCTTGTTGGAACGAAGCACCAGCATTCTTTAGGCCGAAGGGCATTACGACCCACTCAAAGGTTCCAAGGCTCCGAGACACCTAAAAGCAGTCTTAGCCGTATCGGCCTCGTCGATGAAGATCTGATTGTAGCCAGAATGGCCGTCCATAAAGGATAAAACCTTATGGCCCGAAGCCCCATCTACCAACAAGTCTGCAATCGGCATCGGATACTCATCTTTCGGAGATGCCAAGTTCAGGTTTCTGAAGTCCACGCACACTCTAATCTTGCCATTCTTCTTAAGGACTGGCACAACATTTGAAAGCCAAGTAACATACCTGGCCGTGCGTATAAACCCAGCATTGAAAAGGCGTTCGATCTCATCCATGACTTGCAAATAGACCTCATTAGACATCCTCCTCGGCGGTTGTTTGAAAGGCCTGAATCTTGGCTGAATAGGCAACTTGTGTTCCACCAAATCCATTGACAAGCCTGGAAGTTCGTCATAATTCCAAGCAAAACAAGACTTGAACTCTGGCAAGAGCTGAATGAGCTTCTCTTTCACATCCTCTGGCAGAAGCTGACTAATATATACAGGCCTAGGATTTTCTGAATCTCCTAGGTTAACTTCTTCCAGAGGGTCTTGAACATCGGCCTTTAAGTCATCCAACTTAGCCGGGGCCGCTTCAAGATCTTCCAAACGGATCTCATCCAAGTCTTCGATCAGATCTGAGTCCTCATTGATTACTTCGGCCGCATGGGCCGAATAACCTTCTTCTTCCTGCTCTTGTTCTCCTCTAAGCCTTTTCTCGAGTAAATAGGCCTCAAATTTCGTCAGCATAGCTCGCAAAGCCACGTCCTTCTCTTCTTCCGAAGGCCTTACTGACATTAAAATGATCTTTTGGTTGAAGCAGTAATCGGCCTACTTGACTCCGTGATCATTGGGCCGATTAGCTCTTGGTACAATGCCTTTACCTCCTCCACTGACTTGTGGGCAGAGATAGGCACAATCTTATGACAGCCATACTTAACAAGGCCTGCCACTTTCATTGGGCCGACATCCTCATCATACAATCTTGCCTCGGCATGATTGGTTGAGTCGTGAAACGGCCAACGATCTGCCCAGATCACCTCTACATCTTCTTGATTCCAAAACACCAAACATTGGTGCAAGGTTGATGGCACGGCTAGGCAGGCGTGAATCCAATCCCTTCCCAACAGAATGTTGAACGAAGACCGCGAATTCACGACGAAGAATGGAGTGGTGAGGGTTTTTGACCCAACGGTCAAATTCATGATCAAAATCCCCAGACAGTTCATTTTGTGCCCAATGAAATCAGTCAATGTTGCTGTTGTTGACACCAAGTCCTGATCGGTTTTGCCTAGCTTGATCATGGTTGACCTAGGCATGAGGTTAGCTGCCGAACCATTATCGACGAGAAGTCAATTGATTGGCATTCCATCTACACATCCCGAGATATATAGAGGCTTGATATGCCTCGTCATCTTGGAAGTGGGTTTCTCGAATATTACGCTCGCTGCTCGGCCTTTGGTACTATTCTCATCCTCGTCCTTCAGAATTATCACTGAAGGCCCCCCTCCATTCAGGCCTGAATTGAGGGATTCGTGTAATATTTCAGCCGTCTGATCCATCTCCACCACATTGCCTTCCATGGCAGTAAGGTCATTGTCCTTTGCTTCTAGCTCAGATGGAAGAAAGACCACCATGTTTCACTACATCTTCGAAGCTTGCCCAGGCCTGAATTCCTTGGCCTGTGGGTTTAATCGAGGCTTGCCCCCCGAGTCTTGTTTCTTCGGCTCAAGCGGCTGTTTCCTCAATAAGGTAACCTGTCTCGGAAGAGGCTTAATCCTAGCCTCCTCGAGGGTTTTTTCCAGTAAAGCCTTCTTCTCAAATCGAGGAACTTGCCTTGAAGAGGAACCGGCAACAACCTCTTTGTAGGTTCTTTCCAAAGGCTTGTGTTCTCTGCTAGGCTTGACTGCCTCAACCTTCAACTTTTTTGTAGGTACCTCCATCACCATCTCCTCATTAAGGTCATCTTCTTCCATCATGTCTCCAAGCAAGTCGTCTTCCTCATGAGCCCTCCTTTCCGCCTGCCTAAACCTTTGGCGGCATCTTTTCTGAGATCGTGATAAAAGAGGTTGTGGGCCAGAGAATTTAGGATGTTCAACCTTATGCCACGCATTCGGAGGAATGACAGGAGGTTTCATAGTCCTAGGCTTTCCTCCAGTTGGGGCTAAAATTCTGAGATTATTGAGCTCATCCTCTATCTCCACCACACCTGGTCGAATCCTGTTGAAGACTGATTCACGCCTGATCTGATTCTGGTTCTGTTTAGGCCTGCGTATCTCCTCAGGTCTGACTTCAGTTCTGCCCACAACTATGCTATTCAACACAGGTCTGGATGGAACAGCATGATGCCTACATTCAGTGCAAACCAATGAGCAGCTTGGTCTCTCCACCTTCTTAACTCCTTAAGGCCTTGACCACCAAGGTTTCTTCCTTTCAAATCTTTTCACCCTCTCAAAGGCCTGAGTTGGGATGCTTGCCCCCCGAATCGAAGTTCTTGGCCTTCTTACCCCCCAAGTGCGATGGAGTGAAATCTTCCTCAAAACATGGGTCCCGGTAGTGATTCGATCTAGGCCTGAATGTTGCTCTCGATGGTGCCCTCAAGCTTAGCCTAGGCCTTGGTGTGGCTCTGGGCATGGATCTCATATTCACTGAGACCATGTTTGCACTTAGGCCTGAAGGAAACGAATTGCCATCCACCCCCATGGCCTGCTTGTCCTTCTCGGGAAACTTGAATTCACCCTGATCAATCTTGTCTGGATGTCATTCCTAAACACAAAGCAATTGTTGGTTGAATGACTCCAAGAGTTGTGGTATTTACAATATTCCTTGCCCTTTAACTCATCCAATGTTGGGATCTTGTGGCCAAAGGGCAATTTCAGCAACTTGTCCGTCAAGAGCTGATCGAAAATAGCTTCCGCCTTGCTGATATCAAAGGTGTAGGCCCTGGTAGGCCTATTAAATGCTTCTTGGATGGGTTGTTTCGTGGGTTCCATCTTGATGAAGGCCTTGCAGACATAAGGCTTTCTATTGATGATTTCGGCCACATCAACATCAACAATAGCCTCTGTCTTAACCGTAGCCACGTCATAATTAAGGTCTTGATAGTACGCTCCCTTGGAAGCTGACTTTCTATCCTTCTCTTCTTCCAAAAGCTTCTCATAACGCAAGGCCTTTGCAGACAGCTCAAACAAGTCCCGAAATTTTGTACCATGATACTTCTTCTTGAACTCAAAGTCCAGGCCGTTTAGTGCTAAACGCACATACTCGGCCTCGGGCAAAGGAATTTTGCACTTGAAACATGCTGTCTTGAATCGGGAGAGGTAAGACTCCACGCCTTCTTGTGGAAGCTGACGATAGCGTGACAAATCCGCCATTGTTATCTCTGGTTCAACCCTGTAAAACTGTTGGTGGAACATCTCCTCAATCTGGGCCCAGGTTTGGACAGAATTGGGTGGCAGATTGATATACCAAGTGAAGGCCATTGCTGTCAAGGAATTCGGAAAAAGCCTTAACTTGAGTTTGTCATTCGTTCCAACTTCCCCACACTGCACTTGAAATCGAGCAATGTGTTCTACTGTGGACTGCATGTTCTCCCCTGTGAAGGTCTGAAATTCAGGAACTCGGTATCCCTTGGGAAAAGGTTCATTGTCAACCTCCGCCGTGTGGGGTTTCCTATACATAGGTCTTCCCATAGGCCTGAATCCATGCCTTAACTGTTCCTGGAGAAAATCCAGGACTTGATCTCTCCCAATCATGTTTGGCATTGGAGGCGGCCGTTGGCCTGCCTCATGTGCCAGCAGATTCACGCCTAGGTTTGCCCCCCCGAGTCTCTAGGACTGAATGAGCATGAGAACCGTTCTTGTCTTTAGTAGCACCTTGTCCTCCGTGAGGAGGCCTTTTGTCGGTCTTTTCAGGCCTGTTTGGATTTTCCACCAAAACAGCCCTTTGTTCTTTGTTCATTGGAGGCGTCGGTCCTCCTCCAATAACCACTCCTTTGCTTCTATCTCCTACCGGTGCAGGACTGTTTGACGAAGAAGCTTGGTAGAAAACCTGTGGTGGCGGTGGTATTGAGTCCTTCAAACCTGTCTGTTCATGGCCGTTGCCATAAAATCCGAACTGAGGCATGACTGGTTGTTGAGGGACGAGTGGTAGCCTCTCTGTCATTGTGGCAATTATGTTATTGATTGCTAAAGTCATAGGCTCCATGGACTGAGAAATTGTTTGTGCCACGGTGTGTGAAATCTCTTGTCCTGCAAAAAACATATAATTCTTGACGCTATCTGTGGCGTCATGAAGATCTTGTGCACTGATTTGAGGAGCGGCCTCCTCGAGTATCGGGACGTCAACAGCAACTCCTTCAGGGCTGCCTGGAGGATTGGGCAGTGGTGGATCCGACTGTAGTGGATCTGATTGTGACTGTCCGGTTTTTATTTTCAGCGGCATGATTGAAACCTTTGTACGACTAGGGTCCCACTGGGCGTGCCAATGAAAACTCTCGTTTTTGGCACAAGGTGTGAGTGAGATGAACGCGGGCGTGCCAAGACTTATAGCGCCTAACTTTTGGTGAAGATTCCCGTGAATCTTGACTTCTAACGTATGGACGATTGTGTGTGATCCAAAGGTTAAAGATCACAATGTGGTTCGGGGTTTGCCACACGGTCGTGGACTTAAAATCTCCTAGTCGTATAGGAAATGGACGTAGAAATGTAAAAAGACGTGAACTTTATTACACCGGGATAATAAAGTTGGATTACAAGGAAAATAAAAGATCCAAACAACTTGATGAAGTGTGTTTGAATGGGGTTTGAGCACGTAGTACTCGATAATCTACTTTGCTGAAAGTAGTAAAGTGTTGTGCTTCGCTGGGAAGGTTTTGGTTTGTAAGCGTTGAGTTTTGATTGGTGTTGGACCTTTTTTTCAGCATTGTGAACTAGTATTTATAGACCCAGCAGCATCCTGATTCAGGCCTGAATCCAAAATTTGTCTTGCACCATCAGCTACCATGTGTCCCATGATTTCCCACTTTTTGTGCATGTACGGTAGTGGGTAGTTATTTGCAGGTTGAGAAGTCATGGATGATGTGGCAGAAACCTCCCACTACTTCACTTTCTTCATGCATGCGACACATGGTCAATTGACTAAGTCAATTGGCCTTTGAAATACAAAACCCAACTGCCAACAAGTGATAACCGCCCCCTACAATTGTGGACCACCCTATTTGCACCAGATCAATGCTTTCTTTTGTAAATTCAAACGTGGGCTAACCCATGTGGGTTAAATCATCATCATCCTTCGTGGGCCCAACCGTGGGCTGTCCTTCCCAAAGATCCTGGGCCGAATTCTTCACATGGGCCGCATGTTCCCTGGGCCAAAATGGGAAATACCCATGGGCCAAGACTTACCCAATTAATTTACACAACTCTCGGCCCAATTAATTAAAGAATTAACGAAAAGCCCAATCACGGCTAGCCCGGTCCGTGATTCCAAAAACGGGTATAAACAGTAGTAAGCTATCTTTTCGAGACGGAGGGGTTGTGATCCAATTTTAGATTGTTATTCGGCCTAAATAATAGTAGTGTTCTAGCAATCAATCCCTAACATGCATGACACGACACACATGTTACGAAAGATTGCAGTGCCTTAGATTTGAATGACATCGCACAGTGAGAACTACTCCTACTAGATTGTAATTCCTAAACATTGTGGTTATGTGGTACCACAACCTGCTAGACCGTAAGCTGCACAAGAGTGTCCTTGTTCATAAGAACTACTGCTGTAAACCGGGTGGGTTTTGGATACAAGTTCAATGAACTTTGTTTTTCTCGCCGAAGTTATTCTTGTTAGTATAACTAGATTAACACCTATTTTTTCCCACTTTTTTGCCGCGCGAGTGAAAAACTAAAGGCGTGTGCGGTTGCACAGACGTGTCAGGATTTGTCGTGTCCAACGATCGTAGGATTGAGTGTTGTAATCTTACTCCTAACAAGAGTGACCGTGTGTGATCCAAAGGGCGAGATCACAAAATGGTTCATGGTTTGTCACAACGAAGTGAACTTCAAAATTCCCCAACCGTGTGAAAAAGAAGAGAGCAAAAGTAAAAAGTTATGTCAAAATGATAAAGTTGAAGGTTACAATTGAATGTAAATGGTGCAAAAAAGGTAAAAATCCAAGATACTTGAGGAAGTAAATGAATTGGAAGGATGACTTTTGCCGAAAAAGCAAGATAATTTGATTAAGCTCTGGCTTTGATTGGTTCTTGTCCCTTTTTTAGTCTTGAGTTCTTCTATTTAATAGGCCCATGGAAGAGAGAGAATGCCCACATAATCTTCGGCCCACATCCCAATAGTGGTTACAATGCTGCTAACCATAGAGACAATCTGTGATTTTGTTGTGGGGCCCACCACAGGTCTTACACAAATGATCTGAGCCGTTTATTAAATGTAAATATTTTTTCAAGAGTCCTCGTGAAAAATCAGCTCAATCTAATACCTATAGGTGCTCGATCCAATTATCTAAATTTTCATTCAGATTTTCAGATAATGAAAAGTTAGATGATTGGATCGATCATCTATAGGTATCGGATTGAGCTGATTTTTTGTAGGAACTCTTAAAAAAATGTTTTACATTTAATGAACGACTCGGATCGTTTGTGTGGGACCCGTGATGGGCCCCACAACAAAATCTGTGCACGATCTATGTGGACAGACTTATGCAGTGGTTATTGGTTTTTTTTCTTTTTTCTTTTTTTGTCATACAGTATACATCGGCGGGAGTTAGCGGAGTGTTATTATGTTAGTCAACGGAGGGTTCAGAGGCTATCCATAGCCCTAAACCTCAATTTTGCTCCCCGTGAGACTCGAACTCAGGTCACCACTGAAAGAGAAATGAGACAACGAACTTGACAAGCTTGGTTTCTCATTGTGGTTATTGATTGGCATGTTTACTTCTTGGCTCTTCCAACCGTGAGCCGCCATGTGTTCCATAATTGCCATTCTTGTACTCTTTGACTTGGTCAAAGCATATATAATGCTCATAGCTCTTAACCTTCCACGTTCAAAACTTGTAAATCATGGATTTAGAAGAGAATTGATTTTGTCACTCCCCTTTTTGTTAATGTCACTCCCCTTCTCTCACACAAAAATCATCTAATAAAGACACAAATAGGAATGACATTAACAGAAATGAAGTGGCAAAATCACTCCCCATTTAAAATTGATTCCAAGGCTGCGCCAAGTGTCCTTGGATGATTGCCTTTTTGTTTTATCCCGCTTGCCTACTGTAAAAGAAAAGTCAAACCAGTACCTATAATAATGTTGGGGTTAAGGTCCAGTCCAATTATAATAGTGTCCAGTTCGGTCTAGTTTTGGGAATGATTGGAATCGTTCATTTTGTAGAGTTTGTCGAGTAAGTTATCCACGGAAAAAATTAGCATGATCAAACATCAATAGATACATGAACGAAATATCTTTGTACAAGAAAAAAAATGGGCAATTATGAGTTTCAATTCATTTTTTGTCATTGGATTTTTCTTGTACAAATATATTTCATTCATGTACATATCGATGTTTGATCATGCTAATTTTTTGCATGGATGACATACTGGACAAGCTCTACAAAATAAACGATTCCGATCGTCGTTGTGGGTTCAGGACGAACCCATAAAGGCCCAAAACTGGACCGAACCGGACACTATTACAACTGAACTAGGCCTTAAACCCCCTTTAATCACCATAAGATCTGCCACCGATCTGAAATACTCGGCAGTTATTTGGGGCTTTGCCATTTTTACCAACTCCACCTTGTATTCCAGTGCATGGAAAGGAACATACCAAAAAATAAAACGTGAATTAAACAAAAATTCAAAAAAGACGACAAAAATAGCGAAACGAAAAATAACAACAAAATGTTAGTGTTAACTCACCTAGCTATACAATGACGACGAGAATTTTTGAGCTGTTATTGAAAAATTAAAATGATAAGCCCACACTACAACCACATTCTACATAATTTGTTTATGCTTTTTTTTTTTTCCGTTTATTAGAGACTCACTTTAGATCTTAAAGTACATATATTTTTGGATAATACAGAATGTCCAGAGCCAACTTGCATGCACATCAAATTAATCCATACAGCTCCTTCCACAATCGTTTTAAGTGACCTCAAGAATTGAGATAATAGAAGTTGAACCCGAGACCTTAGGAGAGAGCACATTCTAAATCTTAGGCCTTCACCACAGAGCCAACCCTTTTTAGGGTGAATCTAAAAAATATTGCTACATCAACAAAATCCTTCTGACGAAATTCATCCCAGTCCTTCATACATATGATACTCCATAAATGCTTCCTATAGTCATTGTTGCAGATTTGAGTTCTCAGTTTAGAGCATGGATGTGATCTTAGGGGGCCTGTGACCAACTGAAACATCGAAAGGCTCCTTAGTCATTTTCTTTAACTCCTCCTCAAACCTTTCCATGGCTGGTTCTGGCAAGCATATTGGAACCACAATCCCATCTTTGAAATTCATGTAGAAGCTTATCACAGGAAACGCCCCAGCGGTGCCTCCATACATCGGTTTCCCCCACCCAAAATCCACTGTGTCAAAGCCAAGACGTCTTAAGTCAGAAACAATAAAGTTTCCCGCCACGGTGTACAAAGGCCGCCCTTTAATCACCATAAGATCCGCCACTGATCTGAAATACTCGGCGGTCATTTGGGGCTTTGCCATTTTTACCAACTCCACCGTGTATTCCAGTGGAAAGGAACATACCTTTCCAGCCTTCGAAACTGCTGCAGGATAGGTAAGGACGTTGCCGTAGTACCCGTGAGGCACATTCAGGCCAGGTAAGCTACGACCATTGACAAGGCACGAAACTCTGACGGTGTTGTTAGGGTCTAGTGCGAGTGCACGAGTGCGACACCTCCACAAGCACGCGGTCAAGACCTCGAATGTGGAGGCGCTTGCATGTGGGGGGAGATGATTTCGAATAGCTCTGATCTCCTTGGGACCAAAGAAGAAAGGTTTTTGGATCGGGGTTGAGTTGGCATCATCGTTGTTGGTGTCGAGCACTTGTTCGAATTCGTGGTGAAGGCATGTAATTCGGGGAGGATGTCTTGCGGATAGGAGCTCCCTTTGCCACACAGGTGACACAGAAGGTGCAGTGACTTCTTTCCCTTGGGCGAACTCAGCGATTGCACTTAGGAATTGGACCAGACCAGCTCCATCACTCATTGTGTGGTTCAGGCGCAGGGCAATGGCGAATCCACCGCACCTAAATCGAGTCACCTACATTCACCGAAATTCACAAAAAAAAAAAACCTTAATGTGAATATTACACGTGAATATGAATATGCACATTTGTTACAAGGGTAAGTGCTCTATCCAGAATCACATTTCTTGCCAGCATTTATCTATAGTCAAGAAAGTTGAGCTGTGGGGTTTGGTGAAATTAAGGTCTGACTTATGTAATGCACCAAAAGCTATGCGAAGTTGAAACAGATCATATGTGACGGTGATGCCGAAAAGCACCTAATTAGTCTCCCTAATTATTCATGCGTTGTTAGTCCGTTTGTGTTGTTATTTGATGTTTTTAGTAGTTTAGTAATGTTTGGGGCCTTGGAGGATGGTTAAGCCTTAAATGTGTGAAGTGGGAGTGCTTAGGACGCGCGAACACGAAGTAGGAAGCTGTAGGAGTGGCCCTGAAGCAGGGGAGAGAATGCTGAAAATCCCGTTAGGACGGCTTTCATTCCTGTTCGGACGGCTTTGCCCACCTGAAGAAATCCAACTCTCTAAATTTTCACCTGGGTGGTCTCTAAACAATAATATATATTATTCTGCGAGTTTTAAATGTAACTTTGAGGCCTTAGGGTATAAATACATCTTCTAAACATTGTTTTAGGGTTCCTAACTTTTGTTTAGCGAGCTAGAGGGAGGCAAGAGCAAATCTAAGAGAGAAACTTTCGCTATGTTCGTTTTGCATTTTTTGGTATTTTAGTTTTGATAGTGGGTGGAGAGAGAAAAAAAGTAATGATTGGAGAAAAGAGTAATGAGTAGAGAGAGATAGATAGGGACGACAAAGTAATAATTGGAGAAATAGGGTAATGATTAAAAAGAAAAATAGAGTAATGATTAGAAAACAAAACAAAAACAAAATGTGAAACGAACAAGGCCTTTGTGTTCTTCATTTGTTCGTCATATTCAAGCGCGTTCTTCTTCTCCATGGCCAGCTAAAACCCTTATCTCGGGGGAGGATGAAGCCTCACATCAAGTAACTTTGTTCTATTGTATAGATTAGAATTTTTATTCGAATAGGATTATGTGTTCAAGAACTCTTTTCATGATATCAATGGAATGGTTTTTAATTCTTTAAATTGATTGAGTATTTATTTCCTAGGTTTCTAAATACCTTTCACATAATGGTTTTCATTGTTCTCAATCCGGGTGACTGAGATGGGTTATGCTCGTGAGACGGACCGTGCCGTTAGGCAGCTATACCTCGTTAGTGAGACGATTAGTGGGATAGTCCATGCTGGTTGGCAGATTGTGGAAATCTATTTGCCCACTATTGATAGGGATTGCAAACCTTAGCGATAGTGATTTACAATTCGAGTGTTAACCCGGTCTATGCGATACATGGTTATGCGGTTGGGGTGGATTCTAAATCCTAGACTTTCCTCCATCAAGTTTCCAAACCCTTTTTAATTAATTGCTTTTGTTTAATTAGTTTCTCTGAACAAACAAACCAATCAAACTCTCTTTTCCCCTTCAAATTAATCTAGAAATTCGTTGGAATTATAGTAACTTAGCCAATCTGTCCCTCTGGATCGACACTCGATCTTGACCACTATTATACAGAGTTGTAGTTAACTTCAAATTTTTACATATTTATTTTTAATACAGTACGACACGATCAAAAACCTAAGCAAATTTGAAACAGAGAGCTTGAACTCTCGGTTTTTTTTTTTTTTTTTTGATCTTTATCTGCCTATTTTAGTCTTTCCATAGTTCGCAAAATAAAGTGAGCACCAGCCCTCAATGAAAAAGGTTCTATATTGAGGATGTTTTCAGCAGGGAAAATGATGTACGAGCATTATTACACAAAATATATGCAAAATTTTTGGCAGCGGCATATTTGAAATCACAAGGTACCTCATCATTATGAGTCATGGGAATTCCCTATAAACATTTAACCTTAGAGTTTCCAGATTGTCAAATGTTCATTGCTAAGTAGCTAACTCTACCTGAAGCAACAAGAGAGGGCAGCCAAGGATTCCATCAGAGCCAGGAACATCATGAAGAAGCTCCTTCAACACCGGACTCCCTGGAAGAATCGCGTCACCAAGTCGGTTGAGCTCAACTTCTGCATCGGCTTCTACAAACAAAACCCCCTCGCTTGTGCAATCCACCAGAAGCTTCCGGTTAGGCCCTTCAACAAGCCTCCCGGCAAATGGGTGGTAAAACGAAAGTGCTTTGGCTAGTCCTTCTCTGATGACACTCACAGGGTCTTCTCCTTCCACGAAAGGATTGCTTTTGTAAAACATTATCACCGGAACCTGAAACCGGAAAGCCTCTTGGTCGTCTATGTCTGAGAGTTGTTTTAGTTCACGCGGTGTTGGTTCCGCGGGCACCACCAGTCTCGGCTCTTGCCTAGTCACTGTGAACCATATCGAGGAGGAAGATGTTGACATTGTTTAAGGAAGTGTTTTCAGATGAAGTCAAGAGGGAAAACAAGGCAAATACACTCTAGACTTTGTGCTGTGAATTGAAAGGTATTTATAGAGGATATGGTCTCAGCTAGCGTACCTCAATTTTTGAAGGCTGAATCATGTGCTCCTTTTCTACTACCACATGAAAAAAAATCGTCCTAATGCAAAGGACCAACCACCAATAATTAGGGGTGGACATCGTGTCCTGTCGTATTCGTGTCAGAATTATTTTAATCATAACCCGACCTATTTAGTTTTTTGTGTTATCGTGTCGTGTCATCTTCGTGTTTCGTGTTAGAAATAGCCGCCCCTAACCTGCTAATTTCGTGTCGGATTTGTGTCGTGTTATCGTGTCCTTTCATAAATTCTCACCCTGCGTAATGTCGTGTCGTGTCATCTCTTGTTCCTGTCAAAATTCTTTCTATCCTAACCCGACCTGTTTAACTTTTTGTGTTATGGTGTTGTGTCATATTCGTATTCCATGTCAGAAATAACTGACCCTAACTCACTAGTTTCGTGTCGGAAATTCCCACTCCTACCAATAATGTGTGCAAGTTTGCAACATGGTCCATCTAAGAAGCACCAATTAGGAGGTGTTCCAGATCAACAGTAAAAAGAAGGTTTAGAAAAGGAAGGTTTTTCAAATTCAAAAATTATGTGTTTACGCTAATAATTTTTCTATCAATATGGATCTTGTTTGATAGATCTCAATGAGATCTTTTAAACAGTGCAAAAAAAATTAAAAAAATATTTTTCGTTTTCATTATATTTGAACTTGAAAAACCTTTTTTTTTTTTTTTTTTCCCTAAAGTTCCTTTTACTGCGCATCTGGAACCGCTCCTTAATCCTTCCTTCTTTGGCACTAAAAAGATAAGGAAAAAATGTGAAATGAATGGAAGATTAGTATTCACACTTGTGGACTGGAAGTTTCAAAAGCTTGTGAGTCAATTTGTCCAGAGCTTCAGGACAATGCTCTAGTCATCATCACTCGTGTCGATTCACTTCCACATTTATCACACGATATAGAAACACACAGAAAACTGTCAGGCAAATGCTAATAGGCGCTACATGGCACCAGAAAAATGGGCCCCTTTGGGCAGATTTATGTTTCTTTCAATGAAATCACAAAAAGCATTTATAGATAATTTTACAAGTTTGTCCTTAGTTTTGTAACTAATAACAATCCAACCATTAATTTATGTCGACATCCTCTCTTCTCTCATTTCTCTCTCTAAAAAGAGAAAGGAGGGAAGAGAGGATGTCGTATTCGTGTCAGAATTATTTTAATCATAACCCGACCTATTTAGTTTTTTGTGTTATCGTGTCGTGTCTTCTTCGTGTTTTGTGTCAGAAATAGCCGCCCCTAACCTGCTAATTTTGTGTCGGATTTGTGTCGTGTTATCGTGTCCTTTCATAAATTCTCACCCCGCGTAATGTCGTGTCGTGTCATCTCTTGTTCTTGTCAAAATTCTTTCTATCCTAACCCGACCTGTTTAACTTTTTTTGTTATGGTGTTGTGTCATATTCGTATTCCATGTCAGAAATAACTGACCCTAACTCACTAGTTTCGTGTCGAAAATTCCCACTCCTACCAATAATGTGTGCAAGTTTGCAACATGGTCCATCTAAGAAGCACCAATTAGGAGGTGTTCCAGATCAACAGTAAAAAGAAGGTTTAGAAAAGGAAGGTTTTCAAATTCAAAAATTATGTGTTTACGCTAATAATTTTTCTATCAATATGGATCTTGTTTGATAGATGTCATTGAGATCTTTTAAACAGTGCAAAAAAAAATTAAAAAAATATTTTTCGTTTTCATTATATTTGAACTTGAAAAACCTTTTTTTTTTTTTCCCCTAAAGTTCCTTTTACTGTTCCTTTTACTGCGCATCTGGAACAGCTCCTTAATCCTTCCTAGCTCCTTTGGCACTAAAAAGATAAGGAAAAAATGTGAAATGAATGGAAGATTAGTATTCACACTTGTGAACTGGAAATTTCAGAAGCTTGTGAGTCAATTTGTCCAGAGCTTCAGGACAATGCTCTAGTCATCAGCACTCGTGTCGATTCACTTCCACATTTATCACACGATATAGAAACACACAGAAAACTGAAAGGCAAATGCTAATAGGCGCTACATGGCACCAGAAAAATGGGCCCCTTTGGGCAGATTTATGTTTCTTTCAATGAAATCACAAAAAGCATTTATAGATAATTTTACAAGTTTGTCCTTAGTTTTGTAACTAATAACAATCCAACCATTAATTTATGTCGACATCCTCTCTTCTCTCCTTTCTCTCTCTAAAAAGAGAAATACTAAGTGTAAAAAAAATGGACAAAAAGACCCTTAAAGTGTACATGAATTGCTTAGATTCACTGCGCAGTAAATCTGAGTCGTTCATGTACACTTTAAGGGTATTTTCTTTGTCCCTAGCACAACCTCTCTAAAAACAATTCAGATCCAGGTTTCTGGTTGGGGGAGGGGGTCTGGAGCCTTAGGGCTCGGTTTAGATCCGCCGCACACAGCAACAACACGGCTGAAGGCAAGTTTTGTTTCTCCACAGCCGTAAGGAAACGTTGGGTTTCCATCAACAGCAGATGGGTCTGTTTATCCGCTGCCACTCCCACTCTCTCTTCCTCCGGCGTGTCTGTTCCCTGCTCCGGCGTTCGTTTCTCAAGCATACGAGACCTCTTTCTCCGGCGTAGTGTGCTCCAGCGACCCTATATTTCGCTGCCAATCACACATGCAATCTATTTTGTCCTTCTTTTTCCATTTCCTTTTTACTTAGAACCCAAGAAGAATAGTGGGTTCCATCATTGTCGATTGTGTTTCTCCGGCAAGGGTTTCGTCACAGTTTCTGTCATAGTCACTGGCGATTTCCGACGAGGATTTTTTGGGACGAACTGGTTTAGGCATTTGAGGGCCAAGACGGTGGCTGGGGTTCGGAGTTCAGACTTGTTGATTCGTTAATGGTTCTCTGCTTCTCCAATATCGATCGATTTGTTGTCTGATTGGGTAATGGTCTCTGCTTGATTTGCTTCCATCTGGGTACATATTTGCCTCTGTTTTTTTTTAATTATCTTTTTTCTGTGTTGATCGATTTGGTGCCAGATCTGGTGCAACCTTAGTAGTATTGATTTCTTGATTTCGTTTTTTGGTGGTTTTTATTATTGTTGTGTATGGATATGGATGTGTATGTATATATCTGTGTATAAATGTGTTTCATCTCTTTCTTTAAAAATAAAAATAAAAAGTACAACGGCAGGCAGAGAATGGATGGATGGACAATTGTTTCCAGTGATGTTTGTGGCTTCAGGTGTTTAGACATGGCGTTGCCAGAAAGTCTAGGTACTGGACGCATGTGGAATCACTTCAGGTCCCAAAAAATACATAAAAGTTTCATAAATTTTAAGATAATTTTTTTTGGAGTTCTATAAAAAATCAACACAAATATATATTGGTAAATATTTTTTCTGGATTTGTAAGATGAAACTACTCAGTTTTGCCTTTACGAATCCAGAATGAACAGTTTTGCTCTACAAATTCAAAAAATATATTTACCGATATCAATTGGAGCTGATTTTTTTATAAGACTTCATAAAAAATTATTTTTAAATTTATGAATATTTTTTTGAATTTTTGTGGTATTTTGGAATGGACTACACCTGTGCGGTAAAATTTGTGCGGTGATTATAGCACTGTCTGTGCGAGTAAACCTGGAAAAAAAAACACAGAAGAAGCAAATGTGGAAAAGCAAGCACAAAGTGTAACTTTGAAAAAGATAAATAGTGTAAACAAAAGAAAAAGTAAGGGAAAGGGTAGATTTGATAAAGCAAAAGACTGTCAAAGACTCAAACTCATGATGGTGACATAAACTCAAACTACAACAAGAACGATGTTAAATGGTGCATTATGGCACCTGTTTGCCGAAACGAAACTGAAAAAGGGGACCAGAGTTTTCAAATATCTTTATTTTTAATTTTTTCCATTTATTTTGTTTTAATGGCAAAGAAAATTTCATTTATCACAAGGATAAAAAAAAGAGAAATTGGACCAATAAAAAAAGAGAAGCATTGAGAGAGACTCGGACAGTACACTCAAATGTTCTGCACCACTGTGGTTGCAGCACAAATATGATCCAATGAAAAAAATTTAGACACCTCAATGGCATAATTTAATAATGAATAGAGAGTCCAAGGGAAAGAGAGACTGAATAAACTAATTCATAATCATATTTTTTTTGAATAAACTATGGATTTGGCTTTAAAAGTCAAATACTCTGTAGTAACTTATTTTTTTGTCTTTATTCAAAACAAATTCGCATTTGTTAGTTTTGCATCAAACTTTTGTGACTATTGATTCGTCTGGGCGAGAGGAATCGGAAAAGTATAAAATTTTGTTCGAAACTCATAATTTTTTTAAAAAAGGCAAAAATAAGTATAAAAAAAAAAAAATCTTTTTGACTTATTTTTGTTTTTATTTAAAAAAATATGAGTTTCAATCAAAAAATTTTACTTTTTTAATTTCTCTCGTCGACACGAATCAATAAGTCACAAAAGTTTGACGCAAAACAAGCCAATACAAAAAAAATTCAAATAAAGACAGAAAAATAAGTTACTTAACTTTTCAATCCAAACCTACCAAAAAAAAAAAGGTTTTGTCACAAATATCAATGCATTGGATCTAATGGATCGATCAAATCGCAGCAATAGCAATCCGTTTTCTTCTAGTACTTTTTTCTATTCCAAAGGCAAAAATTTAAATTCAACAATCCCTTAATCACTATCAAGGAACCAGTGCTGGCTCATAAGTTTTGGGGGCCGGAAGCGAACCCTTTGAATGAGGCATTTCTATATTTTTTATACAAAGTTTGTCTACAAAGAGTTTCATAAAAAAAACCTTTACAAAATACTCCATATAAATATATAGTTATCTCCAAAAAATCAACCATTACAATATCTCTAAATCTATTATTTAATTATTAGTCTTCTCACACTTTTTACTGCAAACGTACTAATTAAGTCTCCAAAGTCAAACTTCTTCACCAACTCATTCTCAATGGAGAATATATAGTCAATCTATTTAATCTTTCTTGAGACATAGTTGACCAAATATAATTTTTTTATCAATTTTAAATTTGAAAAGATTCTTTTCCCCGAGTCATCTGTCGTTGTTAGGACCAAGGGTCACGGTCTCTCTGTGTTGGCAAATTCCAAGACAAAAACACATTTATTTGTATCCCCATTTATCGAGTTGTATTTTATTTATTTTTGTTTCTAGAGTGTTCGTTTAGGAAGTGGAAGGAAATCAATATTGTGTATTTGAGAGTGAGTGTTTTGTACAGGTAAAAAAGAAAAGAATTGTTCTCGTGAGGAAAGAAATAGGTGCTCATGGAAAGACTTGCTAGTTGTTGACAATTCTTACAGACCCATTCCATGGGTTATATGTAGGTTTGTCTTGATTTATGCCCTAATAGTTTGATTATTATTTCCCAATACAGTTACCATATCACTTACCAATTGATGGATTCATTACATATTCTGAGCACTAGTTAGTGATTCTCCAAGATCTGTTGGGACATAGTTCAATTTTCTCGTTTGAATCAATTTTATTTGGGTATGTTGATTTCTATGAGGTTTGCAGTCATTTATCAATTACGAGGGGTGATGTAATCAGTTATTAGATTTCCTTTTCTTCTTTTTTTTAGTTTCTTGTGCTTGCAATTGTTTGTTTGTTCAAATCCCAAGGGGCTGTCCTAGTGGTCAAGGCCTACCGCTTGGGATTTAGAGGTTTGCTCCTTCCTAAGGTGTTAGGTTCGAAACCTCTTAAGTGCTATTAACTCATTTGGGCCAGTCGATGTAGAGCTTTGCTCTTGCTTTAATTGGGATCATTGGGTAGTAGGATTGCTCCCTGGGATTAATCGAGGTGCGCGTGAACAAATCCAGACACCTGAATTATAAAAAACATTTTTTTGTTTGTTTCTTTTTTGTTAGTGTTATTATTCATTGCTCGTTTCTCCATTTTGCCTCGTGTCGTTATTGCAAGTAAATGTGAATCTCATGCCCATTATAGTTGGACATGAGTTGGGTATTGCTTTCTGATAGATTTAGTGAATCATTTATGGATGGGGTGAACTCCTTTATCGAACTTGCAAAGGCGCATTCGGGAGAGGCTATGGAGATTAAGTGCCCATGTGTCAATTGTTTTAACTTCTACAGGCAATAGTACGATGTTGTGCAAAGTCATTTAACGTCTAGACTTAAAACTTTATAAAATGAAAAAGATATGCATTCTTTTTCAATTTTGGGTTCATTTGGATTTTTTCTTTTCCTGCATATGTTGAATTGAATTGTTTTAACTACCTGTTTCCTTGCTTCCTTTCTTGAGTGAGGTGAGGATGCATATTTCTCCCAAAATGCTAGTTTTGTTTGCTGCTTGCTTTAGTTCATATTCATTTAATCTCTTCAATCTCTTCGTTTGTCATTTATATGTGGTTTTGCCAAAGATGCCCGAAGTTCGGAGAAATTTTGCCAAGCCTGGGTGTAGTTCCCAGAGGCTGACAAACTATGAGATGGACCGATAGAGAAACATTGAATGAAACTCAGCAGTGCTATCAGCTTTGGGATTAAAGACCATGTCAAAGGCATTATTTGGTTCCCAGGGGCTGACTAAATATGAGATGGACAAACAAAGAAACATTGAACGAAACTCAGCAGTGCTATCTGCTTTGGGATTAAAGACCATGTCAAAGGCATTATTTGGTTCAAATCTGACAGCCAAGAAAAAAACTATCAAGGAGGGAAAGAGCAAGATGAATTGTTGCAATGATGATGAGGAGTATCAATCGTGCGAGGATGAGGAAGGGATGAGCTCTCGCAAAGATGTTGCATCTTCCAGGTTTCAGGCAAATAAGGTAATGTGTTTGTGCAAAATATTTGGACTTACTCATCAAACAATGGTCATTTTAACAGTTCTAATCATTAAGAATCAAACATTTGGAAGATTATATTCCTTTCCTCTTTGGGGCATGTTTGCAGGTTATCCTTTCAATATGGTGACTGTTGTGTTTGCTTGGTTTCATTTATATCCATTATCATTTTACTGCTGTCAGACTGTGTGCCTAACATCGTCAGTGGGATTAGCTATAGCTTTTTAATAAATATTTTACGGCAGTTTGCTTTCATTTATATCCAATTTATTTCCTCTTTGCACACATTTTTTTAGTTGGGATGTCTGTGTACATATATCATAAGCTTACAATTTTAAGATTGACAGGCTGAATTGTAAGCTAAGCTTAAAGAACAATCACAAGCCAATGTCACTGATCTGTTGTCCAAAGAACATGTTTCTGTCAGTGTGCTTGGGAAGCGATTGGTTTTCCTTAAAAAGTTGAGGCAAGAGGAGTTGAACATAAGACCTTAGGAGAGAGCACATTCTAAGTCTTTGGCCTTCGTCACTGAGCCATCCCTTAGGGTTAGATCTAAAAATTGTTGCCACCCGAATCAACAAAATCCTTCTGATAAAATTCATTCATGTCCTTCATATGGTACTCAATCAATGACTACTAAATTCATTGTTGCAAATTTTAATTGGGAATTGATATTCATACTCTCTTTTTAATTATTCACACTCTCTTTTTTATTTTTTAGTGTTGAAAAGTATATGTATTTTTTTTAATTAAAAAGAAGAGTGAATATCAATTTCCTTTGAATTCTCAATTTAGAACATGGATGTGATCCTTGTGATCAAACGAAACATGCGAAGGCTCCTCGGTAATTTTCTTCAATTCCTCCTCAAACCTCTCCATGACTAGTTGTGGCAAGCATATTGGAACCACAGTCCCATCTTTGAAACTCATATAAAAGCTAGCAATACGAAACACCCAGGCGGTGCCGCCATAAACCAGTTTCCCCCACCCAAAATCCACTGTGTCGAAGCCAAGAGACCTTACATCTGATTAGAAACAATAAAGTTTCCTGCCACGATATGATTTGGGAAGATCACAAAGTGGTTCGTGGTTTGTCAAAACGAAGTGAACTTTAATATTTTCCTACCATGTGAAAAAGAAGAGAACAAAAGTGAAAAGTTATGTCGGAATGATAATGACGTTTACAATTGAATGTAAAGGGTGCGAAAATGGTAAAAATCCGAGATACTTGAGAAAGTAAATGGATTGGAAGGATAAACTTTTGCTGAAAAAATAAGATAATTTAGTTAAGCGCCGGGTTTGATTGGTCCACGACCCCTTTCTAGTCTTGAGTTCTTCTATTTATGGGCCCCGGGAAGAGAGAGAATGCCCACTTAATTTTTGGCCCACATCCCAGTAGTGGTTACTGGCTGCTAGCTTCTTGGCTCCTCCAACCATGAGCCGCCATGTGTCCCTATAATGTTGGGGTTGAGGTCAGGTCTAGTCCACTTTTAATAGTGTCCAGTTTGATCCAGTTTTTGGCTGTGGGCCCACAACAACGATCGAAATTGTTTATTTAGAGCTCGTCGAATACGTCATCCACGAAAAAATTAACATGATCAAACATCGATAAATACATTAACGAAATATATTTGTACAAGAAAAAAAAAGGGCAATTATGAGTTTCATTTTATTTTTGGTCATTGCATTTTCTTGTACAATATATTTCGTTCATGTACCTATCAATATTTGATGATGCTAATTTTTTACGTGGATGATATACTCGACGAGCTATAGAAAATAAACGACTGTGGGCCCAGGAGGGACCCACAACGGCCCAAAACTGGACCGGACTGGACACTATTAAAACTAGACTGGATCTTAGACCCCTTTAATCACTATAAGATCTGCCACCAATCTAAAATACTCAGCAATTATTTGGGGCTATGCCATTTTTACCAACTCCACCATGTATTCCAGTGGAAAGGAACATACCAAAAAATAAAATGCAAATTCAACAAAAATTCAGAAAAGATGACAAAAATAACAAAACAAAGAATAACAAAAAAAAAATAGCGTTAACTCACCTAGCTATATGTTATACAATGACGACGAGAATTTTTAAGCTTGTTATTGAAAAATTAAAATGATAAAGCGCGCCCACACTACAACATATTCTACATAGTTTGTGTATGTTTTTTCTCTGTTTATAAGGGACATACTAATATACTATAGATCTTAAAGTACATATATTTTTGGATAACAGAGTGCCCGGAGCCAACTTGCATGCACCTCAGATTAATCCATACAGCTCCTTCATATAATACACCATAAATGCTTACTATAGTCATTGTTGGAGATTTGCTTTACGCTTCTCAGTTTAGAGCATGGATGTGATCTTAGGGGGCCTGTGATCAACTGAACCATCGAAAGGCTCCTTAATCATTTTCTTCAACTCCTCCTCAAACCTTTCCATGACTGGTTTTGGCAAGCATATTGGAACCACAATCCCATCTTTGAAATTCATATAGAAGCTTAACACAGGAAACGTCCCGGCGGTGCCGCCATACACCGGTTTCCCCCACCCAAAATCCACTGTGTCTCCGCTAAGACGTCTTACGTCAGAAACAATAAAGTTTCCCGCCACGGTGTACGAAGGGCGCCCTTTAATCACCATAAGATCCGCCACCGATTTGAAATATTCGGCGGTCATTTGGGGCTTTGCCATTTTTACCAACTCCACCATGTATTCCAGTGGAAAGGAACATACCTTTCCAGCCTTCGAAACCGCTGCAGGACAGGTAACGACGTTGCCGTAGTACCCGTGAGGCACAATCCGGCCAGGCAAGTTGCGGCCATTGACAAAGCACGAAACTCTAACGGTGTTGTTAGGGTCTAGCGCAAGTGCACGAGTGCGACACCTCCACAAGCACGCGGTCAAGACCTCAAATGTGGAGGCGCTTGCATGCGGGGGGAGATGGTTTCGAATAACTCTGATCTCCTTGGGACCAAAGAAGAAAGGTTTTTGGATCGGGGTTGAGTTGGCATCATCGTTGTTGGTGTCGAGCACTTGTTTGTATTCATGGTGAAGGCATGTAATTCGGGGAGGATGTCTTGCGGATAAGAGCTCCCTTTGCCACACAGGTGACACAGAAGGTGCAGTGACTTCTTTCCCTTGGGCGAACTCGGCAATTGCACTTAGAAATTGGACCAGACCAGCTCCATCACTCAATGTGTGGTTCAGGCGCAGGGCAATGGCGAATCCACCGCACCTAAATCGAGTCACCTACATTCACCTACATTCACCAAAAAAAAAAAAAAAACCTTGATGTGAACATTACACGTGAATATGAATATGCACATTTGTTACAAGAGTAAGTACTCTATCCAGAATCACATTTCTTGCCAGCATCTATCTTTAGTCAAGAAAGCTGAACTGTGGGGTTTGGTGAAAGGTTTGACTTATGTAATGCCCCAAAAGCTATGCGAAGTTGAAACAGATCAGATGTGACAGTGATAGGTGCCGAAAAGCACCTAATTAGTCTCCCTAATTATTCATCCGTTGTTAGTCCGTTTGCGTTGTTATTTGATGTTTTTAGTTGCTCAGTAATGTTTGAGGCCTTGGAGGGTGGTTAAGGCTTAAATGTGTGAAGTGGGAGTGCTTAGGACGCACGAACATGAAGTAGGAAGCTACAGGAATGGCCCGGAAGCAGGGGAGAGAATGCTGAAAATCCCGTTAGGACGGCTTTCATTCCCGTCCGGACGGCTTTGCCCACCTGTAGAAATCCCAACTCTCTAAATTTTCGCCTGGGCGGCCTCTAAACAATAATATATTCTGCGAGTTTTAAATGTAACTTTGAGGCCTTAGGGTATAAATACATCTTCAACATTGTTTTAGGGTTCCTAACTTTTGTTTAGCGAGCTTGAGGGAGGCAAGAGCAAATCTAAGAGAGAAACTTTGTGTTCTTCATGTGTTCATCATATTCAAGCGCGTTCTTCTTCTCCATGGCCGGCTAAACCCCTTATCTTGGGGGAGGATGAAGACTCACATCAAGTAACCTTGTTCTTTTGTATAGATTAGGATTTTTATTCGAAGGGGATTATGTGTTCAAGAACTCTTTTCATGATATCAATGGAATGGTTTTTAATTCTTTAAATTGATTGAGTATTTATTTCCTAGGTTTCCAAATACCTTTCACATAATGGCTTTCATTGTTCTCAATTTGGGTGACTGAGATGGGTTATGCTCGTGAGACGGACCATGCCATTAACCAGCTAAACCGCGCTGGTGAGACGGTTAATACTATGGGATAGTCCATGTTGGTTGGCAAATTGTGGAAATCTACTTGCCTACTATCGATAGGGATTGCAAGCCCTAGAGATAGTGATTTACAATTCAAGTGTTAACCCGATCTATGCGATACATGGTTATGCGGTTGGGGTGGATTCTAAATCCTAGACTTTCCTCCATCAAGTTTCCAAACCCTTTTTAATTAATTGCTTTTGTTTAATTAGTTTCTCTGAACAAACAAACCAATCAAACTCTCTTTTTCCCTTCAAATTAATCTAGAAATTCGTCGGAATTATAGTAACTTAGCCAATCTGTCCCTCCGGATCGACACTCGGTTCTGACCACTATTCTACGGAGTAGTAGTTAACTCTAAGTTTTTACAAATTTATTTTTGATACGGTACGACACGATCAAAAACCTAAGCGAAGTTGAAATAGAGAGCTTGAACTCTCTTTCTTTCTTTTTTATCTTTATCTTTCTATTTTTGTGTTTCCATAGTACACAAAATAAAGTGAGCACCAGCCCTCAATGAAAAAGGTTCTATATTGAGGATGTTTCCAGCAGGGAAGAAAATGATTTACAAACATTATTACACAAAATATTTGTAAAATTTTATGGCAGCGGCATATTTGAAATCACAAGGTGCCTCATCATTATGAGTCATGGGAATTCCCTATAAACATTTAGGCAATGTTTGGTAACACTGCCACTTTTCTGTTTTTTGTTTTCTATTTGCTGAAATCAGTTACTACTTTTCCTATAAAAAAAAAAAGTGAAATCGGAAAACATGTTTGTGTCAACCTGTTTTCAAATTAAACAATAACAAAAATACGTAAACATGAGTTTTTCATCACTCCCCATTGAAATTCAGAAGACAAAAGACAGTTCAATTTTTCGAAAGATTAAGTTTTCCTTAATTTGAGTGGAAATAAATTTTGATATAGGTTTGTAAAGAGAAAATTAATTAACCGACTGGCTGTTTTGGCGGCGGTGTGGTGGCAGATCGGCGGTGTCTGCGTGTTGGTTCGCCGCCCTCCTCGGTGTGGGAGGGTGGGGCGGTTGTTGCCGCCTCCGGCCGGAGGACTCCTTGGCTTCCTCCGGATGCCTAGCGGCGTTGGGTGGACCGTGCTTGTGCGGTGTTTGTTTGTTGGTGGCGGCTGGTGGTGTTGATCTGGGCGGGGTGTTGGTGGAGGGCGGTGCTGTGGTGGGTAGGGAGGTGTAGGTAGCGTAGTTGTTTTTCTAATTTCTGTTTTGCAGGGTCTCCTTTTTTCCAGAAATCGATCGGTGAAGATGGCGATTTTGATCAGTGATGATCCAGTCCGGTGGTGGTGAGATGGATGTGGCTCCCATGATTGTGTTGCTTTGGTCGTCTTTTGTGTGCCGAAGTCCGGTCAGCGGCTTTCCGAGCTCTCAATCGGGCATGGGGCTAGCATTTTGTCGATCTGGGGTGGTGATCTCACGGATGAAGATTGTTTGTTACAGGGGATTGCTCGGAGTTTTTGTAGGTAGTGGCGGTGGTTGGCCCTCAAGACCTGATTGCCTCGGTTTTCACTGTCGTAGGCTGGTTCCTGCCGCCGGTCTCTACATCCGGGAGAGGCCGGCTTGGCTTAACGGCGAGGCTGGGCTCCGGTGGTTTGTACGGCTGTGGCTACTGGTGTAGTTAGGATTGTGGGATGGTTTGGGTGGGCTGTGTCCAGGCTTGGACCGGTTTTGGGTGTTTGGGCTTTATTGTTTTATTTGGGTGTTGGGTCGGGCTTTAGTGTATTATATGTTGTGGATCCTGGTAGACCTTTGGGTGGTTTGGGCTTTGCCCTTGTGGTGTTTTTCCAACAATTTGTTGGATCCCTTTCCCCGCTTTTAATAAAATTTATCTTTTGCCGATCAAAAAAAAAAAAAAGCTTTTACTCATAATTGAGTATAATTAGATAGTTTTTGTGTGCCACTCAAAACTCACTTAATTATGAGTCCGGTTTTCCTCCAACCCCAATAGGAAGAATTTCTCCAACTAAGGACACATGGCGCCACCTCTTGATTCGCCCAAGTCCCTTCTTTCCCTACCTAATAGCAATATAACATTACCTCTACATCTTAACGTTAACTCTAAACTAAATTCACCGTTAACCAAAAAATCCCTACTTTTTAGGAAAACACCTCCATGTAATTAGAAAATTTTATTTTACAATCCCATTATTCTAGGTATAGATTACCGTGTATATACCTATTATATGTATGAGAACAAAGAAAAAAATGGAATTGCTACTTTGCTCCAATCAACTTCAAAAGATTCCATAGCAAAAATGTCATTGCCGTAAATGATGTCCTAATTCGATTAGGCAATTTCATGCCGCAATTGAACAATATTCTCATCGGCGTAGATTGAAAAATTGATATTGGTAACTCATTCTTATGCTTTTTGTGTCTTTTAGAAGATATGGAATAGAGAGAAACTGAAATTTTCTAATTACATGCATGGAGGTGTTATCCTAAAAATTAGGTTAATTTTTTGGCTAATGGTGAATGTAGTTTAGAGTTAACGTAACGTTAGATTGCTATTGGGCAAGGAATGAAGGGACTTGAGTGAATCAAGAGGTGCCATGTGTCCTTGGTTGGAGAAATTCCTCCTACTGGGGTTGGAGGAAAACCGAACTCATTAATTATCATGTACTAACTTCCTGGCTATCCATAATTGTGAGTCTAACTTATTTTCTTTAAAAAGTAGGTTAAGATATCTTTGACTATAAAGATATGTTTATGTATTAATTAATTCAATTTTTGGGTGCAAAATTAACAACCTTGTATTTTGGGTCTTTGGTCTTCCGCTGATGTGGCGAGAAGGTGCACGAGTCAAATGACAAGCTGGGTTAAGTGGAAGCGGAAGGTTGGGAGGGTTTTGGCAGCCGGTTTTGGAAGAAGTGAAAGTAAGGTTTTGATACTTTCTTAAATTTTCAAAATAGTGAAAGCTATTTATATTATTTGGAAATGGAAGTAGTGCACCAAACATATTTTCATTCCTATTTTTTGAAAATTCTGAAAATAAAAACAGAAAATAGAAAACATTAGTGCTACCAAACATAGCCTAGCTTAGAGTTTCCAGATTGTCAAATGTTCAAAGCTAAGGGCTTGTTTGATAACCTAAATTCAACACTTAAAACTAAATCAATTGAATAATAAGTGATTCAGTGGGTTTGATAACGACATATTACATTACTTAACAAATTAAGTACTACTTAAAATGTAGGCTAAAAAGTTAAAAAAAAAAAAGTAGCTTTGAGTTACTTAATTCTGGCTGAATTCTTGTGTTCTTGCATTTAATCACCACAACCACCACCACTATTACAACCACTTCGCCACCACCACCACCACTACTTTGCCACCATCACCACCACTCTACCACCACCACCACCACCACTTCTACCACTTCACCACCACCATCACTCCAACCACCACTTCTACCATTCCCCCACCACCATCACCACTCCACCACCACCACTCCACAACTCCCACCACCACCTCTACCACTCCACCACCACCACCACCACCACTCTCCTATCACTCCATCACCACCACTACCACCATTACCACACTGCCGCCACCACTACCACACTGCCGCTGCCACCACCACAACGTCACCATTGCACAGCTATCACTCCACCGACACCACTTATTGCCACCATTATACCATCATCACTCCACCACCATTACACCACCACCACTCACTGCCAGCATTACACCACCACCACCACTATCGCCACCACTCTAACACCACCACCACCACAATCACCTTTCCACCTTTACTATAAGTACATTTTGACCAATAGTAAATTAAAAGAGATCAATCGGAACTAAAATTATTTTATCATTTTTTTTAATTCAGTACTTAATATGTTTACCAAATAGTTTTTCAGCTTAAAAAATTCAGCATTCAGCTTTCAATACTTAATTTTTCAGCATTCGGATTCAGTTTTCAGTTTTATCAAACAGACCCTAAGTAGCTAACTCTACCTGAAGCAACAAGAGAGGGCAGCCAAGGATTCCATCAGAGCCAGGAACATCATGAAGAAGCTCCTCCAACACCGGACTCCCTGGAAGAATTGCGTCACCAAGTCGGTTGAGCTCAACTTCTGCATCGGCCTCTACAAACAAAACCCCCTCGCTCGTGCAGTCCACCATAAGTTTCCGGTTAGGCCCTTCAACAAGCCTCCCGGCAAATGGGTAGTAGAACGAAAGTGCTTTGGCTAGCCTTCCCTGACGACACGCACAGGGTCTTCTCCTTCCATGAAAGGACTGCTCTTGTAAAACATTATCACCGGAAGCTGAAACTGGAGACCCTCTTGGTCGTCTATGTCTGAGAGTTGTTTTAGTTCACGCGGTGTTGGTTCCGCGGGCACCACGAGTCTTGGCTCTTGCCTTGTCACTGTGAACAACATGGAGGAGGAAGATGCTGACATTGTTTAGGGAAGTGTTTTAAGATGAAGACAAGAGGAAAACAAGGCAAATACACTCTAGACTTTGTGCAGTGAATTTGAAAGGTATTTATAGAGGATATAGTCCCAGCGTACCTCAATTTTTGAAGGCGACTGGAGACGTACCATGAATTTCATGAATCATGTGCTCCTTTTCTAGGGGTGGGTATTGTGTCGTGTTCGTGTATTGTGCTAATGCAAAGGACCAACCACCTATAACTAGGGGTGGGTATTGTGCTCCTTTTCTAGGGGTGGGTATATACCCACATGGAAAAAGAAATCGTCCTAATGCAAAGGACCAACCACCTATAACTAGGGGTGGGTATTGTGTCGTGTTCGTGTCAGAATTCTCTCAATCCTAATCCGGCTGGTTTAGTTTTTCGTGTCGTGTCATCTTCGTGTCCTGTGTCAGAAATAGCCGATCCTAACCCACTAATTTCTTGTCGGGTTTGTGTCGTGCTATCTTGTCCTTTCATAAATTTCCACCCCGCGTCATATCGTGTCGTGTCATCTCTTGTTCGTGTCAAAATTCTCCCAATCCTAACCCGACATGTTTAACTTTTCATGTTATGGTGTCGTGTCGTATTCGTATTCCGTGTCAGAAATAACTGACCCTAATCCGCTAATTTCGTGTTGGAAATTCCCGCCTCTACCTATATTAGAGGTGGCAAATTGAACCCAGACCCATTAAGAAATCCAAACCCACCTATTAAAAAATAGACCCAACCCATTTATTAATTGGGTTAGAATGGGTCCAAAATGAGCCGAGCTTATACAAAACGAGCCGATGATTTAGAGTGTTGAGCTCGACTCATTTACTGTGCGAGTCTGAAACTTGAGTTTGAACTCGACTCAATTACTAAACGATTACGATTATGAGTTGTATTTTGAAATTGTGTCACTAGACTTTCTCTGTAATGAAGCATCGACTTTATCAATTTTACCATTTTCACAACAAACGAAAAAAGAAAAACAGGGGCACACAAAGCAAAAGAGAAAAAGGATGGACGAAAAGCAGATATCATCATCGTCACCGGCTACAGTTCACTTTTGATTCCTGATCGGTTAAATAAGTCAACTGACTTATTTTTTTGTTCTTATTCAAATTTTTTTTGTATTTGTTAGTTTTTGGTTAATTTTTTGAGGATTATTGCATCGTCATGACGAAAAGAATCTAAAAAGTAAAAAATTATGAGCGAAATCAATTTTTTTTAATAAAGATGAAAAAATTGGCTTATTGGCTTATTTTTGTCTTTATTCAAAAAAATTAGGTTTCGATCGTAATTTTTTACTTTTTAGATTCCTCTTGTCACGACGATGCAATAATCCCCAAAAAATTGATTAAAAACTAACAAATACAAAAAAATTGAATAAGGACAAAAAAAGTAAGCCAGTTGACTTATTTAGCCGAATAAAAATAACATCAAGTAAATAGAGGCAAATTATAAACACAAAGGATCGAAATACACCACACAAACTAGAATTCTTTCATCATAATTCAATAATCAATCAAACTCTAACGATCTTCGCAGCCTTGACCACCAGATTCCGATTATGAGTAGCGATCAAAATTTTTTATTTTTCCGATTCCTCTCATCGAGATAAATCAATAAGTCAAAAAAGTTTGACGCAAAACAAACAAATGCAAAAAAAATTCAAATAAAGACAAAAAAAAAAGTTACTTAACTTTTCAATCCAAACCCACCCCTCAACAATAATTAATCATATTGATCATTTCCCAATCTGGACAGAATAATCACCAATAATTTAGAAGAGAAAATCAAGTAAAAAGAACTTCAAAACTTTGAACAGCTAAGTCCAAAAATTCCTAAAATTTCAGCAGAATCTCCATTCGGTTCAGTAATTTTAGTATACAGGGGTAATTTGGTCATTTTAATATATAGGTGTATTATGGTAATTTTAGTATGCAAGGGTAATTTGGTCATTTAAATGTACAAGGGTGATATGGTCATTTCAGTGCATATGGGTATTTTAGTCATTTTTAATTTTAATTGGGTTAATGGGCGGGTTGGGTTTGATTTTAAAAAAATGGGTTGGGTTGGGTATGGGTAATTGGACTCCTAACTAATTGGGTCTAAATGGGTCAATGACCCATTAAAGACCCAACCCACTTATAACTTACTCAATTTGACCCAAACCCGCCCATTTGACACCCCTAACCTATAACGTGTGCAAGTTTGCAACACGGTCCATCTAAGAAGCACCAATTAATCCTTCCTTCTTTGGCACTAAAAGATACGAAAAAAATGTGAAATGAATGGAAGATTAGTCATCACTCATGTCGAGTCATTTACACATTTATCACACGATATAAAAACCAAAGAAACAGGGGAACTGGAGTTTTCAAATCATCTTTATTTTTAATGGCAAAGAAAATTTCATCTATCACAAGGATAAAAAAATGGAAATCGGACCAATAGGAAAAGAGAAGCATTGAGAAAGACTTGAACAGTACACTCAATGTTCTGCACCACTGTGATTGCAGCACTAATATGATCCAATGAAGAAAATTTAGACTCCTCAATGGTATAATTCAATAATGAATAGTAGGTCAAAGAGAAAGAGAGACCGAATAAATAATTCATAGTCATATTTTTTTTAATAAACTACGGATTTGGCTTTAAAAGTCAAAGGAGTAGTAACTTATTTTTTTGTCTTTATTCAAAAAAAAAACTCGCATTTGTTAGTTTTGCATCAAACTTTTGTGACTTATTGATTCGTCTGGGCGAGAGGAATTGGAAAGGTATAAAATTTTGTTCGAAACTCATAATTTTTTTTAAAAAAGGCAAAAATAAGTAAAGAAAATTTTCTTTTTGACTTATTTTTGTTTTTATTCAAAAATTTATGAGTTTCGATCAAAATTTTTTACTTTTCCAATTCCTCCCGTCGACACGAATCAATAAGTCACAAAAGTTTGACACAAAACAAACCAATGCAAAAAAATATTCAAATAAAGGCAGAAAAATAAGTTTTTTTTTTTTGGGTAAATGTGTCATTTTATAACCAACCAAACTGAAAAAAACACAAGGGTGCATGCAAAACCCACTATACAGACTGCTATACACAAAAGAAAAACATCCTACTACAATCTACCAAACAACTATAACTCCTTGTTAGAGATTTGCAGATCCAAGAACTCTAGTAGAGATGTTCCAATGAGCACAAAGTCATTGGTTTTCCAAAGAGTTGGGGAACTGATTCCAAGTACAAACTCTTAGTCTTATATTGTCATCAATTCACGCTAAGACTGCACTTGAATTCATGGACCTGCCTTCAAAAATTCTGGAATTACGCTCAAGCCAAATGAAGTATACCCAAGCAGCTAATGCCAATTTAAACATCAAAGAGCTGAATGTCTTACTTCTACAAAAACCACAAGCATCATTCAGTTCTAAAACCCATGTATATGCCTTCTTTGGATCTGAAATCTGAGTAGGATAGGCTCCCAAATACAACTAGAAAAAAAACAGTCAAAGAACAGGTGTTGAATAGATTCGGCACTCTGGGAACATAGCACACAAACAGGGTCTACCTCCATTCCCCATCGCAGAAGACGGTCCTTAGTAGACAGCCTCTTAAGACAAGCTAGCCATAGGATAAAGGACCATTTAGACACATTTTTTTAAAACCAAACAACAGTAGCCCATTGAGTTTCTTCTCCTTTATTTCTTATAGCCTCCCATGTGTGCTTGGTAGTATACTGCCCTGTAGGGGAAACAGTCCATACAACTTCATCAGATTGAGGAACAACAGAGCTAGGAATGGAGTGTTGTATGTGATTCACCATTCCCCATTCTAAATTACAGTACTAACAGTAGCGGAAATAGATCTTCCAAAGGTAGAAATAAGTCTTGCATCGAACAGTTTGTAAAGGGGACCACTAGGGTCCCAATTGTCGAGCCAAAGGAAAGTACCCTGTCCATCCCCAATAATGTGTTTCACAAAGTTCTAGGCCATGACTCTCAAACGCATAAGTTTTCTAATGGTCCATTAATAGTCATAAGGGGTCCTCATATACCAAAAGTTCTGATCCCTAATGACAAAGGTATGGACCCTTCGAAAAAAATAATTTACTTAACTTTTCAATCCAAATCCACCCAAAAAAAATAAGGTTTTGTCACAAATATCTATGTGTTGGATGTAATGGATCAAATCACAGCAATATCAATCCGTTTTCTTCTAGTACTTTTTTCTATTCCAAAGGCAAAAATTCAAATTCAACGATCCCTTAACCACTATCAAGGAACCAGTGCTGGCTCATAAGCTTTAGGGGCCGGAAGCAAACCCTTTGAATGAAATCTCTCTATATTTTTCATACAAAGTTGGTCTACAAAAAGTTTCATTAAAAAAACCATTACAAAAGATTTACCATTACAAAATATAAGTATATAGTTATCTCCAAAAAATGCAACCATTACAATATCTCAAAATCCATTATTTGATTATTAGTCTTCTCGCACTTTTTGCTGCAAATGTACTAATTAAGTCTCCATAGTCAAACTTCTTCACCAACTCCTTCTCAATAGAGAATATAGCCAATCCATTTAATCTTTCTTGAGACATAGTTGACCGACATAGTTGATCGAAGATAATTTTTGATCAATTTTAACTTTGAAAAGCTTCTTTTCCCCGAGTCATCTGTCGTCAACCTTGAACAAAATACCGTAATGGGATATAATTCTAATTCCACCGTTCTATCTAATTGGGGCCTATTTCGTGGTCCTTATAAATTCCAATTGGGCCTACTTTAATTTGTGTAAATGAGGCTTAGTTAAATTTATTTAGGCCATATATATATAGGGGTTCTAGAATTTTAAGGCCCTCATTTTTAGTCTTTTTTGGGGGCCCAAAACCCATACTTCTCTAGCTTACCTTATGAGCCGGCCCTGCAAAAACTATTCATACGTTGTTGAGTACAAATAAGAAAGGCCACTGCTATTCGCAGCCCGCTTCTTGCTACTCGCAGTCGATTGCTACTTACAACATATCACCTTATAAGAATTTGCTACCTACAACCAACAAAATATCCCTGATCTCCCCATTTTACCCTTCTATATATACCTACAACCCACAAAATATACACCCCACAACCCTTCTATACGTACAAACCCTCCCTCTCCCCTCGTTTTTTCTACCCTAGGCCCTCTCTCCGCCGCCAGCCACCAATCCGCCATTACCGCCACCACCCACCACACGAAACCCATCCCCTCTCACCAGTCACCACTCCCAGCACCAAACCCACCTCGTCTCTCTCTCTCTCTCTCTCCTCTCATTTCTTCTTCTCCTCAGTCACCACCACAACACCACTCCCACCACACCAAAATAGCAGCACAGGTTTGAGGCGAAGGAGATGTGAGAGAAGAGCACAACATGCCGGCATCACCAACGATTTTGAAGTTCAAACATCGGTAAAAAATTTACTGTTGTTATTACGTGCCTACGCGGTTTTGCCTCATTCGAATTTTACTGTTTGATTTTTTTCTTCAGAATCCCATGAGCATACTGCTGCTTGCGACCTTAATGTGCGTCAGAATAAGATGACCCCAAGCGTAGGGCTAGGTCGGTTGAAAGCATAATACAACCCGGAAGTCCGGGATCGATTCCACAGGGAGCGCGTCCATAACTTTGCTTTGGAGATTAGCGAGTGTCGAGAGTTTTAGCGTTAGGGCCGCCAACCAAATTCGGCGTTGAGACGGCCAACTGAGTGATTTGGAAAGATGGCTACTTAACCTAACTACGGCTTTTTACTGGAGATAAACTAAAGGTTAAGTCGAGGGATAATCAACACCCATAACACAAAGGTAAGCTCGACTCTTCTCTTTCAACAAAAGTGTTAACCATGGTTCGGGTCCTTTTTGGTTCATTTGGACAAACACAAAGAGGGACATAGCTTCAAGCATCAAATGTGGCAAGTGGTCTAACCCTTGCCTACATTTGATTAAGAAGATTAACACCTCTAAGTTTTGATACATAAAATCACCCATGACCCATGCTTAAGCTAGAAAAACGGAATTTACAAGAGAAGAGCGAGCCACACCCTTGGTCACGGGATGTTAATCATCCCACAACCCAACCTTAGTACACTACTCACTCATATTGAAAGAAGAAACGAAATGAGCAAGGGTAAACATGAAGAAAATGCCAAACATTGACTAAATACGAAATAAATATAAGATCCTCGAAGAGAATGAAATTCCTTACAACATTAATGAAGGCGAAAAGCTTCGAACGTTAACGGATCGTACCCAAAAACCCTCCTTAAACTTCAATGAGGAGAGAGGTGGGAGCTAAGCTTTAATGGAGGTAGAGAGAGAAAGTGCTAAAGTAGAAGTGCCCTACATTTCGGACAAAGGTGGGTATATATACCCCAAAACAAAATAATTACAAAAATGCCACCGAAATGCTCGCGCAGGAGTGAGGGATCGATCCCTGGTCAGAGGGGGATCGATCCCTGCCTCTATTGGATTTGCCATAACTGAAGGGGGATCGATCCCTGGGAAATGGGGGATCGATCCCTGGTGCCCCTGTATCTCAATGCTGGATTGGGGGATCGATCCCTGGGAATTGGGGGATCAATCCCTGGTGCTTCTGGACTGGGCAGCTTGCCTCGATGCTGCTTTGGGCCTCCTTGGCCTCCTCCGATGCCATGGGCACTTCGCTCGAGGTTAGGAATGACCGCTCGGGACTTCTCTCAACATGATAGCACCTCCGAGCTCTTCCGGGGATCTTTGGGAGCCTTGGAAACGCCCTTTTCGCTCAGATTACCTACTTTCCAACAAAAACACAACTTGCGCGCCAAATCAAGTAGAAACAAGTATAAACCGCATGCAAGTGCCGTGGAACGGGATAGATAAGCCCTATTATTTACACTATTAAGGGCTTATCACACCCCCAACTAGAACGTTGCTCGTCCCGAGTAAACGACAAAATGGAGAGACAAGGTAACAAACAAACTTCCCGGCTACAATAAGGTACACAACATATGCTCAACACTAATCGAAGCGACAAAAGTCTAAAAATTTTCTCCCACGAAGGGTCACAACTCACTCCATTAGCCAGCCAAGTACCATGGTTCACAATCTTTATTAAAGACGCATGTGAGTAAGTTAAACACACCGAGCCTCGGTTCCAAAACTCACAAGGGCAACGCTCAACAAAGAAATTACTAAAGCGGTGCAACACATATCCCATGATCAAGCACAAAGGTTGCATGCAATAACCGAAACAAAAAGTTAAGCATGACAATCAACGAAATCGTTTGCAACGAAACGAGAGCTTCAAAAACACAAAGTACTTTGAAGAAGAAGGCACGGAAGGAAAACATACTAAGTATCACAAGTTTTCAAAAATGCAAAGCATGGAAAACGTAGGCATACGCGAAATCTACTAAGGACTTAATTAGCTTTTAATGAGTTACGGGTTTCAAAGGAATAGGTTAGACAAAATGGTTGCCGGTCTTTACTGGCTTGGGACACAACTACCCCATGACCGGAAACCAAACCTACACTACCCTACTCATCCTGCAATCAACCAACAAAAGCAGACGCTACAATGAAACGGAGAACAGACTCGATAAAAGACAAATCACCGAATTAAAATGACAAACGGAAACAAAATAAGACAACACTACTACCACCGCCACCAACTAACACTACACATCATCTTCCCCACCACTCGCGCCAGGGCCAAAAACTATCTCTGCGCCCTCACCTCGGAAAATTCCCGGATTTAGCTCCTCGTCGTTCTCATCAACAACCTCATCACTACCCTCCGATTCCACTTCCGGAGGGGCCACGTACTCTGCCGCCGCAGGGTGCCTTTCAACCAACCAATCCACCTTGTGGGATTGCCTTGACAGCATCTTTCGATCCAACTTCCTTTCCCTTTTTAACTCCCGATTTTCCTTGACCAAATGAACGACCATGCAGAACATCTTCTTTATCCATGAGTCCTGCTTTTCCTTGGGCCCGGGGGTCTCGGTCATTTCAGCCATTTTTTTCCTTTCCTTTTCGGACTTGGTGGGTCGTGTGATTGAGACTTGCTCTTGGTCACAAATGAAGCATCGAGAGGCCCGGGTCTAAGTGGCTCAAGATGAGCAAACCGCGGTCCCCTCACCTTTTCAGTCTTGCAAATCTTGCTTATCATGCACGGGAAAGGCATACGGGCCGAATTTTGGGACTCAGCCTGGAAATTGTACACTTGGTAAAATATCCACAAAGCAGCATCAAACACGTAATCCCCACTAGCAAACATAAACAATAACTCTGCTCCCCTCTGTCTCGGATGGTGCTCGGAGCCTCTCGGGAATAAATTCGCATGGATAACCTTATTCAAAAAGCGAATTTCTTCCTTAAAATGGCCCGGCTTGTGGTGACCGTCAAAAAAGCTAATGTCGGAGTACAAAGCATTATTCACAATAGCCGGGTCGATGTATTCCCCACCGTCAAGGGGGTAGTTCACAGTTGAAAGTGGGGGTCGAGTGTATCCCAAGTACCTAGCAATAATAGTGGGGGTCAAAACCACCCGCACATTGTCAATCATTGACTCAATCCGCATTTCATCCACAGGCCCATCCATTATCGACACCATATTTTGATAAAATTCAATCACACATGCCTTATTATAGCCTTTCAACTTCTTAAACCAAAAACCCAAACCTCGAGTGGCGATGTGCGGGATGCCATAAAGCTCGGTGCCCAAGCTTTTGATGTCGACTTGGCGCTCACACTTGAATCCCCTCCCGGCCATGCCGCTCTTCCAATTCTTCCGAGTGACCGGTTGAGAGCCCCCGGGCTCCTCCATTTCCACATCAATTTCCTCCTCCTCTTCTTCGATTCCCGAAGCCCGGTTAGAACCACCGCCCCGCACCCTTTTCGCGGTGACCTTCTTCTTCCCACCGGCCATTCCAACAACCACCATTGAGAGCAGTCCCAAACCCACTAAAAACATGAGAACCCACCCAATGAGGGCTGGGAATTTCGGATTGGGGGTGGAGGGGTTGAAAATGGGTGAGATTCTAGCCATTTGAGAGATTTTGGGGTGGTTTGTATGGGGGTGGATGAGAAAAACGTGGGTAATAGGATGAGAGATGGGATTTTCGGACTAGAAGGAGAGGGTAATGTGGGTTACCTTGATTAGTGAGAAAAACCTTGCAATAGATGGGTGGATCTTGAAGCCTTGATGATTTCTTGAAGATTGGTGGAAGAATCTTTGAATTTGGTGGAGTTTTGAGAGAGATATGAGAGAAAGAGTGAGAGGAAAGGCTATGGAGTTTCAAGGGTTTTGACTGAAAATTTCGTGGGAATGAGGAGAGAGATGAAGAGATGCTTTTATAGTGGGCCAGATCTGCAGATTTTCAAAAAAAAACCGTCGGGGGATCGATCCCTGGGATTTGGGGGATCGATCCCGAGCTTACTGGATTTCTCGGCTGGGCAGGGGGGATCGATCCCTGGTCAATGGGGGATCGATCCCGGTGGCTCCTGGATTTCAAATCCTGCTCTCTCAGCTTGCAATGGCCCAACTTTGGTTAACTTCTCCGAATCAATTTCAACCACCTCCGCGCATCCCCAAATCACTTACGCTCCGATCCACCACTCCAAACAACCCTCCGAACTCCGGTTTACTAGGCTAAACAAAAGAGAGGGGACTCGAACTAGGATACAAAATGGTGCAACGGTGATAATATGTGGTTAATCACAAAAAGAATGCCTTGTGTCATTTTTCAAATACGCCCACGACTCCAAAGAAATGCATGAACGAAAACAAAGGTACTCAAGTATGCACAAGAGAATTTATTTACTAAACTACGGGTACGGAGTTCAAAAGCATGGGATACAACAAAAAATTGAACCTTCACTCAACATGTTTAACCGACTCAAATGCACTTAGCACAATTCGATCTACACAATACTTGAACCTGCTAATGGAATGAGTTGGTTATTTCAAAAACAACATTTGGTCCATTCAAACCGATCTTCTGCCACTTCCGAATGCGAAACGAGCATATGCAAAGTAACTTAACAAGCAAATCTACTACAAGACGGGAAGTTTGCACAAAAATTTAAAAATTTCTACGCAAAGGCGAAAAACGAAAACGTAAAGTATAACTCTCCCCCCAACTTGAAATGAGCAACGTCCTCGATGCACAAAGATGAAAAATAAGGAGAGAGAGACAAAAATTGTACCGACGGGGTGGAATGTCAACCACCCAATACCTCGACCAAGTTGGAGGATTTGCGTCCATATCACCGTCCGTCTTTAGCAAGGCTTCCAAAGCACATTCCTGCAATCAGGCTTAAGAACCAACCACGAAACGGGAGACAAAAGACATTAGTACCGCCGGCTCGTGATAGCCCAACACAAAAATATTATGTACAAGATAATAAACCACCGAATCGTCACGTGATTAAACGGGTACTACTTTTCTCCCCATGTTTCGCTTAAGGTGTCGTAAAGCAAAAGAGACAACACCCTAGGCGAAACATTGGTGGCTATACCGGACCACAAAAGATTTGCCCTTACGAACCGGAGCTGGGTACACGACTTTTTTGAATAGCGGCGTGCGAAGCTATAAACCCAAGTCAATGATGGGTACCTCCGAAGAGGTCGGGCCTTCCAAACAATTAAGTCCAGAAGTACGCAAAGCTCCCCGTGAAAACATTTTGAGAACTTTTTAACACAAAGGATCATCTACATACACCGGAGCTACCAAATCCTCCGTTTTCTCCTCGCTTTCAAAATTCTCCAAAAACGGCTTAAGCCGTTGGCCGTTCACCTTAAAAACATTTCCATTGGAAGGGTTCACCACTTCAATTGCCCCATGAGGGGAAACGGTTTGAACAATGTAAGGACCAACCCAACGAGACCGTAACTTTCCCAGAAAAATGTGAAGTTTTGAATTGTAAAGAAGAACCTTTTGACCCACTTCAAAATTTTTCCGTTGGATGTTTTTATCATGGAAATCCTTCACTTTTGATTTGTAAATGTCCGTATTATCATATGCATCCCGCCGTATATCTTCCAATTCATTAAGTTGGAGCTTGCGATGCGCGCCGGCGGCGGGCAATCGAAAATTTAAAGCTTTTATGGCCCAATAGGCCTTATACTCCAACTCAACAGGAAGATGGCATGCCTTACCGTATACAAGCCGATAGGGCGAAGCGCCTAAGACGGTCTTGTACGCGGTACGATACGCCCACAAGGCATCGGTCAAACGGAGTGACCAATCCTTGCGATTTGGATTAACGGTTTTTTCGAGAATGTGTTTTACCTCCCGGTTTGCAAGCTCGGCTTGGCCATTGGACTAAGGATGGTATGCGGTGGACACCTTGTGAGTGATCCCATACTTTGCCATGAGCGCTTGGAACGGCCGATTACAGAAGTGAGAGCCTTGATCGCTAATGATGGCCTTCGGGGTCCCGAATCTCGACAAGATGTTTTCCTTGAGAAATGCAAGCACCACCCTGTGATCGCTTGTCTTGGTCGGGATGGCCTCCACCTATTTTGAAACGTAATCCACCGCAAAGAGTATGTAGAGAAAACCATCAGACACCGGGAACGGCCCCATGAAATCGATCCCCCAGCAATCAAACACTTCAACGATAAGGATATTGGTGAGGGGCATCATGTTCCTCCGAGTCACCGCACCTAATTTCTGGCAAGCTTCACACGTTCGGCAAAAAACATACGCATCCTTATGGAGTGTTGGCCAATAAAAGCCGCATTGGAGCACCTTGGCAATGGTCTTAGTATGAGAGAAATGGCCACCGCACTCTTTGGAATGGCAAAATTTCAGAATTCCTTGTTGATCCTCTTCAGGAACACACCGTCGGATGATAAGGTCCTCACAAAATTTGAACAGATAAGGGTCATCAAAGACGAATCTTTTCACCTCAACGTGAAACCGCCTCCTATCCTGTGCGCTCCAATGGCCCGGTAGTTGCCCCGTGACAAGGTAATTGACAATATCGGCATACCAAGGGCTCGAGGAAATGGCAAGCAGTTGCTCATCGGGAAATGTGTCGGCTATTGGGAGATTGGCTGTTTGGTCATCAAATTCAAGCCGGGACAAGTGATCGGCTACCACGTTCTCAACTCCTTTCTTATCCTTGATAGTGATGTTGAATTCTTGAAGTAACAAAATCCAACGGATTAGCCGAGCCTTTGCATCTTGCTTTGCAAAAAGATACTTGAGGGCCGCGTGATCAGTAAAGACCGTGATAGGAGTTCCCACCAAGTACGATTGAAATTTGTCCAAAGTGAAGACGACTGCAAGCAACTCCTTTTCAGTGGTAGAATAGTTCATTTGAGCTTCGTTGAGAGTCTTGCTCGCATAAGAAATGACATAAGGATGCTTATCCTTCCTTTGTCCGAGAACGGCCCCCACAGCATAATCACTTGCATCACACATCAATTCAAACGGAAGATCCCAATCCGGAGTTCGCACAATGGGAGGAGAAGTAAGGCTAGACTTCAATTTCCGAAAAGCTTCCTCGCAAGCATCGGTCCATTCAAAAAGAGCATCCTTAGAGAGGAGGTGACACAAAGGCCGCGAGATGGCGCTGAAATCCTTGATGAACCGCCGGTAAAATCCAGCATGGCCTAAAAAGGAACGGATGTCCTTCACACACTTAGGCGTCGGAAGCTTCGCAATCAAGTCGATTTTTGCTTTGTCCACCTCAATCCCCTTCTTTGATACGATATGCCCCAAGACAATGCCATGTGTAACCATGAAATGGCATTTTTCCCAATTCAGCACAAGATTCTTTTCCTCGCATCTCTCCAAAACTTTTCCCAAATTCGATAAGCACTCTCCAAAGGAGTCCTCGAAGACCGAGAAGTCGTCCATGAATACCTCGACAATGCGCTCCACCATATCACTAAATATCCCCAAGACATATCGTGAGAAAGTGCCCGGAGCATTGCATAACCCAAATGGCATCCTCCGATAAGCAAATGTCCTGTAGGGGCAAGTGAAAGTAGTCTTCTCTTGATCGGCCAATGAAACCGCAATTTGATTGTACCCTGAATAACCATCGAGGAAGCAATAGAAGGCATGACCGGCAACGCGCTCTAGGATTTGATCAATGAACGGGAGGGGAAAATGATCCTTACGAGTGCATGAGTTGAGTTTCCGGTAGTCAATGCAAACACGCCAACCGGTAGTGACTCGAGTTGGAACAAGCTCATTATCAGCATTTGCCACCACTGTGATTCCGGATTTCTTAGGAACAACTTGTATCGGGCTAACCCATTTGCTATCGGCGATAGGATAGATGATTCCTACATCCAACAACTTCAAGACCTCGGCTTTGACCACTTCTTTCATAATCGGATTCAAACGGCGTTGGGGTTGGCGGGAAGGCTTGATATCATCCTCGAGATAGATGTGGTGAGTGCATAGCGAAGGATCAATTCCTTGGAAATCGGCAATTGACCACCCAATAGCCTTTGTATGCTGCTTCAATAATTCCAAAAGTTGAGATTCTTGGTGCTCATCCAAAGAGGAAGAAATCACAACGGGGAATGTTTCATTGGGCCCAAGAAAAGCATACTTGAGAGTATCGGGCAAGACTTTCAACTCCAATTTCGGAAATTGCACGCTTGAAGGGAGAGTCTTGCTTGATAAAGGCGGTAACTCTTCAAACTTTGGAGACCAAAAATCCGTCCCACATACCTCCTCCACGTCCAGCACAGAATACAAGTACTCCACCTCCGGTGAGTCTAGAAATGTCGCCTCCTCGGCGGTAAGGCATAGTTCCAACGGATCCTTGTATAAGAAAGTATTGACGTACTCTTGGACCAAAGAATCGATAAGGTTGACCTCATGCACACACTCGTCATCGCCCATTTGGCTCCCGATATTAAACACATTCACTTCCATCTTCATGTTGCCAAAAGTAAGGTTGAGCAAACCGCTTCGGCAATGGATAACGGCATCGGAAGTGGCCAAGAATGGACGCCCAAGAATAACCGGAGTTGATGTTGATGCTTGAGATGAGGGTACCGGACACGTATCCAAGACCACGAAGTCCACGGGATAAATAAAATTGTCCACTTGCACAAGTACATCCTCCACCATCCCCCTCGGAACACGAATACTCCTATCGGCCAATTGAAGGGTAACCGCCGTTGGTCTCATTTCCCCCAAACCAAGTTGCTCATACACGGAGTACGGAAGTAAGTTCACACTAGCCCCCAAATCAAGTAGAGCTTTCTCAATTTTCATACCCCCGATAGTGATGGAAATGGTTGGACACCCCGGATCTTTATACTTTAGAGCCACGTTGGTTTGAATGATCGAACTCACTTGCTCCGTCAACAATACCCTCTTTTGAACGTTCAACTTACGCTTTTGAGTGCATAAGTCCTTGAGAAATTTGGCATAGGTAGGGATTTGCTTGACCGCATCCACCAAGGGGATATTAATCCGCACTTGCTTGAAAAGCTCATAAATCTCAGAGTTCGTATTAGCATGGGCCGGGACTTTCAATCGATGGGGAAAAGGAGCCGGAATTTGGGACACGGGGGCCTTTGATTCTTCCTCTTGAGCTTTTGCCGGTTGCTCACCAACGGGAGATTGCTCCGAGGTTGGTGAGTCAATAGAAGCATCCGAAGTTTGCACTACAATGGGTGTAACCCGCGGCTTGATAGGCTTGGGAGGAATGGTCTTATCAACTTCATTGCCACTCCGCAATGTTGTAATGGACTTGGCTTGCTCGGGACTAGGCACCGAAGAGCTCCCCACAAAATGTTGTCCTTGCGGATTTACTTGGGTTTGAGTTGGAAGTTTCCCCCTCTCTTGTTGAAGCATCCCCACTGTGTTATTCAACTTGGCCATTTGTTTATTGATTTCCCCCAATGCTTGAGTGGTTTGGTCATTGAGAGTTGTTTGACTTTGCACGAAAGAAGACATAATATCCTCCCATGACCGCTTGGGAGGTTGGAATTGATTTGGCCCATGAGGAGGTCCCGGTGGTACGAACCCCGGTGGTTGTTGATTATGAGAGAACCTCGGCGCTCCTTGAGATTGGGGAGGCCGGAATGCTTCTTGTTGTTGTTGTTGTTGTGGGACTTGTGGAACTTGTTGAGGTCCGGGAGGTTGCGGGTCGCTCCACCGGAAATTTGGATGAAGCTTCCATGCAGCATTATATGTTGAAGAATAAGGGTCAAACCGTTGATTAACGGCATTGACCTCCGCTGGACCCGTTCCTTGGAGAATATCTTTGACGGCGGGGAGCATTTGGCAATCTCCCGTGGCATGCCCTGAAACATCACATATAAAACAAAATTCTTTCACCTTGCCCACCGAGGCCACCGCCGCAACTTTATTGAGTTGTAAATTTTCGATTTGGCGGGAAAGCTAGGCAACTTTGTGGGCAAGGTCATGTTGTTCATTGAGTTGAAATTTTCCGGAATTGCTCGATCCCGAATTAAGCATGTTCCTCTCGGAGGGTTCCGAACAATCCCAGGATTGCGTTTTTTCCACCAACTCTTCGAAATAGTCCCACGCTGCACTAGGAGTTTTAGCCATAACTCCACCCTCAACCATGCTATCCATAAGGAGTCTAGTGCTCGGAAAGCATCCCTTTAACAAAATTTCAACTTTTTGAAAGGGTTCAAAGCCATGGTGTGGGATGGAGTTAAGCAAATCCTTAAATCTTTCTCAATATTGATAAAACGATTCCCCCTCTTTTTGCTTAAAGGTTTGAATTTGATTTATAAGCTCCTTTGTGAGATGAGGGGGAAAGAATTTCTTGTAAAAAGCCTTTGATAAATCTGCCCAATTCGCCAACGATTGGGGCCTCATATTATTTAACCAGAGTTTGGCTTTGTCTTTCACAGAAAACGGGAAGAGTTTAAGCTTCGCTGACTCTAACTGGGCAGGCGTAGAAACTATTGTCGAAACCATTTCCTCGAATGCCCGCATATGAGTGTACGGGCATTCCTTATCTCTTCCGTAAAATGAAGGCATTGAGTTTAGGTGATGCATTTTCACCATAAAATTATTCGCCTCAGTTGCGGCCGGAAGGACTATGGTAGGGGCCGGCGTAGTACGTGCCGGATTCAGATAATCACTCATAGTCCTTTCGGCCGCAGCCGGGTTGCCTCCACCACCGTTGCCTGCCATTGTTTCTCTCGGAGGGGATCTTATTACAAAAGGAGTTCTTTGGGGTGGTGGTGTCCTTGCCCTAACCCGACGAGGGGTTTTGGGTCGAGGAGGAGAAAAAGATCGATGAAGCCTTTTAGAATTAGGACTCCGAAAGGCTCCCCGATGACCACCACGCATACACTTAGAATCCTTCCTCGAGGATCAACAGTCGACAAAGCAAAAATAAGCAGACAAGAGGGGCTAGGCCACCACCTCCTAACAACAACAACAACGAGGGGCTATGCCGCCGCCTCGAGAAGTAAGTGCAGAAAGTAAAAAGGCAGTTTATACTTACACTAGCTTTGTTAAACCTCAAGTTAGAGACACGCTCAGGTTAGAGGTATCCACTAGATTTAAGTATAAACTACGTAAAGCAAAAGTTAAGCGAGATACTTACAGTGGTTTTGGCGAACCTCCAATATAAGCTATAATAAAAGCGCTCCCCGGCAACGGCGCCAAAAATGCTTGCGACCTTAATGTGCGTCAGAATAAGATGACCCCAAGCGTAGGGCTAGGTCGGTTGAAAGCATAATACAACCCGGAAGTCCGGGATCGATTCCACAGGGAGCGCGTCCATAACTTTGCTTTGGAGATTAGCGAGTGTCGAGAGTTTTAGCGTTAGGGCCGCCAACCAAATTCGGCGTTGAGACGGCCAACTGAGTGATTTGGAAAGATGGCTACTTAACCTAACTACGGCTTTTTACTGGAGATAAACTAAAGGTTAAGTCGAGGGATAATCAACACCCATAACACAAAGGTAAGCTCGACTCTTCTCTTTCAACAAAAGTGTTAACCATGGTTCGGGTCCTTTTTGGTTCACTTGGACAAACACAAAGAGGGACATAGCTTCAAGCATCAAATGTGGCAAGTGGTCTAACCCTTGCCTACATTTGATCAAGAAGATTAACACCTCTAAGTTTTGATACATAAAATCACCCATGACCCATGCTTAAGCTAGAAAAACGGAATTTACAAGAGAAGAGCGAGCCACACCCTTGGTCACGGGATGTTAATCATCCCACAACCCAACCTTACTACACTACTCACTCATATTGAAAGAAGAAACAAAATGAGCAAGGGTAAACATGAAGAAAATACCAAACATTGACTAAATACGAAATAAATATAAGATCCTCGAAGAGAATGAAATTCCTTACAACATTAATGAAGGCGAAAAGCTTCGAACGTTAATGGATCGTACCCAAAAACCCTCCTTAAACTTCAATGAGGAGAGAGGTGGGAGCTAAGCTTTAATGGAGGTAGAGAGAGAAAGTGCTAAAGTAGAAGTGCCCTACATTTCGGACAAAGGTGGGTATATATACCCCAAAACAAAATAATTACAAAAAAGCCACTGAAATGCTCGCGCAGGAGTGAGGGATCGATCCCTGGTCAGAGGGGGATCGATCCCTGCCTCTACTGGATTTGCCATGACTGAAGGGGGATCGATCCCTGGGAAATGGGGGATCGATCCCTGGTGCCCCTGGATCTCAATGCTGGATTGGGGGATCGATCCCTGGGAATTGGGGGATCGATCCCTGGTGCTTCTGGACTGGGCAGCTTGCCTCGATGCTGCTTTGGGCCTCCTTGGCCTCCTCCGATGCCATGGGCACTTCGCTCGAGGTTAGGAATGACCGCTCGGGACTTCTCTCAACATGATAGCACCTCCGAGCTCTTCCGGGGATCTTTGGGAGCCTTGGAAACGCCCTTTTCGCTCCGATTACCTACTTTCCAACAAAAACACAACTTGCACGCCAAATCAAGTAGAAACAAGTATAAACCGCATGCAAGTGCCGTGGAACGGGATAGATAAGCCCTATTATTTACACTATTAAGGGCTTATCAACTGCTATTTCGTGTATCTATTTCATGTATTTCGAATATAATCGAACATTAGAGTCCGATTGTTTGACACAATTTTGGATATTAAAGTCTGATTGTTTGCCCCCTATTCGGATTTTAAGATCTGAAATTTATTGCCTCATTCGGATTTTAGTATCCAATTGGCCGATTGGCCCCTATGTATTACAGCAACAACTGAATTTGTTAGCATAGCTCATTCGGAATGTAATATCTAAATTTTTTTTGCCTCATTTGGATTTTAATATCTGAAATATTTGACTCCATTCGGACATTAAATTTTATCCAAGTCGTGTATGTATTTTACCCCAATTCTGTAATGGGTCTTTGTAAGTTTTCCACTCTAGACGTTTTCATCATATAATGTGAACCGATTAGACAATGACACGAACCATTGACATTGTCCAGGAATGATTGACAAAGTTTTCCACTCTAGACGTTATGGGTCCTTTCAAGTCTTAAAGATTATTAAGTTGGTGTTGTTTTGGCGATGGAATCATTGAAAAATATAAAGTACACGATTTTTAATGAATATTCGATCACAGACTGCTCTGCTGAAAAACTGTGTTTCCTACACAGAATTTCTGACTTTAAGATTGAATTTGACTTGGTTCTCTTACTTGTAAAATTCCTGGAAAAATCAAGGATGAACTTTGATATGTTATTATGAATTATACCAAATCCCAGGTTATTTGGGTGTATACTTTAATCTTGGCGGATTTTACAAATTGGTGTGACACTATTGGAAATAGTTTGACCGCAGCATGTGGTCTGAGTTTGTGAAATTGATTGAGCGACCTAAAGTGGTCGTATTGTTCTAATTTTTTGAGTAGTTGTTGTTCTATATGTCTAATTTGATCTTAAAAATTCATGGTTCTTAACTATATACGGATTAGTCTTTAAAAATACAACTTTGAGTCTTGTATTTGGGAGAGACATGCATTTCATGCATTCATATGTTGCTTTCTGCAAGTAAACTTGATTTTTTCTTTTCGTAAAGGTGATTTGGTGATATAAATTGTGTACTAGGTGTTAACGAGGTTCCGAGCTCATCCGAGATACGTAGGCCGTGAACGACGTGTCGGTGAATCTCTTGTATAGAAGTTAGAGGTGGGGTTTTGTTGACACCTGGCTCATATTTTATTACATGTGCAAGTCTTATGCCAATTTAATGCTTCTCTTATGAGCTTGAAAGTAAAAGTTTATTGATGGAAAGTTTTTGCCATGTTACCAGGACTACGACTTCAACTTGCCCGTATGAACTGCGACAAACACTTGTTGAAGTGCGGAGGACTTTGAGGGGACCAGAGGCTGCTAAAGTGAGCATAGCAGGCCCTAATTCGGATCGTTACTCGAGTCGTTACACTAGGTGCCGGCACCATGACCGTACTTGAGACTTGGTGTTCTATGACTTGTTTTTGATGGACTTTATGGTCTTGTATTTATTTTGGACACTTTATGGCCATGATTTATGGATTACTTTCCGTGGTGGAATGACTTTTGTTTTATTGCGGATAACTATTAACAAATTTGTGATAATTGGATACCATGAAAATATGAATGCTAAGTAGGGCACCAAAACGTAAATTTTATGGTTTGAATCATTCTTGATACTTTTCTAGGCACAAATAATTCGCTACACAATACTCGTATGTGAAAATTTAGATTTAAATGAGAAGTGTTGTACGAACGAACAATGCTCTAGACAAACATAGAACACTACAAAAAAAAATGGGTGGGGGGGGGGTTTGCATAAATTTCATATTTTACAATAAATGGGCATTCACATTTTTTGGTGCCCGTGGACCGCACTCTCATCTTCACAACTACCTCATTCCCATTAACCTTCTTCACAAATGGTCTATACTTACCACTCCTTTCACATGAAAACCTTATCCTAGGTGTGTGATTCTTAATACATTTCTCAGAACACTTAATCAAAATGATAAACCTGTGTTGTTTACCAGTGCATCTTATCCAATCTACCAATGCTTCATCGGATGGAAAAACCTACACACACATAAAAAAAAATTATAGCCCGTAATATAAGATTGCACATGATAAATGCTCTATCAAAAAACACTCACCGTCTCCATTGTAAAATGCTCCGTATAATCGTATGGAGGACAAGTGAAAGTAGGTATAGTCGATGGCCTTACATAACTACCAAGTGTTGAAGTTGTCACCCTGTAACACCCAAAGACAAACCAGGTAAGTGCAGGATTCTCTGCAGTTTCATTCAGATATTAATATCTGAAAACTGGCACCAAATTCGGATATAAGAGTCCAACAATGTTGACAATATTCGGATATTAATATCCGAATAGTTGTACATAATTCAGACATTAGTATCCGAATAGTTGTACATAATTCAGACATTAGAGTCCGAAAAGTTAGTAAATTTTTTGGCACTGTGTGTCCAACTATGTCGGGCCAGAACTGAAATTGAAAATGGAGGGTTTCTGAAATTGAAAATGGAGGGCGGGCTTACCTCTTGCTGCGGTTTTTGCTCAGTCACTACAACATCTATGACTTGTTTCTCAACTTCCATTGTGTGATCTTTCGACTCCAAATCGTGGTGTATTGATGTGTCAACTATTTCTTGTTTATCAATGGAGGGAGAGGAAGCAATCGATATTTCCATTGACAATTTAGGAGGAAGAGGAGGGGAGGAAGATAGACAGACTTGGTTGCTGGTGGGAGGGACCTGCTGGTGGGTGATGACAGCTGGGTAGGGATGAAAATGGAGGAGTTTGAATGGGGGGAGGGAGGAGACGTGTTCTGGGGAGGGAGGGAAATCAGGAGTATGAGGTTGTATGTATGTAATATTCTTAAAGGGTAAAATGGTCAAATAACATGAGGTCTTAGGGGTATCATGGTCAAACTGCACGAGGGCATTTTTGTCCGTAACTGATAAAAGCTTTAATCGGTTGCGAGTAGCAAGAACTACGCTGCGAATAGCGGTGCCCATAAGAAATGCCAATCTTTGATAATTTTGTCACCATCCAATTGTTCTCGACTGAGTCCGTTCAATGATGGAAAATCGTTCAATTGTCATAATTAAATTTTGACTCTAAGGCTCTCTTTGATTAACCCTAAGAGATATTTGATTCTACGACTTTCTTAGGGTTAATCAACGAGAGCCCTAGAGTCAAAATTTAATAATGATCATTTAGGATAAAATGATCAAAAAACTAAAATCTTTCCACCGGTTCAAACGGATTGAAATTTGGAACACTTAATTTTTCAACCTCTTTAGATAGTTTAAACTACAGAAAAAATATAATTTTTCCGTTTTACATTATTTCACCATCAATATTAGGCTCGTTTGATAGGTTTCGTCGAGTAGATTTCAAAAATATAAAATTTATTAAAACAAAATACGTGAAAAAAAAGTTATTAGCATTTAAAATTTTATAAAAATAAAATAAAATGTGGGAGAGAGAGAGCACATGGGGTGGGGGTAAAAGGGGGAAGGAGGGGTCGTGTCAAGGGGGCCTGACACGGGGGGTGATTAGTAAATTGCTTATACTTTGAAGTCACTTGCACTATTTTTTTTTTTTTTTGATTTCCTGAGCATTTCCTCTGAAGTGAGTGCTCTGGTTCTATTTGCAGGGCAGGAGCAGGGGACGAGGGAGATGAGGAGAGAGAGAATAGAAATGAGGACTGGCCTGAGAAGGGAAATGAGTTAGGTGGGTGAATAGCCCCACACCAACTTTAAGCATCTTTTAAGGGTCTTTGTTCTTAGTACCTAGCATTTCCTTAAAAAACACACAGAAACCTGAAAAATGGGGACCAGAGTTGTCAAATCATCTTTATTTTTAACTTTTTCCATTTATTTTGTTTTAATGGCAAAGAAAATTTCATTTATCACAATGAGAAAAAAGAGAAATCAGACCAATAAAAAAAGAGAAGCATTGAGAGAGACTCGGACAGTACACTCAAATGTTCTGCACCACTGTGATTGCAGCACAAATATGATCCAATGAAGAAAAATTTATAATTCAATAATGAAGGAAAATGATTTTGCCACTCCCTTTTTTGTTAACGGCACTCCCCTGCAAACGTATTTTTGCACCAAAAATACACTTGCAGAGGAGTGGCGTTAACAAAAAAGGAAGTGGCAAAATTAGCAACCATAATGAATAGCTATAATGAATGGTAGGTCAAAGGGAAAGAGAGACCGAATAACTAATTCATAATCATATTTTTTTGAATAAATTATGGATTTGGCTTTAAAAGTCAAATACTCATTCCGTTCCTTTTTAGGTGTCCTATTTCGTAACTCCAACCTATTAAAGAGAGGCTGCTGATTTTGCCACTCCCTTTTTTGTTAACGGCACTCCCCTGCAAGTGTACTTTTTGGTACAAAAAAGTACACTTGTAGGGGAGTGCCGTTAACAAAAAAGGGAGTGGCAAAATCATTTCCCTAAGGAGACAGTGGCTTTGTTTGGTTGGTAGTTTAGTTTAGTTTAATTTTGGTAGTGGGTGAAGAGAGAAATAGGGTAATGATTAGAGAGAGGGGTAATGATTGGAGAGAGATAGAGAGAGAAATGAAATTAATAATTGGAGATATAGGGTAATGATTGGAGAAAGATATAGGGTAATGATTGGAAACAAAACTAAAACTAAAATTAAACTAGCAACCGAACACAGTGGATCATCATCATTACACATTTCACATCAACTTTTCTCTCTACTTTTCCTACTTACTCTCTATAGAGACATCATCATTACACTTTTACTCAGCAACTTTTCAAAATGGAATCTATTTTTAGATGCAAAATGAAAAATGCACCAATTTTTACCCACTAACTTTACAAAATTGACACTTATTAAGGGACAGCCAAAAATGAAATAATGGACTCTAAAAAATGGACGGAGGGACTAGCAACATTATTATTTTTTTGTAAAAATTATATATTTGAAATCTATTCTTAAAGATCAAACAATGAAATCATATTGAATATAAAATTAAGTACAAAAAATTTTAATTTTTCAATGTGTATTGTGTATTTTGTATTTTTTTTATTAAACTTTATATTTTGAAATTTTATCGATTTCAACTACTATTGTCTATGAACAAATGAATCGTCTATTCTAAGAGCTATAATTATTTTCTATGTTAAACTTCATTCAGAATTAATAGTGTAAAGTTTAGTATAACAGTATTACATTAACAATATAAAATTCATAATTAATAGTGTTAATTAATATTTAATTGAAAAAATAAGTGTTAATTAACAAAATAATTGAAAAAAATAGTGTTAATTAACAATTAATTGAAAAAATAAAATGGACACTGAAAAATAAAAACTTTATACTTAATATTGGTCTCATAAGTTAGATCTCTTTGATTAGATTTCAAATATATAAAACTTATAAAAAATAAATTTGTAAAAAAAAAGTTATAAAGATTATAGAGGAAGATTTTATGCTTTTTAATTAAAAAAGAGGGAGGATTCAAAAAAAATTAAAAAAAGAGGGATAAGAGAGAGAGAGAGAGAGAGAGAGAGAGAGAGAGAGGAAAGTTTCAATCTGCCAACATCACTCTTGTCTCACCACGATGCGTGTGGGTTACGACAATAGGGGACAGAGTCTAACAAGACTTTGTGGAAAAATATTTGTGCACAAGGATCTAATGGGACATAATCAATCCACATCGGACAGGCCTGAAAGAACTCCTAAATTTATTTAGGCCATATATATAGGGGTCCTAGAATTTTAGAGTCTTCATTTTTAGACTTTTTTTAGGGGCCAAAGCCCATACTTCTTTGGCTTACCGTATGAGCCGGCCCTGCAAGGAACTATTCATATGTTATTGAGTACAAATAAGGAAGGGAAATGATTTTGTTACTCCCTTTTTTTGTTAACGCTGCTCTTCTGCAAGTGTATTTTTATGCAAGTGTATTTTTGCATCAAAAATACACTTGCAGAGGAGTGACGTTAACGAAAAAAGGAGTGGCAAAATCAGCAGCCATAAGGAATTCCAATCTTAGCAATTGCCTAGGTGAGTTGATATGTGAAATTACCCTCTTGTCCTCCTAAAAAAAAGAAAAAGAATGCCAATCTTTGATAATTTTGTCACCATCCAATTGTTCTCCACTGAGTCCGTTCAATGATGGAAAATCGTTCAATTGTACAAATACATTCTGTTCCAAGCCAAGGCACTATTAAATGATTGACGGATGGAACACGTTCTTAATTTCTGAAAATGTGTATCATGTTTGTTGAAAATTCGTCCAAGCCGATGAAAGAAGATAAACATGGGGAGGAATTAACGATTGCTTCAAGGCACGTACATACTCGCTCTCCTAAGATGATATTCTTCGCCCTTACTAATTTGAGAGAATCTCGACCACGAAGCTGTCTCCATGATACAATGAAGCCCAATCATAAGGACTGTTGTCCAACTGAGTCCAACACTAACAAAGAGTTACTCGAATACCTTCGGATTTTACGAGCCCACCAAGAATAAATTAGGAGATAATTTGGAGAGAAAGAACAATCAGAATTGTCCTCACTATATCTGGTTCTATATCCAAATTGGTGGAACCCCTAGCCATTCACCAAAGGTCACGTCTTTATTGTAGGGAGGTATTACCGAACAGGTGCAAATAGTTGCCGAACATATGGTGTTCTAGATCCGTGTAATGAGGAAGGTGATATGGGACCCTATATAAGATGAAGACGGCGGAAGTATCCGGTGCATCTAGAGGGCACCAGATTAGACTATCTGTTCGGCTGGGCTGGCCCAGTGACATGAGAAGTCATTAACTGGTACAGTCTGTTCGGCCTAGGTGGGCCGGTGACATGAGAAGTCATGTATTTGTGCAGTTTGTTCGGGAGAAGCACATGCCGAACAGATGGAGTCATCTGATGAAACGATGTCTTAAGAGATAAGGCGATAGGAGTGTTCTGGAAGAGGAGCCCAGTATACGGTAAAGATAAGTAAGGGGACAGTCCTATTGCGGGACGAATTCCTCTTACTGGAAAGACCCTATGAGTAAGGGGTCTCAGTTGATTGGGTAAGAGATTCCCAGAAGAGCCAGGTTTCCTGTACGAGATAGGAGGCCTAGGACGAGAAGGATACTTGGAAAGCAAGCATGCTCATGTCTATAAATACGAGGTAAACTTAGAGGGAAAAGGTACGCAATAAGTTGCACTCATTCTACACTTTCCTACTGATAATTAGGGTTTTGATACGGTACGAGATACTAACTTAGGCATCGGAGGGCCTTTGCCACGAGAGGCAGAGGTGCGCTCACCCCTTGTCTGTTTTACAGGTTAGGGTTCCGGCGAAGGTATTAGGGTTCCGGTTGGATAGCACGTGAAGGCAGGAGATTCAGTGCTGTTCTAGGTACCTTCCGTTTTTCTCCACCTACAATTGGCGCCGTCTGTGGGAAACGAAAGAGTTCCCTTTTGAAATACGACCATGGTGGAGGTAGATCCAGTCACACCGATCAATGACAAAAACCAGGCTGGTGGCGGAGGGGATAAGTCCCCACCAGGTGCTCCGAGAAAGCCAACTAGCGGACATGATAAGAGGACCACGAGCAGGGATCCTCTTGCCATCCATGACAACTCCAAGAACAAGGAGGGCAAAACGGCCACAACCTCCACGCGAAGGAGCAAATCCCATCACAGGGGAGAATCGGTTGCACATTCAAAAAGTGTGCACAGCAACGAGGATATCCTCGATAAAAAGAGGCAGGAAGTCGAGGAATATGCTCGACTAATACGGAAGAGGGAACACGAGATCCGAGAGTTAGAGCGGATCCGTGAACATCCCGAGGATTCTGGGTTAGCAGAAAGGGGGTCCAAGGGAGATGGGTTGGTCATGGTGCGGTACACAAAGGCCCATTCACGAAGGAGGAGGAGCAGATCCAGAACCCCCACTCCTCCCAAAAAGAGAGCTTCTTCACGAAAAAGAAGAGGCAGGAGTCCAAGCAAGCAAAGGACTCCCCCACGTTACAGAAGCAGGAGCAGAAGCTCCTCACCCGAGGAGGGCATAAGAAAACACCCCAGAGACAGGTATGAGAGACCTGCTAGTGATTGGAACAGGGCAGTAACCCACGAATCCAAGAAGAGAGAGGATGGGTCTATGACTGCACGAGAAGCAGCAAGGCGGGCCCTAAGTAATATAGTAGCGTCACCCTTTTCAAAAAGGCTACAGGATGCGCGTCTGCCGAGCAGAGTGAAGCACGGGTCGTTCGTGCTTTACGAGACAAATGCAGATCCCGTTGCTCATGTGCAACATTACCAACAGGCAATGTTCATGCATGATGGAGATGATGCCATCATGTGCAAGATGTTCCCTTCAAGCTTGGGAAAGGTGGCTTTATCATGGTTTCATAAGTTGGAACCACGTTCCATAAGAGGATGGACACAGTTAGCAGAAGAGTTCACTGCTCGGTTCTTAACCAGTAGAAAGGCTCCCAAGACGTTCGAAAGTCTCTCAATGATGAAGCAGGAGGATAGCGAGCCGATCAGAGATTATGCAAAGAAATACTGGGAGACCTTTAACGAGATAGACAGTTGCAGTGAGGAGTATGCTATTGCAACCTTCAAAACTGGCTTGCCTGTTCGGGGAGAGTTACGCCGGTCATTGAATAAACATCTTGTGTCATCGTTGGCCAGGCTAATGGAGTGTATCAAACAACACGCAAGGATGGAGGATGACATACTCCGGGAGGAAGGCAGAGTTGTTGCCGAACAGCCAAAAATTCCAGCAAAGAAGTTTGATAAGCCAGAGCCCAAGACCTATAGGAAAGAGTATGGGCAGGCTAAGAAAGAGCCTTACAAGGAAAAACAGGCGCCTGATCCTAAGTCGTTCTTTTCGATAACCACGGTTTGGAAAGAGCCAATCTACAGGATTCTTTATCGAATAAAGAATCAGCCTTTCTTCAAATGGCCCCCAAGTCTAGGTGGAGATAAGGAAGCAAAACGTGCTACGAATCAGCACTGCAGTTACCACAAGGATTGGGGTCATATGACAGAGGATTGTGAGATGTACAAGAAACATCTCGATGATTTGGTCTCTCGTGGTTACCTTAAGGAATTTATTCAGGACGATCCCAAAGATAAAGGGAAAGCAATGGAGTTGGATTACGAGCAGAATCCTAGGGGGGTAATCCATATGATACATGGATTGGCCACACCTTATACGAGGAATGAGGTGAGATTGATGCAGAGGCAGGTCAAGCATGATCAGTATGTTATGCGAGTGGGAAACAAAAGGGGGCGAGAGAATGATATGCCCAATGAAGTTATAGTCTTTACAGATGAAGATCTGAAAGAGGTCCAGGTGCCCCACAACGATGCATTAGTCATAACCCTACGAATTGGGGAATATGACATTGAGAGAATCCTGGTAGATTCTGGGAGCTGTACAGAGGTATTGTATTACGATGCATTCAAGAAGTTGGGGCTGAAGCAGACAGATCTAGAACAGTCTATTACGCCTTTGGTTGGATTTGGTGCAAGTGCAGTATGGCCCCTTGGAAAGGTGACAGTGCCCGTTCGGGCAGGAACAGTGGTCCTGAGAACAGATTTTTTGGTTGTAGATGTACCATCCTCCTATAATGCAATCATAGGAAGGACTTGGTTACACAAGATGAGGGCTGTTTCTTCCACCTATCACCAGATGGTGAAATTCCCAGGGTCCCACGGGATCGAAAAGATAAAAGGGAACCAAAAATCAGCACAACAGTGCTTGATCTCAATCATCAAGAAAGTTCCGAAGGCCCATCAAGTCCATACAGTAGAGGCAGATCAACCAACTGTTGAAGATGTTGGAAGAAATCCAACAGACAAAGTAGTGGAAGGCCTAAAGAAAATACAGATCAACGAAACTGATCCCGAAAGGTATTTTTTGATTGGAGAGTCACTACCGGATGAGGAGGAGTCCGAATTGATAGGTTTCTTGAAAGAACATGTGGATGTGTTTGCATGGGTACCAGAGGAGATGCCTGGGGTGGATGCAGATGTGATCTGTCACCACCTAAATGTCGACCCACAACATAAGCCCGTTATTCAGAAGAAAAGAAGGGCAGCAGTACAGCATGTTGACGCTGTTATTGAAGAAGTGGATCGTTTGCTAGAGGCTAAAGCAATACGAGAGGTCTATTACCCAGAGTGGCTGTCCAATACTGTAGTTGTAAAGAAGAAGAATGGGAAGTGGCGTGTCTGTGTAGACTTCACAGACTTGAATAAAGCTTGTCCCAAAGATAGCTTCCCTCTCCCAAGGATTAATCAATTGGTTGACGCCACTGCTGGGTATGAACGAATGAGTTTCCTCGACGCATATCGAGGATACCATCAGATTGCTATGTTTGGGCCTGATCAGGAGAAGACTTCTTTCATTACACCACGAGGGTTATACTGCTACAGCGTTATGCCTTTTGGGCTAAGAAATGCAGGGGCGACTTACCAAAGGCTGGCTACGATCATGTTCAGGAAGCTTCTTGGCCAGACTATGGAGGTATACATAGACGATATGGTAGTCAAGAGCAGAACCAGGCAGGGGCACATTTAGGACTTGAAAGAAGCCTTTGGAATTCTGAGGAAGTACAAGTTGAAACTCAACGCCTCGAAATGTGCGTTTGGAGTTGGCTCTGGGAAATTCCTGGGCCACCTAGTGACTCTGAGAGGAATCGAGGCAAATCCTGATCAGATAACGGCCTTACAAAAGCTTCAAAGTCCTAAGACTACGAAAGAAGTCCAGAGGCTGACAGGGATGGCTGCGGCCCTAAACAGGTTCATCAGCCGTTCAAGTGACAAATGTAGGCCTTTCTTCCAATTGCTCAAGAAAAGAGAGGGATTCGAATGGGGAGCAGAATGTGAGCAGGCATTCCAAGACTTGAAAAAGTATTTGGCTCAAGCTCCCCTCTTGTCAACTCCAGACCCAGGTGAGATTTTGGTTTTGTATCTGGCAGTTTCTGAACATGCTGTAAGTGCGGTTCTGTTAAGGGACAAGGGACCCGAACAGATCCCAGTTTATTATGTTAGTAAAACACTTCTAGACGCAGAAACGAGGTATTTGCCCCTTGAGAAATTAGTCCTTGCGTTAAGGACAGCAACACGAAAGCTGCCCCATTATTTCCAAAGCCACAAAGTTGTGGTTTATACTGAGTTTCCCTTAAGATCACTGCTTCGAAAGGCAGATTTCTCTGGACGGATCTCAACTTGGTCTGTTGAGTTAAGTCAGTATGATATTGACTATCAGCCGCGCACTGCAATCAAAGGCCAGGTGTTGGCTGATTTTGTGGCGGAATTTTCACCAACTGTAGCACCTCAGCCTCCTACGAAACAGGAGCGAAAGGTTGAACCTTCAAGAAGAAAGGGTAAGGCACCTGCCGAACAGGATCCTTTGGAATGGAAACTATTTGTTGATGGATCTGCCTGTAACACTGGTTCAGGCATTGGAATTGTTTTGTTCCCTCCCGGAGGGGTTATGATTGAGCAATCTGTTCGGCTAGGATTCAGTGCATCGAATAATGTAGCAGAGTACGAGGCTCTCCTGGTAGGATTGAACAGTGCAAAAATTCTGAAGGTTAAAAGAATCAGAGTTTATTGTGATTCACAATTGGTCGTAAACCAACTGTCCGGCGAGTATGAAGCTCGAAATGAGAAGATGGCAGCCTACGTGGAGGCAGCCAAAAGTCTACTTAATACCTTCGAAAGGGTGTGTATAGAACAGATAAGCTCCGGACAGAATTCTCATGCAGATTCCTTGGCTTGGCTGGCTGCAGCTGTCCCAACTGAGCTCAAGCGAAAGGTAGCAGTTGACTACTTGGCCGAACCGAGCATCGGAAGAAGTATGGACTTGATCCTGGACGTGAACCAAGGACCAAGTTTGATGGATCCAATTGTAGAGTTCTTACGAGATGAAACTCTCCCTACGGACAAAAAGGAGGCACACAAGATAAAAACCAAGTCTGCAAGGTTTTGGCTATCCCCCGAGGGAAAGCTATATAAGAAGTCCTTCACTGGGCCATATTTGCTTTGTGTGCACCCTGAGATGGTCCAAAAATTCCTCCATGAAATCCACGAAGGAACATGTGGAAGCCATGCTGGGGGCAGATCCATTGCCCACCGAGCAATCACCCAAGGGTATTGGTGGCCACATATGCAGGAAGATGCCAAGGTCTATGTTAAAATTTGTGAGAAGTGTCAGAAGTTCTCACCCATGATAAAGACACCAGCCGAAGATCTGGTACCATTAACTAGCCCTTGGCCATTTGCCCAGTGGGGAATGGACATCGTGGGTCCACTGCATAAAGCAACAGGAAATCGAAAGTTCTTGTTGGTAGCCACTGATTACTTCACCAAGTGGATTGAGGCAGAACCTTTGGCCAAAATCACTGAACCTATGATAGAAAGGTTTGTGTGGAAGAGCATTATCACTCGATTTGGGGTCCCTTATTCTTTGATCACAGATAATGGGGCACAGTTCCAGAAAAAGTTTAAGACTTTTGTTCCCAATATGGGATAAGGAACTATTACTCAACCCCTGCCTACCCTCAGAGCAATGGGCAAGCAGAAGCTTCCAACAAAACAATTCTTGATGGAATCAAGAAGAGGTTGGACAAGGCAAAAGGCAAGTGGCCTGATGAACTGCCCCTGGTCCTATGGGCCCACCGAACAACACCTAGGAGATCTACGGGAGAGACCCCCTATTCGTTGGCATATGGTACAGAAGCAGTCATACCCCTGGAAATTGGACTTCCAACCAATAGGACTGCGTTGGTTGAAAGTGGGGGTAATGACAGGGCTCTAGAAATTGCGCTTGATCTGGCCGAAGAGAGGAGGGAAAGGGCTTTGATCCATTTGGCCTCATACCAAGAACAGCTAATGAAAGGCTACAATAAACATGTCCACCCCCGAGAATTTGGCATTGGAGACCTTGTGCTACGAAAAGTACTCGGTAATACCAAAGTAGCTAATGAAGGAAAGTTGGGAGCAAATTGGGAAGGACCATATCGAGTAACTGAAATTGTGGGCATTGGGGCTTATAGGTTGGCTGACCTGGACGGGAACCCGGTACCAAGGCCTTGGAATATCCACAATTTGATAAAGTTCTTTGTTTAGAAGACTTTTTATTTTTTAAATTCTGTTTTAGGATTATGTTATTGTGTGGGAATTACGAAGACAATTCCTTTGTTTTTTAAATTCTGTTTTAGGATTATGTTATTGTGTGGGAATTACGAAGACAATTCCTTTGTTTTTTAAATTCTGTTTTAGGATTATGTTATTGTGTGGGAATTACGAAGACAATTCCTTTGTTTTTTAAATTCTGTTTTAGGATTATGTTATTGTGTGGGAATTACGAAGATAATTCCTTTGTTTTTTAAATTCTGTTTTAAAGATTATGTTATTTTATGGGGATTACGAAGAAAATTCCTCTGTTTATTAGTTGTAAGGAGTACGCGTAACGACTCCTTAAGTTTGAGAAATAAAAGAAATAATTTTTGTGAAAATTTGTTTCTTCTAAGTATATACGTCCTTTCTTGACTTATGAATACGAATAACGATCAAGTTAACCATCCTTCGTATTGGGGAGCAGGTAATTGGCATGAACACCATAGAACGCACGAAAATACGTGATAAATATATCTGTATAAAAAGTTAGATTATCTGAGTACGAGAAACTTAAAAGTACGAGATACTTGTTTACATTAAAATATCCTAGTACGAAAAACTAGAACAGGTACGAAATACCTTACAGCATACAAACGAACATTGTATGAAAAAATCAATAAGTACGAGAAACTTAATCAATCTTTTAAGTACGAGGAACTTAACCAATCTCTTAAATACGAAAAACTTAAGATTCCCTATTTTCTGCTAAGTATGAAAAGACTTAGAAGCAATAGCTAAGTATGAGTACACTTAGAAATCTGTCCAAGTACGTAACACTTGGGGAACATACGCAGATATGCAGAACAGACTTAGAAACATTCCTAAGTAAGAAAAAACTGGGATGCACACTTGATAGGCATATCAAAAAACTAAGTATGAAAGACTTAGCATAAAAACGCTTGGCCACGAAGGGCCCCTGCAAAATCAAAGCCACGAAGGGCCGAGCAAACCAATGTACTGCCACGAAGGGCCAAAATACCTGTGTTAAAAGTATTTAAGAATACTGATGCCACGCAGGGCTGAAGATCATGGTCACGCAGGACCAGCAAAGTGTTTTAGACAAATGGGCTAAAGACTTACCAAGTTAGTCCAGGTTCTGGACCTCAGGGGTAGTATTGCTCGGAACCGCAGTAACATTGTCGTCTCTGGCTGGTTGCTCCTCCAGGTTCACGGTTTCAGTAGTTGTTCCTCCAGTGGATGATTGCTCGGGATTTCTTTCCTGAGATTCAGATTGAGCACCCTGGGACTCCATCTGAATCTCTTCATCAGCGTCAGCGAAATCATCAATCTGCTCCTCGATATCATCAACAGCAGGTTCCTCAGGATCGAGAGGTTGCTGGAGACGTTTGCTGGGCAAATCATTTTCTATCCAGAGTCTACAATCATCAGGAGCTCCCACCTTTGTAAGGCATGTCTCCCAGCACACGCCCCAAATTTGGTCCTGAATGCCAGGCATCTGCTCCACATAGCTTGCTGTGGCAGCATCAAACCCTTTCTTGAAACCATCTTCATGAGCTGCCTTTTTTGTACTGTCAATTTCGGACAGCGCCTGGCGAAGGTTTTCCTCAGCAGCATCCAGCTTCACCTTTGTACCATCCGCTTCCAGTTTAGCTTTATCTCTCTCTCTCTCCAGCCTCGTGACTGATCGGATCAGACTGGTGTTTTCATTCATCAGCCTGTTCCTTTCAGCCTCGGTCTCTTGAAGCCTCTGGCCCATTGTAACCATCTTTTGAATAAACTGGAAAGAACGACAGGAAACTCAATTTATAGTTAGACATCCTTGGAACTACCAAAACGAATGTGGGATGAAAGGCTAGAGTAACAACTTGGGATTACCTTGATTCCACTGACGAGTCCAGTGGATATAAGCCGTTCAGAAGAATTGGAAGACTCTTTTTGCATGTCGATAGGCAGCAGCAAACCTTGTGCAAGGGCCAGTGCAGTCTCAGAAGAACTTGCACTGTCCCCAACATTTATTGGCCGGTCACCCCTAGTGAATTGAGGGGCCCAGGCATCGTGGATCACTTGAGTAACAGGGGCAGGTGGCCCCAGATTTGCATCAGCAGCAGCTTGTGAATCTGAGGCCCCGGTTTGCTGATGCCTTGGGCGTTTGTCCCGATGGGCATCAGCAACCTCAACAGAATTGTCCTATTCCCGAGGAGAAGAGGAGGACCGTGTATTAGGGCCCCTAGAGCGACGGGGTGGTGGGGGAGCCTGGCCAGTGGACGCCGCTCTGCCCGGGGCACCACGCCCCCGAGGTGAGATTGTGAGAAGGGTACTGAGGTTCAAAGGTTGGTGAGACATGGTACCTGAATCTGGAGGGGATGGAGAATATCCTGGAGAGGACGATTGACTTGTATGTTGTTGGGGAGCTGATTGTTCGGGTTGTTCCTGGATGGCCTCTTGTCGACGAGAGGACCTCCTAAGAATCAAGCGGGGTAAAGGGATTCCCTCGGAGATTGGAACTTCTCCTGACTGTCCGGCGATTGTTATGACGGTACTTGGTCTTGAACCTCTCACTTGGGGAGCAGTCGAAGTCGAGGCACCGCTGTTACTTGGGTGAGCAAGTCTTCTGTCTATAAAACCCTTGTAAGCTGGATCATAGCCGAGTAGAACATTTGCATCACGTCCTCGTCCAGCTGTTTGTGTACCTGGCACCCCTTTATATCTCAGGACTGTGTTGATCTCCCCTTCTCGGATGTAGCTTGGCTCCCTTCTTGGGCGTCTATTGGCGTTTTCAGCTGAAACAACAAAAAATGGAACTCTCAGTGAGAGACTTCGATATGAAAGAAAAGGTGACTAAAACTTAAGAAGAACAGAAAGCAGAGGCGTACGTGGGAAGCCCCATTCGTGGGGGACGTGGACACCCACCACCTGGCCATCTTCCCCCATGGGCTCGAAAGCTCCAGTAACGTAGAGGAAGTCCATCTCATGGTCCCGAGCAGAGTCTGGCAGGTTAAGCACGAAACGCTTCTCTGCCTTTCTCACTTTAAGGTAGTAAGTATTGTATTCTCGATTCAATACAATGCTATACCACCACTGGATATCCCAGATTCCTAAATTGGTCCCCAATATTTTGTTCAAAGCTACAACCCCCATTACTAATCTGAAAAAATTAGTAGATACTTGCATGGGATTGACTCGATACCAGTTAAGAGTTCGACGAAGTAGTGGGTCGAGGGGGAAACGAACTCCACCCTCAACGATAGCCACGATTGGGATACACGTTCTATCCCATTTACAGGCATTTCTAATCGCGCCTAGAGGGGCGAGTTCTAAACCAACAGTTTCTGGTATGTTGTATTTAGTCCTAAATGCCGCCATTGCAGCAGGTGTCTCGCAAAGTTTTCTGAATTTTCCTGGCTTAATGCCGCTGTCAGCTTCATCCGCCATGGATGAACTGAAGGAATACTAAAACTGAAGTCTGGGAATAAGGACGAAAAACCCTAAATAAGGAGAGAACTGGGAACGAGAATCTCAGAGTAAAAACGAAAATGGAAATGAGAGTCTTACGAAGGATTTGTGAAGATTTCCTGAGATGGATTCGAGTTGGCAGACGGCGGCGATGGCGGACTGAAGATGAACAGTTGCGATTGGTTTTAGAGAGAGAAAGGGTTGAGATTGGAAGGTTTTGTGTTAAAAATATCCAAAATCCTTCGTATTTTTGAGTTTAAAGGAAATAAACGGAGGCGGAACGTCTCCGTTAAAGCCCGTTACATGAAAAGTAACGGAAAAAGAATCAAAGAGAATAAGCACTCTAAACGCCGTTAGTCGAAACGTCAGTTCGAATTAAATGCGTAGCGTATGAGGTACGCCACGTGGATTTAGTACCTCGAGATGGTATAATGACTAAACTGCCAAAAAAATTATTAGGAGCCCAATGACTGTATCTGCACGGGATCTGATCTGTCCGGTTTTGAGTTCACCTTTCTGAGCTTTACTCATCATCTTCGAACAGTGATAATGAGCAAAAGCTGGGGAGCAATTGTAGGGAGGTATTACCGAACAGGTGCAAATAGTTGCCGAACATATGGTGTTCTAGATCCGTGTAATGAGGAAGGTGATATGGGACCCTATATAAGATGAAGACGGCGGAAGTATCCGGTGCATCCAGAGGGCACCAGATTAGACTATCTGTTCGGCTGGGCTGGCCCAGTGACATGAGAAGTCATTAACTGGTACAGTCTGTTCGGCCTAGGTGGGCCGGTGACATGAGAAGTCATGTATTTGTGCAGTTTGTTCGGGAGAAGCACATGCCGAACAGATGGAGTCATCTGATGAAACGATGTCTTAAGAGATAAGGCGATAGGAGTGTTCTGGAAGAGGAGCCCAGTATATGGTAAAGATAAGTAAGGGGACAGTCCTATTGCGGGACGAATTCCTCTTACTGGAAAGACCCTATGAGTAAGGGGTCTCAGTTGATTGGGTAAGAGATTCCCAGAAGAGCCAGGTTTCCTGTACGAGATAGGAGGCCTAGGACGAGAAGGATACTTGGAAAGCAAGCATGCTCATGTCTATAAATACGAGGTAAACTTAGAGGGAAAAGGTACGCAATAAGTTGCACTCATTCTACACTTTCCTACTGATAATTAGGGTTTTGATACGGTACGAGATACTAACTTAGGCATCGGAGGGCCTTTGCCACGAGAGGCAGAGGTGCGCTCACCCCTTGTCTGTTTTACAGGTTAGGGTTCCGGTTGGATAGCACGTGAAGGCAGGAGATTCAGTGCTGTTCTAGGTACCTTCCGTTTTTCTCCACCTACATTTATATTCAAACCATTGTGACCGTTCATGAGCAGTCATACGCAGTGACAAATACATAAATCTAAGTTAGTAGGGGCACATATTACTTGCGGAAAGAAGAATTCCATAGAGGAAATAATAATGAATTTCATCCCTCACTTTTAGTTAGTATGTTATCGTTCTTTAATGTGAACTTCCAAAAGAATTCTTATTAAGTGTAATGTCTTGCAACAATATCGATAAGTGAAGACACTGGACAATACCATAATTTTGAGACAATTTTTGAAGGGTACTGAAGCTATTTGGAAAATTTAAACCCCAAGGAGTTGTTTTGGTGGTCAAACCTTGCGACTTAGGTATTTGTTTCCTCCGTACGTCTCAAGTTCAAAACATCCTAGGAGCTATCAATTGGTCCCCTAGTGGAGGGTGAAATTGGTCCCCTAGAAATCAATTCGAGGTGTGCATAAGTTTACCCGAACACTCTGGAATATGAAAAAATGTTATTTCGAAGAATTGAGGAGGGGCACATGCCCCCATAGGACCCTTAATGGGTCCGTCCCTGGTCATACGTAATTACTGTAGACACCCCAATTTGGCCTAACGATTATTTCAAGTCCCACCTTGGGACCATCCCGATGATGAAATGGATACAGTGATTGCTGATTGCCTTCTTGAGAACCTTAGGACTTTCGGTAAGAATTTTGAGCCACTTAGAGGACCCAATTTAGAGTCATACAGCCCTTCAGACAGAAATACAGAATCCTAGGAGAATCCATCTGTCGGCCGTAACATCGATCTAACGGCCTTAACATTATTTCCTCACCCGAGCAACCTGTTGCTAGCAAAATCTCCCTGAGAGATCAATCCCTCGGCCGCAACATCAATCCCTCGGCCGTCAGATCCTTTACTCGGCCGCCAGATCCCTTGTTTTCCAGACTCTGGAACGTTCTGTCGATTGTTTGATCCAACTACACTACATTCCCGATGCGTTCGGGCTACGTTAGAGGATTGCCATGGAGAGTTAGAATCACACTCTAACTCCAATTTTGATCGTGCATTTCGATTGGCCGGAGTGAGTCATCTCTATGCCTATATAAAGGAGCCTTTGGGTTTCGAAATTAAGAACAGAACACACCACGATCAGCCACGAAATTCTGTCAAAATACTCCCTCAAACCCTCTCTTCAAAAGCCCTAACCTCCCGAAGGCAGCCACCAATCCAGCAATCAAACCCCGAAGTTCAAACTCTAACCTTAGGGTTTCCCGAGGAGCAATCAGTCAATCACACCCAATCCAAAGAAATCAAGCAACTGAGGGATCAAGGTGGTGAGGCCTAACGGCCTCTGGTTTGTTTTACTTACTGTATTTACGACTAATCGTAACGTTTTAATCATCTGTTAACGTTTCTATCTGGTGTGAGGAAGAACATCGACCGGGGCTTCGATCCCTCGGTCGATACATCAAACCAGGAGGATCCCTCGGCCGTGACATCCATTCACCGGCCGCGGGATCCATTACCCTGGGACATCTTTGTTTGTTTTGCTTTCTGATGCATGCTTTATTTATCGCACTGGCTCACTTTACTTACTGTTTAAAGGCTTAATTAAACAGACTATGTGTTGGAATTAAACAAAGCATCTACATGTCTTATGTTGAACGATTATGGGCCAGTCTCACGACTGGGCATAGAGGGGTGCCTAACATCTTCCCCTTATTGTACTTTTGGCTCCCGTGTCTAGAATTTCTATTTATTTTCCCAGTTTTAATAAATTGGGTGGCGACTCTGTTTTGATTCTAACCGCTATCATGTGGCGATGTTCCTAGCCATGGGAATGTCCATGATTTTGGTTTACGAAGCAAGCAACCAATCGAGCAAACAAATGTGATCAATCTGTATGGCGATGCCCCGCTTGGGAGGTGTCTACAGTTTTGGCGACTTTGCTGGGGACTTGAGAGCCATAACCAGAAAGTTCAACATAAGACTAATACATGCTTTATTCAATTCATTTATCATATGCATCGAGCGGGCAACCTCGTTGAGTTCACCTGATATCCCAGCATGACACGGGCTATGTTAGGGGTTCCAGCAAACTCCACAGTCACTCGTACCTAGTGGTATATCAAAAAGGGAATCACCCAATCACCGCCTAAGATGGGCTGGTGAAATGACTGGTGCCCTTTGACAGCGGAGCACCCTGAGACTACCTAAACCTTTCATGTGTTAGAAAGCCATAGAACTTATCAAACTAAGACAGGAACCTACAGGTTAGGAACCTACTTGCATTTGACTGTAAAAGTTCTTCCTCACACCTTGTATCATTTGTTGTTGTAAATAACTTTTTCTGTGCAGAAGGGTTGGGATTTTCGGCCCAAATCCTAACCCTACACAAGCCAAGTATTGACTTACAGGTACTCTACTTTTCAAAGCAGACACAATAAGCAAAACAAAGAAGCAACCACAACCAATTTTATATTCTTACAACACCCGAAGTCACGCCAAACAGAGGTCTTTGTAGCCGTCCCGTCTGTCACCCTCACCGGCCAAAACACCTACACTGCTACGGTCCCAATCACTTTCAGGGACTCCGCGGTCATCTCCTCTACAAACTCAATCATCTACCAAATCCTAAGCTTCATCAAGTAATCCTCCCACTCTCATGGCAGATAACGACGCCATCATTGCTAATCACCAAGCTCAAAGTTGCTACCTTACTAGCAGAGAAAGCAGCAAGAGATGTTGAGAACGAAGAGAAATCGGTGGAAGATGAGAATCCTCAAGAAGTGGTATTGGCAGAAAACCCTGAATTGGCCAAACAAGTCAAGGAAATCAAACGTACTCTGGCCCGTTCACAAGGGGACCAAATTCTAGATTTTGAAGGACTCTGCCTTTTTCCAGATTCTCAACTACCTAAGAAGTTCAATAGAACTGACAATCCCACTAGCCATGTCCGCCATGTCATCAACACTCTGAAGCCAATGGGCTTGAATGATGAGCTCATTGTTCAATTATTTCAAAGGACTCTTACTGAAAGTGCTCTCGATTGGTTTCTCACTTTGGAGTTTGTGCACTATCATACTTGGCCAGAAATTGCCAATGCTTTTGTCAAGCAATATGCATACAACGTTCAAATTGAGTTAACAACTCGAAATTTGAAAATGACTAAGCAGGAATCAAACAAAGACTTTTCAACCTTTGTGGCTAGATGGAGAGAAAAAGCCGCCAAGAACCGCCCCTCTAAGGAAGATCAAGTGAGAATAGTCGTCAAGAGTTTGCAGCCTAAGTACCTCACGCACATTTGCACTCAGGCTATCACTGATTTCAAGCGCCTGCATGCTACTGGGCTACAGATTGAAGAGGGGATCAAGCTAGGCCTCATTGGGAAAGAAGAAAACTCCTCCAAAGAAAACCTTCCCAACCCGTACATCTCCTGCCTCCGTCAACACCCTTAACTCAACCTTATCACAAGACCCTTTTCAAATTAGCTCATCCCGAAGCTCAAATCGCCCCCGTCACAACTTTGACCCTCTCTATATGACCTCATCTCAAGCCTTAGCCATTCTCAGCCGTTAGGGGCATCTCAAACCTTTAAACAAACCACTTCCTCAGCCACCCTATGGCCCAAACCATGATCCTAACAAACAGTGCGCCTACCACCAACACCCTAGGCATGAAATAGATAACTGCATGCATCTCCGCCATGATATTCAAGATCTCATTGATAGCCGAACTATAAAACTTCCAAAACCTGATGTGCAAGCCAATCCACTTCCTACTCACAATGCTGAACCACCACCCCGAAACATCGATTTCATAAACAACCCCACATACAATCCTGGCCAATACATTGTCCAAAACAACCAAGCCAAGCCAACCTTTACCTTCCCAGAGGAGGATGAATGTTTCATGATGGAGGAGGAAGAAAACAATGAGTCCGATCAATCGGAAGTGATCGATCCCGACATGTCTGACAAAAGTAATGAAGAAGAACAAGCGAAGGGGAAAGTGACTTTGACGAAATAGAAGGAGAACACGATGATCCACTCGATGGAATCTCCTTAACATCACTATTCGGCCAAATGGAAGTAACTAATCTCTCTTATGACTGCATAATCAACGAGGAGGAAAAAGAGGTGATGAAAATCCAGACTGACATTTCCATTTGGGGACTACTCATGTCTCAAAGAGGTAGCCACCATGCAAGCAGTGAAGATGGATCCAATTCAAAGGCCCTGTTTGGCAAAGAAGAGGGTGGAAAAGAGTATAAAGTTGCGAAAGGCAAAGGTTTTGAAAACGACCTCGAAATGCTACAGTAGCTACGAAGTCACAACATGGCAAAGAACATTAAACATTGCTTTTATAAAACTAAAACATGTTTTGAGCCCCTGCTTGGGCATTTTATTTCTGCTAAGTGAATTCATGTTTCATCCTCAAGACTATGCTTATTCAATGATTTACTTCCTAAAATGCAATTGCCAAACACTATAGTCTCTTTGCCAGACAAAGGAAATTTCAAGGAATCAAGTTCCTTGTGTCACTGACAAAAAGGAAGGAAAGGATGAACTCTAGTTGCTTAAGAAACTAGGTTTTTGTCAAAACTTAGAAAGAAGACACTATCCCCGCGAGAACACTTAGGGTTAGCTTGCCCATTATGAAGGTACAAACACAAGAGAGATTTAGAAAAATATCTCCATCAAATTCCTCTCCAAAACACAGAAACCCTCTTGAGAGAAGTGCTCGTTGGGTAACCTGAAAACCCAAGCAAAAATAAGAGCAAAGCCTGCTAGGGCCAGAAAATGCAAAAACGCAGCCTAGGCAAAAGTTAAGGCATTCAAAGAAAAGCTCGCAAGGGACTCAACCTCCATTAGGTAACCTAGGCAAAATCAAGAGCATGTGAGAAGAAAAACCAAGAGTGAAAACTCAACCTCAAAGGTGATGATTTTGGAACTACGTAAAAGGCCTGATTCCTTGAATAGGGATACGTAGGCAATCTCTCATCGAGATGCGGCCCAAACATTTGGAGAGAAGGAAAAACATCAACAGATTTGTACTCAATGATAGGCATAGCTAACACTGCGTATTGAGCTCGCAAAAGATGAGTATGCTTTTCTCGAAGAATTGGCAATAGCAATAAACACAAGAATTATAGTTCATCCCCTCTAACCTAAAGGTTTTTGACACAATGAACGGAATACCTCGAAAACTCTCCAGTTTGGCAATCAGACTATGGAACATGGCAAAAGCAAAGGCAGAAAAATCAAAACCAAGCATAAGAAGGGAGAGAAAAGAGGATGCCACTTGGCCGAAACAAAATCTACCTTCGAAAAATCAAAGTAACAGCCGAATAATATATACATCGGCCGCAACATCGATTCTTTAGCCGAGTAATCAATTCTTCGGCCAGTATTTCATTTTCACACAAATTACTGTCTATCAGCAAATACTTGTTCAAAAAGCCATATTCTGACTATCGTATGCAAACTCAAGACATCTAGGGGCATAAAAAGCATTTCTCATTACATGAACAAAAGCTTGCCTACAAAATCATCACTGTGGTTGCTTTCACTATACAAATACAGTTTCTGCTTCTCTCTTTGCTAACCATGAACAGGAAGTGTAGACACCCCAATCTGGATCTCCCAATCGTTGTACTTTATTTTACGATTTTCTTGTTTCCCCGATGATGAAATCGGATCAAACGAGCTTGGATTGGGAATGGATTAAGCTTGGAATGCTTAGAACCTTGCTTGAACCTTTTGAACCTTTCAGAACCTTCAGTCAAACACTAGAGCCAGAGTTGACCCTCGCGCGACCCTTTGTGTCCCTCGTGCGACACTCAGCTTGCCAGGTGCAGTCAAAGTCAAACTGTTGACTGTTGACCATCGCGCGATGGTTACTGACACTCGCGCGACAGTTCCCTCCTGTCCCTATCACAGAATCCAGCTGGACTTGTGATGATTGTTTGGCACATGGGTCCCCATGGGCTGGAACCCCGTTTTCCTCAGCTGAACAGAGTTCTGGCAGGTTGTAGTCTATACAATCCCCCAACCAACCACCCACCTTGTTGGCTAGCTTCACAACCAAGTTGTGACAAGCCTTGTTGGCTGGTCCCAAGGCCTTGTTTGGTCACTAACCAGCCCTTGCACTCTCCCTATAAATACCCCCCTTCATCCTCCATGTTAAGGGTTCCAAGAAATTGATTAAGGAATTCACTTGTCATTTTACAAAGCAAACACTAGCTAGCACAAAGTTACTAACTCCAAACCTCATTCTAATCTCACATACTTAGTATTTCAATGTACACTTAGTTGCAAGGCCACACCAATCAATCCAATCCATTTCCAAACCCTTTCCAAGCAAAGGTATAACTTTTAACCTGTTTCTATTTTGATCCCTGAGGGGGGGCTGACAGGGCCAAGGCTGGTAATTAATACCATGTCCTGGTTCTAAAGCCAGCAGAGTTGCAAGAATTCGTGGCAGTTACACCCTCGCGCGATGGTCCACCATGCTCGCGCGACACTTGTGTCAGCAAGAGAATGGACCTTGTAGGGAAGGGAGGCTAGCCCTTTTCTGTTTTGCAATATGTTCATGCCTGTTGTACTTCATTTTGATTTTTAGATCACTATTATGCATGCAAAAACAAAATACAGTAGCTTAGTTTGATACTCTAAATAGTTTGGAATGCCCTTGGGATCCCCTGAATCTGTCTCAGGACCCCAAGCATGCAAAGCAATTCCTGGAAGTCCAGTCAGGAATGTCGCGCGAGACTCACCCTCTGTCGCGCGACAGTTCTGTGATTTCCATGAATAGCCCTTGCATGGGTAACTAGGCCCTTGGCCTCTGTTTTGATACCCCCATTGTTTAGGGGTTGTGTTTAAATTCATTTGGCTCCTGTTTGGAGTATTCTGTAATAATTAGTATTTTACAGTCTTTCAAAAACTGCTTGGTTTGCCCCCTGGGTGTGCACTGGTCCTTCCAGAGCCCAGAAGGGGATGAAATTAGGACTGTGGTGAGATCTCAACACTCGCGCGAGGGTTTCAGTGTCTCGCGCGATGGTTCACTTGCATGCAGATTTGTTCATGCATGCAAGTTAGCCATCTTGCAAGGCAAATCTCCCCCGAGCTTAGTTTTGGCATCTGATCGCTGTTCGAGGTTCCATCCCATCTATTACTCGTCATGCCATCTATCCATGCAATTATTTGATCACATCCTGCAAACTGTTACAGTTTTAAATCCCCGATTAACTGTTTCCCCGCCCTAATTGGCTAAAATTGATCAAAAAGAGGAAGAATCACAAATATTTTCATAAAAATGCCTAAGTAGAAACCGATCTCCGGATTGGGCGAGAGGGGTGCCTTAAAACCCTTCCCCTCTCGTAACCTAGCTCCCGAACCCAGATATGGTTATGACGGACTGGTTTCCTTAACTTTTTCAAACAAAAACAGCGCGGCAGGTGCTTCGAAATACGGTTCCTTGAGTGTCGGACCCTCAAAAACTCAAGTGGCGACTCTGTATTTTTGAGCGCTCGCGCTCCCTCGATTTTCAAAAAAAGGGGCCGCAAACGGCAGGGGAAAGAACAAAATACTTTTCTCTCCGAAGGGCATGCTGCCCACAGTGGCGACTCTGCTGGGGATAAATTGAACCAATATTAATTCATACTTAGGATTTAATACGTTTGGGAACAATCCCTTAAAAGCCTGTCAAAACGGTGAGCTTCGCGCTGCTGAAGGTTGGAATGGTGATTTAACAGGACCTCATGTCCGGCCATTCTAATCTAGGGCTTTTTCGATTGTTCACTTGCGTAGTTTCTTCTAAAGATGGACTAAATAAAGTGAGCCAAATTTGAAAAAGGCGTTTTTACGACTTTGTGATTCTTCTTCTTTTTATCAAAATTTTAGCATCTCATTTGCATCGATGTGGGAAAAGCCTCATTGTATCGTTTTGGCAATCCGGCACGGTTTACCGGAGCCCGGGGACCCCGAATGACCGACAACCTTCGACGATGATAGGTCATGCTACCGTTCGACTGTTACTCTGCGAATACGTGGGTAACGGGAGGTATATCTGTGGCCCTAGTCCGAGGAACCCGTTACGAACCAAAACCGGCCTTTTGCATATACAAAGCATTAGAACTCTTCAAACTAGGACAGGTACCCACAGGTTAAGATCTACTTGCATCTAACCCCGTAAATGCCTATGTGTTGCTTCTTTTTTTATCGCATGAACTGTACATACACCTCGTTCAGCGTAGAAGCATGTCTAGGATGGCTCCTAGGTTCTCGATCTGTTCCGAGTCTGTCTTTAGACTTAGTAGGACACTGTCATGGCCCGATGAGGAGTCGTGCATCTCAGTGATGCGCGTTATCATCTTTTAAGTCCTTTTACGGTGGGACTTTAGGAAATCAGAAGCTTTTCTACACCTTTACTCGTGTACCTGTTTAGGGTTTCAAAAAAAAAAAAAAAAAAACGAGGAACCACGGAGTAAAATGCCATGATGCTTACACCCAAAGGTAACAAGTGCCCTGTCACTTACACCGCCCGGCTAATAGCACAGTGCTGCTCACGCCAATCGGGTTATGGCATCATGATATTCATACCGAGTTGTTCTGGCTTCAAAAACTTGAAATCTCAAACTTCGAAATGGGCAAAGGTTTAGACTCCTTTTTGACATCCTTTAGGACTGCTCGTTCCAAACAAGGATACATCTTCGAAAAGAATTCTGAGGGCTTAAAACAGTGTCCGAAGCGTCGTGAGACAGACTTGTCTTCTGGTTCTAGAGTCTAGGGTGACACTGACGACGTTGGCTGCATCCGCTTTAGTCTTTTATTTAGATTAAAGTTACTGCAGGACCCTTATTAAACCTTCTTTTGCCTTGCAAGCAAAGATCTGAATCATTGCACCGCCAAAGAAAGTATCGAGGCCAGTCGCCAAACCCGCTTGGGAACGTCTGCATCTGAATCCCGTTCAAAGGCTTGTCAGGTCACAATCCCAGTCAGTCGCCACGGAAGACTCTCCGCACACTCTGTTGACTGCTCTACAGTTAGATTCTCAGGAAGGTTCACCGCCAGTCTTACAGGAAGGACGTCCGACCACCCCAGCATCCACATCAAGCATCTCTGAACCACCTGTCACGATGGAACGGCCACAGCCAGAACCCCTTACCTTGGAAACCATGCTCATGAACCTCCAAGACAGCATCACCACCATGCAACAGAGAGCAGCTCAGACGGATGCCAACATTGCCCGCCTGAACGACCTCATTCACACTCGCCTTCCGCCCCCTCTCGAGGAAGAAGGCGAGGACGATGAGTCTGACCAGGAGCAACCTATTTTGGTTCCAGATCCGCTTCACGCAGGACGTCTCATGGTCCTGAACCCGAGGGAAGGCCGCAGGCCCGCTGCAAACCTCGCGGGTGGCAGACTGCTTCCAAACCAAGAAGGACCAGCTCAGAGCCCGGATGTGGTCGCACTCATGGCCAAGATGGCCAAGCTAGAGGAATCCATCGCTAAAACAGAAAAGATCAGTGCCGGAGGGATCAACCTGGATTGCCTTTGCCTATATCCCAATGCCAGACTTCCTGAAAAGTTCAAAATGCCGGACTTGGCTAAGTTCGATGGGAGCGGTGACCCCAGGACTCACCTCTACAGCTACCATGCTGCTATGAAACTCCTTTCCGTTGAACCGGAAGCCATGTCACAGCTCTTTCCTCAGACTCTTTCAGGCCCTGCTTTCCATTGGTTTTTGTCACTCGACATTGCCAAAAGGAGGACTTGGGAGGATATTGGGACTGCGTTTATTTCGCAGTACAATTACAACTCCCAGCTGAAAATGACTACCCGGGAACTTGAATCCACCAGAATGGAAGCTAAGGAGTCCTTTGCGGACTTCGTCAAAAGGTGGAGAGCTAAAGCTGCGCAGATGACTGATCGCCCGAGTGAGAAGGATCAGCTCCGTATCATTTCCCGCAATCTCCAACCAGACTATGCCAAGCATTTGGTCCTGGCTCAGGCATCCGCTAACTTTGAAACCTTCTTCGACTCTGGCCTGGCCATCAAAGATGCTCTGCAGAGTGGAATTCTATCAAAGGGTGAATCCTCGCATGCCCCCAAGTCAAAACCTCGGGCTTATTCTGGAAACGCAAATGCGCTGTTCGGGACAGGGACTTACTCCAACACGGCAACCGCCGGCACCAACGCCACTTCCTCCAACGCTGCTAATCACATTGCGGATGTCAATCAAGTCCAGACTCCACAGAACAACAGGCCTCGTAGCCAACCCCGCAGCTTTTCCGCTATCGAGGCACCTCTATCCTCGGTCTTGGAAAAGTTGGTCAAATCAGGGCATCTCAAGCCCCTGGATCCAACTCCTCCACCCAAGAACCCTTCACCCGGCTTCAAAGCCAACCTTTACTGTGCTTACCATCAAGGAGCGGGTCATCTCACTGACTCCTGCTTTCGCCTCCATCATGCGATCCAGGATCTCATTGACGATGGCACGCTGGAAACCCCTCCACCACCTCAGAAACCCAATGTCATCGCCAACTCTCTCCCTAAGCACAACGCTGTACCACATATCAGCCAGATATCCCTCAGCCCCACTTATATCAACCCTAGCTCCACCATATTTAACCCCACTGACTATATAGCCTCAACCGATCAACCCAGGCCTATCGTGCCTTTCCCGCTCGAATCGCCCGCCGAGATTTCTTATATACATGTGATTGAAAGCCAGGTTGTTGACGCGGATGCACCTTCAGAACTTTTACAAGCGGGATCACCTATCTCCGAAGAATCTGTCAGCTCTCTCTTCCATCAATCAATCCCTGCTGTGCAGATCAGCTCTGCCTCGTCGCTTGACAGCCCGTACGCGACCATCGCTGGCCCGTTTCCTGATCCCTACCAGCCTTGGGTGCCTCCCTCAGATAATAACATGCAGGCCACCGGCTGGGCCATAGCAGACAATTGGGACTACGCCACTCCTCTCCTCAACGAGTGGTCAAGCTTTGAAATAGATGGGATTCCTCCGCAACCCGAAAATCTCCCGTTCGATCAGGCCTGGTATGATGGCTGGTTGGCTGGTTATGAAGCAGCCCTGCTCGATCCTCTAGATGGTTTCTCCTTGTACATGCTGTTCAACCCAATCGAGCCTCCAGTTCCCGAAGCGGAATATTACTGGGATCCTGAGCCAACCTGGTTTGCTCCCATGGACGTTGACCCTAACCCTCTTCAAGGCTATGCCACGCCGGACTACATGCTTCACTACGCGGAGGATGACCTTGTCCAGGAAGATCCACGGGCCTTGGGGGACCACGTTTCCCTCTTTGGTTCGGTCTTTGATTCGGTTCGTGACACTAATCCCGACACTGACCATGACCCCTGTTCCTACATTGTCGACGAGGAAAATCCGCGCCCTCAGGTGCCTTACCCCAACAACAGGGATTGCAGTATCATGGTCACGGACCGCGCTCCGCCCGTTAACCTTTGGCAAGTGGACGACATAGTGGATGTCCAAGTTGGAAATGAAGTCTGGGCTGTCAATCATACCCTGGCTGACACTGGCCTTTGGGATGTTCCCTTTATTGCAAATCCTGAACCTGTTGCTGAAGTTGCTGCTGTGAAAGACTTAAGCTTCTGGGACTCCTTATTGATGAAAGATCTGGCTGAGGATCTAGGCTTAGATATGGAAGTGCCCGTCTCTACACCAACTACTGACAAGGGAAAGCGCAAACTGGGAGATGTCCCTGCTGATCTCTAGGATGTGAAGGAAAACCCTCAAGTCCTGCCCTCTTTGGGGAACGTTCACAATGTTACAAGGAGTGGACGGATTTTTCAGCCTGCTAATCTGCAGGCTGGGAATTCTTCCAATCCCGCTAATCAAAGGAACGAACCTGTTTCTTTCCCAAGGTCTGCACCTCTTGAGGTATCAGCTGGCAATCCAATTCCTGATTTAGTTCAGCGGCAACTTGAGCGGATTCCTGCTGCAATTTCTATCTGGGGACTGATCTGTTCATCCAAGGAGCATCGTTAGAGGCTGTGTCACGCCCTATCCCGCCTTGAAGTCCAGGCCGACGTCACGCCAGAGGCGATGATATCTCTCATCCTCCCTCCGACCTCCAAGCATACAGTGATCTTCACGGACAAGGATCTGCCAGTCGAAGGTGTCGACCATAACCGCCCTTTGCACATCACTGTCAAGTGTCGAGGACTCTGGGTCCCGACTGTTCTTATTGACAACGGCTCTGCTATCAACGTTTGCCCTCTGAGGGTCGCTTATCGTTTGGGACTCACCAAGAAGGATCTGGCACCTTCTAATCTGGCCGTCAAGGCGTATGATGGCACCCATCGCGTGGTCGAGGGTATTTTGAAGCTCAAACTCGATGCTGAGGGTTTTGAGATGGACGTAGAGTTCCATGTCGTGGATATTCCTGCAACTTTCAATCTTCTGTTGGGTAGACCGTGGCTCCATCGATCTGACATCATGGCCGTGCCATCTACCCTCCACCAAAAGGTTATTCTGGGACTACCCACTGGTACTCTAACCATCTGCGGGGATTCTGGCATCCGCCCACTCAAGGAGGATGGGACTCCCATCTTGGGAATTCAACACGGTGAAGAAGACGTCGATCTTGGGGGTTTCTCTTTCGATACTTCAGGCACAGTAATGGCCATCAATGTGGACGGGAACTTCCTCATAAGCTCTGTCGCGCTGGACATTATGAGAAGGATGTCTTATTTTCCAGGCATTGGTTTAGGCTCTCGCCGTCAAGGGGTCCCGGAGTTCCCTACTTTTCCTTTCAACGAGGGCCGCTTTGCTTTGGGGTATATCGCCTCTGCCAAAGATGCCAAGTGGAGGAAATATATGGGAAAACCTCGGACCCTCTGCAGCGGTCCCAAATTCGTGCGTGAAGTGGGAAATGCCGCAAACACTGGACAGGCTGAGCCCTTTATTCATTCCGAAATTTGGGAGCTGCTGCCTGGGTTTGAGATTTTCGCTGATGACACCTGGTCAAGCAGTGATGATGAACCAGCGAAGGAAGAATTCAAGAGGAAGCTTAATCAGGTGAAGATCAGGACTGACTGGCTGGGATCTATCAATCAGGGAAATTTGGAGCTGCTGTTCCAGGAATTCTCCCAAGTGGGTTTGGCTGGGGAAGCTGAAGAGGCTGAAGTACTCATGCTCGGGCCCGATGCCCTCGAGGATCCCACCTCTCTCATTGTGAAAGCCAAGGGCTCGTTGAATAATTGCATTTTCAGGCCACGCCTGACTTGTATTGACAACATGTCTGAGTCCGAGTCTGAGTCTGAGTCTGAGTCTGAGTCTGAGTCTGAGTCTGAGTCTGAGTCTGAGTCTGAGTCTAAGTCTGTCCCGTCCTCTAAGTCTAGCTCTGAGTCGGAGTTTGTGCCTCTTGGCCCTCCACGTCATAGCTTTTATTTCGAGTTTGACTCTCTTGTACTTGGTGACCCTTCGGGGGCTTGTGAAATGAACGAGACATCTTCTGACTATTTCAATGATCTTTATATAAACTGTGTCGACCCTGACGATGAAAGGATAGATTTCGATGGGGACATTCCCAAGGAAATCCGTGCCTTCATCGAAAGGGAAGACGAAAGGCATGCTCAGCCATTAAAAGAAGAAATAGTTTCTATAAATTTGAAAGATGAAAATGATCCCCGAATGGTTCAAGTGGGCTCCACGCTTTCCCCAGAGGAGCATCGTGATTTCAAAGAGCTGCTTACCGAGTTTAGCGACGTTTTTGCATGGTCGCACCGAGATATGCCCGGTATTGATCCCGAGATTGTGGAGCATCGAATCCCTTTGTTCCCGGACGCCAAGCCTGTGAAGCAGAAGCTCAGACGGATGAGGCCAGATTGGGTTCAGAAGATTAAAGAGGAGGTTACTAAGCAGATTGACGCTGGCTTTCTCATGGTCTCTCAATATCCTATGTGGGTGGCCAACATTGTCCCCGTTCCTAAGAAAAATGGCCAAATTCGAGTTTGTGTTGATTTTCGGGACTTGAACAAAGCGAGCCCCAAAGACGATTTTCCCCTGCCACACATCGATGTGCTTGTGGACAATACTGCGGGGCACGCTTTGCTCTCGTTCATGGATGGCTTCTCTGGCTACAACCAAATTCTCATGGCGCCCGAGGACCGCGAGAAAACCACATTCATCACCGAATGGGGGACTTATTGCTATCTGGTCATGCCTTTCGGCTTGAAGAACGCCGGACCCACTTATCAGCAAGCTGCTACCACCATCCTACACGATATGATGCACAAAGAAGTCGAGGTCTACGTCGATGACATGATCGCCAAATCCAAAACTCGAGAAGGTTATGTTCCTGTGCTTAGGAAATTTTTTGAGAGATTACGAAAGTTCCGTATGCGTCTAAACCCTCAGAAATGCACCTTTGGGGTTACAGCTGGTAAGATGCTCGGTTTCATGATCACTTCTCGTGGAATTGAGGTTGACCCGTCTAAAATCAAAGCAGTCCTTGAGATGAAGCCACCAGATTCCGAAAAGGGGGTGCGGAGCTTTTTGGGAAAGGTACAGTTCATCAGCAGATTCATCGCCAAGTTGACCATAACTTGCGAGCCGATGTTTCGTCTATTAAAGAAGAATACTCCGTTTGTTTGGACAGACAAGTGCCAAGCCGCTTTCACCTCCATTCAAACCTACCTGCAGAACCCTCCGGTTTTAATGCCACCAGCGCCAGTGAAACCTTTGATACTTTACTTGTCTGTAAATCCTTCGTCTATGGGGTGTTTGCTAGCTCAAGAGGGGGAAAAGGGAGTCGAAAAAGCCATTTACTACCTGAGTAAGAAGATGGTCGGTGCTGAAGAACGCTACACCGCTCTCGAAAAGACGTGTTGGGCTCTTGTTTGGGCATCCAACAAATTAAGACACTACATGCTGGCTTACCCAGTGAAGTTGATTTCTCGAATGGATCCTCTCAAGTATCTGTTTGAGAAGCCTGCGCTTACTGGTAAGCTAGCACGTTGGTTGCTTTTGCTCGCAGAGTTTGACCTCGAATATGTCACTAGGAAATCTGTCAAAGGGCGCGCGGTCGCTGAATTCCTGGCTGATCATCCTGTCGATGGGCCAGAGGACTCGGATTTTGCATTTCCGGATGAAGGAGTGATGGCGATTGTCGAAGACACCTGGACTCTTTATTTTGATGGGGCAGCCAATCAGAAGGGATACGGGATTGGGGTTTTGCTTATAACCCCTGATGGTGCTCATATTCCGCTCGCGTTCAAACTCAATTTCAATGTCACGAACAACCAAGCCGAATATGAGGCCTGCATTGTTGGCATGGAAGCTGCTCTTACACTTGGTGTGGAAAAGCTCGAGGTTATCGGCGATTCCAACCTTGTCGTTTCTCAGGCCAACGGGGACTGGAAAGTTCGGGAAGACAAGCTGAAACCTTATCATCAAGATTTGGAGGATCTCATCCCTCGTTTCAACAAAGTCACGTTTACGCACATCCCTCGGATGAGGAATCAGTTTGCTGATGCTCTAGCGACTCTAGCCTCCATGATCGAGCTTCCAGTGGGTGTCAAGCTTCGCCCTATCCTAATTGAACAGCGGGACTTGCCTGCTTATCAGTACGTCAACGCCGTCGACGATGTTGATGACGGCCTACCCTGGTATCATGATATCTGGAACTTCGTCGAAAGTGGTCAGTTTCCGGCCGACGCCACTAAGAAGGATCGAGCGGCACTACGAAGATTGGCCGCTCAATACATTATCTGTGGCGGGAAACTATATCGGAGATCTCACTGCGGAATGCATAAGCTCTGTGTCAACGGCGCTGAGGCCACCAAAATCATGGAGGAAATTCACGAGGGAGTTTGTGGCCCTCACATGAGCGGGGTCATGCTCGCCAGGAAAATCCTACGACAAGGTTACTTTTGGTCTACCATGGAATCTCAGTGTGTGGATTATGTGCGCCGCTGCCATAGGTGTCAAATCCATGCCAATCTCATGCATGTCCCTCCTTCTAAACTGTTTGGCATGACATCGCCTTGGCCCTTTTCTGTTTGGGGTATCGACGTTATTGGCATGATCAGGCCTTCTGCTTCAAACGGGCATCGGTTCATTTTGGTGGCCATAGATTACTTCACCAAATGGGTCGATGCTGAATCTTACAAGACCCTGACGGCGGTTCAGGTTGCTCAGTTCATCCGAAAGAACATCATTTATCGGTATGGGGTTCCACAGGCGTTCGTTTCTGACAATGGAGTTCATTTCAAAGGCAGGGTTTTGGAACTTTTCGAAGAGTTCAAGATTCAGGTTCATCACTCGACAGTCTACTGCCCTCAGACGAATGGGGCAGTCGAAGCAGCCAACAAGAACATCGAGACTATCATCAAGAAGTCCGTAGAGTCCACCAGGGACTGGCACGAACAACTGCCTCTAGCTCTTTGGGGGTACCGCACGTCAATTCGAACATCAACAGGGGCTACCCCTTTTTCCCTGGCCTATGGGATGGAAGCTGTCCTTCCTATCGAGCTTGAAGTACCAACTTTGAGGATCATGGCTGAATGTGAACTCACGGAGTCCGAATGGCTTAGTGGGAGGTTTGTTGAACTTATGCTCTTTGATGAGAGAAGACTTCGTGCCTTGTATCATGTTCAGGGGTATCAGCGCAGAATTGCTCGGGCATTCAACAAGAGAGTGAAATCTCGGGATCTGATTGAAGGGGATATGGTCACGAGGGAAATCCGGGCTCCCGTTTTCGATCTACGTGGTAAGTTCCGCCCGAAGCGCGCAGGGCCTTACATTATCAAGACCATCCTCTCGGGTGGAGCAGCTCAGCTTATGGATCTAGACGGCAACGAGTTCAACACTCTGGTCAACCTGGATCAACTTAAACGTTACTACCCTTGAGAGAAGCTCGTTGAGCTGAAAACCACAAGGGTGGGCGGTCCCAAGCAAAAATTAGAGCAAGCCTGCTAGACTGAAAACCCAAGGGGGCAGTTTAGGCAAAAATAAATAGGCATTCAATCAAAGCTCGCTAGACTGGAAACCCGCAAGGGCAGTCCTAGGCAAAAATTAGAGCGCAAAAAGGGAGCCAAAATACACGAGCGAACCTTAGCCTGAACTACGTTTTGACCTGATTCCCTAGCTTGGGATACGTAGGCAGTCTCTCTGTGAGATTCGGTCACAATCAATCAACTCGATCCAAGGTTTTTATTCCGAAGTATACCTCAACGTTCAAACGACGTGGCGTTCAACACTCAGACCAAAAAGGGAAAAATTTTAATCTTTCACCTTTATTCAAAACTATTATTTCTATTACATAGGCTGAGCAGAGCCCTAAGAAAAGCAGAAAGCATCAAAAACAGAACGAAATGATAGGAGGCCCTCACGGGCTCACAGTTTATTCTAGATCATTGGAGTTGAGTCAGGAGTCAGCCTGTGTTTTGTCTCCTTGCAACCTCTTCTCTTAACCATGCTACATAGCGGCGTTTGAGTTTTGTGTTAAAGTCGTCTTTCACTCCTCCGAGTTCTCTCAAACCCCAGTTGTGCTCATACCCTGCTAGATGTTGGGCTGTAAAGGCTGGAATCTGGAAATCTTCTACCCCAGCTCGATGAAGGCCATGGCTCATGCTTAACTGCCGCAGAATACGACCTGGAACGTAGAACGTGAAACTGGACAGCCCAGCAATAACCATTCTCTCGAAACCTGCAGAGTGCAGAGCCATATCCGGGATGTTCAGGGCTCCATGCCGCCAGACGATCTCGCGCGGAGACATCTCTCTCATGAAGGTGTACCACTCCTCCTCAGATATTTCCGGGTACAGCATTCCCCTTTGGTGCATTCGCCCGGGCAGACGGGGCCAGTTCGCTCCAGGAGCCGAGATTAGTCCAAGTTTGTCACATAGCCACAACTGCATGAGCGAAAAGACAAGTAAGGAGCCACATGAGCCCGAGCGAAAGAAAACAAGTAAGGAGCTACCATATAGCCTTAGCCGAGAGTTGAGGTAAAAGCAGACCGTGTGAAAGCCGGAAAAAGGTGAGCTGAGTGAGATTTTACCTGCAACAGGAGTGGACTGCCACCAAACGTGTTCGTCTGACCTGTGGCCACCAAATCCAAACCAACGAGTGTTTCAGCAAGCACCATGGGGACTACGTTCTTTCGAACACCCATCTGTGCAGCCACATCCACCAGTGAGGGGTCGGGCCGTCCATACGGAGACACCAGCAAATACGCGGCCAATATGCCAATTGACATGGCAAATTGACGTCGAGCCTGCAGAACCATATCCGTTGGGTCGCCGTCAGGCCCGTACCATTCCATTAGGCGCACGACGTTTATCTGTCCGCCGATCAACAGGCCTTCCGCCGCACCCCTGGAAATGTTCAGACAAGTTTTCAACAGCTTTGACATGTTTTGCCTGTAAGGTGGCACGACAATCACGCTCAAAGCAAAGCCTTGGAGATATGCTTGGAATTCTTCAACGGTCGGACACAGCTCGTTGTCCCCGAATCGGAACACATGGACGTCCCGGTCCCAGAACTGGAGAGCTGCTCTCAGGATTTCGGGCCGAAGCCTTATGCTTTTTAGGAAGCGAATGGCGGCCAGCCCGTGAGAACGGAAGCATAGCCAGTCGCTTCCAACGAACTCGTCAAGCCAAGGGCGGATTAATGTGGGGAGATTGTTTGCCATTAGGGACCAAAGCTTCTGGGATTTTCCCCTACGGAGATATTGTGATCATGCAGGAGATAAACTACCTAGCTTTTATAAGGCCAAAAGGGTGGAATGCTTTCCATGGCAATGAGTTGTCCATGCAAGGTGTCCCCCTAGTCATTGAAGACAAGGGCACACCCCCTGCAATGGCCCAGAGCCTCTTGCACGTCCAGAACAGTTGGCAGGTCCTGCCACATTTTGCTTTCTGAATGAGTTAAGGCTGGCAGCTGTAACAGGGAATCTCTATCGCGCGACTGTTCTGGAGTGTCGCGCGACAGTGTTAAGTCGCGCGATAGGTTTAGTTACTCGCGCGATGGTTCAATTTATGTGGGAACAGTACGACAGGCTACTGCCTTTTGGAGGTGGATTTTTCGCATTTTGCCTCGGGCCAGATTTTGGGATTTTCATGCTTCCAGTAAGTAGTTATGGATGATTATGACCATGTCGAAGCGTTGTTTGTTCGAATTGCATGTTCGACGATGAAATTGGCCTCTCGAATGGATAACGGCTGGAAGGTTTTTATTCGAAGTTGTTATTTAGCCAGTCAAGACGGGCAAAAGGCGTACAATTTACGAGTTAAGCATTGAAAAGTAAAGCCACAAACTCAGACAACCTCATGGTTTTATTACACGCCGACTTGGTTTTTCTATGGGGTTCAAAAATATCCCCTCAGTCTTGCTTCGACTTCAACGCGGAGCCACCTTATGTAACGACTTTCCAGCCATGTCCTGAACTCTGGGATTGGTTCCTTCAACGTCCTATCGCCCCAGTTGTCTCTATAGCAGCGCAAGTCCCATGAGGTGAATGCGGGGATGTCGAAGTCCTCCGCTCCATAACGCTTGTATCCTTGGCTTCTCCCGAGCTGTCGGAGGGTACGCCCTGGGACGTAAAACGTGAAGCTCGATAGACCAGCGATTATCACTCTTTTGTATCCCGCTGAATTGAGCGTCATTTCCGGAAGATTTAACCAGAGACACCTCCAGACTATGTCCTCCGAGTGCAGATCATTTAGAAAGGCGAACCATATGTCCACCGTCAAGTCGGGAAATATCATCGGCCTCTCGACCAAAAGCCTGGGGAAGTCTTCAAAGCCAGCCTGTGGCTCTTCTAAAACTCCCACTTTGTCCGCCAGCCAGAGCTGCATGAGAACGAAGGACAGGTCAGAAATCAAATACAGCCTAAGTGTTTGGAGTGAAGCTGAAAATGCAAGAAAGCATGTCGAATAGGAATCTACCTGGAGCAGGATAGGACATCCGCTGAAGGAATCGGCTTGCTCAAGTTTCAACATATCTAAGCCCAGGAGCGTCTCCGCTAAAACCACGGGCATGATGTTTTTCCCGTTATCCATTTGCAAGGCGATGCTCACCAACTTGGGATTTACCCCTCCATCGATAGGAACCAGCATGTACGCAGCCAGTGCGCATATGGACAAAACGAAGCGTCTGTGAGCTTCCCCAACATAGTCTCCCAGGCCACCCTCGGGGCCATACAGTTCAATTAGGCGAAGGATGTTGAGCTCGCCGTTCTGAATGATGCTGGCCGTTAGTGCCTCAGGAATATTGAGTTCTGCCCGTAGGATTTGCTCCATGTCTTCATGAACGGGTGGCACCGCCGGAACATCTAGGTTGGCAAACCCTGGCGCGTATGCCTGGAATTCTTCTATTGTAGGGCACATCTCGTCTTGACGGAACCGGAAGACGTGCACAATGGGGTCCCAGAAAGGCAATGCGGCTTGGAGGAGCTCGACGCCTGGTCGGGCAAATCGGAGATCCCGAATCGAGGATAAACAGCGAGACCGAGGGCTCGCCCAATTTATGGTTTCGTCTCTCATTAGCCAAGGATCAAGGGCTTCCATTAGTGAATCTCCCATTTTAGATAAGGTGGAGGGGTGTACACTTCATTATGTCTTAAAACCCTTCTTCAAATAGCCAAGGGGTTGGTGAGATCAAGGCTTAGGTGTCCTACCACCTTGCATGAAAGAACAGCCTTCCTTCTGCAAACCCAGAATAACTTTCAAGACGTGGAACAATGAACAGGTCCATGGCAATAATTTGGTCAGACAAAGGCAGCCCAGCAGGATCTGACCGTCGCGCGACACTACTAAATCATCGCGCGACAGAAGTTACTCGCGTGACACATCCAAACCATCGCGCGATGGTTGATCTGCAGTTTTGACAGATTCCCAACAGCCACTGTCCATTTTGGTCGTTTTCCATTCCAAAGGTCATTTGGTACTTTTGGTGGTTCCAGCAAGTCATTGTGAGCATATGTGACTGTGTCCAAGCATCAGATTCAAAATGCCGTATTCAGCAAAGATTTTTGACCCTCGGAGGCCCGTTTCAAGTTCTAATCAAGGTTTTGGGAGGTCGAAACTTGTTCCGGAGGATCTAGCCTAGTTTGGTCATGCCATACGGGTCACTTGGACCTTAGGTGACTGTATGGAGGTGTCGGTTTCAGTCCGGGACATAATCGAGTCATTCTTTGATGTTTTGTGCCGTTTTTGCGTTTTCTCACGCATTTTTCGGTATATTCTCGGGGCGTTTCGTTCAGTTCTGTTGATTGGGACAGGTCATGTTGACCACTTTTTGACCTTTTTAGAGTGTCAGTTTCATTTTTAGCAAAGTATTGTGAGTTTTGGCGTATTAATGCCCAAAATTTCATTATTTCTCGTATCCTCGTATCCTGGCCGTATCCTAGGGTACTTTTCCTATTTCTTTCAGAGCTAGGCCAGTTTTTACACTCATGTGTGTCTGTGAGTAGTCTCGGTGTGTTGTCAATGCAAGTTTGGTGTTAGTAGCAGGTTTTACTTTCTCTTATTCGTAACGAGAAACAATAAACTTGAAAAATGCAAATTTCTGTAAACAACCATGATCTATCCATATCAGCTGCTATATCAACGGCACTTCGGCCAATCAAAAACGCCAAGTCAAGTCAGGGCACATGCGCCCGCTAGTCAAAAGGCACTCAGGCCCTCAAAGTATCTGTCAAAAGCTATCAACTTGGGCACGCAGGCCCGGAATCAAAAGCAAAAGCAGTATGTGAAAGGGTAAACGGAGCCTTTGTCGTCGCCCTCTACGCACTCAAAGCTCGTCACCGCTATCCGCACCGTCCCGTACCTCCTGGGGGTCGTCTCTGTACCCCGGATCATCGATGGAGACGTCGGAGCCACTGCTAGTGGACGAGTGCTCCTCGTCCTCTCCTTCCTCTCCTTCCTCCTCATCCTCTGCCTCCTCTGCGTCCTCTTCTTCCTCGTCCTCAGAGGTTCGACCCAAGACTAGCTGCTTCCGTCGGCTCGGCTCCTCCAATGTCGGCTTCTCGCGCTTCTTGAGTTGGTACCGAAGCTCAGCTTGCTTCGCGGCTTGCCTAGCTGCCTCCTCGCGTGTGCACGCTGTCTGTAAGCCCCTTGTCTGTCGCCGTGTAGTAGTGGCCGGAGGTGTGGGTTTCTGTGCCGCCACCTTCTTCGGTGGCGGATCTCGCGCACTCTTCCTCCTAGGGTTCATCTTCCCCTGCACCTGCATTGTCATTTCATTTCAAAGCATGAGTATCTATTGTGCATATTGTATTTCTGTATTGAAAACAGGTACGGTCTATCAAGCTATCGAAGCAGGAATGTATCGAAAGCAGGAGTGTATCGAAAGCAGAAATGTATCGAAAGCAGGAATGTATCGTTTTTCATACCTGGGTCCTTTGAACAACGGCTGGCTGAGTCGGCTGTGGTGTCGGCACCTGGTACTGCAACTCCAATGGAATGCCGCTCGCCGCCCTTCTCACCACATTCTCCAAGGCCAGCATGCATCGAACGGCTTCGTTCACCCACTCAGTTGGCACCTGCATGCAATTCAAATTTATCAAGCTATTCAGCAGATAATTCAAGTATTTGGAATTCAAAGGCAATATTGGAAGCTGATTCTTACCGAAACAGTCACAGGAGCGGGCTCCATCCTCGCAGGCACTAACTGTAACTCTGCAGGATTCCCCTGGCTGTCAACCACGGGAATCCTCCAAAGCAACGCAGGAAGCCCACCAACTGCCAGTCCGCTCGGGGCTCGCCTTGCCCGGCTCTCACCTCCTCTCCGACTGCTCTCCTCTCCTCAGCAGCCCCTGCAACCTGGCCTCGCACCTCTCTCAGACCACGGATCCCCAGTGGACCCGCCAGGAAGTCTCTCTGGTAGACAACATAGTCCCTACCAGGACGCAGGTAGCGTGCAAGCTCAGTATCCGGTCTCGTGTACCTCTCCAACTCAGCCCGTGTGTACTCTCCCGTGTGTGAAGCTCGAGGTGGGAGCGGCCCTGGCACCCAGAACTCAGGGTAGCCAAGCGACTGGCGCGTCACTCGATCCCCCAAGTACCACTGCCAACCGAAGGCCGACTCCAGTAACACCCTGCTGGCAGTAACAACCCTACTCCGGGCCAAGTACTATGGCTCTGGTCCCGCTCTCCTCCAGGGATCCCAATTGACCTGCAAGTCAAGGCAAACAAGCAATGAGAACAATTGATCAGCGACAGCATTAAAGCAAGGAAATGGACACATGTCCGATGCCTATGATTACGTGTTCATACCTGTGAGGCCCTAAGCTCGTCCAAGTACAGTCTGAAGGCGTTGAGCTCACCTCTCCCTTCCTTCTTCCCCGTGCTTGCCTTGCTCCACTTCAGCGCGCGAGGGAGAGTGCTCAGGTCTGGATGCTTGCACTCCGGCGGATACATCCGCAAAACCTCGTAGGCCCAAAGCTGCAATGTTTAGACAAGTTCAAGCATTAGTCAAGGCATACAGTATTTGAAATCGAAACAGTCAAGCAGACTAAACAATGGACGAGCATAATCAAATCGTGCTTAATAAAGGGTTAGAATCATACCTCCCAGACCCTCCAGTAGCCAGCCATGCTCTTACCCGTCCTCGACGAGTGGCCAAAGAAGTGGTAGGCTGTCCCGAGAGCAGCTCCACCCCAGTCGAAGCGCGAGGCCGTCCTCAAGTCCCTCAACGCTGGCAAGTAGGAGAGGTGGACGTTACTTCGCCTGTTTGGGTACAGAGTGGCACCAAACAGGTATAGCAGAAATGCCCGGGCCATCTGCTCCGCCTCCCGGTCACTCGTCACCTCCTTCTTCAGGTAGTCCTTGAATTGATCGTACCTCGCCATTCCCCCCTCTATCCTGGGTGCCTTGCCCAGAAACCACTCCAGAGCGGCCCGATCCTCCTGGATCCCCGAGTCGAACGGGATGGGCTCACCTCCAACCCTCAGCCCCGTGATCGCTGCAAAGTCTGCAGGCGTCACTTTCATCTCCCCAGGAGGTAGGTGGAAGGTATTGGTGGTATCCCTCCACCTCTCAGCAAGTGCAACAAGGACGGCATGGTCAATCCTTGCCGGGGTCAAAGTCCGCACAAACTCCCCGAAGCCTGCCTCGTCCACCAACCGCCTCACTCTCTCCGGCAGCCCCTCGTACAGCTGCAAGGACATGCACGCGCCCCCGAAGCCGCGGATATCCCTCTGTTCTGCTCCAGCCTGTTTCAGATACGACAAGCAGCAAAGGGTTCATCAGTATACAGGAAGTTTATTTTCAAGTTCTAGGTAATCAATGAAGCCTAGGACACATGTTCGGCTTTAGCTCTATGCCATGGCTCGACTTGGGAGTTTGGTGTGCTGTTCTAGATTCTCGTGCATACGGAGTTTTCATTTTCAAGTTCTAGGTAATCAATGAAGTCTGCAACGGATGGTTGGTTCAAGTTATGTCATGCTGGGCGTACGTTACAAGAAGTACATAGTTTTGGCATGGTTTGGCTCGCAGGTCATCTATACAATCCTAAGTTCAAGCATGTTCTAGCAAGTATCGAAATTGAACTATGGAGAGCAAGAACATCAAAATCAAGTTACAAAGGGTGTTTTCTGGGAATATACCTCCATCCACGTCGCTGCAATGTGGGCCCGGGGATCTCTCAACACCAACTCGTCGTCGTAGTCTCTCTGCGACGGTACGCGGGCCGCAATACCCGACGGCACAAAAAGGTGCGGCGTAGGAAGCACGTATGCCTCCGCTGAAAAGCCCGGCCGACTTGTGTTCTTCGCCTCCGTCACGGCTGTAACCCTAGGCCCCTGCGCCTCGACTCTGGCCCTCTCCTCGGCCTCTGCATCTCTCAAGAGCTCCTCTCTCTCCTGTCTCTCTCTCTCGGCCCTCTCCGCGGCCTCTGAAGCCTCAATGGCCCGGGCACGATCCTCTCTGGCCTTTAGGACCAACTCCCCAATCAGGGGGTTGTCCTCCAGAAGCTTTGCCACTGCCTCATCGGTCAAGTACTCGGCAACGTCGTGCTTTGTAATCGGCCTATGACTCGACGATGTCACCGCGGGCCGAAACAAAATGTCCTCCTTTCGGACCTCAACTGGAGTCTCCGTGACCTCCGCCTCTGCGTCTACAACGCCTTTGCCCTTCGCCGAGTCCTTCGGCGGGGACCCGTTCGGTTCAGCCTCACCACCCTGAGCACTACTGCCACTATGTTCTCCAGGCTGAACCATTGCGCGAGGCTCCTCCTCTGTCGCGCGATGGTGCTCTCTAGCACCAGTCTCTCCTGCATCTCCTGGACTCACCCCGGTCACCACTGACCCTTCTACAGCCGTACTCGAGTCCAATGGCTCGACCCTGTGCCCCATAAACCCAGGCTCCTCAGTCGCGCGAGCCTCTGGCCCTGTTGCGCGACATTCGTCGCCGCCAACAGTCGCCTGCTCGCGACCCTCTTCGCCATCTCCGCCGCCTGCAACTACTGCACCGGCCCCTGCGGTGGCCTCCACCGGTGCTTGATCCCCTATTTCGATGACCATTGGACCTCCTCGATCCTCCGACTCGTCCACAACCTCTCCTCCGCCATCCCCACTGCCGTGGTCTGCCATGGATGTTTGATCACACGTGGGTTTGATGATTTCGTGGGTAAATCAAGGATTTGAGAGAGGTTTGAGAGGAGAGATGAGGGTTTGAGGGAGTTTCGAAATTTTGAAACTGCTGATTACTGTTTCTGTAACGTCTCGCGGGGTTTTAAACGATTGGAACGGGTTTGGGCCAGGTCTGGGCTTGTTCAGATCCAAGCCCTAACCCGAGACCCTCGCGCGATGGTTAACAAGTGTCGCGCGACACTTCGTTTTGGGCCTCAGGCCCAATCCAGATTCTAAGGCCGGCCCAGTCTCAATTACTCCCTTTTTGGGTCCATGGCTTTTTGATATGCTGTACAATGGATTTGAGGGTCATTTTGGGAAGTCTCGCCTTCAAACTCAAAGACTTTTACATCACCAGCAATGGTCCGCCCGCGATCAATGACGATCTATCCGTCCAATTTCGAATCAATGACGATCTATCCGTCCAGTTTCAAATTAGCGACGATCCATCCGTCCAATTTCAAATCAGCGACGATCTATCCGTCCGATCAATCAAATCAATGACGATCTATCAGACTAATTTCAAATCAATGACGATCTATCCGTCCAGTTTCAAATTAGCGACGATCCATCCGTCCAATTTCAAATCAGCGACGATCTATCCGTCCGATCATCAAATCAACGACGATCCATCCGTCCAATTTCAAATCAACGACGATCCATCCGTCCGATCAATCAATCAACAACAATCTATCCGTCCGATCAATCAAATTAGCGACGATCTATCCGTCCAATTTCAAATCAACGACGATCCATCCGTCCAATTTTCAAGTCCCCCTTGGTGCACGGTATTTTTATATACTCGTCTGCATTTTCCATTTAATCGGCTTTTGGGCGGATTTGGTGGGTGTCTAGAAATCTTTGACGTTACCCGTACCAATCAATGGTGCTCCGCGTGCCGTCAAAGAGGGACTACTGTAGACACCCCAATCTGGATCTCCCAATCGTTTTACTTTATTTTACGATTTTCTTGTTTCCCCGATGATGAAATCGGATCAAACGAGCTTGGATTGGGAATGGATTAAGCTTGGAATGCTTAGAACCTTGCTTAAACCTTTTGAACCTTTCAGAACCTTCAGTCAAACACTAGAGCCAGAGTTGACCCTCGCGCGACCCTTTGTGTCCCTCGTGCGACACTCAGCTTGCCAGGTGCGGTCAAAGTCAAACTGTTGACTGTTGACCATCGCGCGATGGTTACTGACACTCGCACGACAGTTCCCTCCTGTCCCTATCACAGAATCCAGCTGGACTTGTGATGATTGTTTGGCACATGGGTCCCCATGGGCTGGAACCCCGTTTTCCTCAGCTGAACAGAGTTCTGGCAGGTTGTAGCCCATACAATCCCCCAACCAACCACCCACCTTGTTGGCTAGCTTCACAACCAAGTTGTGACCAGCCTTGTTGGCTGGTCCCAAGGCCTTGTTTGGTCACTAACCAGCCCTTGCACTCTCCCTATAAATACCCCCCTTCATCCTCCATGTTAAGGGTTCCAAGAAATTGATTAAGGAATTCACTTGTCATTTTACAAAGCAAACACTAGCTAGCACAAAGTTACTAACTCCAAACCTCATTCTAATCTCACATACTTAGTGTTTCAATGTACACTTAGTTGCAAGGCCACACCAATCAACCCAATCCATTTCCAAACCCTTTCCAAGCAAAGGTATAACTTTTAACCTGTTTCTGTTTTGATCCCTGAGGGGGGGCTGACAGGGCCAAGGCTGGTAATTAATACCATGTCCTGGTTCTAAAGCCAGCAGAGTTGCAAGAATTTGTGGCAGTTACACCCTCGCGCGATGGTCCACCATGCTCGCACGACACTTGTGTCAGCAAGAGAATGGACCTCGTGGGGAAGGGAGGCTAGCCCTTTTCTGTTTTGCAATATGTTCATGCCTGTTGTACTTCATTTTGATTTTTAGATCACTGTTATGCATGCAAAAACAAAATACAGTAGCTTAGTTTGATACTCTAAATAGTTTGGAATGCCCTTGGGATCTCCTGAATCTGTCTCAGGACCCCAAGCATGCAAAGCAATTCCTGGAAGTCCAGTCAGGAATGTCGCGCGAGACTCACCCTCTGTCGCGCGACAGTTCTGTGATTTCCATGAATAGCCCTTGCATGGGTAACTAGGCCCTTGGCCTCTGTTTTGATACCCCCACTATTTAGGGGTTGTGTTTAAATTCATTTGGCTCCTGTTTGGAGTATTCTGTAATAATTAGTATTTTACAGTCTTTCAAAAACTGCTTGGTTTGCCCCCTGGGTGTGCACTGGTCCTTCCAGAGCCCAGAAGGGGATGAAATTAGGAGTGTGGTGAGATCTCAACACTTGCGCAAGGGTTTCAGTGTCTCGCGCGATGGTTCACTTGCATGCAGATTTGTTCATGCATGCAAGTTGGCCATCTTGCAAGGCAAATCTCCCCCGAGCTTAGTTTTGGCATCTGATCGCTGTTCGAGGTTCCATCCCATCTATTACTCGTCATGCCATCTATCCATGCAATTATTTGATAACATCCTGCAAACTGTTACAGTTTTAAATCCCCGATTAACTGTTTCCCCGCCCTAATTGGCTAAAATTGATCAAAAAGAGGAAGAATCACAAATATTTTCATAAAAATGCCTAAGTAGAGACCGATCTCCGGATTGGGCGAGAGGGGTGCCTTAAAACCCTTCCCCTCTCGTAACCTGGCTCCCGAACCCAGATATGGTTATGACAGACTGGTTTCCTTAACTTTTTCAAACAAAAACAGCGCGGCAGGTGCTTCGAAATACGGTTCCTTGAGTGTCGGACCCTCAAAAACTCAAGTGGCGACTCTGTATTTTTGAGCGCTTGCCACCGGCGCTCGCGCTCCCTCGATTTTCAAAAAAAGGGGCCGCAAACGGCAGGGGAAGGAACGAAATCCTTTTCTCTTTGAAGGGCATGCTGCCCACAGGAAGGAAAAAGAAAATTCTAAAGCTGGTCGTGACGCCGTCTTCAAGACGATCTCTGAGATGAAGAAGGGGATTGCTGGCTATCCTCCCCACTGACAGCTGGTGCTCACTCAGCCTCAAAGCTACAAGGAAAAGAATGCAAAACAAGGGGCAAGCACCAAGCGCCTCTTCTCCGTCATCAGAATGGAAGGAGACAAAGGAAAGGGCCCGTGGCCAAACAAGAGCAACTGAAGGAACAGCAGGTAGAACCAAGGAAAAATGGCAGTACTCCATACAGTCACCTGCCTAAAGAAGCAAACCCGCCTAGTCTCTGATCTGAGCATTCTCCAAGTCTACTTTAGACATCGAAGAAGTAGACCTCATCAACGCCGGAGGAGGAGGAGGAACAAATTGAAGATCCTTAGCACGCAGGCGCCACTGGCTAGCCACCCGATCACATAAGTACCAAGCTTAACAAAAGGGACCCTCGAACAGGCTACGAGTACAATCTAGAACCCTGGAACGCGCAAGAGGGGTGTCCTCTGATACACCACTCCAAGGGTCGAACCTCGCCTGCGAACAAAGTCTAAATCAGCCACAGCACAGAGGAATGGAGATCTAAAAACAAGGAATGCAAGGGGTACCTTGTCAAACGTCAATCGGTCCAAAACTCGTCGCCAAGGCTCAAAATTGGCGACCGTGGCTTCCGTTGGCCCACCAGCCATCGCTCACAGTGAGAAACACAGTTCACATCCTCATGCTTGGTATCAGTTGGAAACTGAAGGGAAAGGAAGTAAAGAAGAAGGATATACCTTAAGCACTCGGTAGTGACCGCCAAGGATAAAACCCTTGTCCCGTGGGCAAGCTCCAAGATTGCCATACAGGGTGGCCAAAGCGGATGATCCCCAATCAAACTCCCTAACGGCCCCCAAATGCTGCAAAGGGGCCAAGAGCTGTGTATGCACTGAACTATCCTTGTAGGCAAACAATGTCTGCCCGAGGAGATAGAGAAGGAAAGCCCATGTCAACTGCTCAATACTCACCTGAGTCAAAATATCAGTCTTCATGAAAGTCTTGCTCAGCCAAGAGACATCAACTTGACCTCGGGAGTGAAGAGAAGGCATCTTGACCAAGAACCACTCCAAAGCTCGTACCCGCTCCCAAAGCTTGGGGTCAACCCGAAGAGGAGCTCCACCTATTCGCAGGCTGGTCAACGAAGAGAAGTCACCTGATGTGATCGTCGTCTCACCAACAGAAGGAAAATGGAATGTGTTGGTAGTATCCCACCACCTTTCAATCAGTGAGGTCATCAACGACCAATCCATCTTCGGAAGGTTGAGGCCCAAAGTGAACGCCTCAAAACCAGCAGCACGTACTAACTCCCGAGCCTGCTCCGGCAAACGTCACAAACCACTTGTGCACCTCTGCAAAACCCGACAAGGAAGCTTATTGAAACATTGAGGACGCTCAAGTGTTGCTTAGCGGCTCTACGCCAACCAACTCAGCGGTTCTATGTCCACAATCATTTAATGGTCTCACTCACCTAGCGGCCTCAAGCTCATCACCCCAACAGTCAGGCTCATTCAGTAGCTCCAACTAGCCACCTGACAACACCATGTGCTCCTTGTTCGCCATCTCAGACAGCATCATAACCCAGCAACTCTCTAATATTCAACTCAGTGGCTCAAACGCCCATGAAAACACCGTCTCTGCAAGCACCATACTTCTTGCACCATCAGGTCACTCAGCAGCACCATGTGCTCACTTATCAAGCCATTCAACAGTTCTATGCTCAAAAGCTCCATACCCATTATCACCCAGCAGCTTTAGGCTCACTATCAGCAGCTCCGTGTTCATCTAGCAGCCATGTACCCAAGTCGCTCAAACAGCTCTGCGCTCACCTCAACAGCCCCGTGCCTACTATCTCAGTCATTCAGCAGCTCTGTAGCTACCCCAAGTTCACGTCTTAAAGATAAGTAGCCTCACCACTTCTAGGCCGGTGAAGTAATCCTGTGGCTCCCACTCTAATGCACATTCATGCAGTTCTGGCCCAGCGCACCCTCCGGAAGGCACTCCCAGCAGTGGAGGTAATGGGAAATCTCCCTAACAAAGTTGAATCTACCTAACAAAGAGGCAAAGGAAATCTCCAAGGCATGCATAAGGATCACCTCATCAGCGAAGATGGTGGAAATCTCCCAAAACAAGTTGAATTTGCCAAAGGAGGCGATGGAAATCTCCTAGAGCGCATGTGTGAATCACCCCATCAGTGGAGGTAATGGAAATCTCCCTAACAAAGTGGAATATGGTCAAGAACTAGCCTTGGGGGCAATCCCGAGCATACCCAAAACTAGCCTTGGGGACAATCCCGAGCATGTGGAATTTAGCCTTGGGGGCAATCCCGAGCATACTCAAAACTAGCCTGGGAAGCATCCCAAGCATGTGGAAACTAGCCATGGGGGTATCCCCCGAGCAAATTCGACGTGATCAGAATCAGCCTTGGAGGCATTCCTAAGCAAATACAATACAAACAGGACTAGCCTTGGGGGCATATCCAAGCACGAAGAAACTCTCTCTCCGTAACAACAAACTCGTCAGATGCTGGTCACTTGGCCACTGAGGATTATCAAGCCCAAACTCTTGCTCTGTAGCTCGCTATTGACAAGTCACTCAGCAACTCTACGCTCGATACCTCAACGGCTCTACACCCCCTATCTCAATTGGCTCGAAGCCGTAACAACCATCTCAGCGGCTTAACGCCCATTATCATAGCGGTTCTACGCCCGTGATTCACCGTTTCTGTCACTCAGCGGCTCCAACCCCACTATCTCAATTGGCTCTAAGCCGTAACAACCATCTCAGCGGCTCTACGCCCTCACCTATCAATTCAGCGGCTCCAAGCCCATTATCTCAACTGGCTCGAAGCCGTAACAACTATCTCAACAGGCTCTACGCCACCCCAACAATCAAGACATCATCTATTCTCAGGCTCTACCTCTGAATGCTCAAAATCTGACATTTTGAATGCTCGAAGCTCTTCGAATGCCCAACCACTGTGTACTGGATGCTCAAGTTCTACACTTGAATGCTCAAGCTCTACGTTTGGATGCCCAACCACTGCGTACTGGATGCTCAAAGCCTGTACTTTGAATGCTTGGATTCTGCCGTCCGAATGCTCGAGCTCTACGCTCTGAATGCTCAAGTCCGGAACTTGATAGAAGCTCTAAGCTTAAATCAACACACACGCACGGGCCCGTGCACTTTTGCATCAATTGCATCACCATTATCACATCGAGTCTGCATCATCATATCTATTCATATCTAACAACCATCATCACACATATACACTCTACATATCTCTCATGAAACATGTCAACCCTGCAATCAACCGACTCTACGCCTCAGTTTTATTGATCGGTTCAGCGCCTCGATCATTTGGCTCCACGCCAACACTTATGATGAGAAAGCTCTGTGCACAGACCATCAGAATGCAACCAGCTCTATGCTTCGGTTCAAACACGTCAAGCTCTAAGCTCACCTCAGGCCCTCGCCCCATGACTACAACCGGCTCCGTGCCTCGGTTCCCTCACCCCAAAGCTCCGAGCTTTAGTTACAGGCCTCGCTCCCCCCATATCTCAAACCGGCATCCGATTCATCCCCAGCAGATAGCTTGGATTCCACCCCAATTACATCAATTCCTTCCAGCTCATTCGTAAGGATAGGCTACTCTACCGAGCTCCTCTCAGTCAAAGTAAGGATGATCAAGAAAAGCAAACGCACCTGCCGAGTACTGATCTACCCCAAAATACTGAGGAAGCTCTCCGCAAAAACTCCCCGGCAGCCCAACGCTCCTTCAGCTATCTTCCGCCAAAACCCTGGCTCAGTCTAAGTACGTCACACTACGGCTTTTTAAGCCCTAAGGTACGTCTTCTGTCTCAAACCCTCCAAACTTTTTATTTTTCTTTATTGCCCGAACTACGGTTGGTCTGAATTTCCCTTGTGGAATACGTAGGCAGCCTCCCGGCCCGACCATAACAAAACCTTTTTCGAAAACCCCTTGGAATAGTGGTTAGACCAAATTGAGTTGCTTTTTACAGCTTTGACTTTTACTCAAACATGTCTCGCGATCCGTCTGAGTTCAGTCAAAGAGGGGCATCTGTAGACACCCCAATTTGGCCTAACGATTATTTCAAGTCCCACCTTGGGACCATCCCGATGATGAAATGAATACAGTGATTGCTGATTGCCTTCTTGAGAACCTTAGGACTTTCGGTAAGAACTTTGAGCCACTTAGAGGACCCAATTCAGAGCCATACAGCCCTTCAGACAGAAATACAGAATCCTAGGATAATCCATCTGTCGGCCGTAACATCGATCTAACGGCCTTAACATCATTTCCTCACCCGAGCAACCTGTTGCTAGCAAAATCTCCCTGAGAGATCAATCCCTCGGCCGCAAGATCTATCCTTCGGCCGCAACATCAATTCCTCGGCCGTCAGATCCTTTACTCGGCCGCCAGATCCCTTGTTTTCCAGACTCTGGAACGTTCTGTCGATTGTTTGATCCAACTACACTACCTTCCCGATGCGTTCGGGCTACGTTAGAGGATTGCCATGGAGAGTTAGAATCACACTCTAACTTCAATTTTGATCGTGCATTTCGATTGGCCAGAGTAAGTCATCCCTATGCCTATATAAAGGAGCCTTTGGGTTCCGAAATTAAGAACATAACACACCACGATCAGCCACGAAATTCTGTCAAAATACTCCCTCAAACCCTCTCTTCAAAAGCCCTAACCTCCCGAAGGCAGCCACCAATCCAGCAATCAAACCCCGAAGTTCAAACCCTAACCCTAGGGTTTCCCGAGGAGCAATCAGTCAATCACACCCAATCCAAAGCAATCAAGCAACTGAGGGATCAAGGTGGTGAGGCCCAACGGCCTCTGATTTGTTTTACTTACTGTATTTACGACTAATCGTAACGTTTTAATCATCTGTTAACGTTTCTGTCTGGTGTGAGGAAGAACATCGACCGGGGCTTCGATCCCTCGGCCGATACATCAAACCAGGAGGATCCCTCGGCCGTGACATCCATTCACCGGCCGCGGGATCCATTACCCTGGGACATCTTTGTTTATTTTGCTTTCTGATTCATGCTTTATTTATCGCACTGGCTCACTTTACTTACTGTTTAAAGGCTTAATTAAATAGACTATGTGTTGGAATTAAACAAAGCATCTACATGTCTTATGTTGAACGATTATGGGCCAGTCTCATGACTGGGTATAGAGGGGTGCCTAACACCTTCCCCTTATTGTACTTTTGGCTCCCGTGTCCAGAATTTCTATCTATTTTCCCAGTTTTAATAAATTGGGTGGCGACTCTGTTTTGATGATAACCGCTATCATGTGGTGATATTCCTAGCCATGAGAATGTCCATGATTTTGGTTTACGAAGCAAGCAACCAATCGAGCAAACAAATGTGATCAATCTGTATGGCGATGCCCCACTTTAAACCCCAAGGAGTTGTTTTGGTGGTCAAACCTTGCGACTTAGGTATTTGTTTCCTCCGTACGTCTCAAGTTCAAAACATCCTAGGAGCTATCAATTGGTCCCCTAGTGGAGGGTGAAATTGGTCCCCTAGAAATCAATTCGAGGTGTGCATAGGTTTACCCGAACACTCTGGGATATGAAAAAATGTTATTTCGAAGAATTGAGGAGGGGCACATGCCCCCATAGGACCCTTAATGGGTCCGTCCCTGATCATACGTAATTACCTTTTCATCTAAACCCAACGGTGACACCATTTAAATCCACTGGTCATGTATATTCATTTAACCCGAATAGTCACACATTTAGTATAAACCCCATCATCAATAATTATATCTAATATCCGTTAAATATTTTGGAAATGATTCAGCATTCCTTTTTTTTTGTTGTGAAAACAGGCAATCAATTCATTTCACAATACCCGAAGGTAAAACTCCGAAGGCTACAACGATTTCATTAGAAAATATAGGAAAGAACCGAAACTACTAAAACCTAGACACTAGAGCACATCCACCAGGAGGCTCCTTAGCACATACTGTCAAGGCAAACCATACATAAATGCAGGGCATCGAGCCCGTCTCCGATTTTAGTAGTAGAGCTCAAAGGGACACCTAGCTCAAACCATAACCATAAGCACAGATGAAATCAACATCAACCAGTACAAAACAATCTAAACAGGCTAAAAACTTATTCGCCAACCTACCGCGCTCACCAGATTTGGGAAAATCAGACCGGTACAGTCACCGGACTGGGGAGACCAGTCGGAAGAAACCGAACCAAAGATGGCCAGTACAAGAACCTCCAGCCAAGGAGTTGTCGCCAGAGAACGCCACCTCAAAAAATTGGAGACTTATTGCCAGAGGGAGCCGAGCCACCCTAACATCATCTCTCCGTCAGATCTATCCCCAAAACAAATCCAATCTAGAGGGAGGCGGTGGCGGGCATAGATTCGGCAAGGCACAACTCTATGTTCCGCAGAAATAAATTCCAAATTCTAAATCATGTTAACGCATTGCCGAATTTTGATGCTACCTATTGAATTCTTATCAATTGTTACACGTTAAATAGAATAAGTGATCTAATGCTACAAAATCATATGAAAGTATTAAAATATTTAAACTCAGTGACTACATTCAATAGATTGACAGATGTTTAACTTATTAGGTTCCATTTTGCTAAGATTTTTATTTTTTAAGTACTTATTTTTTATTTTACGAGACAAGTCATTCTCTCATAATGCATCACATTTAATTCAAAAAATAAGTATTCATTCAAATAAGTACTTATTTGAACACACCCCGACGCAACTGACAATCACACTCACGTACACTCTTGCATTCAACAGACTATAGATGTCTAGTAAATATGCAATCCAAATGCATGTTCAAGACTTCATTCATTAATTACCTTTCGGGCACATTGATGGAGTAGGATTTAGGGGTATTATTGTCATTTTATTGTCTTTAGTGTGTGTAGGGTTTTGAGTCTATAAATAGGTGTCTTGTGCCCTCATCAGGTAGCTTTTTGATTATTAAGAATATTGAATATATTGATAGAGATATAGTTTCTCTCTCTACCCTTTGGGGTTTATCCCCTTGAATGGGATTTTGCTCCTTTCTTTGAATCTTGGATTTCCTTTCATATTTTGGTTGCATCATTTGGTATCAGAGCTTCTAGGCTCGATCCTCACCGTTCACCTCGCCGGAGACTTCACCGGAAATCTAAACCTCGCCGGAGCCCCCAAATCACTCCAAATCCTCAAATCTATCCAACCCAACACCTTATACTTCGATTTCAACCCTATTCAGCCCTGAATCGAACCAAAAACCTTCAGATCTGACCTGTTCAAACCTAAATCAGCCATTTTCGGGACTGTTCAAGCTCGATTCAGAGCATTTCGAGCAAGACCCAATCGTTTCGAGTCTTGTTCTACCTGTTTCGGACCTCAAACAGCTGATTTCGACAACACCCAGCCTTGTTCGAGCTTGAATCTGTCATTTCGAAACTCAAATCAAAGTTTCAAACCTAGATCTGCCTGTTTCGGACCATTTCGGAGCTGCTACAGTGATTTCGGAGACTGCTACAGTGATTTCAAGCCTGGTACAGTGATTTCGGAGTTGCTACAGTGATTTCGAGCACAGCTACAGTGATTTCGAGACTGCTATAGTGATTTTAGAGCTTGCTACAGTAATCTCAAGTCAGATCCGTGGGTTTTGAGGGTTTTCGGACTGATTTTAACCCATTTTTGCTGATTTCAGACAAGATCTAAGGTGGGTAAGTGTTGAATCCTTATTTTCTTTGCTGGGTTGTTACTAGATTGCTCTGTAGTTGTTGATTCGAGTATGATTACTGCTGATTAAGTGTTTTTGGTTGTTTCTGTTGAAATTGGTGGCTGAGTTGACTGGGTTTTCATTCTTTGGGGTTGATTTGCTTGTTTGAAATTGATTGTGGGTATTGTGATGGTTCATGGAGATAGAGTTAGAAGAGGAGGTAGAGGTAGAGATATGGGAAATTTTGGTGATGAAATTGATACTTATGGCAATTCAAATTGCGAGAGGAATGAGATTAAAGAGTTGAGTAAAGAAGTGGCTACCTTGGTTGAAAAGGTGCGACGTTTGCAACTTTCGACCAAAGGTATGGATTCTTTTAAGTATAACCATCGTGTTGGTGCTCCGCATTGGCATAGAGCATGTTCAAACAACATTGTGGTTAAACTTCCCATGTTTGATGAAAGCCTCACTCCTAAGGAGTTTGTAGATTGGTTGAATACTCTTGAGAGAGTATTTGAATGCCATGTTATCTCGGATGAAATGAGAGTGAAGTTAGTTTCTAAACATCTTCGAGGAAGAGCCTTTGATTGGTGGGAACAATTACAAGATAGTAGAAAAAAAAGAGGTAAGGGAAAGATTAGAGAGTGGAAGAAGATGAAGAAAATGTTCGAGGAACGATTCTTATCTTTCTCTCACTTTGCCAATGTTGGTTCTTTGACTAATGTTGCTAAGTATAGGACTTGTGGGAAGTCTTTTGGAGTTGGAGTACGAAGCACAGTGGATATAAGTGCTGTCCCAATACAAAATCAACCTTTATTGGACACTTTGAAGGCTAGAAATTCTTCCACAAATGAGAAACTTGAACGCCTCAAGCAAGGAAAATCTAGTTTCAAGTTAGAGGTTGGTGAAAATGCTTATGAGAATCAAAGTAATGCCATTTTTGTTGAGGAGAAGATGAACTTCAACCCGGATGTGTTTGATGATGAGATGAAACATGGTTATTTCGACGACGCTCCCATCTTTGATGAATATCCTAATGAAGAACTTGAGGGAGTTCTTGAAGATGATTGTGTCTTTGAGATTGAAGATGTGCCCGTCTTTGATGAGTTTCCGAATGAGGAGTTTGGTGTTGATAATGAAGAGGGAATGCTAATTGATGAATTTTTGGCGGAAGGTTATGGAGAAGAAGGAAGTTGTGACCTTGAGATTGAAGATTGCTCTCAAGAATTGAGTTTCAAGTTGCCTTTGGTACAAGACACTCGAATTGAAAAGTATGGGAATGATTTGAAAGCTCCACTATTTGATGAAGAGTGGGTTGAACCAAAGGTTGAGGATTGCTTCCAAGTGTTGCCTCATGGGGTGCCCCAATTGCAAGATGTTCAAGTTTGTGGTACATTGGTCCCCAAGTCAACACTTCTCTCCACACCCATCCCTTGGGCTTCACCAAAAGAAGCGGAAGCACTCATGGGACAATTTGAAGACCCCTTGGGTATGGTGTTCACTCGAGCGAGTCTTGGGTATGAGGTGGTGCACGCTCTTAAATCTTCGAATGATGATTGGTCTAAGCATATTTTGGGAGTATGTGTTCGGAGATCTTTTGATGGTGTTTTGTTGTACCGAAGACATGCCAAATGGATTGCTTATTCACACCTAAGTATGACTGCGGTGGATGTATACGAGAAGAAGCTCATATTGAAGATTGGTTGTGATGAGGGAGATGTGATCGAGGAAGTGCAGCCACATGCCGAATCCAAAAGCTCTTTAATAAAGACTTTGTTTTGTTCTTACTTAAGTAGTAGTCTTGAGTCTTGTTGTCCAACTTGAGGACAAGTTGTTTTCTTTAGAGGGGGTGTATGATGCAGTAGGATTTAGGGGTATTATTGTCATTTTATTGTCTTTAGTGTGTGTAGGGTTTTGAGTCTATAAATAGGTGTCATGTGCCCTCATCAGGTAGCTTTTTGATTATTAAGAATATTGAATATATTGATTGAGACATAGTTTATCTCTCTACCCTTTGGGATTTATCCCCTTGAATGGGATTTCGCTCATTTCTTTGAATCTTGGATTCCCTTTCATATTTTGGTTGCATCACACATATCTCAGTATTCTAAGTTTTAAGTACAAGAACACTAGACGCTTAGAATTGGTCTAGCACCCCCAATATACGTACCTGAGTCCATGTAATACAACTGCACATATAAGCCCAGTGTCAATCGACATGCAACACAAAATAAGAATGGGAACTCCATCTTTCACGTCATATACAAAATTGAACGGGGAGAGAGAGAGAGAGAGAGAGAGCACCAACTAGTCAACAGCTCCACGTGTTCCCCAATACTACGCATACAAATTGGAGTAAGACAATTCATTTAAAGTGAACACACATAAGCTAGGGGTGTTCACGGTCCGGTTCGGTTCGGATTCCTAGGAATCCGAGGACCGAACCGCTAGTCACGGTTTTTACAAAATGAAATTCGTGTCCGGACCAAAAGTCCTACGGTTCGATTCCAATCCAATCCGTGACTCGCGGATCGGTCACGGTTTTGTCCACGGATTTTAACAAAAATAAAGCTCAAACTTATATCTCACACTAAAAGGGAAGAAGGTTACATTTAGAATTAAGTTTAACACTAGCCACTAGAAAGTACTTATTACTTTGAAGAAACGGGGAGACAGAGAGAGGAGGAGGAGAAGTAAGAACGGTGCGGTAGCGACTTGAACAAGGAATGGAAATTAGGAAAACTGGAAAAGAAATGAACTAGTAAAACTAAATTAGGGTTACCCGTAACTTATATATAAAAAAAAAAACTATGATTTACCCTTTATATTTTATGTACATCTACACTATATCCCATTATTAAGATAAAATACTAAAATTGGTAGAAAAAATTTTAACATTACTAACAATTAATTATATAAATACACATATATTTATATATTTATTTATTATTTATATAAAATAAATATCTCACGGTCCGGTTCGGTTAATCCACGGTTTCGTAATGAAAATCCGTGGACCGAACTGCGAGTCACGGTTTTCTAATTTTTCAATCCGTGTCCGGACCATTAATCCACGGACAAAATCCAAAAGGTACGGATCGATTCGATCCGGACCGATTTCACGGTTCACCGGATTTTTTGAGCAGCCCTAACATAAGCCAAAGCCAAAGCCAAAGCCAAAACCAAAACAGAACGTAAGATGGAGTAATCTAGTTGATCCTTTACCAAAAGCAAGAATCAGAAACAATTCAACTCCAATAATCCAAGATCTCAAACACTTCAGATCCAACAACATGAAAATAGCTGTCATGTGAAATTTTGGTCAACAAACAAAATGACTAGTTTGATGATGAATACCTTCGGAAGATGATATAGCTGGGCTCCATCTTTAAGTTGTGACAAACAAAAGACATTCATCCGTGACCGTGACCGTGACAAGTTCATTCGAATCACATTTACGGTTCAACATCCTCGACAACAATAATATGTTTAGAGTTTAGAGTATTTCACATGTTCTTCCTTGTATACGAACTCAAGTTAAGTTTGAGGTGACAAAACTTCAACGAAGTTGAAAGTGACCACCATCCCATTTGAAGGCGCACACTACAAATTCTCCCATTTTGAGTACCAAAATGATAGGTGCAAATCTTTCCCGCCAACGAAACTGCCGCCAGATAGCGAAGACGTTGCCGTAGTATCCATGAGGCACAAGACAATGCATGCCGCACACAGATACATGAAACTCGAGCGGTGTCATCAGGGTGTAGCACGAGTGTGACACCACCATACACACGCAGTCAGCCACTTCGAAGGTGGAGCTTCTTCAATGCTGATGTGGGGGAAGATGGTTCGAATGGCTCTGATATAAAAAGAAAGATCTGCAGATCATGTTTGTGGTGTTGTTGCCGTTGGTGTCAAGCATTTCCTCACATTCAGGGTGCAGACATGTAATGCAGGGAGGCTTTTAGCGGATAGGAGCTCCCTTTGCCACAACAGAAGGTGCAGTAGCGTCTTTCCCTTGGGTAAACTTAGTGATTGCATTTAGGAACTGTATCAAACCAGGTGCACCGGTTTAGGCCCACAGCAAAGGTGAATCCGCCACAGCTAAAGCAGGCACAAAAGAGAAGAACAAAAAAATACAACAAAAAAAAGCATCGCAAATGCTTGATTATATTCTTAGAAGGTACAAAGGCGTCTAGAATTGGAAAGACATAGATCACCTAAACACAAAGAACTAACCGTGGATTACATGCTGCACTGACTTTTGCTTCTTTTTTACACAGCACACTGCAGTTTATCAGTTCTAAATTCTAACATTCACACAGTAAGGAATATGCACAAAGATGAAATGACCAACTTCCGATAGTCTAGAATTCAATCAATGTTAGATGGACTCTTCTAAATGGAAGAACTAACCTTGGATTACGTGCTGCACTGAGTTTTGCTTCTTTTTTACACAACACACTGCAGTTTAACATCACACAATAAGGAATATGCACAAAGATGAAATGACCAACTTCTGATAGTCTAGTATCAATGCCGGACCCTTCTTTGACCTCTGCAGGGCTTCCAGTCACATCTCTGGTGATGTTCACTCGTGGTCCCTGCTGATGATTTCTTCGAGAATGCCGAGCTCTGATTCTTGATGTCCTAGGGGCATCCATTTTGTCTGAGCTCACTTTGTTTTGGATCTGCTTCCTTTGAAGCATTAAGTTGTAAACTACATGTGCTTAAACATATGCTTTTGTGGGATCTGGACATCATCCTTTTTGTCTGAGCTCGCTTTGCTTTGGATCTGCTTCCTTTGAAGCACTAACTTATAAACTACATGTGCTTAACCACATGCTTTTGTGGGATCTGGATATCCTACTGGTGTTGACGCTTGGTTAAGGATGTGGGATAAGGGTTCAATACCCATACCAAAATCAGACATTTGTATCCTATAATTTTGATGACATTTGAAGGAAAAAGAAGTTAAAATAGCCAAAACGAAACATTGTAACCTTTCAACAACTTGCTCCAATTCGTAATGACCAAATGGTACACACTAATCCAGCCACGAGTGTGGGAGAGTGTGATTGTTTCTGCTTTCTCCTTGAGCAGAAATATTAAAGGAGGATGAAACCAATCATCAAATCCAGAATGAAACCATTAACATCCTTGAAACCCTTGAATTTACAAAAATTCAACCAACCTGGAAAGAAGCAACTGACATTATCTCCACCTGAAAAGGATTAGATACTGTAATAACAGTTCTTCTGAGCTAGTTGTTCCCAGAACTCCATTGGCCGAACAAAATATCACCACCTACAATCTTCACACGCGCTCCCCCGCCCAAAACATATCTTAGGTTCGATCCATAGAGGTCAAGTCAAAAGCTCTCAAAAAGAACTGCATGGTCTTGCCATCATTCCTAAATGCTTTCTTCAGTAGAATACAAGAATCCCAACCAACATTTCTGCTCAGCAGCTAAAGGTAAGGGGTTGTTCAGTACAAACAAGTACAATACACTTGGCTAGCATCACAAAAGGAAGAAACTTCATTTGATCATTGTCTTTCAAAAGGAAGGAACTTCATTTGATCATTGTCTTACAAACAGGACCGGACCGGCTGATCACCCGGTTGCACCATCAAGGGATAATTGGTTAAAAACAGTTTGCTAAATCAAACTGTCTGAAACTGGCTAACTAGTTGACTGTTGATTCGTTTAAATGGTTTCCGGTTAAATGGAACCACCCACCACTTAGCAGTTGTAAAACCCACAGGAAATTGAAGTAGAAAAGTAAAGTGGCTCCTGCGGCGGCTTGAACACAAATTGATGAAGGAAACAATGGTGACACTATTAATTGCCACTGCACCACGTCACCGTTGACATTGTTGATAAACGGCAATATAAACACAACCCTGGTATAAAGTACCTTTACATCCATTTATAGAAACATAGGTGTAAAGATATTGTATTTATTTTAGCAATTAATTTTCTACTCCCTTCGTCCCTTTTTAAGTGTCCTGTTTCGTAATTCCAACTTATTAAAAAAAATATCATCATTATACCTTTCACATCAACTTTTTCATCCACTTTCCTTACTTATCCATCATCATTACATCTTTACTCACTAACTTTGCAAAATGGAATCTACTTTTAGGGACAAAATAGACAATGCACCAACTTTTACCCACTAACTTTACAAAATGAACACTTATTAAGGGACAGGCCAAAATGGAATACTGGACTCTAAATAAGGGACGGAGGGAATACTAATTTAACAACTAATTTGTCGTTCACGAATAGTTCGTTGGGTTTATGAAGAAATAATGCCATTAAAGTTTAAACTGGTGCTTTGTCAACGGATTCACTCACAGACCCGTTTTAAAAACATTGCATTGGAAATATGAACAATACATTCCAGCTGAAATATGAGCATGATCTATATTAAGATGGCACTCTACTAACCAAACTCATAATTTGCTATAGAAACAATCCTGAAGAGAAAAAGCAACAAGAGTATAACGCCGAGAAACAAAGAGAAGACAGCAATGAAGAAAGAGGTTAGACCCTAAGCTTCTTAAGGAGAACTGCCAAGGAATGGAGGGCATGCCTACCATCTAACAGGAGATATGGTGAAAAAAAAGCCAGAAAGGAATTCTTTTGACTTTCAGAATTTTTTTTTTTTTTGTCAATCAATAGAAGAGATCATTTTACATCAGATATGAAGTACAGAGTACAAACCCATGACACTACATCAATTGTGAGAGTCCACAAGATAACCAAATCCAACAACTTAACCAATACAAGAAATAAGCCCATTATAGGATATAAAGAAAGAAAAGCCTTCTAAGAGAAAAACACCCACACGCAGGTGGAGAGACTCGAACTCCTGACCTCCTAATGAGATTCAAGAGTTCTGGCAGTTTTGTGTGCCTCTTCAAACACTTCATGCGGCACTTAAAATTGCAGCGACACAGAGATTTAGAGGCTGCATGACGTGCCCTATAAAAAGTGCCGCATTACATCTATAGCTGCATCGATACATGCGGCACTACGGTGAAGTGCCCCAATATACAAACTGCCCCAACAGGCCTCTTTTCGTGGTAGTTTTGAGTGCCCTATAAAGCCATTTTTGTTGTAGTGCTACTCTTCTCTTCTTGTGCATGTGCTAGCTCATATGTAATTCCTAAACATTGTGGTTATGTGGTACTACAACCTGCTAGACCGTAAGCTGCACAAGAGTGTCCTTGTTCATAAGAACTACTGCTGTAAACCAGGTGGGTTTTGGATACAAGGTCAATGAACTTTGTTTTTCTCGCCAAAGTTATTAGTATAACTAGATTAACACCTATTTTTTCCCGCTTTTTCACGGCGCGAGTGAAAAACTAAAGGCGCGTGCAGTTGCACAGACGTGTCAGGATTTGTCACATCCAACGATCGTAGGATTGAGTGTTGTAATCTTACTCCTAACAAGAGTGACCGTGTGTGATCCAGAGGGCGAGATCACAAAATGGTTCGTAGTTTGTCACAACGAAGTGAACTTCAAAATTTCCTAACCGTGTGAAAAAGAAGAGAGCAAAAGTAAACAATTATGTCGAAATGATAAAGTTGACGGTTACAATTGAATGTAAATGGTGCGAAAAAGGTAAAAATCCAATATACTTGAGGAAGTAAATGAATTGGAAGGATGACTTTTGCTGAAAAAGCAAGATAATTTAATTAAGCTCTGGGTTTGATTGGTTCATGTCCCTTTTCTAGTCTTGAGCTCTTCTATTTAATAGGCCCATGGAAGAGAGAGAATACCCACATAATTTTCGGCCCACATCCCAATAGTGGTTACAATGCTGCTAACCACATAGATAATCTGTGATTTTGTTGTGGGACCCACCACGGGTCCCACACAAATGATTCGAGCCGTTCATTAAATGCAAATATTTTTTCAAGGGTTCCTACAAAAAATCAGCTCAATCTAATACCTATAAGTGCTCGATCCAATTATCTAAATTTTCATTCAGATTTCCGGATAATGAAAAGTTAAATGATTGGATCGAGGATCTATAGCTATCGGATTGAGCTGATTTTTTGCAGGACCCCTTGAAAAAATGTTTTACATTTAATGAACAACTCTGATCGTTTGTGTGGGACCCGTGATGGACCCTACAACAAAATCTGTGTGGACAAACTTATGCAGTGGTTATTGGTTTTTTTCTTTTTTTGTCATACGGTATACATCGGTATATATCAGCGGGGATTAGCGGGGTGTTATTATGTTAGTCAATGGAGGGTTCAGAGGCTATCCATAGCCCTGAACCCCAAACTTGCTCCCCGTGGGACTCAAATAACCCTAAACCCCAAACTTGCTCCCTTGGGACTCAAACTCAGATCACCACTGGAAGAGAAATGAGACAACCAACTTAACAAGCTTGATTTCGTGCAATGGTTATTGGTTTGCATGGTTGCTTCTTGGCTCTTCCAACCGTGAGTCGCCATATGTTCCATGATTGCCAATCTTGGACTCTTTAACTTGGTCAAAGCATATATAATGCTCATAGCTCAAACTTCCCAACGTTCAAAACTTTCAAATCATGGATTTAAAGGGGAATTGATTTTGCCACTCCCTTTTTGGTTAATGTTACTCCTCTTTTCTCAAAAAAAAATCATCTAATAAAGACACAAAAGAGAGTGACATTAACAAAAAAAGGAGTGACAAAATCACTCTCCATTTAAAATTGATTCCAAGGCTGTGCCAAGTGTCCCTGGATTATTGCCTTTTTGGTTTATCCCCCTTGCCTACTGTATAAGAAAAGTCAAACCAATCCCTATAATCATGTTGGGGTTAAGGTCCAGTGCAGTTTTAATTGTGTCCAGTTCGGTTCAGTTTTGAGAATGATTGGAATTGTTCATTGGTAAATGATATTGGCACTCCAAAAATTGATGCAGGCACTCCAAAACTAGTGTAATTCCAAAGCCACTTTTCTTTATTTTTTGGAGTGCCTGCATCAATTTTTGGAGTGCCAATATCATTTCCCTTGTTCATTTTGTAGAGCTTATCAAATAAGTCATCCAAGGAAAAAATTAGCATGATCAAACATCAATAGATACATGAACGAAATATCTTCGTACAAGAAAAAAAAAGAGCAATTATGAGTTTCAATTCATTTTTTGTCATAGCATTTTCCTTGTACAAATATATTTCGTTCATGTACCAATCAATGTTTGATCATGCTAATTTTTTGCGTGGATGACATACTGGACGAATTCTACAAAATAAACGATTCCGATCGTTGTTGTGGGCTCGGGAGGAACCCACAAAGGCCCAAAACTAGACCGGACTGGACACTATTAAAACTGAACTTGGCCTTAAACCCCCTTTAATCACCATAAGGTCCGCCACCGATCTGAAATACTCAGCGGTTATTTGGGGCTTTGCCATTTTTACTAATTCCACCGTGTATTCCAGTGGAAAGGAACATACCAAAAAATAAAACAAAAATTCAAAAAAGACGACAAAAATAACGAAACGAAAAATAACAACAAAATGTTACTGTTAACTACCTAGCTATACAATGACGACGAGAATTTTTGAGCTGTTATTGAAAAATTAAAATGATAAGCCCACACTACAACCACATATTCTACATAATTTGTTTGTGCTTCTTTTTCTTTTCTTTTTTCCGTATATATGAGACTCACTATAGATCCTAAAGTACATATATTTTTGGATAATACAGAATGTCCAGAGCCAACTTGCATGCACATCGGATTAATCCATACAGCTCCTTCTACATCTGTTTCAAGTGACCTCAAGAATTGAGGCAATAGAAGTTGAACCTGAGACCTTAGGAGATATCACATTCTAAATCTTAGGCCTTCACCACGGAGCCATCCATTTTTAGTCCTTCATATGATACTCCATGAATGCTTCCTATAGTCATTGTTGCAGATTTGAGTTCTCAATTTAGAGCATGGATGTGGTCTTAGGGAGCCTGTGACCAACTGAAACATCGAAAGGCTCCTTAGTCATTTTCTTCAACTCCTCCTCAAACCTTTCCATGGCTGGTTCTGGCAAGCATATTGGAACCACAATCCCATCTTTGAAATTCATGTAGAAGCTTACCACAGGAAACGCCCTGGCGAGGCCGCCATACACCAGTTTCCCCTACCCAAAATCCACTGTGTCTAAGCCAAGACGTCTTACATCATAAACAATAAAGTTTCCCGCCACGGTGTACAAAGGCCGCCCTTTAATCACCACAAGATCCGCCACCGATCTGAAATACTTGGCGGTCATTTGGGGCTTTGCCATTTTTACCAACTCCACCGTGTATTCCAATGGAAAGGAACATACCTTTCCAGCCTTCGAAACTGCTGCAAGATAGGTAAAGACGTTGTCGTAGTACCCGTGAGGCACAATCAGGCCAGGCAAGCTACGACCAATGACAAGGCACGAAACTCTGACGGTGTTGTTAGGGTCCAGTGCGAGTGCACGAGTGCGACACCTCCACAAGCACGCGGTCAAGACCATGAATGTGGAGGGGCTTGCATGTGGGGGGAGATGGTTTTGAATAGCTTTGATCTCCTTGGGACCAAAGAAGAAAGGTTTTTGGATCGGGGTTGAGTTGGCATCATCGTTGTTGGTGTCGAGCACTTGTTCGTATTCATGGTGAAGGCATGTAATTTGGGGAGGATGTCTTGCGGATAGGAGCTCCCTTTGCCACACAGGTGACACAGAAGGTCCAGTGACTTCTTTCCCTTGGGCGAACTCAGCGATTGCACTTAGGAATTGGACCAGACCAGCTCCATCACTCATTGTGTGGTTCAGGCGAAGGGCAATGGCGAATCCACCGCACCTAAATCGAGTCACCTACATTCACCGAATTTCACCAACAACAACAACAACAACAAAACTTGATGTGGGGTTTGGTGAAAGGTCTAACTTATGCAATGCACCAAAAGCTATGCGAAGTTGAAACAGATCAGATGTGACGGTGATAGGTGCCAAAAAGCACCTAATTAGTCTCCCTAATTATTCATGCGTTGTTAGTCCGTTTGCGTTGTTATTTGATGTTTTTAGTTGTTTAGTAATGTTTGAGGCCTTGGAGGGTGGTTAAGGCTTAAATGTGTGAAGTGGGAGTGCTTAGGACGAGCGAACATGAAGTAGGAAGCTGTAGGAGTGGCCCGGAAGCAGGGGAGAGAATGCTGAAAATCCCGTTAGGACGGCTTTCATTCCCATCCGGACGGCTTTGCCCACCTGTAGAAATCCAACTCTCTAAATTTTTGCCTGGGCGGTCTTAGAACAATAATATATTCTGCGAGTTTTAAATGTAACTTTGGGGCCTTAGGTTCTAAATACATCTTCAACATTGTTTTAGGGTTCCTAACTTTTGTTTAGCGAGCTAGTGGGAGGCAAGAGCAAATCTAAGAGAGAGACTTTGTGTTCTTCATGTGTTCATCATATTCAAGCGCGTTCTTCTTCTCCATGGCCAGCTAAACCCCTTATCTCGGGGGAGGATGAAGCCTCACATCAAGTAACCTTGTTCTTTTGTATAGATTAGGATTTTTATTCGAATGAGATTATGTGTTCAAGAACTCTTTTCATGATATCAATGGAATGGTTTTTAATTCTTTAAATTGATTGAGTATTTATTTCCTAGGTTTCTAAATACCTTTCACATAATGGTTTTCATTGTTCTCAATTCGGGTGACTGAGATGGGTTATGCTCGTGAGACGGACCATGCCGTTAGGCAGCTAAACCACGCTAGTGAGACGGTCTGTACTGTGGGATAGTCTATTCTGGTTTGCAGATTGTGGAAATCTACTTGCCTAATATCGCTAGGGATTGCAAGCCCTAGCGATAGTGATTTACAATTCGAGTGTTAACCCGGTCTATGCGATACATGGTTATGCGGTTGGGGTGGATTCTAAATCCTAGACTTTCCTCCATCAAGTTTTCAAACCCTTTTTAATTAATTGCTTTTGTTTAATTAGTTTCTTTGAACCAACAAACCATCAAACTCTCTTTTTCCCTTCAAATTAATCTAGAAATTCGTCGGAATTATAGTAACTTAGCCAATTTGTCCCTCCGGATCGACACTCAGTCCTGACCACTATTCTACGGAGTAGTAGTTAACTCCAAGTTTTTTCAAATTTATTTTTGATACGGTACGACACGACAAAAACCTAAGCGAAGTTGAAACAGAGAGCCTAAACTCTTGTATTTTTTTATTTTTTGATCTTTATCTTTCTATTTTTGTCTTTCCATAGTACACAATTTAAAGTGAGCACCAGCCCTCAATGAAAAAGGTTCCATATTGAGGATGTTTTCAGCAGGGAAAATGATTTACAAACATTACTACACAAAATATATGCAAAATTTTATGGCAGCGGCATATTTGAAATCAAAATTTTAGCTTGGATTTTCCAGATTGTCAAATGTTCACAGCTAAGTAGCTAACTCTACCTAAAGCAACAAGAGAGGGCAGCCAAGGATTCCAACAGAGCCAGGAACATCATGAAGAAGCTCCTCCAACACCAGACTCCCTGGAAGAATCGCGTCACCAAGTTGGTTGAGCTCAACTTCTGCATCGGCTTCTACAAACAAAACCCCCTCGCTCGTGCAATCCACCAGAAGCTTCCGGTTAGGCCCTTCAACAAGCCTCCCAGCATGTGGGTAGTAAAACGAAAGTGCTTTGGCTAGTTCTTCTCTGATGACACTCACAGGTTATTCTCCTTCCATGAAAGGATTGCTTTTGTAAAACATTATCACCGGAACCTGAAACCGGAGACCCTCTTGATCGTCTATGTCTGAGAGTTGTTTTAGTTCACGCGGTGTTGGTTCCGCGGGCACCACCAGTCTCGGCTCTTGCCTAGTCACTGTGAACCATATCGAGGAGGAAGATGTTGACATTGTTTAAGGAAGTGTTCTCAGATGAAGTCAAGAGGGAAAACAAGACAAATACACTCTAGACTTTGTTCTGTGAATTGAAAGGTATTTAATAGAGGATATGGTCTCAGCTAGCGTACCACTATTTTTGAAGGCGAATCATGTGCTCCTTTTCTACTACCACATGAAAAAAAATCGTCGTAATGCAAAGGACCAACCACCTATAACTATGAGTGGGCATCGTATCATGTCGTATTCGTGTCAGAATTCTCTTAATCCTAACCCAATCTGTTTAGTTTTTCGTGGTGTCGTGTCATCTTCGTGTTCCGTGTCAGAAATAGCCGACCCTAACCTGCTAACTTCGTGTCGTGTTTGTGTCATGTTATCGTATTCTTTCATAAATCTCCTCCCCGCGTCATGTCGTGTCGTGTCATCTCTTGTTCGTGTCAAAATTCTCTCAATCCTAACCCGACCTGTTTAACTTTTTGTGTTATGGTGCCGTGTTGTATTCGTATTCCGTGTCAGAAATAACTGACCCTAACTCACTAATTTTGTGTCGGAAATTCCCACCCCTCCCAATAACGTGTGCAAGTTCGCATGCAACACGGTCCATCCTTTTTTTTTTTTTTTTTGATCCGCTACATGGTCCATCTAAGAAGCACCTTAATCCTTCCTTTTTTGGCACTAAGGGCCCGTTTGGATGCGGGATAAGGATTGTGGGTATTAGTTATGAAGGGGGATAAGATAATAGGTAGTATTATGTAATAATGGTGGACCCACATTGATGTGATGGAGAGATTAAATAATACTTGGTTTGGATGAGGGATTAAATGGGGGGATAAGATTATTTTGTAGTTGAAATGGAGAGAGAGGGGTATTATTCGGGGGTATTATGTAATAATACCACAGAACCTCCCCATAAATAATCCCTCCTCCGGGGGTATTAGGGGGTATAATATAATCCGGGGCTTAACTAATACCCCCTCCATTTTACTTTCAAAATGAGATCTTAAGGTTGGGTCCACGGACTAAAAGGGGATATCACAATCCCCGTTCACAATACTCCATCCAAACTGGCCATAAAAGAAAAGAAAAAAAGTGAAATGTGTGGGGGCGTGATTTATCCTTGAACCTCCTGAACCCTTTCTCGATGCTTGAACGGTGAAGATCTTGACCGGCGACGCTATGTACCTGCAAACCGGAGAGTGGTGTTCCTCCGGGTAGAAGCTCCGACGATCTAGTTAGAATCGGAGGGAAGAAGAAGAAGTTTGGTAAGAAAAACAGCTTAGGGGGAAAGAATTTCTGACCACTTCCCCAGAAGGGGTACTTTGCTATTTATAGGCGGAGGTTTGGAGTGTTGAACAAGGTGGAAGTGTATTGCACGCGCGTTGCTATGCTCGGATGACGTCATGTGTCAGAAGCACTCGATGGATCCCGCCCTTCTAGATCTGCAGACCCATGTGGACCCACGTGGGCCAGTGTCAGATATGTCCCATCGGTTATCAGAGAGGTGAACGTGCTTATCTTTGCTTCTATCGGCAGAAGCTTCCAGAACATTCTACCGCCGCCTTAATCTTCCGAGGATCCCATCCGAGCAAGGGATCTGCCGAGAACAAGACCTGCTCGCCAAACCATTCTCTCGAACAGGGAAGACAACCATCCGAGTAAACAAGACTCATGCCGAACAAGGGTTTTGTAACGTCGTTCGGAGATCCAGCTTACGTTCGGCGGACATCCACAAAACCGACTAACGTTCGGTGAACAACGGGGATGACGTGTCACGTTTGACTTTTCCTCATACAGACGAATTGAGACAACTGGGTCGTGGGCCCGCAAGGTCAACCTGTCGACCCCTTTTAACCCTCGGATATTTCGGCCCGCTACAAAATGAATGGAAGATTAGTAGGGAATGGGAAAATTATCCACAGGCGGTGTGGACCGGAAATAATGACCACGCCATGGTCTGAACTCTCGAAATCACCACGGGAATGACATGAGGGGAAATATTCACCAAAACATGGTAGGCCTGGTTGAATTGACAATTATACCCTCCCATATATTATCTGTAAAATGCCCTAATAGTCATTCCCTCCCAAATCCATCGCTTTCTTCATTCAAGCCTCTCCTCCGCTCAGCTCTGGACCCTCTCTCTCCAGGTAGCTCTCTCTATCTCTCTCTCTGTGCTGCGTGTGTGTGCTGTGTGTTCTCTGAAAACTGAACAAAACCTCACTCCAAACCCCCCCTCTCTCTCTCTCTCTCGCTCGCTCTCTCTCTGCTGCGTGTGTGTGCTGTGTGTGTTGTCTGAAAATCGAACAAAATCTCACTCCAACCCCCCCCCCCCCTCTCTCTCTCTCTCTCTCTCTCTTTCTGCTGCGTGTGTGCTGTGTGTGTTCTTTGAAAATCGAACAAAACCTCACTCTAAACCCCCCCTCTCTCTGTCACACACACTGACTCGTAGTATCCGGACATTGAGTCAAATTTTTGGTTGTTTTATGCAGATTTTGGCCCACATTGTTGTGTGAACCTTGATTGAAGGTTTGACAGAAACTACTTTGGTCGAGTTGGTGAGTTTGATGTATTATGTCCATATTTAGGTCACTGTGTTTCAGTTTGTTATTTTGTACTCTCTGTTTAGTTCATCTTGTTGTTTAGCATGTGGGTTTGTTTACAAATATGTGTAACCACCTGATCTGAACAGAGTTTATGGTTTCCATGGTTGGTATAGAGTTTTGATCTTTATGATTAGGTGATTTTGTCCTTACAGAATATGTATGTGGTCCATATTCACATTTCACCTGCAACCAAAAACCTCCTGATCTGAACAGAGTTTATGGTTTCCATGGTTGGCATATAGTTTTGATCTGTATGATTATGCGATTTTGTCTGTACACATCATGTATGTGGTCCATATTCACATATGACCTACAACCCAAAAACCTCCTGATCTGAACAGAGTTTATGGTTTCCATGGTTGGTATATAGTTTTGATCTTTATGTTTAGGTGATTTTGTCTGTACAGAACATGTATGTGTTCCATATTCACATTTGACCTGTAACCAAAAAACTCTGGTAGGTATTTGATTAAGTTTGGGAAAAGGACACTGCAATCTGTAGTTTAGAAGAAATTAGGGCATGTTGAGCGTGTTCCCATTATGAAAAGGTAAAATTCTTGTTGTCCATGCCAGTTGGGGAAAAAAAATCATGATGAAGCTTAAATCATGATAGTTTTATTCAGCTTTAGTGACATCCTTTGATTTGACATGTGTTTTATTGAACTGAAACAGATTTTGGGTTTTGATTGATGACTGAGTTTGGTCTTACTCTTCTATTGTAATGTATGCAAACATTTAGAAATTGGTGTGCAATTGGAAAAATTAGGATGGACATTGGAACAAATAGGGATGAAATTGAGCGTAGAGTTTGGAAATGTATAATTTCCCTCCCCTCTGTTTGAATCTCCTGAACATGCATTTTCACAAATACGTTGTAGGCAAAAGCATGCCTTCTTAGCTAGGTATGAACCGTGAACAAAAGCAGAGAGGGAAGATGGCCAAAAGGGCCATATATCAGTCGCAAATGAGTTGCGGTGAGGGCCTCTACGAACTGGTGGTGGTGATAGAGGAGAATAGACTGACAAGTTGGTGGTCGGAGATCCCAAGAGCACTTCCCTTTTTCCCTCACAATGCACAATGCCTCTTGCTAAGTTGTATTGAAATGAAAGTTATCCAAACCTTTTTTCCTATTTTGCTAACCTGCATTGAAATCATCACTGAATAGTTTTTTGGTAAGTTGCATCGAAACACAAAACTCATATCCAACCATTGAAACCCGAAAAAACTTGACTTTTGAAAAGGGGGGAAAAGTGGTGGTACGTCACTGTACAGTGACTGATATCGGAAGGGAGAGTACACTGTTTGTGAGAGAGAGAGAGGCTGTCTGTAGGATTTGGGGCCCAAATTGGGGGACTTGGATTTAATGCCAGTTTTGTAATTAAGTTTCAAACTATGGCCACTTGAATGAAAAGAGGACAAAGCTTATCAACTCTTGGATCAAATGAATGTCAGTCATTGTAACAAATTGTGTTTGCATCGGGTCCACACCATCATGTTTTATTAGGTAGATATTTAGATTATACTGGTACTCCACTGAAGGAAGAAGCCATGTTTATTGACTTTACTTGCATAGTTTCACTCTTATAATAATATTATTATTTTAGTTGGAATATTGTTTGGAACTCCAATAATTAGATTATTCTTATGCCTAGTCATTTTTTTAATGGTAGGGGAGTCATGGCGTCTAGTTCAAGTAGTGGTACTCCAAGTCCTTTGAGGATACGACTTTGCAACCATGGCAAGGAAGCGGTAGTGCACACCTCGTGGACTAATAAAAATCCGGGTAGGAGGTTCTTTGGCTGCCCTTTCTGGGTTCCTGGTGCACCAAAGAGGAATGGTCCACACTGCAACTACTTCGATTGGTTGGATGGTGAGATAGGTGACGATGAGAAAGTGGATCGCCGAGTTGAAAGGGACACAAGATCACTCAACAAACGTATTGAGGAATATGAGAGAATGATGGTGGAATATGAGAGCAACATGGAAGAAAGTGAATTTAAGTGTAAGGAACAAGAGATGAAATGTAAGGAGTATGAGAGAAAGATGGAAGAATTTGAGAAAAAGATTAATGATTTGGAGGCGAAGGTGTGGAAAACCACGGGAATGATGTGGGTAGCGTGGGTTGCATGTTCCATTTTGGTTGTCATCATTGTTGCTATTATCTCAACTGGACGTGGGTTTGAGAAAAAGTATATGGGATGGCGTCGTTGAACGAAGGGTCGTATGCTTTGGTTTTGGAAGCTTGGAAAGCGGGACTAGTAGGTGGTTCCTTTTTGTAAGAAGAACATGTTATAAAATGTGATTGTGGAGACAATTAAGATGGTTGTTATATGTAATATGTGAAGAAAATATGAAGTAGTGAATTTCTGTATTATATATATTTTCTTTTGGTGGCATTTGAATTTGTCCTCCCCTTTGCATTAGAATGAAGTGTAGGCATTAAATATATTGCTTAGATAAAACCTTGTTTCTTGTACCATTCAAGTAATGGTACAAACATTTATGTGAAAAGGTTATAAAAAATGGGTAGCCCTCTGTGCAGTGGGATGTACATGTATTGTCTACACAAAGACTACATGCTATTGTAGTGTTTGGAAAACAAAAAGATATGAGGACACACACTAGTTGGTGACCATCATCTACATTTTGAAGTACCAGCTGGTGAAATGAAAGAAACTTGATATTTGTTTAACTAATCATGGGTGGCATACGTATTAGCATGGTTGAATCCTCCTGGTTCTCTGCAACTGAGTATAGGCACTTGGATGCATTATACCCTATGCTATAATCAGGTCGAATAATCCAATTCTGTGTTGGGTTTATGGGAGGGAATGTTTGTCAACTGCAATATGTTAATCACAGGTTTCCGGATTTGGAAGCTATATAGCCTTAAATTTGCTTTGGTGGATCCGTATCTTACTTCGTCAAATGCCTGAAAAGTATTAATGCTTGGTAGATGAATAGTTCAACTATATTATTCGCGGTGCGCATGACTATTGTCATTGCTTTAGCAAATAAACCTGATGTAGCCTCATCCATGAAGATTATGGAGGGATTGAAAACAAGGTCGACTGCAATTCTTAGTCTCTTGCGCAGCTCAATTGAAAGACTACTATGCCCAGAAATTCCAACTAAAGAATCTTTGTTGCCTTCAAGGTCAATTACTTCAATAACGATTGATACAAATTTATGAAGGGTTGGAAAAGTGGGGAAATAGACCACCTCAATTTGTTGTCTTAATTGTAAACAGAATTTCTTTGCATGTGCTCTATATAGTATTCAAGAGTAGGAGTAATCAGTTGCTCACTTTTGACATGGTTTATGTCCGATGTTCTTATATGTGAACATGTATTAGCAACACAAGCCTAAGTTATTGGGTTCTTTTCTTGTAATTCAATTGTGTGAAACCCTACCGGATTTGCTAGAGTTGACTGTAGGTCTAGTTGTCTGAATGTGAAGCTTTACTTGGGAATTATAGTCTACTCTTCCTAGGTTCCTATGCCACGTACTTTTTGCCAGAGTTTACTGCAGCTCTAGTGGTAGTACTATATTAAGTACTGAGTTTATGTATTAAGTACCAAATTTATGTCAAATTAACATTCCATCCATAAAAAACCTTCTATCATTTCATTGACTATCAATTGTGTAGTACTTGTATAAAGAAACCGGAATATGGTTGTGCAGCCATGTCGACGACTCCTCATAAGAAGTTGATGTGCTTTTGTTATTCCGGTGGTGAGCGCATGGTGAATGCAGATGGTGTGTTAGGAAAATATTCGGGTGGTGTTTCTGAAGCCACAGTCATCGAAGAGGGCATATCATTTGACGAGTTAGTTACAAAAGTTTGCTCCCGAATGGATATTAGCCACGATGGGAAGACTTTATTTTATAGTACTTCTAGGGACAAGTCAAAGCATTTGCGTATTAGGGATGAAGATGGTGTTGCTATGTTGTTCCATCTAAATGATGATGAGGTTGACATTTATGTAGAAGAAGAGACTGTTATCCATTTGCCTGGCAACATAAGCAGCAGGTATGTACGCTACAAATGATTTCTTCAATGTTGTGATATAGTAAGATTTTCACATGTTTATTATTGTCTTCCATTGAGGTGTTTTCTTTGATTTCCTTCTGTAGGGAGTTGAACTTGTTAAGTACCAGCCCCTCCACAGCTGCTGGAGGAACTTGTTCGCGTAGTGAAGGTAGCCTGGCTATGTGCCATGAAATGGGTTTGGTGCCATACTCGCAAAAATGAGGTGAAGACATCCTAACTGGGGATGGCCAACTGTTTGACAACCCCAGCCTCTTTAAGAAGGCTGTTATTCTATTTTCTGCGTTGAACAAGTTCACATTCAAGTATTTGGACAATAGTCGTGCATATTATAGGTTGGTTTGCGTCATTGATGGTTGTCCATGGAAGCTAACGGCTAGGTCGCAAGGCAAGTCTGAACTTATTAGAGTGATCAAGCTGAACAACGAACATTTGCACACTGCACACGACACGGCTTCTTTCAAACCAAAATACAGGGCAAAAGAGATGGGTATGATTTTCAAGGATAAACTACTTGTGCAGCCTGACCTCCTCCCGAGGAGCATTTGCAAGGACTTTGAGTTAGCGTTCCATAGTCCCCTAACATACTCGCAGGGATGGAGGACTAAGGAACGCGCCCGTAAATTGATAAGTGGGCCAATACCGATGACGTATCACTTAGTGCCGTGGATGTGTGAACGACTTATACAATCGATTCCAAACACTAGGGCAGTGTGGACTTCGAATGTGGATGGCAAGTTCAGCCAACTTTTTGTCGCTTATGGTTGTAGCATTACAGGCTTCTTGTCAGGATGTCGACCCATGTTGTTTATTGATGCTTGTTTCTTGACTGGTCCTTATCGAGGTAGTTGCTTGTCTGCAGTTGCTTATGATGCGAATGATCAGTTGTTCCCCCTTGCATATGCTGTTGTATCATCTGAGAATTATGAGGATTGGCTATGGTTCATGCAGAATTTGAAGGAAACTGTTGGCGAAAAACCAATTGTCTTAGTCACCGACCGTAACATTTCATTGTTAAGGGCAGTGAAGGAGGTGTTTGGCGAGGAATTTAATGCATGGTGTGTTCGCCACGTGAAGGAGAATTTTAGTAAGTTTGCCACCGGGAAAGGATTGAGGGGGAACCCAAAGAGTTCCGCATTGGACCTTTTCACAAAAATTGCGTATGCAAGAGATCATCGACTCTATGGGGTGTACATGACCAAATTATTTGGTCTGTCACCTGAGTTGGCAAAGTGGGTTGAAGACAATGGTCCACAACACTGGTCAAATGCCTTCTTTCCGCACCGGAGGTGGAACAAATTGTATACCAATATCGCGGAAAGCTTCAACAATTGGATATTAGAACTAAGAGACTTTGACATCATTCAATTCATGAAGGGGCACGTCACCATAACTTCTGGCATCTTATTTAGGAGGAAGATGGAGGTCACAAAATGGCATCCCTTGCCGGTTGGTCGTAACATTGACAAAAAGATTCAGGAAATTCAGCTAAAATCTCATGGTTTGACTAGCCGGCAAACTTCTCCTACGGAGTTCCTTGTGTACAACAGTGATTGGAAATCTCATGCAGTGAACCTCCAGGCTGGATTTTGCAGCTGCTTGTTATGGCAGATGAAAGGAATCCCTTGCAAGCACGTGGTGCGCGTGATATAGGGTACCCCATACAATATATATAACCTAGTGGACCCTTTGTTTAGGGTGGAGGCACAACTAATTATATACACGACTGTCATGTCTCCTGTTCCTCTACATGACATGCCCTCTTCTAGTGATATAGTTCCACACATTAACAAGATTCAGTCTGGTTGCGATCTACTTAATATAGCTACATCATCTTCGACACCCATGCCAGCATTGTTGCCCCCCGTTGCAAAGCGACCAGCCGGCCGGCCGAAGAAAAAGAGGATTGAGTCCCAATTCCAAGACAAGCAAACAATTTTTTGTGGACTTTGCCACGAGCCTGGACACAATCGAACCACGTGCAAGTCTCCTTTGCTGGAATGATCGTTGGAGCAATAGCTTGTTCAAACTTCAAGTCTTATTATGTTTTTATGATCTATATGGTCTTATTATGTAATGTTCCCATGGTCTATGTGTGACAACTTTAAAGGAGAGACAGGCCAAATTACTTGGACATTAATGGGAACATATAATCTAGTTGATGCTTCTGTTATTATCCACGTTGGTTTTAGTAGTGTTCGAATTGTTTATTTCAGAACCAAAGTGTGCTATTTTGTGGTTGGATTAGTAGCTGTGTAGTGTTCTTTTGGTGGTCATGCTGCTTGCTTTGATGTGTTGAAGGTATACATTCACTTGCTTTTAGTAGTGTTAGCAGGTGGCCATCTTTAGACTTGTGCACAGCTGTGGTTTAGGCTTTCCTAGGGGGCATGTCCCTACCCATGTTTTGATTCCCTTTTCTGCTGCTAGGTAGATGATGTTACTGCTGGATACCGATTGCTGCTTCTGCCGTATGTAAGCTGTGTTTTTATTTGCTTATCTGTGATTGCTATTGATTGCTTATGCTGCTGTTCATTGCGGCTGCTCATCAGGTACCTGGTGCATCAAGTTGTGCTGTGGCAAGTGTAAATGTCTAGTTATTGGAATTGGACCAACAAAGAAAATCCCGTGCTGGTGTCCAGTTCAAGTGCAAATGTCTAGTGCTATTGTGCTACGTCCACCCATGCTGCTCATGGTTCGATATGACAATTAGGGTTAGTTTTGAATGTACCACTTGGAAATGTGTATCTGATGTCTTATTTAAGTGAGCATATAAGGGTTCAAGCTGTAGCTCTTTGTTTCTTGGTGTACTTGACAACTACATAAAGGAGAAAGTAGTCTGTTCGTGCTACAGAGCTTTACATATACCAGTTTACCTTTGTTGATAGTTTTCCACCAGTAATGGGGAAAGAGAAAGACAAATCAACCCATCATCTGATCTGGTAATCTGCATATTTAAATTTTTTAACAGGGTTACACTAATGCCTGTTCGGATTCACGAGTTTCTTCTATAATGCGATTGTCTGATAAGCAATATGGAGATGTTTCGAATGGCCACATTCTATGTAATGTTGAGATGCTGTAACTTTTGCTAAATCAAACAATGTAATATTCTTAATGGTTTGTGATGCAATAACAAAATCGCGTTTGAATGTGCCATAGGGAGGGGTAGATTGCCCAAAGTGCAGTCAGGTTCATGGACCTGCTACATTTTGAAGCTTATATTGGCGTTTGAATGTGAAAGTTCTGAAGGTGCATGAACTTCTGTTACCGTAAGTTGGCGTGCATTTATAGTGGTCCTTTAGTTGGACTATTTTCATGCACCTTCAGAAATCCAGCCCCTCTTTATACAATATGACTACGAACACTTTACAGAATAAGCATATGGTCCACAGAGACATAGTGTAGATGTCATTTGGTAATATGGACTTGGTCTTGGTCTTGGTCTTGCAGTAAAACTCCATCACCTAACTTTTCACCCTTACCAATTGCCCAAAAAATATAACGTGATCTTTACACAATAACCATGTGGTCCGCAGAGACATATAGTGTAGTCATTTGGCAATATGGACTTGGTCTTGGTTTTGCAAGAACCACCACCTACGTTTTCACCCTTACCAGTTGCCCAAAAAACATGACGTGCTCTTGACACAATAACCATGTGGTCTTCAGAGACATATAATGTTGTCATTTGGCAATATGGACTTTGTCTTGGTCTTGTGGTAAAAAGCCGTGCTCTAACTTGTGACCCTTACCAGGTGCCCAAAAATAGAACGTGCTCTTTTTTTTTTTTTATAGGCAAGATGAATTTTATTACAAAACGGGGAAAGGGGAAGGGGATCCAACGCAAACTTGGAAGAAACACCGCAAGGGCAAAGCCCAGACCGCTCAAGGGTTAACAAGGATCCAAAACAAATAAACAATAAGCATGTGTTCCACACAAACATATACTGTAGTCATTTGGCAATATGGACTTCGTCTTCGTTTTGCAAGAACCACCACCAAACTTTTCACCCTTACCACTTGGCCAAAAAATAAGACGTGCTCTTTACAGAATAAACATATGGTCCACAGAGAAATATAATGTAGTCATTTGAAAATATGGACTTCGTCTTGGTCTTCAATGAACCACCACCTAACTTTTTACACTTTCCACTTGCGAAAGACATATGTATTGTACTCCCTCCGTCCCTTTTTAAGTGTCCTGCTTTGTAACTCCAACTTATTAAAAAGACATCATCATTATACCTTTGGGACCTATACCTTTCACATCAACTTTTTTCTCCATTTTCCCTACTTACCCATCATCATTACACTTTTACTCACTAACTTTTCAAAATGGAATCTACTTTTAGGGACAAAATAGACAATTCACCAACTTTTACCCACTAACTTTACAAAATGGACACTTATTAAGGGACAGCCCAAAATGGAATACTGGACTGTAATAAAGGGATGGAGGGAGTACTTTTTATTTTTGTTTTTCGTTCTCCTGAGGTTTGCCCTTTGTTGGCAGTTAATTTGTTTAGGCTTTTTCACCCTTACAAGAAGGTGGTTTATCCAACAAAAAGGGAAAATTTCAAAAGAAGACCATAACCTTCGGACAACTTGCAAAAAAACACCTGGACTTTCCCTATTAACAAAAAATCACCTGAACTTAGCATTCTGTTAACAATTAGACCCCTACCGTCCAATTCCGTCAATTTGTAACGGATGGAGCTAACGGAAGGCGTTCACTTTTTATTATTTTTTTACTTTTTATATTCAAAATTTACTTTTAACTCTTCCTTTTTTTAATGGTAAATAAATATGCAATGAAGTTCTTTTGAAATATTTGTATTTATCGAAAATTACTTGAACCCTATTTTTATTGGGACATTTTTATTTTCAAATTTTAACTTTTCCCCCTCTCTCTCTCTCCCTTATTTTTTATTAGAATCGACTCCACACCACCAATTAACCCCACAACCAACCGCGATACTTTTTTTATTAGAATTTCTGCAAATAGAGTTAGAGCTTTGGCAGTTGATTGTGGCATTGATTGTGGTGTGGGGTTAAAGTTCTAAAACAAATAAGAGGGAGAGAGAGAGAATGGGAAAGGTAAATATGAAAGTAACAAAAAATATGGTGGTGAAAGTGTTTTTTGTAAACAAAATACATAAGTTAACGCCTTCCGTTACTCCATCCGTTAGGACTAAACGGAATTGGACGACATAGGCCTAATTGTTAACGGAATACTAAGTTAGATGTTTTTTTTTTAATAGTGAAAGTCTAGATGTTTTTTTCTTGCAAGTTGTCAGACAGGTTAGAGGATTTTTTGTTTGAAATTTTCCCCAACAAAAACTCTGAAATTGACAACTGGTAAGGTTCGAACTCCTAATGACAGAACATGAGTAAACATGAGTAATATTAGCTATTCAAAATAGGACTGAACATGAGTAACATTCAATTGAGAAGCACGACGGTTAAGAGGTACAATAAGGTACAACAATTTAACATAACCTCCACCTAACTACACATGAGTCTTTCCAAACAAGTTAAGTTGTTTTGAACCTAAGATAGCACTTGGGTGATGAACCAGTCGTACCGCGTGTGACTGATAACAGCATCGAACCCATTGCCATCATGCCAATCAGGCTCCATTTCAAAGCTGTAGCTCTTGTATGCGACCAAAACATCTCCATTGCTTCCGCCGCCCATGGAGTGAACGTTGGTAAATCGCATGTGACCTAAGGGACCAAATTTCTTGTGGCGCTGTTCAACGTTCGGGGCCCCTACAAGCACAACAATGTCTGGGTCGCGAACACATACAAATGCACGAACCGTGCGAATGATTTCCTTTTCTGTGCACCCACAACAATCCCATACCATTATTTGCATACTAGGATTGTCTGGAATGTGAGGCAAGTTGCCATCATTTTCCCACTGGAGCATCGAGCGGACATCAGCATCGGCTTTCTCCTTTGATTTGCGGGTCTCCATTTTCATCGTATGCCACCTGCCTCCGTTCCATTCCGGTGCAATTTGAAGCACCATGTACAGCTCCTTGAAAGTGTAATTCAAGGTAATAAGGTGCGCATCATTGACCCCTGGAATTAGGTCGAACTGTAACGGCGCATTTGTAGCAATGTCGTGGTGGGTGATTGGGGGATTTCCTTGTCTAGGCATTGCTTTGTTTGATGAGTTATGAGTTAGGTGTGATGAATTTATAGGTGAAGACAATAGGGGGAAAATAAATTGTCTGCTTGGTTTTGCTGACTTATCCTTTATTAGGGTTAATGTTGGTTGAAAGCAATGGACCATTCCACCAATCTACCATGAATATGGTTGGAATATCATTAATATGGGATGTCCTGTCTGCAATGCATTCATTCCCATTGGACTGACCATTAATATAGGACAAGGGGTAGGAAAATGTCCAGTCGCCACGTACGACTTGGTCTTTCCCTATTAACATGATGCTCTTGTTCAATGTAATATAAGCTCTTTTACGTTATTTCACTTGGTCTTTCCATGGACCAAAAAAAGTTAGTTGAGGTTGAAATGGGAGATGGGTCCCATGTGGGAGACACATGGCCACCTATCATTATCAGATAGGGCGAACTACCATGGGACCAACTACCATTCTTTTTTCAACTTCAACTTTCTCAAGCTGGTAGGTTATAGGACATAGTCATCACAATAAAAGGACATAAAACACTTATTGTCTTATTCATTGGTATATTGCACTTATTATATCAAAACAATTAAATTTATTTAGACATATACATAGTCAATTAAAAATATATATAATCAGGTTCGGATCGGGTTAAATCGGGGCGGGAGAAGTTTTCTGACATACCCGCACCATTTGCCTATCGAATCGGGGAATACCCGCTGGGATTGGGGCGTGCTTTAGGCGGGGACGGATCGGAAGTAATTGTCATTCCTACATAGCAACAACAAAGTTGTGCAAGCACTACAACTCAAAGGTTATCCAACACTCATGATAGTTATGCGACCACTAGTAGGCCTAGTAACAAAATCCGGTGAACCGTGAAACCGGTCCGGACCGAACCGATCCTTACATTTTGGATTTTGTCCGTAGATTAATGGCCCGGACATGGATTGAAAAATAAGAAAATCGTGACTCGCGGTTCGGTCCACGGATCTTTATTACGAAATTGTGGATTAACCCAACCGGACCGTATTTATGTATTTAATTGTTAGTAATGTTCAAACTTATTTCTACCTATTTTAGTATTTTCTGTTTAATGTTGACATATAGTGTAGATGTACATAAAATATAGGGGGTACATCGTAGTTTTGGTATATAAGTTACGGGTAACCCTAGTTTAGTTTCATTAGTTAGTTTCTTTTCCAGTTTTCCTAATTTTCATTCCTTCTTCTAGTCACGGCCGCACCGTTCTTACTTGTTCGTCTCTTCCTCCTCCTCCTCCTGTCTCTCTCTGTTTCTTCAAAGTAAACAAGTACTTTTCAATGGCCGGTGTTAAACTTCATTTTGGACGTAATCTTCTTCGTTTTTAGTATGAGATATAAAGTTGAATTTTAGTTTTACTAACAACCGTGGACAAAACCGTAACCGATCCGTGAGTCATGGATTGTATTTGAACCGAACCGTAGGACAACCTGGTCCGGACCCGGATTTCATTTCGTTAAAACCGTGAACAGCAGTTTGGTCCTCGGATTCCTAGAAATCCCAACCAAACCAGACCGTGAGCACCCATAACCACTACAACTGTTTGTTTATAAATGCAGGTTCAGTACGAGATGGTTTACCTAACTTTTTGCACTTACCACTTGCCCAACATAAGGACGTGCTCTTTACACAATAAACATGTGGTCTTCAGAGACATATAATGTTGTCTTCATGCAATATGGACTTCGTCTTGGTCTTCAAAGAACCAGCACCTAACTTTTCACCCTTATCACTAAACTAAGACGTGCTCTTTACACAATATAAATGTGGTCTGCAGAAACATACAATGTTGTCTTTATGCAATATAGACTTTGTCTTGGTCTTGAAAGAACCAGCACCTAACTTGTCATCCTTATCACTAAACTAAGATGTGCTCTTTACACAATACGAATGAGGTCCTTAGAGACATATATTGTTGTCTTTGTGCAATATGGACTTCGTCTTTGTCTTGAAAGAACCATCACCTAACTTTTCACCATTATCACCACACTAAGACGTGCTCTTTACACAATGCAAATGTGGGCCGTAGAAACATAAAATGTTGTCTTTACGCAATATGGACTTCGTCTTAATCTTGAAAGAACCATCACCTAACTTCACCCTTATCACTACACTAAGACGTGCTCTTTACACAATACAAATGTGGTCCGTAGAGACATACAATGTTGTCTTTACGCAGTATGGACTTCGTCTTGATCTTGAAAGAACCAGCACCTAACTTCTCACCCTTATGACTAAACTAAGACGTGCTCTTTAGACAATGTAAATGTGGTCCGTAGAGACATACAATATTGTCTTTACGCAATATGGACTTCGTCTTTGTGTTGAAAGAACCATCACCTAACTTTTCACCCTTATCACCACACTAATACGTGCTCTTTACACAATGCAAATGTGGGCCGTAGAAACATACAATGTTGTCTTTACGCAATATGGACTTCGTCTTAATCTTGAAAGAACCATCACCTAACTTCACCCTTATCACTACACTAAGACGTGCTCTTTACACAATACAAATGTGGTCCGTAGAGACATACATTGTTGTCTTTACGCTGTATGGACTTTGTCTTGATCTTGAAAGAACCAGCACCTAACTTCTCACCCTTATGACTAAACTAAGACGTGCTCTTTAGACAATGCAAATGTGGTCCGTAGAGACATACAATGTTGTCTTTACGCAATATGGACTTCGTCTTGGTCTTGAAATAACCAGCACCTAACTTTTCACCCTTATCACTACACTTAGACGTGCTCTTTACACAAAAACAATGAGGTCCTTAGAGACATATAATGTTGTCTTTATGCAAGATAGACTTCATCTTGGTCTTGAAAGAACCAGCACCTAAATTTTCACCCTTATGACTAAACTAAGACGTGCTCTTTACACAAAAGAAATGTGGTCCGTAGAGACATACAATGTTGTCTTTACGCAATATAGACGTGCTCTTGATCTTGAATGAACTAGCACCTAACTTCTCACCCTTATGACTAAACTAAGACGTGCTCTTTAGACAATGCAAATGTGGTCCGTAGAGACATACAATGTTGTCTGTACGCAATATGGACTTCGTCTTCGTCTTGAAATAACCAGCGCCTAACTTTTCACCCTTATTACTTGCCCGAAACTAGGACGTGGTCTTCAGACAATAATAATGTGGTAGACAAACACATAAAATGTAGTCTTCGTGCAATATGGACTTCGTCTCGGGTAAAATGTAATTTGGTCGTTAATGTTTAAAAAAGGGTATGCCCTTTGCAGCTGCAATAGGTTGACATTCATGATGGTGTAATAGAAATTATTTTGTATCTTTGTAGTTGCCCTTTTTGGCCCAAAAAATTTGGTTGAGGTTGAATGGAGGATATGTCCCATTGGGGAGACATAAAAGACCGACAAAAGACATAAGCCGTACATAATAATTGAAACCGAATAGTCCAACGAACCTCCAGTCTGGTACATAATCCCTACTTCATTGCCTATTCGTCATCAGAATAATATGACAGTTGGGGTATTGGTGCTGGTGGGCCTCTACGAGAACTATCTCCAATTTCAAGTCTTCTTCAAAATGGGAAGTTTGGATCCATGTTTTTTGTACGTATTCCACCTCTGTGTACTCTGTCTACTATTTTTATTGGTCCATTCATTATTGGACCGGCCATTAAAATGTTCGCCCCTAATTAGAAAGTTCAAGGACCATACAAGCACCTACATGTGTACCAAAGAAAAGAATTTTGTGATTCAGGTACACATCTAAATTCAAGACCAATAAATGGAGCTATATGTACCTTCTCCCCGTCACGAAGTCCCCGTTACAAATGCAAAGCATTTACTAGATGTCGTACAGTCAGAACATCATCAGCAGCCTTAACAGTCAGCTATATGCAGCAAAATAGACAGCAACCAAAACATAATATTTGAAAAGCAATAGCCAAGGCATAATACCAATGGCACAACATCAATAGCCGTAACAAACGATTTCCACAGCAGCTACAGAGCAGTAACAGGCTGAAGCAGTAGCAATAACGGAGGAATGTAAGGCAGCCAATTTAAAGAGCAGCTACACAACAACTTGAAATAAAAGGAGTAAGCAACAACTACGGACATGCCCCCCACAAAAGCTTAAACATTCCAATGAACAACCCTCCAAGGATAAGTCAATACAAAAATTATACATACTATAAACGGAATACCAATGTAAGCCATCTACAAGAAAACCAATTACACAACATGCAACCCAAAGGTGATCAGCAATCAAAGCAAACCAAAAGAACTGAACTAAAACAGTAACTATTGTCAATATATGTGTCCAGAAATTAAACACCACAACCACCAGAATTCATCGACGCCACCCAGTAACCAACCCCACTGTTAATCACAATTTCTCACTAATGTCATTATCTGTGTCAATTCTCTCTAACTACTCTATAACCTCTCTTCAATAACACTTCACTGTACCCAAAAACCTGCACCTCCTACCATCTGGATTAAACAATCACTACCTGTCTGACTATAGTTCAAATTCAGAGACCAAGTTACTGGACAAAACAGTGTACATAGTTATCAACAAAAAGTGCATACGAAATCCTGTCATCTGCTCTTGCAATGCCATTTGACAACCAGTTCTACTTCCGTTTGGCCATCTTGAACTTGCAATTGCCCTTTTTCAATTATAACCACTTCAATTCCTCTTCAGCTGCACCAGAAATGCAAATTAACCAATTATATTAAATTCATAACTGTAACTTCATAACTTGAAGTGAATGGTACTACAAGTTGTGTGTGACGTGAATGCATTCCCATGATCTACAGTTAATGGTACTACAAGTTATGAAATGAAGTACTCAGTTTGGAAAAACCATTCCCAACCTTCATGACGAATGCAAGGGTACCCGATAAGGTTTATCTACACAGCTGCAGTACATCATCTCGGCATTTGTTGTGCGGGGATAATATAAACCGTACGAGTAGCCTATTTCGCATATCAATACCCTTGTGACCCTGTAAAATCCAACATTTGTAAATCTCTTACACAAACTTGGAAATATAGTTGACGAATAACTGATAGGGTAGTATTTACCTCTAGTTCGCGTGTATTCATCCTTCCCCCAGTCCAATGCTCCATAAACCTTAACGTATAAAACCCACAATCGAATTTGCACCCACATATGTGTGTCCCATTCATAATCATGCAAACAAGCTATGGAAAATGGATACGGTGTAGGCACTCACATGTTAATTTGTTGTGGGACTGATGGGTGGTGGATAATCCAATTATTCTGCTGGTAATCAATTGGCCTTGTCCGCTTCAAAATAGTAAACAACGCCGATACCTGACCCCAACGAAAAAAATCCAGTACGAAGTCACACGTAAACTGAAATGTCTCCACAAAGGATAAAACCATGGCATGACAAACGAACAATGGAAATGTGCTTACCACATCCGCAGTAGCTGAGGTCTTTTCATCACTTTTTAGCTTCATCGAATCAAGGACATCAATACGCTTCTCAACCAGATTTATAACAACACAATACCAATGCTCACTTGTGGCCAACAAGATCGGCAGAAACAGTTGCATACACAATTCTTTTGAAATCAGTAAAAGGCCTCAACCATAGAAAATAACATTACAAATTTATGAACATAAATTAAAAAATTGTAAGACTTGCCAAATTGCACATCGCGACATCATATCCCAGAATGTTTGGATCAACTTTGTCAGTCAACACACTCTGATTGTTTATTTTTGTTATATTTCGCAAATTTTCCTACAATGGATGGAAACATTGTATGAGTTGCCACAAAACTAAGTCAATAAAGAAGTTCAGAACTTCTATCTAAGGTATCAATTTGAAAATACCACAAATGTGCTTGAAAACATGTGCCATGTTGGAATGGCGACTCCGTGTTTGTTTGGAGACTTCTCTTTTTCCTCTTTCATCAACCAAACAATCATGCTATCCATGACCTGATAAACAATGGGCACAAATCGAGAATGGGACATGAATACATGTAATGAAGAGTAAATGTGTACAAAAACTACAGGTTAACAGCATTGGTGAGCTGGAAATGCCCCACTTACGAATTTATCCGGTCAACTACTAGGGGCTCATGTAGGCCATGCCGGCTTAATTGTATTTTGGGGTGGAGCGATGACCTTATTTCAAGTGTCTCAATTTCTAGCCAAGAAGCCATTGTATGAACAATGGATAATTTTACTTCCGCACCTAGCTACTGTAACGGATGGGTGGTAGGTCATGGTGGAAAAGTTATAGACACCTTTGCATTTGAAGTAAACAAAGTTACAAGTACTATATTAATTACCAAATTCGACATCCAACCCCTTTCTTTGAAGACATTTCGTAAATCAGTCCGCGATGGTTTGAACGTCATGCCATCCATACTAACAAGAGCCGCCCTGCAAGTATCAAAATACACCTAATTAGTTACTTATACGTTGACGACGGAATAGAAAAACACGAGAGACTACTATTACAATGTACAGGTTAGTAGTCATACATATCTTCCTTTTTCTGAGATGGTTTCATAACATATTCAATCAATTGACTTTCTTGTTTTGTGAACTTGGAATCTTTCACCTCCGGTTCTGCCACATACGGGGTCCTTGTAGCTTTACTTGCTTTGACTGTCCTATTACCCCGTTTGTTTGATGGTCGAGTAAAAGCTCGTTCTTGTACAACTCGTTCATCCACTTGTACTTGAAGTTGTTCACCTTGTACGTCAACTTTCCCTTAGTTTTCCACCACGAATTGCTCTTCCACTTGTACTTCTTCCTCCATGTTCAGGTTCTGTTTGTCAATTGTGAGACCCGTGTGACTTCCACATTTTGCTGCCATGGAGGTGTGTACAACATCCTCCATCGTGTTCTCTGGCATGTTCTCCGCCATGTCACGGGCATTCAGAACATTTCCAAAATCGGTTATCCTGTCCTCATCAATTTCATCCGTGCCAACTCCTTCCATCGCCTTCTTCGGAGTAGAAGTGGAAGTTGAGGGAAATTTGTGACAAGCATTAGCATCAAAAGCATCAAGAGGACTGTCCATCTCCCTGACATCCTTTGTTTTTGAACGATTTTGTTGGGTTGTTGTTTCAGAAGCAAGACCCATCAAGGCAGCATCCATGATGATGATATTTTCTAGTTGTTCAAGAAATGATTTCTTCAAAAGATGAAAAGCCTTTTGCGCCTCCTATGAACATAAGGTCAAGTTATTCGTACGAATTAAATTAAGTAAATGGTTCCATTGGACAAAACAATAAAAGGTTTTCTCACCGGATGCAGTAAACGAGGCTCAGGAAATTGGGCAGAAATGGGATCTACCAAGTCCAAATTCTCCTCCTTGGCAATTCGTTCCAGTATAAGCCTCGTCGTCCAACACTCAATCAATGGAACACCAGCCCTTCCAACATTCATTCCCATATCCTCTTTGTCAAAGTATATAAGCTGCAAGGCAGAAATTACATTTCAATAAGAAAATATTTTACAAAGCTGAGACACAATTTCTTTGAACAAGAAAATACCAAGTACATTACCATTAAGAGCAACACACAACCAGACACACCGAGGGCATCCTTCTTCTTATCAACGTCCTTCACATCTCTATTCTTAAACTTCAGAATTTCCTTGACCAACCAATCCAACACATATTGTGGCCATGCGTATGAAGAAATCTTCGTTAAATCATACACGGCTGGGTAAAACTTTGTGGAGGCCACATCCTTTGTGGTTGGACACAATAACGAAGACAACAGAAATAGGACATACGAAGTCTGCAACTTCGCATCTGCTACCCCCGACGTAAAAACATCCCGCATCATTGCAAAGGTTACCCCTCTCTTCAATTGTTCATCCTTTTTCGCAAACATGGCCCGAATGTGTTCATAGTGGAACTGTTCACACTGAGTTGGAACTGGTACAGTTCCAACGGGTAGCCCTAATGCCCTTCCAACATCATCTGGCGTGATTGAATAGACTTTCATCCTCCCAAATGCCAAGGTCTTGTTCATAGGGTTGAAGTGGTGAACCAATTTGGATATGAATCCACGTTTAAGAATTTCACATTGTACTTTCAGCAATGAACCAAAACCAAGTCTGTCAACAACAGCTCTTTGATCTATGTTTAAGGATGCATTTTCTTTAACCAATGCCTTGGGTGAACACCTACTCCGAAATACCGGCTGCACATGCAAATAATAAAACCATACATAAAGGGTTGGATATGGTCGTAAGGGTTGGATATTTAATACGACCATGATTATGACACATATAAGAGATTCAACATAATAATGAACTATATCAACAACCACAAGTGCAAAGCCATACCAACGCAGACGTCTTTTTCTTCTTGGGGACATTCTTCTTAGTGCGGGCCTTTCTTTCATTGGCCACCTCCAAGAATGGTGCTCTCTCAGCATCAGACATATTCTTCCATGCTTCAACAGCTACTGAGCTATGCTGCATAGTTCACATATAATCTGATTGAGACCCAAAACATGAAATACGTAGTCGAAATTAAATAATATGAACCACTAAACTTTAAATATCATACAGTTTACGAGTTACAACCGCAATAACTCTAACCTTCGATACAAAAAACCGCGGACCAGTCTCTACCGTTCTTGCTTTTTTTAAGTAGTCGTCACTGCATTTGAAATCATACAAAATGTTGTTTAGTTGAATACAAGGTGGAATTGAACACATTTCCCACTTAACTACTTCGGCGGTAAACATACGTACAGGAATAATAGATAAGGATTGCTGTTGGTACTTTCTATTGGTGCCTTCGTCCCACTACTACTCCCTTTTTCATTTCGCGCTCGCTTTTGTCCTCTTTTCATCCTTCATTTACAAAAACAAACAATGTAACTTTAACCGATCAAATGAAGCAGTAGTGGCAATAAATTAGAAAGCCTTACAAAATAGTAACAAAAAAGATAGAGAAAGAGAGAGAGAGAGAGATAAAGAAGATAAGTAACTCAATTAAATAACTCGCATAGTATTTAACTGGAATCACAAGAGGACCCATATATGAACCTCAGTGCTAGTGGATCTCATAAGGACAATGGAGTAGAGGAATAACATATTATCTTTCAAACAATAGCAGTAGCACTAAACGCTCTGGAAAAAACATTAGTAAGATACTAATATGTAAGATTCCTAATCTGCTTCTGTTGAAGCCCCTATGCAAACAATGTACAGAGCTATGCAGAATGCTTATGGATGGTATGTGGTTGATGGATCATACAGCTTTTATTATGAAAACTTTTATTATTGCTTTTAATATGTTGTAAGTTGTTTTCCTGGTGCATATATCAGCTTTTATTAACTGTACTTCATACCAAAAGTTAATTGACCAAATGGCGATGGCCACTCTATTTGACTGCAGTTAATTGACCAAAATAATTTCTATGCTGCTATGGTTGAGTACTAGCAGGTAGGGAAACGACCCTGAATGTTCTTCGTACCTAACTCCGCTGTCATGATAATTAACCCGTAAAGGTGTTAACGTAATGGTGATATATGCACCAGGAAAACACAACCAACATAGACACTCGGCAATTTACAGCTTCCAAAGCTATGTGCAAACTTACGCAAGGCAGAGTCCCAGAATAATATGATTAACAAGAAAAAAAAGAGGCCCAGAATAATGATGCAACAAGCATCAGTATAATAGAACAGAATAATTTTGCCGCTGCTATGCAAAATCCATTAAATTTACATAATCAAAAGGCCACAACGAGAGGGAAACCAGAACTCAATAATTTAACTAATTCCACAAGTCACGAGTTTGGTCCCCTACCTCACAAAGTAGCTTGATGGCCAAACCGCTCCCATGGTAGAAGAAAGAACCTTGCATCTATCTCGAGTTGCTCCCTTGAGCAATTCGTCGTAGGGTCAAGCCAACTTGCTATTGTTAAACTATGAACTATCATGGTGGAAGAACCATGCCGATACTACTCTTATTGCCTGGACTCTTGCTTAAAGGGGCCCCCTTTTCTTTCTTCTATTCTAAGTCACTCAAGCAAAGTGCGAGAGATATCCGGGTCACATTTCGTATTCTTTGAAAAATGGGAGCCGAGGATCAACTCAAAAATCATCGATACACACCAAATGTGCTGAAAATCTGAGTGAACATCCTCATTTCCCATGATCTGTACTTTCGTGCAACTCCTTCCTATCCAAATGTAAGCTCGTTTGAGGATATACTGATCATGCACTAGCAACCCACAACAATAAAAATAGGCATCCAAACAAGATATGTATAAAATTCCCATATATACTACCACTTCAAGTGTTGAAGAAAAAAACAACCAACCAAAAGCTATACTCCGTATAATTTAATTGGTGTCCAAAAGGCATGCCAAAAATGCTCGGTATCTAGGTATATCAGTGTCTGCATCCTTTTTCTTTTACCTTGCCGTTTGGCAATATGAAGCATGAATTCACATTAACTTGCGCACTTCACATAATTTGGTAATTCATCTTCGATTGTGAAAGAATAGCCATCCTGGCAAAACATAGTCATCTTCCCCAATACCATTGCATTTGAGGTCCATTTAATATCATTGCTTAACAGATATATTTTAACATTTTCTGACCTACTTAATGTCGTTCTCTGCCTTAGATTTTCCCATAAATCCTACCAAAGAAGTTGAAATATGGGATCCCTTGAAATATCCTAGTTAATGACATTAATCTTTTTCTTTTCTTTTTTATAACCAGGTATCCGGCTTCATTTGCGCACAACCCAACTAATTCATTCCGGGCTCCTACAATTAACGGCCGAACAAATTCTCCACTGGCTTCCAAGTTAGGAATGTTTTGGCTTCAGTGGGATTACAACATGCAACTACATAAACACAAAATACTTAAATTCAATAAAAGTTAGAATTCAAATTTTTCCAAGTTCGGTTTGCATACAAGACTTCCCTTCCACATTCAATCACACGTTTCTCACCTACAAAGCAACACAAAACCCAATAACACAACTACATACACCCAAAAGCACACACATCTCACTACAAATCGATTAAACTTAAACTAGGGAACTAACCTGATGAACTGGCGATGGCAATGGCAATGTTCGAAGATTGGATGATTCAACTGACGATGGCGATGGCGACTGACGATTGAAGCTTCGATGTCGACTGTTGAATGGGAGAGAGCAGGGACAAGTCTTCACAGGCTATGGAGCACAGAGGAGATAAAGCCGGACCAAGCCCTATAGAGAGAGTCGTATCTCAGAAGAATGGAGAAGAGAAATTAAAGAGAAAAGGAAAAAGGGGAAGATTGGGACGAAGGAGACAAACGGTGTCGTTTTTTGTCAAAGGGCAATTTTGTCCAATCTCATCATGTTCATTACCACATACCATGTATTGGTAATAACGTTTGCTGATGCCATGTCTGAGTAATTTGGAATCTTCACACCATCAAACTGGTAATTTTCTTCACCCCATACCGCCTGTGGGTAATTTTCCCAAGATTAGTATTCACACTTGTGGACTGGAATTTTCAGAAGCTTGTGAGTCAATTTGTCCAGAGCTTCAGTACATGCTCTAGTCATCACTCATGTCGAGTCACTTCCACATGGACCACATTTATCACACGATATAGTCAACACACAGAAACCTGAAAAAGGGGGGACCAGAGTTGTCAAATCATCTTTATTTTTAATTTTTTTTAATGACAAAGAAAATTTCATTTATAACAAGGATTAAAAAAGGGAAATTGGACCAATAGGAAAAGAGAAGCATTGAGAAAGATTCGAACAGTACACTCAATATTCTGCACCACTGTGGTTGCAGCACAAATATGATCCAATGAAGAAAATTACTCCTCAATGGCATAATTCAATAATGAATTGTAGGTCAAAGGGAAAGAGAGACCGAATAACTAATTCATAATCATATTTTTTAAATAAACTATGGATTTGGCTGTAAAAGTCAAATACTAGTACAGTAACTTATTTTTTTGTTTTTGTTAAAAAAAACTTACATTTGTTAGTTTTGCATCAAACTTTTGTGACTTATTGATTCGTCTGGGCAAGAGGAATCGAAAAAGTATAAAAGTTTGATCGAAACTCATAATATTTATAAAAAAGGAAAAAATAAGTACTCCCTCTGTCCCATTTTTAAAATTCAGTATTCCATTTTAGGTTGTCCCTTAATAAGTGTTCATTTTGTAAAGTTTGTGTGTAAAAGTTGGTACATATTCCATTTTGCCCCCTCAAAGTAGATTCCATTTTGAAAAATTAGTGAGTAAAAGTGTAATGATGATGCCTCTATAGAGGGTAAGTAGGGAAAGTTGAGGTAAAAGTTGATGTGAAAAATGTAATAATGATATTTTCTTAATAAGTTGGAGTTACAAAGTGAGACACTTAAAAATGGACGGAGGGAGTATAAAAAAATGTATTTTTCACTTATTTTTGTTTTTATTCAAAAAATTATAAGTTTGGATCAAAAAATTTTACTTTTCCGATTCCTCTCATCGACACGAATCAATAAGTCACAAAAGTTTGATGCAAAACAAACCAATGCAAAAACAATTCATATAAAGACAAAAAAAAATAAGTTACTTAATTTTTCAATCCAAACCCACCCAAAAAAATATGGTTTTGTCACAAATATCTATGCCTTGGATCTAATGGATCAATTTGCAGCAATAGCAATCCGTTTTCTTATAGTACTTTTTTCTATTCCAAAGGCAAAAATTCAAATTCAACAATCTCTTAACCACTATTAAGGAACCAGTGCTAGCTCATAAGTTTTGCGGGCCGGAAGCAAACTCCTTGAATGAGGCTTCTCTATATTTTTCATACAAAGTTGGTCTACAAAAAGTTTCATAAAAAAAACCATTACAAAAGATTTACCATTACAAAATACTCCGTATATATATATAGTTATCTCCAAAAAATGCAACCATTACGATATCTCTAAATTCATTATTTAATTATTAGTCTTCTCGCACTTTTTCTGCAAACGTACTAATTAAGTCTCCATAGTCACACTTACGTTTTCATCCTCACTTTTTAATAATCCCAATAGTGCCCTTATATAATACATTGGGTGTGTGTGTATATATATATAGAACTGAATTTTGGGATGAAAACATAATAAATCTGGTCCCAACCTTTATGCAAGCAATTAGTCCCGTAGATTTCGTCAATCCATCCCAAAAATCACGGCCCCCATTCAAATTCTCATCCACTTTTCCTAATCTGCAAAACATGGTCGGTTACAAAACCACCATTATCCCCTTTCTATCACAAGAGAAAAAAAAAATCCACCATTATCCCCACCAGGCACCATTATCATCTTTCCCTCATTTGATGCCGCACCGAGGAACCATGGAGGTGATAAGCCCTCAATAGTGTAAATAATAGGGCTTATCTCTCTTATTTTTGTCACACACAAGTGAATAACTTACTTGATTTGAACGATATTGCACGAAAGGTGTGTTTTTGGCGTTTTCAGGTAAATCGTGTGAATAAGGCGCATTTGAAGGCCATGGATAGCCCCGAGTGTGTCCAAGTACCCAAGACCACGTGGCACTCCGCAATCGAGTCCCAAAAGTCATGAAAAGAAGCTTTAAAGCATACTCGGGATGTCCAAGGATCAAGGGAAGTAAGGGAGATGCAAGGATGTTACCCAAAGCAACTCATTTTCCGACCAGCTGAGGGTAGAATCATCATAACTTTTGATGTACAAAATACTTTTGACCCAAACCACTTGGGTTAGAAGGTAGACTCAACAAGCTTTCCAACGGATCGAAGAACACCCAAAACCGAGTTCGGAAGTGTCCGGAGCGAGCCTGCGAAGTTGGAAAAGTGTCTGCAGAATCCAGCCAGCACAGGGATCGATCCCCCCCTCCCTTTCAGCTCCTGCAGCATCCAGAAAGCTCAGGGATCGATCCCCCAATGTTTAGGGATCGATCCCTCACTCCTGCGCGGACATTTCAGTGGCATATTTGTAATTTTTTTGTAAAGGGGGTATATATACCACCCTTAGCCCGATTTTAGGGCATTCTTCACTTTTCCTTTCTCTCTCTACCTCCCTCTTCTCCTCTCCTCTCTAGTTCTCCTTCTCTCTTCAAGAGAACAAGGATTTCAAGGGTTTTGAGGCTTTTGTCCTTCATTAATGTTGTAAGTACTCTTGTTCTTTACATTAATCTAGCTTTTATTTTCGTTTTTGCCCATGTTTTCATATCTCTCTTCATTTTGCCTTGTGTTTACACCCACTATGGGTGAGTAGTGATTTAAGCTTGGTCATGGGGTGATTTCTACCCCATGATTTAGGTAGTTTAATGGCTTCTCTCATTTCTTGTGCTTAATGTGGTTTGTGAATGGATTAAGTTCATCTTTATGTAACAAAATATAGGGTTGTTAACCTCTTTGATTATGTGTAGGCAAGGACTTGATCTCTTGCCACATATAATGCTTGGAGCTATGTCACTCTAGGTGTTTGCCAAAATGCCTCAAAGAACTTGTTGAACTCTAATCTTTGGTCTAAACTTAGGGTTGTTAACTTCTTTGATTGTGTGTAGACAAGTCTCCTTGGCACACCCAATGCTTAGAACCATGGCACTCTATGTGTTTGATAAAATGCCTAAATGAGTTCCTTTCCATTTCCAAACCCCGTTGTATGAGTTAAACTTGATTTTCATGGTTAAATCTTCCGATTGAGATCAAATGACAATGACTCTCACTTGAGTTATCAAAGAGAAGCATTGAACGGCCTAAGTTATGGGCAGAATAAACCCCTAGACCTTGCCGTTTTTAATTTCTAGTCAATCTTCGTTTTCAATTAAGTAGGAGGTAGAGAGAATTCCACCACTCAAAAGTTGGCCGTCTCAACGCCAAATCTAAAGGTTGGCGGTCCTAACGCTAAAAATCATTCGTAAATCAAACCTCCGGCCTAGCTCCATTGGCTCCCTGTGGATTCGACCTCGGACTTCCGAGTTTATTATGCTGCAACCGACCTAGCCCTACGCTTGGGGTATTCTTATTGCAACACACATTAAGGTCGCAAGCATTTTTGGCGCCGTTGCCGGGGAATCAATTGGTAGCTAACTTGGAGGTATTGCTTTACACCGCACTGTAAGTATTCCATCTTTTGTTTTTAATTTATATTTATATTTTTGTAGTAGAATGGCGGCGTCAAATGATGAATTAGTCCCTCCTACCGCCAGTGTTTTTAGTGCTAAGCCGAGCATGCTTCAAGTGTTGCCCTCTTTTCATGGCTTAGCCTTTGAAAATCCATGTGTGCACATCATAGAACTTGAGGAGCTTTGCATGAATGATAAAGTGGTCTTGTTTCAGATATTTCCATCATCTTTGAAAGATAGGGCTAAGAGTTGGTTTCATTCATTGAATCCAGGATCAATAGTTACATGGCAAGATATGGAAAATCAATTTTTCAAAAAGTTTTCCCCAATGCATGAGACTCATATGCTGCTACGTGAAATCATAAATTTTTGTCAACTTGAAGAAGAGTCTTTTGCATGTTGTTGGTGGCGGTTTAGATATCACATACTCTATTGGTCGCAGCAGTGCTGTGAAACAAGGCACCTTATTCCCATTTTCTACAAGAGTTTAAATTCTACAACGCGTCAGCTTGTAGATAAAATGTTCGATGGTGTATTTTCGGATAAAACTGCTAATGAAAATTGGGATTACTTTGATCAATTGGCCGAAAGTTCAGAATCTTGGGTTTATGATGTCAATGTTGAAGATGCCAACTTAAATGTTGAGGAAGAGGAAAGAGAGCTGCTTGTCATTATTGAAGAGGTTGGTTTAGATTTGAAAACACCCTCAGAGTTAGGATGCCGTGATGAGCTTAATGTTCAATGTTCTCCTCATGAGAATTCGGTAGATGTTGTCGACACTCTTGTTGAGTCTCCACCATTCCAAGATTTTGTGGGAGTGGAATTAATTGATTTTCTTGGTGTTGATGACTTTGATTTGGTTTACCATCCTTACATTGTAGATTTTGTCAACAGTATGAAAATCAATCTAGTTTGGAATGCTCATTTGGTTGAACTTAAATGTCTTAAACAAATTCGGCAATTGCGCTACTCAAAGTACCTTATTTTGTGGTATGGCCGAATTCAATTTTTAACCAAGATTTTGGAGTGGAGTGATGTGCTCATGGTAATAGCTCTTAAGGGCACAATCAATGTTCCAAATCCACATTTGGCTGAACCACATACACTCCCTCTCTCTTTCTCTCTCTTTCCTTTTCCATTTTACTTTTGTGGTCCGGTATAGCCACATGTGTCGTGCCTAAGATGTCGTATGACTTGCTCTGCAGCGCCTTAAGCGAGACACAGGGAGAAAAGTAGTACCCGTCTAATCACGTGACGATTCAGTGGTTTCAATACTTGTTAATAATAATTTTTGCTGCCGGGCTACCACGAGCCGGCGGTACTAATGTCTTTTGTCTCCAAGTAGGAGGTTTGTTCTTAAGCCTTTTGCAAGAATGAGCCTTGGAAGCTTTGCTAATGACGAACGGAGGCAATGACGCAAAATCCTCCAACTTGGTCGAGGTATCGGGTGGTTGACATTCCACCCCGTTGGTACTTTTGTTCTATCCCTCTCCTTACTTTTTTGTCTTTTTGCATTGAGGACATTGCATATTTCAAGTTGGGGGGGATGGTTTAAACCATCAAGTTTATTTCGTTCTTGGTTTTGCATAGAAAATTTTAAAATTTTTTGTGCAATTTTCCCTTGTAATTAGTGAATTCAAGTGCTAGATACTTAGATTATGCTCAATTTTCCCTAATAATGGCAAGAGTCGTGCACCCCGTCGAATTTGATTATGTGTTGAATCCATGCTGCATGCATATACGTGAGCTTTGTTGAACAAATTGAGCTCCAAGGTGTGTCAAGTAGTATACATTGCTTAGAGTTGAAGTTCTTTTTGAAGCATCCCATGCTTGTTTGTCTCTTTTTCCGCACTTGCGTAAATAATATCCGTTTGTTCATACGTGAGTAGTTTAGATATCTTTTATGCATCATATTGGAGTTGATTGGCGTACGTAGGAAATGATACAAGGCAATTTTTGCGTGATAAAACCACAAATGTGTCCCCTCATCCTAAATTGTTGAACCATTGTCCGAGTCTCCGTTTTTGTTCAAACTTAGGTAATCGGATGTTTGGAGGGTTGTGTGAAATTGATTTTCAATGATTCAAGGAGGTTTGGGGGTGGTGTGAATGTGATAGAAGTGGTGGGGATGCAAAAGGGCGATGAATTGATATGTGATTCCCTATCTCTCCTCTCCCACTACAAAAGCTAAAGCCCCAAATTTTCATCTCCCTCTCCAAAGCTCTTGAAATTGGACCCTCAATCTCTCTTACTACAAATCTCACCTCAAAGGACCCTATTCCTCAAAGAAATGCCATGAAAGAGCAAAATCGAATTCGAAAGAGGGTTAAATACTAGGATGAGAGGATTGGTTAGACATCCGGGCTAGCATACATTTCCGATGAGAAGGAGTCCGATGAGAAGGGGGAGCTCGAGGCTCAATAACATGAGGAGCCTGATGAGAATTATGACTAGGTGTGGTGGAGTCGGTGGTAGTAGTTTTAGTAGAATTAATCTAGTAGATTTTCTTTATTTCTTCTTCGTAACTTTGTTTGGTGATTGGCCGATTCATGTGGCCGTGCCTTGGGTAGTTTAGGGTCGGTGGTGGCCAAGGGTAGATGAACCATGCTAGCATATGGCCACAACACATTTTGTAGTCCGTTTCCCTTTGTATCCAAGGTCGTTATAAGCTAATAAAGTCCTCCGTTGATCTTGTGTATGCTCATCTAACTCCTTTTGATGCATGATCGATATTTAATGCTAATTTAGTATGGATTTTCCGTTAGCTTAGTTTGCTTGTGAATAATTGCTTAGCTCTCTTTGTCGGCGCTCTTTTGATTAGCATGCATAGCTTTTTGTCTCTTACTATTGCAATTCTTGCTAGCGCTTATCATGGGATGTTCTAGTTTATTACTTTGTGCAAGTTCATATCAGAGTACGCTCTTTTGAGTCCTAGAATTGAAATTCAAGGTGGATGTGTGTTGCTTGGCCGTTGGCATAATGTGTTCACCTTAGTTCATTGTATGCATGTATGTGGGTTGCATGTTGATGTGATTGAGTTCGAAGGGGTGTTTGTCTGGATTCTTGCCGAGTGTCGTTGAGCATAGTTGTCGTATCTTGTTTCGGGGGAAGATTGCATAGCATTAGTTACTTATGTTTTATTTTAGTTTTGCTAGGGACTAGCAAAATCCAAGTTGGGGGGTGTGATAAGCCCTCAATAGTGTAAATAATAGGGCTTATCTCTCTCATTTTTGTCACACACAAGTGCATAACTTACTTGATTTGAACGATATTACACGAAAGGTGTGTTTTTGGCGTTTTCAGGTAAATCATGTGAATAAGGCGCATTTGAAGGCCATGGATAGCCCCGAGTGTGTCCAAGTACCCAAGACCACGTGGCGCTCCGCGATCGAGTCCCAAAAGTCATGAAAAGAAGCTTTAAAGCATACTCGGGATGTCCAAGGATCAAGGGAAGTAAGGGAGATGCAAGGATGTTACCCAAAGCAACTCATTTTCCGACCAGCTGAGGGTAGAATCATCATAACTTTTGATGTACAAAATACTTTTGACCCAAACCACTTGGGTTAGAAGGTAGACTCAACAAGCTTTCCAACGGTTTGAAGAACACCCAAAACCGAGTTCGGGAGTGTCCGGAGCGAGCCTGCGAAGTTGGAAAAGTGTCTGCAGAATCCAGCCAGCACAGGGATCGATCCCCCAATGTTTAGGGATCGATCCCCCAATGTTTAGGGATCGATCCCCCCCCCCCCCCCTCCCTTTCAGCTCCTGCAGCATCCAGAAAGCTCAGGGATCGATCCCCCAATGTTTAGGGATCGATCCCTCACTCCTGCGCGGACATTTCAGTGGCATTTTTGTAATTTTTTTGTAAAGGGGGTATATATACCACCCTTAGCCCGATTTTAGGGCATTCTTCACTTTTCCTTTCTCTCTCTACCTCCCTCTTCTCCTCTCCTCTCTAGTTCTCCTTCTCTCTTCAAGAGAGCAAGGATTTCAAGGGTTTTGAGGCTTTTGTCCTTCATTAATGTTGTAAGTACTCTTGTTCTTTACATTAATCTAGTTTTTATTTTCGTTTTTGCCCATGTTTTCATATCTCTCTTCATTTTGCCTTGTGTTTACACCCACTATGGGTGAGTAGTGATTTAAGCTTGGTCATGGGGTGATTTCTACCCCATGATTTAGGTAGTTTAATGGCTTCTCTCATTTCTTGTGCTTAATGTGGTTTGTGAATGGATTAAGTTCATCTTTATGTAACAAAATCTAGGGTTGTTAACCTCTTTGATTATGTGTAGGCAAGGACTTGATCTCTTGCCACATATAATGCTTGGAGCTATGTCACTCTAGGTGTTTGCCAAAATGCCTCAAAGAACTTGTTGAACTCTAATCTTTGGTCTAAACTTAGGGTTGTTAACTTCTTTGATTGTGTGTAGACAAGTCTCCTTGGCACACCCAATGCTTAGAACCATGGCACTCTATGTGTTTGATAAAATGCCTAAATGAGTTCCTTTCCATTTCCAAACCCCGTTGTATGAGTTAAACTTGATTTCCATGGTTAAATCTTCCGAGTGAGATCAAATGACAATGACTCTCACTTGAGTTATCAAAGAGAAACATTGAACAGCCTAAGTTATGGGCAGAATAAACCCCTAGACCTTGCCGTTTTTAATTTCTAGTCAATCTTCGTTTTCAATTAAGTAGGAGGTAGAGAGAATTCCACCACTCAAAAGTTGGCCGTCTCAACGCCAAATCTAAAGGTTGGCGGTCCTAACGCTAAAAACCATTCATAAATCAAACCTCCGGCCTAGCTCCATTGGCTCCCTGTGGATTCGACCTCGGACTTCCGAGTTTATTATGCTGCAACCGACCTAGCCCTACGCTTGGGGTATTCTTATTGCAACACACATTAAGGTCGCAAGCAGGAGGCATAGCCCAGGAGCATGGGGATGAGGAAGTGGACATTAGAGGAGAAGCCGAAGGAGAGGTAGGTAAGACAGAGCGGCGTCGGTGGCGGCGACGTGAGGTGCTTGTCCGGGAAGTCGCCGGGGATGTGGCGCCAGACGAAGCTGACGGGAATCATGGCCAGGAAGCATAGCGGAGGACGGGGACTGAGATGCCGATGGCCAACGGCGTGGATTCCACGTCCAGTACCATATATTGTGGTGATTTGGCTTGCGTCTCTCTCTCTCTCTCTCTCTTGGCTGTATCCCTCATTTGTATTCTGTATTTCTTTTTCTTAATACCATGGATTGATCTATTAAGTTCTAGGCTGGCAAGAATCTCGAAGTGGTTGTTGTGTTGAACATAATAATCATGGAATATTTTGCATAAATATTTTTATGAAGTGTTTATTCACGATTTATGTATACATAGTTCATTAATGTATTTCATGGTTTATTCATGGTGTATTCCTAAAAAAAAAATGATGTATTCCCTTTGATTTCATGGTGAATTCACAGAATTTACAAAATTCTTGTTTTTTTGAGAAAACATAATTTTGGTTTATTTAGTTTTATTCGATTTCATGGTAAATTATTTACTTCATTTGCCATGAAATATGTTTGTTTCGAAATAGTCATGAAATTAAAGAAAAGATCTGGGTTTTTCCGAGAAAACGTAATTTTGGTTTATTTAGTTTAAAGAAAGCAAAGATCTGGGTTTTTCCTGAGAAAACATGATTTTGGTTTATTTAATTTTATTTGATTTCATGGCAAGATCGGAACGTGATGCAGGAGCATAATGATCCCAGCTGAACCGAAGAGTCTTTTAATTATGACTTTATTTTCTAGTCAAGCATTTAGAGTCAGTCATTAATATGACACACATATGCACGTAGTTAGTTTATTGAAACACATCATTCTAGGTTTATCATTATGCATGTAGTTGAAGCGTCATCTATTTATTTGAAAAGTCTGTCTAGGAAATTGTCTAGTCTTTATTGAGTCTTGTTGAGTCATCTTTTGTTATTGTAGACACCCCAATCCGGACCTCGAAGGGTCTTTGTTCACCCCAATGATGAAATAAAGGAAACAAAGCCTTTGCGAGCTTGAATGAAGTATTCCTCCAGCATCCGCAGCCCAAACCAACCATCAGCCCAGAAAAACCCAAAAAGGCCCAAAAGCCCAGAGAAAGCCCGAAAAGCCCTGGACCGAACCTGAAGTACCGCGCGTGACACTTCTACACCGCGTGGCGTATCGAAATTTAATACGCCGCACGCAGTCATGAGGTTAACCGCACGGCATTTTGGATAAAGTTCTGACTGGCTCAGAAAGCTGTCGGCCACGCCTACTTGAGCCACATCTGCAAAATGGCTCAGCCGAAAGCACACTTTTGGCCCGCCCAGAAAATACCTCCAACTTTTGAAATTCAAAATCCAAGGCTCTTGCCTATAAATACACCCCTCCACTCAAGGGAAAAGGGCCCTTGATCACCATTATACCCTTTCTCTCTCTTCTTGCTTTCACACCCACTTTCCCATTTCCAAGCCTTGAGAATGTTGTTCTCCAAAGACATTCTCTAGGCCTTTTACTCCATTTTTCTCTTCACCATTGAAGTTAGTTCCTTACTAACTTTGAGGTCTCAACTACCTAATATACCCATCTATTACACACATCCCTACTTCAACTTTCTTTTTTTCAACCTTCCGACGTCCATCCGCCTTCATCAAAACTCATTCAAGCTCCAGATCCAAGGTAAAAACCAAGTTTCCTTGGGCTAGGCTCTGTCTTGGCCCTGAGGGGACCTTTCTGCTTTTCAGGCTTAACCCTTTTGGTTAGGATCTGACCCAAAACCTCTTTTACAAAACAAAACCAGTGTTCTGTGCAAAGGTGTGCTACACCGCGCGGCGCTTTGAAGCGTCGCACGGCATAGTAAGCTTGTACGCATGGCATTTCAAAAGGATATTGTTTTCTTGATCAAACTGTCTGGATCACGATCGTCCGTTGTTGGGTCTTTTCTGTATACCAAAAAGCTATCTCAGAATGAGACCATTTCTACAAGCCATGTTTTAAACTCCATAGATCTTTTCAAAACAAGCAAACGTATCAAAAATGGCTTTCTCTTCATGGCTTGAAAGAATGGTGCAGATCTGAGATGATCTGACGGCTATGAGTTGTCTGAAGTTTTAAAATAAAACCGTGCGATGTAATGGGTACACCGTGCGAAGCTTTACAAAACGATAAAAGTTTGGTATCAAGATCGGAACCACGCACGGCATATTGGTAAGCCGCGCGGTATAAACCGATATGCCGCCTGACGGAGGATAGTGATTCAGACAGTCCGTTTGTATATCTTTCTTGTTTATATTATCGCCATGCCATCTTTATCATCTCTATACAGCAAGCACCACTAGCACGGCAACGTGTTATGATTTATCTTGTTCCCCTTTTCCTTTATGTGTTTTTAAGGTTTTCCGAATGGTATTAATCCCCCATTTAAAATGTTTAGTAGAGACCGATTTTCACCGGGCGAGCGGGGTGTGATTTTCAATAAAACCTTCCCCGTTCGTAACCTGGCTTCCGGATCCAAAATCTCAAACAGTTTCGCTAGACCAAAAAGCCTTTTTCTTTCAAACAAACTCTCGGTTTCTCAGATCATCCATCTCAAAAATCCGGGAGGCGACTCTGTCTAAATCGCGCTTCGGGCGCGGGAGCCCACAGTTATGCTTATTTATATGAGTTCTAATGAATAAAAAGATCAGTTTTTGAGTTTATGAAAATATTGTGCAAGTATTTCTTGCTTGAGAGTGAGTGATTCCTCCGACAATCAAGTGTGTGACTTGGTCGCGTGAGTATCTTCTGCGATTAGCAACGTCGAGTGACTTCCGTTGCCCCCGGTGAGTGGCATCCCGGGATTATCCTAACCTTGCGGGTCTCGGCCTGCGTCAAATTGGTATCAGAGCGGTGATCCTGCCCTGCTGAGTTTTCATCCTGTGGCATTTTGAGATAAAATGTTGCGCGTGGGTGAAAGACCAAGGAAAGATCATGCGTGGGAAGGAATTTTTTCCGATGAAGAATCTACAATTTCACAACCATTGGTGGATTGGAATTTGCCTCCAATCTATGATGAGTACAATGAAGAAGGATTCCTAATCGTCCAAAGACATCAACATTCAGGTTCAGTGGTTTATGAGCAATGTCTTCCTAATGACAATGCTGATAATACTTATGATGGCGGCAAATGGTGCAAAACTACAGCTATGGTAGCCAAGACTGATTGGTCCAAGCCTACAGTCTATGATGAAGACCCCGAAGACGAGGGCATTGCATTGGGAGAGCTGACCTCTTTGTTGCCTGTTCACAACACCCAACAAAGTCCAACTTGGGTTTCAAACAAACTATTATTCGTTGTGGAAGAAGTTGTTCCATCAAAAAAGAAAAAGAAAAAAAAAAGTCTCTGCTGTGTTGTTGCCAAGAAGCTGCAAAAACTCAAGGACGAGTATTTTTCCGAAGAAAGGGAGAAAGATGCAGGAGCATAATGATCCCGCTGAACCGAAGAGTCTTTTAATTATGACTTTATTTTCTAGTCAAGCATTTAGAGTCAGTCATTAATATGACACACATATGCACGTAGTTAGTTTATTGAAACACATCATTCTAGGTTTATCATTATGCATGTAGTTGAAGCGTCGTCTATTTATTTGAAAAGTCTGTCTAAGAAATTGTCTAGTCTTTATTGAGTCTTGTTGAGTCATCTTTTGTTATGCCTATTTATATGAGTTCTAATGAATAAAAAGATCAGTTTTTGAGTTTATGAAAATATTGTGCAAGTATTTCTTGCTTGAGAGTGAGTGATTCCTCCGACAATCAAGTGTGGGACTTGGTCGCGTGAGTGTCTTCCGCGATTAGCAACGTCGAGTGACTTTCGTTGCCCCCGGTGAGTGGCATCCCGGGATTACCAACTTGGTTTAAGACTTTCATCAAACACATAGGAGGCCACGAGCTCTTGGTAAGCCGCTTGCCAAGACCGCTTGACTAAACACCTTACCAAGGAGTTAACACCCCTAGTTTAGACTAAAAATACAAATTAAGCTCTATTCCGAAAACCATGATTTTAAGCCCGGAGACTCGAGAATCAAATAACCACCTAAGTCCTTGGGAAAGATTAGCCAAACGACTACTCACACATAATTAAAACACAAGAAAAAGCATAAAAACGAGACATAATTTTTAACTGATGAAAACGAAAATAAACTTAAGATTAAGGAAGATCTAATCCGTACGAGCAACTTTAATAAACGAGAATTTAACAAACAGCAGCTACTTACTTGAGTTCTATGGAATTTAAGCTTGAAAAGCTCAAAAAGACATTAATGGAGAAAAATCTAAAGAAGTAATAGGCTAGGTGATAAAGGAGGGAAATAGATGGTCCTATTTATACAAAGTGACACTCACTCTCCAAAATATCTCAGAAAATATCCCAAAAGTAGCCTGAAACGGAAAATATCCCAAAAGTGGCCAGCTAGAAAAGTAACAAAATCGCGGACATTTCCTTCATGCTGAACCGGTACTGGGCGCCTCCCAGTACCGGTACAAGGTCTTCAGTGATACTCGAAAAACCAAAACCTGGACTTCATGTACCGGTACTGGGCAACCCCCAGTATCGGTTCATAGACGACATAAATTGGTTTTTGGCTTGTCTTGGTCTGGATAGCTTGACGATGACCCGACGCTCTCTAGTCACTTCAATAATCACCCGATGGGACTAGGTGGAGAGATGCCTCACAGCCTTGAGTGCTCGGATGTTCCCGAAAGCGATCCTTGGCGATAAAAACTGCCTTAATGCAACGTTTAACCTGACACTAACCAAAAACAACCTAACAAGCAAAATGGAATGAAAATGATAACTTAGGGAATCAAACGCTACAAATTAGAGGATTTTAGGCACCAAGATTATACAATCTTGAGTGCGGATCAATTATCCTAACCTTGCGGGTCTCGACCTGCGTCAGAACGGTTCATGATGAAAAGGCCATTGGCCATCAGCTTTGTGGATTATAGGTATTGGCTAACCAGACATGATAAATTGACCATGTTTTATGAAATTAACATGATAAGTTGACCATATTTTTGCATGTACTGATCATGTTAAAATGCTCGCGTATTATCCAAAAGGGTCATATTTTTAATTGATCTTATTCCATGAAATATGGTTAAATTTCCATCAAAACAGGTGTTATTGTGATCAGCATTTCATGGTTAAATTACCATGTCGATTTCAACTTTTCATGACCATTCATAATCTAGCTTGAAACCGATTTAATAAACATGACATACTCCCAAAATATTATCATTGAAATATAAAAGTAATTAATCATATTAAAATTACCAACAAATCATGAATTATGATTGTTTTTATGTGATTCAATTTGAAATATAAAAGTGATAGGATAAAAAAATAAAAGTAATCAATCATATTTAAATTTACCAAATCCCACTGAATTAGGAAAATAATCCAATCCAATCAAATCCCACAAAATTGGGAAAACAATCCAATCCAATCCCACTAAATTAGGAAAGCAATATAACATAATATATGTATATCCTAGTGAAAAGGGTAAGAAAGGTAATTCACACACTAAGAGGATGGAAACATAAGTATGAAAAGTGGGTGGGATAGAAACTTTTTTTTTTATCGGCGAAATTTTTTATTAGGGATCTTGTCAAGTGTACAACAATAAAGGGGAGGGGGAGCCCAACCAAAGGTTGGACAAATACAGCCAAGGGTAAAAGCCCAATCCAACGGGACAAGCCCGAAAGCCTAAGGCCTAAAATGCCAAAATCAAACAATGAAGCTCAAGAAAACCCCAAAGGCCAAAAAGCCCAGATATTACAATACAGCCCAATCTGATGGCCTAAAGCCCAAATATACAACAAAGCCCAATCCAAAAGCCCAAAACCAAACCCTAAAGCATTACCACATCACCACCACTGACCACCCACCGCATTACCAGGTCTTGGCAGAACCACCACTAAATTGCCGGAATACTCCTCCACCCCACCACGCCACCAATTAGCAACCCATGGAGAAACACACCGGCCACCAGACACCACTGTCGCGGAAGCACCCATTGCCATTAAGCTAGAACCGTGAAAGCCCAAGGGACGAACACGGCGGGAGACCATAACGCCGCCACCTTCCACCACCGCTCAGCTGCCATGCCGTTAGGCAAAATCCAGGAGAACCCAACAGTTACTCGGACTGGAAGCAAGAATAGGAGGCTAAGGGACGAAGACCACAGGAAAAGGGGCGAACGGCTGGCTATGTTCTGTAGTAACGAGGGTTTGGGGGTAAAAAAAAAACAGAGGGGAAATAGAGAGAAATAGAGAATGAGTAAAATATACCGCCGTCGATCCTACGTAGCGTGACTAAACCGATACCTGGTCGTCGAACAACATCTCGAAAAAATGACCTCGAAGAAGCCAGGCGTCCAGATCCCTGACACCAACACGCCCACCCACTTCACCGCCACCGACCATCCAATTTTCGCCAATCAATTTTGAATAAACTGAAAAAAAAAAGTTAAAAGGAACATGGAGGGGACAAGAGATGGAGAATACGGCATGAAGCAGGAGAAGAATGGGAGAAATAGACTGACAGAGAGGGAGAGGAGAGGAGGGAGGGGGGGGGGGGGGGGGGGGGAGGCGGCAAAGCGGCGCCACTCCCCCCAACTGAACCCTAGGCGGCGAAAAGTTTAGGGAGGGGATTTCTAGAGAGAGAGGAGTCTTTCTCAATAAGCTTTTTGGTGGGATGGAAACTTACATGGCATGGTGTTTCTCACTTTTCCGCCGCGTAGGCGTGAGCTGAAAATCAATGGCGTGTGCGGTATGAGCACGGGCGTGCCAGGACTTGTCGTCGTCCAACGTATGAAAGGCGTGAGCGCCTCGATCTAAATTCGTATGTAGTGTGACTGCGTGTGACCCAAAGGGTGAGGCCACAAAGAGGTTCGTGATTTGCCACAACGAAGTGGACTTAGAATTTCCCAACCGTGTGAGAAAAAGAAGAGAATATCGTAGAAATAACTTTATTATATCGTAATAATAAAGTAAGGGATACAAGAGAGATAGGAATAACTTTATTATGTCGAAATAATAAAGTTGGGGGTACAAGAGAGATAGAAATTGGGATACAAGAGAGATAATTGCTTCGCTGGGAAGACTTTGATTTAAGCGTTGAGCTTGATTGGTGTGTGGACCCTTTTTTCTTCTTGAGTTCTTCTATTTATAGGCAAATGAGCTCCACGATTTTTTGCATGCAAGAGGCTTGTTGTCTTCTTCTCGTGACGCCATGTGTCCCATGATTGAGCCTTTTTCTCTTTGTTGGCAGTTTTCGGAAGTTAACAGAATAAAACCCATGTCTTTCTTCTCGTAGGGGGTGGTTACTAGAGGTTAAGAAAGATAGTGGGGCTCCTTCCATTCATTTCCCACGTGGATATCAAATATATTGAGCCATTTGACAAAGTCAAATGGCTTTTTGTTAAAAATCACCAGCAAACCACTTCCTCCATTTTAGGGAATCTTCTAGAATTGCCCATCAATTACCGTGGGTCATGGGCTTGGCAAATTAACCTCAAGCAACAAAAACCCAATTAAATCCAAACCCATTACTGCATTAAATTAAAATTAATCGGGCCTAATAAATATTGTCTTGGCCCATTAATTTTAACCCAACACATCTTAATTTTTGGCCCAATTCAATCAAATAATAATTAAATGGCCTTCCAGCGCTTGCCCAGGACTGGGTGTCAAAAACGGGTGTAAACAATGCCCCCCCAGGCCTTGATCTTGTTCAAGATCTAGGCTTGTAAGTTAAGATAGAGCACAGTTTTTGGCAACCCAAATAGACCTTTGATCTCTATCAAATCTTCAAAAAGTTGTTAGGCTCTATCTTAGCCTAAGAACTTTGTTAAAGGTGGCCTAAACTCGAGGCCTTTATGTATGAATGAATAGCATGGCCTCAGTTTAGTCCTTTTTTATCCAATCTTCTATGGCTTCCTTGGTAGGTTTTCCCCAAAATCCCTCATTTCTCACATAGTAGGATAATTATGTTTTAGATACTTTCCATTTGTTAAATGCTTATGTAGACCACCATCTAAGTCCATAAGAAGATAGACGTTACCTCTAAGGACTCTGGAGATTTGGTACGGTCCTTCTCATGTTGGAGACCATTTGCCATCTCATCTTTATTCCTGATTGATGAGCTCCACAGACTCCTTCATGGACTTCACTCATAACCCTTATGGCTTCCGGGCGCCCTAGACACCTTAAGAGTAAGTCATCTTCAAGGCTTTTCTTGTACAATTCATCTCCAATGAGGATGTAACTGATGGCCCTCCTTCTCACCTTCCTAGAGGCTCTAAAGTAAGGCCTCTTAAGGAAAGAGATGATAGGTGTACGCCAATCGTTCTCGGGTTCATCATCTGACTCTTCTCCCGTGAAGTCTGAAGTAAATACCTCCAATCCTAGACCCCTTCTCCTAACAGAAGGTAACAATCTCTTCTGGACTGTGATGATCTTGTGAATAGTTCCTGGAGAGAGCTTCAGGCCTATTGAGGCCTGAGCCAAACTATTGGCTTCGGTGTTCTTACTCCTTGAGACGTGTTTGACAGTGACATTGTCAAAATCTTGCATTAACTGTACGGTTGCCATATAATAAGGAGCTAACTCCTCACTATAGCATTTGAATGTTCCTGCCAAGTGATTGATTACAAGGTTCGAATCCCCAATAACCCTTACTTCCCTGGCCTCTAGATCCCTAAGGATCTCAAGGCCTATAACGACTGCTTCATATTCAGCTTGATTATTGGTACATGGGAAATCAAATTGAAATGATAATTCAGTCCTCAGGCCTTGGGGAGAAATGATAATTACTCCACAGCCTGAGACCTCTTGAGTTCTTGACCCATCAAAGAGCAACGTCCAAGGAGTGGGTGATATTTCAAGTGCACTCAGTCCTATCTCAGATTCGTCGCCGATATCCACGCATGGATGATCAGCAAGAAAATCTACTAAGGCCTGGCCCTTTACAGCTTTCTGAGGAATGTATTGGAAATTGAATTCCATAAGAGCTAAAGACCATGTGGGCAGCATGCCCTTGGTGAGAAAGGATTTCGTTCCTTTTCGCCATTGCGGCCCTTTTTTGATAATCGAGGGAGCGCGTGCGCTGATGGCAAGCGCTCGAAAATACAGAGTCGCCACTTGAGTTTTGAGGGTCCGACACTCAAGGAACCGTATTTCGAAGCACCTGCCGCGCTGTTTGATTTGAAAAAGTTAAGGAACCAGTCCGTCATAACCATATCTGGGTTCGGGAGCCAGGTTACGAGAGGGGAAGGGTTTTATGGCACCCCTCTCGCCCAATCCGGAGATCGGTCTCTACTTGAGCATTTTGGAAACATTGCGATTCTTCTTTTATTAATCAATTTTAGCCAATTAGGGCGGGGGAACAGTTAATCGGGATTTAAAACTGTAACATGTTTGCAGGATGTGATAGATGGCATGGATGAGCAGTTAGTATAGGATGAGAACAGACTCCTGTGGGAGTTTAAACAGACTGGAAAGCTCCTGTCTTGGAGTGTCGTGCACAGGAAGAAACCAGTATGCACTGATCAAGTCAATGCATGCTGACCAAACCTGCGCACGCTACTACAAGACCTGCGCGCGCCAGTAAGCCTAAGCCCACAGCTCTTATTCTCAAACCTTCTGGGCTCTGGAAGGACCAGTGCACACCCAGGACAAACCAAGCAGTTTAAACTCTCTGGGCTCTGGAAGGACCAGTGCACACCCAGGACAAACCAAACAGTTTATGCAGTCATAATATACAGTTCAAAGGCTGAAAAGCCTAATAAATAAACAAAAACACCCCATAAACAGTGTGGGGACAAAATAACAGCCTAAAACCAAGAAAAACATGCAAGGCCAGCCACTGATCGGGAACAGAATGGAACCGTCGCGCGAGGGTTCCTAACAGTCGCGCGAGGGTGCGCCCTGGCGCGCGATGGTTACGCCCTGGCGCGCGATAGCTGCGCCTGGGCGCACTGGTCAACTCTCCTTTTGACCATCGCGCGAGTGTTTGGGAGCAGCGCGCGAGGGTATGGGCCGAACTTCCAGTGTCTGGTTTTGCACGTACTGAGTTCTGAGACAAGTCCAAAATGATCCCAGGGGCACTCCTACAGAACAGAAATGAATGTTGAAATGCAAGCTAGCAATTTAAGCTCTAAGAAAAGCAATAAACTGATTTTTACATGCATCAACAGTGATCTATATCAAAATAAAACTATATAACAGCCATGAGCATGAATAAGACAAGAAAATGCTAGCATCCCTTCCCCACGTGGACCAATCTCATGCAGACAGAAGTGTCGCGCGAGTGTTCGGGTCCATCGCGCGAGGGTTTGCTAGGCCACGGCTTTTGAAATCTTGCTAGCTTTAGGGCCAGGACTGGTATTGATTACCAGCCTTGACCCTGCCAGCCCCCCTCAGGGATCAGAACAGAGAGCAGAACAAAAGTAAGCTATACCTTTGATCTTTGAGGTTTGAAAAGTGTTTGAGCTTTGAGTTTGAGGTTGGGTTTGAGGTTTGATTGAAATGTGAAAATGGGGAGGAAGAACAAGCTTTGTTCTTAGGGTGTCTTTGTATCTCTTTTATTAGCTTAAAAGAGTACAAAGCAAAGACCCTTTGATTGGCAAAATTTGTTAACCTTTAGAAAGATGAACAATGGGGGCTAGGCTTAGAACCTTTGTGCTTTTAATTTTTTGGAACCCTTTGAAAGAGAACAAATGGGGGGATTTATAGGGAGAGCACCTTCCATTAATGGAAAGGCAGGTCTGGTCCAAAGAATGGAGGCCAGTCAGCCACGAGGCTGGCTGGGGGTTACTTGGTAATTAAGCTGCCCAGCTGAATAAAGGTGATGGGGACAGGTTCTGACCGTCGCGCGAGGGTTCCAAACTGTCGCGCGACAATGCGCCCTGGCGCGCTGGTCAATGCTCCGGTTGACCATCGCACGATGGAGTCAAACCGTCGCGCGACGGTGCGCCCCGGCGCGCGATGGTTGCGCCCTGGCGCACGAGGATTGCGCCCTGGCACACATCAATAGGGTTTTTTGGCTTTTGGAAGTGGCTTAAGACTAGGTTAGGTTCAAGGGTTTTGCAAATACTCAAAGCTCAAACACTCGACATTCCCGGGGTGTTCTTGATCCATTTCATCATCGGGGAATCAAAAACCGTAAGTAAACTAATCTGGAAGCCCAGATTGGGGTGTCTACAGACCACTTGCCAATTCAGCCTCTCATGATGGGCCGAGAAAGCAAGTATTTAACCACCCACGAATTCTTCTCCAATAATGAGAACATTCTGGAATTGCTCACCAGTGACCGTGGGCTTCGGGCTTAATAAATTAAACTTAGAAAAATCAAAGCCCAAATGAACTCACGTCCATTATTGGGTTGCACTAAAATTAATTAGGCCCAATTAGACTTTAATCCCATTGTCATATTAGACAAAAATTAACCGGGCCTGCTCTATGCCGTCTTGGCCGTTAATTTTAAACCCAAACATCTTCAATTCATGGCCCAATTTAATTGAATTTCAATTAAATGGCCTTCCAGCGTTCGTCTAGGGATGGGTGCCAAAAACGGGTGTAAACAATGCCCCCCCGCGCCTTGATTCTTTACTTTTAGGATCAAGGCGTGTATAAAAAAGAAAACTATTTTTGGCATCCAAACAGACCTTGAATCCTATTTTAGCATACCTTCTTTTGTTTGCCTTGCCTATGGACTTAGTAGGCATTAGGCATTAGGCATTTTTCATGTTCCCTTCAGACATGTGACAAAATTCTCTGAATTCAGACCTTGGAAAGAGTCCACCAGCAATCTTTGGACAGGCCTCTCTTAGAGATAAATGCCTCATTCTGCATCCTTCAGGGCTTCTTAGAGTGATTTGATGATGCTCGTGCCTATCTCAGAGGTGAATTTCAATGCTCCCACCTTTTATCAGGCATATTTCCACCAACAAAGGCTTGTGTTCAGGTCTAATCGTAGAAAAACGATCAAACCATAAAAAAAGGCCTAGCAAGGACTGAACCTCATATTGGAAGGACTGAACCTCCACTTTGAGTGCTCATAATAGTAATTCAGTCCTACGGGAAAGGTTTGAACTTCTGTTTGAATTGCTTATAATATTGGCTCGAGCCTAGACAAAGAGCTCAAAGGTCCTTCGTACCTGCGGAAAAGACCTGCTCACACCAATAGAGTCCTGCATCCAGGCCTGGTTGTATAAAAGCCATAGAACCTCGAAAAGGCCTGGAAAGGACCGAAAATAAATTTGAAGGTCTGAACCTCTACTTTGAACTTTCAGGCACGCTTAATGAAATAAAAAGAAAGCCTCCACCTCTGCGGAAAAGGCCTAGTAAAACTCTGATAGGGCCTATTCAAGGACTGATAGGCCATGGCCGAACGTTTTAGAGGTGCTAGTTCGGCCTATGAAGGACTTTTCTTTGTTCTTAGCCCTTCTTGACACCATTTTAGCATTTTTGTGTAAGCCAAGTGAACAACACTCGCTTTTGATGTGCCCCACAAATCCAACGTGGGCGCAATTCTACACACTTAAGGCCTAAAATTGGCCTAAGCTGATAATGTCTTTTAGCAGTTTGGACAATGCCAAAAAGGTCTTCATGAACCAGGGGAGGAAGGGGATCTCCGATTACAAATGAATCGGTATCAAGCCTTGGAGTGTCGTCTCTTTCCTCCTCTTCATTCAATTCCTCCTGATTTGGAATGGGTGCAACATCCAATTCAGTCCTACCCATAGGACTGATGGCAGGTCTGGATCCTTCCTGATTTGTATCTGTTATCTGCTCACCACTCAGGACTGAATCTGGATGTGGTAACTCTTCAAACTCTTGAGAAAGCTTCTGAGAGGAGAGAATGGGTTGATCTTGCCTCATAATAGGACTTTCTATGTTCTGGCTTTTCTCAAGTCTGAGATCTTGCTCCCTTTGCGTTGAAACAGACCTGTCATCTCGCTCCTCCAGGCATGGAAATAGCTTACCATCCAAAAGTTTTTGGAACACTCTTGAATGTTGGCTGTTGCGCTCAGACCTGAGACTGTTGCCCTTATCATTTTGATGTCTATCATCCAGACCTTGGCGTCGTTCAGGAATCCTTGAAGGACTGAGCTGTGAACCTTGCCCCCCGAGTCCAAGTCCTTGGCCTCCTTGCCCCCCCGAGTGCAGGGCTTTCAGCAGTGAAGGACTGAGAGAAACCTGGAGGCCTGGAGTGCTTGCTAGAAGCTTGCTTAGACACATTCAGGCCTGAAGTTTGGCCTAAAGTGCTAAATTGTGATATCCGTGGTGGAATAGGAGTTGACTCCTTTTCTTCGAGATTAGCCCTTAATTTTTCAATGGCCTTGTTGGAGTTCTCAAGGGCTTTCTTGGAGTCCTCAACGGCCTTATTGGACTTGATTACCAATTCACACAGAGATACATGCAAGGGATCTATGAACTCCTGTGAGAGTTTTTCGGATGCCACGGTACAGGACTGGGTGCCCATATTTTCTTCAACTTGACCCCCAAAGGTCTGAGCAGGAGGATTACCAAGCCCACTATTTTGAAATTCATGTTGTTCGGGCAGGTCTGAAGACATGATATGTGAATAGCCATGTGACTTGGCATTAAAGAGACGGTTAACCTCATAACGTAATTGGCAATCCTCATCTTCAAGCTTGTTAATTCATCTTCAAGCCTTCGAATTGCATCGTTGTAGTAGTTTTTTGCGTTGATATACCCATCCTCCATATGATTGAGTTGGAGCCTCTCTAGATCAAGACGGTAGATTTCATCTTCAAGCTCGTCGACTTTATCATCGCGCCAACGAATTTCTTCATTAAGACGCCGAATTTCAACATCCAATTCCATGTATTGAATTGACATGTGAATGAATCGGCGTGATACCCCTAGAAACGATTGGGGTCCCACTGGGCATGCCAAAAGATGTTTCCCACTTTTCCGCCGCATAGGCGTGAGCGGAAAATCAATGGCGTGTGCGGTATGAGCGCGGGCGTGCCAGGACTTGTCGTCGTCCAACGTATGAAAGGCGTGAGCGCCTCGATCTAACTTCGTATGTAGTGCGACTGCGTGTGACCCAAAGGGTGAGGCCACAAAGAGGTTCGTGATTTGCCACAACGAAGTGGACTTAGAATTTCTCAACCGTGTGAGAAAAAGAAGAGAATATTGTAGAAATAACTTTATTATATCGTAATAATAAAGTAAGGGATACAAGAGAGATATGAATAACTTTATTATGTCGTAATAATAAAGTTGGGGGTACAAGAGAGATAGAAATTGGGATACAAGAGAGATAATTGCTTCGCTGGGAAGACTTTGATTTAAGCGTTGAGCTTGATTGGTGTGTGGACCCTTTTTTCTTCTTGAGTTCTTCTATTTATAGGCAAATGAGCTCCACGATTTTTTGCATGCAAGAGGCTTGTTGTCTTCTTCTCGTGACGCCATGTGTCCCATGATTGAGCCTTTTTCTCTTTGTAGGCAATTTTCGGAAGTTAACAGAATAAAACCCATGTCTTTCTTCTCGTAGTGGGTGGTTACTAGAGGTTAAGAAAGATAGTGGGGCTCCTTCCATTCATTTCCCACGTGGATATCAAATATATTGAGCCATTTGACAAAGTCAAATGGCTTTTTGTTAAAAATCACCAGCAAACCACTTCCTCCATTTTAGGGAATCTTCTAGAATTGCCCATCAATTACCGTGGGTCATGGGCTTGGCAAATTAACCTCAAGCAACAAAAACCCAATTAAATCCAAACCCATTACTGCATTAAATTAAAATTAATCGGGCCTAATAAATATTGTCTTGGCCCATTGTGGGCAGCGTGCCCTGAGGAAAAGGATTCCGTTCCTTTCCTCGGATCGAGGGAGCGCGAGCGGAGAAGCAAGCGCTCGGAAATACAGAGTCGCCACTTGGGTATAAAGGTCCGACACCCAAGGAACCGTATTTCGAAGCACCTGCCGCGATGTTTGATTGAAAAAGTTAAGGAACCAGTCCGTCATAACCATATCTGGGTTCGGGAGCCAGGTTACGAGAGGGGAAGGGTTTTATGGCACCCCTCTCGCCCAATCCGGAGATCGGTCTCTACTTAGGCATTTTGAAAACGTTGCGATTCTTCTTTTATTAATCAATTTTTAGCCAATTAGGGCGGGGGAACAGTTAATCGGGGATAAAAACTGTAACATGTTTGCAGGATGTGATAGATGGCATGCTTGCTCAATCGAAACAGTTAGTATAGGATGAAAACAGACTGCTGTGGGAGTTTAAACAGACTGGAAAGCCCCTGTTTTGGAGTGTCGCACGCAAGAGGTAACCAGTATGCACTGATCAAGTCAGTGCATGTTGATCATACCTGCACGCGCTACTACAAGACCTGCACGCGCCAGTACGCCTAAGCCCACAACTCTTATTCTCAAACCCTCTGGGCTCTGGAAGGACCAGTGCACACCCAGGACAAACCAAGCAGTTTTATACAGTCATAATATACAGTTTAAAGGCTGAAAAGCCCAACAAATAAACAAAACACCCCATAAATAGTGTGGGGACAAAATAATAGCCTAAAATCAAGTTAAACATGCAAGGCCAGCCACTGATCGGGGACAAACAGTCGCGCGAGGGTTCCAAACCGTCGCGCGACGGTGCGCCCGGGCGCGCGATGGTTGCGCCCTGGCGCGCGATGGTGCGCCCTGGCGCACTGGTCAACGCTCCATTTGACCATCGCGCGAGGGTCTGGGTGCAGCGCGCGATGGTTCGAGCCAACTTTCCAGTGTCTAATTTTGCACATTTCTGGGTTCTGGGACAGGTCCAGAATGATCCCAGGGGTACTCCAACATAACAGAACTAAATATTGAAATGCAAGCTAACAATTTAAGCTCTAAGAAAAGCAGTAAACTGGTTTTTTGCATGCTTAACAGTGAGATATATGTAAGTAAAGCGTAAAACAGTAGAACACCAATCCCCACGCGGTCCATCGTGCACAACAACGAAGTGTCGCGCGCGTATATGGGACCCTCGCGCGCTGGTTCCTACCAGAACAGTTCTTGAAACCTTGCTAGCTTTAGGGCCAGGACTGGTATTGATTACCAGCCTTGACCCTGCCAGCCCCCCTCAGGGATCAGAACAGAGAGCAGAACCAAGGTAAGCTATACCTTTGGTCTTTGAGTTTGAAAAAGTATTGAGCTTTGAGTTGTGGTTGAGATGTTTGAGGTGTGAAAGTGGTGTGAAAATAGGGGAGGAAGAACAAGCTATGTTCTTGTCTTTCACCAAAAATCTTGAACCCTTTGAAAGATGAACAAAGGGGCTAGGGTTTGAACCTTTATGCTCTTTTTATTTTTTGGAACCCCTTTGAAAGAGAACAAAGAGGCCTATTTATAGGATTAGCACATTCCATTAATGGAATGGTAGCTCTGGTCCAAAGAATGGAGGCCAGCCAGCCACGAGGCTGGCTGGGGATTACTACGTGGCTAAGTTTTCCCAGCTGATAAAGGTGATGGGGACATGTTGGAACCGTCGCGTGAGGGTTTCAAACTGTCGCACGAGGGTGCACCCTGGCGCGCAATGGTGCGCCCTGGCACACTGGTCAACGCTCCGGTTGACCATCGCGCAATGGTTCCAAACCGTCACGCGACAGTGCGCCCGGGCGCACGATGATTGCACCCTGGCACACAATGATTGCACCCTGGCACACATCAGTAGGTTTTTTAGCTTTTGGAAGTGGCTTAAGACTAGGTTAGGTTCAAGGATTTTGCAAACACTCAAAGCTCAAACACTCGACATTCTCGAGGTGTTCTTAATCCGTTTCATCATCGGGGAATCAAAAACCGTAAGTAAACTAATCTGGAAGCCCAGATTGGGGTGTCTGCACCCATTAATTTTAACCCAATACATCTTCATTTTTGGCCCAATTCAATCAAATAATAATTAAATGGCCTTCCAGCGCTTGCCCAGGACTGGGTGCTGTAGACACCTCCCAAATGGGGTATCGCCATACAGATTGATCACATTTGTTTGCTCGATTGGTTGCTTGCTTCATAAACCAAAATCATGGACATTCCCATGGCTAGGAACATCGCCACATGATAACGGTTATCATCAAAACAGAGTCGCCACCCAGTTTATTAAAACTGGGAAAATAGGTAGAGATTCTGGATACGGGAGCCAAAAGTACAATAAGGGGAAGGTGTTAGTCACCCCTCTTTGCCCAGTCGTGAGACTGGCCCATAATCATTCAACATAAGACATGTAGATGCTTTGTTTAATTCCAACATATAGTCTGTTTATTTATTCCTTTAAGCAGTAAGCAAAGTGAGCCAGTGCAATAAATAAGCATGCATTCAAAAAATAGAAAAGCAAACAAACTGTCCCAGGAAATCGATTACTCGGCCGGTGAATGGATCTCACGGTCGAGTAATCACACTGGTTTAATGTACCGGCCGAGGGATCGAAGCCCCGGTCGGTGTTCTTCCTCACACCAGAATATACGTTTAACAGATGATCAGAAAATTATGATTAAGCGTAAGAACGATAAATAAAACAAACCAGAGGCCGTTGGGCCTCACCACCTTGATCCCTCAGTTGCTTGATTGCTTTGGATTGGGCGTGATTGACTAATTTGCTTGATTGAAAACCCTAGGGTTAGGGTTTGAACTTCAGGGTTTGATTGCCGGATTGACGGCTACCTTCGGGAGGTTAGGGCTTTTGAAGAGTGGGTATGAGGGAGTATTTGTGCAGAGTTTCGAGGCTTGAGAGAGTGTATACTCTGATAATTTTGTGTGTTTATTTTCGGAGTCCAAAGGCCCTTTATATAGGCAATTGGTGACTCACTCCGGCCAATCAAATCACGAGATGGCAATTGCAATTGCAATGCATCTCTAACTCTACGTCATAATCTCTGAGCGTAGCCCGAACGCATCGGAAAGGTAGTGTAATCGGATCAAACGTCTGACAGAACACGTTCCAGATTCTGGGAAAAGGTCGATCTGGCGGCCGAGTAAAGGATATCACGGCCGAGGAATGGATGTCTCGGTCGAAGGATAGATCTTGCGGCCGAGGGATTGATCTCTCAGGGAGATTTTGCTAGCAACAGGTTGCTCGGGTGAGGAAATGATGTTAGGGCCGTGGGATCGATGTCACGGCCGACAGATGGATTCTCCTAGGCTTCTGTATTTCTGTCTGAAAGGCTGTATGGCTCTGAATTGGGTCCTCTAAGTGGCTCAAAGTTCTTACCGAAAGTCCTAAGGTTCTCAAGGAAGCAATCAGCAATCACTGTATCCGTTTCATCATCGGGATGGTCCCAAGGTGGGACTTGAAATAATCGTTAGCCAAATTGGGGTGTCTACAGATGCCCCTCTTTGACTGAACTCAGACGGATCGCGAGACATGTTTGAGTAAGAGTCAAAGCTGTAAAAAGCAACTCAATTTGGTCCAACCACTATTCCAAGGGGTTTTCGAAAAAGGTTTTGTTATGGTCGGGCCGGGAGGCTGCCTAAGTAATCCACAAGGGAAATTCAGACCAATCGTAGTTTGGGCAAAAAAGAAAAGAAATAGTTTGGAGGGTTAGAGACAGAAGACGTACCTTAGGGCTTAAAAAGCCGTAGTGTGACGTACCTAAACTGAGCCAGGGTTTTGGCGAAGAGTAGTTGAAGGAGCGCGGGGCTACCTGGGGAGTTTTTGCGGAGAGCTTCCTTAGTATTTTGGGGTAGATCAGTACACTGCAGGTGCGTTTGCTTTTCTTGATCATCCTTACTTTGACTGAAAGGAGCTCGGTAGAGTAGCCTATCCTTACGAATGAGCTGGAAGGAATTGATGTAATGAGGTGGAATCCAAACCATCTGCTGGGGATGAGTTGGACGCCGGTTTGCTTTTGAGATATGGGGGGCACAGGGCCAGTAACTGGAGCGCGGAGCTTTGGTGATGAGGGAACCGAGGCACGGAGCCGGTTGTAGTCATAAGGCGAAGGCCTGGAGAGTGATGGAATCGAGGCATGGAGCCTGTTGCAGTTTTGAGGCGAGGGCCTGAGATGATTTGGCTAGGACCGAAGCGCGGAGCTGGTGTTGACCATAAGGCGAGAGCCTGAGGTGTCGGAGCTTTTGAGCTTGATAGGACCGAAGCGCGGAGCTGGTGTTGATCATAAGGCGAGAGCCTGAGGTGTCGGAGCTTAGAGCTTGACGTGATATGAACCGAAGCGTAGAGCTGGTTGCATTCTGATGGTCTGTGTACGGAGCTTTCTCATCATAAGTGTTGGCGTAGAGCCAAAGGATTGAGGCGCTGGACCGATCAATAAAACTGAGGCATAGAGCCGGTTGATTGCAGGGTTGACCTGTTTCATGAGAGATATGCAGAGTGTATATGTGCGATGATGGTTGTTAGATGTGAACAGATATGATGATGCAGACTCGATGTGATAATGCAACATGTGCACGGGCCCGTGCGTGTGTGTTTGTTTTAAGCTTAGAGCTTCTATCAAGTTCCGGACTTGAGCATTCAGAGCGTAGAGCTCGAGCATTCGGACGGCAGAATCCGAGCATTCAAAGTACAGGCTTTGAGCGTCCAGTACGCAGTGGTTGGGCATCCAAGCGTAGAGCTTGAGCATTCAAGTGTATAACTTGAGCATCCAGTACACAGTGGTTGGGCATCCAAGCGTAGAGCTTGAGCATTCAAAAATGTTAGATTTTTGAGCATTCAGGCGTAGAGCCTGAGAATAGATGTCTTGATTGTTGGGGCGGCGTAGAGCCTGTTGCTTGTTTACGGCTTCGAGCCAGTTGAGATGATGGGCTTTGAGCCGCTGAGTTGAGTGATTACAGGCGTAGAACCTGTTGCCGTGATAGCGAGCATAGAGCTGCTGAGATAGTGAACATAGGCTTCGAGCCTGTTAAGAACTTGATTGTGTACGGCTTCGAGCCAGTTGAAACGATGGGCTTGGAGCCGCTGAGTTGATGAGTTGGTATGGCTCTGAGCCAGTTAAGATGGTAGGTATAGGCTTCGAGCCTGTTGAGGTGATGGCTTGGAGCCATTTGAGATAATGGGCTTTGAGCCGCTGAGATTGCTTGTTTACGGCTTTGAGCCAGTTGAGATAGTGGGCTTTGAGCCGTTGAGTTGTAATAGCGAGCGTAGAGCTGCTGAGTCGAGGGCTTGGAGCCGCTGAGTGAATGGATACGGGCGTAGAGCCGCTGAGTCGAGGGCTTGGAGCCGTTGAGTGAATGGATACGGGCATAGAGCCGCTGAGTCGAGGGCTTGGAGCCGCTGAGTCGAGGGTTTGGAGCCGCTGAGTGAATGAACACGGGCGTAGAGCCGCTGAGTGATTGGTGTTATAGCTTTGGGTTAGTTGAGGTAGCGGGCTTGGAGCCACGGTGATTGGTGAGCGGATGAACATGGTGACGGGCCTCGAGCCGCTTAATGATGGGCGCAGAGCTGCTGAGATGACTTGTTATGGCTTCGGCCAGCAGTTTGTGGAGAGAGAATTTCCTTGTGCTTGGATATGCCCCCAAGGCTAGTTCTGATCACGCTGTATTGGCTTAGGGATGCCCCCAAGGCTACTTTGTTGATTGAAGACCCAGAAGTCCATAATTTCTTACGTTTTGGTGCACTAAGCATGATCTGACATTGCTGAGGGAAATTGATTAGGGGCCAGGAGATCGATCTCTCGGCCGAAGGATTGATGTCTCGGCCGAGGAATCGAATACTCGGCCGTGAGAACGCCAAAAGTCAGGAAATCGATTTAAGTTCAGTTAAATCGATCTCACGGCCCATTTAATCTTTTCTTCTCCTCCTCTCTCATTCTTCTCCGTTCCTCTCGCCCAACGACCTCCGCCGCACGCCGCCGTTCCCCTTCACCACCGTCGGCCACCATTAATTCCGGCGACCATTACTGTCGCCGTTGTTGCAACCTTGGCTTTTCGAAACTGTTAGTTTTCCTCCCATCTTGGTTCAAACGTGATGGCCACGCCATCTTCGGATGTGGCGGATTCGTCCTCGCATCCTTCGTGTAGGTGTGAATATCCGTCTTCCGACGAGGAGGCGATTGAGGAGCCCGGCTTGTTCGATGCCGCTACCTACATTCTTCCTTCGCGTAGGTTGGGTTTTGGCGGTTTCTTGCAGTACCGCCCTCCTGTCGGTGGCCCTGAGGCCGAGGTGGTTCGTCGAGAACCTGAGTTTCACCTGAGTGTTCTGAATGTACCGGTGAGTTTCCTGAAAAGTAAAAAGTTTACTTTAGTTCGGAGTTTGAAAATCTGTGCATGATTTTAAGAGCAAATTTCTTATTTGTGGGATGTAATCCCTTTTTGCTAAGGGCATGAATGAGAGGAACCCGTGTTTGGGTTGAACTTGTTTTTGTTTAAAGAGACTAAAATAACCGTGCCCCCTGTCTAGGCAATGCATGCTTTTATGTTAATTTGATGCCCCTTAGCATTCCTTTTGTTTATGCAATCATGAGATTAACTCACTTTTGTCTTTGGCAGAGAAATAGGAGGCTGGAGGCTCGCGGAGGAGGCAAGGAGGCACACAGATGGTTCTTGAAGTTGCCAGAGCAAGCTCGGGAACTGATACGCGCTGCGGGTTTCGAGGCATTTGTTCTGGGCCTCGACCTTCCGAAGATGGATTGGTCATTGATGACCTCGCTAGTTGAGAGATGGTGGGACACCACCAACACATTCCACCTTCCCTCGGCTGGCGAGATGACTATTACTCCAGGTGACTTTTCTTTGTTGAGTGGCCTGCGAGTAGGCAGCGTTCCTCTTCGAGTTGACCCCAGACTTTGGGAGCGAGCAGGCGCTTTGGAGTGGTTTCTGGGCAAGGTGCCCCCTGTTCGTTCGCGAGGTCACATCGACCTTGCTTGGCTGAGCAAGTCCTTCACGCAGGCTGATATCTTGACCCAGGTGAGTGTCGAGCAGTTGGCACGGGCCTTCCTTCTTTACCTCCTTGGGCAAACGTTGTTTGCTAACAAGGACGGTTCGGTACACACGTAGTTTTTGGCTCCTCTGCAGCACTTAGGAGCTATTCGGGAGTTTGACTGGGGCTCGTCTGCTTTGGCCACTTTATATGGCAATCTTGGGGTTTGCTCGTGGGACAAGAGCCCCATTCTTGGTGGTCACTTTCGAGTGCTTGAGGTATACATTATTTCTTTGTTCCTCTGTTCTTATTTTAGCTTTTGCTGGTTCTGTATTTGTTTTGTTAATCCATATTTCAGCTCTGGGCTTTCGAGCACCTTCTTCAGTTCCCCACGGGTACTAGGCACGGGAATGCGAACTGTATTCCTCGCTATGAGCGATGGCTGACGGAGCATCGGAAGCCACGGTCGCCTGTTTTGAGTCTTCCTGAGTGGCGGCGAGTCTTAGACCGTTTGACAATCGATCAGGTACTCTTTTTCTTTCGCACTATTTACCCTTAAATTTCCACATTTCCATGCTGTAGCTAATTTGTCTTTGTTTGTAGGTGCGATTTGATCCTTGGGAGGGTATTCCTGAGGAAACTTCCCTTACCCGTTCCAGAGTTCTAGACCGGACTCGTAGCTTGCTCGAGGGTCCTTTTTGTCAAACTTGGTACTTAGGTGACCGGGTGGCTAGTCAGTGGCGACCACGTGTCGAGGCTCTTCAGCTTGTCCCTCCTCCTCCTCCAGTGTCTATGAGGTCTACTTCCTTGATGTCGAAGGAAGAGCTGAGGAATGCTCGGATCAGAGATTGGGCAGGTCTACTTCTCCAGACAGGTGATTATACGGAGTACTGCTGTCTTTTCTTGGCCTCCCCTGTTGCAGCTCCTCCTGTTGTTCCTGTTTGGCCACAGGCTCCTTCGTTTGTCTCTTTCCACTCAGATGATGGGGAGGAGGAGCGTTTGGTGCTGACTCCTTGTACGACCCAGCTTTACACCTTGCCAGCCGAGGCTTCACAGGTATCTTTAGCTTTCCATTCTAGCTTTCATTGCTTCGTATTGTATCCCTTGCTTAGATGTTTGCAATGTTTGATTGCTCCATAGGTACCTGCTGAGATAGTGCAGGAATGGCTTCATGCTTATCAGAGTGCAGAGGCTTTGGTTCGGAGGCAGCGCCGTCGGATTCTCGAGGTATGATTTTTCCTTTTCTATGTATTCTGTTCGCTTTGTATTTATTCCTTGAATCTAAGTGTTTGTATCTTCTTTTGGTTGCAGCTTGAAGCTGAGCGAGTACCAGCTGGTAGTGGGGAGGATGTAAGGACCAGTGAGCAGCCTTTGCCTTCTTCTCAGAGATCGCCTAGCTTTTAGGGCTTTTTCTTTTTCCTGTTCATAGTTAGTAAGGAAATAGACAGAAACTACGTTTGTATAGTGAAAGCAACCACAACAGTGATTTTGTAAACAAGTTCTATGAAATGAGGAGTGCTTTTTGTGCCCCCAAATGCTTTGAGATATGCATATGAAAGTCAGAACATGGCTTTAAAACACGTATTTACTGTTAGATAGTAATTTATGAAAATATTGGCCGAAGAATTGATTACTCGGCCGAAGAATCATTGTTGCGGCCGAGGTATCGATTATTTAGCCGTTACATCTATTTTTCCAAAGGAGCTAGGTTTTGCTTTAGCCAAGTGGAATCCTGTTTCACATTCCTTCCTATGCTTGGTCTTTGATTTTCTGTCTTTTGCTTTTGCCATGCTCCATAGTCTGGTTGCCAAATCCAGGATCTTTCAAGGTATCTTGTTTATTGTGTCAATGACCCTTACGTTAAAAGGGATGAACTATAATTCTTGTGTCTAATGGCTGTTGTCAATTCCTTGAGAAAAGCATACTCATCTTTTGCGAGCTCAATACGCAGGTTTAGCTATACCTATCGTTGAGTACAAATTTGTTGATGTTTTCCTCTTTCCAAATGTTTGGGCTGTATCTCGATGCGAGATTGCCTACGTATCCCAATCAGGGAATTAGGCCTTTTACGTAGTTCCAAGATCACCAACTTTGGGGTTTGGGTTTCCACTCTTGGTTTTTCTTCTTTCATAAATCCAGAATTTGGTTCCCTTGTGAACGAGCCAAGGCCTGTTTGATTTCCTTGACTTGCTTGGTCAACTCAGGACTTTCTGCCAATACTACTTTATGGAGGTTCTTGTCTTCCATTGATTTTTCCTCATCCTCAGCATCTCTAGCTGCCTTTTCTGCTAGTAGTGCAGTGATTTGAGCTTGGAGGTCGGCAATAGTGGCGTCATTGTCTGCCATGAAGGTAGAAGGGTTGCTTGATGAAGCTTGAGATTTAGTAAATGACGGAGTCCGTTGAGGGGATGACCGGGAAGTTTCTGAAAGCGGTTGGAATTGTTGTGGTGAAGGTGTTTTGTCAGATGAGGACGATAGACGGGAGGGTTGCAAAGACCTTTGTTTGGCATAGCTTCGGGTGTTATAAGAGTACAAAGTTGGCTGTGGTTGCTTCTTTGATTTACCTATTGTGCCTGCTTGAAAAGTAGAATACCTGGAAGTCAGTATTCGGCCTGCGCAGGGTTAGGACTTGGGCTGAAAATCCCAACCCTTCTGCACAGAAAGGGTTAATTACAACAACAAATGATACAAGGTGTGAGGAAGAACTTTTGCAAGTAAAAATGCAAATAGGTTCCTAGCCTGTAGATTCCTGTCTTAGTTTGATAAGTTCTATGGCTTTCTAAAACATGCAAGGTTCTGGTAGTTTCAGGGTGCTCCATTGTCAAAGGGCACCAATCCTCTCACCAGCCCATCATAGGCGGCGATTGGGTGATTTTTTTTTTGATATACCACTAGGTACGAGTGACTGTGGAGTTTGCTGGAACCCCCAACATAGCCCGTGTCATGCCGGGATATCAGGTGAACTCAACGGGTTGCCCGCTCGATGCGTATGATAAATGAATTAAACAAGGCATGTATTAGTCTTATGTTGAACTTTTTGGTTATGGCTCTCATGTCCCCAGCAGAGTCGCCAAAAACTGTAGACACCTCCCAAACGGGGTATCGCCATACAGATTGATCACATTTGTTTGCTCGATTGGTTGCTTGCTTCATAAACCAAAATCATGGACATTCCCATGGCTAGGAACATCGCCACATGATAACGGTTATCATCAAAACAGAGTCGCCACCCAGTTTATTAAAACTGGGAAAATAGGTAGAGATTCTGGATACGGGAGCCAAAAGTACAATAAGGGGAAGGTGTTAGGCACCCCTCTTTGCCCAGTCGTGAGACTGGCCCATAATCATTCAACATAAGACATATAGATGCTTTGTTTAATTCCAACATATAGTCTGTTTATTTATTCCTTTAAGCAGTAAGTAAAGTGAGCCAGTGCAATAAATAAGCATGCATTCAGAAAGCAGAAAAGCAAACAAACTGTCCCAGGAAATCGATTACTCGGCCGGTGAATGGATCTCACGGCCGAGTAATCACACTGGTTTAATGTACCGGCCGAGGGATCGAAGCCCCGGTCGGTGTTCTTCCTCACACCAGAATATACGTTTAACAGATGATCAGAAAATTATGATTAAGCGTAAGAAGGATAAATAAAACAAACCAGAGGCCATTGGGCCTCACCACCTTGATCCCTCAGTTGGTTGATTGCTTTGGATTGGGCGTGATTGACTGATTTGCTTGATTGAAAACCCTAGGGTTAGGGTTTGAACTTCAGGGTTTGATTGCCGGATTAACGGCTACCTTCGGGAGGTTAGGGCTTTTGAAGAATGGGTATGAGGGAGTATTTGTGCAGAGTTTCGAGGCTTGAGAGAGTGTATACTCTGATAATTTCATGTGTTTATTTTCGGAGTCCAAAGGCCCTTTATATAGGCAATTGGTGACTCACTCCGGCCAATCAAATCACGAGATGGCAATTGCAATTGCAATGCATCTCTAACTCTACGTCGTAATCTTTGAGCGTAGCCCGAACGCATCGGAAAGGTAGTGTAATCGGATCAAACGTCTGACAGAACACGTTCCAGATTCTGGGAAAAGGTCGATCTGGCGGCCGAGTAAAGGATATCACGGCCGAGGAATGGATGTCTCGGCCGAAGGATAGATCTTGCGGCCGAGGGATTGATCTCTCAGGGAGATTTTGCTAGCAACAGGTTGCCCGGGTGAGGAAATGATGTTAGGGCCGTGGGATCGATGTCACGGCCGACAGATGGATTCTCCTAGGCTTCCGGATTCACTCACAGACCCGTTTTAAAAACATTGCATTGGAAATATGAACAATACATTCCAGCTGAAATATGAGCAATGATCTATATTAAGATGGCACTCTACTAACCAAACTCATAATTTGCAATAGAAACAATCCTGAAGAGAAAAAGCAACAAGAGTATAACGCCGAGAAACAAAGAGAAGACAGCAATGAAGAAAGAGGTTAGACCCTAAGCTTCTTAAGGAGAACTGCCAAGGAATGGAGGACATGACTACCATCTAACAGGAGATATGGTGAAAAAAAGCCAGAAATGAATTCTTTTGATTTTCAGATTTTTTTTTTTTTTGGTCAATCAATAGAAGAGATCATTTTACATCAGATATGAAGTACAGAGTACAAACCCAGGACACTACATCAATTGTGAGAGTCCACAAGATAACCAAGTCCAACAACTTAACCAATACAAGAAATAAGCCCATTATAGGATATAAAGAAAGAAAAGCCTTCTAAGAGAAAAACACCCACACGCAGGTGGAGAGACTCGAACTCCTGACCTCCTAATGAGATTCAAGAGTTCTGGCAGTTTTGTGTGCCTCTTCAAACACTTCATGCGGCACTTAAAATTGCAGCGACACAGAGATTTAGAGGCTGCATGACGTGCCCTATAAAAAGTGCCGCATTACATCTATAGCTGCATCGATACATGCGGCACTACGGTGAAGTGCCCCAATATACAAACTGCCCCAACAGGCCTCTTTTCGAGGTAGTTTTGAGTGCCCTATAAAGCCATTTTTGTTGTAGTGCTACTCTTCTCTTCTTGTGCCTGTGCTAGCTCATATGTAATTCCTAAACATTGTGGTTATGTGGTACTACAACCTGCTAGACCGTAAGCTGCACAAGAGTGTCCTTGTTCATAAGAACTACTGCTGTAAACCAGGTGGGTTTTGGATACAAGGTCAATGAACTTTGTTTTTCTCGCCAAAGTTATTAGTATAACTAGATTAACACCTATTTTTTCCCACTTTTTCACGGCGCGAGTGAAAAACTAAAGGCGTGTGCAATTGCACAGACGTGTCAGGATTTGTCGCATCCAACGATCGTAGGATTGAGTGTTGTAATCTTACTCCTAACAAGAGTGACCGTGTGTGATCCAGAGGGCGAGATCACAAAATGGTTCGTAGTTTGTCACAACGAAGTGAACTTCAAAATTTCCTAACCGTCTGAAAAAGAAGAGAGCAAAAGTAAACAATTATGTCGAAATGATAAAGTTGACGGTTACAATTGAATGTAAATGGTGCGAAAAAGGTAAAAATCCAATATACTTGAGGAAGTAAATGAATTGGAAGGATGACTTTTGCTGAAAAAGCAAGATAATTTAATTAAGCTCTGGGTTTGATTGGTTCATGTCCCTTTTCTAGTCTTGAGCTCTTCTATTTAATAGGCCCATGGAAGAGAGAGAATACCCACATAATTTTCAGCCCACATCCCAATAGTGGTTACAATGCTGCTAACCACATAGATAATCTGTGATTTTGTTGTGGGGCCCACCACGTGTCCCACACAAATGATTCGAGCCGTTCATTAAATGCAAATATTTTTTCAAGGGTCCCTACAAAAAAACAGCTCAATCTAATACCTATAAGTGCTCGATCCAATTATCTAAATTTTCATTCAGATTTCCGGATAATGAAAAGTTAAATGATTAGATCGAGGATCTATAGCTATCGGATTTGGCTGATTTTTTGCAGGACCCCTTGAAAAAATGTTTTACATTTAATGAACAACTCTGATCGTTTGTGTGGGACCCGTGATGGACCCCACAACAAAATCTGTGTGGACAGACTTATGTAGTGGTTATTGGTTTTTTTCTTTTTTTGTCATACGGTATACATCGGTATATATCAGCGGGGGTTAGCGGGGTGTTATTATGTTAGTCAATGGAGGGTTCAGAGGCTATCCATAGCCCTGAACCCCAAACTTGCTCCCCGTGGGACTCAAATAACCCTGAACCCCAAACTTGCTCCCTTGGGACTCAAACTCAGATCACCACTGGAAGAGAAATGAGACAACCAACTTAACAAGCTTGATTTTGTGCAATGGTTATTGGTTGGCATGGTTGCTTCTTGGCTCTTCCAACCGTGAGTCGCCATATGTTCCATGATTGCCAATCTTGGACTCTTTAACTTGGTCAAAGCATATATAATGCTCATAGCTCAAACTTCCCAACGTTCAAAACTTTCAAATCATGGATTTAAAGGGGAATTGATTTTGCCACTCCCTTTTTGGTTAATGTTACTCCTCTTTTCTCAAAAAAAAAATCATCTAATAAAGACACAAAAGAGAGTGACATTAACAAAAAAAGGAGTGACAAAATCACTCTCTATTTAAAATTGATTCCAAGGCTGTGCCAAGTGTCCCTGGATTATTGCCTTTTTGGTTTATCCCCCTTGCCTACTGTATAAGAAAAGACAAACCAATCCCTATAATCATGTTGGGGTTAAGGTCCAGTGCAGTTTTAATTGTGTCCAGTTCGGTTCAGTTTTGAGAATGATTGGAATTGTTCATTTTGTAGAGCTTATCAAATAAGTCATCCAAGGAAAAAATTAGCATGATCAAACATCAATAGATACATGAACGAAATATCTTCGTACAAGAAAAAAAAAGAGCAATTATGAGTTTCAATTCATTTTTTGTCATAGCATTTTCCTTGTACAAATATATTTCGTTCATGTACCAATCAATGTTTGATCATGCTAATTTTTTGCGTGGATGACATACTGGACGAGTTCTACAAAATAAACGATTCCGATCGTTGTTGTGGGCTCGGGAGGAACCCACAAAGGCCCAAAACTAGACCGGATTGGACACTATTAAAACTGAACTTGGCCTTAAACCCCCTTTAATCACCATAAGGTCCGCCACCGATCTGAAATACTCAGCGGTTATTTGGGGCTTTGCCATTTTTACTAATTCCACCGTGTATTTTAGTGGAAAGGAACATACCAAAAAATAAAACAAAAATTCAAAAAAGACGACAAAAATAACGAAACGAAAAATAACAACAAAATGTTAGTGTTAACTACCTAGCTATACAATGACGACGAGAATTTTTGAGCTGTTATTGAAAAATTAAAATGATAAGCCCACACTACAACCACATATTCTACATAATTTGTTTGTGCTTCTTTTTCTTTTCTTTTTTCCGTATATATGAGACTCACTATAGATCCTAAAGTACATATATTTTTGGATAATACAGAATGTCCAGAGCCAATTTGCATGCACATCGGATTAATCCATACAGCTCCTTCTACATCCGTTTCAAGTGACCTCAAGAATTGAGGCAATAGAAGTTGAACCTGAGACCTTAGGAGATAGCACATTCTAAATCTTAGGCCTTCACCACGGAGCCATCCATTTTTAGTCCTTCATATGATACTCCATGAATGCTTCCTATAGTCATTGTTGCAGATTTGAGTTCTCAGTTTAGAGCATGGATGTGATCTTAGGGAGCCTGTGACCAACTGAAACATCGAAAGGCTCCTTAGTCATTTTCTTCAACTCCTCCTCAAACCTTTCCATGGCTGGTTCTGGCGAGCATATTGGAACCACAATCCCATCTTTGAAATTCATGTAGAAGCTTACCACACGAAACGCCCTGGCGAGGCCGCCATACACCAATTTCCCCTACCCAAAATCCACTGTGTCTAAGCCAAGACGTCTTACATCAGAAACAATAAAGTTTCCCGCCACGGTGTACAAAGGCCGCCCTTTAATCACCACAAGATCCGCCACCGATCTGAAATACTTGGCGGTCATTTGGGGCTTTGCCATTTTTACCAACTCCACCGTGTATTCCAATGGAAAGGAACATACCTTTCCAGCCTTCGAAACTGCTACAAGATAGGTAAAGACGTTGTCATAGTACCCGTGAGGCACAATAAGGCCAGGCAAGCTACGACCAATGACAAGGCACGAAACTCTGACGGTGTTGTTAGGGTCCAGTGCGAGTGCACGAGTGCGACACCTCCACAAGCACGCGGTCAAGACCATGAATGTGGAGGCGCTTGCATGTGGGGGGAGATGGTTTTGAATAGCTTTGATCTCCTTGGGACCAAAGAAGAAAGGTTTTTGGATCGGGGTTGAGTTGGCATCATCGTTGTTGGTGTCGAGCACTTGTTCGTATTCATGGTGAAGGCATGTAATTTGGGGAGGATGTCTTGCGGATAGGAGCTCCCTTTGCCACACAGGTGACACAGAAGGTCCAGTGACTTCTTTCCCTTGGGCGAACTCAGCGATTGCACTTAGGAATTGGACCAGACCAGCTCCATCACTCATTGTGTGGTTCACGAATCCACCGCACCTAAATCGAGTCACCTACATTCACCGAAATTCACCAAGAACAAAAAAAAAAAACTTGATGTGAACATTACACGTGAATACGAATATTCACATTTGTTACAAGAGTAAGTACTCTATCCAGAATCACATTTCTTGCCAGCATCTATCTATAGTCAAGAAAGCTGACTGTGGGGTTTGGTGAAAGGTCTGACTTATGCAATGCACCAAAAGCTATGCGAAGTTGAAACAGATCAGATGTGACGGTGATAGGTGCCGAAAAGCACCTAATTAGTCTCCCTAATTATTCATGCGTTGTTAGTCCGTTTGCGTTGTTATTTGATGTTTTTAGTTGTTTAGTAATGTTTGAGGCCTTGGAGGGTGGTTAAGGCTTAAATGTGTGAAGTGGGAGTGCTTAGGACGAGCGAACATGAAGTAGGAACCTGTAGGAGTGGCCCGGAAGCAAGGGAGAGAATGCTGAAAATCCCGTTAGGACGGCTTTCATTCCCATCCGAACGGCTTTGCCCACCTGTAGAAATCCAACTCTCTAAATTTTCGCCTGGGCAGTCTTAGAACAATAATATATTCTGCGAGTTTTAAATGTAACTTTGGGGCCTTAGGGTCTAAATACATCTTCAACATTGTTTTAGGGTTCCTAACTTTTGTTTAGCGAGCTAGTGGGAGGCAAGAGCAAATCTAAGAGAGAAACTTTGTGTTCTTCATGTGTTCATCATATTCAAGTGCGTTCTTCTTCTCCATGGCCGGCTAAACCCCTTATCTCGGGGGAGGATGAAGCCTCACATCAAGTAACCTTGTTCTTTTGTATAGATTAGGATTTTTATTCGAATGAGATTATGTGTTCAAGAACTCTTTTCATGATATCAATGGAATGGTTTTTAATTCTTTAAATTGATTGAGTATTTATTTCCTAGGTTTCTAAATACCTTTCACATAATGGTTTTCATTGTTCTCAATTCGGGTGACTGAGATGGGTTATGCTCGTGAGACGGACCATGCCGTTAGGCAGCTAAACCACGCTAGTGAGACGGTCTGTACTGTGGGATAGTCTATTCTGGTTTGCAGATTGTGGAAATCTACTTGCCTAATATCGCTAGGGATTGCAAGCCCTGGAGATATTGATTTACAATTCGAGTGTTAACCCGGTCTATGCGATACATGGTTATGCGGTTGGGGTGGATTCTAAATCCTAGACTTTCCTCCATCAAGTTTTCAAACCCTTTTTAATTAATTGCTTTTGTTTAATTAGTTTCTTTGAACCAACAAACCATCAAACTCTCTTTTTCCCTTCAAATTAATCTAGAAATTCGTCGGAATTATAGTAACTTAGCCAATCTGTCCCTCCGGATCGACACTCAGTCCTGACCACTATTCTACGGAGTAATAGTTAACTCCAAGTTTTTTCAAATTTATTTTTGATACGGTACGACACGACAAAAACCTAAGCGAAGTTGAAACAGAGAGCCTAAACTCTCGTATTTTTTTATTTTTTATTTTTTGATCTTTATCTTTCTATTTTTGTCTTTCCATAGTACACAATTTAAAATGAGCACCAGCCCTCAATGAAAAAGGTTCTATATTGAGGATGTTTTCTGCAGGGAAAATGATTTACAAACATTATTACACAAAATATATGCAAAATTTTATGGCAGCGGCATATTTGAAATCAAAATTTTAGCATGGAGTTTCCAGATTGTCAAATGTTCACAGCTAAGTAGCTAACTCTACCTAAAGCAACAAGAAAGGACAGCCAAGGATTCCAACAGAGCCAGGAACATCATGAAGAAGCTCCTCCAACACCGGACTCCTTGGAAGAATCGCGTCACCAAGTTGGTTGAGCTCAACTTCTGTATCGGCTTCTACAAACAAAACCCCCTCGCTCGTGCAATCCACCAGAAGCTTCCGGTTAGGCCCTTCAACAAGCCTCCCAGCATGTGGGTAGTAAAACGAAAGTGCTTTGGCTAGTTCTTCTCTGATGACACTCACAGGTTATTCTCCTTCCTTGAAAGGATTGCTTTTGTAAAACATTATCACCGGAACCTGAAACCGGAGACCCTCTTGATCGTCTATGTCTGAGAGTTGTTTTAGTTCACGCGGTGTTGGTTCCGCGGGCACCACCAGTCTCGGCTCTTGCCTAGTCACTGTGAACCATATCGAGGAGGAAGATGTTGACATTGTTTAAGGAAGTGTTCTCAGATGAAGTCAAGAGGGAAAACAAGGCAAATACACTCTAGACTTTGTTCCGTGAATTGAAAGGTATTTAATAGAGGATATGGTCTCAGCTAGCGTACCACTATTTTTGAAGGCGAATCATGTGCTCCTTTTCTACTACCACATGAAAAAAAATCGTCGTAATGCAAAGGACCAACCACCTATAACTATGAGTGGGCATCGTATCATGACGTATTCGTGTCAGAATTCTCTTAATCCTAACTCAATCTGTTTAGTTTTTCGTGGTGTCGTGTCATCTTCGTGTTCCGTGTCAGAAATAGCCGACCCTAACCTACTAACTTCGTGTCGTGTTTGTGTCGTGTTATGGTGTTCTTTCATAAATCTCCTCCCCGCGTCATGTCGTGTCGTGTCAACTCTTGTTCGTGTCAAAATTCTCTCAATCCAAACCCGATCTGTTTAACTTTTTGTGTTATGGTGTCGTGTTGTATTCGTATTCCGTGTCAGAAATAACTAATCCTAACTCACTAATTTTGTGTCGGAAATTCCCACCCCTACCAATAACGTGTGCAAGTTCGCAACACGGTCCATCTTTTTTTTTTTTTTTTTTGATCCGCTACATGGTCCATCTAAGAAGCACCTTAATCCTTCCTTTTTTGGCACTAAGGGCCCGTTTGGATGCGGGATAAGGATTGTGGGTATTAGTTATGAAGGGGGATAAGATAATAGGTAGTATTATGTAATAATGGTGGACCCACATTGATGTGACGGAGAGATTAAATAATACTTGGTTTGGATGAGGGATTAAATGGGGGGATAAGATTATTTTGTAGTTGAAATGGAGAGAGGGGGGTATTATCCGGGGGTATTATGTAATAATACCACAGAACCTCCCCATAAATAATCCCTCCTCCGGGGGTATTAGGGGGTATAATATAATCCGGGGCTTAACTAATACCCCCTCCATTTTACTTTCAAAACGAGGTCTTAAGGTTGGGTCCACGGACTAAAAGGAGATATCACAATCCCCGTTCACAATACTCCATCCAAACTGGCCATAAAAGAAAAGAAAAAATGTGAAATGAATGGAAGATTAGTATTCACACTTGTGGACTGGAATTTTCAGAAGCTTGTGAGTCAATTTGTCCAGAGCTTCAGTACATGCTCTAGTCATCACTCATGTCGAGTCACTTCCACATCGACCACATTTATCACACGATATAGTCAACACACAGAAACCTGAAAAAGGGGGGATCAGAGTTGTCAAATCATCTTTATTTTTAATTTTTTTAATGACAAAGAAAATTTCATTTATAACAAGGATTAAAAAAGGGAAATTGGACCAATAGGAAAAGAGAAGCATTGAGAAAGATTCAAACAGTACACTCAATATTCTGCACCACTGTGGTTGCAGCACAAATATGATCCAATGAAGAAAATTACTCCTCAATGGCATAATTCAATAATGAATTGTAGGTCAAAGGGAAAGAGAGACCGAATAACTAATTCATAATCATATTTTTTAAATAAACTATGGATTTGGCTGTAAAAGTCAAATACTAGTACAGTAACTTATTTTTTTGTTTTTGTTAAAAAAAACTTGCATTTGTTAGTTTTGCATCAAACTTTTGTGACTTATTGATTCGTCTGGGCAAGAAGAATCGAAAAAGTATAAAATTTTGATCGAAACTCATAATTTTTATAAAAAAGGAAAAAATAAGTACTCCCTCTGTCCCATTTTTAAAATCCAGTATTCCATTTTAGGTTGTCCCTTAATAAGTGTTCATTTTGTAAAGTTCGTGTGTAAAAGTTGGTACATATTCCATTTTGCCCCCTCAAAGTAGATTCCATTTTGAAAAATTAGTGAGTAAAAGTGTAATGATGATGTCTCTATAGAGGGTAAGTAGGGAAAGTTGGGGTAAAAGTTGATGTGAAAGATGTAATGATGATATTTTCTTAATAAGTTGGAGTTACAAAGTGAGACTTAAAAATGGACGGAGGGAGTATAAAAAAATGTATTTTTCACTTATTTTTTTTTTATTCAAAAAATTATAAGTTTCGATCAAAAAATTTTACTTTTCCAATTCCTCTCGTCGACACGAATTAATAAATCACAAAAGTTTGATGCAAAACAAACCAATGCAAAAACAATTCATATAAAGACAAAAAAAATAAGTTACTTAATTTTTCAATCCAAACCCACCCAAAAAAATATGGTTTTGTCACAAATATCTATGCCTTGGATCTAATGGATCAAATTGCAGCAATAGCAATCCGTTTTCTTATAGTACTTCTTTCTATTCCAAAGGCAAAAATTCAAATTCAACAATCTCTTAACCACTATTAAGGAACCAGTGCTAGCTCATAAGTTTTGCGGGCCGGAAGCAAACTCCTTGAATGAGGCTTCTCTATATTTTTCATACAAAGTTGGTCTACAAAAAGTTTCATAAAAAAAACCATTACAAAAGATTTACCATTACAAAATACTCCGTATAAATATATAGTTATCTCCAAAAAAATGCAACCATTATGATATCTCTAAATTCATTATTTAATTATTAGTCTTCTCGCACTTTTTCTGCAAATGTACTAATTAAGTCTCCATAGTCACATTACGTTTTCATCCTCACTTTTTAATAATCCCAATAGTGCCCTTATACAATACATTGGGTGTGTGTGTGTATATATATAGAATTGAATTTTGGGATGAAAACATAATAAATCTGGTCCCAACCTTTTATGTAAGCAATTAGTCCCGTAGATTTCGTCAATCCATCCCAAAAATCACGGCCCCCATTCAAATTCTCATCCACTTTTCCTAATCTGCAAAACATGGTCAGTTACAAAACCACCATTATCCCCTTTCTATCACAAGAGAGAGAAAAATCCACCATTATCCCCACTAGGCACCATTATCATCTTTCCCTCATTTGATGCCGCACCGAGGAACCATGGAGGCGTAGCCCAGGAGCATGGGGATGAGGAAGTGGACATTAGAGGAGAAGTCGAAGGAGAGGTAGCTAGGACAGAGCGGTGCCGGTGGCGGCGACGTGAGGTGCTGTAGACACCTCCCAAACGGGGCATCGCCATACAGATTCATCACGTTTGTTTGCTCGATTGGTTGCTTGCTTCGTAAACCAAAATCATGGACATCCCCATGGCTAGGAACATCGCCACATGATAGCGGTTATCATCAAAACAGAGTCGCCACCCAGTTTATTAAAACTGGGAAAATAGATAGAGATTCCGGATACGGGAGCCAAAAGTACAATAAGGGGAAGGTGTTAGGCACCCCTCTTTGCCCAGTCGTGAGACTGGCCCATAATCGTTCAACATAAGACATATAGATGCTTTGTTTAATTTCAACACATAGTCTGTTTATTTATTCCTTTAAACAGTAAGCAAAGTGAGCCAGTGCGATAAATAAGCATGCATCAGAAAGCAGAAAAGCAAACAAACTATCCCAGGAAATCGATTACTCGGCCGGTGAATGGATGTCACGGCCGAGTAATCACACTGGTTTAATGTACTGGCCGAGGGATCGAAGCCCCGGTCGGTGTTCTTCCTCACACCAGACAGAAAGATTAAAAGGTAATCAAATCGCTACGGTTAGTCAAAAACATAGTAAATAAGACAAACCAGAGGCCGTTGGGCCTCACCACCTTGATCCCTCAGTTGCTTGATTGCTTTGGATTGGGCGTGATTGATTGATTGCTTGATTGAAAACCCTAGGGTTAGGGTTTGAACTTCGGGGTCTGATCGCCGGATTGGCGGCTGCCTTTGGGAGGTTAGGGCTTTTGAAGAGTGGATATGAGAGAGTATTTTGGCAGAGTTTTGAGGCTTGAGAGAGTGTATATTCTGATAATTTCATGTGTATTTCCGGAGTCCAAAAGCCCTTTATATAGGCAATTGGTGACTCACTCCGGCCAATCAAATCACGAGATGGCAATTGCAATTGCAATGCATCTCTAACTCTACGTCGTAATCTCTGAGCGTAGCCCGAACGCATCAGGAAGGTAGTGTAATCGTATCAAACGTCTGACAGAACACGTTCCAGAGTCTGGGAAAAGGTCGATCTGGCGGCCGAGTAAAGGATATCACGACCGAGGAATGGATGTCTCGGCCGAAGGATAGATCTTGCGGCCGAGGGATTGATCTCTCAGGGAGATTTTGCTAGCAACAGGTTGCTCGGGTGAGGAAATGATGTTATGGCCGTGGGATCGATGTCACGGCCGACAGATGGATTCTCCTAGGCTTCTGTATTTCTGTCTGAAAGGCTGTATGACTTTGAATTGGTTCCTCTAAGTGGCTCAAAGTTCTTACCGAAAGTCCTAAGGTTCTCAAGGAAGCAATCAGCAATCACTGTATCCGTTTCATCATCGGGATGGTCCCAAGGTGGGACTTGAAATAATCGTTAGGCCAAATTGGGGTGTCTACAGATGCCCCTCTTTGACTAAACTCAGACGGATCGCGAGACATGTTTGAGTAAGAGTCAAAGCTGTAAAAAGCAACTCAATTTGGTCCAACCACTATTCCAAGGGGTTTTCGAAAAAGGTTTTGTTATGGTCGGGCCGGGAGGCTGCCTACGTATTCCACAAGGGAAATTCAGACCAATCGTAGTTCGGGCTATAAAGAAAAATAAAAGTTTGGAGGGTTAGAGACAGAAGACGTACCTTAGGGCTTAAAAAGCCGTAGTGTGACGTACCTAGACTGAGCCAGGGTTTTGGCAGAAGATAGTTGAAGGAGCGCAGGGCTGCCAGGGGAGTTTTTGCGCAGAGCTTCCTTAGTATTTTGGGGTAGACCAGTACACGGCAGGTGCGTTTGCTTTTCTTGATCATCCTTACTTTAACTGAAAGGAGCTTGGTAGAGTAGCCTATCCTTGCGAATGAGCTGGATGGAATTGATGTAATGGGGTGGAATCCAAACCATCTGCTGGGATGAGTTGGATGCCGGTTTGCTTTTGAGATGTAGGGGGGCGCAGGGCCAGTAACTGGAGTGCGGAGCTTTGGTGATGAGGGAACCGAGGCACGGAGCCGGTTATAGTCATGAGGCGAGAGCCTGAGGTGTGATGGAATCGAGGCGTGGAGCCTATTGCAGTCTTGAGGCGAAGGCCTGAGGAGATTGGATAGGACCGAAGCGCGGAGCTGGTGTTGATCATAAGGCGGGAGCCTGAGGTGTCGGAGCTTTGAGTTTGATAGGACCGAAGCGCGGAGCTGGTGTTGATCATAAGGCGAGAGCCTGAGGTGACTGGATTGAGGCGTGGAGCCTGCTGTGGTTTATGAGGCGGAGGCCTGAGGTGAGCTTAGAGCTTGATGGGACCGAAGCGCGGAGCTGGTATTGATCAGGATGAGAGCCTGTGATGTCATAGCTTTGAGCTTGACGTGATGAACCGAAGCGCGGAGCTGGTATAAGGCAAGGGCCTGAGGTGAAGGAATCGAGGCATGGAGCCTGAGGTGATTAGATTGAGGCGTGGAGCCTGCATGCAGTCTTGAGGCGAGGGCCTGAATTGTCGGAGCTTAGAGCTTGACGTGATTTGAACTGAAGCGTAGAGCTGGTTGCATTCTGATGGTCTGTGCACGGAGCTTTTCCATCATAAGTGTTGGCGTGGAGCCAAAGGATCGAGGTGCTGGACCGATCAATAAAACCGAGGCATAGAGTCGGTTGATTGCAGGGTTGACCTGTTTCATGAGAGATATGTAGAATGTATATGTGTGATGATGGTTGTTAGATGTGAACAGATATGATGATGCAGACTCGATGTGATAATGCAATATGTGCACGGGCCCGTGCGTGTGTGTTTGTTTTAAGCTTAGAGCTTCTATCAAGTTCCGGACTTGAGCATTCAGAGCGTAGAGCTCGAGCATTCGGACGGCAGAATCCGAGCATTCAAAGTACAGGCTTTGAGCGTCCAGTACGCAGTGGTTGGGCATCCAAGCGTAGAGCTTGAGCATTCAAGTGTATAACTTGAGCATCCAATACACAGTGGTTGGGTATCCAAGCGTGGAGCTTGAGCATTCAAAAATGTTAGATTTTTGAGCATTCAGGCGTAGAGCCTGAGAATAGATGTCTTGATTGTTGGGGCGGCGTAGAGCCTGTTGCTTGTTTACGGCTTCGAGCCAGTTGAGATGATGGGCTTTGAGCCGTTGAGTTGTGATAACAGGCGTAGAGCCTGTCGATAATGGGCTTGGAGCCGCTAAGTGAGTTGCTATGGCTTTGAGCCAGCTGAGACGATAGATACAGGCTTCGAGCCTGTTGGAGTAATGGGCTTCGAGCCGCTGAGATTGTGATAGCGAGCGTAGAGCTGCTGAATAAGTACAGGCGTAGAGCCTGTCGATAATGGGCCTCGAGCCGCTGAGTTGATTGCTATGGCTTCGAGCCAGTTGAAACGATGGGCTTGGAGCCGCTGAATTGGTTGTTACGGCTTCGAGCCAGTTGAAATGGTGGGCGTAGAGCCGCTTTAGTGAGATAACGGGCGTAGATCCGTTGAGTCGAGGGCTTGGAGCTGCTGAGTGAGTGAATACGGGCATAGAGCCACTGGGATGATAGACATAGGCTTCGAGCCTGTTGAGGTAATGGGTTTAGGGCTACTGAGTTGAAGGCGTAGAGCCGCTGAGTGAGTAAGTATGGGCAAACATGGGCACGGAGCTGCTGAGTTCTTTGATAATGGATATGGGCGTAAAGCTGCTGGGTGTTTCAACTTGCTTTGGCCAGCAGTTTGTGGAGAGAGAGAGACCTTCGATGCTTGGGCATGTCCCCAAGGCTAGTTTTTTATCACATCGGCTCGGGATGCCCCCAAGGCTGGCTTGATTTTGCTTTTATTGGTCATGGACCCAGAATCTCATAATGGCTTGAGTTTGGTGCACTAAGCAAAATCCACAGGGGCTGAAGAAAACTGATTGGAGGGCCAGGGAATCGATATCTTGGCCGAAGGATCGATATATCGGCCGAGGAATCGATGTATCGGCCGTGAGAAAGCCATCGGTCAGAAAATCGATTTAAGTTAAACTTAATCGATCTCACGGGCTATTTCTCCCTTCCTTTCTCTATCCCTTACTCTCCTCTCCTGTTTCGAACGATCACCGCCGTTCCTTCTCCTCCGATCAACCACCGCCGTCTTCCACGTTCACCGCCGTCGTTTTTTTCCGACCCCGCAGTTCCGGCCATCACTTCCCTTGGCTGCCATGGCCTCACCTCCACCTCCTCCTCCGCCATCTGGCACTCCTGCCGCGTCTAGAGACACAGGTAAAGCTCCGGCCGTCGAGGCCGCAATTCTTGGCGGGGTTTCAAGTTCCCGCGTCTTGCGTTCGAGTCGGCGTAGGGCCACTGTTGGGGGGAGCTCGTCGCAATCCATTCCTCCTGAGATGGAGCCCGAGGTTGGTGCTGATGCTGGTGGTGATATTCTACCCCCATTCGATGTTATCACATACACTCCTCAGGTTCACATGGTTGGACGTGGTGGTTCATTGCGATACCGTCCTCCTATCAGCGATATTCCTCTCGAGGTTTTGCACAGGGAACCAGAGCAGCACTTTGGTTTCACAAATAGGAAGGTAAAATCCTGTCAAACAACTTTGTATATGAGATTTCATGAAATGATAATTTGAGATTTGATAGGAATTTTGAGTTTTCAGAAGTTGCCCCCTGCATAGGCGATGTTTTTGTATTGATTTTCTTCTTCGTATTTTGTCAGGTGAACGAGAGATTGCGCGTGTGGGGAAGCTGCCCCCAAGTGTTTGAGTGGTATGAGAGGCTTCCTCGAGAAGCCAAGGATGCGGTTGCTTTGGCTGGCTTTGAGCAGCTGATACGGAGCTTTCATCTTCCAAAGGCTGAGCTAGGTTTGACCACGGCATTGGTGGAGCGGTGGTGGGATACCACCAACACTTTTCATCTTCCTGAGGCTGGAGAGATGACGATCACTCCAGGTGATTTTGCTTTGCTTACAGGTCTGAGAGTTGGTGGTGATCCTCTTCCGATTGACCCGCGGATTCATGAGCGAGAGGGTGCTCTTAAATACCTTTTGGGGAAGGTCCCTCGTGTATCAGAGAGTGGCCACATCACCTATACCTGGCTTCGGGAAGAGTTTGATCAAGCTGATATCCTAACAGAGGTTTCCCTTTCCCAGCTGGTACGGGCTTTCCTTCTTTATCTCCTTGGGCAGACTCTGTTTTGCAACAAAGAGAATTCGGTGCATGTCCAGTTTTTGGCTGCTTTGGTCAATTTGGATACCATAGCAGAGTTCGATTGGGGGACTCCTGCCTTAGCTACGCTGTATGGGCACCTGAGTGCCTGCTCCCGATGTGTTAGTTTGTCGCTGGGTGGACACCACCGCGTTCTTGAGGTATTTACTTGGAGCTTTCTTTGTCGTTCTTTTGTCGCTTCGTTCTTGTGGGCTGCATGCCCGTAAAAAACAAAAAAAACAAGAGTGTTGTTTTTGGTGTTTTGTATTTTCCCGCCGTTTTGAAGAGAAATATGCCGTTCGAAGAGTCGCCACCCGGATTTGCGGTGTATCACCCGAGAAACCGTTTCGTTTGGAAAACCAATTGATTTGAAGTTGAAAACCAGAGATCAGTTTCAAGGGTTCGGAAGCCATGTTACGAGGGGGGAAGGGTTTTACGGCACTCCCCTCGTCCGATTCGAGATCGGTCTCTACTAAACGTTTGCGGGATTTTTAAAAGGGATTTTGTTTCATTAGAGCATTTAGCAAGTATATACAGTTATAACAGGTAAGAATTGCATGCATGTGCAGTTGTACAGTGGATGATTAGATGGTTGTGCATGCAACACAAGACAACAGAAAATGAAACCCTGTCACTGGATTCACTCTCGAGCGCTGGGGAGTGGTCTAGAGCGCTCAGGAGTTCCAGAACCTCATCCTGCAAGTTTGGTTAGACATATTCGCATGCTAATACTGCCAGAAAAATCACAAAGAAATTAAAATACAGACGTGCTCAGCCAGAGGTTTAAACAGCTAAGAACTGGTCCTAACCATCCAAACAAGGCTTCCTTGCAACTGAAAGCAATCCTAACTGGGCTCTAGAAGGACCAGTGCACACCCAGTATCTACTAAAAACAGAAAATGAAATACATAACGAACAAAACAAAGTTTTGGTGGCAGCAGCACCCCTGAGCGCTCAGGAACGGTCCCGAGCGCTTAGGAGTGAACACAGTGCCCAGAAAGAGTTTTGTTTTCTTTGTGTTCCTCTTGCTCTTGGTGCTAAACTAAGATCAAATGAGCTCACAACTAGTATAAGGAACTAGTATGAACCCTTGATCCCCCTCAGAAGTAGAAAAACGGTAGATTTAGGTACAAAAATGAAATTTCATACCTTTTGTGCTTGAACAAGACTTCTTGGATGAGTATGGTAGCTTGAGTAAGGGTTGAAAAACAGTAGGAAAATGAAGTCTAAGACTTCAAATGCTTTTGTGATTTTTGGATTTTTCTTGAAAATTGCTTGAAAATGAAAGTTGGAAAATGTTTTGAGTTGAAAATATTTGAGGGTGTTTGAAACAGGGTTTTCTGCAAATGGGGGAGAGAGAAGGAGCAATTTTCGTGGTCTTTATGAATGGAAGAACAAAGGGGTATTTATAGAGGAGGAGAAAATGGGTTTGAAATTTGAAAATTAAAAGAAAATGAAATGGAAAATAATTTTGGAGGTTAAAATGGCATGATGATATTCTCTGCCACCCCTGCATAGTCAGGAAAGCTTGATTGGCAGGTTTGAACGTTGAATGGATTTGAAAGGCCTGAAAAGCGGTGGTCAAAGGTCAAGCTCAACATGCATTGGTCAGTTAGCACTCCCAAGCGCTTGGGAGTGTCACTCCCGAGCGCTCTAGAGTAGTCCTGAGCGCTTGGGAGTGGCAGCCCAACTTCAGAAGGGCGCCACGGACACTCCCGAACTCGGTTTAGGGTGTTTTTCAAAGCGTTGGAAAGCTCGTTAAGTCCTTTTTCTAACCCAATTGGTTTCATTCAAATATATTTTATATGCTAAAATGTGTGCCAATTTTACCCTCAGGGTGTCGAGAAAAAATGAATGTTTTGATTTTGAAAAAGTCCAAGAAGTATCGTCCAAGTTTGCCAAGGCCCGTTTTGACCCTATTTCATCATCGGGGAGCCTCGAGGGCACAAATTAAGGAAATTTGACAAGTCCAAATTGGGGTGTCTACAGTTGCCCCTCTTTGGGCGACGCTCGACATCATGAATGGGTACGAGTGCCGTCCAAAGATTGAGACAGCCCAATTCGAGCCAAATCAAATCCTCAATTCAAAATCAAATGCAAGCGAAGACACAAACATTTGATGTATGTGGTCGCGTCTTTTCAGACTGCCTACGTACCCTTTTCTGCAAGGATCAGACCAGCGTAGTTCTTTGGGGCAAATGCAAACATGTAGACATGCAGACATGCAAGCAAATGATAGAAAGGTGTCCCTCAGGACAGCGCCAAATCTATGGCGGCGGAAGAAGGGTGCCAAATCTATGGCGGCGGAAGAAGGGTGCCAAATCTATGGCGGCGAAGAAGCTAGAGAGGGAAGAGACTTGAATTTAAAAAGCTTGAATTCTGAAAAGCTTGAATTTTGAAAGAAGCTTGAATTTTAAAAGAAGCTTGAATTTTGAAGGAAGCTTGAATTTTGGAATAAGCTTGAATTTTGAAGAAAGCTTGAATTTTAAAAGAAGCTTGAATTTTGAAGGAAGCTTGAATTTTAGAAGAAGCTTGAATTTTAAAAGAAGCTTGAATTTTGGAAGAAGCTTGAATTTTGAAGAAAGCTTGAATTTGAGATTAAAGGGTGCCAAATCTATGGCAGGAGACGATTGAAGGGTGCCAAATCTATGGCGGGAGACGATTGAAGGGTGCCAAATCTATGGCGAAAGACGATTGAATGGTGCCAAATCTATGGCAGAAGACGATTGAAGGGCGCCAAATCTATGGCGGATGATGATTGAAGGGCGCCAAATCTATGGCGGGAGATGATTGAAGGGTGCCAAATCTATGGCGGAAGATGTGCAGTCATGTTGACGAATATGGAGGAAGAAGGCGACCGTGGGGGGTCGAGGTTAGAAAGTGAGACCCGTGTTTCGACTTTTGACAACACTGATGATTTTTAGTTTTGAAAAACAACAATGGACATGTCCGAGTACCCTTTCTGCTTTACTGTTTTTGGCCAGCGGACCGGTATCTTCAGGACCTTGGGATTTGGGATGGAGTTCGTCTTTGGATGGAAATTGGGTTTGAGCTGGAGCTGGTTTGAGTTTGGCCTTGATCAGGGCTTGAGTCCCGAGCATGCATGCCCCAATCTTGAGGTCGGCTGTACGTTTGCAGTGATTGATGGCATTGGGCTGATGTGCCCCAGTGAGTGACAGTCCTTCGTTCTGATCCTCTTCCTTGATTCTACTGATAGTTTCGGCAACCAGTTTTGTCATGAGCTCAAGTGCGGGTTCTTCCATGTATTGGAGTTTCTTTCACAAGTTGGGACCTTAATGACCTTGCGTGAATTTGGACAAGGCCCAGACGACTCAAAGGACAAGAAAGACCTTTTATCAGAGGACTGACTCTTAACGAAGACCTTGACTGGACGAGGAGTTTGATTATTTGAGAATTTAATGTTTGAAATTGTCATGATAAAATCAAGTTTTGATAATTTTCCCATTCGGGTCTTTGAAATTGTTTTAGCAAAACACGAGGACTTTTATTAGGAATCATGCCCCAGGTTGCTGATGACAACCCATGGATTTAGAAAATGCCTTGGCGCTCCTTCTTGTTTTCTCCTGTTGTCCAGGATTTTTGTTATCAAGTTGTGTTTTTCAATCTGACAGGACTTTATTCGGGTTGTAACGTGGCCAAGGTTTGGCTTAACAAAGAAAGGATAATAGGCTCAAACTTTTTTCATTTTCTTGGGGTTTCGAGAGCTAGCAGCCATCTTGAATAATTTTGTGCCTTCTTTGCTTTTGATGGGCGCCTTCTTTCACCTGCTTTGCTTTGCCTTTTGTTGTGCCCGATGTGTTTGGCACTCTCGTTGATTCTGAGCTTTCTCTTATTCTTTTTCGATGTTTTGCATCTCATCGTGCCTATGTATTTGGCACTTTTGCACTTTGAATTCTGATGTGCCAATGATAACCAGGTGTTTGGCCCATTTGTCCTCCTCATTTCACCCTGGTGTGGGGGATAGCTGCCTAGCTGGGTTTTTTCAAAGAAATTGATTTAGGCTCAAAGGGGGGGTATCAATGGATATATATCTTCAAGCGTGTGATAAAAGAAAAGAATGCCTTTCTTCATTTTGAATTGCACAACTTGATAACTGGATCCTAGATGTAAGTTAAGAGATTTGTGTGCTCTAACTTTTGCCTAGATCATGTTTTGAGGTTTTGATCTAGCGAGCTTTTTCTTGGGCCAAGGTGTTACTTCTTCACGGTGTCAGAGAATGGTCCCATGAAATTCTTCTTCTTGCAAGGGCAAAATACCTCGTGTCTTAATTTCTCAATTGACGGTGAAAAACAATCTCAGTTTAAGGGATTATCACAAAACACGAGTTTATTATCACAATTTCGACTCAAGAGGTTTGACATCAAAAGACGGGACGGACTGACAAAGGATTGATTCGAAGGATTGCGACCGAATCTTGGGATCGACTTGAAAGAACATGACCGGGCCTCGGGATAAGGCTGCCTACGTATCCTTCTTGCAAAGGAATCAGGTCATAACGTAGTTCAGACTTACGAAACTGACCCTTTTTTTTTTGGCTTTTCTCCTTTTCGATTACAAACTCGAATTTGACAACAAAACAGACCTGAGAGCATGAAAGACTGAAAGTACAAATTGACTTGAAATTTAAAAGACTTGACTCGAAACTTAAAAGCTCACCCAAACTCGTGAGAAATTCCATTCATGCTTTGCTGCACTCAAAATCCTCCTCCCGATCTGAAGTCCGGCTCTGGGATGGTTCCGTTGTCGATTAAGTCTTGGATCTTGTGATGGAGACGGTGACAGTCATTGGTAGCGTGACCGGGCATTTGATGGAAGGCGCAGAAGGCGTTTGGGTTGTGGTAGTGTGGGAGCTTTTGAGGTAGGGGAGTTGACAGGAGTGGCTTGATGGTTCTGCTTTCGACCAGTCTTTCGAATACCATGGATAGTGGTACGGGAAACTCGGAAAAGACACGAGGTTGTTTAGGCTTGGTGGCTTGAGCAACGATCTGGCTAACGGGCTTGGTCCGGACATGGTCGGTATGTGTAGGGTCAGGTGGCAAGTCGGTGTAGCTTGCATTGACATGCAGCGTGCTGCTGCTGTCGGGGTCTACATTTTCTGTCTTTGGGAAGGAATCAACATTTTCGAGGATGCCCAACTGAACAGCTTCTTCGACGGCCAGGCCTGTTTCGAAGAATGTCTTGAAGTTGGAAGAGGCTTGAGCTAGGATCATGTGCCTGGCAAGTGCGGGCTGGAGGTTTCGGACAATCATCCGAATTTGATCTTTCTCCGAGGGTTTATCCTTCATCTGAACAGCCTTTGCTCTCCATCTTCGAACAAAATCCATAAAAGACTCCTTCGGTTCCATCTTTATTGATTCCAACTCTCGAGTGGTGACCTCAAGTTGGATGTTATAGTCAAACTGGGCCACGAAAGCCTCACAGATGTCTTCCCAAGATTTCTTCTTTGTTACTTCCAAGGCAGTGAACCAGCGCAAGGCATGTCCAACCAGTGTTTGAGAAAACATTTGGGCCATGGCGTCCTTCTCCAAGCCCCACATGGAGAGTGCCCCAATGTAGCTGGTCAAGTGTGCTTTTGGATCACCGGTTCCGTCAAACTTAGCAAAGTCAATTGGCTTGAATTTCCTGGGTAGTCTGGCATTCGGGAAAAGGCAAAGCTCGTCGAAGTCGAAACCAATTGAGGTGATTCTTTCGCTTCTGGCTAAGGACAGCTCAAGTTGGGATAATTTGGCTTCGATGGTGGCCATTTCTGGGCTTTGGGAGTTTGGTTCAGAGGGTGGTTCATGATTATTTTCGAGGGGTGTTTCTGGGTTTTGCGGAGGTGGAAGTCGTCTGGCAACCCCGATTATCATAAGCATCAACTGGGTAATCTGGTTGTCTGTTCGTTCACCCATCTGTCGGATAGAGGTTCGAATTTGATCCAACTCGTTCAGAATCCCTGCTGGCTGTTCCCCGTTCAGATGTTCCTCATTCAAATTTTCCACTGGCTGTTCCATATCTTCCCACAAATTCTGAGTTTTTGAGGGTATGGTTGTAGGATGGGTGGCCCAGTGCTGACAGTAAAGCAAAAAGCGAACTCAGAACGTGCCCCTGTTATGATTTATTGAGAAATGCATGCTGAATAAAAGAATTGTTGTTGACGTGTTGTTGTCGTCGACACAAGGGATCCAACATTACGGGAAGTTCCAAACAGTCACGGGTAGGTCGGTGTCAGGCAGGTTAAATTCCTCACGTTGGGAATCAGAGCCCATCTCCTTATCTAAGACCATCCGAGACAAAGCAATAAGACTGCTGGAAGACGCACTTAAGGCTGGATTAGAGGGAGCCGTTCGGGCACGGCGAACACCAGAGGTATCCCAAACTCCATGGATTTATGGTCTCCTAGACCCTGACTCAAGAAATGACATCCTACGAAGGATTGCCTTAGTCCTCAGAGATTCTTTTGAATGTGTATCCTTTGATTAGGAGTGACAAGATTTGAGAGATATCAAGACAAATTAAGCCTTTAACATTTTTTTTTTGAAATTTTTGTTTTGGTTTCAAAAACCGTTTAGCGTAAATGACATGATACCGTAACCGGGGTGGCGTAGGTGGCTTCGCACTACAACCTGGGTGGTGTGGGTATCATGACATTGTAGCCTAATTGTTTTGTTAATCTTCATTGAATCCATGTATTGAAAACTTGTATTGAAGACTTAATGAACTTTGATATCCCCAAAACCTCGTCATTCCAAGGACTAATTAATTTCAACAACGTGCCTTTAAAAAGCACGACTCATCATTGGTCCAGGCAATCCTAAACAAGCTGCGCAAGCGAGCCTAAGAGTTCTATACGCGATACGAAAGCAAGCAGACGGCATAAGATGCAAGGTGTGGTGTGCAAGCGGAATAAGATCACGGTTTTTCGAAGGTTGCCTAATTCCTCAGAATTTCTTTTAGGGTGTATCCTTCGTTCAGAACGACAAATTCTAAGAGATGTCAAAATAAACTAAGTATTCAACTAGTCCTCGTTCGAAGTTTCAATTTTGAACTTGGAATAACTTAGTATAGACGACGTGATACCCCAACCATCATGGTGTCAGTGACATGGTGCCATTAGCCAGAGTGGTGTAAGTAAAGTGGCATCACGGCGTCGTTTTCCTTGTTATTCCTTATTCTCCGTTGAAATTTCGATTAGGCATTAGTCAAGGACTTAGTATATTCTGATTTCCCAAAGTCTCATTGTTCTAAGGACTCATGTAGTTTAGACAACGTACACCGGGGTGCACGACTCATCATCGGGCCTCGGCAACCTTCTACAGACCGTGCGAGCGAGATTAAGAGCACATGACCCGAAATTGACCGGACAGCATGACGGCATGACATGCATGGTGAGATGCAGAAAGCAGTAACATGTAGACAGGATGTAGCACATAGTCCTACCCTGCGGGTCCCTGTCCTAGTTTGGAAGGTTCTATTGCTTTCTAAACACGTACAAAGGCCGGTTTTGGTTTGAAGTGGGTTCCCCGGACTAGAGTCAAAGTATACCTCCCACTATTGAGCGTACACCCAATAACGGTACAAACGGTAGGGATGACTCATCACAGTCGAGGGTTGCTGAGCATTCCGGGATTCCCCATCACCGGCAAGTCGGGTAGGATTGCCGAAACACAACAGCGAGGTTGCACAAGATATATACAAGAAATAGACAATGAAACGAAATCCCTTTGAAAATCCCACAAACGTTTTTTCAAGCTTGGCTCACAAGTTCAATTGATACTTAAGGAAAGCGGGCCGTTTTATCAACAAACCAACTTTTTCTCAAGTATTAATTAAACAGTCCCCAGCAGAGTCGCCACTGTGGGCTGCATGCCCGTAAAAAACAAAAAAAAAACAAGAGTGTTGTTTTTGGTGTTTTGTATTTTCCCGCCGTTTTGAAGAGAAATATGCCGTTCGAAGAGTCGCCACCCGGATTTGCGTTGTATCACCCGAGAAACCGTTTCGTTTGGAAAATCAATTGATTTGAAGTTGAAAACCAGAGATCAGTTTCAAGGGTTCGGAAGCCATGTTACGAGGGGGGAAGGGTTTTACGGCACCCCCTTCGCCCGATTCGAGATCGGTCTCTACTAAACGTTTACGGGATTTTTAAAAGGGATTTTGTTTCATTAGAGCATTTAGCAAGTATATACAGTTATAACAGGTAAGAATTGCATGCATGTGCAGTTGTACAGTGGATGATTAGATGGTTGTGCATGCAACACAAGACAGCAGAAAATGAAACCCTGTCACTGGATTCACTCTCGAGCGCTGGGGAGTGGTCTAGAGCGCTCGGGAGTTCCAGAACCTCATCCTACAAGTTTGGTTAGACATATTCGCATGCTAATACTGCCAGAAAAATCACAAAGAAATCAAAATACAGACATGCTCAGCCAGAGGTTTAAACAGCTAAGAACTGGTCCTAACCATCCAAACAAGGCTTCCTTGCAACTGAAAGCAATCCTAACTGGGCTCTGGAAGGACCAGTGCACACCCAGTATCTACTAAAAATAGAAAATAAAATACATAACGAACAAAACAAAGTTTTGGTGGCAGCAGCACTCCTGAGCGCTCAGGAACGGTCCCGAGCGCTTAGGAGTGAACACAGTACCCAGAAAGAGTTTTGTTTTCTTTGTGTTCCTCTTGCTCTTGGTGCTAAACTAAGATCAAATGAGCTCACAACTAGTATAAGGAACTAGTATGAACCCTTGATCCCCCTCAGAAGTAGAAAAACGGTAGATTTAGGTACAAAAACGAAATTTCATACCTTTTGTGCTTGAACAAGACTTCTTGGATGAGTATGGTAGCTTGAGTAAGGGTTGAAAAACAGTAGGAAAATGAAGTCTAAGACTTCAAATGCTTTTGTGATTTTTGGATTTTTCTTGAAAATTGCTTGAAAATGAAAGTTGGAAAATGTTTTGAGTTGAAAATATTTGAGGGTGTTTGAAACAGGGTTTTCTGCAAATGGGGGAGAGAGAAGGAGCAATTTTCGTGGTCTTTATGAATGGAAGAACAAAGGGGTATTTATAGAGGAGGAGAAAATGGGTTTGAAATTTGAAAATTAAAAGAAAATGAAATGGAAAATAATTTTGGAGGTTAAAATGGCATGATGATATTCTCTGCCACCCCTGCATAGTCAGGAAAGCTTGATTGGCAGGTTTGAACGTTGAATGGATTTGAAAGGCCTGAAAAGCGGTGGTCAAAGGTCAAGCTCAACATGCATTGGTCAGTTAGCACTCCCAAGCGCTTGGGAGTGTCACTCCCGAGCGCTCTAGAGTGTTCCTGAGCGCTTGGGGGTGGCAGCCCAACTTCAGAAGGGCGCCACGGACACTCCCGAACTCGGTTTAGGGTGTTTTTCAAAGCGTTGGAAAGCTCGTTAAGTCCTTTTTCTAACCCAATTGGTTTCATTCAAATATATTTTATATGCTAAAATGTGTGCCAATTTTACCCTCAGGGTGTCGAGAAAAAATGAATGTTTTGATTTTGAAAAAGTCCAAGAAGTATCGTCCAAGTTTGCCAAGGCCCGTTTTGACCCTATTTCATCATCGGGGAGCCTCGAGGGCACAAATTAAGGAAATTTGACAAGTCCAAATTGGGGTGTCTACAATTCTTTGTATCTTATGTTAATCTTGTGTCTTGTAGCTCTGGGCCTTTGAATACTTGTTGCAGTTCCCTCCTCCGACTAGGCATATTGAGCCTAGGTTTGTTCCACGGGCAGCCCGTTGGCTAAAGGGGGTCCGGAGGACACGGTCGCCTGCCATGGACTTGTTAGCTTGGAGGCGAGTTTTGGATCGCCTGACAGTGGATCAGGTATGAGGTCTTCCTAGTCTCTGATTTTCATGTAATTCCTTCGTTTTCTCATTCAGATGTTTTCTTCCTTTTGCCAGGTGCGATTTGACCCGTGGGGCACCCTGCTCGACGATGCTCCTTTGGAGTTGACTTCGGCTCGGGCTTTGGATAGCCAGCATTTCCTCTTGGAGGGGCCCTTTTTTGAGAGCTTGGTACCTTGGGGAGAGGGTAGCGAGTCAATTCTTCCCGCGTTCAGAGGCGTTGCAGCTTGTTCCTCTTCCTCCTCCAGCTGGCATGAGGTCTACCCATCTATTGACAGGAGAGAACTTGCTTCTTGCTCTTGAGAGGCAGTCAGTCGTGAGTTTTCTTCAGGCGGGAGATTACTCAGCTTTTCGTTCGGCCTCATTGACCCTTCCTACCGTTACTGCTGCTGCTGCTGCTCCTCCTGTTTGGCCACGGGCCCCCAGTTTCATTTCTTTCCACAATGCAAATGGAGAAAAGGAGCGTTTGACACTGACACCGTGTGCTACGCAGTTCTACGTGCTTCCTGTCGGAATTCAGCAGGTAATATTATAGATTCTGCTTTGGTTTTCTTCAGCATTCCTTGCTTACTTGATTGTATATGCAATTGCTTCCTCTGCAGGTGCCCGCTGAGGTGGTTCAGGAATGGTTGCGTGCTTTCCAGAGTGCAGAGGCTTTGGCTCGACGGCAGCGTGGCCGAATAGCTGCGGTATACATCCTTTGATCTCTTCTTTTTCCATCCTACGATTCATGTGAAACTGAATGCCTATATCCTATGTCTCTACAGCTTGAAGCAGAGCGAGTACTGACAGTGTCGGTTACCCAGAGTGCTGGAGTTAGTGAGGGTGGGAGTACCGGAGCTGGTGATGGAGATGCCGAGGCTGGTGAAGGACAGAGGATCAGTGTTCCAGTTCCTGAGCATTTTCGTCCTGCGCCTAAGAGGGGTCGTGGGCAGTAGCTAGCTTTTCCTTTCTTATACCTGTATTTGTTAGCTCTAAAAACAGATATTTTGACATTTGTATTTTTCTGTTTGTGTTTGAAGCATCCTCAGCATGTATGGGAAATTAGATACCAACATTTTTCAAAGTTTTGTGAATGTTTCACTACTACAATAATCGTAAAAGATGACAGTTTAAAACTGTCATTAAACGTGAAAGATGACAGTTTTGAAACTGTCATCAATGGAGCTGTCATTAAAAGTCTGAATCTTAAGATGACAGTTAGAAACTGACATTAATATCTATAAAGATGACGCTTTTTAAATGTCATTGAAAGTAAAAGATGACATTTATAAAATGTCATTAAAGTGTTTTAAAACTGTCATCTTTCGAAAAAATGACAGTTTGAAACTGACATTAATATCTATAAAGATGACGCTTTTTAAACGTCATTGAAAGTAGAATATGACAGTTGTGAAACGTCATTAAAGTACTTTAAAACCGTCATCTTTCAAAAGATGACATTGTTAAAGCGTAATTAAAAAGTCAAAGATGACAGTTTTAAACTGTCATCTTTTCTGTCTTTTATGCTAAAAAAAAAATTCGCAATTCTAGTTCCAGCTCAGAACCATTCAAAACAATTAACAAAAAGATAAAGTCATCCACTAATTAAAAAAGAGTAATATTGAAAACTAAAAATTACAAATACTCTAATACTCTAATACACGTGTTCAAGTTATCTTTTGACACAAAAAGTACCTACGAAATACAAATAAATTTTCCTACATAATGATTCACCGAGCTACTTCACTCAACCCAAAAAATTTACATTCCTTCAACCGAAAAGTAAGGAAGATGCACGAAGACCTCTAATGACAACTTCTCTGGTAGCTTCTTCTCTCCTTGCTCCCTATGCAATCAACTCATGATATGCTCCAACTGTGAGAACCCTCACGTTAAAAATAGTATTAGTACATGATAATTCGTCAGTACCTTTAATTATTGGTCACAGACACATTTTACAAGTCAATCGGTCAGACATTTCAAATCTATGTGTTCTGGATTTTTTCTTGAAATTCCGCGAATGGGGTTATTCTTAGAATAATTTATTTAGGGTACTGCGCGAATTTCATATTTTTCTGAGTCCGGAACCCGTACAGTTTTTCGAGCCGCACGCGAGTCGCGCTCCGGAACTAGCCATGCGTGCATGGCTAGGTGTCAAGACCAAGCCAACACTTGGCATGCTTTTAAATTGATCATGTGCCACTACAACAAAAATCACATTTTATAGCGTGCAAAAAACGCTATTGAATGTCATAGATAGCGTTCCGAAGAACGCCTTATTAGGCGATGCTATTAAAAGTCAAGACTTTCAACAGCGTTCATTGCACGCTATGGTATACTACCTTTTTATAGCATTTTTTGAACGCTGTCTTTGACATACTTTTAATAGCATTTTTTGAACGCTATCTTCGATAAACTTTTAATAGCGTTCATAGAATGCTATGTTTTGAATACTTTTAACAGCATTTTTTGCATGCTAAGTTTGAGATCCTTTTAATAGCATATTTATCATTGCACCACTCATTCAATATTGTTTTTTATAACATTCAACACCAATTCACTATTATTTTTTATTGCATTCAACACCAAATACATCCGACGCGAAATGATGTCAATGTAAAATAAATAATTCAACCATTAGATGAAGATTCATTACAATATAGATTGGAAAATAATTTTCCAACACAAACTACATTGAAGAGTCAGAGTAATTACACTCATTAGAAAAACACTAATGTAATCTCCCTTTCCATAAAATGAAATCCTAAACTAGGCAGCCATATCATTCAGGTACCCCAATTCTTCACCCGCGGAGATGTTCTTTACTTGAAGATTACTTCTTTACCGAGTTTATACCATCTTGCTCCCAAAGCCGAACACATACCTGTAAGCATAGAAATATTCAAACTAACACAATAGTAATGTAAAAACTATTAACTACAAAAACAATTTTAAAGCTACACAATGCACAACACATACATATACGCACGATAATCATGAAACTGATACTAAGAGTGACATTAATTTAAATTGGTTACCTGAAGAGGCCATCTTTGTCCATTGTTGTGTACCAATTGACTGCCATTGTCTAAATCTTCAACTATAACTCCTTCCAAACTTTGAAATCAAGAACAAAAACAAAGGAAAATGAGTCTATGTTTTATGTGAGAAAACCATGAATAAGAAGAAAAGTACTAAAGAATAAGAAGAATCAATGAATAATGTAAACCTTGCTTCCCCTGCCAAACAACAATTAGTCCAAGATGAAACTGTTCAAAGGAACACAATCAAACATCACAATATGATTATGTCCTTCAAATGCCTCTACTCGTGCTCAGAACAGTTGGATCTGCCTTGTGGTCGTGAAACTTCACCACAATGCAGGTGATATTGTCCACACTGCCGTGTGTGAAAGCAGTCTCCATTAACCCTCGAGTTCTTCTTCCGTTCGTGCAAGTGCGTGTGAAAGCAATCTCCATTAACCCTCGGGTTCTTCTTCCGTTCGTGCAAGTGCTACAGCGTCCTAGTTACGTGTATGATGTGTCAACAGATAATAGTGCTTAAAAAAAAACCCCAAAAAAACCTCTTATTCTCATGGATTTGGTTTCCCTTCATTCACTGGATTAACCAAAGCAAACAACTGCACATGACATCATACTAAGGTTTGTTGTAGGACTTGTGGATGGAAAATAAAATGTGGGGTATTTACCTACACAAATCCTTCATCCAGATACAGCCTAAGGAATGTTACGGATGCTCTGCCAGCAGCAATAATCAAGAGATCCTAGATCAGCCAATATTTCCATGACCCCAACTAATGCCTGGATCAAGAAATTGCTCAACCAATACGTGTACTAAGGGCGAATTTCATATAAGCACTGTATAGGTGCCGCAATACAGTTACCTATAATTACTGTATGCAGCCTTCAGTTTTATGCACTCTACTTAACTATTATAAAAATTACCAGATTTGGACTATTGCATACTTTCAAGGGAACCCAATTACCTATTTACCTATATAATCACAATGACAACACTAGCTGGATTCAGCAAACCAAATGATAATGGGGAATTGGATTACAGGGGACATTTTTGACTTGTGGGAAGAATCGAAAGCATACCCTTAAACTGTTGAACCAGCCCTTTAAGTATTTTCTCCTCATTTTTTAGCTTTGACAATTCTGCTTCGTCTTTAGCTAATGCTAGCTTTGCTTGTTCAATTTCGTGCTTTCTCAAAGTTACTCCTTCCTGATAAGTCGCAATCTTTTTCTTCAACTTATCCCTAGCAACTTTTCCAGCCTCCCAACATGTATTTGAGCACTTCACTTTACCATCGTACTCATCACTTCCATCACAGCAATCTGCTCACCAATGGCAGGTCAACAATAAGAATTTACTCACAAAATCTAAGTAATTCCCAGTTACAATATGAAACACTTTCATGTATAAAGCTTATTCTGACGTTTGTCGCAATTTGGAAACCAAATCCAAAAGTGTGAAAAACTTCCCAGCATTGATTATCTAATTGACAAATGGAGCTTTCCCCAATTTAGTTTTGACCCGACGGAACTTCCATTTCAGCTAAAGCTATGTTGTTGATGGACGTGGCAGCTTTCAGTATTTGAGTTGCACATTCGTGATTGGGATTCAACTGCTTTCGTGTATCTTCAAGGAGATCGCCGGGCGGGACTGAGGCACAGGCAGCCACCATTTCTTTGTTTAACCATAACTTAAAATTACCTAAAAAAACTGATCAATACTTGCGTATAAGCCGTCAAAGAGAAGATCAATAAAAAAACCCCCCACAAACTTATGTAGGACAAAGATAACTAACTACATGTCTCAGAGAAGAACACCTAACAGCCACATTTTCATTTTTTGGTGGTGGATGTAGTCTACAACCATACATCCATTCAGATTTATGTTATACTTCAATCTTATACACAGTTTAATTTGGTTCTAGAAGGCAGTGAAGGTCAACAGTGGAAAATCATAGGAAGAACACAATAACAAAGGCACTGTTTGTCAAACTAGTTATATCAGAAGACCAACAAACCCATTACTGTAGCAAAACTTGAAAAATGAGCATACGAAGTTGAAAAACTTGGCTTCTAAACTAGATATATTTCCCCTGACCTCCATCCCCTCCCCATACCTCCTCCCTTCCCTTGAACCCAAATGCAACAAATTCTAGAGCTATAAAGTGTATTTGTTATGTGCAAAATGTGAACCCGAAAGGATGAGAACAGTCTTATAGCTCCTTTTCTCTCTGATTCTATGCAAATGTGAACTCAAAACTGAGTGCAAAACACACTCAAAACTGAAAACTAAGTGCATACTGATATGTGGCAACTGTGTATAACCTGTGACTTAGAACAGACTCAAAACTGAGTGCAGAAACTGAAATGATGGTTCATCTCAAGTCACAAAAGATACACATTCATCTCAAGCCACAAACTTAACTGAATTGAAGTCATGAAAGCGAAAAACTGCAGCAGCAGCACCACATTCGTAACAGTTACTAAACTGAACTGAAAATGGAAATGCAGATTCACATTAAACTGAACAAGATAGATTCCCACAGATTAGGTCAAGTGCAGATTCAACTGCTATTAGTTACAAAAAAAATAGACCACATTACAGTTCTGCTATTAGTTACAAAAAAAACAGACCACATTATGGCTCTGCTATTAGTCCAGTGCTGCTCACGTGGGTTTATTCCATTTACAAACTTAACAGAAGTTAGAAAGGACAACATAGAATCTGATTCAATAGTTGGAGAATTAAGTAAACTTTTTTGATAGTTTAAATATGAAGTAGACAAATGGTGTATAGTTTGAGGGATGTTTCCGAAAAAAACTCTAAACTGACCTAGTTCCTACTTATTGACCATTGCTATCTCGAACTCTTTCGGCTTTGGCTGGCACAACTCGGAGGTTGTTTTTGCTACCTATACACCATAAGAGGGAAAAGAGAGAGAAAGAGCACTGTTTACACATCAAACGGCTGAGACTGATTTCAGTGGGAGGCTCAAAAAATCTTCTTGGTCCCTTATATTGGCTAAGAGAGACTGACTTGATGAGAGGTGAGGCCAGCTGCCCCACAAAGAAGACTAATCTCAACAATGAGCACAAAACACTATAGGAAGAAAGCAAAAATAATAAAACTCTCATATTATTGCTCTCACATTCCACATACACAAAAATCACTACATTAAAAAAACACAAACGCAAATCAGACAAGAGAATAGAGAAGCTAAACTTTTCCGGAACGATTATGTGCTTTCACAAGTTAAATGGAAGTTATATTGGACTATGGAATCGTATGATCAGGAATGACACTTACCTGCTTTTAGTATCGTAATACAAGAAGTTGATGGAACCATCAGTACAAAAAAATATCTTCCTTAATGCTGCTCTTCTTGGCTGCTTTTGTTTGACTACTAATTCCCTTTAATTCTCTTGTATTCGCAATTTCTAAGTTAATTGACTTCATTCTTTCCTGCTTCGAACTCAGCAACAACAATCTTCAGCTCTTTCTCTAAGAACTGTACAAAATTTTCCCCGATTTTCTGTCAAGCAAATTTCACTTGTTTAATTTACTGCATGCCAGTTAGAAGAGAACTGAATAGATTTGTAGTTGCAAAGGTACCAAAAACAAACTTCAGTATCACAGTAAGGTTAAGTTTTTTATCAGCTCAAGTAATTAAAATGCTTGGCAAGACTAGTAAATGATCTGAAGTAAATGTAATAGCATTGCAGGCAAATGTTTGATAGCAACCAGTAGTAGTCCAAATCAAGCCAACATAAACATATTCCAAAACATTGAATCAAATTTAAAATAGCCGCTGGGATAGTGTTTTAAGTTGCAGCTACAGATGCGGTAGCAGTACCATGGAGTAAGTTCTAGAAGTCATGGTGTTTCTCTACAAGAAGTTCAGTTACATCAGATGTGACCTTTGAGAGAATCTTACTGTATATTTTTCTAACCATGCAAAAAAAAAGCCATTCAGACAATTCAACAAACATGTAGAGTGCTACATAAAAAGTGAGATTAGAGCATAGAGCTCGTCTAATCTTATTTTGCATTCTCATTCACCTTTAGTAAGCATAAAAAGATGATCTTCTTTCAAATAAAGTCCATCTCCTCATAATTCTCTGAAAACCAGAGCAATTCAGTTTTCTTTTCTCGTTTCAAAACTCTAGTGTTACACTTAAAACTATTGGACGGCCTAATAGTAATACCAGCATAAACATTTTCACAAACAGGTAAGGTGCAGCAATTGCCATTACCAATATCGTCAAAGTTCAGGCACTTGAAGTCGTATGAGTCTCTGAGTAGAGCAGAACTACGGTTCCAAAATCTGAAAACAACAAATGAAATCAAAATCAAACTATATAATAAGAAACAAAACAAGGGAACAAACTAATCAAAAATAATACTACAGAGCTAACACCAAAAATCTCCTACAAAACAAAGCAAAACAAGCAAAAGAGGAAGGCAAATAGAAACCTAGTGACCTCTATGAGATTATGAAAGGCTAACAAGATTAGTTTTCTCACCGATTTCGTGGCCTTGAATGCAGAATCACAAACCCCCAAAATCAAACCCTAAAAATGCTTAACAATACATATATGTCAAACAAATATTTCAGATAATCAATTTCGGAGTGGCTGGGTTTGTGCATGTTCGAAAGCTTCTCACTCTACAACAGGGTTGTGGCTGGGTTTGCTTAATCGTACATGCTCGAAGCTTTCTCACTCTAATTTCGAAGTGGCTGAGTTTGTGCGATGGTTCAATCTACTGGTTGATGGCAGATCGAGGGTGAGAGAAAGAGAGAGAGAGAGAGGAACAAACCCATTTAGATCAGATTTTTGGAATAATAGAGGAGAAGGACAAAACCTTTGGGTGGAACACGCGTTCTGTGGGTTATCGCCTCTTCAACCCCAAAGAAAACGGCGATGCCCCTTCTCTCTGCGAAAACGGTGTAGATTTCCTGGCGACGGCAGCGTGGAGCTGGAGGCGGTGGTGGTTGTGACGCCGGAAGGTATTGTTCTCGTGAGGTTGTTCGTGAGGCGGTAGTGGAATTTCAGCGGTTCCCCATCTAGTTCAGAGAGAGAGAGAGAGAGAAAGGGTGTTTGTTAGGGTTTGAAATCAGAATTTTGCAGAGGTACGAAATTAGAGAGAGGGAGAGAAGGAATTTCCCACCCAGCAATTTTTGCGTCTAAAATATTTAGTGGAAACTGGCGCCCTTTTTGGGTTGAACGCTGTTATTGAGTTATTGGAACGCTATGACAAGTCTTCCGCTTGTCTACAGGACCGTGCACGCTATCTTTACTTCAAAGTGCAACTCTATTATAGCATTTTTTAAAAAACGCTATAAGATTAAGCTATTAAAACTCATTTGTGTTGTAGTGTGCCAAGTAAGTGGGCATGTGGCACTCTAGGGGAATCTATTAGATTTTTATAATTATACTCATAATAGTTGCACTTGCATGCCTAATTAAAAGAAGAAAGAAAATAAAAAAGAAAAGGAAAGAAGAGAAGAGGTCGGCAGAGAGAGAGAGAGAGAGAGAGAGAGAAGAAGAAGAAGAAGAAGAAGAAGAAGCTAGGACCCTCCAAACTCTTGGACACCCAATTCCTCTATCAAGATCAACTAGGTAATTGTTTTCTCTAGCCATTTCTATGTGAATAATTTTGATTAGGAAGCTACAAACCTCTGATTTTGGACACCCATTATCATATTCTTAACAGATGTGTAAGGTGTTAAGGTGTTAGGAGTTGATTAACATCAAAAGATTAGGCATAACAACTCCAATTTCTGGAGACAGATTACTACCTCTGAGAAATTCGTATTTTGAGAACCCTTCTGCTATGATTCAATTTTTGAAGTCTTCTTAACTTTTAAAGTACGTTTAAAGAAGAAGATTTTGACACCAAGAACATGCAAAACCGATCAACACAGAATTAGTTATGAATTTTTGAATACTGACTGTAATCTGTGTGTCCGAATCTGATTGTGTCTGTCTTCTTTTAAATTTATGGAAACTTTCACTACTTGCATGGCTATGGTTTTTTTTTCAGGAATTAAACCTTTAAGTTGGAAACATTTTGGCGTTGGAATCAAATCATTTGGATAAATATACAGTATTTGGTGAATTTTTAAAGTAGAGTTGTCTGACAGGGACATAAACTGTGATCGATCTGTTTTCTTTTGTTTGCCGAGGAAAATCCTTTTTACTTTTGAATCTGAGATTTTTACTGAGAATAATAATTTACATTACAAAACTTTGAGCGCTGGTTTCAATATTTTTGGAGTTGAAATGAATTAGTTATGAATTTTCTACTAAAACATGTTTGGCTGCCCTGTTTTCTGTAGAACAGCTTGTTCTTTTGAAATCTGGAGAATATTTGGTTGATAACTTATCTTTCAATTTTTACAGTAGATACAGATGGACGTTACGCAAGTTTGGGAGCTGGTTTGAGTATTTTTGGACTTTTTATGAATAAGTTATGATTTTTCAAAGAAAGGGGGACAGATTTTAGTAAATGAGCAAAGTATTGTTTTTATTTCCTAAAATACTTTGCATGCATAGGTTTTTGAGAGTTTTTGACAAAACTAAGTTTTTACCCAGAAATTCCATGTGATCTTAAGGTGGAATTGTGTTTACCATTTTACCAATAGAGGCTATTGAACCTTCAATCCATTGTGTTGCGTTTCTACGCCAAAAATAGACTTTGTATATAATTTTATTGATTTTTGTAAAAATTACAGGATTGTAATTTTTGAATAATTAGGTTACTTAAATTTTACACTTCGTACTTAGAGATTTAAAATGACTATTTTGCCCTTGGGATTCAATGTGTGCTAAAATGACCTTTTTAGTCATAAATGTTTTAAAACTGAGTTTTATACTTGAGTTCTGAATGAATTATGATTTTTGGATCAGATTTGATAAGATGAGAGATCTGAGTTCATAGCGCTTGGATAGATTGACCTTGGAGCGTAAAATGACCATTTTACCCCTAGTAACAGATCGGCTCTAAGCCATGACTTAGATCGGCTCTAAGCCATGACTTAGACGACTAGAATTAGATTATTCGGACTTAGTACATTAATTGTACTCATACTTGGACGTTTATGATATTCTCATTAGGTCTGTGTGATCGTTAGTGTGAAATACGTGAAGACTCGAGTAGAGATTAACTGCGTCTTCAGGAGCAAGGTGAAACATGCATATCTTGTTTACATGTGTTGTTTAAATATTTCATTGCTGATGAAATCTTAGAAATGTTTTCTAAATGGAATCATGGATATTGATTAACTTGCTAAATGACTTGATGAAATGTGTATTTTTCCTGTCGATACATCTGAACAAGTGTCCGTGCTTGAGGACTTTAAACAGACAAAGTGGATTTGGAGTTATAAGGTTGGGGGATATTAACCAGGTATCCTGATGGTTTGACGTCATTCCCTTTATGATATAGAGGTCGCTCCTCTAGATTCTGGTTGAAACTTGTTCTTGAAAGATGTGTGAAATCGATGAATATTATGAAATGTGATATTTTTAATATCATGATGGTTTTCTGCTTTATCCTGAAAAGTTGGATTTCATTCTGTGAATGAACTGATGACTGAGAATTATTGCTTTTGGCATAAGTCTATTGAAAGTCTTGAATTCATTTTATTATGGACTTGAGATTCGATTACCTTTGAAAGAAGTACATTTTACATGTTCGATACTGAGGAGTATGACTACACTTTTTATAAGATGTTAGTTGTATCCATGATTTAACATGTTTATTGGATATGTCATGTTTCATACGAGCTTTAGCTTATGGAGTTTTTCAAAAACCATACTTTTCAGGTTAGCAGCATTAGATGGACTCGGCTTTGCTCTCAAGTCGAAATCTTTTTGGTGATCAGTTCTTATGTGTATCTAGTAGTACTGTTCTGATGTGAGTATAGAGCTATGAGGCCTTGTCTTGAAGACTTTCGAATTTTGATAACCGACTTGTTCCGGTCAGGTTATGCTATGGTTACTTGCAGGTATTGTTAAGCAATTATATTTATTTCCGCACGTAGAACTCTGGAATATGTTGGAATTATTGAAATCAGCTTACTGAATTTCTTAAGATAATCTATTTTAATGAGAGGATTTTATGAATTCCCTAAACTGACTTATTAGGATAGGCCTAGGGTGACGTAGACTCACTGGCCGGTCATTAGACCTTTAACCCATGGGTTTGGGTCGTGACAGAAGTGGTATCAGAGCTGCAGTTTTCGGAATTTTAAAAATCCAGAGTTAAGATCACTACACATTATATTGCACCTATGTGACTACTTGTATAGTTACTATGTTTGCTTGTAACTATTCAACACGTAAGTTGAATTTTTCGGTCGATAGACCATTTTACCTTAGAACGACACTTGAGGTCTAATTCAGCAGTTGACATGAGTTAGTATGGTGATTAGTGGACATGGGTCGACACCATTGATGGTTATAATTTTTCACGAGGGATATCATATGCATAATATATTGGATTATTGCACTTTTCGATGGGAATATTGTGGAACCTAGAGAGGTACAAGAAAACTGTACATTGATCAGAGGTGAAATTTACAACCGATTAGAGAATTGAATTTTGGTAGCTCAGCTTAGATATGTATGTGCTGAGTGGAGATTATTATGAAGAATGGATTGTGAAGTTCCTCTATTCCATAGAAATTGGATTGTAGCTTTCCATATTGCGCTTGGAGTGATGGTCTTCCTTGCATTAGTACTCGAGTCAGTACGTGGAATTGAAAATCTTTTGGAGGAAAATTTTTGAATTAGGACTTTTACCTTTCAAGAGAGAGATGGATACTTGAAGATGTGAAAGTTAGCACACTTCGTTGAGGAGAATTTTTATGATCGTTATTTGTACTAAGTTACATATATAGAGAGTTTGATTGCTCATTGAGTTAGGTGAATTCGAAGCTACAACCTAGGAATCCTAGAAAGCCTAGTTTGAATTTGTGGATTTAGCCCATGTAGATCATACTTTATTGTGATTGAGAATATGAAGAATGAGAGAGTTGTAAAGGGATGAGGCTTAATAGCCAGGTTGAGAATTGAACCAACGAATTTTGAGGCTTATAATCTTGTTTTGATAGACATTAGTAGATGGGTAGGGAAAGGACTGTATTAGTTCTACGAGAATAAAAGAGTTTGGGTTGAGCAATGAAGGGAACAAGTTGAACAAGAAATCTAGTATGGAAAAGTTGAACAAACAACCAGATAAGAACTAGAGAGGTACAATAGAAAAAAATTTATGTGTCATTTGTGAAAACAATCATTTGACGCTATGTTGTGATGATGACAGAAGGAGATTGACGATGGCAAGGTTTTAATTTTGTTTTGAAGTGGTAAGAGAAGGACGTACAAATGGGAAGAGAACAGTCATAGGCCACAGTTCCTAGGAATGGCAATGCCAAGAGTAATTGTGACAACAATGAGAAGAGTGCGCAGCGGAAGCATGGTGGAATATGCTAAGAGGATATGAAATGGGAGTATGAGAAGAAAAAAAAAAAAAAGGGAACCGCAAAATTTGTCTCCTACTAGTGTGAAACCCCTAAATGATGATCCCTAAGAGTTGTTATAGGCATTGGGGGAAAAAAAAAATTTAAAAAAAAAAAATGGCTTGGTGTGTGCTATTTGTGATAAGAACATAAGGAATTACTTGCCGCTAGCAATACTAAAATATGTTATGGGTGTCATTAGATGGTATATGAAAGATAGAGTCGGTATCTTGGATTCATGAGGTGTATATGGGGTTAATGTAAGTTAGCTATATATACTTTACATGTGTAGCTACCTGTTATGTAGAAGTAGTTTTTCTACTTAACTCATAGATATAGTACTTGGTCCCTTTAACTTATTGATTTAATTGGTGACGTACCTTGAGGGCTTTTGGTATGGAAAAGGGAAATATGAGAATTTTTCTTTTAGAGATGAACACGTAATTTTCTAAGTGAATTGTTAAGCTCTAATTCATGATACATTTGAAAATTTTATTCCGAGGTGAAGTATTGAGCAATAAAGATGAATGTATATGGCATAAATGAAACACGTTTTTGTTAAACTTTGACAATCTACTTTTGGATATTCGGTTGGAAGGGTGACTGGCCACCGCAACTTCACGTCGAATATCCGAAATAGAAACTCTTATAAAAGATATGAGAAAAAGTTTTCAAATTACAATGATATTGAATATAGATAGACTCGTGATATCAAAGTTAAAGATTGATACTTGTTTGTCAACTTAGCACCTATAAAACTTAAATTTTTCTGATGTGAGCTTCTTTATAAAAAATAAAAATAAAAATAAAAATGTGTTACTTCTTGCTATATGGTGTACTAATAAGCAAGATTATACTCCTTCAAGTTCTTTTGTAATGAAAATGATAGTTGAACTACAATGATAGCTTCTCTTTGGGTTAGCTTATATAATTGTTTGAGGAAGATTATGAGAAGTATGCATGCTTGATGATTTGTCATTGCCTGATATGTCTACCTTGGGTACGTGTTTTATGTTTTGTTAAGGAACGAAGTAGTTCCACTCATGAAAGTTTGGTGGAAAAACCATTTTATTGGTGACCCCACTTGGGGAAAACATAAGTTGATATGCGTGAGTGTTACCCAGAGTTGTTTGTTGTTGGTACTTGGTAAGCTACCGACTACATACTTTATGTGTGTATATGTTAAGTTAATTTGGAGGACCAAATTTCCTAAGAGGGGAGGAATGTGAGAACCCTCACGTTAAAAATAGTATTAGTACATGATAATTCGTCAGTACCTTTAATTATTGGTCACAGACACATTTTACAAGTCAATCGGTCAGACATTTCAAATCTATGTGTTCTGGATTTTTTCTTGAAATTCCGCGAATGGGGTTATTCTTAGAATAATTTATTTAGGGTACTGCGCGAATTTCATATTTTTCTGAGTCCGGAACCCGTACAGTTTTTCGAGCCGCACGCGAGTCGCGCTCCGGAACTAGCCATGCGTGCATGGCTAGGTGTCAAGACCAAGCCAACACTTGGCATGCTTTTAAATTGATCATGTGCCAAGTAAGTGGGCATGTGGCACTCTAGGGGAATCTATTAGATTTTTATAATTATACTCATAATAGTTGCACTTGCATGCCTAATTAAAAGAAGAAAGAAAATAAAAAAGAAAAGGAAAGAAGAGAAGAGGTCGGCAGAGAGAGAGAGAGAGAGAGAGAGAGAAGAAGAAGAAGAAGAAGAAGAAGAAGCTAGGACCCTCCAAACTCTTGGACACCCAATTCCTCTATCAAGATCAACTAGGTAATTGTTTTCTCTAGCCATTTCTATGTGAATAATTTTGATTAGGAAGCTACAAACCTCTGATTTTGGACACCCATTATCATATTCTTAACAGATGTGTAAGGTGTTAAGGTGTTAGGAGTTGATTAACATCAAAAGATTAGGCATAACAACTCCAATTTCTGGAGACAGATTACTACCTCTGAGAAATTCGTATTTTGAGAACCCTTCTGCTATGATTCAATTTTTGAAGTCTTCTTAACTTTTAAAGTACGTTTAAAGACGAAGATTTTGACACCAAGAACATGCAAAACCGATCAACACAGAATTAGTTATGAATTTTTGAATACTGACTGTAATCTGTGTGTCCGAATCTGATTGTGTCTGTCTTCTTTTAAATTTATGGAAACTTTCACTACTTGCATGGCTATGGTTTTTTTTTCAGGAATTAAACCTTTAAGTTGGAAACATTTTGGCGTTGGAATCAAATCATTTGGATAAATATACAGTATTTGGTGAATTTTTAAAGTAGAGTTGTCTGACAGGGACATAAACTGTGATCGATCTGTTTTCTTTTGTTTGCCGAGGAAAATCCTTTTTACTTTTGAATCTGAGATTTTTACTGAGAATAATAATTTACATTAAAAAACTTTGAGCGCTGGTTTCAATATTTTTGGAGTTGAAATGAATTAGTTATGAATTTTCTACTAAAACATGTTTGGCTGCCCTGTTTTCTGTAGAACAGCTTGTTCTTTTGAAATCTGGAGAATATTTGGTTGATAACTTATCTTTCAATTTTTACAGTAGATACACATGGACGTTACGCAAGTTTGGGCGCTGGTTTGAGTATTTTTGGACTTTTTATGAATAAGTTATGATTTTTCAAAGAAAGGGGGACAGATTTTAGTAAATGAGCAAAGTATTGTTTTTATTTCCTAAAATACTTTGCATGCATAGGTTTTTGAGAGTTTTTGACAAAACTAAGTTTTTACCCAGAAATTCCATGTGATCTTAAGGTGGAATTGTGTTTACCATTTTACCAATAGAGGCTATTGAACCTTCAATCCATTGTGTTGCGTTTCTACGCCAAAAATAGACTTTGTATATAATTTTATTGATTTTTGTAAAAATTACAGGATTGTAATTTTTGAATAATTAGGTTACTTAAATTTTACACTTCGTACTTAGAGATTTAAAATGACTATTTTGCCCTTGGGATTCAATGTGTGCTAAAATGACCTTTTTAGTCATAAATGTTTTAAAACTGAGTTTTATACTTGAGTTCTGAATGAATTATGATTTTTGGATCAGATTTGATAAGATGAGAGATCTGAGTTCATAGCGCTTGGATAGATTGACCTTGGAGTGTAAAATGACCATTTTACCCCTAGTAACAGATCGGCTCTAAGCCATGACTTAGATTGGCTCTAAGCCATGACTTAGACGACTAGAATTAGATTATTCGGACTTAGTACATTAATTGTACTCATACTTGGACGTTTATGATATTCTCATTAGGTCTGTGTGATCGTTAGTGTGAAATACGTGAAGACTCGAGTAGAGATTAGCTGCGTCTTCAGGAGCAAGGTGAAACATGCATATCTTGTTTACATGTGTTGTTTAAATATTTCATTGCTGATGAAATCTTAGAAATGTTTTCTAAATGGAATCATGGATATTGATTAACTTGCTAAATGACTTGATGAAATGTGTATTTTTCCTGTCGATACATCTGAACAAGTGTCCGTGCTTGAGGACTTTAAACAGACAAAGTGGATTTGGAGTTATAAGGTTGGGGGATATTAACCAGGTATCCTGATGGTTTGACGTCATTCCCTTTATGATATAGAGGTCGCTCCTCTAGATTCTGGTTGAAACTTGTTCTTGAAAGATGTGTGAAATCGATGAATATTATGAAATGTGATATTTTTAATATCATGATGGTTTTCTGCTTTATCCTGAAAAGTTGGATTTCATTCTGTGAATGAACTGATGACTGAGAATTATTGCTTTTGGCATAAGTCTATTGAAAGTCTTGAATTCATTTTATTATGGACTTGAGATTCGATTACCTTTGAAAGAAGTACATTTTACATGTTCGATACTGAGGAGTATGACTACACTTTTTATAAGATGTTAGTTGTATCCATGATTTAACATGTTTATTGGATATGTCATGTTTCATACGAGCTTTAGCTTATGGAGTTTTTCAAAAACCATACTTTTCAGGTTAGCAGCATTAGATGGACTCGGCTTTGCTCTCAAGTCGAAATCTTTTTGGTGATCAGTTCTTATGTGTATCTAGTAGTACTGTTCTGATGTGAGTATAGAGCTATGAGGCCTTGTCTTGAAGACTTTCGAATTTTGATAACCGACTTGTTCCGGTCAGGTTATGCTATGGTTACTTGCAGGTATTGTTAAGCAATTATATTTATTTCCGCACGTAGAACTCTGGAATATGTTGGAATTATTGAAATCAGCTTACTGAATTTCTTAAGATAATCTATTTTAATGAGAGGATTTTATGAATTCCCTAAACTGACTTATTAGGATAGGCCTAGGGTGACGTAGACTCACTGGCCGGTCATTAGACCTTTAACCCATGGGTTTGGGTCATGACACCAACAAAACAAGAGACGTTATTCTGTGTCTAATTGTTTGAAATGGGTAGCCTACGGAAAAAAGAAAAAGAAAAGCAACAATTCAAGTCATGATATAAGAACCAAAATATCAACCAGAAATCTCGATTGTTCAGTACTTATCTTTGTTTAGGCATAATGCCAATAGCAAAGCTCCTCCCAATACGGCATCCGATCTTCTAGCCATCACCATAACTATGCAAAATATGCATTAGCAGGACAAATTATGAGCATTAGAGAGCTGAAGCAAACCTAACAGTCAACTCATCCTAACACTTCCCTCACAATATGAAAATAGAGCATGTCACAACCGTAGTTAGACTTGAAAACAAATTTACTTCCCCACCAAAGTGCCTCTATTACTAGTTTCTTTACCAAGAACTCCAGATACTAGATTAATTAAACTGAAAATTAAAACTTGCTTCTTTACTAAGCTTGCCTTAAATCTACTTGAAGAACTGGGGTTTTGTACCACGATCATCAGAACTAAACAATAAGGCTCACCTCCTTAATACTCAAGTGGTCCAATACAAAGGTTGGAATGAGACACAACCAGAAAATTACATTTGAAGCTACTCCCTGTTTTCAGCAGAACCTGTTTGAAAAAAAATAAAAACAGAAAACAACAGTGAGGTGGTGATTTGTTTTTTCAGTTAAAACTTAAAACTAGGAGAGCCCAAAGTTAATAAGGAAAAAACAACAATGCAAAATTAGGGGTAAAGAACCGTAGAAGATAAATGGGAAAATAGAAACTAGTGCTTCCAAGTTCCAACTTTTAAATTATCACCATTAGGTTTGAAACTGCTCGATAGGGACACGTTTGTATTGCCACAAAAGAAGCAGAAGCAAGCATAAGGTTCTATGCAGTTCTCCATATGCTTATGCAAATAGGAAAAAGTATATGTGATATATATGAATGGTCGAACCAATTACCATACGAGATTCAACAAGTTAAAAGAGATCACATTCTATTAAACTAGGTAAAATATCAACTATATTACCTTCAGCCCCTAATTCGTAGGAATACCAATAAAAGAAGGGAAACTGGAGTTGAATGTATAGCAGCAATACGTTCATGTTACCTTTTGCCTCCAGTGCAAGTTCGAAGCTCTGAGTAAAAAGAAACAAAAGCAACACAAAGATAGCCTTAACTCTTAAGTCGACAACAAATCAAAAGATAACCCGATGCGGAATCTCGTAAATGCTTTCCAACATTAGTTGTTAAATGATCTGTTCATACAAAAGTAAACATATATGTATTTATGTTACCACATGTACACAAAATATTTGCACTATCCCTGAAAAACAGACAGAATTCAGAATGAGGAGACAAGGATTGTGATAGATTTCCAGTTACCATATCCAAGTGAAGTCCTCAACCTTAATCATGAAAAGTCCAGAATCCAACAACGCAGGCTAACAAACACAATAAATTCAAATCACAAATTGATTCCGTTGCGGAACAGAGGTAAAATTATTGTAACATATAGATTCTACTGTCGTCGTTATTGTAGCACAACAGATTTGATAATGATATTTTAGGATTTACGAAATCCAATCTATCAATTAAACAAGTTAGGGTTCACAAACGGGGTTTACACTTAACTGGGGCAATCATACGTTCCTTTACATTTTAAAATCTATGAGTTCCTTTACCTTATAGGCCATGAATAACATTTCTTAAATCTAATCAGTCATGAGTGATTTACACCATTATCACTTTTGTTTCTGAGATGATTTTGCAGGATGCCTTATCTTATACTACCTTTCATGTGCAACTATAGTAGAGTCGACTAACTAGTATTCATTTTCTCTCTCTATATCCTCACGAAGTTGAAGTTTTTTTTTTTTAATCGGGCAAAGAAACCTTCATTATGTGGAATGTGAAGTTGGGGGGCATCGAGTTGCGACCAGAAGGGAGTGGCCTGTTGTATCAATCTATGGCTCAATTATAGAGCATAGATTGACTCGAGCATTTTATCAAACACATGTAATGCGAATGGATACTCACCTATATGATTGTACCGAGCATAGATTGACACAAGCATATTATCAAACACCTGTAATGCGAATGGATACTCACCTAGATGATTGATCTTGACAATCAAGATGAGACCTCTTTCGAACTCTGTTCCGTAACAAAACCCTAGCTTTACTGCTCATTTTATTTTTCAAAGCACAGATACAACCCTTTTTTTAGATCCAGCAATTTAGGGTTAGAAATGGTGGTTTTCTGATTGCAATGGGGTTTTAGATTGGTAAATAAACAAATGTACAAAGAGAGGAGTAGAACAAACCTGTGGAAGAAAGGTGGAGTTATCGAACAGGGCGGTGGGGCAAATGTGAGAATCACTGTGAGTGAGGGTCGAGTGAGAGGAGATCGAGAGGCCGGTGAGGGAGAGAGAGAGAGAGAGAGAGAGAGAGGGGATCGTGGGTTTTTGAAGAGCAGTCGTGAATACTGAAGTAACGAGGGATCGTGGGTTTCTGAAGTTTCCTGTTCCCTTTTTTAATCTCGGTTACAAACAAAAGTGACATTGAAAAAAGTAATTATAAATATATTAGATCACACTTTAGGAGAAACTGACATTAAAAAGAAATAATAGCTATGTCAGTTTTTTAGAAAATGACATCATAAATTTATTATATCACACTTTAGGAGAAATTGACATTAAAAAGAAATAATAACTATGTCAGTTTTTTAGAAAGTGACATCATAAATATATTAGATCACACTTTAGGAGAAACTGACATTAAAAAGAAAATAATAACTATGTCAGTTTTTTAGAAAGTGACATCATAAATATATTAGATCACACTTTAGGAGAAACTGACATTAAAAGGAAATAATAACCATGTCAGTTTTTTAGAAAGTGACATCATAAATATATTAGATTACAGTTTTTTGGATAACTGACATTATTTACTTATTGTAATCTTTTTCATTACAGTTTTTTCAAAAAGCGACATCTTTTGATTTTTCCAGGCGTCATCTTTTACGATTATTGTAGTAGTGTTTGGATTTAAACATGGGCCGAGGAATGGATCACTCGGCCGAGGATTCCATTCTTCGACCGCTACTTCTATTTCCTAAAGAAGTTGGATTTTTGCTTTTAGCCAAGTGGCGTTTTTCCCTCCGTACACTTGAATTTGATTCAGGCTCTTTATTTGCTTTCGCTGTTCCTACAACCTCTTTGCCATGTTTTGGGATTGTTAGAATGCTTTGTCCCTTATGTTGACGACTTCTGAGTCAGAGAGGACGAATGATGATTCTTACGTGCCTTTGTTTTTGCCAATCCCCTGGAAAATGACTAACTCATCTTTTGTGAGCTCAATACGCAGAGTTAGCTATGCCTATCATTGAGTACAAACCTTTTGGTATTTGTCTTTCTTCTCTCCACATGTTTGGGCCGTATCTCGATGCGAGATTGCCTACGTATCCCAATCAGGGAATCAGGCCTTTTACGTAGTTCCAAGATCACTACCTTTGGGGGTTGGGTTTTCACTCTTGGTTTTTCCTTTCTCTCATGCCCTTAAGTTTTGCCTAGGTTACCTGATAGAGGTTGAGTCCCTAACGAGCTTTCCTTCGAATGCCTTAACTTTTGCCTAGGCCGCATTTTTTGCGTCTTCTTGTCCTAGCAGACTCTGCTCTTACTTTTGCTTGGGTGTATAGATTACCCAACGAGCATTTTTCTCTCAAGAGGTGTTTTGGAGAGGAATCTGATGGAGATGTTTTTATGAATCTCCTGTTGCGTTTGTACTTTCACAATGGGTAAGCTAACCCTAAGTGTTCTCACGGAGATAGCGTCTTCTTCCTGAGTTTTGATAAAAACCTAGTTCTAAGTAATCAGGGTTCGTCCCTTCTTTCCTTTTGGTTGGTAACATAAAGAATTAGATTCTTAAAATCCTTTTATCTTTGGCAGAGAGATTGTAGTGTATAGCAATCACATTTTAAAGACGGAATCATTCGTCAAGCATAGAAGTGATAAAATGGGGATTTATTTAATCGTAGATAATGCCCAAACAGGGGCCCAAAACATGTCCTAACTTGTCTTTAGGAAATGAAAGCAATGTTTTTGTCATGCAATTTACTACAGTATCTCGGGAGTGGCTCCATTTTCTTTTGCAGTTTTATACTCTTCTTCACCCTCTTTGCCAAACAGAATCTTTAGGTCAAATTCAGCTAGCACCTCAATCCAGTCTTCGGGAGTAGGAGATGAATTGGTTGGTTCTTCTTCCAAATCACTGTCAGTCCATTCCTGATCAAAGAAAATTTGCATTCCAGGGTACCTTTGCTTGGTATCTTCGTCTTCCCATGTTTCTGCGAAGCCACAGAATGGAAAGTCTTCTCCTTCTCTTACAAACCAGCCATTGAGTGTTTTTGGGATCACGAGTTTCTCTTCTTTAACCCTGCTTTCTCTTGCCTTAGCCTTTTCCATGCTTCTCTTCCTTTTTACCTCGGCTTCTGTCGGGGTGTAGCCAAGACCAAAGGCGTATTGATTATGCGAAGGATCAATCATTTGCGGGATGCCTTGTGATCTTTTGCCTAAACCCAACCCAGGAAGGTATTTTTGCTTCTTCATCATCCATATGGCGGGGGTGCTTACGTAGAAGTTTCTTTCAGCCATTAAGGCTTGCACAGCAGTTGCTTCCTCAAGACTGAATCCAGTAAGGAAGGTTTCCTCGGTTTCCACCTCTTGGACAGGCGTATCAGAATGAGCTCGGATTGATGAATCCCCCAGAATGGTTATGACCCTTCCATCTACCACGAATTTGACTTTTTGATGCAAAGTGGAAGGTACTGCTCCAGCGTCATGTAGCCAAGGCCTTCCTAACAAAAGATTGAAGGTGGCTGGTATATCCATCACATGGAACTCCACGTCCCTTTTGATCTTCTCCACTTCTACTGGCAGTGTGACACACCCAACCACTCTTCTCTTTGAATTGTCATACCCCCTTACTCCCTGGCTTGAAGGGCGTACGTCGGTGGCGTTTACCCCTAGCTTGTCGAGGGTCCTTTGAGGACATACGTTTAAAGCAGACCCATTATCCACCAAGACCAGTGGGATCCATTTTGTGAGACATTTAAGTGAAATGTAGAGGGGTTTGTTGTGTGCAGGCCCTTCAGGAGGTAGATCCTTGTCAGTGAAAGCTATCGTTGGTTTTGGAGCCTTTGATGCCATTATGAAGCCCACCAGTTCTTCGGGGGTGATGTCGATGGAAACTTTGGCTTTCCCCAAGGTTTTGAAGAAAGAATTACGATGCTCGTAGGAGGACATGAGCAATCCCCAAATAGAGATATCAGCTTGGATTTTCTTTAGTTGTCTTAACACCATGTCTTCCTCAGGTTCGATCCTTTGGCTTTCTTCTCCTTCTTCTTCTTCCATTACTCGTGTTGAGGTTGAACTTTCCCCACTTAGTTTAGGAGGTTTATATACCCTTCCGCTTCGGGTGAGGTGACCCACTTCTCCTTCTTGGGTGCCCCAAGGATCAGCAGGCTCAATTCTTCCAACTTTCCAATCATTTGGCAGGGCTTGACGCATGTCCAACCACCAATCCCCATCATCAATGGCATAGATGTGGGGTTCTCCCCCTGTTGCAAAGCATTCCTCATTCTTAGAGAAGATTAGGGATGGTTTGGCTTGGGTATTTGGAATAATGTGTAGGGTAGGATTATATGTGGGGCTATCGGATAGGCTTATGAGATTGATATTTTGAGGCAGTGGTTCGTTGTTGTGAGCGGGAAGTGGATTGGTTTGTACATTAGGCTTAGGAGGTTTTATAGCTTGACTATCAATGAGATCCTGGATGTCGTGACGAAGACGCATGCAGCGGTCTGTCTCATGTCCAGGGTGTTGGTGGTATGCACATTGCTTATTGGCATCATAGCTTGGGCCATAAGGTGGCTGAGGAGGTGGATTATTCAAGAGTCTAAGATGCCCTTGACGGCTTAGGATGGCTAAGGCTTGGGAAGGAGTCATATAGAGTGGGCTGAAATTGCGGCGAGGGCGATTCGTGTTTCTAGATGAGCTAATTTGAAAAGGGTCTTGTGGCAAGACTGAGTTGAGGGTGCTGACTGAGGCAGGAGATGCACGGGTTGGAAAGGTTTTTCTGGGTGGAGGGGTTTCTTCTTTTCCAATGAGGCCCAACTTGATCCCATCTTCAATTTGTAATCCAGTGGCGTGTAGGCGTTTGAAGTTAGTGATAGCTTGAGTGTAAATGTGGGTGAGGTATTTGGGCTGTAGGTTCTTGACAACTATCCTCACTTGATCTTCCTCGGAAGGGCGACTTTTCATCTTGGCAGCCTTTTCCCTCCATCTTGCCACAAAGGTAGCAAAGTCCTCACTGGATTCTTGTTTAGTCATCTCCAAATCTCGGGTAGTTAGCTCAATTTGGACATTGTACGCATACTGCTTGACAAAAGCGTTGGCAATTTCAGGCCAAGTTTGATAGTGTACAAATTCCAAAGTGAGAAACCAATCGAGGGCGCTTCCAGTGAGAGTTCTTTGAAACAATTGAGCGATGAGCTCGTCGGTCAAGCCCATAGGCTTCAGAGTGTTGATGACGTGGCGGACATGGTTGGTAGGGTTACCAGTCCCGTTGAACTTCTCGATGTTTGGCATTTTGAACCGTTCAGGCAGTTGAGATTCTGGAAAGAGACAGAGTTCTTCGAAATCCAGAATTTGGTCTCCTTGTGAACGAGCCAAAGCGTGCTTGATCTCCTTGACCTGTTTGACCAATTCAGGGTTTTCTATAATTTCATGAGGATTGTCTGTTTCCTCCTCGTTTTTCTTGTCTTCAGCATCCCTTGCTGCTTTCTCAGCTTGTAGATAGGCAATTTGGGGTCGGAGCTCGGTGATGGTAGCATCATTATCTGCCATTTTTGGAGTATAGGTAGAGAGATTGCTTGGTGAGGCTTGGAATTGGGTAGATAATCGGGTTTGTTGAGGAGACGACCGCGAAGTCCCTGAAACTGATTGGGACTGTTGTGGTGAGAGTGTTTTGGTAGATGAGGTGACTGATGAGGTGACTGTAAAGACCTCTGTTTGGCGTGACTTCGGGTATTGTAAGAGTATAAAACTGGCTGAGGTTGCTTCTTTAACCTACCTATTGTGCCTGCTTAAAAAATAGAATACCTGGAAGTCAGTATTTGGCCTGCGTAGGGTTAGGATTTGGGTTTGAAAATCCCAACCCTTCTGCACAGAAAGAGTTAATACAACAACAAATGATACAAGGTGTGAGGAAGAACTTTTGCAAGTAGAATGCAAGTAGGTTCCTAGCCTGTAGGTTTATGTCTTAGTTTGATAAGTTCTATGGCTTTCTAAAACATGTAAGGTTTGTGGTAGTCTCAGGGTGCTCCGTTGTCAAAGGGCACCAATCCTCTCACCAGCCCATCAAAGGCGGTGATTGGGTGATTTCCTTTTTGATATACCACTAGGTACGAGTGACTGTGGAGTTTGCTGGAACCCCCAACATAGCCCGTGTCATGCCGGGATATCAGGTGAACTCAACGGGTTGCCCGCTCGATGCATATGATAAATGAATTAGACAAGGCATGTATTAGTCTTATGTTGAACTTTTTGGTTATGGCTCTCATATTCCCCAGCAGAGTCGCCAAAAACTGTAGACACCTCCCAAACGGGGCATCGCCATACAAATTCATCACGTTTGTTTGCTCGATTGGTTGCTTGCTTCGTAAACCAAAATCATGGACATCCCCATGGCTAGGAATATCGCCACATGATAGCGGTTATCATCAAAACAGAGTCGCCACCCAGTTTATTAAAACTGGGAAAATAGATAGAGATTCCGGATACGGGAGCCAAAAGTACAATAAGGGGAAGGTGTTAGGCACCCCTCTTTGCCCAGTCGTGAGACTGGCCCATAATCGTTCAACATAAGACATATAGATACTTTGTTTAATTCCAACACATAGTCTGTTTATTTATTCCTTTAAACAGTAAGCAAAGTGAGCCAGTGCGATAAATAAGCATGCATCAGAAAGCAGAAAAGCAAACAAACTATCCCAGGAAATCGATTACTCGGCCGGTGAATGGATGTCACGGCCGAGTAATCACACTGGTTTAATGTACCGGCCGAGGGATCGAAGCCCTGGTCGGTGTTCTTCCTCACACCAGACAGAAAGATTAAAAGGTAATCAAATCGCTACGGTTAGTCAAAAACACAGTAAATAAGACAAACCAGAGGCCGTTGGGCCTCACCACCTTGATCCCTCAGTTGCTTGATTGCTTTGGATTGGGCGTGATTGATTGATTGCTTGATTGAAAACCCTAGGGTTAGGGTTTGAACTTCGGGGTCTGATCGCCGGATTGACGGCTGCCTTCGGGAGGTTAGGGCTTTTGAAGAGTGGATATGAGAGAGTATTTTGGCAGAGTTTTGAGGCTTGAGAGAGTGTATATTCTGATAATTTCGTGTGTATTTCCGGAGTCCAAAAGCCCTTTATATAGGCAATTGGTGACTCACTCCGGCCAATCAAATCACGAGATGGCAATTGCAATTGCGATGCATCTCTAACTCTACGTCGTAATCTCTGAGCGTAGCCCGAACGTATCGGGAAGGTAGTGTAATCGGATCAAACGTCTGACAGAACACGTTCCAGAGTCTGGGAAAAGGTCGATCTGGCGGCCGAGTAAAGAATATCACGGCCGAGGAATGGATGTCTCGGCCGAAGGATAGATCTTGCGGCCGAGGGATTGATCTCTCAGGGAGATTTTGCTAGCAACAGGTTGCTCAGGTGAGGAAATGATGTTATGGCCGTGGGATCGATGTCACGGCCGACAGATGGATTCTCCTAGGCTTTTGTATTTCTGTCTGAAAGGCTGTATGACTTTGAATTGGTTCCTCTAAGTGGCTCAAAGTTCTTACCGAAAGTCCTAAGGTTCTCAAGGAAGCAATCAGCAATCACTGTATCCGTTTCATCATCGGGATGGTCCCAAGGTGGGACTTGAAATAATCGTTAGGCCAAATTGGGGTGTCTACAGGTGCTTGTCCGGGGGGTCGCCGGAGACGTGGCGCCAGAGGAAGCTGACGGGAATCGTGGCCAGGAAGCATAGCGGAGGACGGGGATTGAGATGCCGATGGCCGACGCCATGGATTCCACGTCCAGTACCATATATTGTGGTGATTTGGCTTGTGTCTCTCTCTCTCTGCTATATCCCTCATTTGTATTCTATATAATACCATGGATTGATCTATTAAGTTCTAGGCTGGCAAGAATCTCGAAGTGGTTGTTGTGTTGAACATAATAATCATGGAATATTTTGCATAAATATTTTTATGAAGTATTTATTCACGATTTATGTATTCATAGTTCATTAATGTATTTCATGGTTTATTCATGGTTATGTATTCATGGTGTATTCCTAAAAAAAAATGATGTATTCCCTTTGATTTCATGGTGAATTTACAGAATTTACAAAATTCTTATTTTTTCGAGAAAACATAATTTTGGTTTATTTAGTTTTATTCGATTTCATGGTAAATTATTTACTTCATTTACCATGAAATATGTTCGTTTCGAAATAGTCATGAAATTAAAGAAAAGATCTAGGTTTTTCCAAGAAAACGTAATTTTGGTTTATTTAGTTTAAAGAAAGCAAAGATCTGGGTTTTTGCCGAGAAAACATGATTTTGGTTTATTTAATTTTATTCGATTTCATGGAATGATCTGAACGGTTCATGATGAAAAGGCCTTTGGCCATCAGCTTTGTGGATTATAGGTATTGGCCAACCAGACATGATAAAGTGACCATGTTTTATGAAATTAACATGATAAGTTGACCATATTTTTGCATGTATTGATCATGTTAAAATGCTCGCATATTATCCAAAAAGGTCATATTTTTAATTGATCTTATTCCATGAAATATGGTTAAATTACCATCAAAACAGGTGTTATCGTGATCAGCATTTCATGTTTAAATTACTATGTCGATTTCAACGTTTCATGACCATTCGTAATCTAGCTTGAAACCGATTTAATAAACATGACATACTCCCAAAATATTATCATTGAAATATAAAAGTAATCAATCATATTAAAATTACCAAAAAAATCATGAATTATGATTGTTTTTATGCGATTCAATTTGAAATATAAAAGTGATAGGATAAAAAAATAAAAGTAATCAATCATATTTAAATTTACCAAATCCCACTAAATTGGGAAAACAATCCAATCCAATCTCACTAAATTAGGAAAGCAATATAACATAATATATGTATATCATAGTGAAAAGGGTAAGAAATGTAATTCACACACTAAGAAGATGGAAACATAAGTATGAAAAGTGGGTGGGATGGAAACTTACATGGCATGGCTAATGAGGATGAATATTTAAAAACTTCCTTAAAAAGTTGAGGTAAGAGGAGTTGAACATAAGACCTTAGGAGAGAGCACATTCTAAGTCTTTGGCCTTCGTCACTGAGCCATCCCTTAGGGTTAGATCTAAAAATTGTTGCCACCCGAATCAACAAAATTCCTTCTGATAAAATTCATTCCTGTCCTTCATATGGTACTCAATCAATGACTACTAAATTCATTGTTGCAAATTTTAATTGGGAATTGATATTCATACTCTCTTTTTAATTATTCACTCTCTTTTTTATTTTTTAGTGTTGAAAAGTATATGTATTTTTTTTAATTAAAAAGAAGAGTGAATATCAATTTCCTTTGAATTCTCAATTTAGAACATGGATGTGATCCCTGTGATCAAACGAAACATGCGAAGGCTCCTCGGTCATTTTCTTCAATTCCTCCTCAAACCTTTCCATGACTAGTTGTGGCAAGCATATTGGAACCACAGTCCCATCTTTGAAACTCATATAAAAGCTAGCAATACGAAACACCCAGGCGGTGCCGCCATAAACCAGTTTCCCCCACCCAAAATCCACTGTGTCGAAGCCAAGAGACCTTACATCTGATTAGAAACAATAAAGTTTCCTGCCACGGTATGATTTGGGCAAGATCACAAAGTGGTTCGTGGTTTGTCAAAACGAAGTGAACTTTAATATTTTCCTACCATGTGAAAAAGAAGAGAACAAAAGTGAAAAGTTATGTCGGAATGATAATGACGTTTACAATTGAATGTAAAGGGTGCGAAAATGGTAAAAATCCGAGATACTTGAGAAAGTAAATGGATTGGAAAGATAAACTTTTGCTGAAAAAATAAGATAATTTAGTTAAGCGCCGGGTTTGATTGGTCCACGACCCCTTTCTAGTCTTGAGTTCTTCTATTTATGGGCCCCGGGAAGAGAGAGAATGCCCACTTAATTTTTGGCCCACATCCCAGTAGTGGTTACTGGCTGCTAGCTTCTTGGCTCCTCCAACCATGAGCCGCCATGTGTCCCTATAATGTTGGGGTTGAGGTCAGGTCCAGTCCAGTTTTAATAGTGTCCAGTTCGATCCAGTTTTTGGCTGTGGGCCCACAACAATGATCGAAATTGTTTATTTAGAGCTCGTCGAATACGTCATCCACGAAAAAATTAACATGATCAAACATCGATAAATACATTAACGAAATATATTTGTACAAGAAAAAAAAGGGCAATTATGAGTTTCATTTTATTTTTGGTCATTGCATTTTCTTGTACAATATATTTCGTTCATGTACCTATCAATATTTGATGATGCTAATTTTTTGCGTGGATGATATACTCGACAAGCTATAGAAAATAAACGACTGTGGGCCCAAGAGGGACCCACAACGGCCCAAAACTGGACCGGACTGGACACTATTAAAACTAGACTGGATCTTAGACCCCTTTAATCACTATAAGATCTGCCACCAATCTAAAATACTCAGCAATTATTTGGGGCTATGCCATTTTTACCAACTCCTCCATGTATTCCAGTGGAAAGGAACATACCAAAAATTAAAATGCAAATTCAACAAAAATTCAAAAAAGACGACAAAAATAACAAAACAAAGAATAACAAAAAAAAAATTAGCGTTAACTCACCTAGCTATATGTTATACAATGACGATGAGAATTTTTAAGCTTGTTATTGAAAAATTAAAATGATAAAGCCCACACTACAACAACATATTCTACATAGTTTGTGTATGTTTTTTCTCTGTTTATAAGGGACATACTAATATACTATAGATCTTAAAGTACATATATTTTTGGATAACAGAGTGCCCGGAGCCAACTTGCATGCACCTCAGATTAATCCATACAACTCCTTCATATAATACACCATAAATGCTTACTATAGTCATTGTTGGAGATTTGCTTTACTCTTCTCAGTTTAGAGCATGGATGTGATCTTAGGGGGCCTGTGATCAACTGAACCATCGAAAGGCTCCTTAATCATTTTCTTCAACTCCTCCTCAAACCTTTCCATGACTGGTTTTGGCAAGCATATTGGAACCACAATCCCATCTTTGAAATTCATATAGAAGCTTAACACAGGAAACGCCCCGGCGGTGCCAACATACACCGGTTTTCCCCACCCAAAATCCACTATGTCTCCGCCAAGACGTCTTACGTCAGAAACAATAAAGTTTCCCGCCACGGTGTACGAAGGGCGCCCTTTAATCACCATAAGATCCGCCACCGATTTGAAATACTCGGCGGTCATTTGGGGCTTTGCCATTTTTACCAACTCCACCGTGTATTCCAATGGAAAGGAACATACCTTTCCAGCCTTCGAAACTGCTGCAGGACAGGTAACGACGTTGCCATAGTACCCATGAGGCACAATCCGGCCAGGCAAGTTGCGGCCATTGACAAAGCACGAAACTCTAACGGTGTTGTTAGGGTCTAGCGCGAGTGCACGAGTGCGACACCTCCACAAGCACGCGGTCAAGACCTCGAATGTGGAGGCGCTTGCATGCGGGGGGAGATGGTTTCGAATAGCTCTGATCTCCTTGGGACCAAAGAAGAAAGGTTTTTGGATCGGGGTTGAGTTGGCATCATCGTTGTTGGTGTCGAGCACTTGTTCGTATTCGTGGTGAAGGCATGTAATTCGGGGAGGATGTCTTGCGGATAGGAGCTCCCTTTGCCACACAGGTGACACAGAAGGTGCAGTGACTTCTTTCCCTTGGGCGAACTCGGCGATTGCACTTAGGAATTGGACCAGACCAGCTCCATCACTCATTGTGTGGTTCAGGCGCAGGGCAATGGCGAATCCACCGCACCTAAATCGAGTCACCTACATTCACCGAAATTCACCAACAACAAAAAAAAAAAAAACCTGATGTGAACATTACACGTGAATACGAATATGCACATTTGTTACAAGAGTAAGTACTCCATCCAGAATCACATTTCTTGCCAGCATCTATCTATAGTCAAGAAAGCTGAGCTGTGGGGTTTGGTGAAAGGTCTGACTTATGTAATGCACCAAAGCTATGCGAAATTGAAACAGATCAGATGTGACAGTGATAGGTGCCGCAAAGCACCTAATTAGTCTCCCTAATTATTCATGCGTTGTTAGTCCGTTTGCGTTGTTTTTTTTTTTTGAAATCGTTTGCGTTGTTATTAGATGTTTTTAGTTGTTTAGCAATGTTTGAGGCCTTGGAGGGTGGTTAAGGCTTAAATGTGTGAAGTGGGAGTGCTTAAGACGCATGAACACGAAGTAGGAAGCTACAAGAGTGGCCCGGAAGCAGGGGAGAGAATGCTGAAAATCCCATTAGGACGGCTTTCATTCCCGTCCGGACGGCTTTGCCCACCTATAGAAATCCCAACTATCTAAATTTTCGCCTGGGCGGTCTCAGAACAATAATATATTTTGCGAGTTTTAAATGTAACTTTGAGGCCTTAGGGTATAAATACATCTTCAACATTGTTTTAGAGTTCCTAACTTTTGTTTTTTTTTTTTTTGAAAAGGTTCCTAACTTTTGTTTAGCGAGCTAGAGGGAGGCAAGAGCAAATCTAAGAGAGAAACTTTGTGTTCTTCATGTGTTCATCATATTCAAGCGCGTTCTTCTTCTCCATGGCCGGCTAAACCCCTTATCTTGGGGGAGGATGAAGCCTCACATCAAGTAACCTTGTTCTTTTGTATAGATTAAGATTTTTATTCGAAGGGGATTATGTGTTCAAGATCTCTTTTCATGATATCAATGGAATGGTTTTTAATTCTTTAAATTGATTGAGTATTTATTTCCTAGGTTTCTAAATACCTTTCACATAATGGCTTTCATTGTTCTCAATTCGGGTGACTGAGATGGGTTATGCTCGTGAGACGGACCATGTCATTAACCAGCTAAACCGCGCTAGTGAGACGGTTAGTACTATGGGATAGTCCATGTTGGCTGGCAAATTGTGGAAATCTACTTGCCTACTATCGATAAGGATTGCAAGCCCTAGAGATAGTGATTTTGCAATTCAAGTGTTAACCCAATCTATGCGATACATGGTTATGCAGTTGGGGTGGATTCTAAATCCTAGACTTTCCTCCATCAAGTTTCCAAACCCTTTTTAATTAATTGCTTTTGTTTAATTAGTTTCTCTGAACAAACAAACCAATCAAACTCTCTTTTTCCCTTCAAATTAATCTAGAAATTCGTCGGAATTATAGTAACTTAGCCAATCTGTCCCTCCGGATCGACACTCGATTCTGACCACTATTCTACGGAGTAGTAGTTAACTCCAAGTTTTTACAAATTTATTTTTTATATGGTACGACACGATCAAAAACCTAAGCAAAGTTGAAATAGAGAGCTTGAACTCTCTCTTTTTTATTTTATCTTTATCTTTCTATTTTTGTGTTTCCATAGTACACAAAATAAAGTGAGCACAAGCCCTCAATGAAAAAGGTTCTATATTGAGGATGTTTTCAGCAGGGAAGAAAATGATTTACAAACATTATTACACAAAATATTTGTAAAATTTTATGGCAGCGGCATATTTGAAATCACAAGGTGCCTCATCATTATGAGTCATGGGAATTCCCTATAAACATTTAGGCAATGTTTGGTAACACTGCCACTTTTCTGTTTTTTGTTTTCTATTTGCTGAAATCAGTTACTACTTTTCCTTAAAAAAAAAAAAGTGAAATCGGAAAACATGTTTGTGTCAACCTGTTTTCAAATAAAACAATAACTAAAATACGTAAACATGAGTTTTTCATCACTCCCCATTGAAATTCAGAAGACAAAAGACAGTTCAATTTTTCGAAAGATTAAATTTTCCTTAATTTGAGTGGAAATAAATTTTGATATAGGTTTGTAAAGAGAAAATTAATTAACAAAGCTTTTACTCATAATTGAGTATAATTAGATAGTTTTTGTGTGCCACTCAAAACTCACTTAATTATGAGTCCGGTTTTCCTCCAACCCCAATAGGAGGAATTTCTCCAACTAAGGACACATGGCGCCACCTCTTGATTTGCCCAAGTCCCTTCTTTCCCTACCTAATAGCAATATAACATTACCTCTACATCTTAACGTTAACTCTAAACTAAATTCACCGTTAACCAAAAAATCCCTACTTTTTAGGAAAACACCTCCATGTAATTAGAAAATTTTATTTTACAATCCCATTATTCTAGGTATAGATTACCGTGTATATACCTATTATATGTATGAGAACAAAGAAAAAAATGGAATTGCTACTTTGCTCCAATCAACTTCAAAATATTCCATAGCAAAAATGTCATTGCCGTAAATGATGTCCTAATTCGATTAGGCAATTTCATGCCGCAATTGAACAATATTCTCATCGGCGTAGATTGAAAAATTGATATTGCATGGTAACTCATTCTTATGCTTTTTGTGTCTTTTAGAAGATATGGAATAGAGAGAAACTGAAATTTTCTAATTACATGCATGGAGGTGTTATCCTAAAAATTAGGTTAATTTTTTGGCTAACGGTGAATGTAGTTTAGAGTTAACGTAACGTTAGATTGCTATTGGGCAAGGAATGAAGGGACTTGGGCGAATCAAGAGGTGCCATGTGTCCTTGGTTGGAGAAATTCCTCCTACTGGGGTTGAAGGAAAACCGAACTCATTAATTATCATGTACTAACTTCCTGGCTATCCATAATTGTGAGTCTAACTTATTTTCTTTAAAAAGTAGGTTAAGATATCTATGACTATAAAGATATGTTTATGTATTAATTACTTCAATTTTTGGGTGCAAAATTAACAACCTCGTATTTTGGGTCTTTGGTCTTCCGCTGATGTGGCGAGAAGGTGCACGAGTCAAATGACAAGCTGGGTTAAGTGGAAGCGGAAGGTTGGGAGGGTTTTGGCAGCCGGTTTTGGAAGAAGTGAAAGTAAGGTTTTGATACTTTCTTAAATTTTCAAAATAGTGAAAGCTATTTATATTATTTGGAAATGGAAGTAGTGCACCAAACATATTTTCATTCCTATTTTTTGAAAATTCTGAAAATAAAAACAGAAAATAGAAAACATAAGTGCTACCAAACATAGCCTAGCTTAGAGTTTCCAGATTGTCGAATGTTCAAAGCTAAGTAGCTAACTCTACCTGAAGCAACAAGAGAGGGCAGCCAAGGATTCCATCAGAGCCAGGAACATCATGAAGAAGCTCCTCCAACACCGGACTCCCTGGAAGAATCGCGTCACCAAGTCGGTTGAGCTCAACTTCTGCATCGGCCTCTACAAACAAAACCCCCTCGCTCGTGCAATCCACCAGAAGTTTCCGGTTAGGCCCTTCAACAAGCCTCCCGGCAAATGGGTAGTAGAACGAAAGTGCTTTGGCTAGGCCTTCCCTGATGACACGCACAGGGTCTTCTCCTTCCATGAAAGGACTGCTCTTGTAAAACATTATCACCGGAAGCTGAAACCGGAGACCCTCTTGGTCGTCTATGTCTGAGAGTTGTTTTAGTTCACGCGGTGTTGGTTCCGCGGGCACCACGAGTCTTGGCTCTTGCCTTGTCACTGTGAACAACATGGAGGAGGAAGATGCTGACATTGTTTAGGGAAGTGTTTTAAGATGAAGACAAGAGGAAAACAAGGCAAATACACTCTAGACTTTGTGCAGTGAATTTGAAAGGTATTTATAGAGGATATAGTCCCAGCGTACCTCAATTTTGGAAGGCGACTGGAGACGTACCATGAATTTCATGAATCATGTGCTCCTTTTCTACTACCACATGGAAAAAGAAATCGTCCTAATGCAAAGAACCAACCATCTATAACTAGGGGTGGGTGTTGTATCGTGTCGCGTTCGTGTGAGAATTCTCTCAACCCTAATCTGATCTATTTAGTTTTTCGTATCGATCGTGTCATCTTCGTGTCCCGTGTCAGAAATAGCCAACCCTAACCCACTAACTTCGTGTCGGGTTTGTGTCGTGTTATCATGTCCTTTAAAAAATTCCCACCCCACATCATGTCGTATCGTGTCATCTCTTGTTCGTGTCAAAATTCTCTCAATCCTAACCCGACATGTTTAAATTTTCGTGTTATGGTGTCGTGTCGTATTCAATTTCCGTGTCAGAAATAACTGACCCTAACCCGCTAATTTCGTGTTGGAAATTCCCGCCTCTACCTATATTAGGGGTGGCAAATTGAACCCAAACCCATTAAGAAACCCAAACCCACCTATTAAAAAATAGACCCAACCCAACCCATTTATTAATTGGGTTAGAATGGGTCCAAAATGAGCCGAGTCCAGTTCGAGCCGAGCTTATACAAAACGAGCCGAGGATTTAGAGTGTTGAGCTCAACTCATTTACTGTACAAGTCTGAAACTTGAGTTTGAACTCGACTCAATTACTAAACGATTCCGATTATGAGTTGTATTTTGAGATTGTGTCAGTAGACTTTCTCTGTAACGAAGCATCGACTTTATCAATTTTACCATTTTCATAACAAACGAAAAAAGGAAAACAGGGGCACACAAAGCAAAAGAGAAAAAGGATGGACGAAAAGCAGATATCATCATCGTCACCGGCTACAGTTCACTTTTGATCCCTGATTGGGTAAATAAGCCAATTGACTTATTTTTTTGTTCTTATTCAATTTTTTTTTTGTATTTGTTAGTTTTTGGTTAATTTTTTGGGGATTATTGCATCGTCATGACGAAAAGAATCTAAAAAGTAAAAAATTAAGAGCGAAATCAATTTTTTTTAATAAAGACGAAAAAATTGACTTATTTTTGTCTTTATTCAAAAAAATTAGATTTCGATCGTAATTTTTTACTTTTTAGATTCCTCTCGTCACGACGATGCAATAATCCCCAAAAAATTGATGAAAAACTAACAAATACGAAAAAATTGAATAAGGACAAAAAAAAAAAGCTAGATGACTTATTTAGCCGAATAGAAATAACATCAAGCAAATAGAGGCAAATTATAAACACAAAGGATCGAAATACACCACACAAACTAGAATTCTTTCATCATAATTCAATGATCAATCAAACTCTAACACCATCGTGGGTGGTAGCCCAGTGGTGAGGGTCACTACCTCTCTTTAGCAACTGCATGGGTTCGAGCCCCGGGGGCAGCACTTGTGTGCTTCTTTCCGGTGGTGCCATAAAATGGCTTAATTCGGACCCAGTAGTTGAATCGAGGAGGGGGACTTTTCCCCACTGTGCATCCAGGTGGGGTCTGTGGTGACGGCCCGTCTTCCCAGACGGTAGCTATGGCTCGAACCGGACATTCCACAGGCGGGTTAGGGAGCCCCTATGGTCACGCCCAGGGGGGGTTGCTACGCCGGTTGCCCCTTCCGCCCTTTTTGAATATCAAAAAAAAAAAAAAAATCAAACTCTAACGATCTTCGCAGCCTTGACCACCAGATTCCGATTATGAGTTGCGATCAAAATTTTTTACTTTTCCGATTCCTCTCGTCGAGATAAATCAATAAGTCAAAAAAGTTTGATGCAAAAAAAATTCAAATAAAGACCAAAAAAAAAAGTTACTTAACTTTTCAATCCAAACCCACCCTCAGCAATAATTAATCATATTGATCATTTCCCAATCTGGACATAATAATCACCAATAATTTAGAAGAGAAAATCAAGTAAAAAGAACTTCAAAACTTTGAACAGCTAAGTCCAAAAATTCCTAAAATTTCAGCAGAATCTCCATTCGGTTCAATAATTTTAGTATACAGGGGTAATTTGGTCATTTTAATATATAGGGGTATTATGGTAATTTTAGTATGCAAGGGTAATTTGGTCATTTAAATGTACAAGGGTGATATGGTCATTTCAGTGCATATGGGTATTTTTTAGTCATTTTTAATTTTAATTGGGTTAATGGGCAGGTTGGGTTTGATTTTAAATAAATGGGTTGGGTTGAGTATGGGTAATTGGACTCCTAACTAATTGGGTCTAAATGGGTCAATGACTCATTAAAGATCCAACCCACTTATAACTTACCCAATTTGGCCCAAACCCGCTCATTTGACACCCCTAACCTATAACGTGTGCAAGTTTGCAACACTGTCCATCTAAGAAGCACCAATTAATCCTTCCTTCTTTGGCACTAAAAGAAAGGGAAAAAATGTGAAATGAATGGAAGATTAGTCATCACTCATGTCAAGTCATTTCCACATTTATCACACGATATAAAAAGAAAAGAAACCTGAAAAAGGGGGAACTGGAGTTTTCAAATCATCTTTATTTTTAATGGCAAAGAAAATTTCATCTATCACAAGGATAAAAAAATGGAAATCGGACCAATAGGAAAAGAGAAGCATTGAGAAAGACTTGAACAGTACACTCAATGTTCTGCACCACTGTGGTTGCAGCACAAATATGATCCAATGAAGAAAATTTAGACTCCTCAATGGTATAGTTCTTAGTACCTAGCATTTCCTTAAAAAACACACAGAAACCTGAAAAAGGGGGACCAGAGTTGTCAAATCATCTTTATTTTTAATTTTTTCCATTTATTTTGTTTTAATGGCAGAGAAAATTTCATTTATCACAAGGAGAAAAAAGAGAAATCAGACCAATAAAAAAAGAGAAGCATTGAGAGAGACTCGGACAATACACTCAAATGTTCTGCACCACTGTGATTGCAGCACAAATATGATCCAATGAAGAAAAATTTATAATTCAATAATGAAGGGAAATGATTTTGCCACTCCCTTTTTTGTTAACGTCACTCCCCTGCAAATGTATTTTTGCACCAAAAATACACTTGCAGGGGAGTAGCGTTAACAAAAAATGAAGTGGCAAAATCAGCAACCATAATGAATAGCTATAATGAATGGTAGGTCAAAGGGAAAGAGAGACCGAATAACTAATTCATAATCATATTTTTTTGAATAAATTATGGATTTGGCTTTAAAAGTCAAATACTCCTTCCGTCCCTTTTTAGGTGTCTTGTTTCGTAACTCCAACCTATTAAGGAGAGGCTGCTGATTTTGCCACTCCCTTTTTTGTTAACGGCACTCCCCTGCAAGTGTACTTTTTTGTACCAAAAATACACTTGTAGGGGAGTGTCGTTAACAAAAAAGGGAGTGGCAAAATCATTTCCCTAAGGAGACATTCATCATTACATATTTCACATCAACTTTTCTCTCTACTTTTCCTACTTACCCTCTATAGAGACATCATCATTACACTTTTACTCATCAACTTTTCAAAATGGAATCTATTTTTAGATGCAAAATGAAAAATGCACCAATTTTTACCCACTAACTTTACAAATTTGACACTTATTAAGGGGCAGCCAAAAATGAAATAATGGACTCTAAAAAATGGACGGAGGGACTAGCAACATTATTATTTTTTTGTAAAAATTATATATTTGAAATCTATTCTTAAAGATCAAACAATGAAATCATATTGAATATAAAATTAAGTAAAAAAAATTTTAATTTTTCAATGTGTATTGTGTATTTTGTACTCCCTCCGTCCCTTATTTAGAGTCCAGTATTCCATTTTGGGCTGTCCCTTAAAAAGTGTCCATTTTGTAAAGTTAGTGGGTAAAAATTGGTGCATTATCTATTTTGTCCCTAAAAGTAGATTCCATTTTGAAAAGTTAGTGAGTGAAAGTATAATGATGATGGGTAAGTAGGGAAAGTGGAGGAAAAAGTTGATGTGAAAGGTATAATGATGATGTTTTTTTAATAAGTTGTAGTTACGAAGCAGGACACTTAAAAAGGGACGGAGAGAGTATTTTTTTATTAAACTTTATATTTTGAAATTTTATTGATTTCAACTACTATTGTCTATGAACAAATGAATCGTCTATTCTAAGAGCTATAATTATTTTCTATGTTAAACTTCATTCAGAATTAATAGTGTAAAGTTTAGTATAACAGTATTACATTAACAATATAAAATTCGTAATTAATAGTGTTAATTAATATTTAATTGAAAAAATAAGTGTTAATTAACAATATAATTGAAAAAAATAGTGTTAATTAACAATTAATTGAAAAAATAAAATGGACACTGAAAAATAAAAACTTTATACTTAATATTGGTCTCATAAGTTAGATCTCTTTGATTAGATTTCAAATATAAAAAACTTATAAAAAATAAATTTGTAAAAAAAAGTTATAAAGATTATAGAGGAAGATTTTATGCTTTTTAATTAAAAAAGAGGGAGGATTCAAAAAAAATTAAAAAAAGAGGGATAAGAGAGAGAGAGAGAGGAAAGTTTCAATCTGCCAACATCACTCTTGTCTCACCACGATGCGTGTGGGTTACGACAATAGGGGACAGAGTCTAACAAGACTTTGTGGAAAAATATTTGTGCACAATGATCTAATGGGACATAATCTATCCACATCGGACAGGCCTGAAAGAACTCCTAAATTTATTTAGGCCAAATATATATAGGGGTCCTAGAATTTTAGAGTCTTCATTTTTAGACTTTTTTTAGGGGCCAAAGCCCATACTTCTTTGGCTTACCGTATGAGCCGACCCTGCAAGGAATTATTCATATGTTATTGAGTACAAATAAGGAAGGGAAATGATTTTGTTACTCCCTTTTTTTGTTAACGCTGCTCTTCTGCAAGTGTATTTTTGCATCAAAAATACACTTACAGAGGAGTGGCGTTAACAAAAAAATGAGTGGCAAAATCAGCAGCCATAAGGAATTCCAATCTTAGCAATTGCCTAGGTGAGTTGATATGTGAAATTATCCTCCTCCTAAAAAAAAAAAAAAAGAATGCCAATCTTTGATAATTTTGTCACCATCCAATTGTTCTCCACTGAGTCTGTTCAACAGAAAATTACCTCTAAGTACAGAAAAGTGACACTTAATTCCCATTAAGGAGAGATGAAATACTTAATTACCACTAAGTCCACTTTTACAAAAATACATTTAACATTAATGGAAGTGTCACCTTAGGGTTTTAGGGTATGCTAGGGTTTTATGGTACCCTAAAATCTTAGGATACCCTAGGATTTTAGAGTTTTAGGGTACCCTAGGGTTTTAGGGCACTTTAAGATTTTAGGTTTTAGGATACCCTAGGGTTTAAGGTACCCTAGGGTTTAGGTTTAGGAGCTTTTATAGAGCCCTAGGGTTTAGGTTTAGGCACTTTCATAGGGGTTTTAGGGTGCACTTTCCTATTATTGGGTTTTAGCGGTTTAGACATTTTCATTGGGTACCCTAGGATTTTAGGCACTTTTATAGGGTACCCTAAGGTTTAGGCACTTTCATAGGGTGCCCTAGGGGTTAGGCACTTTCAGTATTTAGGGTTTTAGGCACTTTCATAGGGTTTTAGTGTTTCATTAATTAGAGCAGACTTGGTGGGAATTACTTTCTATTTTTTGGACCTAGAGGTAAATTGCCCTCCGTTCAATGATGGAAAATCGTTCAATTGTACAAATACATTCTGTTCCAAGCCCAAGGCACTATTAAATGATTGACGGATGGAACACGTTCTTAATTTCTGAAAATGTGTATCATGTTTGTTGAAAATTCGTCCAAGCCGATGAAAGAAGATAAACATGGGGAGGAATTAACGATTGCTTCAAGGCACGTACTCGCTCTCCTAAGATGATATTCTTCGCCCTTACTAATTTGAGAGAATCTCAACCACGAAGCTGTCTCCATGATACAATGAAGCCCAACCATAAGGACTGTTGTCCAACTGAGTCCAACACTAACAAAGAGTTACCTGAATACCTTCGGATTTTACGAGCCCACCAAGAATAAATTAGGAGATAATTTGGAGAGAAAGAACAATCAGAATTGTTCTCACTATATCTGGTTCTATATCCAAATTGGTGGAACCCCTAGCCATTCACCAAAGGTCACGTCTTTATATTCAAACCATTGTGACTGTTCATGAGCAGTCATACGCAGTGACGGATACATAAATCTAAGTTAGTAGGGGCACATATTACTTGCGGAAAGAAGAATTCCATAGAGGAAATAATAATGAATTTCATCCCTCACTTTTAGTTAGTATGTTATCGTTCTTTAATGTGAACTTCCAAAAGAATTCTTATTAAGTGTAATGTCTTGCAACAATATCGATAAGTGAAGACACTGGACAATACCATAATTTTGAGACAATTTTTGAAGGGTACTGAAGCTATTTGGAAAATTTAAACCCCAAGGAGTTGTTTTGGTGGTCAAACCTTGCGACTTAGGTATTTGTTTCCTCCGTACGTCTCAAGTTCAAAACATCCTAGGAGCTATCAATTGGTCCCCTAGTGGAGGGTGAAATTGGTCCCCTAGAAATCAATTCGAGGTGTGCATAGGTTTACCCGAACACTCTGGGATATGAAAAAATGTTATTTCGAAGAATTGAGGAGGGGCACATGCCCCCATAGGACCCTTAATGGGTCCGTCCCTGATCATACGTAATTACCTTTTCATCTAAACCCAACGGTGACACCATTTAAATCCACTGGTCATGTATATTCATTTAACCCGAATAGTCACACATTTAGTATAAACCCCATCATCAATAATTATATCTAATATCCGTTAAATATTTTGGAAATGATTCAGCATTCCTTTTTTTTGTTTTTTTGAAAACAGGCAATCAATTCATTTCACAATACCCGAAGGTAAAACTCCAAAGGCTACAACGATTTCATTAGAAAATATAGGAAAGAACCGAAACTACTAAAACCTAGACACTAGAGCACATCCACCAGGAGGCTCCTTAGCACATACTGTCAAGGCAAACCATACATAAATGCAGGGCATCGAGCCCGTCTCCGATTTTAGTAGTAGAGCTCAAAGGGACACCTAGCTCAAACCATAACCATAAGCACAGATGAAATCAACATCAACCAGTACAAAACAATCTAAACAGGCTAAAAACTTATTCGCCAACCTACCGCGCTCACCAAATTTGGGAAAATCAGACCGGTACAATCACCGGACTGGGGAGACCAGTCGGAAGAAACCGAACCAAAGATGGCCAGTACAAGAACCTCCAGCCAAGGAGTTGTCGCCAGAGAACGCCACCTCAAAAATTGGAGACTTATTGCCAGAGGGAGCCGAGCCACCCTAACATCATCTCTCCGTCAGATCTATCCCCAAAACAAATCCAATCCAGAGGGAGGCGGTGGCGGGCATAGATTCGGCAAGCCACAACTCTATGTTCCGCAGAAATAAATTCCAAATTCTAAATCATGTTAACGCATTGCCGAATTTTGATGCTACCTATTGAATTCTTATCAATTGTTACACGTTAAATAGAATAAGTGATCTAATGCTACAAAACCATATGAAAGCATTAAAATATTTAAACTCAGTGACTACATTCAATAGATTGACAGATGTTTAACTTATTAGGTTCCATTTTGCTAAGATTCTTATTTTTTAAGTACTTATTTTTTGTTTTACGAGACAAGTCATTCTCTCATAATTAATGCATCACATTTAATTCAAAAAATAAGTATTCATTCAAATAAGTACTTATTTGAACACACCCCGACGCAACTGACAATCACACTCACGTACACTCTTGCATTCAACAGACTACAGATGTCTAGTAAATATGCAATCCAAATGCATGTTCAAGACTTCATTCGTTAATTACCTTTCGGGCACATATCTCAGTATTCTAAGTTTTAAGTACAAGAACACTAGACGCTTAGAATTGGTCTAGCACCCCCAATATACGTACCTGAGTCCATGTAATACAACTGCACATATAAGCCCAGTGTATGAACCGAAGTTGCTCCGTGTATGAACCTAAGTTGCCCTCTAAGTTCAAGACAAGAGGGGTATTTTTGTCTTCAATACCATGTCTTGGAAATTATTATTTTCCTTTCTATGAAGGGGCAATTCCAAAAAAGTACTCCTACCCCATATGGGAATAATTTGCCCCAAGAACCACAAACACCAATTTCCCCGTAATACAACTGCACATATAAGCCCAGTGTCAATCGACATGCAACACAAAATAAGAATGGGAGCTCCATCTTTCACGTCATATACAAAATTGAACGGAGAGAGAGAGAGAGAGCGCCAACTAGTCAACAGCTCCACGTGTTCCCCAACACTACGCATACAAATTGGAGTAAGACAATTCATTTAAAGTGAACACATATAAGCTAGGGGTGTTCACGGTCCGGTCCGGTTCGGTTCGGATTCCTAGGAATCCGAGGACCGAATCGCTAGTCACGGTTTTTACAAAATAAAATTCGTGTCCGGACCAAAAGTCCTACGGTTCGATTCCAATCCAATCCGTGACTCGCGGATCGGTTACGGTTTTGTCCACGGATTTTAACAAAAATAAAGCTCAAACTTATATCTCACACTAAAAGGGAAGAATGTTACATTTAGAATTAAGTTTAACACTAGCCACTAGAAAGTACTTATTACTTTGAAAAAACGGAGAGAGAGAGAGAGGAGGAGGAGAAGTAAGAACGGTGCGGTAGCGACTTGAACAAGGAATGGAAATTAGGAAAACTGGAAAAGAAATGAACTAGTAAAACTAAATTAGGGTTACCCGTAACTTATATATAAAAAAAAAAACTATGATTTACCCTTTATATTTTATGTACATCTACACTATATCCCATTATTAAGATAAAATACTAAAATTGATAGAAAAAGTTTTAACATTACTAACAATTAATTATATAAATACACATATATTTATATATTTATTTATTATTTATATAAAATAAATATCTCACGGTCCGGTTCGGTTAATCCACGGTTTCGTAATGAAAATCCCTGGACCGAACTGCGAGTCACGGTTTTCTAATTTTTCAATCCGTGTCCGGACCATTAATCCACGGACAAAATCTAAAAGGTACGGATCGATTCGGTCCGGACCGATTTCACGGTTCACCGGATATTTTGAGCAGCCCTAACATAAGCAAAAGCTAAAGCCAAAACCAAAACAGAACGTAAGATGGAGTAATCTAGTTGATCCTTTACCAAAAGCAAGAATCAGAAACAATTCAACTCCAATAATCCAAGATCTCAAACACTTCAGATCCAACAACATGAAAATAGCTGTCATGTGAAATTTTGGTCAACAAACAAAATGACTAGTTTGATGATGAATACCTTCGGAAGATGATATAGCTGGGCTCCATCTTTAAGTTGTGACAAACAAAAGACATTCATCCGTGACCGTGACCGTGACAAGTTCATTCGAATCACATTTACGGTTCAACATCCTCAACAACAATAATATGTTTAGAGTTTAGAGTATTTCACATGTTCTTCCTTGTATACGAACTCAAGTTAAGTTTGAGGTGACAAAACTTCAACGAAGTTGAAAGTGACCACCATCCCATTTGAAGGCGCACACTACAAATTCTCCCATATATTTTGAGTACCAAAATGATAGGTGCAAATCTTTCCCGCCAACGAAACTGCCGCCAGATAGCGAAGACGTTGCCGTAGTATCCATGAGGCACAAGACAATGCATGCCGCACACAGATACATGAAACTCGAGCGGTGTCATCAGGGTGTAGCACGAGTGTGACACCACCATACACACGCAGTCAGCCACTTCGAAGGTGGAGCTTCTTCAATGCTGATGTGGGGGAAGATGGTTCGAATGGCTCTGATATAAAAAGAAAGATCTGCAGATCATGTTTGTGGTGTTGTTGCCGTTGGTGTCAAGCATTTCCTCACATTCAGGGTGCAGACATGTAATGCAGGGAGGCTGTCTAGCGGATAGGAGCTCCCTTTGCCACAACAGAAGGTGCAGTAGCGTCTTTCCCTTGGGTAAACTTAGTGATTGCATTTAGGAACTGTATCAAACCAGGTGCACCGGTTTAGGCCCACAGCAAAGGTGAATCCGACACAGCTAAAGCAGGCACAAAAGAGAAGAACAAAAAAATACACACAAAAAAAAGCATCGCAAATGCTTGATTATATTCTTAGAAGGTACAAAGCAAAGGCGTCTAGAATTGGAAAGACATAGATCACCTAAACACAAAGAACTAACCGTGGATTACATGCTGCACTGACTTTTGCTTCTTTTTTACACAGCACACTGCAGTTTATTAGTTCTAACTTCTAACATTCACACAGTAAGGAATATGCACAAAGATGAAATGACCAACTTCCGATAGTCTAGAATTCGATCAATGTTAGATGGACTCTTCTAAATGGAAGAACTAACCTTGGATTACGTGCTGCACTGAGTTTTGCTTCTTTTTTACACAGCACACTGCAGTTTAACATTCACACAATAAGGAATATGCACAAAGATGAAATGACCAACTTCTGATAGTCTAGTAACAATGCTGGACCCCTCTTTGACCTCTGCAGGGCTTCCAGTCACATCTCTGGTGATGTTCACTCGTGGTCCCTGCTGATGATTTCTTCGAGAATGCCGAGCTCTGATTCTTGATGTCCCAGGGGCATCCATTTTGTCTGAGCTCACTTTGCTTTGGATCTGCTTTTGAAGCATTAAGTTATAAACTACATGTGCTTAAACACATGCTTTTTTGGGATCTGGATATCCTACTAGTGTTGACGCTTGGGTAAGGATGTGGGATAAGGGTTCAATACCCATACCAAAATCAGACACTTGTATCCTCTAATTTTGATGACATTTGATGGAAAAAGAAGTTAAAATAGCCAAAACGAAACACTGTAACCTTTCAACAACTTGCTCCAATTCGTAATGACCAAATGGTACACACTAATCCAGCCACAAGATTTAAATACAATAGAAACGCAACACAGATTAATCTAGCCACAAGGGTCAGGTACCAATAAAGAATCACTAAAATGCACAAGTCAAATAAACTAAAACAAGATGACAGGAGCACAACTAAAAATCTCAGAAAATATATATAGCCCTAAAGAAAAGATGGTATACACATAAATGTTGGTTGACTAATACAGCCCAAATAAAAGTTGGTATGCAAATAAATGTAGATTTTGTGCGGAACGTACGTGTGTGGGAGAGTGTGATTGTTTCTGCTTTCTCCTTAAGCAGAAATATTAAAGGAGGATGAAACCAATCATCAAATCCAGAATGATAGCACAAGTAAGCAACTTCCAGCAAGAAACCATTAACATCCTTGAAACCCTTGAATTTACAAACCTATGGGATTCATTCAATCTAAGTGTAGAAACTTATTAAAAAAATTCAACCAACCTGGAAAGAAGTAACTGACATGATCTCCACCTGAAAAGGATTAGATATTGTAATAACAGTTCTTCTGAGCTAGTTGTTCCCAGAACTCCGTTGGCCAAACAAAATATCACCACCTACAATCTTCACACGCGCTCCCCCGCCCAAAACATATCTTAGGTTCAATCCATAGAGGTCAAGTCAAAAGCTCTCAAAAAGAACTGCATGGTCTTGCCATCATTCCTAAATGCTTTCTTCAGTAGAATACAAGAATCCCAACCAACATTTCTGCTCAGCAGCTAAAGGTAAGGGGTTGTTCAGTACAAAAAAGTACAATACACTTGGCTAGCATCACAAAAGGAAGAAACTTCATTTGATCATTGCCTTTCAAAAGGAAGGAACTTCATTTGATCATTGTCTTACAAACAGGACCGGACCGGCTGATCAACTGGTTCATCAAGGGATAATTGTTTAAAAACAGTTTGCTACATCAAACTGTCTGAAACTGGCTAACTAGTTGACTGTTGATTCGTTTAAATGGTTTCCGGTTAAATGGAACCACCCACCACTTAGCAGTTGTAAAACCCACAGGAAATTGAAGTAGAAAAGTAAAGTGGCTCCTGCGGCTTGAACACAAATTGATGAAGGAAACAATGGTCACACTATTAATTGCCACTGCACCACGTCACCGTTGACATTGTTGATAAACGGCAATATAAACACAACCCTGGTATAAAGTACCTTTACATCCATTTATAGAAACTTAGGTGTAAAGATATTGTATTTATTTTAGTAATTAATTTTCTACTAATTTAACAACTAATTTGTCGTTCACGAATATTTCGTTGGGTTTATGAAGTAATAATGCCATTAAAGTTTAAACTGGTGCTTTGTCAATGGATTCACTCACAGACCCGTTTTAAAAACATTGCATTGGAAATATGAACAATACATTCCAGCTGAAATATGAGCAATGATCTATATTAAGATGGCACTCTACTAACCAAACTCATAATTTGCTATAGAAACAATCCTGAAGAGAAAAAGCAACAAGAGTAAAACGCCGATAAACAAAGAGAAGACAGCAATGAAGAAAGAGGTTAGACCCTAAGCTTCTTAAGGAGAACTGCAAAGGAAGGGAGGACATGACTACCATCTAACAAGAGATATGGTGAAAAAAAGCCAGAAAGGAATTCTTTTGATTTTCAGAATTTTTTTTTTTTTGTCAATCGATAGAAGAGATCATTTTACATCAGATATGAAGTACAAAGTACAAACCCGGGACACTACATCAATTGTGAGAGTCCACGAGATAAACCAAGTCCAACAACTCAACCAATACAAGAAATAAGCCCATTATAGGGTAGAAAGAAAGAAAGAAGGAAAGAAAAGCCCTCTAAGGGAAGAACACCCACACGCAGGTGGAGAGCTGCGTGTGGAGACTCGAACTCCTGACCTCCTAATGAGATTCAAGAGTCCTGGCCAACTGAGCTAGCCCCAGTTGGTTTGATTTTCAGAATTTGAACGTGTTCAGCCCATAAACAAACCGCGATAAAAGGCATTTATTTAGAAAATAACCGCCAAAGGATACAGAAAATTTGTTGACATGTTGATGCAGAACCATCCTGAAATTAAAGCCCAGTCCTACAAATGAACTACTCCATGCTCATGAGGGGAGCATTGTACACCACGTGATGATATTGGGCCAACTCCTCATATGACTACAAAGCATTTTATTCGGCAGAGAATTGCTCTTAACACCATTATTCAAACTCAATAGTTAGTCAAATACTAATGTTCATTTGGCACCATAAAGAACAAAACAACTAAAATTACTTTTTTCCCATATGCTCAAAGATAAAACTCAAACAAAATGCATAACAATAGCATCAACAAATAGCTGACTAAAGGATCATTGGTGAAATAAATAGAGCTGTATACTTCAATCAAAACACAGGCGGTAAAGCACAATTGTCACTGTATAGTTTGACAACCTATAAGAATCAAAGTTAGAGGCGGGGGGAGGGGGGGTTGGTGGAGAGTTGGGAGCACTACCTAAGCCAAAATCGTTATACCAGACAAAGTGGTGAGCCATCAATTGGGAATATAGTGCTCTGTCTGCTTGGAATGCCATTAGAAAGGAAAAGCCTGATGTGCCTTGGTTCAACCTCTACTTCAAGCGCTTCTACTCAATGGATGGCAATTCGAGGACGGTTCCCCACAAAAGACAGGCTGCTAACTTGGAGAATTACAATTTACAACTGATGCTGAGTATGTCCTTTGCACAGGCTCTCAGGAATCTCATAGCCATCTTCTCATTGGGTGTCCTTTCTCTTCTCAGTTATGGCACCATATGCACAGATGAGACTGGCTAGTAGAGCTCCTCTGGACCTTGGAAATGGTGAATAGGTTTAATCATATGGTTGGGAAGCAAGTCTTCGAGAGCCACCAGTTTCAGGCTCTCTCTTAGGCTCTATATACTACGGCCGGAGTGGGAGAAACCTTAGAATTTTTCAATAGAACCCAAATGATATTGCAGAAGTGATTCTGAAACTAGAAAGCGATATCAGGGCCTATCTCTCCTCATGGAGTACGATTCCCAAATCAACTGAGAATAAGCTTGTATATAGAGGAATTTGCCTCAAAGTGTCCTTGGGAATGACAGCTGAGCCCCATGTGTTGTGTTGGCCTTGGTGGACAGGTTTGCATCCTGGTGTTGGCTGGTCTTTGGAAGATTCAGAGGTATCAGATTCTTGTGTAGTTTATGCCGCTGCTGTATTTTGATTTTTGTTTTCTTCTTATTTATTCTAGTGGTGTTTTGTTTTGTGGTTTCGGGGACTCGCATGGCTATACCTAGGTCCATATTGTTTGGTTTGTTACTTTGTTTGATTCCTAACGAAATCAGCTTACCAAAAAGTATAGATACTCCAACGAGGGGTCCAAGTTCGCTCCATCCATTCTAATAAAGAAAGGGACTACCCATTACGGTGTGAACGCTTTTGTGAAGCTGTGTCACAAAGTTGATTTTCGCTTTGGTCCAAGAAAACAAAAGTTTATACAATTAGCAGTGTTCTAGAAGGCAGCTGCCTAGGCCGATTAGTCCCCGCCTAGTCGTTAGGCGGTGGTCTGACGCCTAGATTAGACAACCAACTAGTCGGGCACCTAGTCCCCCCCTAGGAGCTAGGGGGCCGACTAGTCGGCGCCTAAGCATTAGGCGCCCCTTTCCCGCCCGACTAGCGCCTAGCGATTTTTAGAACATTGACAATTAGTATTAATGTGGCATGAACAGACTGTGAGGACAACGAAGTAAATTAGCACCACAGTTGCAAACATTATCATCCTACAGCTGCCTACACATCCAACAGCACTTTACAAAACAAACAATCTTACGAATTCAGTTTTCATGTCCTAAGATATGGGTCCTGCCCATCTTCTTTTACTCTTTGGATCTATCCTTGCCTAATTTTTTGCGCCAAAGAATGCGTGCGAAACTTATTTCCCTAGATTTCTTTTCCGGTTTGCAAAAAAAACGCTAAACACGGTAGAGGAATAGCAAATTGAAATGGCATGGAGCATTCATGATGAAATGTTGCGGATATGGGTAGATCTAAATTAAAATATACGGTTATGGTCTTTGTGCATGGACAATGCATGCCGAGGTAGAGTGGTGATTTTCCTTAAATCATTGCAAATGCATCACGTGCGCCCAAACTCTAGTTTGCATTAGTTTCCATTTCTTGCATCAACAATCATCCAAATTCGAATGTGTCAGTTTAAGAAGTCATGCAATAGAGAAGTAAAGCACAAACATGGCAGACAGCGACCTGATTAATAAATCCTTCAACTTATTCGAAATAGAAAGCACTATTTACCATTAATTGCATCAACGTTATAACATGGGCCAGTTTGAAAAGTCAGGTGAAGAAAAAGAAGTATGTACAAAGATGGAAAAAACGAAGCTTCTAACCTTTCGTTCAATACATTTATCAAAATGACTGCGCTATATTCCATTTCTTGCACCACCAATTATCCAATTAGTCAGTTTGAGAAGTCATATGCAGAAAAGAAGTGCACACAAATCTGGAAAAAACGATCTTTTTTTAGAAATCCTTCATTTACGATTTATCAAACGGCACAATTAAGAAGTATACACAAAGATGGCAAAAAACACACACACACACAAAAAAAAACGATCCTTTTCAAGAAACTGAGAGCTAAAACACATGTTCTTAAAAATTAACTGTCGAATCAACAAAACACATATATTCAACTTTCTACAAATGTAATTGACGGACAAATTGATTGCATAAACAATTTATCAAACGGGACAATTCAAGAAGTCATATGCAGAAAACAAGTATGCAAGAAGATGGCATAACAAAAAAAACGATCTTTTTTAAGAAACTAATACTCTAAAAGATCAGCTCCTAATCAATTAACAGTGGAATTAACAAAACACACAATTCATATTCACTTTCTAGTTTCTACACATATAATTGACGGAAAATTGATAACTATTCACTACAATCTATAGCTACAGATCCAATTTTTAATTCCGAACAAACCAAACCAAACCTTAGAATCCACGACAGATTCAAATCTCAACGGGCCTAGATCTGAAACCAAGCCCAAGCCTCTTGTAATTCGCCGCGGTCTCCGATTCAGTTGATGCAAGGCGGGACCGTATTCGCCTCCAAATTTTAAAAAAATTTATTCGCACGCAAAATCAATCGCTGCCGCCGCCGCCAGCGAAGCGGTCCCGACCTGCACCAAGCGAATTAGAGACCGCCGCAACTGTGTATCAGAGAAGTCGTCGTATACGTAGAGAGAGAGAGAGAGATCTGAATGTAGAGAGAGAGAGAGAGAGAGAGGGAGGGAGGGAGGGAGGGAGGGCAAGCCCTTTTTGGTTAATTGAGGTGAGAGAGGGAGAGATGGGAAGGAGATTGTGAACGAACGAAGGTTCAAGGGGGAGGTGGGGTGTGATTTATAGGAGAGAGAGAGAGAGAGAGAGAGAGAGAGAGAGAGAGGGGGGGGAGAGAGAGGAGAGTGATGCTGACACGTGGATTGAATCGGAGCCGTTGGGATTTTATTTAAGACCTGCGATGTGTGAGGAAATTACGGGAGTGCCAGTGGTGGTGGGTGCACGCGTGGAGCTACAGTGATTGCACGTGCGCGTGATCTAAAAAGATCTGAAAGTGTATTTACTCCATGGAAAATGCTGATCACAGCTATTCTAAAAAAGAAAAAATATTGCTAACCACAGTCTTGGGGCGCTAGATCCCGGCCCGTTCTGTTAAAGAAAAATATACTCTATTGAATTAAAGAGATGTATTGTACGTAAGAAAATAACATGTTTCGTAAAACGGAAATAAGAATCTTAGCGGAACGGAACCTGAGTGAGTAAACTATAGTAATTGTTAGGGACACATTTAATTTTACATTCATTCGTATATAATATCTAACATTAGATGCCTTGTAAATAGCATTATGGGATTTTTTCACTATCGATGCTTCTAAATAGTGTTGCGAGTTCTTCATTCATTGTGATAAATGTGATGTAAAAAAAGGATGTAAACTTGAATGTGTTTAGGTAGCATTGCTGATGTGTAATAAGTATATTGTTGTTTAAAGACAAAATATTTTATTACCAGTAAAATATGTACAAATAATCGTAATATATGTATTAATATTCGAACTTGTTTGGCATCAGATATGAGAGTTCTTTAGAAAGACCCAAACTTCAAAGTACACTTGTAAATTAGTAATTGGTCAACAAAGATATGCATAACACACTCATATTTATGTGATTTCACCTTCTTTGAATAATCCTTTATTATCCAATAGGTCATTTTCAAAATCTACTTTTCGTGATTCTCTATATAAAGAAAATATCCTACTCCACATAATTTCGAATAGTAGTTAAATATGAATAATTGTGAAAAGTAGTTAAATTCACAGTGATTGAGTACAAAATAAACTAATATCTTGTTCGAGTTTTTCAGTGGAGATATTTTTTGAGAATCAAATTGTTTGGTTAATGGATTCTGGAATTAATTATTTCAAAACCAACCCGAGGGGCGTGCTATGCAATCTTTGGATGGTCCATATTTAAAAAAAAAAATTAGAAAAAACTGCAAACAAAAACGTCAAGTCTTCAAAGTCGCGAACTTATCCATGAACCTTAGCACCATGACAATTGCAAAATTTGGAGAAAACAACAGACATAGTATAATATACGGAGTAGTAGGTTTTATAGATTCACTACTACGAATGTAACTTCTAAGGTACGTTATGTATATTTAATTAAGAAAATCACATAATAAAAGCAAATCAGCGGTTTTTTCTTCATTTGTAATGCCTTTGTTTATTGCATTTATGTTTTACTATTGTTTATTAACCTATTCCTCTGGTCTTTACATTAATTTGCAATCTTTACATTTTTTATATAAAAAAGCAGGAAAGGAAAAGGAAAATGATATTGGCACTCTAAAAATTGATGCAGGCACTCCAAAAAATAAAGGAAAGTGCTTTGGAATTATACTGATTTTGGAGTGCCAACATCAATTTTTTGATTGTCAATATCATTTTCCAAGGAAAACTACTTACCATTTTGTATGAACCAATGCTTTATTTTTAATCATTTGAGAAAATTTCATTATCATAAAAGATACACGATGAAATTGGAACAATAGAAAAAGAAAACTATTAAGAGGGTTTCAAACAAATACTCTCTTACAACATCTCCAATGACAACCTCGTGGTTGAATGAATTTTATTATGAATTATAATTTCAGATTTATATTTAGAGGCGGACCCAGTGCGCAGGGCAAAGGGGTCACGACTCATGTGCAGCGTGCTCACTCACCCCAGAGGGGTTTTTTCCCCCAGCTGCGGGTCCTTAGCTCCCTCTGTAAAACCAAATCTCCTAGTCCACTCTCTCTCTCTCTCTCTCTCTCTCTCTCTCTCTCTCTCTCTCTCTCTCTCTCTCTCTCTCTCTCTCTCTCTCTCTCTCTCTCTCTCTCTCTCTCTCTCTCTCTCTCTCTCTCTCTCCATCCATTTGGTAATAGAGAGACTTGGCAAAAAATCCTTCATATTTACATTTTTTGAGCTCAAGGACAAACACATTTTGCAATCAAACATAAGGACAAATGTGACTATGAAAGTGCCTAAAACCCTAGGGTATCCTCTGAAAGTGCCTTAAACGGTAGGGCACCCTATGAAAGTGTCTAAAACTCTATGGTATCTTATATATGAAAGTGTCTAAAACTCTATGGTACCCTATGAAAGTGTCTAAACTTCTAAAACCCTATAATGAGAAAGTACACCCTAAAACCCTATAAAAGTACCTAAACATATTTTTGCCTTATGGCTAAAAAAACTCAAAAAGTTGAAGGACATATATTGAAAACTATTTTGCTGGCATTCTTCCCATAAATGAAAACTATTTTACCGTCCTTATGTCTAATTTTCCCTTGATAAGTGGACTTAGATTGACTCTCTCTACTATCGCAATTTGAAATTGAAGGTTTTAGTATTAGGTTAGAAACTATATTGAAATTATTTTGTGTCTTAACTGCGAATTGTGGCTAAATAAAATAGGACTTTTTATTTCTTTCTCATGTTAAATCGATGTGGGCTCATCGTGTATCTTTTGATTGTTTGGAAAAATTAGCCCTTTATTATTTTACTTGTTTTTCTTATAACTCGATGATGAATGTTTACGTTCAGTTTTACATTATCATTTTCAATTTTGATTTCTTTTCTTATGGTTTTGTGCCCCACTGTGTAAATTCTGGTCCACCAATGTTAATTTCTATTCATTTTAACAAGAATAATGTTCTTCGAAGTGATTAAAAAATAATAATCTCTGATCGCTAAGTTGTTGATATTCACTCGACATGATTTTTTTATAAAGTACTACATTATAGACGACTCAGATACAAATTTTGTACTCGGTACAAGTCCCGGTCTGATTGTCTCATTGCGAAAAAGAAGAAAGAGGAAATAAAAATCCTACATGTTCCGATGATCATGTAATTATTGGAATGGGATATTGCCAAACAGCACCCTGCAAATCGGCTGATTCGGTCATTCATCTCGGCAATTGACGGCTCGGATTATAACCAAGTCCGTGTCCTCCTCTTTCATTCATTATTGAGAAAGTCTTAGGTCGGAAAGCTAAGGTTATTAATAATTCCTGTAACTTTTCCTCATTCACGTGATCAAAAAGAGAAAAATCAGGAAATGTCTAGATCTTCTTTTTGTGTGGTCTTTGACTTGCCAGCAACAATTGGCCATTTATTTCCAAAATTAATTGGACACAACTGCTTCCATATTTCGGGTGGTCCAACTGTCGGCCATGCCAAGATATCTTATTAACAGACAGAAAAATATAGTACTAGTATATATTTAATTATGAGCCTGTGGGCGTAAGCGGTTCGCGCCTCCGGTGCTGTTACTTTGACGCAAGATTTTAATTTGAACTGAAGAAGCACGTGCTGCCTCCAGAAAGCCAAGTCATTTGAGTTTGAACTCCTGCATTTTTTTGTTAAGAAAATCGGTTTTGTTGTACAATCAACTTAAAGTTTGACATGGGAAGATCGTTAAATTTTATAAACAAATTAATTCAACAAGATATTATTTAATCGGATCTTTTAGATGATGATGTTTAAAAAGTTTTAAACTAACCCCGTTCCAGAACACCTTCTTAAAAAAATAAGTACTTATTTCACATTTTCAAACTCAAAAAATAATGCAAATAAAAAATATTTTTTTGATTTTTTTTGCACTGTATAAAAGATCTAATCGAGATCTTTCAAACAAGATCCATATTGCATATTTTTAGATTTCAGTAAGCCCATTATTTTTGCGCTTGAAATTGCCTTCTTAAAAAATAAGGACTTATTTTCCGTTCTGAAACTGGGATTCTGATCGACTTGATTGAACTTTGTTTAATAACTACTTAAATTTGTGCTTCTTTCTTCTTTTTTTTATACCTTGCACTTGTTTAATAAGCTAGTCAAATTTGACATATTTTTTACCTTGTTGATCATTCAAACGAAGCTTGAACAATTTGCTGTTCTAGCTATGAAAAATTGCTTTGATATTACCTTAGATGTTTCTTTGGAACAATGATACCAGTAGGGGTGCAAACGAAGCCGATCTGTTCGCGAGTAACTCGAGGCTCGACTTCACTGCAAACTAGGCTAATTTTGCACGAGTCGAACTCAAACACTTCAAAGCTCGGCTCTGCTCTGCTCATTTGCAGGCGCCCTAAATACTAGGGATAGATTACTGTTGTTAGTTTGTAGGAGAGTCTATCGATCTATATCTATCTATATACGAAGATGAAATTATATCAGGCAATGGAGCCTTATGTGGTCAAATGGTACTTCGAACTTGGAACGAGCATGAAGCAATATTTAACGAGACTTCTTTATCTTTAGAGTTGAAGAAGAGCCTAAGTGTTTCGGCCAACTTATGCATAGCTTGATTAATTTTGGGCAACCAATCCCACTGTCCATTAGCGGGGTCTCAATTAAAACTAGAGCAAAACAAAACTTTGTATGGACTAGATCCAAACAACTTGATAAGGTGTACTTGAGAGGTTTCAAAACTGAATTAGGAATGAGCAAGCCCGTAAATACCCAAGCTTTGACCAGCAGGCGAAAACCCTTGGGGTTAATTTTGTCAATATGATAGTTATGCTTCACTATTTGGTTGTCTAAAACCTCTCAGCATATATAGTTCCCATCTGTAGTTGATTTGGTCCGAGTTCGAAGAGTTATAATTCTCGACCATTCTAATTACTAATAATTTGTTTTTTGTGGGGTTTCGAGAAGCTTTGGTAATTGCTGCAAATAAGGGCTTTTCGGAAATTATTGTGGAAGGTGATTGCCTCCAGGTTGTGAATGCTCTAGCGCAAGCAGGAAATTCTTTCTCAGACTATAGCTCCATTCTCTCTGATTGTTTGCAACTCTTACCCTTATTTTCCTCTTGAGAATTTGTTCATGTTAAACGTTTTTGTAATATGGTAGCCCATTCATTGGCTAAACAATCCCTATTTAGTGGTAGATTGGAATTTTGGGGGGTCCAGCTCCTCAATGGCTGGCTGATCTTGGCAAAGTTGATGTTAGGTCTCCGGACCAAATTATCATTTAATAAAACCCATCCTTTTTCCGTGAAAAAAAAAAAAAAAATCTTTTAAATTTTCCTTTGGAGCCCAAAAAAATAGGCCAGACATGAGCCATGCATGGAAACACCAAACTTTTATTGCATAATAATTATACAGCGGAGGCTAAGGTTAATTCTGTTGTAGGGGCCAACTAATTCTACATAATATAGTGAGTGTTTGCGGAAAAATTATTTTGAATTTTTTTAGCTTTTAGCTTTTAAAAATCAATTTAGAATGTTTGTAAAAAAAATTTACATAACTCATTTTTAGAATCTATAGATTTTGAGAACCTGAAATAGAAAGAAATTCTCAAAATTCCAAAGTTGAGTTTGGGTAGCTTTTGGGATTTTGCAACCTAATTTCTAAAAAAATGAATGAAATTATTACTATAATCTAGTAGCTGCAACAAACAAATTTCTTAACTTGTTTTTTAGTTTGATGTAATTCTAATTCTTGAATTCTCGTATGAGATTAAATTCGCCGGCGGAAACTGCGGATTTTCCACCACCATCATTTTGGGCCCCAAGGTATGTTAATTGCCGATCTAAACCGTTTATCTTGTAAGACCCACATGGTAGTATATTCATGCAAAAAATTATCTTCACCGGACTTTAATAGGATAATTGATAGGATTTCAAACGTTTTTGAATGGTCCAAGGCCCCTCTACACCACCATCTCTGTCCGCACATGTTCACATAGCCATCACACAACTTTGTTCTTCTATGAATTTTCAAGAAAATTAAGAGAAAGTCTTGTATACATAGGTTCATACTCCCTCCGTCCCTTTATTACAGTCCAGTATTCCATTTTGGGCTGTCCCTTAATAAGTGTCCATTTTGTAAAATTAGTGGGTAAAAGTTGGTGAATTATCTATTTTGTCCCTAAAAGTAGATTCCATTTTGAAAAGTTAGTGAGTAAAAGTGTAATGATGATGGGTAAGTAGGAAAAGTGGAGGAAAAAGTTGATGTGAAAGGTATAATGATGATATCTTTTTAATAAGTTGGAGTTACGAAGCAGGACATTTAAAAAGGGACGGAGGGAGTAGTACTTAAAATTTCAACAAAAAGTGGTATGCATAACGGTTGTGTAAAACACAACAACCTCTAGCCATTCATTGCTGTAATAAATGGACATGATTCGCTCAAACTAATTAAACTTTTTTCTGGAAGAATTTTTTTTAAAATTAGACCGTCCAGAATTACGTGCACAACCAACACTAACATTTTTGAATTTCAACTGCCATACTCCACCCCTTAAATGCGAGACGTCCTCGTCGCGTTGCTTAAGTTCTAATATTGAATTTGTAATGATCCCATTCCCCCTCAGTACAATATTATCGGCTTTAACCCTCAAGCGCAATCTATTTTTCCACACACGCACCTACACATGACCAGCACAATATTTTATTGTTCGCAGCTTTTCTCTAGAAGATGCCCTATTTATTTTTTTTACAGAAAGTCTAAGGGTACAGCAGCCTGCTGTACAGCAGCGGGTACAGACCCCGTTTGCGTCCGTCTCGGGTCCCGCAAAGACGATCGGAGCCACTCATTTTGTTCAAAATACTTCGTTTATGGTCCCTGTAAAAAATCACCTCAATCCAATATCGGAAAGGGTGTTTATAAATCATCCAAATTCACTTCAAAATTAAGGCAAACGGGGACCATAAACGAAGTATTTGTAAACACCCTTCCCGATATCGGATTGAGGTGATTTTTTACAGGGACCATAAACGAAGTATTTTGAACAAAATGAGCGGCTCCGATCGTCTTTGCGGGACCCGAGACGGACGCAAACGGGGTCTGTACCCGCTGCTGTACCCTTAGCAGCTCTCTTTTTTTTATCGGCAGAAGAAAATTTTATTAAACTCGAAGAGGGTACATCGAATAAAAGGGAAGAGAGAATCAGAAAGCTCAACCCAACCCTACAAAGATAAACAAAGACAAGGTAAATAAAAGGAAAAATACACCCAAAAACTCCTAAATAATGAGACGTTTAGCACCATCAAGATTTCTTTTAATATCTTCCACCGTATACACCTTGATATCAAATCTGGCTTTGATCCATAAAGCTGCCCTTGTTTTGGTTAGCTCTACCACTTGGTTACAATCCGTAGCTTTGTTGTTAAAAATAGCATCATTCCTTGCAATCCAAATAGACCATAATGTTGCATAAAAGCAACATTCCCACATATGTTTTTCCAAATTTTTGAACCCAGACGAAAACCACCAGGAAGATAAATCCAACAAATTTGAATGAGCCACCCAAGTTAGGTTCCACCAATCTGCTATTTTTGTCCAAATGAGCCACCCAAGATGCCCTATTTATTAACCAGGTCCATGGTCCAAGTCTGAGTGTGATGCCCCACAGTGGTATTGGAGCATGCATGGATGCCTTCAATTGTCCTCAACTATTGGATTTTTCTTATGTAATCACAACCGTTGGATCTTCATAGCCCTTTTGCTACTGGACTCACCAGTCAGCCATATTTTGTGGTTAATATTGTCATATTTTGTAGTAAATATGGTCGATTTTTTGGAGAAAAATTTGCAAAACCACCTCGTTTTAAGGAATTCCACCTTACTTTTTGTGTGTTGTTTTGATTCAATGGCTCAAATTCACCCATTTTTTTAACTAATAATTGAGATTTACTGATGCATCAATGCCCCAATTCTACACTGGCATCATAGAAAAATTCGGTCCATATTCTTCATTTACATGACATTAGAATTTTCTTTCACTCTCACCCAATTAAGGTGGGATGGGATTCTTCACAAAAGTGTCAATAGAAAACCAACATTGGGGCAGAAAAGAAATGTGAAAAAGTTGCACACATCTCTTTCTCTGCTAAAGTCAAACAACGTTGTACATTTTTATTTCCTTTTTACTAGGTAAAGTTCCTCTCATGTGATTTCTCATGTGACACAAAATGAAACTCATCATTGTTCCGAACCGTTCATTCAGTGGATCTTGATGTGTTTAACGTCTATGCAAAAAATCAAGTTGAACTGATTACTGACGTCTAATATAATTGATTTTTTGCAAATACATTAAACACATTGAGACTACGAAAATAAACCGTTTTAATCGCCAAATGAACATGCGATCAGTTCCATTATATATCCATCACAAGGAATCAACACACGAGAGACCGTTCTCTCCCCAAGACATGAATAAGCAAATCTCAAAGCAAATTATTCCACTGGTTTGAAACAACATCCTCTGTTCCTTAAAGGGGGTGCAATAAACATGACTAAATAGAACAAGCAATGACTATATGGCATATTCTTTGATCAATTTTGGAAGTTTTGCACCATTTTCCAAAACCTTGGCCTGTGGTTGCCCACAACCTTTCTTCCTTGCAATAAGATTTCAAACCTAGATTCCAACCTAAGACTCACCCACCAACCCACCCAGTGGCGTAGCCAAGAATATACATCAGTGGGGGTATTATAAATACAAAATCTCTAACGTTAGCCAACTCCCGACGACATCCCACCGACCCATGACTTGATGGTTGTTGGTGATGCGGCGTGATTTTCATGTTGGTTGTTACATCATGTTACAAAGGAGAGTTTTCAAGTTTTGGAGTACTATTTTGTTCACTCCTGCACCTAAACACTAGGTGAACATGTGCGTATTACTCACTGTCCATGCTAGGTCAAAATTACTCACTCTTCAATAAATTCACCGAATCTTTACTTTGATATGATTGCAGACATTGATTTTGTGGAGCTTATTTGTGTAACAATTCAAACAAGTCATTCGTATTTTAACAAGTATTTAATCTAATAACATGTGCTTGCTTTAAATATTTGGTAAACTCAAACTACCAATTTAAAAAAAAAAAAGGTGCAGTGGGGGCGGGTGCCCCTAGTGGGAATAGAGTGGCTCCGCCACTGAACCCACCTACGACCTTATGTTAGCATAAATACTCCCGGACGTCCTATTTTCTTTGGAGAGAAAATTCTACACGGCCCCTCCTTGTAGAATGGGTTGAGCGGCAAAAGTGATGAAGAATTGACACGTTGCAATTTGAAAGCAACTGTTTTATCATTGCTGATGCGCATTCTCTTTTGGTACCTTATAGAACAGATACTTGATTATGTGAGTGCTAGAGACAAAAATAAATTATGACCCTCTAGAATAAAATGATAAAAAAAATAAAATCTTTGCACCGGTTTAAACAGATTGAAAGTTAGAATACTTAATTTTTTTACCATATTTTTTAATAAACAGTCTAAAAAATTAAAGTGCTCCAATTTTCAATCTGTTTGAATCGGTGCGAAGATCTTATTTTTTTGGTCATTTAAAGTGCATCAGCAAGGATGAAACAATTGCTTTCAAATTGCCACGTGTCAATTCTTCATCACTTTGCCGCTCAACCCATTCTACACGGAGGGGCCGTGTAGAATTTTCTCTCTTTTCTTTATCTTTTTTGATATTTGTGTCAGTTTTCGATCGCTTATATCTTTCAATATGAATCTCCAAAAATATACAATATGGATATTGTTTGATAGCTCTCGATTAGGTTTACAATACAAGATTTTCAAAATTATGAAAACTTTGTAGATTGGAAGATATAAATGTTTAAAGAAACGACATGAATAACAAAAATGGACAAACAAAATGGGATGACGGGAGTACATTTTTTAAGTAATAATGGAAAATGGCACGAATCAAAGTAAGTACTAATTAAGTGCTCCTAAGGCACCATCACATGGTGCATCAAAACCTTTCAAAACTACGTACACATTTTTGCAGAATTCATGTGCAAGTGTACGAGCCTCACACAAATGCATATTGTTAGCTAGAGGGTCCTGACACACCACTTGCATGATAGCACTCCAAGAGCGCTGAATAATTACTCGATGAAGTATCTTTTGTCCTCATTTCTTCTAGTGATAATAATTACTCGATGAAGTATCTTTTGTCCTCATTTTCTTCTAGTGATGTATGGATGTAATTTCCTTTTCAAACTAAAAGTCTGCACATTGTATATGTGTATTAACTTGAGTACCAAAACATCATCCTCTGCCAAAATGGATCACTAATGAGTCCATTATTCAGGTACGATTGACGCAAGCCGTGACAATAATACAAAAGATACATTTCACCTTCCACAATCATTCCTCTCTCTCTCTCTCTCTCTCTCTCTCTCTCTCTCTCTCTCTCTCTCTCTCTCTTGAACATTTCAAGTTCCCCTTTTTTCTGCCTCAGATCCGTGCTCTGGTCTTTAGGTCTCTGTTGGCCTTTGCTCGTCGCCGGCGTTCTTCATCTTCTGGTGATAGTGCAGATTTGCGGCTTTCGTGGCGTTTCGATTGTTGGGGTATGATTTTGACTGCTAGATGGCTAAGCTGTTTTAATTATGGGTAGGGAGTTTGGGCAAATTGCTTTTCCCACCCCTGACACTTCACCCCCCTGACCCCACACCCATTTTCCCGGACTACCCCCGCCCCCCATCTCTCTCTCCTTCCTTAAAGAAACAGCAACGTTTGATTTTTAAAAAAAATTCTTACCATCAATTTGCAATCCTATGGAGCAAAAACATAATTATGAAAGTCTTAAAGACAAAATTTGACTATATCTCTTTAGAATAATATGATCTTCACACCCGTTCAAACGGATTAAAAATTGAAACACTTAATTTTTTAACTATATTTTTTAATATATAAACGGTCTCAAAAAATTAAGTGCTCAAATTTGAATCGGTGCAAAGATCTTGTTATTCTGATCATATTAACAAGATCTTTGCACCGATTCAAATTTGAGCACTTAATTTTTTAAAGACCGTTTATATATTAAAAAATATAGTTAAAAAATTAAGTGCTTCAATTTTTAATCTATTTGAACGGGTGTGAAGATCTTATTATTCTGATCATAATATTGTAAAGAGACATAATCAAATTTTGTTTTTAGGGCTCTCATAATCGCGTTTCTGCTCCATAAGATTGCAAATTGATGGTATGGATTTTTTTTAAAAACCAAACGTTGCCGTTTTAGGGCTGGGCCCGCTCCCCCTACCCCACCTTTTAATTTCTTTCTTTATTTAATTACTTATATTTAATTTATTTAATTTCTATAAAATACACCCGTTCTATATTAAAAAATATAATTCAAGAATTAAGTGCGCCAATTTTCAATTCAGTTGAACCGGAGCAAAAATCGTATTTTTTTTTATCATTTTATTCTAAATGGTCATAATGATTTTTTTTCTCTTAGGTCTTTCAACGAACACCCTAAGGCTCATTATTTAATTTCAGGGCTCTCTTAGGGTGTCCATTGAAAGGCCTTGGAGCAAAAAATTTATTACGACCATTTAGGATGAAATGATCAGAAAAATAACATCTTTGCACTGATTCAAACGGATTGAAAATTGAAACACTTATTTTTTTAACTATATTTTTTAATATGTATATAGGAAAAAAAAACAGTCATGATAAACATGATCAATTGAAACACTTTTTTTTTCTCTCAATTAATTTACAAAGCCTAGAATTAGACTTGAACCTATTAATTGTCTTACAAGTAGTCTTTCCTATTAATTGCTATTGCCCGTGTTGACAATCACTTCGTGCAAGTTTTCTTACAACCTCATTACCTTGTACCACCCATCCTAATATGGTGGCAGGACCATGCATCGGACGAAGCTAAATAATGGACTGTTAGTTATGGAACACGTATTCTATTGTGGTACGAAATAATGGTATAAATGCGCCGGGAGCAGCATTTTGAGGAAATATTGATTAGAATTTGTGTTTTTATGTATTTTCATGTTTTGACAATATATACTCATTTATAATAAAATAAAATTTTGTTTAAATTTATTATTGTTCATTAGAAGTTATTTTTATTATTTCAATTGTTAAGACAAATTAATTAACTAATTAAAATAATATAAATTTATTAAGTATAAAGTCAATTTTAATTGAAAATAGAATTTGAGTTAACCAAAAAAAAATAAGGGAGGTAAATGGGAAAAGAAACAAATAAAGAAAATAATTGAAAATTAAAAAAAAAAATTCTAACCGGAAAGAAAAGGAAATAAAAAACTGGAAAGAAAGAAAATGAAATAAAGAGAAAGAAAGAAAAGGAAATAAAGAGAAAAAAAATTAAACTGAAAATAAAGAAAAGGAAATAAAGAAAAGGAAATAAAAAGAGAAAAAAACAAAACAAAACAAACCGGGAAAGAAAGAAGGGAGGGGGCCTGGGGGGGGGGGGGGGGTGGTTGTTGGGGAAAGCAACTCTCGGAGTTTGGGAGTGTTTATTTTAGGCAAAAGTACATAAACACCCCCTCAACTATCACTTTTTCTCATGGAGACCCCTCACATTTAAAAGCGCTCATACAAACCCCCTCAACTACTGAAAACGAAAAAAATCCTAACTCCGTTAACGGAATGGAGGAAATGACTAAGATATCCTTTTTTTTATAAGGCAAAAGGACATAAACACCCCCTCAACTATCACTTTGTTCCACGGAGACCCCCTAACATTTATATTATACCCTTATTCTATCAGTCGTTGTTCTAATCGTTTTTTTTCGTTTTATACAATTTCTTTTTTCCTTACATCAATTATTTTAAAGAGAACCTTCTGTATATAACCATAAAAATAGCGCAAAAACCGTGACGCGACGGCAGTAGGTGCCGCGGTGGTTCTTTTGCTGATAAGAAATGAGAAGGGAAGAAGACAAAGGAAAGGAGAGAGGTGTGGGAAAGGAGAAGTCGAGGAGAATGGTGGTGGCAATCGATGGCAGCTGCTGCGTTGCTTTTCCCATCTCTATTTTTTAAACTTTTCTTTAGAGAGAGTATGTGTATGTATTGGAGGAGAGAGAGAAAAAAAAAGGTCACTGGAACCAGTGGTTAGTCGGTTAGGGTATAGAGAGAGAATAGCTTAGATGGAGAGGAAGAGATTATATGTGATTGAGAGGGAGGAGGAGAATACAATCCTTTTAAGTTTTAACCCAACCATTGATTTTAATGGTTAAGATGGAGTTTTTTTTTTTTTTTTTAATTGTGTGGGTGGAATCGGCCCCTATATATATATGAACCAAAATTCAGATCTATTTGCTGATTTTGGGTTTTGATTGGAGGCTGTTTATAGAGAGAAGAAATAGAAGGGTTAGAGGGGGTGTATGTATGTAATGCAATAAGGGTATTTTTGTCCGATTTATGGATGAGGGGGTTCATCACAAACGGTTTAGAGACAGAAGGGTGTCACTTGGGTAACGGAGATTAGTTGAGGGGGTCTGTATGGACGCTTTTAAATGTGAGGGGGTCTTCGTGAGAAAAAGTGATAGTTGAGGGGGTGTTTATGTACTTTCGCCTTTATTTTATCTCTGTACTGTTCTTTAGTAGCTCTTTGTGGTGTGTTTTTTTTTGTTTTCTGTTGTTCTAGTGGACGGGCGCCTTTGATCTGTGCTTTATCTTGTAATATTCTACTGGTTATGAATATTATGTTTGTGTTCCTATAAATAAAAAAAAATTCCACATTTTCTTTCTTTAATAAATGGCAATTGAAAATCCGAAATCAAGACTAAAAAAGCAGATGAAATTCTACATTAGTCCATGCATCTCATTTATTTTTATTTTCCAAAAATGTGAAGTTCTAAGAAGCAGATTAAATTCTAAATATTAAAGTTTCATAATAAAAATACGTTCAACAATTTTGGAGCTCTTTATCACGAAATAAACGTAATCATTTACCCTATATGAAAAAAAGAAGAAGAGAGGATTATTTCACATGTAGCTTTTCATTCTCTAGTAGGATGCTTTGCTTTGCTCATACTTAACAAAAGTCAACTAACAAATCTTATAAATAAAACCGACGTTTTTCTTTCATATGAGGCCAGAGAGTTCATTTGCATCAGGTCGGCACGAAATGATTCATCATGCTCGAACATCAGTCGATCGTTCGTTCGTTAAGGACGGTTTATCGATCATCAAATTCCCACAAATAGAATGAAAAGTGGGTCCATGTAAATGATCAAGGCCTCGCAAACAACGACACTAGCTCTACAAAAGTATATTGATACAAGTCTAGCAGCACTTATATAGCGGAGTTCATTATGACAAATATTGAACAAAGCCAAACTAAAGCAGATCGAGAAAAATACAAGCTAGTCGATGTCTTTCAGCCAAACCCAAGCATCTCGCCTCACGCACATTCTGTCAAAGATTCATATCTTTCCAGTAGTCTGAAAGGGAGTTGTTTTACGTTTCTTTAGGTCAAATTGAGGAGGTCGTGTAGTCCACCTAATTGGCTTGAATAGAACAGTAATTTTTGGTGCTTTTACATTCACAATTTTTGAGCCTCATGCATTTCCAAAAGGCCACTTATAAAGAATTTTAATACTCCCATTTGTGTAAGATATCACAAAAGTCTCCTTTTAGTTTTTGAATCCACCATAAAACCCTTTCATGATTTACACTTTACAGGCACAAGTTTGTAGCCTAATGCCCCAAAAGGCCAATAATCTCACATGTGTAACACATCACAAAGTTACTTTAAATTTTTTAATTAATCAGAAGAGATCATCGTATGTGTAGTCCACTAATTGGCCTAACTCGACGAAACACCCAGCCAATGGACCGTAGCCCAAATAACACTTCATTGATCCTTCGAACGGGGATTCAAACCTTGCTAGATAGAGTACTTTAAGTTCTCCGAACATTTGACCACAAAAAAAAAAAAAAATTTAAGAAAAGAACGAAACACTCTTTGGTGCTTTGCAAGGACAAAGGCCAGTCTAGATCTAAACTGGCGACAACAGTCCAAAGAAGCTGACTTGATTGCGTTTTTACCAAAATTTATGCATTCTTTTGAGTGGTCCAATATTCTATCTGACGTCTAAATGACAGGGACAATCAAGAAAAAGGTTTCAATAACTCATTCAAGAATGCAGAGATCACATGCCAACAATAGAAGTGTCACCATACCAAAGTAGGGTTTGTCCCTTATAGTAGGCCGCATACTGTAACTCAACGGTATCTGAATCAGTTTACGCGCACCTCGATTAATTTTAAAGAACCAATTCCATCGTCCACTAGAGGTGGGTCCAATTAAAACAAGAGCGAAGCAAACCGCTGTATAGATTAGAATTGATAGCACTTAGAAGGTTTCGAACCTGAGATCTCGGGAGAGCCAACTCCTAAATTTCAGAATTTGGGTTTATGTTATATGAGAAGTTTTTCAGTGCCGAGCGGGTATTGCCGACGTGGCACCCGCTCGGCGTATCTCAGCCGTCCGATTCACTTTTGGACGGCTCGGATTGAAACCCTCTCTAGATCTCCTCCCACCCAACACTTTCTCTCTCCTTTTTCTCTCTCTAAATCTGAGCCGTTCAAACACAAAATGGACGGCTCAGATGCACAAGCAGGCACCACGTGGTACCCGCTCGGCACTGAAAATTTTTCCATGTTATATGGACTGTTCTTCATGCATGAAGTACAAGTTCCAAACATTTGTTGGAAATGGACTGGTAGGGTATCAGATACCCTTCCACACTATTCTTGTACAACATCTAGAGAAAAAAATCTAATGCAAGAACTAGCCAGCTAGAGAAGATCGATAAAACACAAACAGCCTCAATTCTAATCCTACTGATATGATTCCCCAAGCCCTTTGAAAGACTTCTGTATTACTGATCATAGAACAATAAAAAGACTTCCTAAGATGTCTTCACTACAGTTTCAAGCTCCCGTATTGTGAGCGCACACATTTTGGAAGCAGGGCGGGAGCGAGCTCCCCTGCTACTAAGTTCTGATCTATTGATCCCGCATTTTCAAAAAGGTATCTACCCTCTCTTGCAATGAGCACAAGAAAGAATCCAACAGCTTAGTCGCGGGCATACTTAGGTTCGCAGGACGTGCACATGCGTACATACTTCTTTGCATGTTTTCTTCAACCCCAAAACAATTCGAAAAGAGTGTTTGCTGATACAAGAAGAATGATGGCCTAACCCAAAACTAGAAGCAACAAAACCACAAGAAACGTAAAGGCAGTTGTGTAGATTACCACAAGATAGCAAGAATATCAGGCTAGAAATGAGAGACTTCCCCATGGCCAAGTGTTCTACAAAAAAGCTATGTACAGTTACCAGAAGTAAAACCAATGTTTAAGAGCATCGTCGTTGCAATGGAAAAAAACGAAAGGTTTTTCATAACCCATGGAAAAATGGGTGCTTCGTCCTTTTTCCATCAAATGCCGATTCTGTGAAATATGTCACCACTGGACTAGAGGTGGCAAACGGGTGGGTCTGGGCGGGTTGAAACGGGTCGCGGGTCAAATATGGGCGGGTCAAATATGGGTCAAAAGGTAAACGGGTTGGGTCGAATATGGGTCCAGCCAAACCCAAACCCGCCCGACCCAACCCGTTTTCCTCTTTCTTTTTCTTTTTTTTTTTCCAGAAACTAATTCATGATGTTAAATATATTTCAAATTAAGACTTCATCAAAAAAGAGATCTTTTGGAACAACTAGCTATTGAGGTCCGGATTCCTAGCCGCCACCGCGGTGGACTATCATCAACTGTGGAGGTACTACTTGTGGCTGAATCGGCCAACATGACCTTTTTACATAGTTTCGTTTTGAGAGATTTTTGGGTGCCGGGTGGGTACCACGTGGCCGTGCACATGTAGTGCCCGAGTAATGCATCCGGACCGTCTAAAAGTGTGTTGAACGGTCCAGATTGAAACAACTTATGGCAATTCGGGGCGTAAGTTATTTTACGCCTTATAGTGGAAATCCGGTTTTTGGGCTTTATCTTGGATGTTTTTAAAAATATTTGGGTAAAAGTCATAATTTTTTACTTTTTCGATTGGAGCGTATCAAAAATCGTAAAATACTTGTTGCAAAACAACAAACACGAAAAAAGTTGAATACAAACAAAACGAAAAAAAGCCCAAAAGAGAGAGAGGAGCTCAAGAGATTGGTCTTGTAATTATCTTATCACAATCAAAAGGAGCTCAAGGGACTGGTTGGTGTGTGTGTGTGTGTGTGTGAGAGAGAGAGAGAGAGAATTTGTGTGAATGAATTTGACGGTCTGAATACGAAAAAAAATTTAAATAAGAACAAAATTCACAAATTTAAATTAAGTTCAAGAGAACGCAGCCTTAGGCCAAAATGTGGAATCAAAATGTGGTGGACCGATAGTCAAAGAGAGAAACACTAGAGAGAGAGAGAGAGAGAGAGTAGTAACAGTAGTTCACTTTTGAAACCAAAAAATGGTTTCGTCTGGTATAGGAGGCAAGACAACGTTACAGTAGTTCATTTTTGTGTATGGAATGGGTCTTTTAGTTTTAGCCCATATTTAATCCATCTAAACCCATTATGTAATATGGGCGGGTTGAGTTGGGTTATAAGTGGGCGGATTGGACGGGTTAGAAAAATATGGGTTGAGATTGCCACACTGGACTAAGAAAAGAAAGAAACAACTTTTGCTGATAGTTACAAATATTTTTTGTACCTAGGAAAGTCGCTCCGAAAATTTAATTGGTGGTTTTTTGACGTTTTTGTTCTTGACTATGACCAGAGAAGAGAGGATAGGCTCATTACATTAACATAACAGATACCACAATTCATGTAATCAAGACGACAAACTTCTGGTATGATTTACTGATCGATCGAAGGATGATTATCGTGCAATCCTATCCTGACAAACAGAGCCTACGTTCACTAAATCAATAGTATAACAAGCCTGCGATATTGACCAATGTTTTCAAAACCTCCACCTAATTAAAGCCAGAAATATAGTAAGTTTTATTGTCCCGTACAACTACAACCACAACAATTTTGGTTCAGTTTACTCCTTGTCAAGTCCTGCTCGGGGGTAAGTCCAACAAACCCTTGGGCTTGGCCACTTGGGCGACCCCCGGGCCAGGGCAAAAAAAAAAATTTTTTTGACGAAGATATTGCAGGAAGGATATGCTTTGGGGTTGATGGAAAGCTTGGTGACACGAGTTTGACTTTTTTGGGAGGCAAGTTCAATTTTTATTTTGAGGATATAAAGATATTTATACTTTTTGAGAAAGATGTTGCAAGAAGGATGCTGTTGGTTTGTCGGTCAACAGTACATGCTTAAGGCTTGAGGAACGTGGGTGGTGCCCAACATTGGAAGTGTTTTTTTATCTTATCACTGAAATTAAGGCTCTGTTTGGAACCTAAAAAAAGAATATAAATAATTGAGAAGAAAATTAGAAAATTGGGAAGAAAGTTGAAGTGAGATCTGAAATAAGCCCCTATGTCTCACCTTCGCAAGTGGGCTTTGCATGCACTTCCAAAGGAGGTAGGTCCAAGAAAGAGGAAACTTTGTCTACATTGTCTGAGGTTGGCCACTTGGCCGGCCTATGAGATGGTGGTCCAAAGGCATATACTACATACGACAAAGTACATAAAACACGAGTCATTATTCGGTGCTCCCTCTCACATAAAACAGTGATCCCACACAAACAGTGTGTGGGTTCGGCATTTTATGTGAGAGGAAGCACCGTGCTCCGGGAGTATTGAATAATGTCCGATAAAAAACATGTGACACTTCAAGGGTACCAGATAAACTTCTATAAATCTGTACCTATGTGAATTCCCTAAGTTCTTGATTATATTTCAAACAACAAAAGGTGAACAAAAAAGAGAACAAAGTGAACAAAAAAGTGAGAGGACATTCATCTAGATCTCACCAACTTACCTGTGGTTGCTTGGCTGGTTAGGTGGGGTCTGCGAGGAGCCTCTAGCTAGGAAGGTGGCCGGTAGGCATATATCGAGCGGGCACAAAGTCATTAAAGGTGAAAGTAGGCTTTGAAATGCGGACCAAAGAGGGTTGGATCATTTGCTTGGCCAGATTGTGAAACTCCAAAGGCTAATCTTGTGACGCGTGGCCAAAAAATGATGAGGGAGAATGATGAAGAGCATCTACCTTCTAAATACATGTGGTGGCAGGCTTTCTCCGGTTGGACCTTGTGGCTTGGATGGCTTGAGGCTTGGATGTGGACGGGTTAGACCTGCACACGAAACAACTGCGTTAGTGCCCAAACCCGGAGCGTGGTGTCCGGGGCAGGCACTCCGACGCTCTAGTCAGTAAACAGGAGAGAGGAGATATTGAGGTATAGTTTAGGATTTTTGAGTGTGTTCTGAACGTACCTTATTCTAGAGGTGAATACCTCCTTTTATAGCCAATAGGGAATGCAGAGTCCAAATCCCATTAGAATACTTATTCGCTTGTACGATGAGCCCGCCTATCTCGGATCCAGATAGACATCTCAATCCTGAACCTATCCAACCTCCTATATTCCGCTCCTGAATATACGGGATGGGATAAGACGCGAGGTTTCCTCCTCCTGCCCAACTCTTCCTAACTTCCTCTTCAAGTTAGGGGACAGGAGGCTCGGCGAGTACAAGTTCTGCCGGACCGCTGGTACGGCGATGATTACTTCAACAGGGGCAATCTCCAGCCCGTTCGGCGGGAAACCGCCGAACTAGATCATATCGATGGATATATACGCCGAACCAGACTCCCTTCCATGGATCGACACTTCGGTTAACTTTAACCAGGCCCGGCCGGACTCGGATCAGCTACCGACCCAGCCCGCCGACCCATGGGTAGCAGATTCAACTGGTCCGGCTAATTGGTGCAACATGGACATCAGCTTGGTCCCTCTGCCGAACCACGCCCTCCACAACAGCCCCTCAACCCCTTCCTCCTTTGTAAAAGGTGGGAGGGGTTGACCACATAAGGAAAACTTGCTACCGAGGGCGCCTTGAGGCAAACGTGCCGAGTGTATACCGCCGGTCCAGTGAGGTTTAGTGAAGAGCCTTCTCGAAACGTTTGGAGTAATGATGCATCTGAAGTAAACGGGGGCTGATGGGACCGTTGGGAGCCAGAGATCGAACGGTCCATCAGGAAACCCAAACGGCGTGGGGCGCCACGTGGCGAAAGGGGAAACGACACCGGTACGAAATGGTGCAGGCTTTCCACGTGGCACGAAGAGAGTGGGCGGAGCGGCGACGCTTCGGTTCTCGCGTTTTGACGCTTAGGGTTCCTCCCCGTTCATTCCACCCTCTATATAAGAGGGGAGGCGGGACAGAAGAATACTTTTGCTCTCGCCTCCTTTGCTCTGCAACTCCAACCGCTGCTGCCATTTCAAACGCCTCCGTTGCTCCGCCACTCACCGCCATCCAACACCAGCATTCTCAGGTAACTCCGCTACCCCTTTTGATTCTTTCTGAACATTTCAAAGTACAACACACCACTTTTGCACAAAAAACACTTTTTACTTTGAACAGTGTCGATCTCTCATGGCCGCCTGTGGCCGTGGGACGCCGTCTGGACCGCCCACAACGGCGGTCCTCCACCTAGCCAATCTTAACACTCGATAAGAAACCACGACATCCGCCGAGGAGGATCCTACAGGACCCCCCTCGGCAGGGGTCTAGATGCACATGAGTAACCACGCTGAAGTAGGAATTCTCATCACCTCTTCTATTTCTTCTTCTGCTTAGGTCTTCAGCATGGTGGATCCTAACTCACTCTTGCCGAGCATCGATCCCGAAGCCTACCCAGACCTCCAAGAGACCATCCAGGCGCTCGGCAGAGGGTATAGGAGCTTCAACGAAAGCTCCAGCAATTTTGCCCAGCGGTCCGGTGGTCCAATCATCTCCGGCATCCACATCCCCCTCCAAATTGACGACAGGTCCTCCAGGGACATCCTCTATGGGAGGAGTGACTCCCCCGGCGAACCCGCCGAGGAGGACACTCATGGCTCCGTCCCAACAGAGGATGACAAGGAACGAACGGCCACCGGGGCCCAGGCCAGCACATCGACGTCAACTGGTGCTTCGCCGGGCACCTCTGGTACAGCAGGAGGTGCCGAACCTCCTCCGCCGAGGGACGTCAACCTCATCCCTCCGCTACCAACGGGTCTTGGACCCATGCCGTACAGTCACTTCTTCGGCGATGGTCCAGGTGGCTTCACACAGGCCTTCCAGACCACATATTCGATCCCAGACGATGTCCTTGTCGAAAGGGTTACCTCCGAGAGGATTCCCTTCGGCGAGGACTTCATCGTCCTACCTCTGTATGCCATCATCGAGGGAGGGGTAAGGTTCCCCATTAGCCCCTTCCTCCGCTCCTTCTTGTCAGATTACAACCTTGCACCGATCCAGGTTGCAGTCAACAGCTGGCGCATCCTGAGCTCGGCGGCAAGGTTGGCAGAGATCAACAACCTGCCATTCACCCTTGGGGACCTGATGCTAATGTACGTGGTATCAAGGATCCCCAAGTACGACAAGTACTACCTCACCACACGCCAATACTTTGACCACCTGGTGGACCGCCTCTACGACACTGAAAAGTGGTGGATGGTCCTGGTCAAGGTGTCCGGCAATTTCGAGTGGGGTCCCATTAACCCCCTACTCGACTACCCCTTTCCAACCAGGAGAGGTTCGGAGATCGAGAGGCCTCACAAAATCCCTCGAGTGCGAGGATTCCCCGGCCACGGGGACAAGCCCGGTATATATCTCTCTCTATGTGTTTGTCTTCTATATTGACTTGTATCCATTCATACTGATTTTCTTTTACTTGCAGATTGCTCGGCACCGAACAAGGGACTCCTCATTACTGGCAAGTGGACAAACCTGATCCCTTTGCTTCGGTGCCCCAACCGAGACGCGCCGACCCTCCTCGGTTATACCCCTTTCTACCACGGGTACGTCGGTCGCAAGAATAAAGATAACATGGTGAGGAAGAAGGTCGACCTCGCTACTTTTGCCGGGCAAGCACTGCAGCAGCAGCACTTGGCCCAAGACCTCTCTTCCTCCGGGCTGCCAAACAGGGAGGAGAAGGTGCAAGCCCCCACCGGCAAGCCGGAGCCCCAGGGTAAGCCCACCGAAGCTGCTGCTGTGGTACCACCACGTCCCTCTCGCCGAAGAGAGAAGAGCTCAACCGCCGAGGGGGAGGGCCCCCATATTGCTAAGAAGGCCAGAATCTCCAAAGAGGATGCACAGATCCTCAACACTGGCCATCTTGAAGGTGCATCCTCGGAGCCCTTTGTTCCGAGCCTGGTCTGTCCTGACAGGCACGTGATCTCTACCGGCGACAGCCTGGGGGAGATCCCCCATCTGGCCATGACCCTCCTAAAGGGCCTGGCCCTCCCAAAGGACATGGAGAAGCTGCAATCAGGCAAGGCCGACAACATGGCCGAACTGTGCCTTTACCTTGCCAAGGTATGGATTCCCAACCTAATGTTTCAAAGTTGAATATCCCTTTTCAAATGCTAACTCTTGCTTCTCCTTTCGCAGGCCGGGCAATGTGCCAGTAAAGCTTTCAATGACATGGAGGTCCTCCTTGCCGCTAGGAAGACCCAGCGGGGGGACCTTCTGGCAGTGAGGAAGGAGGTGAAGGAGGCCAACGACCAAATCGAGGCGTTGGAGGCTCAAGTTGCCGAGACCAAGGCTGGCCTGGAGGAGAGGGACCGCCTGGTGCTGAAGCTTAAGGAGATTGAAGCCGAGCGGGACCAACTCAAGGAGGGGATGAAGCGAATGGAGGATGAGCTGCCGGCCAAGCTGGAGGAGGCCAGTGATGAGGGTTACAACGAGGCCGGCGAGTACTACAAGGAGCAGGTGGAAGCCCTTGTCACCAAGGCTTTCAGGGACGGAGAGCGGAAGGGATATGAAGACGCCCATGCCTCCTCCTTCCTCCGCGGATTCCAGGTTGGCTTTGATTACGCCGAGGTCCCCAAGGATGACCACCGAAGGGAAGATCCTGTGGTGCTTCCTGTGGAGCTGCCGAGGCACCTGCTTCCAGCCGAAGAGGCCAACCCATCCGCCGACGTGCCACCGAGCCCCGTCGAGCAGCCCAATCCAACTGTTGGCAAGCCTGACAAGCCGCAGAACGCGGAGGAGAACCCAGATTCCACCAAGGCCAAGCCCATCACCTCCACCGAGCAGCCTATCCCCACTATTGTGGAGCCGCTGAAGCCAACTGATGGCCCCACCGAGCAGCCTATCCCGAAGCCAACTGACGACCCCACCGTAGTGTAGAATTTATTTTTTGCATTTTGTAGAATCGAGGATCGGCAAAAAGTACTTTGTTCAGCCGAGCCCCTTTTTTTTATTTGTAATGGACCAACTTTGTTATGAAAGTCTCAAGTTTTCTGTCTATGTTTCATACTTTTTGCACTTCATGCGTGTTAAGACTCATGTATTGCACTTCATGCACATGGTTTAACAAAAATCTCTCTAATAAGTATCCGTCCCAGCTCGCCGTACCCAGCCCCTGATTCGGAGGAAACCTACCACCGAGGTTGGTTCCGCCAGATCAAAAGGAACGGCCGAAGCTGGGAATGCCCCCTTCAGGATATGGCATGCAAAGTCTTTGCCGAACAGAATCTGAAAAAGGCGTGCCTCGGCACATCGAGCATAACAATACCACCGAGGCTAACAAAACATATGAAAAATAGAAACAAAACTAATCTTTATTGAAACAAATCTTTGTAAAAAACTGAAGGCTTAACATATAGCCGAGGCGAAAAGCCAAAAGAAAATTAAGCGTAAAATTTTCGAAGCAGCTGTGCGTTCCAGTGGTTCGGTATCGCCGTACCATCCATCTCGGCGAGTTCATACGAGCCATAGCCAACCTTCTTAACCACCCGGAACGGACCTTCCCACTTCGGCATGAATTTCTTCAAATGTTTCTTCTGGACTATCTGCCGAAGGACAAGATCATCCATATTGAAGGGGCGGTTCCGCACATTCTTGTTATAACTCCGAGCCAACTGCTGCTGATAAGCTGCGTACTTTATATGGGCATTGTCTCGAAGCTCATCTGCTCGATCTGCTTCGGCGGCTAGCATTGCATCGTTTGTTGGAACGTCAAACGTTGCAGTTCGAGACGTGGGTCGAGTAACAGCTACAGGGAGCACGGCCTCGACGCCGAACGCCATGGAGTAAGGAGTACGGCCAGTGCCGCGCCGTGGAGTGGTTCGGTAGCCCCATAGAACATCAGGCAACTCTTCCGCCCACTTGCCGCGCTTGTTCTTGAGTCGGCGTTTCAAGCCGGCAGAGATAGCCTTGTTGGCAGCTTCGGCCTGTCTGTTTCCCTGAGGATAGGAGACGGAAGCTGTCTTCATCTGTATGCCGCGCCTCTTGTATAAAGCCTTGATTGCGTCGGCAACAAACTGGGTACCGTTGTCTGACACAATGGCGTACGGCACGCCGAACCTTGTAAAAATATGTTTCCAAAGGAAACTCTCCACATCGGCGGCCGTGATCGTTATGAGTGCTTTGGCTTCCACCCACTTGGTATAATAGTCTGTAGCAGTAATGATGTGGGTAAAGCCGCCAGTAGCCTTCGGCAGCTTGCCAATAATGTCCATCCCCCATTGAGCAAAGGGCCAAGGACTAGAAACGGGTTGCAACGGTAGGGTCGGCTGGTTGAGAAGAGGAGAATGCTTTTGACAAGACTTGCATTGCTTGACAAACTCTGTAGCCATATGTACCATTCTCTTCCACCAATAACCCTGGGAAAGGGCACGGTCAGTTAAGGACCGGCCGCCGGTGTGACAACCAGCACTTCCACCATGCAACTCTTCGAGAATGCCGGGCACCTCCTGCTCGTGCACCACACGGAGATCTGGACCAGTGTATGATCGGCGGTACAGTGTGCCGGAGGGATCGAGGAAATAGGAAGCAGATTGACAACGGATCTTATGGGCTTCCTTCCGGTCGGTCGGAAGCACGGCGTGTTTCAAATAGGAGACGAGGGGGTCCATCCAACTAGGTGCCTGATGGATGTCCATCACCTCCTGTGGCTCCGGCTCGAAGCTTAGTGATGGGACTTCGCCGAGGACTATCGTTCTTTCCCCTCCCTGATCGGCACATACGGCTCCCAGTCCGGCAAGAGCATCGGCATGAGAATTGAGATCCCGCCCAACATGATCAAAAAATACGTTTTTGAACGAACCAGCCAGGGCAACCACTTGGCTCACATATTTGTTCATGCGCGCATCCTTAGCCTCGTAATCATCATTGAGCTGATTAACCACGAGCTGTGAATCGCTATAAACCTGAACCTCTTCGGCACCCATATGCCGAGCTAACTTGAGCCCGGCAATGAGGGCCTCATACTCCGCTTCGTTGTTGGTTGCTGGAAACCCAATGCTTAATGAATGCTCGTGCAAGGTCCCGCTCGGTGACACTAGAACAATCCCGGCCCCAGCCCCTCGGTTATTAGACGCTCCGTCCACATGGAGTCTCCAGGCGTGCCCGGTGAACAAGCTCGCTCGGCGTGAAGGGATGGGCCGCTTCGTTATATACTCTTCGTGAGCCGGGTGGCTCGACCGAGGTCCAGGGGCAGGCCCGGTGGACTCTCTGGCCAGATCTTCTTTACCTCCTCTGCCGTCTTCTACCCCAGGGGAGAACTCGGCGACAAAATCAGCCAACACCTGACCTTTGATTGCCGTTCTAGCTTGATAACGGATATCAAAGTTTGCCAACTCCAGGGACCACTTGCACAATCTGTTGGAGAGATCTGCCTTGCGTAATACCGCTCTTAAGGGGTACTCGGTAACGACCACAATGGTGAAGCTCTGGAAGTACGGCAGGAGCTTCCTCTTTGCCATTACCAATGCCAGAGCCAGCTTTTCTATTGGGAGGTAACGGGTCTCGGCGGGGAGAAGCGCCTTGCTGATGTAGTAGACTGGCTTCTGGTCCGTGCTCGTTACATTCTTTGAGGTCTCCTGCCGAACCAGGACAGCACTAACAGCATGCTCGGAGACTGCAAGGTAGAGGTGAAGCTCGTCCCCTTCCTTCGGCACAACCAGCAAAGGAGCTTGAGACAGACATCTCTTCAGTTCGGTGAGAGCGTCATCGCAGTCCGGTGTCCACACGAAGCTTCTTCGGCTGTTGCCTTTAATCGATTGAAAGAACGGTCGGCAGATATCCGAAGACTTGCTGATGAAGCGATTAAGGGCGGCAGCCATGCCGGCGAGGCGCTGAACCTCCCTCACCGTGGCCGGAGCCCTGATCTCTTGTATGGCTTTGATCTGGCTTGGGTCGGCCTCAATTCCTTGGCGAGTAACCAAATGTCCAAGGAATTTGCCAGAGCCAACGCCGAATGCACATTTTTCAGCATTCAGCTTCAAGCCGAACCTCTTGAGAACACCAAAAATTTTGCCGAGGTGGAGAAGATGATCGGCTGCGTCCTTACTCTTGGCGACCATATCGTCAATGTATGCCTCCATTATTCTGCCGAGGATTCCTTTGAACAATAAAGCTATCATACGCTGGAACGTAGCCCCGGCGTTCTTTAACCCGAACGGCATCACCAGGTAACAGTAAGTGCCGCTGGGAGTGATGAACGCCGTCTTCTCCTGATCCTCCTCATCCATAGCAATTTGGTGGTATCCCCTGTATGCGTCCATAAAACTTAGCCGAGCGTACCCAGCGGTAGCATCTACCAATTGATTTATCCAAGGGCAAGGGAAACAGTCCTTTGGGCACGCGTCGTTCAGATCGGTGAAGTCGACACAGACGCGCCACTTGCCGTTTTTCTTCCGGACCACCACCGGATTTGCTAACCATGTTGGATACTGGACCTCCCGAATAGCCCCGGCGTCAAGGAGGCGTTCAACCTCTTCGTTAACCGCATCGGCATGTAGTGCCGAGGATCGTCGCGGCTTCTGCACAACGGGCCTCCTAGCCGGATCAACATTCAACGAATGTTTTATCACGTCGGGACTAACACCCGGCATTTCATATGGAGTCCAAGCAAAGACTTCCATGTTTTCTTTGAGGAACTCAACCATCTGTGTTTTCTCGGCCTCATCAAGAGCCGAGCCAATGAGAAAAGAACGGGTCCCATCTTCATTGACCGCAATCCGAACCAAGTCTTCCACGGCCCTGTCGCTTGCCGGTCTTCCAACCCCTTCAGGCCCTTGCAGAGCCTCTCTCGTCTTCTCTTCGGTGGTGGCCTCATCAAGCAACTCAGGTACCTCTATACTCTGTACCTCATTTGCCCGGCCCTTTCCGCGGACAGAGTTGACGAAACACTTTTTTGAGGCCACCTGGTCCCCCTTGATGGTCTCCTGTCTCCCAGATTCTCCAATGAATCTAACACATTGGTGAAGCGTGGATGCCACAGCTCTCATGCCGTGCAACCAGTTTCTTCCCAGGATTGCGTTGTATGGGCTCGGCGAACTGACCACTATGAATTCCATATCCAACTTTACCGAACCAGCATATACTGGGAGTACGATCTTGCCGAGCGGATAGACCGGAATCCCAGTAAAGCCAATCAAAGGGGCTTCCACCGGGGCCAATTGCTCTTTTGAGAGACCTAGAGCTTTGAACGCTGAATAGAAAAGGATCTCCGCCGAGCTACCCTGATCGACCAGTATCCTCCGGACAAGTTTCCGCTGGAATTGTAAAGAGAGGACCAAAGCATCATTGTGGGGTAAAGATAACCCCTCCAAATCTTGCTCGGTGAACCTGATCTCCCACGTGCTACGAGCGTCCATCTTCCGCTTCGATGAATTTTGAACCACCATCACCCCAGGCGGGGAAGGGCGGTACAGTTTTTCATGGAGCTCGTTGGCCTGGGCCTTGTTCATTGGTCCGTGTATGCAATGCACCACGCCGTCGAGATCTTGGGCTCTCGGCGGGATCCCTGCATTTGGTGACTTGGTTCGGTCGATCCACCGATCCATCTTTCCCTGCTGGACTAACTCTTCGAGGTAGACTTTGTAAGGCTGGCATGCTGTTGTATAATGCCCTTGTTCGTTGTGGAATGAGCAGTATACCCTCTGGTTCGGTTCCCGGCCATCGGCAGTTCCCAACTTCTCTGCCGCCCCTGTTGGCCATTGGAAACCAGGAAGCCGTCCACATTCTCGGAGCATACGGAAGATCGGTTCCTTGAAGTAGGTTGTGATGGCAAGGTGGTCCCGCCCATCGCTCGGCGGGCGGTCCCATGCCTTTCCGTTTCCTTTGTTTCCGCCGAACCCTGGGCCTTCCTTCTTGGACACTACGTTAACCTGCTTCTTCACTTCCTTGGCCGCCGTTTTACCCTGCTCGGCAACCGGTGCCACATCGGATCCACCGATGTACTCCTCAAGCTCTATGTACCGAGCAACGGTATGCATTAGCTCTGTCATATTGTTCGGTGGCCGTAGCATCAATTCCTTGGATAGGTCAGAATTCCTATCCAGTCCACGTTTGAACGACGTAGCCGCAGTCTTTTGGTCACAGCTCTCAACCATGTTATACACGTTATAGAAGCGCTCAGAATAATCCTTCAAGGACTCGCCGGTCTTCCGCCGAAGGTCCGTTAAGGCTTCTATTGTTTTTGGCCTCCGGTTACTTGCCACAAACCGTGCCGTAAACGATCACTCCAGTTCGCCGAAGCTGCTTATTGAACCTGGTTTTAGCTTTGTATACCACAGCATGGCAGTGTCCGGGAGGCTCAGGGAGAACGTTCGGCACATCATTGCCTCGCTCAATCCACAGAGCGCAGCCATGGACTTGAACTGCTGCACATGGGTCGGCGCATCCGACTTCGCGTTGTGTATGGTGAATTTAGGGACCTTGAAGTGGGGAGGGAGAGGCTCATCCGCTATAGCCTTGAAAAAGGGGGAGACACCTTTCGCCGAGGTTGCTGTAACCCCTTCCTTCGGCGGGACTACTGCCGAAGGTGCGGAGCTTTTTTCTCGAGCCTCATCCCTTGTCCTTTTATTGATTGGTGGGGTTCGAGCCCTTCGGCCACCGATACTTGGCTCTGGGGTTCGGCGCTTTGACCCCGAGGCCCTCCTGTTTCCCACCACCGGGGGTTCTTTCTGATGCCGGATGGGCCGGTAAGTGGTTCTCTCGCCGGTGCGAGTATTTACCACTATTAAAGCCCCGCCGCCTGCACTGATCTCGCACCTCTCCTCCGGTAGCAGCCCCTGGCTGTTCTCTTCCTGAAGTCTGGATTGTCCGGCAGATCGCCCCGGCAGTCGCCGGTGGCGTCCCTGGTCAGACTGCCGGTGGTGGGAGCGACTGGTAGAATGGGCCGGCGACCTCTGACGGTGCCGAGTGCTTGTTTCCCTTTCCTCCTCTTCGTACCGCCGCCCCTCAGATCTGTCTGCTCTCTGATTATCCTGGTGACCTCGTGACCCAAAAGGGTGATCAAGAGGATCTCCAGCGTTATCTCTTGCGTCGCCGAGCCGGAGAAGTCCTTGGGTCTGGTCCGGCCTTCCCCTTGACTTCGAACGAGCGCTTGATGCCGTGGCGCTTGTTGTTGAAAATAATGCTCGGCGAACGTTATCGTTTCCGGACGCATCGGTTCGGTGTCTGGGTTCCAGGTGGACAATGCCACTAGCATCAATGCGACACAGTGGGCCGAGCCTTGCAAAGGCAGAGGCCCTAACAGTGTCAGCCGTTTGGAGAGCATTCCTCCTACGCCGCCGTTCCCGCGACCTGGAAACGGGTGGGGCGCTCTGTAGTGCCTGGATCTCTTGTACTTGTGTTCTTAGTCGCATTAACTCCTCCGCCATGCTCACCGGGAGCACTGCTGGGGGGGGAGGAGGAACCGTGAGGCTTGTTGCAGAGCGGTGCACACCATCTATGTGGAACGCCGCTGCTCCTAAATCCTGGTTGCTAGGATCAGGGATGTTTGAACCCGCCACCCTGGGGTCGCCGGGACCCCCAGTGGGGATGCCATCCCGCCCTACCACCGTCCGTTGAGTGGAGTGGTGGCCCAGGTTTGGATTGAAGTTAAGAAGACCGAGAGGTCGTCCGTCCGGGGTTGTCATCCTGAACTGGGAAAAGAAAGAACGGAGAGAGCTTCACCACAAGATGTGTGTGTTAATATTCTCCCCAGCAGAGTCGCCAATTGTGGTGGCAGGCTTTCTCCGGTTGGACCTTGTGGCTTGGATGGCTTGAGGCTTGGATGTGGACGGGTTAGACCTGCACACGAAACAACTGCGTTAGTGCCCAAACCCGGAGCGTGGTGTCCGGGGCAGGCACTCCGACGCTCTAGTCAGTAAACAGGAGAGAGGAGATATTGAGGTATAGTTTAGGGTTTTTGAGTGTGTTCTGAACGTACCTTATTCTAGAGGTGAATACCTCCTTTTATAGCCAATAGGGAATGCAGAGTCCAAATCCCATTAGAATACTTATTCGCTTGTACGATGAGCCCGCCTATCTCGGATCCAGATAGACATCTCAATCCTGAACCTATCCAACCTCCTATATTCCGCTCCTGAATATACGGGATGGGATAAGACGCGAGGTTTCCTCCTCCTGCCCAACTCTTCCTAACTTCCTCTTCAAGTTAGGGGACAGGAGGCTCGGCGAGTACAAGTTCTGCCGGACCGCTGGTACGGCGATGATTACTTCAACAGGGGCAATCTCCAGCCCGTTCGGCGGGGAACCGCCGAACTAGATCATATCGATGGATATATACGCCGAACCAGACTCCCTTCCATGGATCGACACTTCGGTTAACTTTAACCAGGCCCGGCCGGACTCGGATCAGCTACCGACCCAGCCCGCCGACCCATGGGTAGCAGATTCAACTGGTCCGGCTAATTGGTGCAACATGGACATCAGCTTGGTCCCTCTGCCGAACCACGCCCTCCACAATACATGCATGGAGGGCTACTTATATAGGGTGGCTCGAGTCAAATTAGAACCTAGAACTTCTTGTTGTCGCTCGGAGCACTGCCGGCTCTGAGCTAAGTCGAGTAAGGCGACGGACTTAAACCCCCGAAATTTGGCCAAAAATTAGGGCTCCTATACCCAGGTAAGTAATATATATTTAATTAGTGGCTTCCAATTACCAGAGGAGGTAACTAGCCAAGTGTTAAGTTTAAGTCTTGATATCCAATAGATTCAAGGTTCAATTCTCAGCCCAAGCAACTCTCAACTTTTTTTCCCCTTCTTTTGTTTTCCTTGAGGTTTATTTTTTTTTAAAAATAAAATAATAGAGCCCCTGTTTTACAAGTTCGGCTTACGCCCCAAGAATCTCAGGGCCGGCCCTCCCTCGGAGGACCAAGGCTGCTTCAACGTCCCATGGCCAATGCACCATAGAGAGGTTTTTGTCACCAAGATTGCTATGGTAGTAGCCCCAAATTCAAGGAAAAATGTCATTGGATCCATCATTATACACCAAAATAGTAGAACATTCCAAGAAAGTGCGAATATAGATAGATAGATGCCCACAAGCTACATAACCTAGCAAAAGTCTCCTATAACCTGCGCGGAAGCATGTCAAGTTAAGAAGATTATTTCCTCGCACGAGAAAACGCTACAGTTAGGATTGGGAGCAGAATTGTAGGCAACATTGAAACTGATCAACTCAGACGATATAGATGAGAAAATACGCCAATCGCAATGGAATGCGCTAATTGGTGCAATCTCCACGTAAAAAGCCAAAAGAATGGGATACTTCGATCGCAACACCTATTGTCAGTTATAAGACTTAAAACTTAAAAGGGATACTTTTGGGAAACTACAAAATTTTAAGATTTACCCCAGAAAAAAATTATGAAGTTTAGAATTTGACTTCGAAGGACTACCATTTTGGGATATTCCATAGACTAACAATTAAGAACGGAGCGAGTTGCTTTCTAATCGTATAAATCAACGTCGAAATGGCTAACAATGAAAGGAGCAAAAATCACTATAATCAAACTTCATAGTATGAAAGTGAATAAAAAACTACGCTAATGGTATGTAGTCAAACGTCGAAATGGTTAACAACGAAAGGAGCAAAAATCACTATAATCAAACTTCATAGTATGAAAGTGAATAAAAAACTACGCTATAATCAAACGTCGAAATGGCTAACAACATCGTAAGTATTTTCTACGAAGAAAGTGAAAAATCAGGGTTCCCTAATAATCCATAAAAACCCTAATAGTATGAAAGTGAATCACTAATTAATACTATCAATAAAAAACTACACTAGCAATCAATCAATCACATAACGCAAAGATATATGTGGAAAATCCCAGAATGGGTAAAAACCACGGGAATGAATCAAATCACTATAATCATTGTGCAATTACAAATATACATATCTAAACGTAGTAAATACTTACAACGTTCTAAGTACTACTTGTTGAGTCGCACGTACGCCGCACCCAGTGATCTTGATTGCCAACGACCTTGAGTCCACAAGCCTTCCGAAAACTTAACGAAAATCTCCTTTGGAATAGCAAACAAAACGCTTCAATGTCATCACTTCCAGCCGCCGCATATATGATAACCTTGTATATAGTCTGTAGTTCCCCGTTTTTTTTCTTGCCGTGCCTTCTCTTTTATAAGGCTGCACTTTTTTAACCTAGGCACAGGAACTAACAAGTCCATATATGGATATCTTTGTCACCTTGCTTTTTATCTAAAATAACAGGAGGTGCCAATTGATCCGCCTTCGCCAAAATTCGTCTCGTTGGAGCCGACCTCCTTTTTATCCAAAATGCTCACTCTCGATTGCAAAATAATAATGATTCCTATCACTCTAATCCTATACAGATTCACTAGCCTATAAAAAGTAATAAAATTACAACTCGATATAAAATATGTGTTTTGTCGTACGGAATTGCCAATACAATTAAGACTGCAGAATTTGGTCCTTACAGAAAGTTCAAATTGCCATATGATCATATGTTACAGAATTTATTTCTTGAGTTTGTGTTTTCATTGTGCCCCACTATTGTTATCGCTAGCTATGTGACCATCAGAGAGTTTTCCCTCCACAACCTTGTGGAACAGTTCTTTATTTGTACTTTTGGTACATGGGTGTGTCACCATTACAAAACATCAACTGAGAAACAGGAATTCAGGACGAATATGTGGTGCTTTCTCTCCATAAAAACAGAGAATAATTTGTCAATTATATCATTCTCTTTTGGTAATGCATGGTGTCTCGGGTCAACTTGCGCTCACCTCGGACTAATCCTTATAGCCCCTCCCACAGTCATTTCACACTCTTACGTGTATGGGTGAGGTGGCCCCGATAATTGATGGCAAGAATAATTAATCCTAAGACTTTATGATGAAGCAAACACCCAAGTCCCTGACCAAGACTTGGCCAACCCACTCGGGTTTTGTCAATTATCATTTGTTTTCTCTTTCCTACTACAAGTCAAGTGCAAGACTTTTGTGCTTAGCATCTACATGCAACTTTCTTTCAAATTACTCCAAGTTAGAAGAATCAATCATGGGCTACGCAGTGGCTAGGGTAGGGTAGGGGATATTTCACATCAAAGCCCAAAACTCCTAGTCCACCCATAACTCTAATATACGCTTATTTGTACGGATGGTCCCCAAAGTATTTTTGGAATGTCAATTTGGTCCCCAATATACAAATCGCATCTATTGCATCCCCAATGTTAACAATGCGTGTTTAAATGGTCCCCGAAACTAACTCCATTTCCTTTTGCCGTCTAATAATGAGGGCATTATAGTCAAACCCCCCAACCCAATTCCCCACTTTCCCCTTCATTTCCCCACACCGTCCCTTATTGATCTCTCCGCCCCCAAACCCACCCTCACCGATCAAATCAAACGTGCCGCCTCCACCGTGTTAATCTCAGAAGCAGAGATAATTAAACAGCTCAGGTTCAAAGATGATATTTCGTTCTCGAATGAAAACAATAGCACCAGACAAGAAACAACCAAACGGGCTTGATTGAGAATAGCAGCACTTTGACCCACCCCACAACAGAATTTCCAAGCAAAACAGAACCGGTGTTGAACAAATTCTTCATAAATGCTTCAACGAAAGATCAGTGGGTGTGTTTACAAATTCCAACAGAAGATGAATTCTAAGGTTTCGAAAACCCCAACGAAATTAAATGAAATCAGATGAAATTGATAGATACAAGAGTATATACATGCTGGAATTAACCTCTGAATTTTCCTAAGCATTTGTACATGAATTCCCAAGGGTTAAAAGGTGGGTGGGTAGGCCAAAAAGAAAGGAGGAATTGCTTTACATTTGCTTCAATGGTTCGTCGATGACTCTTAAACCTTTCGTCTTTTCAGTCCAAACCCCAAAACCCCTTCTTTCCCGGTATGAAAGGCGAGGAGCACAGTTGATCTCAGATCGTCGGCGGGCGAAGCTTCGAGGAGGCTCTGTGATGCCTTAGCTTCGAGAGAGGTTGAAAAGTTACCGACGTCGGCCCCTGCTTTAGATCCGAGCGAGAGGGAACGCGGGGGGAGGAGGGCGGCGGTCATGGCTGCAGAGTCGCACGCGCCGCCGTTGGTGAAGGTTGGGGTGAGGAGTTGGAGGGTGAGGAGGATGCCTGTAACCTGTTGGGAGGAGGTTGGCCAAATTAGCGGTGCTGATTAGAGTTTGAAATGCTCGTTGGGATAGGTACGGCGGCGGCTAATGGGGTTTGGGGGATTCTGTTGGACTTAGGGTTGCGGAATGTTTTAGACGGCAAAAACAAACGGAGTTAGCCCCGGGGACCAATTAAACGCGTATGGTTAACAATGGGGACGCAATAGACACAATTTGTACGTTGAGGACCAAATTGACATTTCAAAAATACTTTGGGGACCATTCGTACAAATAAGCCCTCTAATATAGTACTACTATTACATTGCTTTGGCCTGCCCCAAAAATGGGTCGGCTAAAATCTATTAGGCGTATTTTGGTTTTTGTGTGACATTCTTTCATCTTTTAGTCAAAACATTTAACCAACTGGGGCTAGTTTAATTAGCCAGTAATCTTGTATCTCACTAAGAGATCAGAAATTTGAGTCTCCCCACCTGCGTATAGGTATTCTTTCCTTAGAGGGCTTTTCCTTTCTTCCTTTATTTCTACCCTATAATGGGCTTATTTCTTGTATTAGTTGAGTTATTAGATTTGGTTATCTCGTGGACTCTCACAATTGATGTCCTGAATATGTACTCTATGTACTTCATATTTGACGTATCTCTTCTATCGATTGACATAAAAAAAAAAAGTCAAAACATTTAACTTTTCGGGTCTTCTCGAGAGAGAAATCAAAAGATTAAGAAGATAGAAGAGACAAAAATAAGTCAAAATTTGTACTATGTTTTGGCGTATTTTGTTCGTGGATCCAGCTTCTCTGCAGTCAACTGCAGAGAAGCGTGTGCGGTTCAATCTGAACCGTTCATCTTGATAATCAATTGTTCAAATTTGCTAAAACCTTTAGCGGTAAAAATATATTATTACCGGTAAGAATATGAAAACAAATCTGGACCATGAAAAATACCATCCGACGATTACGATCACTTGGACCACACCTCTGCAATCCAAAACTGGACTACAGACAAGCCAGATTCTTTGTTCGTAGTGAATTTTGTGAGCTTTTGGTATATTTTACACCTTCTTCAATTGCCCTCGTCAAGATTAATAAATAGTCACAAAAATTAACCTAAATTAAGCTAAAATGTCTTTATTGACCTTGCTTTTAAGTGTTTCCTCTACCTACATTTTTTTAATAGATCACAGTTCTTTTTTCTTTTCTTTTTTTTTTGATCGGCTTTTGAAAGATCACACTTGTGCTCAAACTTTATAGCTGTTCTTTCCTTTGCCAACCACAAAAAAACACAGTTGTGGTCTAAAAGAAAGGGAAAACTTTTTTCATGCAATCCTGAATTAGTGATGCAAATAAGTGAAAGTGGCCTACCGGTAGGGCAACTTTGACGAACTATTTAATCAAATACATCTTCTCTTATTATTCCACTATAAAACTAAGGTTTGGAGGGGCTTCGAGCCCAATCTAGCTAGTTCGTATTTAAATCTATTAGTTTATTCATTATTTGTAACAGTTCTTTACTTGAGTGGTATATTTATATACGGGGTAGTGATTTTCAAACTCTCCTTTTTTATAACCACACTTTCCCTCTTTTTTTTTGTCTTGTTGTGATGTGATTCTTTTTTTTTTTTTACAATGTTGTTCTTTCAAGTATGGAAAAATAAAGAAAGGGAATGTTAATTTTGTAAATTCAAATTACAAAAGGACAAAAAAGGAATGTGATTATGAAAAAAAAGGAAGCGAAAATCAATTACCATATCTATATCGCCTTTTGGAAACTCATGACGGTTACCTCTAGTCTCTGGGAATCAATGCCACCATCCGATTAGAATAGGAATAAACTATCATCCCAACCTAGGCAGCCAAGATTAACTGGCAATGAGGTCAAGTACCTAGAGTACGTATGGTTTGTTATCAAAATGCTTAAAATGTAGATATCTATTCATGACATATCTGAAACTTGAGGGGTTTAACTTTCCTATATTGTAAATGACTCCGAGTTGTGAATGCAAGACTCAATCATGATTTTCCAAGATTAGAAATATAAAAATTGACAAATAGATTTCAGGGGGAAAAAAATGGGTTAAAATCTAAATTTTATTTTGATTTTTCTTGAAGTCAAAAAGATTCCGTGTTGTATCTTTATGGGAGAAAGAAAATTAGGTTGTGAATGGAAAGGGAAAAAAATACTCCATAAGAATCATTGGGGCAAGTGACTAACAAATGTGGGGTCTAACCCCATGCGGTTTGGCCAAGTGATTGTCAGAAAGTAATAATCCTATAAAATGCTTTAATCTCCCGCTCTCAATACTTGCACTGTGCTCACGCTCTCAATATATCCTTCCTCTCACAAATTTTAGTAGTTTAGACTTTAAAATGTGTTTCAAAGACGTTTTCACGCTCGCGCTTCCACACATGCAAATTTACTAGTATGCTACTTAGTGTCCACTACGGTGACACTGGTGAGGTCAAGTGGCCCTACTTGCCCAATGCTTCCCGACTCCCTCCGCGCTTGATACCAATTATATAAAGCACGTACTGCGCCACTGCCTGTTTGGTGCATCTTATATATGATCAGGACGCAAGATTTCAATCTATAAGAGAGTGGATGCCTATTGGTGTTTTTATATGGACAATATTGGTCATGGTGCCCCTTTTTTTTGTTTTTTTCCTTCTCAAATTGATTGGTCATGGTGGTTGTAGAGAATCAATTAGTTTGCAGTGTTGTAAACTGGCTATGAACCGCATTTTTCCGTTCTTGACACAACTGCAAGCAATGATCGATCACTCCACCTTCTGGCTTTATTAATACCAGAATCATCTCTCTGGGAGTTACTGCTTGCCACCTACCACTATACGCTCCTTTTGGGCCCTTCGTCGTCGTGATTTTTCTTAATAAAAGTGTGCAGTGAGGGTGAAAATTAGACTTCTCCTTTTACTGGTAGTTAAAGCAGAAGTAGGTTTCACTTCCGCAAGAATCAGCTCTGATATGCAATTTAAGCAAGGAATCCAGCCTGTGCCCCGAGAATATATTACTAAGAGAAAAGGAGTTCAAGGCAGGCGAAGGGGAGAATCACATTGCAGTATTGGATCATTGGGTCGGGTAGAGCATCCGGGTATCGCATCGGGTAGAGTGGGTAGTATCGCTTGTGCTCCATCAGAAGCAGGAAGTTGGGATGAATTCCTTATCTATTTTCTTCGGACGCAGGGTCGGAGGAAGTGAAAGAAAGCTTTTTCAATCAGCCTTGTTATATCGTACAAATATACTAAGTCATAAGTAGTTGAATATGTGCGCCGGAAAATAAGTCTCGTTTGGAAGTCAGATTCTTGCGTTGGAGCCTATACTTGTTTTAGTTTATGGATTTGCATCCTCTTTTCTCTTTCTTTAAAAGAAAGAGAGCTAAGGAACCTATAGAGAATAGAATATCTATGGAAGCTAATGTTCGGGGCTTCGTCCTGACTAATTCCTCGTGTATATGTAGTCTTCCGTCCCACAGATATCAAGCAATTACTGGAGCTAATAAAACCCTGGGAATAGCAGCGCCTAAGAGGTACATGTTAGGCCCGTTGCGCTAGGGAAATATAAATACTTATTTTTTGAATTAAAAATGGTGTATTGTGAGAGAATGATCTGTCTCGTAAAACGAAACATAAGTACTTAAAAAATAAGAACCTTAACGGAACAGGCCCTAAATCGGGTTCTTGTAGGTTGCTTAGCAATGAAGTCTTGTGAGCTACCAGTAATGGGGGGGTTCCGTGGAAGAAACTAGAAAGAGTTAAAGCATCACTTAAAAAGGAGTGCTTGCCCTCTTGTACTGTTCCTTTTCGTTCTTCCACTTTTCTTAGAAAATTATACCAAAAGCTTCACCAAAATTTTCTTTTCCCATTTTCTTTTTCTAGATCATACACATTAACACGATTGTGTCAGCAGATGAATTAATTGGACAATATCTGCAAGAAAAAGTTTGCATGCACAGACATTGGTGCACAGACTGGCAATCGCCCGATGGGCTCAAAGAATAATAAGGCTCTTATACGCATCGGATGGTTTCGAATAACATCTGTTTTCGAATCTGCACACCGATTTCTATGCACGTAGCATTGCAGATTGCTTTAAACTTTAACCAGAATTGCCCCCCAAATAAGTGTAATTCCTTGGTATTGATCAAGAAATTGTTCATTCCTAACAGAGATACAACTTCGGACTCAAATCCAACACCATTCTGGAGTTTCACCAAAGTAAGAAATACCTTAAAAAAAGAACAAATGTTATAAACCCTATATTTCAGATGATATACTGGAAAAAGAAATGATGCTTGGTAAAAGGGGGCAGGCACTATATCCATGTACCAGATGAGAAACTGAACTGAATGTTATTTAGACCTGGAGCTGCAATACAAGCCTGTGCTATTAAAAGATGATGGAATGAAATGGAGTTTACAATCCATGTGCAACCAGAACTTAACCGATCCGAGAAGCCCCACTCTCCACCTGGTCCGAGCCGTCCCCCTCAGCTCGAACGTTACAAAATCCTGCTTCAATGACATGTCAACGATCATCATCTGATCTGGAGTCAACGGTATTGGCGTCGACGTTACCGTGTAAGCCAATTCCAAGGAGCTATTCTTGCGCACGTCGAACGGCTCCGCGACCAATTTTGCTATCTCTGTACCGTAGAAGCCGAGAATGAAACTTGCATCATAGAAACTTGCATGGGCCCTTGTGTTGTCGTTCTCCCACTTGATTACGATAGTTACCTGCGTCGTAAGTAACCCTGACCGGTCGTAATCGAACGCATCAAGGTGGGTGTACGTGACGCTGATGAACGGGACTTTCGGTCGGATTGCGATGTATCCGATGAAAACAACGATCCCAGCGATGATGACGGCGATGGCGATAACAGTGCAGATAATGGCGACAAGCCAAATCAGAGGGTTGGTGCCGCGTCGGTGAATCCTTCGCGGCATTGGGAGGTGGTGGTACTTGGTGGTCGCGGTGGTCGTGGTGACTGGAGAGACAACATCCGGTGAATGGTTTCTGGGGATGGGGTTTTCTTCTTGTATGTGGGAGGACATGAGTTTTGAGAAATGTGAAACTAAGGAAGGTATATTGCACAAGCTTGGGGTTCTTAGCTCTAATTGACAGGAAAGGTTTGGTATCTTTCTTTCCTGAGGATAAAGTCACCCACAATTAATCAGTTACCAAGTCGCACCCAGGAATCAAAAAGCACTTTACCCTTCAAAAGAAAATACCAAACTTGCACTCACATATACAACTCCACCCTTGTAAGGGTATATATGTCTGCATACCTGTATATGGTCCCAATTGGAGGTACAAATAACCTTATCATGTCAAGTTCCATAAATTCCTAGCTTCATAACATGTGCAAACTTGGTCACATCACGAGCCAATCTCGAATGAGTTTTCAGCGAACGAAACACAAGTCGAACTCGAGTAACTTGGTCTTTTCAAGGCTTACGGCTTATAAGTCACCAATAAGCTGCTAAAAGAGAAGAGGTTCATTATCTATAGAATTGAGGATCTGAACAGATATTATACTTGTCTAGTCTACCATTTTTGCCATGATATCCTAAACCCATTTAAAAAGCTTCATAAGCTTTCATAACCCGGGCTTGAACAACACTATAATACCAAGTAACTGGACCAAAAGACAAGCTTGAAAGACAACTTTGGCATCAATTCCACTAAGCAAGCTTAAAATAATGTCCTATTTTATTGACAGAAGATGATACCTAGAACAACTCTAATAGTATTTATATGGCACACAAGTTTTATAATCAGCAAGGGTTCAGTACTCATCTTCATCAATAATACTTACTCTTCGCCTAAAATGAAAAGGCTTGATACTAGTTTATGAATGAAAATACTAATCAAAAAAAAAAACCTAGTTTCTGAATGAAAATAGGTCAAAATATTGTTTCTGCATATGGATTTCACAATCGAATTGAGAGCTTTCTTGGATCCTAATAAAATGCAACTATGGTACACTTATTCTTTTCTCCACAAATAGTAACGAGTTACTCAACCATCCACCACTAGAAACACCACTTCCTGTGTTACTTGCATGTATCAAGCACGCCGCCATCCTTAAGAAAGGGCCAAGGGATGGCCTTGAGAGACCCAACAAGCAGAACGCCAGGAATAATCCTAAGATCTCAGCTAAATGAGAAAATAAAACAAAACAAAAAAATGATAAAGGGGCCTCAAACCCCAGAACACATGCTTTATAACTTTTATCTCAAATCCCCTTGTTTATAGAGATCCGTCAATCGGAATGGGGTCATCTCCTGGTTAGCACTAGTCACAAGAACACTCGTGTAATTAATGGTGCTAGGAATTTGGAATCTAGTCTGGGTTAAAATATCCTAGTCCAAGCATCCCAAGAATATTAAGCCTGTTGACCCTAATGCAAAAACTATTTCCCATATTATAATTTCTAATCAAATCTTTCACATAAATCAAAGGTTGCTTCATCGACAACAACCCGATCCCACCACCGTTGATCAACCAAACTTGTAATACGGGTAACAAATTGAAACATTGTATCAAGTAGCTTAAAGAACATCTCTAAAGGACTCCACGTACATCAATCCAAAACTGTCAAACTCTTGCCCAAGCTTTATAGACTGTATGTAGCAATTCCTCTTCTGCAGCTGCTTCGTGTCGGAAAAAGCTCCAGCAAGAGCAAATCTCAAATTGGTTTCCCGACGCACTCTGTATAATCCCCAAGTGGCTGTAAAAATATACATTTGTGTACATGTGTGTGTGTATTTACTTTGTGTGGCCTACAACACAAAGAAACTCAACGCTCACCAAATAAAGCAAGACGATCCTAATGAACCTGGTTTGCCAACTAGGAGCAACATAATACACAAAAGTAAAGGAAGGATGCCGCCTTGTCAGATACTTTTCATTTTGGAATATGCCTGGTAGAACTAGTGAAATCAGGTCTGTTGTGCATCTGTGACCATCTATTAGCAAAAACTTTCAAAATTAACCAAACCGGATACAAAGCGTCACGTGTTTTGTCCAAATTGCGCAAGTTAATGGCCACCAATAAGGCATTGCTAGCTATGAGACAAACAACAGAGAATCAAAATGCAAAATGACAAAATCCTTCACATATAACAAAACTTCTGCAGCCATAAACCTCCTAAAAAGAAAAATATAGTCCTACTTGCAATTTTAACCCATATATTTTAAGTAATAACATATTTACCCTCGCGCGTATCCGAAACATATCCGACCATATCCAACACGTATCCGCGTGTATCCAAAACATATCGGATACATATCCGGAGTGCATCCGAGAGTATCCGCGCGTATCTGAAACGTATCGGGATACCCAAAAATAATTCTAAAAGCAGGATACTTTAAAAAGCATATCAGATACGTATCCGGAGAGTATCCGAGAGTATCGATATCCGATACGGATACGATACGTGATACGGAGGCCAAAATAGAGTATCCGTGCTTCATAGCCAATGAGTGCACTTTCATCGCAATTCAGTTGCATTTGGGTTCCTTTATTTGAAAGGAAAGGATTTGACACTCAATGATTAAAATAGCTCAAACCAGTCGATCAATTCGTCGTCTTCACAACTCGGTTTACTTTCACGGGTACTCTCTCTCTCTCTCTCACACACACACGGAGGCACATTGTGAAACAAATACTATATGCCCAATATGTACAGACACTGTCTTTTTTAGCATACTGATGTATACTGTGCACAAATACACACATATCTATTAGCAAAAGCTTGCTATTAGCAAGTCAACTACTCTTTTATTTCCTTGGCTTTGTTTTCATTCATAGTACAAGATATGCAACTAAAACAAACTTATCGCTGATGTATCCGTAACCTATTGCTTTAGGTTTTGCCATATCTTTGTATCCTTATCGTCTCATATCTGTATCCCATATTCGTATATGTGCTTCATGGCCTCTAACCATAAGCATTTGCTACATCATGTTAGTTTATACTCTTCTCTGGTTTTCTGAATGTTGTATGAAATGGGGGGAAAAATCACACTATCCATGCATATTGGAGCTTCAGTAAACTTAAGAGGTAATGGTGTAACATGAACTATGCAAATGCTACTCACCTCTTATTTTCCCTCCAATTTTCCTTTGTTTTCATGAGATTTAGCTAGAACGGTGGACAGTTAGGCAAAACTTCAGACTGACTTCTTGCCTTTTCAATGAGGAATAATGAGCATGTCGGTAAGAATGGAGGAGAGAGACTAGGAAAAAAGAGAGGATACTTTCTACTTTCTAGCGAGTAGGAAACCGTAAAGAAAAGATTTAAAAAAAATATTAGAAAAATAATCCAAAAACTCGGGGAAAAAAAAGGGCGGGCGGGCAGGGGGGAAGGGAATTACTTTCTCAATAAAAGTGAAAACAGCACACGTTCAGCTGTACACAGAAGTTACCAGTGTTTCAGCTGCTAACCATAGCAAAGAACAAGAAATAGAACTTCAAAAAAATATTAGAAAAATAATCCAAAAACTCGGGGAAAAAAAAAAAAGGGCAGGCGGGTGGGGGGGGGGGGGGTGAAGGGAATTACTTTCTCAATAAAAGTGAAAACAGCACACGTTCAGGTGTACACAGAAGTTACCACACATAAAGGAAAGAAGCTGCAGGGAATGAAGCACCCAGGTCCCATCAATACAATGATGAGAAGGACATGGAAGCTAACAAAGCAATATGCATGAATTTTTGTAATTCAATTGACAGCCTCAAAAAGCACCAAAACACCCCAGAAAAAAGTTAGCTGCATTTAAAACGTGTAGATGGAGTAGGTACGAAGCACTGGAACGATAGAATTAATGAACGCGAAGGGTGGATCTGTGAACAGGAAGACAGAGCTAATCATATTATACCACTGTACCACATCCCAATGCAAACGTATGAGGAACCAAATCAGGCAAGTTTAACATCAATTTCTTTTCAAAACCAGATGTGGTCATAGTGTTTCCACACACCAGCCACATCGAAGAGATTCTCCTTCCAAAAAGGGAAATGAAAAATAAAATAAATTTTCCAATGCATCGAACCAAAAGTTCCAACCACACAACTTCTAGGAAGATCTCCACTTCCTTGAAAGACTATCATATGAGTCACGAGCACTTCTACCCTCCTTATAGAAAACATGTTTCAACTTTGTCATTGTTGATTCATCAATATTAATCCTTCTATCAAGCATATACTCTGCAAACCTCCTCAACTCTTTCAGCCTTCCCATATTAGAAAGCCCAATAAGCAACACATTCGCGCTCTCTTCAAGAGGCAAAACACGATTCTTAACCATGTAGTCCCAAATTTCTATTGCCATCTCGGGATCATATTCATCGAAAAACATTGTGATGGCCGCAGCGCAATTTGAATGTGTAGGAGGCCATTCATTCTTGATCATCTCAAAGAAGAACTTACCCGCTTCACGAACCTTCTTGTTGTTAACCAAACAATGGAAAATCATGTTATAGGCCAAAGAATCGGGGAAAGCACCGTACAACACCATTTCATCAAGGTAACACAAGGCGTTATCAGTGTCATTGTTGTTGCAAAGCAATCCAATTATTGCATTGTACATAATTAAATTGGGTACTAATCCGCTACCAACCATAATATCCCACAATAGGACAGCATGAGCTGAATCATTCTGCTTGATGAGAATATCAAGAGCATTAGAGAAGAATTTCAAACCTGGCAAGCAGTTCTTCCCCTTCATAACTTGAAGGAACTTGATTGCCTCGTCCACCTGGGACCCGCAAACAAGAGTTGTCAAGAAAGCATCGTAAGCAGACATGTTTTGCGGGCTCCAACCGACCCGAATCACCATCTCCCCAAACGTGTTCTTCGCCTTCGCCACGTTCCCTTCTTTCTCCCACCCTTCCAATAAAATGGCAAACGAATCCGCATCCGGGGCAATCTTAGTCTTAATCCGCTCGAAGAACTCGTGCGCAACAAGGGTCTGATTATCCTCGCGACAAATCGCACTCAACAGAGAGTTCACTGCCACAACATTAGGCGTAACCCCGTACTTTTCCATGACATCAAAGGTCATGATAGCTTCGTTGAACCTCCCTGCACTGCAATAGCTCCCAAACACCGAAACAAAAGTGGCCACTTGCAAAACCCCTTCTTGCTTCATCGAACGAATCGCATCCCACATTTGCTCAAACAACTTGTTTTTCCCAAGCAAATCCACCATTAGGTTCCAAGCATACGCCGAATGCTTCCGGTTCAATCCGGCCCATCGAAAGAACATGACAGCAGCCGCGGGGGACCCGTACGAGAGTTTGAGCACTTCTTCTACGATTTCGGACACGGGTTCAATACCAGTGGATGAAAGGGCGGTTTCGACTTCTTGAGGTGGGACCCTTGCGAGGGTTTCACAGAGCATTCTAGCTCTTGCGGACACATGGGGGTTTTGGAGATAGGTTGGGAATGGTTCCGGTAGTTGGGATGGTTGGATTGGGGCTTTATTATTGTTAGGGTTTTCGGCCATTGTCTAAACATGTGAGGAGATGACGAGTTGAAACCCTAAGCAAAGTTAAGTGCACACATGGTTACTACTTCATCGTTGAGTGTATGTGTATATATGCATTTGAATCATAAACATGTATAAAAGTGTAAATTGAACTTTTGAAATCCGGAAATTTAGGATTGGAACAGCAGAATTAAGGAGCGATAATCAACTCAAATACTCCTATATGTATGAACATATATGCATAATGCATACATAGAGAGAGAGAGAGAGAGAGAGAGAGAGAGAGAGAGAGAGAGAGAGGAAACAAACGTTTCGTTGCAGTGGGAATCTATCTTCCGATGTTCGTACTCCAACTGATCGTCAGTATGTGTGCGCGCGTGTGCGGGAGTAAGAGAGAGAGAGAGAGACGGCGGCAATGGGCAGACAAGTTTGTGGGCTTTTTTGGGGGTTCGGCTCCCGTCCAGTCCCGATCAGTCGGCCTTTTTCCGGCAAACGTGGAGTTTGTTCAATGATCGGATTCGTCCATATTGTAAATCTCGTCTAGACGCAAAACCATGTCAAAAATCATGTACATCCGATATCGTAACCATGTCAAAAAAAATACTATGGATCATAATCAATTTATTTGAAAAAAATACATACCTACACTGGATTGGAATCACTTTCATCCATGTCTCCAAAATTAATGTGTTCCGATCGGGTATTGAATGATATTGGATGGACATGAGTTTTGACATAGTTACGTGTCTCGACGAAGTCTACAATATGGACAAATCCGATCATTAAACGAACTCGACGTTTGCCAGAAAAAAGTTGACTGGCCGAGACTGGACGGTAACTGACGGAAGCCGAATCCCTTTTTGGGTGGAGGGTTTATTGGGCTTAGAGTTACTATAAAAGTGCAACGGTGCTACAATCACCGCATGGATTCACTGCACAAAGTTGCTCAGGTGTTTAGTTTCGTCCTTATAAATTCAAAAAATATATATGCTTACTGATATTTATTGGAGCTTTTTTTTTCCAGGGGTCCATAAAAAATATTTTAAAATTTATGGACATTTTTCTATATTTTTTTGAGATCCGGAGTCCACACCACAATTTGAAATCCATTTCTCCACTTTATATACAGCTCATGACAATATGAGAGTAGCTAGGCTCAAAGTAACTGCCAAATAAAAGAATAAAATTAAAGTAGCAAAAATAGACCGATCTTACAAACACAAACTCTAGAAGGATAAATGGTTTTAAACGACAAAATTATAACTCTGAGGTTTGATTTGTTAATTGGTTAACAAAATTTGGAGCTTTAAGCCACGAATTCAATTAAGATGAATTCATATTCGACTCGTTTCCGGTTGGCATTAGGTTTTTTTTTTTTTTACATATAGGTGCCTTATTCTTTACGGAAGAATACCTCTTAGAGCTTGTAGTTGAATTTGCGCTTTATAATAGAAAGTACTTATGAAGATGAATTCAGATTCAATTTGTTAGTTGGTTGTATATATGCAATTTTTCGTATCAAGAAAACCAATTGTGCATCTCATTAGAGTGAAAATGATAGAAAATGCAAAGAGGTGTTGAAACTTTTTTGTGTTTAATTAGCATGAAATACTAAAAACTTACTAGAAAATGAATTTTCTTGTGTAACCCACCTACACATGGTTATCTACCGATCACTTTCTTGTAAAAACATAAGAAATGTTTATTTGCTTGTGGAAATTGACACTTCGTACCGTACTTGCTTTGTGCCTAATATTTTCCCTTATATTGTTTACTAAGATAAATTAACAAGTATAAGTATTTTCTTGTAAGATTCTTATAAAAATAATAATTAATCAAAAGCTTAAAAGAAAATGAATTCTATTTCCACTTTCTTCTCTTCACTTCCACTTTCTTTAATTTCTGCTGTAGTGCACCCCGCACTACAATGTGTAGGAGGCCTTTAATTTTTGTTGTAGTGCACTCTCGTATTACAATGTATAGTGCGTCTGATTCGACCGTTCAATTCGATAATAAAAAGTTCGGATTAAAAATTCAAGCAATGGTCAATACAGATCTAGAGCTCGAATCAAATTTGAGTCGTTAATGCGGATTCGACCGCACTAGCACTATAGCATCACAAAATCCGTCCACCCAAAATAATAAAATAAATAAGAAGGGAAGAGAGAGAGAACAAAAAGGGTAAGGCAATGATAAACGTGTGTGGCTGTTGAAATTCCCGGGAAAAATCAGACTATAGTTGGTACTTGGGACCTCCCTCTTCATTGTCTCTACCGAGTCCCGACCATTACACTCTAAAATCCTCTTTCATAACCGGACTTACTTCGCCGGAAAATTCCTTCGCCACCCTTTAACCTCATTTTCCGGCACCATGAAACACTCTAGAATCTTGACTGGAGGACCAACTGACACGATTTTTGTCCGTACCACGAACTTGGGTCCAAATCTGAAAAGGGTCTGTGATCTCCGGCGGCCATCTGTTGTCAGATTTCCAGTGACTATTTCCACCGGCTCAAGACCCGGCGCCCCATCACCGGTCCGGTCTTCGTCGCCGACAGTTGCGCCGGAGACTGAGTCCGGTCCGGTCAGGGGCTTGCCGGGGAAATTACAAGATATTGAGGAGATGATTGAGAGGGTAGAAAATATTGAGTAGCAATTACAAGTAGCATGTGACGATTTTTGCTGGAATAATGGGTTTTTGTTGCTTGTACAGGCTATTTACGGGTGCAGGTTCTTGGCTATTTTTGCAGTTTGGGGGTCCTTGGTTGGCTCTTTCCTATGTTTCATTAAGGTATTATTCTATCTCCATTAACTTCTTTTGCATTTCCATTGTGATCATTATAGAAGTTTAGAACTGAAGTCAATTTGGGTTAAAATGCTGAGTTGATCAGTATTATTATTATTTGGTCTGACGGCCAGGGGTGTCAGGGCCAGCTTACAAGCACCTCTGAGTATTCCCCTCCTTGGTCTGGTCAAAAGTAGGCCATCCAAGCCAGAACTTGGGGATTCACAAGAGATTTCTCTCTTGCGGCCTAGCCCCGGGAGGTTGCCAAGTTTCAAACTCAGGATGGCTGGGTTTACAACTCATCCATGTCGCCACTTTAGCTACCCCTTGGGGTTGAGTTGATCATTATTTCAATGTTTTTGTTGACCATTATGCCAAGTGGTTAGTTGATCATTAGGCCAAGTTGAATTTGATTATGGTAGAAAATATTCAGGTTCCTTAAAATCCATTTGCTACATCTCTGTCAGACTGTCACAAAGAAGACACAAAACGTTTTACTTTTGGATGTGACAGAAACTCTTTAGGGCTCACTGGGCGGAACACACACCTTATCAATCACTATTTTTGGGAAAAGCACAATCGGGTAAATCCATAATGATAGGAACACTATAAGGTTAGGAATGGAAATTAAGCGAACAAAATGTGTGGGGTTGTTGATCAAGATTGGGTAACCACTCCCGAGGCTCTGGTTCAGCAGCTCGGAGATCCTAGACTTTTGGTCCTAGCCTGCACAGGAAGCACACGACTAAGAGTCACACCGGTTCTTGACCGGAATGACCCTCCAACGATCTAGCGAGAAGAGTGCAGGAAGAGGATGAAAGTACTAGGGCTTTGAGTGAAGAAGCGTGCATACCATTCTAGGATTTTATTCTTTCATTTATATAGAGTGACTTGACTTGCTCTTCAAGCACGTGCGCGTTGCCAGGCACGCTTCAGTAGCCACCTCGGCTGATGTCACTCCTGACGTAGCAGATAAGGCAGTTATCATCCATTCATGCAAGGGTGGAAGTTCGCCCACCATGGATTGGGCTGTAGCCCAAGTCCACTTTAGATATCTAGTTTTTACTAGTATCGAAGTTAGGATTTTGATCTAAAGGTGGCCGGTTTAATAGTTTTTATCGGAACATATACTTATTATATCATAAAGTGTTGGCTTTCCAACACATTAAATTTGTACATTTAAATAATTTTAGCCTAATGTAGTTAAAGTATACCAATTATTTTGCTTTTTTCTTTAGACTATTTCAACAGTCAAGTGTTTATTTTTTATTTATGAAAATAATTGAGAAATGAGAATGTAAAATAACTGTTTTTTTATCGAATCAAACCAAAATTATTAAGGTTATAAGTACCTATACATGAATAATTATCGATAATATTCAAAATTAGGTATATAAAAAATTTAAAACTCTGGGTCGGGGCCTTTGGGCCCCAACATAGCTCTGCCCCTAGTTTTTATAAATTCTAAAATATCTAGCTCTGGAAGCTCTAGAATATCCTTGTGAAATATTATAGTTTTTTTGTGAGAATTAATCACATGTGTAATTCTAGAATTATCTCAAAGTTTATCTTGTATGAAAATATCTTTGTACTAGAACTTTCCATGAAGTAGTAACTGTAGTATAAATAGGGATAGGTTCTAGCCATTTTGTACCAAGTCAAAAAAAAAAAAAATTTGAGTTCAATGTAATACAAATACTCTCATTCCCCACTCTTGTCTTTAGTATTCTCCCTCTTTCAAAAATCGTGAACGTATTTTAAGATACTTAGTATTCTCCCTCTCCCCAAAATCTTGAACGTATTTTAAGATACACTATGTATCCGATACGATTTATACAATTGAAAAAAAATTTGCCCCCAAAAATTTTTCTTTTGATTAGCCCTCCAGGTTCCGCCCTTGCATTCATGAGCTGTCACCCGTGTGCACTTGTGCCCAACTCGTGCGATAATCGCTTCGGATGACGTCAAGTCCAACGTGTTTGGATAAGGTAGTTAACCACACGTGGGTGAGCTGGCATGAGTTGTTGAACCCCTGACCGGGCCACGTTTACTGAACCTCGGGAAGTACGTCAATCCCTAGTATGGATTGACTTTTATGGATTCTACTTATCCAAGCGTGGGTAATGCCGAACCAGGTTTGGTCGAACCTAGAAGTCCGGCCACTATCCTGACTAGGTCAGACAGAATCAAGGGACCTAACCCTGCCTTTTGCCGAGCATAGTGAAACAATCTTTGGAACACGCGTCATTGCATCCACAAGTTGGTCGATGCACAGCAAAACAAATCAATCTTTGGGACACACATCGTTCAAGTTCGTATAGTCTACACAGACACGCCACTTTCCGTTCTTTTTAACCACAACTGTGTTCGCCAGCTAGGTCAGGAAATGGACTTCTTTGATAGTTTAACTTCTAAGAAACCGTCTACTTCTTCTATGACCGCTTCAGAATGGGCCGGAGCCAACCTTCTTGTGCGCTGAACGACTGATTTCCTCTTTGGATCGACGTTCAGACTGTGGCAGATGAAGGACGGGTCGACGCCGGCATTTCGTATGGAGTCCAGGCAAAGATGTCAACATTTGTCTTCAAGAAGTTAATCAATTTCTCGCGCTCAGCTTCAACCATGGAGGAGCCAACCAGAAAAAATCGACTGTCGTCCTCCTCGTTAATTGGGACGGTAACGAGGTCTTCCACAGGACCACAGCTTTCTCTTCGGTCGGGGCCCAAACGTCCTCCAAAACTGGCACGTCGGGGACCTCAACCCAGTGGACTTGCTTCGATTTGCTTGAAGTTCGAACGGTTGAGACATAGCACTTCTTTGAGGCGACCTGGTCACCATACAAATCTTCTTTCCGTCCGCTGGTGCCAATAAATCAGACCACTTGGTGATAGGTTGAAGCGATTGCCTTCATCCCGTGGAGCCAGGCCCTTCCAAGGATCGCATTGTAGGGGCTCGGCACATTCACAATGACAAAATTGATGCTCAACGTTACCGATCCCACCTTTACTGGGAGCGTTATTTGGCCGAGCGGCCAAACTGGAGCCCCGTGGAAGCCTACAAGGGGGACATCAGTAAGCAAAAAGTCCAACTCTGGGATTTTGAGCTATTTGAAAAGCGAGTAGTACATCACTTCGGCAGAGCTTCCCTGATCCACCATGGATTACAATGAGCGCCTCGTTGTGAGGCACCTAGACTCTCTGAAAGGTCGCGCTGGGTGAAAGTAATCGTCCATCTTCGTGTGCTTCAGTGCATTCCCGACCAAAAGGACTTGCCTAGCAGCCGTCGCTCGGTCGAGTTCGCTGCAAAGCTTTTCTTCTGTCTCTTGGTTTACAAGACCATGGATTACGTTAATCATTGGGACGGCTTCCTACTGGTGATTCCGTCCCGCGTTGTTTGATAGACAGTACGATGTTTTTGCTCGGTTGATCTATTGGTCCAGGTAGCCCTAGGTCATCAGCTGGTCCAGAAAGGCTTTGTACGACTCTGATACAAAGTACATACATGCACAACAAAGGTGATATATATTTAAACAAAAGAAACACTTTAGATTCATAACTTGGATGGCTTTAAATCCGTATGGGTGACTTTCTAGTCGTGAATGTATTTAACACCCTTCAACTAAGCAAAGAAACAAACAATCAAGTATTAGTGAAGCACTACATTTAGAACACCCATGTTGAAAACTTAAAACGTAGATTAGAGAACTTACAAGCTAAAATATAATATTTCTCATGTTGTTTCTTCCTTAAGGAGTCTTTCTCAGCTACATCTACCAACTAATAGCGGTCTTGTGGTAATAATCATATAGAATGTGGTCTAGTGATTTGCCTTCATATATCGAGATAATGTAGAAATCTCCTTTCGCCACAAAGGCATCCACAAATTTGGAGATATGCTCCACCCCATATCTCCACGGACTCGCAGAAATAAGCTGGCCGAAGTAAACTTCCCGTAACTAGTATCTCGATATATGAAGGCAAATCACTAGACCACCTTCTATATGATTAGTACCACAAGACCGCTAGTAGTTGGTGGATGTGACTTAGAAAGACTCTTCAAGGCAGAGACACCATGAAAAATATTATATTTCTGTTGGTAAATTCTCTAATCTACGTTTTAAGTTTTCAACATGGGTGTTCTAAATGTAGTGATTCACTAATACTTGATTTTTTTTTTTTTTTTTGCTTAGTTGAAGTGTGTTAAATATATTCACAACAAGAAAGTCACCCATAGGGATTTAAAGCCATGTAAATTACGAATCTAAAGTGTTTCTTTTTGTTGAAATATATATCTCATTTGTTGTGCATGTATGTACTTTGTATCAACTCTGTCAGGGCATCAGGCTCTTTCGTTTTTTTTTTTATGTTTGTTACTGGTGATGAATCGAGATATGAAAGCTCGTTCTAGAGCGGCAAAACTATGAATCGACTCAGCGCCGAGCTTATTGAACATAGCAGTCCAAGGTTTCCAAGGCTTGAGGGAAAAACCTTACACATTAGGGCCTAACTTCGGGTATACGGGGATATCGTGTTTCAAACGTGGATCAAATGAGTGTTGGCCTCGATTATTTTGGGATCAAACTTGGTGAACTTAGGAAAGTGGAAGCTAACTGGGGGAATCTCCACCTCAATTTCAGGTGTGAAGGGAGAGATGCTAAGCTGCTCCAACTTGTAATCATGAGTCGGCTTTGGGTGTCGGCCATAGCCTTTCGAGCGACTTGATGTGTGGGATTTTTGGCCGATGTACGGTACTACGCCTCCTTCGGTGTCAGTTTGGTCCGGGGATGGTGAGAGGTGCGTTGGCGCTTTCCTTTTTCCGTCGGCTGTTGAGGAGCTTTCTTATACTCTTCTGTTCGGTAGATATGGCGTTTACCTGAGTGATCGTCATGCTGCGCTACGGCTCTCATCCCTTTGTCGCGACTATTTTGCCGGACTTCCCTTTATGCCCTCTGGGTGCTCTTGTGGGCCTTTCCCTTTCTAGCCGCTTGTAGCCTTTGTCTGACGCTTGGCAGGATCCCTTTCGGGATTTTCGTAGCGGTAACCTGGTTCTTTCTCTTTCCGACCGTCAGTTTGAGCTTCATACAGACCGGTTGGGTACTCAATCATTCCACGATTTCCATCGTCCAGAAGTTGGATAGTTTTATAGTTGGACAATCCATGTGAGTGCTCATACCATCCAGTTGAGTAAGAGCTGGCAGCAGAAACGCTTCCAGCCCCCCTATGGCTCCGGGTTCGGCCACTAATCGAACGATGTATAGGGGCAGGTGTATGTTGTCTATAAACGACGTTCCCCATAGGACCATCTTCAATTGGTGGAGTGAGCCGGTCCTGTGCCGAGCGCCGATAAGTCTATTCTTTAGGGGGATCGTGTAGAGGAGGAGGTGACAGTCTTTCTCGCTGCCTTCCTCTGCCGCCGGATCTTGAGACCGAGGAGGAGATTCTGTTGAGCGCCTCCCTTTGCCTTGTCATTTCCACCTTGAGGAGGGCCATATCCTTGTCCTTCTTGTCCAGTCGCTTCTCCAGGAACTAGATGTACGCCATCGTCACGTCGGGGGAAGGGGAGAGACCTTCAGTAGGGGGATGGAGACAGAGACATGGCAACCGCCTAGAGGGGTGACGGTGGTGTCTTTAAGACTAGAAACACCAGCGTCAATCAGTTCGCCACCCATTTTGCCGAAGTAAGAGGTTGATTTGAACAGAAATGAGAGGTTTTAGGAGGATTTGATCGGAACCACCGTGGATCTGGGTTTGTCCATGTTGGATTCACCAATTGTGGGGTTGTCGGTCAAGATTGGGTAAGCTCTCCTGAGCCTCTGGTTCAACAGTTGGGAGATCCTAGCCTTCTGGTCCTAGCCTGCACAGGAAGCACACGACTAAGAGCCACACCGGTCCTCGACCGGAATGACTTTCCGATGATCTATTGAGAAGAGTGCTGGAAGAGGATGAAAGTACTAGGGTTTTGAGTGAAGAAGAGTGTGTATCGTTCTAGGGTTTCATCCTTTCCTTTATATAGACTGGCTTGACTTGCTCTCCAAGTGCATGCGCGTGCCAGGCACGCTTTGGTAGCCACCTCGGCTTGCATCACTCCTGACATAGCAATTAAGGCGGTTATCATCCACGTGCATGAGCTGTCAACTCGTGCCCAACTTGTGTGATAACCGCTTTGGATGACGTTATGTCCAACGTGTTTGGATAAGGCAGTTAACCACACATGGGTGAGTTGTCAGGAGTTGCCGAACCTCCTGGCCGGGCCGCGTTTACCGAACCTCGGGAAATACGTTAATCCCCAGTATGGATTGACATTTATGGATTCTGCTTATCCGAGAGTGGGTAATGCCGAACCAGCTTTGGCCAAACCTAGAAGTCCGACCACTATCCTCAGACAGAATCAAGGGACCTAACCAAGCCTTCGGCTAAGTGTAGTGACCATGACCGAACTGTCATATTCGGCCCACTATAAATTGTATCAAGTATCAACCACATCACATGTGGACCGGAAGTTTCGTGTTATTAGGGAGGAACTAGTTTGAAAATCGTTGGAGGAAAGGTGTCAATCATTCAACCAAGATGGTTTTAACAGAAAAAGCTGGAGAATGCTTTACTCTTTTGTATGATTAGAATTATAAAGACCAAATTGTTAGTCAAACTAGATTGGAAAAAGATTGAGGGGGGAAAGCGTTGCCAGGAGATATGCAACTGTTAGCATATCTGGTGATTCATCTGATTGATCCATGAGAAATAGTTAACATGAAGAAGTTTCTTGTTATTATCTGTATGCGAGGAACCATGAAGTAACATCAGAAAATCAAAAGCCACTAAGCCCATTACCTGCAAGTTGCAACCATATTGGTAACCTTGTGAGATTGTAATTTATAGTTATGCTATTAGATGAACATGAATTGTTTACGAAGTAAAAAAATGCTTGCAAGGATTTACTTTATGCCACGCATTCACCTGAGGATGAAGAGATTGCTGATGATGTGACTCATAGGATCTAAGTGGGGTGGCTCAAGTGGAGGAGCATTACTGGTGTACTATGTGATAAGAGGGTACCCACAAAATTGAAGGAAAAATTCTATGGAACTACCATAAGACCAGCGATGCTTTACGGGACAAAATGTTGGCTTATTAAGAAACAACAGGTGAGCAAGATAAGTGTAGCGGAAATGAGAATGTTGAGGTGGATCTGTGGTAAGACTAGACGAGACAGGATTAGAAATGTAATGGTTCATGAGATAGTAGGTGTAGCACTTATAGAGGAGAAGTTGAGGGAAAATAGGCTAAGGTAGTTTGGGCATGTCTACCGTAGACCAAGAGATTCAGTAGTTAAAAGAGCGGATAGGATAGTTTTGGGTAGCAATGCTATGGGGAGGGGTAGACCTAAATTGACATAAGATGCTGTTGTGTGCAAATATATGAGTATAATGGTTTTGTGTGAACAAGTGGCTCTTGACAGAGCTCAATGGAGGAAAAGGATTCATGTAGCCGACCACAAGTGATTGGGACATAAGGCTCGGTTTGGTTTGGTTTGGTTTATTCACCTGTGGATGAAGTATCTGCCTATCTTACCCTAGTTAAAAAAGGTGTTTATTCTACATTTCTACTCATCTGTATGTCACCTTTCATTTTTTTTTTATAATAATTTTGTTGTGCTCTGAATGGCTTTCTTCAACTTGTACACCTTCTTCCAAAGAAAGCAACATTCCTAGATTGCTCCAAACAACCTTTCAGTCTCCCCTCGGTTTATTCAGGAATATGTTTGGCAGCAAGAACCCAGGTTCATAGTTTTGTGTCAAACTCACTGATTGGTGACTTAATATAAACAAAAACTGATCCAAACACAATTGTCCAAAATAAGACGCAGAATCTACACAGTCCTAGGGTTGATAAATCAAATCAGGCTACTTGAGATCTAGCTCATGTTCTCTTAATTGAAACCTTGTTCAAGATCAGTTCATGAAGTTTACAAACCAAGCTTGAACAATCTACTTCCCAGCTCAACAAGCTTAAAATGTTCAAAAAAATTCAAGCTACTTGAGCTCAGCTCGGGATTGGCGGCTTGATTAAAGAATGTTTGAGATCGGCTTCCGTGATAAACAAACCAAGCTTGAACCTAGTTTTGAAACTCGTTAAGTTTTCAAACCAAGTTGAACATTCTATTGGTCGGCTCGTTTTGCAGCCTATGTGGTTCTGCCTAAAGCCTGCATCTAAGGGTGAAGACCAAAAGTAGATTACATGGTAGAACAATCCTAACCTCTATAATGAGCTTTCTCTCCTAAAACCCTATGTGACCCTTATCTATTCAGGTCATAAAACACAAGAGAAAAAGTCCAAATATGTTTTTGATATCAGAAGATCTCTGGTCCCAAGGAAAAGCCCATTGGTCTCAGTATTCCTTAATTCAGGACATCAGCCATCCAATATTAGAGACTTTCCAAAATCTAAAGATGTGAGAGCAAATCTCAATACCTCATTTAATGTAATTCTCACCTGCAGAGGACAACAGCTAAACCCAAGTGGAAGGAACAGAAACAGAAGATGAGGAATTACACGACTACTCATATCTGCAGATGCAGATTGAGGAAACCCGATTGTCAATACATTGAAGATTACTCTACTGAGGGCCTTTACGCAACAGTTCAAAGACATCTTAGGAAAACGCATGTGTAGAGATCGGAAACCTTTGACAAAGCAGAGGATTCTAGAGGTCCAGAAGCTGTATGTTGTAGGGCATGAGTTATTGTTTCAGACATTGAAACAAAATCGCTAACAGTTGGTGGAAAGAATCTCTAACATTGTCTTGCCTACTTCTGAATTTATTCCCCCTCCTCTTTTCAAAGTTGTTTAGTTAATCTGCTAGCTTATTGACAGTTTGAATTCACAAGTAAAGCTTTGAACTTGATAAATTGTTGCATGAGTAGATTATGTAGATAAATGACATGATTGTTGAATTTACTTCTTGGCAACTAGCTATCCTTGTGCTTCTTGATCCTTGGAAAATGCTATTTAGAACTCCGTACCCAACACCCAAATATCTGAGATTAATAAGTAACAGTTCTCATAATAGTGCGATGAGTACCGGATCCGTCTATGTAGCCGTAGATTATGGATCCCAGTTCTATTTCCAGGTTTTCCACAAGTATACATAGAAGAAGAAACTTGTGCGAATTATTTATCGAATTGGATAATTCAATGATATTTTTGGATCGTAGGTAGATTCATTTATGGCACATGCAAGATTAAGTAACACTATTCTGTGTGCATGCAGGGCTGTACTTATGTTGTGGCATCTTATCAACAGTACTTTGTGAACCGGGCGAAGGTGATCTTCTGGTTGGTTGAGTCCATTGGTGGGTTTGTGCACGATTCTTTTCATTCACTGCTCTTTGCTTCTTGTTTCATTACATGCTATTTTTCAAAATTGCTTAATAGTTTCCATGTTGGAGAAAAAGTAAAATAGCTATTCCTTTTCGGGTTCCATTAGTGTTATCAGAGACAAAGAATAGCTCCAACTCCTCAAGGGACGTTTTTTTTTTTTTTTTTTTTTTTTGGTGGGGGGGGGGAATCAATTGTGTACAAACAGAATCGACTTTAAAATATCGTTAATTGCAAATACAAACAAGAGTCAACTAGATTGCAACTCAAGAAAGGAATAAGGACTCTATATTGTGACAATGTTAACGTGTTGGTAAATCTTGAGATCCATATTAAATTAGAACCCCCATTATGAAGCGTCTATTTCTTATGCGATGAATATTATGATAAATATACTGATATAGATTCTAAACATTTTAGAGGTATTTACATGGATTTAGTTTTCTTTGTCATAATAGTTCATAATAACTTGCATCTAGATTCATTTTTGGTTTGCTATAAAATTTAGTTGGTAAGTACCAGCATGTGCAATCATCTTAAATTCACGGATTGTACCCCAAAGGTAGCTGATAGTAGGTGCAACCTAAGCTGGAGATGATGCAAGGCATCATGATCACAATCAAATTATTATGAAAAAATCAAATTATTTTTGATGAATTAAAAGGACTCATTGATATTTAGTAACTAGTGACAAAAAGTTTAAATTTATTGCGGAAGAAATGAATTATTCTTAAGTTCTTGTTTCGTGGACAAAACAATTTTTTTGGGATGGTGGTAGTAGAGTATAACAATATACTATATGGCGGCACTTAAGGAATGAATCTTTTTTTTTTTTGAAAGTCATGATGTGCATGGCTTCAATGCTCAAAATTACATCCAAGGAAATGCAAGTTGAGGAATTGTATGAAAGCTTGGTTCATTCATGGACCGAAGAAACAAAGCAAGTAAGCCCTAACGAACAGTACTGCTATTAATTAATATGCCAAGTACAACCAAACACTTTCAAAGTACTGATGATGGTAAATCTGAAATCTCCCTTGTCTGCTTTTACTTCCGTCGTAGGGGTGAGCAAAAAACACTGCCAATCCTTGAATCCAGACCAAAACTGGAACGGGGTTAAATGGTTCCGATTAAATTAGTTTTGCAAATGTTATGGGTCGGTTTGGTTCTCAAATTACTAGAACCGTGAACTATGGTTTGGTTCTTGGTGTTCTACAAAACTGGGCTAATCTGGTCCATGTTCACCCCTACTTCAGTGGTTTCGCCACTACCAAAAATGATGAAGTTGCTAATTATCATTTTGTTTGCTCTAGATGTCTATCTTTTGGGCACCGTGATGTTGGTCTTTGGCATGGGTCTGTACGAGCTCTTCATCAGTAATCTTGACATTGCCAAAGTGCAGTCAGAGGAGAAATTTGCTAACAGATCAAATCTTTTTGGCTTGTTTACTTTAAAGGTCAGTCTGATGCTTTCTAAATTTACCTAATCTTTTCAATGCCACCAGCACAGTCAAAGTTTAGCTCTTTGGTAGTCTAACACAGATATATGCTGACGTCATTACCATGACATTCGATGGGTGTTATTTTTTAGGAGAACTAGTCGGAAACCTTCTGAAAATCATATAGTTCATTTGAAAGCATTATTGATTACTTTTGTTCAAAGTTGGTATCATTAAGGTTCTGTTTGATTGGTTGGACTACTAATAGAGGGATACGCAATCCTGTAAAACGGATATGTAATCCTATAGAACTAGTAATCTCCTTGGACTGACACTGAGGGAAATACTTATACCGCATCCCCAGGGTTCTGAATATGTATCCTGTGTTTTGTGAGATTTGTTGTCCACAAATATGTAGTGCCTTCACTTATTGTTGCGTTTAAATTCCGAAAATACTGGCCCTAGGACGTGTAATCCAGTCTTTCATTATAGCTACGTGCCTTTGAAACTTTTGCACGCCCAGAAACTCCAAATTCATTTTTGACTCTCCTCGTTCAGGCTACTTGAACATTTCCCTTTATGAGTTACCAAATTTAAAAACTGAAACGACTACCGTACTCAAAATCGTGGCAGCAAATGTGATTTTCTTTTCTTATGTTTCCCAATTCTTTTTCTTGTTGTCAATTTCTCAGGAACGGCCGGAATGGTTAGAAGTAAAATCCATAAATGAGCTGAAAACCAAGCTCGGCCATGTAATAGTGATGCTGCTTCTTATCGGGTTGTTTGACAAGAGTAAAAAGGCAGCTATACACACTCCAGTGGATTTGCTTTGCTTCTCAGCTTCTGTTCTGCTTTGCTCTGGTTGCTTGTACCTTCTATCCAAGCTCAATGGTTCTGACTGATGGTAGATGCATAGTTCATGTATGTATGTATGTATGTATGTTCACGCAGTAATAGAGAATCATGTAATGGTAAGTATGTCATATGTGTCGATAAAGCAACACAGAGCTAGTCCATGAGGCTGTAATGTAAAATATTGGATGCTAGCTGATATGTGTGTGAGAGATTATATATAATAGGAATTGTCTGTGCCTAAAGGCACAACGCAACACATTCCAAAGACGAGATAAAATCGATCTATCATTCTCTACTATTGACCACCTCCGAATGAATTACTCGGGAAGTCTTTTTGTTAAGAGTTCCCGTGCCTTATCAAGCTACATGTGCTTCTTATGTGGTTTGTATAGACTGGCATGCAGTGGCATCCTTCCTATGCATCTCCCACCCATTCTCCAATTTAGAGACAGAGTGTTTAGAAGATCTTAGTATCTACACAAACTCCGGTCCACTTTCTGTATTTTAATCTCTAAAAAATCCCCTTCAAAACTTTTCCAATCCTCGAAATTTCAAATTTGAATTATATATAATTAAATTCAAGTACACTAGATTTATGTAATTAAACTTATATAGCGGAGTATCTATTTTGCCAAGATTAACCAAAAAGTGTAAAGGATGATTTGTATTGAAAAACTCAAAAGGAAAAAAGAGTAAAGTAGGAATTTCAAGGTCTTTACTTTGGAGAATTGAGTCTCCAAAAGTCACACGGGTTTTCACGTTTTGAAACTCAAAATCCTAGTCTCTTATGGAAAATCAAAACGAAGCGTGCTTGGAGTCAGGGCCGGCCCAAGGCGAAGGGGAAGGCCCAAGAGGCCGTCGCCTTGGGACTTCACATTTTGGGCCAAAAATAGGACACTCTTTCCTAGATAAGTATATATATTTTATGTGCTCAACTATAATATAAACTTTTTTGGTGGTTTAGTGGTAAAGTGTTTTCTCTTCCACATAAGATGCTTAGGTTAGGTTCAAGTCCTAGTAGGATACTTTTTTGAAGTGTCTTTTTGTCAAAAAAAATTTAAATTTCTCCTGCCACACAAATTGGGGCTACTGTGATTCAAATGCCGAAATATTTACCATGTTTAATAATATGAACGAAAATGATATAAAGATAAGTATTTCTATTTATTATTTTTTTAAAAGAAAATTTATATAGGGCACAATTTCACCACTTGGCTTAGGGCATCCAAATACCTTGGGTCGACCCTGCTTGGAGTGCATCCATTTCCATTTTCGAGAAACCATTCTCCATTTTGAAGAGAGAGAGAGAAATGCGTTAGAGATGCTCCTAAAGTTTTGTGACTATGTACTCTCGAATATCCGCTCACGCACACATAAGGCCCAATCTCCGGAGAAATTGCAGAATTCACCCCACAAAAGATTTCTGAGTCTACTATTCATTAAATTTAGTCAACCTTCTTGACCAGCCAGAATCTGACATTTGATTCGCTATGCAACTTTTTTGTGGGGCCGGGTAGCATTTTATAAATTAAATTAAAGCTCTTAACACATAGATTATCTTAAGAAACTGATACTGATTATGAAGATCATGTTGTCGAAAAAGAAGCTTATCTGCACATTAGTTAAAGCCAATGTCAGGGAAAAAGAGAATGCACTAATGTCTTAGGTAGCTTCAAGGAGAACCTCTAAAAGGGTTTCGGCCGAGCGGAAATGAGAAAGCAAATAAATCCTTGTCCTCCTTGACTTTGTGTGTTCAAATCCCACAAAGGCCGAACATTCCAAACCTTGGGGACCACTGTAGGGTTCGTCTAATTGTTAACTTTAGCTAGAGTTTCGAAATTAGTCGAGATGCGCGCAAGCTTAAGAGAGAAGCTTAAGGTAAATACTAAATAGAGGTTATCCAGATCAATGAATTAATTAGAGGGCCTAAATCTTCTAATTAAACAAATGCTTAAAGTTCCCACTTAATCTAATTAGTCCACATGTCAAAATTGCCCCTGATTTTTTGCTTCATCAGCACACGATAATTGAACCGAGAGTTTAGTCCAAGTGCCAACGGTTTTCGTGATTCATTAGGTTGGCGGTTCGACTCTCACAGCTTATTTCCTAGTTCCATACATTTACACACATTGACTTCTTTTTTCGGATTCCACACACTGCATGAGATAGTGTGCTTGGACCTTACAAAACATGTGAGTATGTGTGAATCTGTGTAGGGAAGCAACTCGATTTTGAATAAGAAGACAAGGAGGAAGATGTTGTACACCAAACGAAAACTTCATGTTCAGTGGCGGAACTATCAAGGGGCTCGGGCCACCCCCACCATTTATTTATTTATTTTTTTGTGTTTTATAGGGTACAAATTCATATCTATTTTTTTTGTTTGACAATCGGGGGTATCCAGGCTAGCTTACGCGCACCTCAACTATTCTCCTCCTTGGTCCGGCCAAAGGCAGGTCATCCACGCTGGGACTAGGAGATTCACGAGAGCTTTCTCTTTTGTGGCCTGGTCCCAAATTTATATCTAACTTCTTGTATTTCTAAACTAATAGTATCTCTTATTGGCATAAGTTTTATGAGCTTCCATTAAGGGATCCCTTAACTTGCTAAGTTAAGGACCTCATGAGTTTGACATTGTTCCTGATCAAATTTTTATGATTCAAACCGTTCAATGTGTTTAAAACGTGATTTTAAGGATAACTACAAGAAATCAGCAAAACATATGACCAGAAAGGATTTGATCCGAACAGTTTTTTGTAAAAACACTATAAATACATTTTTATAAAAAACTGTTTGGATCAAACCCTACCTGGTCATATCTTTTGCCAATTTCGTGTGGGAACCATTAAAATCATGTTTTGATCACATTGAACGGTTCAGATCATCAAAATTCGATCGGAAAAAGGAAGGTCCTTAACTCAACTCAATAAAGGATCCCTTATTGGAAGGGGACTGTGTCCTTATATATATATATATATATCAATTATTTATTGAGTTAACTTTGAACACCCACATTTTATTGATCGACTACTTCAAGTTCAGAATACCAACTTTTACATTCAATAATCATAAACTTTGGCCAAGGTTTAAACTTCAACTTTTCGAAGTAATACGATAGCTATGAGAATTAATAAATGTTGGTCGCAAAGTTATTGTGGGGTCGAAAGTAGGCCCCAGTTGCACCTAATTTTATTTCATTTTTTGCGCACTAAATTCTAGTAAAGGATACTAAGTGATGATGATACTGTGTGTAGTCGAATGATATGATAGCAATAATATTCGAGATTAATTGTTCAATTTATCAAAATCTTTTTGTAAAAACTTGAATGACTGAATTTTGTGTTGAAAAATCATCGAACCAAAATTTCTTTCATAGTTCAACCCCTTCCGACTTTTTTTCCTGCCTCCGCCACTAATCATTTTCAACCACTGGTAGAGCAGAATTCTTAACGTGGGGGACCAAATCATATGTATTCATAAATTAACAACAAAAATCATCCTTAAATATTGATAACAGGGAAATGTATGGCAAATAACAAAAATAAATATTGTGAAGTACATTTCCGGCTTGCAAAAAAACAAATAAGCAAAAGCCAATCCATGTAATTGCAAAAAAACAAAAAAAAAGCTCACTCAAGACATGATCAACTCCATGATCTCTCTCTCTATATATATATATATTGGCTTTTTAACAAGCATATTCGAGAATTCTCTAGTAAATTAAAGAAACAAGCGTAAAAAATTCAATCTGGGCAATGAAAAGGAACAAAGAAACAAATAAGACAATACCAAAGCTTTGATTTCCCTTGTGGTGTCATTGGCTATGTCAAGGGTTCGAGCCATGGTACCCCACTCTCTCACCCAAAAAACAATAAGACAATACCACAAAACTACTTTCAAAGGTCCTTTCTTGGAAAACCTAACGTGTCCTGCAACAAAATTGAAGACAATAACAACATGATCTTATTTTGCACTCTCACCACTCATCTAGCTAGTGTGGGAAAATCTTTACACCACCACAATGATGATGTGAGGAGGTTTTCATCACCGCAAACCAGGCGGAACATCATGGCCAACACCGGGGCTGTGTCCCGGACTGGTTGGCCTGAAAGCATCTTCAATCATCTTGTAACGATTCAACGCAAACCCACCAATGGTCGGAGGTTTAGGCCTGTCTGAATGAGATTTTGGATTGCGTGATGCCGCTATCAATACAAAAAACTGGAGTTCTAGTAGAAGTAGAATGATACAAAGAGTCATCACAGGAATTCTTTGGTGTTTGGCCATGCAAAAAACCTATGAGATCACTAGCTATATGTTTTAAGGAGATGGAGTGAAAAATTGATGGTTGCAATTGGGTGAGAGTGGTATTTAAGATGGTTGTAAAGGTCTCTCCTCACATGGCCTTGATTTAAAAACAAGAAACATAAAAATAAAAAACCAAGTGATGCAAGGTGGTAGGGTTGTGGATACTTAAACGCAATACATAATGTTTTTGGAATACTTTCCACTTTTGGAAAGTTTAGTATCTCATGACTCATTCCAAAAACAGCATTCCTAACCATAGCCGCTCATTGAAATTGTTTTAGGGACTGATTAGACATCACAAGGAAACAGTTTTGCTATCTATTCCTATTTCTGTTTTTGGTTAGTGGCTAGCTTGAGAGAGACTAAAGTCATGCCACAAAAATATAGTAGTAATTAACTGCCAAGTTGGATTATTAAAGGAAAAAGAGTTAAGGAAAAAGAGAAGCTAGCCCACAGACTGAAAGTTGAAATAATTCTTACTTCCACCTATCATTGTTTTGTTTTTTTGGGGGGTAAATGCCTATCATTTTCTTACCCTTTAATGGTTGCCCCAATTAGGCCTCTATCCTCTTTCATATGCTTTGATAAATGATTAAACAGTCCCACTTATTTCATCAGTCTTTTATAGCCGCAGTTACTTAATTTGCATCTCACATCTGCAAGGATAGAGCCAAGGGGACAAGTGGCGGCGGACACCACTGCATGCAACAGCCTTAAAAAAATGCTATTATTATACTAAAATAGAAAAAGTTATCCCCAAATTACATAGGTTTATCACTATGTTTTTGTTATACAGAAAATCTTTAGTCATCTAGTTTTTGGACTCATAAAGAGGTCAAAAAAATAGTCCAAAGAAAAATTTAATGGGCCAAGTGAAATATTATCAAACATGAGTCTAAATTAAGGAAAACCCAACTTTTGAAAAGAAAAAAAAACACAAATTAACAAGAAACCGAATAAGAGAAAGCAACATGTCAAGCAACAACCAAAGATGCAAACCCTAAATTGAGCCGTTCAAAAAAAAAAAGTCAAGCGACAACCATTGATTGTGATCACCATGAACCTCATCAATGAAACTATTTCTTTCTTCATCAGCTTCGTTGAAGCTAATCCAAGAGAAGTGTAATGAAAAAGACAAAAGAGTTGAAGCTAATCCAAGAGAAGGAATTTTATGAGCAACTTTCATATGCAGTAGATCTTTTCTATGATATAAGTTTTCTTCCGTAATATGTTTAGGGTATGGGTTACTTTATAATTAGTCATAGTGGTGGGTCTTTTAAGGTTATTTAGTTATTCCGCAGTTTGTTCCAACACGAAACTTCTCGTAGAGTTAACATAAATTAGATATCTATATAGTTTTGCAAAAGTTTAATTCTTGAGGTTAGGCTGCAAAAAAGTACATTTTTTGTGAATTTAGTTTCAACGTGAATGATTTGCCTTCGAACGGACCGAAAAGGGAATAAATTAAAGTGCGAATAAACTGATCCGGACATCTGACCGTCACACCAAGGAAAAAATATTTGTAAGCTGTAGATGCACAGGCAGTGTGTTAGGCTAGCAAAGATATTTAAAACCAAAATGCTTCTTCCACTAAGCTATGTTGGCCATTTGTTTATCTCTAAAATATTGGTAAGCATTCCCATGTGGTGGCTTCATCAGTATGGCAAAAAAAAAAATACAACTTCATCGGTATGAGTTTATATATGGAGTATACCAAACAAACCACTAGGGATGCACTTAAGCAGTTATAAATGGTTATGAAGAAGAAAGCTCCACCTCTGACGGATTTCTTTCCACATTGACAAATGTCACCATGACAACTGAAATCATGAGCCCTCAATCTCTTCTCGGGTTTCATTTGTATTATTCAGTCATCAATGAATTTCTAACTGATTTTTTTAAAAAAGATTAATAATAAATAACGCGGCACTTGAATTGTGGCCTCGTTTTTTTTTTTTTTTTTTTGGTAAAAAAAGAAAAAGTTAAGGGCAAGAAAGACAGTAAAGTTTTTTTTGAAATGGTAAAATATTATTAAGAAACTTGATTGGGTACATTAAGTGAATGAGAGGGGAGAGAAATCCAACCACGGTTGTATAAGCAAAGGGCAAAGCCCTACAACACTTGGGGCCCGTTTGGATGCGGGGAAAGAATCGGGGGTATTAGTTAATAAGGGGGGATAAGATAGTATGGGGTATTAGTTAATAAGGGATGGCCCACATTGATGTGATGTTTATGGAGGGGGGATTAAATAATAAGTTGTTTGGATGAGGTATTAGAGAAGGGGGATTAAATAGTACTTTGTTTGGATGGAGGATTAATAGGGGGTATAAGGAAGGGTGGATGATGTAAAAAGCTATCAAATGACATTTTTGCCCTTGTCCAGTCCCTAAATTAATTATGTATTGCTTTTTATATATAATTGTAAATTTAATTATTCTTTCACAATTTAAGCCGCAATAATTTATTTTACTTATAATTTAATTAATTTAATAAGTATCAAAAATTATAATTTGTTTTTTTAAAGTGTTTTATTTTATAATTTCGTTTATTTTGGATCAAAGGCAAGCAATAATAATGATCAAAAAAAAAAAGGCAAGCAATAATTTCATTTTTTTAAAGCAAAGTGGATGGGTGGGGTTGCATGGGCACACATGCACTGAATAATTTTTCCTTTTCTTTTACTCTTTTATTCTCCTTGTTACCTGCGTAAACAGAGAGAGAGAGAGAGAAAGTCAGAACGGCGGAAGAAAAAGAAAAGAAGAAGAAGAAGCGCAGCAGCAGCTGCCCAGTTCGTCGTCGATCGGAGGCGGCTCCTCGCCGTCGTCACTGTACGCCCCTCTCTCTCTCTCTCTCTCTCTCTCTCTCTCTCTCTCTCTCTCTCTATTTTCCATTTTTCCCAATCTGGGTGTGCATGTGTGTGCTACAGAAATGGGAGGTTGGGGGTGAGGGAAGGGGGATAAAGAAGGGTAAAATCGTCAGATTTCGAGGGGATTGGGGGGTATAAGTTATGGATACCTCAAACCCTGTCCAAAAATAATACCCCCGGTTCCCCCCTTCTCCGGTCTTGGCTAAGAAACGGGATAAATCAAAACCCCTCAATTTGGGCTTCCCAAACAGGGGTAAAGAGTGGGGGCCAGGTCTTATACAGGGGTATAAGCTAATCCCCCCAGCTATGGCTGCATCCAAACGGAGCCTTGAGGGCGAAACGCCCGAACACCTAAGGGCCTCGAATGTCCAAATCCAACACATACAACTCAAATAAAACAAAGGTCTAAAAATGCCTAGATCTGAAAATAAGTTTCTTCCCAGTCGGCCTGTTTGAGTGGATTGTGCTCCACCGGGTCCTTCCACACAAATGCGCACAATTACTTTTCCCACCAAGTCCTTCCCCACGCGTGCCGAGCTGGAGACTCTTCCCCTCTTTTCTCTCTTTCCCTCACACGCGCATGCACACGCAGAAATTGTCCCCTATCTTTCTCTCTCCTCTCTCTTCCCCTCACACGTGGTCCCTCCCCCCCCCCCCCCCCCCCCCCCCTCTCTTCTCATTCGCAGTTTCCTCTCTCTCTCTCTCTCTCTCTCTCTCTCTTTCCATTTTACGGTACATTTTACAATTTAAATCTTATAATGACTATAACTTTTTTATAACATATCTAGTTTTTATAAAATTTATATTTTTGAAATCTATTTGTAGAGCTCTATTTATTGAGACAAATATTGAATATAAAGTTATGCAAAATTAAAATTTTTATTTTCCAATATTTGATTTATTTTGTTTAAATTTATAATTAACAGTCTAAATTTACAATTAATAGTGTTAAAACTAATAATTCATAGTTTAAATGCACAATTAATTATGTTAATTATAATTTTATTTGTTTTATTTTGTTCAAATTAGATTTTAAGGTTAAGACACTGATAATTAACAATTAAAATTAGGGTTTTTAGAGTTTTAGGAATTGAAATTAATTACTGCTAATTAATAGTTAAAAATTAAAATTTAGGGTTACAATTTGGGGATTGAAAATACTGTTAAGTAACAGTTAAAAAGGTCAGCAATTTTTTTCATAAGGTGGGTTCTCACATAGGGTTTGGGGTTTATGGTTTAGAGTTTTGTGGGTTTAGAATTTAAGATTTGGCATTGAAAATACAGCTAATTAACAGTTAAAATTTGGATTTAGAATTTTTAGAATTAGGATTTCAGAATTGAAAACGCTGCTAATTAACAATTACAAATTAACATTACTGCTAATTAACAATTAAAATTGTATGATTTTGGAGTTTAAAAATATTGCTAATTAATAATTAAAAGGAAATTAAAAATTAGCATTACTGCTAAAGTTATAGACATGGATAATATAAGTTACAGCATTTTTAAAGTTTGCAAAAATAAAAAATAGGAACCAACACACAAAAAATAATTTTTATGTTACAGAATTTCACATTTGATATGGGGCTTGTTTCATAGATCTTGTTGAGTAGATTTCAAAATTATTATTTTTTTCAAAATTGGATAAGTAAAATTAAAATTATGACTATAATTTTGAGATTTAAAGAGGAGAGATAGAGAGAGGGGGGAGGGGGACCAGGATTCTAGGAATCAACTGGTAGCACTTTTTTTCGTTGACTTTCTATTTCTCTATGGATCAGTGGGAAGGTTTTTTTGAGAGGAATGTGACTCTCCATATATGTATAGAGAGAGGGGAGCGTGGATATGTGAGACCAATTGGGCATTAGATGCTGGGCACATGCATAGAGAGATAGAGAGGCGCATGGATAATTTATAGACAGTACCTAGTGGGAAAATGCACTTACGAGGAAAGGACTTGCTGAGCTATCATTTTTAAAAGTAGGACCGGCCTGTCATTTTCTCAAAATAAAAGCTCAAAACAGCGAAAAAAGGCCCAAACACGTAAAGACAGTAAAGTTAGAGGGACGTACGGTTTATGTTTTCGAGTCGTGAACTTTTTAGAGCTCAAAGAAAAGCTAGCTTTTGAGCTGCGCGTGATTTGATGAAAGATTTCTATTGATAGCTTGTGCGAGTAGCAATATTACTCCCACCGTCCCACTTTAAATGTCCCCTACGAGAATTCGTGCATTTTCAAACCCCAAAAAAATCTACTTCTACATATTATTTTAAATTTCCCTGCGGGAATCCGAGTAGAAATATATATATATATATATATATATATATTGAAAATGCATGGATTTCCGTAGGGGACATTTAAAGTGGGACAGATGGAGTAGTTTTTTTTTTTTTACAAAAGTGAGAATTTGTATTGATGTAAGCTTAACGATACTCACAATACAGAATTCATCACAAATATATATCTTGGACAAAGCCAAACTAATCGTCTAACTCATACAAAATGAGAAAAGTACAAGGCGGATGATGTCTTTCACCCCAACCCAGGGATCGCCTGATGCATATTCTATTGAAATTTCATATATTTCATAGTAGTCTCAAAAAGAGATAAAGTGCTAGCCAAGAAAAAAGACAACAAATACCAAGACGATCAGACGAGCTCCAACGAAGTATGAACGCGCCAATGAACTCCCAAAGCCACGGATCTAACAAGCCACCATGAGTTGCTCCAGCAAAGACATCATGTGGAGGTAGTAGAGCACTGTTGACACGAATACCGTTATGAAGCAACATCATCTGAAAGAACCTAATCTGTAGACGTAATATTCGTCCAAAGACGAAACTAAAAACTCTCACAGAAAGAAGAGAAAACTCTCACATATCAGACAAGTCGTTGATCTGCAAAGACACGAGAAAAACAAACCAAGGGTTAGAAAGCAGAAAGAAAGATTGAAAACTAATATCACGGTCCTCCCCTCCTGCCGTCGTACTAAGATTGTAAAACCCTAGAGGGAGGGGAGAAGAAAGGTAAATGTGGCAGCTTTGAGTTTCGGGAGGAAGGGAGAGAGACCAGGAAAAAGCTCTTGCTCGAGTAGCAGTAGTAATTAGCACGAGTGAATAACATCTCCACCAATAACTTTATGCGTACCTAAATACTCCATGATAAAGGGCCCAACTTTTTAGTGCACTTTTGTCTGCTAGAAAACTTAGTAAAAGAAACACAGGACTCTCTTTTTGGTTAAGGAAACCCTGGCCACAAAGCCCTTGCATATAAAAGCTAAAGCAAAGGATGAGTCCACCAATTTGATTCATTCAAAAGATCTCATTGGCATTATTCACCATCAAACACAAAGCAATTGATTACTGGGTATCTTTTTCTCTTTAGCTCTTTTGATGCCATTTGTTTAATTTGTACTTGGTCATAATGTAAAACAGAAACCTCACTAGGATCAAAAGGCCATATTATAGGGATTAGTATCCCAACTAAACCCCTTTCTTAGATTGATTAAGATCCTGTTTTACAACAAGGGATTAGATGCTTTAAAGAGAGGAAAAGGGAATTGAAAAGCTTGTCGCTTTATGAAGACTCGTTTGAGATTGATTCGTCACATACTAAAATAAGTTTTGAGCATATTTTTGAAACTCAATAAGCTTAATTGTAAATCAAGCTTGGAAAAATTACCACTCAAATCGATAGGTCTATAATATTTGCACAAAAAAGAACAACAGACTCGTGATTTGCTAAATATTTAGCCAGTTTGGTATCAGTCGGCTCAACCAAAACTAAACTGAACTTGAACTTATTTTTAGAGTTCACTAAGTCTCGAGTCAGGTTTAAGCAATTCATTATTCACATCGATTCAACTCATTTACAACAGTTCATATGCAAATATACATATATGTATACAGACACACGTATATGTGGGTGTACACATAAACTTGGAATGCCCTATATTCTTTTTGTTCAATGCCCAATTATCAGGAGTTCTTCAGGCTTTGTGGTAGTCATCGTCCACACTTCCTCTTCATCATGCTATAGTTCGAGTCCTTAACAAGCCATCAAAGTGTTACTGCTATTTATATTTTTCTGACCGTTTAAATACAGTAATGTAGATAGAAAGGAGGGGTACTGAGTGTCAATTGGCTGAACATTTTTTGTTGCGCAATCTCAAAGGGGAGATTTTCAAGCTTTCTTTTTGTATATATGTAGCTCTATTTTTAGTGTTGTATTTTCCTTTAAATTTTCTTTTCATCTATTGAAGTTTTTACTCTTCCACTAATTAAAAAAAAAAGGGTGAGAAAGCAATTGTAGGACACATTACTTTTCGTACATCTTGTCCTAAATTTTGTTTGTTACCTGATATTTTATTACATTATATATCTCCTCTATAACTGTTTAATTGTAATACAATATCTTATCTTCGCTTGAAAGATTTTCTTTGTATTTATTTCGGTTGGTCTATAATAACCCTCTCATTGGTCCTGATGAATCAATGCTCAAGAGTCGAAAAAGGAAGTCAAAAAGTAAAACGAAGAAGGTGTGGGCTACTACAGGCCCAGGTGACGAGGCGCTTCAGATGGCCTAAAAAAGAGTTTTGAAAAATTGAAGAGTCGCCACCCAGATTTAAGATCCGCTATCCAAGAAACCGTTTTAATTGAAAATGATTGTTTGACTTTGAAAACCAGATAGTGTTTCGGGTTCAGAAGCCATGTTACGAGAGGGAAAGAGTTTTACGGCACCCCTCTCGCCCGAAACGAGATCGGTCTCTACTCAAAATTTGTGGGATTTTATTGAAAACGTCTTGTTTCATAAGAAGCAGATAACACGTATTTACATGTACAACAAGTAAAAGTGGATACATGTGTATGTGTACATGGTGTGATAATGGAATGAGATGATAATGCAAATATTGAATAAACATTGCCCACTGTCAACACTCTTGGGCGCTCAACAGTGGTCCTGAGTCCCCAATACCTCTCATACCTGCATCACAGAGATTAGCAGCTTTGACAATAAACAAAATATTCAAACACAGAGAAATGGATTAACACAATATTTATGCAAATTTGCTCAGCATCAAATTCAAACAAATAAGAACAGGTCTTGAATATCTAAGTACTGCTTCCTTGTAAACAAAAAATAAACCTAACTGGGCTCTGGAAGGACCAGTGCACACCCAGTATCTATAAAATCACTCAAAAATGAAACACATAATGGCAAAACAAGGTTTTGGTGAACAACTACACTCTTGGGTGCTCAGGAGTGGTCCTGAGCGCTCAAGAGTGAACCCCATGATGATAAAATATATATATATATATATATATATATATATATATCCTTTTCTTGTGTTCCTCTCGCTCTTGTTGTTAAACTAAGATCAAATGGACTTATAATCAGTATGAGAAACCGGTACAAGCCCTTGATTTCCCTCAGAAGGAGAAAAACAGTGGACTTTAAAGTATAAAAATGAAATTTTATACCTTTTAAGCTTGAACAAGACTTCTTGGGTGGATATAATAGCTTGAATAAGGGCTAAAAAATGTAGAAAAAAGAAGTCTAAAACTTCAAATGCTTCTGTGATTTTTGGATTTTCTTTAAGAAATGTTTGTGATTTCCTTAGAAACTAAAAGAATTTTTTTGGAAAATATTTGAAGGTGTTTGAGAAATAGGGTTTTCTGAAAATAGTGGAGTGAGAGAGTGAAATTTTGTGGCCCCTTTTGTGTGTTGAATGAGGGGGGTATTTATAGGGGTGAAGAAAATTAGGATTTGCTTTTGAAAATAAAATCAAAAATAAAGAAAATATTTTTTGGGGGGAAAAATACCATCATTGGTCTTCTGGTCTTCTGAATACTCAGGCTGAGTACTTACCTAGACCAGGTTTGAATGTTGAATGAAAAAAGTGGGGTGAGTGGAGGATCTCTTCACCTATTGGGTGTGACAGAGGTCTTAAGCGCTCAAGAGTGGCTGCCCAACTTCAGAGGAGCGTCGCGGACACTCCCGAACTCGGATTTGAATGTTTTTCAAAGCGTTGGAAAACTGATTGAGTCTTCTTTCTAACCCAATTAGTTTCATTGAAAAAATATTTTATACGTTAAAATGTGTGCCCATTTTACCTTTAGTGTGTCAGGAAAAGGTGATTTTGGTTTGTTTTGAAAAAGAAGAAGCATTGTCCAAGGCCTATTTTAATTCAATTTCATCAACGGGAAGCCTCAATACCACAAATTAAGGATAATTAATAAGTCTAAATTGGGGTGTCTACAGAAGAGAATTGATTTTTACACTCCCTTTTTTATATCTACACTTCTTTTTTTTGTTTTTTAGCAAAAAAAATACATACACTTTCAATACTAAAAAATAAAAAATGAAGTGTAGATATCAAAAAAATGAGGAGGGTCTCTAAGATATCTCTCTGCCTTCTCTCTAGAAGACCAAAAGGCTAGGGTTTCTTCTCAACGAGGGGGGTGACACAGGTGCTCCTCTTCCATTTCTTTCACCACCCTTCTTTTTTCTCACCCCTTATCCTTGCTCCACATCTTTGGCTTCTCTTTTCTTCCATCGGTTTGAAATCCTTTGTTTCTCTTCCTGTCAGGCTACTGCCGATCGCCCACCGGTTTCTTTATCTTGGGAGATTCCAGTTTGGGCTTAACGGCGAGGGTGGTCCAACAGTAGATGGAGGAGGACGCGCAAGGTTTCCCACCGCCTATACTCCTAGGTATATTTCAGTTCAGCCTAGCTAACGGCAACAGGGCTTTGTGGTAGACGGAGGTCAAGATTCAGATGCAGCTGATTTTGTGTCTGGAGCTTCTTTTGGGCGATAATGGCGCAGCAGTTTTCAACGATGTTTGGGTTTGCGAAGTTGGTGGCGGTCGTGCCGGACTGTAACGCCCCCAATTTCCGGGTACGTTAAAAGGACAATTTTATTGAATTTCTAAATGGAGTCTGGCTCATTATTACAACAAAACTCCCACAATAGTTCAATATTTACACAAATGAGGGGTTCTAGGGTTCCTAACTACAGCTCCGCCTGCTCCTCCATCCTAGCCAGCTCCTCAGCTCCAAAAGCCTCCAAGGTGTACAGCTCACCTTGATCATCTACAAAGTCTGACACATTATACCAGCGTCGCCACCGATATAATATGTCAGGGTCACCAAAGGTAACACCATGAGTTACAAAAGCTTAGCAGAATAATCCCATACCCGCTAACCCATAACTTACAAACAATGAATCATACAGATAACGATATCTACGCAGTACATGTTTATCAATATAAAATAGTTAACAATGACACATCCACATTCATTATTAACTATCGTTGGTGTCCGTGACATCAGAGTTTCTCCTATGCAGCATTTCGTAGACCGTGTCACCATTTCACTCTTTATTAGCCAAATCATCATTTTGAAAATCGTTTTAACACACCCAACCTCGGTTCCGCTGTTCCGGGTTCCCGAGTATCCTCACAATGGTTCCGCCGCACCGGGTTCCCATTGGCACATAACAGTATTGGCTCCTCTCCACGGATAACCAAGCCACAAACCTCACAATGGTTCCGCTGTTTCGGATTTCCATTGGAACACACACAGCCTCACAATGGTTCCGCCACCACGGATTTCCATTGGAACACACACAACCTCACAATGGTTCTGCCACCACGGATTTCCATTGGAACACACACAGCCTCACAATGGTTCCGCCACCACGGATTCCCATTGGAACACACACAGCCTCACAATGGTCCCGCCACCACGGATTTCCATTGGAACACACACAGACAACTCCTATTGGGCAAACGGCCACAATGTAGTTTCAAAAATATTTTATCCAATGTCACAAATCTTTCTTTTACACACGCACACCACACAATGGGCAAGTCCGGCCACATTGCGGTTTCCAAAAACATTTCTCTTTTTCAAACACGTCGTTCCCACAATGGGCAAGTCCGGTCACATTGCGATTTTCAAACACTTTCATTTTTCCAAAGCACACTCTCTTTTTTTTATTAGCCACACCCTAGGCGTCATGTTTCTATCTTCCTTGACTTTCGTGTCTCGTCACATGCATAGACTCCACGGTAGGACTTTCCACATAGGAAATCATAAATCATTCATTGAAATCTTGAAACTAAACTAGCAAGATCATCCAACTCTATATTACTTAGCATGCTCAATCACAACTTAAAGCATAACGCCACATGTACGGACGCCCTTGGAGTGGATAGCCACTTATGCTTTATTAACACCAAATCATTTAATTCTAATAATCACGTATACATGCTCATAACCATCTAAAGATCAAAATACGAATACTTCTATTAGCATGCATTTGAACATACAAGAAAAATACCATTTTTTCTATGCGTTTAACGGATAAGGAAAATATTACGTATATTTAGAGATAGAGGTTAAGATTAATCTACCGTTTTTCTTGGCGGTAGGTACGGCTATGGAAAAAGTAAGTACGTCGGATGGAGTAACTTCCTACGGTGAGCTTCCGGTAGCTTCGAAAGAGAAAGGTTTCTCTCAAAACTAAGTCTTGACTAACTTACTAAACTTTTTGGATCGAAAGGGTGGTTGAGTGACGGTCTTGGATGAGTTTCTTGAAGAACTCAAGAAGAAACTCAAGAAACTCAAGAACATCAAGAACAAAGTAAGAACAAGAACAAACACAAAGATTTAGAGAGAGAAGTTTGAAGGATTGGAAGGTGTATGTTAAATGGCAAGAATGTGGTGCTATTTATAGCAAAACTTGGCTTATTATCCAAGGGATAAATTTTTCCCTAACAATTATTGTCCAATGGATAAATGGGCAATTATGAAAGGCATGGCTTGTCTTGTCCTAGGAAAGGCTTTGCTTGCAAGAAAGAACAAAGTCATTGGCTAGGTTATGTTTAAAGTTAACTAGAAAATGGGTTGTCAACTAGGATTAGGCTTAAGGGCTATTAGTTGGAGTGTCCAAAATCACTTGTACTTCTTGGATTTTTGGCAAGGCTTATATCTATTACCCAAGGGGTAAGATTTTCCCTAACAATTTTTACTCAATGGATAAAGAGGAAATATGATGAGAAGGAATTTTCTTGGAAGGAATATCCCTTTGAAAGTGACCTTTCTTTGGAGATAAAAGCAATGCACTTTCTAGGAAAGTGACTAGACTAAGAAAGCATAATGATTCTTTTGAAATGACAACACCGTATGGTTAAGACTTATTTCTTTTACTCAAAGGATAAAAATTACCCTAACAACTATTGCCCAATGGGTAATGAATTTCCTAGAAAGTGTACCTAGGCAATTAGGCATGCTTATATTAGGTGTGCATGCATGGCAAGGCTAGGTTTGCTTCTTTTGGAAGCAAAATGAGGAGATTATGCCATGACTTGTCTAGTCAAGTTTATTGGCAAGACCTAATTCTATTAACCAAGGGATAAAAATTTCCCTAGCAATTATTAACCAATGGTTAAAGATATGAAGATGATAGGCATGGCTTTAAATGACAATTCATGAATTAAAATGATTACTTCTAATAGTCAAAAAGGTTCAAGTAGGGTTGGAAGGGCTCACAAGGTTCAAAGAGGGTTGAAAGGGCTCATCTAGGGTTAGGAGAAAGTAACTGGGTGAAATGGCACTTAGGTTTCTCTAACTAGTTGGTTAGAAACTAACTAAACTTGCCATGTAGGATTTCTAGCCAAGAAATATAATTTTAATACCTTATTTCAAATACTAAAAAAATATACAAGTGCTTTTATAAGCATACTTGTCTTTAGAAAATGACTAGATCGTCCGGTGCAAAAAGATATAAATTTATAAGTCTCAAATCTAATTATGACGGATTATTAGAAATTAAAAAGGAATTTTAAAAGCAAATTCAAGTAATTAAAATAAAATTCAAATATTTAACGAAATTTTTATTTACCAAAATTTCAGGGTCGTTACACGGAATTTTAAAAGCAAATTCAGGGTCGTTACACGGACTCTAGTGGTTTCTTTCTGTCTCGGCTTGCTTTGGGTTTTTTCTAGTGGGGTTTGATTTCTGCATGGTGGCAGTCGATGGTGGTTTTGGGTTTTTTCTTTCTGTCTCGGCTTGTTTATTGTTTTATCTGGACTTTTAGGCTCTTAAGCGCTGGGTTTGGATCTTGGATGGGCACTTGTTGTCTTTCTCCCTACTTCTTTTGGTCTTTGTTTTCGCATTCGAAGATTAATAAAATCTTTTTTCGCCGTTCAAAAAAAAATTCTAAAGAAGAATTCTAGATTTCACTACTTGGTTATGATAACAAAAAAGGCATTAATTTTTGCACTCTCCAAATTATTAACCGCACTCTAAATGGGGAGTGCGGAAATCAATCCCTATATGGACTTAATTTTTTCCTATGGACTTGATTTAACACTTCTTTTTACAAAACGATTAATAATTTGAAGAGTGCGAAAATCACTGCACAAACAAAAATAAAAAAAACTGCAATTGAAATTCTTCACCCACTTAGTACAACTTTACGCGGTCTTAGCTGGATTGCAGGACTCATCAATCATCGTAGACCAATAAAAAATCCTTTGAATAAATTGAATAGAAAAATACATTTTTGTATACCTTTGCTACATCATGATTGTATCTATGGTGCAACTTTTCTGATGGAAAAGGAGGACGCTTTTAATAAGTCTCTTATT